>OX123194.2:19839789-21188747 GCA_944739405.2 Euclidia mi | reverse complement strand
CAGATAGTGTTAATGTATTCCTAGACCATCTTAATTCTATTCACAACCAGATAAAATTTACAATGGAATTAGAGGCAAACAATTCTTTAGCTTTCTTAGATGTACTTGTTATCAGGAACAAAAACAACTCTTTGAGCCACACTGTGTTTAGGAAAAAGACACATACAAATAGGTACTTAAACGGTGAATCTCACCACCATCCTAAACAGTTAGCTACCGTAGGAATGTCTTTGTTTCAGAGAGCCCGGGGGATCTGTGACAAGAAACACCTGGACGCCGAGCTTCAACATGTCAAGCAAGTTCTGCAAGACAACAAGCTCCGACCGCCACGCCAACGCCACAGATCCCCGAAGAACAAGCCAGCCACAGTAGAGAGACAACCTGCTGTCCTCCCATACATCAAGGGCGTGACCGACAAGATTGGCTACATCTTGAAGCGAGCTTCAATCAAAACTTTCTACAAGCCGCCAACGAAGATAAGCCAATTATTACCATCTATCAAGAGTCAGTTACCCTTACAAGAGGCCGGGGTTTACAAGATAGACTATGAGTGTGGGCTCTCATACATTGGACAAACCAAGAGAAGCATAGGCATTCGACTAAAGGAACATATAGCTGACATTAAACACAAACGCTCGACGAAGTCTGCTGTGTGTGAACATGTAGAACAAGGAACCAACCATTACCTGCGATTTGATAAACCACAGATACTCGCAAAAGAACACCGCTTTATTCCAAGAATGATACGAGAAGCTATTGAAATTAAAAAACATCCTAATTTCAATAGGGAAGATGGTTGGAATGTTCCTCCAGCTTGGGACCCTGTTATCAGGCTAATGAAACCCAAGAAGGACAAAGTCACCAGAAGACATCAAGACACAGTGAGCACATTCTGCGTAGATAGTAACACCAATAGTTGAAAAATGTTCGGGTACTTTGAGATAACTTTTAAATTCAAGACAAAGACAAATACCACCTCAGTCTGCCGTGAACATGAATCCTGTAAAGAATTCGAAACGTTGGCTAGTAATAAAAATGTAGTTTCTAGATCATTCGGTTTAAATGTAAAAACAAGTGAAACCAATATAACGCGATAAAATCCGTAAACTGTAGTTTAATTTCATTGTGAATTTAGCTGAAGAAGCTTTTCAATCTATCACTGCAGAAGACTGGCAAAAACAATGCAAACATGTGCACCATATTGAAGACAAGCTTCGTGAAACAGATGGGTCTACGGATGCTGAAATGGACAGGTTCATAATAGAATTAAATTATGAGTCTGATACAGAATCTGACAGCAGTTACGAATCATCATTGGTAGTCCGAGAATCTGACTGCAGTTACGAATCATCATAACATTGGCAGTCCATATGCATCATTTAAAAAATATGAAAATTGAATTGCAGTTATTGTATTTGATAATTAAAACCTCACATTGACGTAATTATGATGCATTTACCTTTGTTTATTAAATAGACAAAGTTTTTATTATAACTATTTATCTTCATAGGAAATTAGTTACTTTGTTAGAAAATAAATGTACAAGCGTATAGCCATGCCGATATCAAGAGGTTTTGTTACAAACATTATTTCCAAATATTTAATACGATCGCGTAGGCAATAAAAAAAATAAGTACATTTTTAGCAATACTGTATATTTAAAATGGGAGTTTTTTATACTAAATATAGCAACACAACGCCCAGGTTGGCCAATCTAACAGCTAGAGGTAAAATAACTGTGAACGGACTATAGCCATCGGTACGAACTTGCGCATGGAACAGTCGGGTGGACATGTCATAACCAAGAAAAAATATTTGTAATTATTGAAAATTAAAATCTTCAGTTACGTTGTTAGATTAGCTATATTATATTGTTTAATTACATATTCAATCAAATTCGATTAATGTAAATTCAGTCAGGTGAAGGGACTTTTAAACTTAGACTTCTTTCCTTCTTCATAAACGTTAATACTTCAAACACCATGTTCCGTGTTTGGCGACGTAAAACATTAAAACGACCGCGAGGCATGATCAATGAAAATGGTAACTAACAAGAAACAATAACAACAAGAAAGAACGATAGCAACGAGAAACAACAAAGAAGTAATACTATGAAACTATTCTAAACGCGACGATACTGTCAGAACTCAGCGAATATGTGAGTCGTGTACAAACGTAGCACTCACACTAATGCGCGGGAGGTGAGGACGCTAGCGGGTGGAAGAAAGCGCGCGCGGGCGTGCCCTGCCTGCCTGCCTCCACGCCCCGCGTACGTCCAGCTGATACCTGATTTTGTGTTCTGCGCAGCGCAATGAGGCTAGGTTCGGAGCGGCCATAAAGTTTGGCGAGTACTGTAAGTAGACTAATAAACACGCAAATTGTCGTACGGCACGGTCTAGCGTCAAAGTAGTCTGACATTATTTTGCAATTGAACGAGAGCCACCCACGGTAACAAAACTAAGTCATAACGATAAAATTATCGATACCGTACCTTTTACCGTTACGTAATTTTAACGGTAAAATGTGCCAGAATTAACGTTAATTTTGATAACGTTATTTCTTATTTAACGATATCTGCATCAAAAGGCTGTAACGATACCAAATTTTTAACGGTATTTCAAGCCCTGCTTATTACAAAATGTTAATAATTCCATTGTTTACTACCCTTTTTTTTTGATGTCTGGTTGGAAAATTCTCATCCTCAACCCGCCCTGGGGAAGGGCGAAGGGGACTGTCAGACCCTTACTGACTAAAAACCAACCCGTGTTTCTCATGTTCGGGTAGGTATCGCCGAAGCATTCCTCGCTACCCTCCGACGGGTATTGGCCCGCCAGATGGTCAGGCGGGCCCCGAACAAAACCCCCTTGGTGGCGGATGAAGGTGTTGGGCTCCACCACCAAAACACCGAGCGGCCGCAGAGGATAGGGTGGACAGCAACGCAACACCGCATCTCCTCTTCCTCTGCGGCCCCACCGCGACGCAACAATGGTGCGCCCCCATTTAGTCGCAGGAGATAGGGCGCGCGGCAACGCAACACCGACACGCCTCTCCTCCGACCGCTCCCGACTGCGAGGGACATAAGAACTGTCCCTCGCACCCGCACCATTGGACGCATCCTGCGCACGGCCTCCGTCAAGCCCACGCGGAGCGTCCACTGCCTGGGATCTCGCTTAGCTTCACCTTGGGTGACCTAACCACGGTTACTGAGCTTCCCCACCACGACAAGGTGGAGATCCCACGGGGGGATTGTTTACTACCTGCCTAACATTATGAAACAGTACACAATATTTTCTCTTAGTGAAAGTGTAAGATGTCTAAAATAATCAAGTTAAGTGACAGGCCACATGGCTAGCAGAACCGACGGCTGTTGGGGCCAGAAGCTCTGGAATAGCGGTGACGCACTGGAAGTTGGAGCAGAAGTAGTCCTCCTGCCAGTTGAACCGACGATTTTATAGATATAGGTCTATGTGGGAGCCTTAGCTGAAATGATGAAGTTTTAAATAAATATAAAGATTCAAAATGAAAATACTTAAAGTTTATTGAAAAACATTTACTTTATACTCATTTTCTTAATATTAATTATTTAAGTACACTCGGAACTGGGGCCCCTTGTAATATAACAGACTTTGGAGTTAAATTCAACGCTGTGCTAACGTTTCGTGAGCATATTATAAAGGCATGTAAAAAACGTATCGCCATTTAGGATTCTTGCTTCGTACGGTTCGTAATTTTAAGAGGTGGATATACGTCGTTGACCTTGCTCATACTACTGGTTAGTTGTCCACGCGCGATTTGCGTGTATCGGTGACGTAAAAAATCCTTAAAAAATAATAAGTAAAGTTATTTGCAAAAAATAAGCTGAAGGTTCCCTTGGTGTTCTAATATATAAGAGGCTGATTCAATTTAAACAATCTTATGATTGATAGATTAGGAGAAAAAAGGCAATAACTACAAAAACAGAGGTTACTTTGCATATTTTATTCAGATATTTAAAATTCTTTTTTTAGGATTTGGTACCGAAGAGAAAATGCTTTATATGATGTAGCTTAAGACATATTTTTTTTGATTTTTTTTCTATAACAATTACGGAGAAAAGCGGTTTTGATTTACCCCTAAAGACGCCCAATTCACATATGTCCTCGCCTTAAGAACACAAATGCAAATCTTACATTATAAAACACTACTTAGGTTAGGTTAGTAACATTAGTTAGGAGTTAACTAGAATGTAATGCAGTCATCTGGAGCCCACATGAATATAAAACATATAAAATAAAACATTAAAGATTTTTAATTAACCGACTTGGTATTACATGGATCTCACAACTTTTTACGGTCGCGAGACTTGGTATTTTTGACAAGTATTGTTTTTATGGGATATATAATTATCTATAACACCTGTAAAAACATTGTGGAATGTCAATAACTAAATATGAATATAAATTACCTATACCTACCTACTTATCTCGCATTGTCAATTGACTTTGGTATATAAATGCGCAGATATTAAATAGCATATTCATTGCTTAATAACACCTGGTACTGCTAGCACCATGCAAGGGCTCGCGGAGTTATTTTTGTTGGTCACGGTGAGTGAAGGTATACTGGAAGGTGAAGTGGTTCAGAATGAGTTTGGAGGAACATTCTACAGCTTTAAGGGCATACCATATGCCCAACCGCCTGTCGGAGATCGCCGGTTTAAGGTAAATATTGTACTCCAGCGTTAGGTTTATAGAATCGATCAATGTTAAACTGAAAGTCTTAGTTGGTAGTGATAATAATATCAGCCTTGTAATATATTATAGTTCCACTACTTACTACCGACCTCATCTCACTACCGACAAGGTTATCCATTATACCTACTGCAAAATGCAAGTAGACAGACCTTACACTTCTTTAAGGCATTTTATAAAAGTCGTATAATATGTGACACTTGGATGTTTCATTTAATTTCCTTTAGGTAAGCGATACTTGCCGTGTGGTTGACGGCATAGAATACAAGTGTCACCACCCCCTATCTTCCCGTGGGTGTCGTAAGAGCCGACAGAGGGAGCATATTATGCAGAGAATAACACTGCAAGAGAAGGCAAACTGATACAAACCCTATACCAACCCGTTTGGCCAGCGTGGTATAGTAGGCCAATTCCTCCTTTCAAAGGAGAGACCTTGTCCAGCAGTGGACTATTAAGGCTGATGTGATAATAAGCGATACTTGACAATACGAATTTTATATTGAAAACTCGACGACTTGAACCAGAAATCCAACCCAATCCTCTGTGTAGCACTATGTACTTATATAGCATAAAAAATAGCATTATACTACTAACAGCAGCTATACCATATCCGAGCTTTGCTGCAAGCTGGGATATGGCAGTATGTATATATAACTAGTCATGTTCATGTTCATCTCCCCTCTTCTTCAAAACCAATTTTAGCAGTCTCGGCAAAAAGATGTCACAGGTGTTGAATTAACATTTGTATCAAAGTCAATACTGTGGATGTCTAATTCTTTTTAATATTTAGTTTATCACTCTGCGGAATCTGACAATATTATCAAACGGATATTGTTTATTTTTCACACAGGCGCCGCAACCGCCTACCAGTTGGGTAGGAGTTCGCAGTGCTAAGGTATTTGGATCAAAATGTTATCAAAGCGACCCAACAATTGCCAAGATTCTGGGCAGCGAGGACTGCTTGTATCTTAATGTGTACACACCTAATGTCAATCCTGACAAGTTATTGCCGGTCATGTTCTGGATCCACGGAGGATCTTTCAAGTTTGGAGGCGGTGATGACGACTATTACGGACCAGAATTCTTAATCAGAGAAGATGTTGTTATTGTTACTATTAACTACAGACTTGAAGTGCTTGGTTTTCTATGCTTAGACACAGAAGACATACCAGGAAACGCTGGTATGAAGGATCAAGTAGCTGCACTTAAATGGGTTGTCAAGAACATATCGAAGTTCGGTGGTGATCCCAATAATATAACAATATTCGGTGAGAGTGCGGGCGGTGCTAGCGTTGGCCACCATTTGATCTCAAACATGACAAAAGGGCTGTTTAAGAGGGCTATTTTACAAAGTGGCGCACCTTTTGATGTTTGGGCTCAGTCATACAAACCGCGTGATCGAGCATTAGCATTGGCAAGACAATTAGGCTTCTACTCTGAAGATGATAATGAACTGTATGAGTTCTTCAAAAACCAGCCTATTGAGACACTTATTAATATCTCGGTACCAATTTTCCTATCCGAAAAAGCAAATCCAAGTATTGAAAATAGTTTATTATTTACTATAGTTGCAGAAAAACAATTTGGTAACGAAGAGAGATTTTTCACAGGTGATTTTGAATCAGTTCACGAGGGCGTTGAAATTATGATTGGTTATAACTCAGAGGAAGGTGCTGTTGCTTTAGGTCCTACTCTTGCCTTCAATCAAAATGTGGTATTGGCAAGAGACTTTCCAGAATTCTTTGTCCCCAAGCCTTTGGCCGTGACAGTCCCAGTTAGTGAGCAATATGATATCGGCAAGAAAATCAGGAATTTTTATTTTAATGACAAAATTAATTTAACAGAGTCGTGGCAAGAATTTATGCAGTTTTATTCTATGAATACTTTCCAATTTCCAGTAGTGCAATTCGCTAAACTTTGTGCGAAGACAAATGAAGTGTATTTGTATAGGTTCAGTTGTAAAACAGAGAGAAACTATATGGCCCAAATCCTCGGCGCAGCAGATATCGTTGGAGACACGCCGGTAACCGCTCATGAAGATGATGTACTGTATTTGTTTAATGCCAAATCATTACAACTGCCACTCGATATGGACTCCGAAACGTTCCGTCTTATGGAGAGAGTTATCAAATTGTGGACAAACTTCGCTAAATTTGGGTGAGTAGTTAGCAACCTTCTTGTTGTATATATTATCCCATAAAAACAATACTTGTCAAAAGAAACAAGTCTCGATTGTCAAGTCAATATATTTATTTTAATCATTAAAGATTTTTTACTAAGCGACTTGGTATTACATGTATCTCACAATTTTTTGTTTAATGCGATTGCCAAGTCAATATTTTTATTTAAAACATTAAAGATTTTTAATTAAGCGACTTGGTTACATGGATCTCACAATTTTTTACGGTCGCGAGACTTGGTTTTTGGACAAGTAAGTATTGTTTTTATGGGATCTCATTTCTTTTTGTAGATAGTCTTACTTTTGTCCTTTCTAGTACCTTCTTTTTCTTGTACACTAACAACGCATTTTCTTAATTAAAGCTCTAACTGTAAATGTAATTTTGTAATCCTATATATTTATGTAGTATTACAAAGTTATTTATGCAGTTGATGAATGTCGAAAACTGGTCAGAATTTGAAAATATTTTAGTTTTCCCTTGATTCAGATACTAAACACTAATTGTATTCTAAATTTGAAGCTTCTATGTCTGCTAGAAGTGCCTTAGACTTTTGATAATCGGTCAGTGAGTGACAAAATTAAGAATTTTGACTCGTTATAATTCTTAAACTACTGGTTCAAATTGAATCAAATTTAAAATACACCATTTTTATACAATGCCTGCATGTTTACTAAAAAGTTGGGCTTCTAGTTTTATCCACAACGAAGTTATAGTGGGTCGAAAATGGCCTGAATTGCTTCTAGAAAAGGAAGGTACGGCTGTGCCGCTTTTTTGCTCGATTTGATGGGAGCACTGCTGTGCCCCCAGATAATCACACGGAAGAACTAGACACAACATTTTAGAAATATAATCACTTGTCTTGGTTCCTTCTTAATAATATGGTAAACATAGTTGGCGCAAACATATTGCGTATCTTCCTAATTTGAACCGTTGAGTATTATAAGTATTGCAGCGCAGTTTGCATTGGAAACGTTAAAACGATAAAAGAAGAAAATATTCTTTTCTCGGGAGATACGTTTACGCCAACCATGCCTTCCTTTAGGTATTCATATAAGGCTTTGTAGAATGTATTTCATAGGTGTTTTTTCGGAAGTTTACACAAAAGAACGCATTGCTTTTCATTTCAGAAATCCGACACCAGATGAGTCTTTAGGTTTGACTTGGAAACTATACACCGAGGATGGCCAAGATTATTTTGAAATTGCAAACGAGTTCTTTGTTGGCACTGCACCCGATGATAATGAAATTCAGTTTTGGGAGAGCGTGTACAAGAACACCACTACCAACACTGGAGTTAACTTAAGACTTACCTTTTCAATTTCGAATTAGTAGTTGCGTACCTATTTCATACTATGTTCATAATAAAATCTGCAGTTGTATAATGAGTCTTGTTTTTATTGCTGGACTAACTTCCTTCGCATGTGGCATCGTATAATACGCTCCACGCCTTTAAAGTTACTCGACTTACTATGTTCTCCTAGCTAGACTACAGGATAAGTTGTGGCCCCCGAATATATACAAGTATGAGTGTGGTTGACGGCATAGAATACAAGTGTCATCACCCCCTATCTTCCCGTGGGTGTCGTAAGAGGCGACTAAGGGATAACACGATGCAAATACCAACTTTGCGTAGAGACGGAAAACTCGATATCAAACCCTATACGACTGCCTCGTTGGTCTCGCGGCATAAATGTGCGTGTGGGATCGGGAGGTCCCGGGTTCGATTCCTGGGTCGGGCAGTATTATTGGGTTTTTCTGTCACGAAATTCTCAGTAGCCACACGGAGTCTCGAAATGTGCCCGGTACGGCAATAGGCTCGCCCCTTATTACGTGGGACTAAAGTATATCTGGTGAAAAGTGGGTGTAGAAATACACCTCTGCCTACCCCTTCAGGGATAAAAGGCGTGACGTTATGTATGTATGTATGAGTAGGAAATGCAAATTTTAATCATAATCTCAATGCGAGGCAAGGCTCGCCAATGTCGAGATCTCGCGAGATTGGCAGTTTTGAACATTTTTTTGCAAATAAACGCAATATTTGAATAAATTAGGACAAAAGTGATAACCATTTTAAGTATTATAAGATAAACATTTATTTTCACTAATTTTTAACCGACTTCAAAAAAAAGGAGGAGGTTTACAATTCGTCGGAATCTTTTTTATGTATGTTCCCCGATTTTGTCTAAGACGCCTGGACCGATTTCGAAAATTCTTGTTTTGATTGAAAGAGTATACCTCCTAGTTGATCCCATGATCATCAGGTCAGGATCTGATCATGGAATCCTGAGAAATCGAAGGAACTCGAAGCGATTTGACCGTAACAACCCAATGCCGTCGAGTTTGGGCTCGTTTGAGTCGTCTTTTACATGGACTTTGATGCTAGATGATTTCCATGGTCTGATGATAGAGTTGGAAGGTAACCATGAGATCTTTGTGATAAGATAACCCAATCGCATCGAGGTTAAGGTCGTTTGATTTGTCTTTACATGGCCTTTGGTACTGGATGTTTTGCAGGGTCTGATGATGGAGCAGGAAGGTGGCCATGGGATGTTTGTAATACAAAGACGCAATCCCATTGAGCTTGGGCTCGTTTGATTCGCCTTTACATGGTTTTTAATGCTGAATGTTCACCAAACTCTGATGATGGAGCAGGAAGGTAGCCATGGGATATTTGTAATACAATTACGCAATCCCATCGAGTTTGGGCTCGTTTGAGTCGTCTTTACATGGACTTTAGTTCTGAATGTTTACCAAACTCTGATGATGGAGCAGGAAGGTGGCCATGGGATCTTTGTAATACAATAACACAGTATTGGATGATTTCCGAGATCTGATTATGGAACTGAAACGAACGTGTTAAGGCTATGTAGTTGAAAACAAAAAATACTTGAAATTGCCAGAAAAGTACATTTCAGAATTTATGAACGTATGGAAGGCCTCCCCATCATGTATGTTTAGAATTACCGTAGGCAGGTAGGAAATTGTTCAGAGTGCGCAGTGGAAGTTGTATTACATCTACCTGACCACGATAAGGCAAGGATTTAAACACCTATGCACTGCGTTGCACAGTGATGAGTTCAAAGAACATTTAAGTTACAACTATCAATATTAATTAACTTACCAAATCTTCACTGATGCTCCTGATGATGTTCTTGAGTGGACCTATAAGATTAACTCATAATTTTGGCCAAAATAACAAGCACATCGTTTTAAATACCACTACTCGAGGTCCAGTTCGGCGTCTTTTTTCAGACCACGATGCACGTTGGCGGATTCACAGTTTTACAAATGTTCAATACAATTACAATTCAATGTCTTTTATCACAAATAAACCGATGCCGGCGCGGGAAACGAACAAACTATTCGCGAAGCTACCAGGATGTGCTCTTCAAAAGGCGATCAATTTATATCAATTACAAAACAACGCGAGAGAGACCAAAACGGCGTGAGCGCAAGACCATTTTTCAGAAACGGAAACGAATGACAGTTCAGTGTGACCATAGTCAAAATTTACAATAGACTAAACTAAACGCTACTAAATCGATATAATCGACTTGACCTATCACAAATAATATTTCTATTTCAAACATTCACCCGCCGTGGACCGGCCTACCGGTCAGCTAATCAGTGACAAAGTTGCAACCGCTCTCCTCAGAATCGAACCGTCCACCAAGACCTCAGCAAATCGGGGAACTCAATCAGCCCCAGTTACCAAACGAAGAATGCGCCCCCTGCGCCATCTGAGTAGCGGAAGGTTAGCCTCCTTGATCAAAACGAGGTCTCCAATCTTGGGTGGATCGGTCTTGTAAGTCCACTTAACGCGTTGCTGGAGTATGTGCAAATATTCCAAATTCCAGCGTTTCCAAAAGCTCTGAGTAATCTGGCGTACCAATTCAAAACGCGAGAGACGAACAGGTCTCGTATCAATATAGGATACTCAGGCAAGGCGACAAGTGGGCGACCAATCAAAAAATGGCCCGGCGTAAGGGCTTCCAAATCATTCGGATCTGAGGAGATCGGGCACAATGGCCTAGAGTTCAAAACGGCCTTAATCTTACAAAAGACAGTTGCGAGTCCCTCAAATGTAGGGACAGATTCACCGATTGTCCTGCGCAAGTGTGTTTTGGCCGATTTTACAGCGGCCTCAAAAATACCACCCCAGTGTGGACAATTTGGTGGGGAAAACAACCAATTTATCCCATGTCGGGCAAGCCTATCACCTTTATCAGCCTTGTTGGTTTCAAGGAAATTAACAATATCATTCAAATAATTATAGGTGCCCTTGAAGTTAGTGCCGCAGTCAGAACGGATCAAGGAAGGCAGCCCTCTGCGGGATACAAATCTGTCAAATGTGGCTACAAACGCCTCGGTCGTAAGCGAGGAGACCAGTTCTAAGTGTACGGCCTTTGTGGAAAGACAAACAAAAACACACAAGTAGGCCTTGACAGTCTTGCTGTTTCGAAGTGTCGACGTTTTTACCAAAAAGGGACCAGCGAAGTCCGTACCAACACCGTCAAACGTCCTGCTCTCAGTTACGCGATCTGCCGGTGAGTCTCCCATCAAGGGCTGCATGGTAAAAGCCTAGAGCTTATAGCAAGGGATGCAGCGAAAGACTACACTCCGGATAATTCTTCGGGCAGACAAAATCCAAAACTCGCGTTGCAAAATGGCCAACAGCGCATTTCAACCAGCATGCGAATTTTTAAGGTGACGGTCAGTTACCAACAAGCGTACCAAATGACCGTCTTTGGGTAACAAAAGGGGGTGACGTGCCCCGTAAGGGAGGTTGGCGTTCTTGAGACACCCTCCAACGCGCAAGAGACCCGTTTCGTCCAAAAAGGGGTTCAATTTAGATACAGCTCCCGATAATTTCGATCTCCCTGACTTAAGGATAGCAATCTCCCTCTCAAAATGCGCCAATTGCACAGAACGAATCGAAAAGGTGCCACAGATAACGCGGATGTAATCGCGACCACAGCTAGTTCTACTTATAATAAATATATGTACTTAGGTAGATCATACGAGCACGCCAGGGGCATACCAAAATATTAAGAGCCCGCGCACACAGAGAGCGGTCAGAGTTCTGCGTTCTAGTGACCGTTGACCGCCCAAGAGTTCCAACGCACAGAAGCGGCGTAGAAATTCTCGCGTTCTAGTTTCGTTTGGGTCTTTGCACATGCAACATGTCACTAGAAAGTTCGTCATCTGATGAAGAATTATTGCTCTTGTGGAGCTTAGCAGCTTCTTAAAACAAATGGAAGTATTGGGTGCACCCAATTAACACAACGCGAGAAGAACAAGGCGAATTCAGTAATATTTTTCAGGATTTACTTAAAGATGAACAACGATTCTATATTTATTTTCGAATGTCGATTAATAGTTTTAATGAATTATAGAGCATCATAAACCCTGCTATCAAAAAACAAAATACTAACTGGAGGAATTGCGTTTCATCAAAAAAAGGCTGGTTATATTTTTAAGGTATGTATTTATTTGTTTATTAAGGATAAGAAAATACATAAGAGTATTTAGAAATAATAACAAAATATACGAAAGGTTAATTTGTTAATCGAATTATCTAACGAATACAACACGTGTTCGTAATATTGTGTTAGGTTTCCAGTCAACTGCGGCTGCGGTGTACTAGCTGTTTGAAATGTTGGAGTTGATTGTGGTGAAAGGACGTAAAACACTCTATTTTCTTGATTAGATGCATTAGCAGGTTCCGGAAAGTGTTGAGAAATAGGGCTAGGAACGGCCCACGAACTTGAACTGTGATCACAGGGACTTGGAACCGACTCCGAATTTGGTGTAGAACTGCAAGACCTTTGATTGACTGATTGCGGTGCTACTCGAGAAGCACCTGCATCACTCCCTTCTGCCACTTGTAGCTCGTACCGGGCAAATAGGGAAGCCATTTCTAGCTTTACCATACTTTGCATTCTAGGTGGGAATGTCTTAAACATTTGTGCATACCTTCAAGAAAAAGATCGACTCCATCAATGTTGGCTTTTTTTTCATTTTTATTATTTAAATATTCTAGTATTTTATCACAATCACTGGGGTCTGCGCTCGTTTTTATTCGTTTTCTCGTAATTTGCATGCTTGGTTCAGTTGCATATACAGAAACCTCAGAATGTGTAGTGTGTGTGTTTGTGTTTCATTCATCGTAGAGTTCTCTGTGTCGGATGTTACAGTGGTATGATTGTTGGCTGGAGAACGCTGACTATTACTTTCTGTTTGTCTTCTAATATTAAAATCATCTAAAAACCTCATTTGCGAAGCCCATGGCCAATACTTATACATTTTATAAGCCTGGCCTGTAGAAGATTCATTATTTTTCTTGTACTTGTTGTAGTTATCCTTCAGACTCTTCCACTTGGCTATCCATACTTTACCTAAAAACAAAAAAAAATGTTACAGGTTCCTTGCTACAGGAGATACGTTTAAAACAATCGGCCATTCATACCGTATGGGATTTACAACTGTTGGTAAAATAGTGAAGGAAGTAAGTAAAGTAATATGGAAAACATTACAACCACTATATATGGCAGAGCCGACTGAAAAAACATGGCAGGAGGCAGAAGCTGGTTTCAATGAGAAGTGGAGATTTCCAAATTGTATTGGCAGTATCGATGGAAAACATGTTTATATAAAATGCCCACCTAATACGGGAACATAAAATTTTTGCTATAAACAAAGATTCTCTATTGTGTTGCTTCAGTGGTGGATCCAGATTACAAATGTATTTTTATTGATGTTGGCAGCTATGAAAAAGATAGTGACAGTACGGTTTTTCAAAGGACATCATTCTATCAAAAAATTGTTAACAATCAGCTGAACATTCCCGGGTCGAAGCCATTACCAGGTCGTGAAAAACCAGTGCCTCACCTTTTAATTGTAGATGGCAGTTTTAAATTAGAAACATTTTTGATGACACCTTTCCCAACTAATGTAACCATACAGGACGAAAGAAAAAGAACATATAATAAGAGACTGAGTAGTGCAAGACGCATAGCAGAGAGCACATTTGGCATTGTGGCTCAAAAATGGCGGGTATTTTTTAAGCCATTGGAACTCAATGTAGACACTGTTGTTGATGTTGTAAAAGCAGCGTGTTGTTTACACGCATACATAAAGATAAGTTTATCTACGAAGAGTCATTAATCTATCAGCAATTTTTTTTAGCTATTTGAAAAAAAATATAAATAGTTGATCTCATGATACTTCATAAACTACATTGCACGACACATCATACACACATCATCTTTAACGTTACTACATTAATGTTATAAAAGCTTGTTCGACCACGGAAAATTTTAACACGGCATCGGCCTTGGTTCATTTGAGATATTTTCTGCACGATAATATTTTTTTTCGCATCATATGTATAAGTAATCATAGTAACTACGTTTATACCATCAATTTCCGTGGTTTATGGTGACGCAATAGTAACGTCTACCTTAAGATGATTAGGTAGGTACACAAAAAAATCGGGGCAAGTGCGAACGAAACGCGCGTTGAAGATTCGATTTAAAATGTTACGAGTATGTAGGCAGGTATAGGTAAATTGTTCTCTAATACGGGCTACGGTTAAGTAAGTTTTAGATAATAACTTAACTACCTATTGTATAGGGTTTTATCAGACCGGCGGCAACAAAACTCGCATGGGATCTTCTTTATAAGCGCGGCACCCTAAACATAATATGCTGTTTTTTATCGCTATTAGAAATTATCTAAGTTATGTGTCCTTATCATAATTGAGCAGTCAGGTAAATAGGTAAAACTTTATTTTTATGAGTTGTTAATTGTATGTTGGCTTATCTAATTATCTCTTTTAGGACTTGACGTAAATGCAACCCGGATATGTTTTGTATTTTAAATAACATATAAGTCGGTGAGAATAACTTTAAACAAATAGCCAAGTAGCATTACATAAATGGAAAGGCACTACTACAACTAAAAAAAGTTTCAAACGCTTTTTTGTCTTTTTCTCAGGCACCAAAACCACCTAGGCCATGGCAAGGAGTTCGCAGTGCTAAGGAATTCGGCCCAAAATGTTACCAGTTCGATATGCTTACTAAAACTGGATTAATTGGCAGCGAGGACTGCCTATACCTGAACGTGTACACTCCTGATATTAAACCTGATAAGCCATTGCCTGTTATGTTCTGGATTCATGGTGGAGCATTTCTCTGTGGAAGTGGTGAAGACGACCTGTACGGTCCTGAATTCTTAATCAGAGAAGGAGTTGTCATCGTTACCATAAACTATAGACTTGAAGTTCTTGGCTTTCTTTGTCTAAACACAGAAGATGTACCGGGCAACGCTGGGCTTAAGGACCAAGTAGCCGCACTTAGATGGGTCAACCAAAACATTTCTTAGTTTGGTGGCGATCCCAAAAATATTGCAATATTCGGCGAGAGCGCAGGAGGTGCCAGTGTCAGGTATCATTTGATATCACCTATGACTAAGGGTCTTTTTAAGAGGGCTATTCCTAAGAGTGGCGTAACTTTTTGTCCTTGGGCAAAGCCATACGAACCGCGCGACCGCGAATTGGCACTAGCTAGACAGCTAGGCTGTCATTCGGAAGATAATAAAGAGTTGTATGAATTCTTTAAAAAGCAACCCGTTGAGACACTTGTTGAAAAAGCCGTGCCGATTTTATTTTCCGAAAAAGTTAAACCAGGCACTGAAATGTACTTCAGTATCGTTGAAGAAAAGAAATTTGGTGATCAGGAGCAATTTTTCGCAGGTGATTTTGGTTCAGTTCATGAAGACGTCGAAATTATGCTTGGGTATACATCAGACGAAGGTCTTGTTAGTTTGGGTAGCCCAGACGAAGTCAAGACCAAATTGGAACTAGGAAGAGACTTTCCAGAATTCTTTGTTACCAAACCGCTAATATTCCAATTACCAGTTTCGCAGCAATTGGAACTTGGCAAGAAAATCAGAAAGAATTGTTTCAATGAGAAAATCGATTTAACCGGCTATTGGAAAGGTTTGGTTAAATTTTATTCCATGGACATGTTCGTACATCCGGTAATGAAATTTGCGAAGCTTTGTTCAAAGAGGAATAAAGTGTACTTGTACAGATTCAGTTGTAAGACCGAGAGGAATCTAATGAGTCATGTAATGGGAGCAGTGGCAACCACGGGCAACAAACCTGTCACTTGTCATGCTGATGATGTATTATACTTATTTAATTACAAAATAATGCCAGTTAAACTGGATACTAACTCCAACACATTTCGACTGATAGAGAAAATTATTAAACTCTGGACCAACTTTGCAAAGCACGGGTAAGTTGTTGAGTAGTCTAGATGTGTATTATTGTTATCCTCTAAGTCCTTCCATGACAAATTTATGAAATATTTTAATATTTGCTTTGATAAAACCAAAGTCAGCCCCCTTTACCCTGCCAATTAGAATGCCGGATCCAGAAATGGAGCAAATTATTGTAAGAATAGTACCTACCTATAGTTTCGATAAACTTATGAATGAGAATGCTACATCTTTGGTCTGTCAAGCACTAGGGCTTATTATTATTTATACCAAACCTTTTTCATATAATTGTTTATTTATTTTATTTTATTTTATTTTATTTGGAAAACAAACAGTATCTTACAACTAGATTAACAATTTTTTATCAACTGCAAACCATTTATGAGTTTTCACATATGAACATTTAATGCTTGATCTGATGAATTACCCATATGAGCAAAAACTGAATTTTAGCACAATACATAAATGCAAAAATTGGCGATATTCAAAAATATACATAAAAAAACAAACAATAAAACAAAAGTAAACAGCAAAATATAAATAAAAGATTATAAAATGTTACACAATAATACGTGGACACAGACACTCAGGGGATCGACTCGAACCATTGTCTTGTCATTTCAATCCTGTATTTAGTCGGATTTGTGTTAAATAAATCTAATTCAGACGAGCCAGCCAGATCATTAATGTAAGCAGCGGATCTTGAAAAGAATGTATTACTTTGATAGTTCGTGGAGCTTCGTGGAACATGAAGTAAGGCTGGCAGTCTTACAGATCTTGTAGGAACTTTTAAATTTATTTTTGAAAGAAATTGCGGTGAGTCTATTTTAGATTGTGCTATTTTAACTAACAGTGTTACATCCGCAACCTTTCTTCTTTCGTGAAGAGGTATTAAATGTTGCCTCTTGCATCGAGCCTCGTAGCTGTTTTCAATAGTTCTACATTTGTATTGGAGATATCTCGTAAATTTTCGCTGTATAGACTCCAGTCTGTCTATATGGATGTTATATTGTGGATTCCAGATTGGTGAACAATACTCGAGGATGCTACGAACATAAGAACAATAAAGTATTTTAACAATTTTTATGTTGCTAAACGGTGAACATGATCTCATAACAAATCCTAATGCCTTGTTAGCTTTTTTCGCTATATGATCTATGTGTCTATCATATTTCAGCTTGGAATCGTGAATTATGCCTAGATCCCTGATCTCGTTGACTCTCTTAAGTACGATTCCTTTGAGTGTGTAGCTGAATATCTGGGGTTTAGGTTTGCGAGTAAATGTGATTGCATAACATTTGGTTGCATTAATATCTAACCGGTTATTGTGGCAGTATTCCTCAAATCGAATCAGATCTTGTTGTAAAAGAAAACAGTCGGAATCTGTTTTTATTTCCTTAAAAATCTTCATGTCGTCAGCATACATAATAAATTCTGAGTGATGGAAGCATACACTTATGTCGTTTACAAAAATATTAAACAATAACGGGCCCATCAACGAGCCTTGTGGTAATCCAGAGGGGAGTTTATGCCACATAGATACGGCACCATTTATTGCAACCGCTTGAGATCGGTTTTGGATATAGGACGTAAACCATCGGAACAAATTACCGTGGATACCCATGCGTAATAACTTGTTAAAAAGTATTTTGTGATCAATACGATCGAAACATTTAGTATAATCAGTAAATATAGAGTCTACCTGACCGCCAGAGACCATTTTTGATGTTATATAATCAACAAAGGACAGCAGGTTGGTCGTAGTTGACTTCTTTTTAATAAATCCGTGTTGTTCGGCTATAAAAGAGTTAGAGATGGCGTTATAAACTTGTACGTAAACCAAACGCTCTAAAACTTTGGCAAATATGCATAACTTTGATATAGGCCTGTAATTGGTTATGTCTCCTCTGTCACCCTTCTTAAAAACAGGCGTGATGAATGTAGACTTCCATACGTCTGGTACGAAACCTTCATTAAGAGAATGACGAAATAAAATACTCAGTGGTTTTGTGAGTTGTTTGGCACAATTGGTAATGAATCGTGGACTAATGCTGTCGGGCCCTGCCCCCTTTGAGAGGTCCATCGATGAGAGCAACTTATATAATTCATCTGGAGATATTTCAATGTCACCTATTGTATGCATGTCATTATTTGTAAGCGCCTCATTCGCGTAAGGAACATTATTGCATGGTTGAGAGGGTGACTCAAGGAAAGTAGTCTGAAAATACGTGGCAAATAGATTACAAACGCCCTCACTTGTATTTGCTGATGTGTTATTATACGTTAGAGTGGAGGGGAAAGAGCAATTACCTTTTTTATTATTTTTTATGAAAGTCCAGAAAGTTTTAGGGCTCTCAATAATAGAATTTTCGGTTCTTTTTATGTAAGAGCTATAACACTCTTCTTCAACTTTCTTAGCTCTTTTTCTTAACAAACTAAAAGTAACATAGTCAGCTGTATTTCGATATCTCTTAAATTTTTTAAAGTATTTGTGTTTTTCTTTGAGAATCTTTTTTAGCGATGCGTCATACCAAGGTGGATAGGTTGAAGGGTAAGCAGTTTTATGCGGCACAAATGTATCCCTTAGCTCTTACAAGCGACTGTAAAAAAATTCTATAGCGTTGCTTAGTGAGGTGTTTGTTAAGTGGTTATCCCAAGGAGTAGCGTTTAAAGCTGTCCTAATTTCATCATAGTTACCACGGTTGTAGTTATATATTTTTCTCGGACAAGCTTTGAGATAATCAGTACCCGTACAGTCCATTATAACGTGAAGAGATTTGTGGTATGTGTCTTCAATAACAAGTGGGCTCTCACAAGCTATTATTGACAGTTCGGTGTTACTTAAGACTAAATCCAATAATCTGTTATTAATATTGCGATGTGAGTTAAATTGCTTCAGGTTAAATTCAAGAAGGGAATCGAAAAAAAATATTTGTGATTCCCCTGATATTCCCAAGGGCTCGAGGTAATTCCCACTGCTACACCAGTCAACGTTACTTAAATTAAAATCACCCATGATCAGAAAAGTATCATCGGGACAGGCTGTTATAATATCCGATAGTTTATTAGTGAAGTTTCGAAGCTGCGTGTTGTAAGAATTACCATAATTTTCATTACACAAATATAATGTACATATATGTATCTTTTTAGGTATGCTTTTTTGTTTATTGTGATTGTTTGTAATAGTAACCCAGATGTCCTCAGCTGAGGAATTCCATTCAGGTCGGCCTACTGTTAGAAACTCTCGACGCACAGCCAAAAGTACACCACCACCGTACTTTTCACGCGTATTAATATAGTTCCTATCACGACGCCAAACAACGTACCTGTCATCGAAAAGCTCGCTGTCACTAATACCATCTAGTAACCAGGTTTCTGTTAGTGAGATCACGTCATAGGAATTAAGCAGTAAATTGCGTTTAAATGAATGAGTTTTAGTTCGCAATCCTCGAGTATTTTGGTAATAACAATTAATGGAAGCCATGGGTAAAACAGTTATAAAATAACCCTTTGATTACAAGATAATGGTACAGAGTTAAATAAGTTGTAACGAATATCATTGTACAAGAATCCACAGTAATTCGATATAAGCAAGTAAAAGTTAAAATTTCAAACTGTGAAGTGTCAATAAAGCCATATTCCAAAATATATCTGTAACCGTCGTAATAAAATTTACAAGAACAGCGAGAACTATTTGATAAAACAAGCGATCTTAGGCGGAGAACATTCACGTAAGCAAGCAAAATAATATGATTGAGACAATCATCAAAACAAAATAACAACCAGTTAAAAAAGTAAACAAATCTCAAGTAGTTCATACATAATAAAATAAATAAGGTACTTAAAAATAAACTACGTATAACAGCAATTAGCATTAAAGGTGTAAATACCGCGCACAGGTGATTAAGTACGAAGCCCGGACGATAGTAAGTGCAAGCGACATTGAGCGGTATGTACCAGCGTAAGCTCTCGATGTAGAGTGATAGCCGTATGAAGTGCAGACTTACTTGTATAAACCGGTTGAGCGCTCCGAGTCGAACCACAAAACAAAAAAATCTTGAGTTGAATACGGTTCTCAAAGTGTTCGTGTGTTTGTTAGTTAATTGAACAAGTTTTAATATTATGAAGATGTAATTTTTGATAAATCTTTGTTGCATTTTATAAAAAACGTAGGTGATGTATCCGACTTTTTTACCATTATCTTACAATGCTTAACCCAGACGTATTGAAAGTTTCTTTCTTTACTGAGTGCTTTTGCCTTGCTCAGGAGTACTTTGTTAGCAGGGGTCAGGTGGTCATTAACATAAAACTTTGCAGTGGATGAGTGGCCCAAGTGTGACAAATTCAGTTGCTTCTTTCGCGATAGTGCTATAAATTCTTCTTTTAGGTAACGGTTATTGAAGGAGATTATTATGGGCTTGTTGCCATCAGGAATCCTAGTGGGCACGCGAGCTATATAATTAATATCTTCTTTTTTAATTGGCAGACCGGACATTGTTCCAATCTTCTCTGCTACTTCATAGAGATTTTCCTGCCTCTTTTCTGGGATGCCACGAATTTCTACATTGTTGGCCCTGGCCCACTGATCTCTGGTCTCCGCGTCACGACTTAATCTTTCGATCTCAGACCTAAGAATAGGCACCTCACTCGCTACCTTTTCCATGTCCTTTATTTTCTTTTCCATGGTCTTTACTTTATCCGAGAAGTCGTTTATAAGGTCATGGGCCATGTTGACTGATGCCTTTAAGCCATGTAGATCTTCCTTTATTATCTTCACATCCGCCACTAAAGATTGCAACGGAGCGAGTTGAAGTACGATTTTGTTCAATTGATCTTGAATGTTATCTAATTGATTGGGTTGCGGCGAAGCTGGTACTGGTGATGGGCACGGACTGGATTTGCACTTGAGACACCGCCAGCTACTTTTCCTATCTCCCAATCTTCGGTAGCCGCCTTCGGTTACTCCGATACTCACTATTTAAACTTCTCTATAAATAAATTTGTTGTCAACGATACTCACTATTTAAACTTCTCTATAAATAAATTTGTTCAATCAATTTCAGAAACCCGACTCCAGATGATTCTCTTGGCGTGAAATGGATCCGGTTCACGGCTGATGGTCAAGACTTCCTAGACATTGGCAACGAGTTCGTAGCCGGCACCACCCCTGACGTCGACGATATTCAGTTCTGGGAAAATGTCCACAAACAATAAGAACCGAAGTTATATTAAAATTGAAATTATGAATTGTATACAATTTTATCATATTATTTTATCTACCTACTGTGTACTTTTATTAAAATTTTAATATGTTATTAAAAAGGTTTGCGTTTATGATTTTCATACCCATCTATTAGAGGACCAGAAGCCACCACAATAATCAGAGATTGCCAGCCTTAACAACGAGGTCGTTTAGTTAGATTTATGGTTCTAACCTTGGTGTAATTATCCCCCTGGGGGTAAATAGACTATTTATTTGTATACAAAAATGTATTGTTTGAAAACAAACAGATAAATACATTTCTTAGCAAATAATATTTTAAATGCACAACAAATTCGTTAGTATGTAACCTACATCGTTATCCACAGAATTAATACCAAGTCTAATAAAATACCTAGCTGGCTATCGAACGAATTGGTAACCTCTTCTTTGAAGATTGTGAAACTGATGAATAAAATCGTTTAAAAGACCATGGCAAGCACTTGGATATTACATTTTCTGAAGGTGAAATCGATTCGAGTAGCTCGCTCTTCGACGGGAGCTCGTTACATCAAATTGGGATTAACGCTGGAGTGCAACAAGGATCAGTTCTCTCTGTAATGTTTCTTTTGCTCATTTGCTGCAAATCGGTGATTTCTAAAAACCTGGTAGGTATTTAGCGGAGAAGATTACGATGTACACCAGAACCATATAACGTTAACGTTGGCTCGGATGTTTTGTCGTCCAATTGTAAAAGGAGGACAGTGAAATCAGATAGGTACTTGCCTAATTAATAAAACAGTAATCCAAACACGATGGCACTGGTGTGTACTGGTTAAAGAACCAACTGGGCCGCGCCGACCCAAATCTATGAAGCCTTTTTGGCACCTATTTGCAAAAGTAATTTTTATAATTAAGGCATTTCACCCGGCGACCCTATTACCCTGGCGCCTGTGTGCGCCGCGCACATTGCACATAGAGGCGGCTGGGCCCTGAGAACTATCCTACCTAGCGTAAAGGTAAGCGGACACAATTCCGCTAAATATTGAACGTCCATCTGGACTGTAGCGACGGATTAAGTCATCCTCCTAGCGTTATCCCAGTTGCGACCCGGGCGGCGTCCGCTTACTCTAAACGGATTTGACAGAATATTAGCGTTTCCAAAGAGCGATTGCCTGCCTGACCTCCGTAATCCAAAGGGATGGCGAAATTCCATGGTTTAGACTAGTGTCAGTTCATTCAGATGTACATTAAGCCTTATTACGACAGTCAAAGATCTTCATGATAGCCGGGACTGACGGCTTAACGTGCTCTACAAGGAACGGGGCAAGGGACAATTAACAATTCAATACGCACTTAACTTCGAAAAGTCAAGTCAGGGGCTCGCGCCGTGGATTCGAACCCGATACCCTCTACATAGTTATATATTGGTATGTCCACTAGGCTATCGCTGCCTTCATTAAAAAAACTACTTAAATTAGTATCAAGTTGCTTTCTTTTCCGTGCATATCAAAATAAACGTTTGAGGCATGACTGGTTTGGCTACCCAGGTTATCAGGCGTCATGGCTAGCAAGCGATCACTGTTACACTGTAAAATAAGTATACAAAATCCACTACCCCTTTCCATTCCAAGGTAGTCAGAAAAATATACGAAATAAAACTTTGCGACAAGGCGGAAAACTCGAGGTCAAACCCTATGTACCAACCCGTTGGCCAGCGTGGTATGGTAAGCCAAATCAGCGCAATCTTTCTCTTGTCTCACAGTGCTGCTGAAGCAAATTAGGCGAGGCCCAGCAGTGGACTGCGAAAGATTAAAAAATGAATTGATAATATCTAAGTACCCTAAACAAGATCAAGCCTGCCTAAACCAAAATAAACCTCCGCCAGGCCGAAATCCTAAAGCCGCTATTGCGACCTATTCTTAAATTCTTTCTTTATTGTCTTCGCGTTTTTAAATTGCTTGTCACACTTGTGTAAGTGCTTAGCTCTGCAACTGCGCTACGTCGAAAATGTATGCCCTTTTTACTTACCGATTTTGAAGCAGTCATACACACTAGCAAAGTGAAAATTTTGTATATTATTTATCAGGTCTTTATCTAGTAAATCCATGGGCAGATTTTCTGAAAGAATTGGAAGATTTTCACTCGATAGAATTTTAATTTGATATTTTTATGCATATTTGAAAAAATAACTTTTCGCCTTGAAATTGCGACTCACCGAATGGGCTAGTTTAATTGGAAATTCATAGCCGAATTGTTACTAAAACGATTATTACTTGAGTTATGAACGAAATAAGATTTCAGTTTCGGGGTGGCACGCAATGACAAAAATTGTGCGATATTCACTTCATAGCTAACACTTAACGATGACCTCTAAACGTTTTTTTGACCTTCGAGGTAGCCTCTTAATGACCACATAGTCTTGTATCGACGGCGACGCATATGTCGCATACCTATTTATCCCTATCAGATACATGAAACATACATCAGTTTGGTAAGCTAGACTATGATTACAATCCCATTAAAATCACATTAGGAGGAATAAAGCGTGTGTAAGACATGTCGGTAGATAGGTACTTTTGAGATTTTTGGGTGGCAGGTGTATGTTGATACTAGATACATATCTGGTGATTATGGAATATGGAAATAATTATAGGTGTAGGTATAGGTCATACGTCTTAGATTAAGTACTATAGATTACACGCAGCACTTATGGTAGGTACGAAGATTTGCGGCACCGATATCTCGTAAAATGTAGGCACCCATGTCCCACAGGCAGGTAACTTACTCAGCTATTGGTCTCTTTCTCTTTCTCACAATTTCAAAAAACCATAAAGGGCACCAATAAGAAACATCTACTCAAACATTCTTGCTTCACAACATATTTAGCCTATAAATACTTCGCATTAGGTAAGTACCTACTTACAACCTCAGATTTTAGAACAAGAATTTTAACCAAGTATTCAAACCTTTTATACAAACAATTATTTACTTGCAATCAAATTAAAACTAACATAGCTAAATGACTATTATATGAATAGCCAAATGACACATAAAATAAAACAATAATTTCTATACATAAATAACTAAAAAATACAATACAATACAATCCTCCACATCGCCGTCAATTGGAAGCGTGCCCAGAATGCTGGCAGCATTGCCACGTTGTATGGCAATGCTGATCTTTTGCCCCAAATCTGGTCACGCGAGGCGTCAAACAAAACGTTTTATACAAACCATTTTATACAATTTAAATTGTACTGCGTTCCCGGAGTTGATGCTATTGCTCACATTGTAGGACATAATATTACCTCATAACTGATAACATTTAAACTCCAACTCAAATATGTTTATTTCCATAAAAATGTTTAAATTTTTTGGACACGTCAGAAGGTCATACAAATTAAAATAAAAAAGTAACTTTAAATGCATATTAACATAATTGAGCATTGAAAAAAAATGCCTGTTCAGAAAGTAGAGCCTCGTGAGAAGAATCAGGCAAGAAACTCACGGGCCACTCTTTTCATCGTCTTGATTCTATACAATTTAAAACTTAGTACCTACCTACATTGAATTTTTCATAGGTATATGAGCTGGTGTGTCTATAATGTTGTTGTCAATTAATAAGGTTTTTCAATAATAATATAAAAGTACTAAACTAGCGTAATACAGACACAATAACTCACACTCACATGAAACATAACAATAATCAAACATGAGTAGCCTGTGGGACCGAGCAAATGAATCCCAAGCATTTTTGTCTTCAATATAATCTAGCACCGAATAGTACCCTTTTTGACAAAGTTTACGTTTTATAACCTTTTTGAATTTATTAAAACTTAAATTTTGTAGATTGCTTGGCACTTTATTGTAAAAGCGCACACACTGGCCTTGAAAAGATTTTTTTTATTTTCTCTAGCCGGGTGGCCGGCACTACTAGTTTGCTCTTATTTCTAGTACCTATTCAAATTGTGGATATCACTTTTCTTTGAGTATGAGGCCTTATTTTGGAATAAATATATTAGGTTGGAATAAATGTACTGGCTTGCAACAGTTAAAATGTTTATTTCCTTAAATTTATTCCTTAACGAAGCCCCATAATCCAAATGATAAATTGCTCGATAACTCTTTTCTGCAGAACAAAGATGGTCTGAATGTCGGCAGGATTTCCCCACAAGAGAATACCGTATGACATTATACTATGAAAATAGCTATGATATTCAAGCTTGGCTGTGTCAATGCCAGTTAACTGGCGAATTTTCCTGACTGGGTATGCTGCAGAGCTGAGTCTATTCGACAATTTACTAATATGTGGTCCCCATTGCAGCTTAGAATCTAGTGTACTTAAACATAACATATCTTCACGCCTTTTTTATCCCCGAAGGGGTAGGCAGAGGTGTATTACACACCCACACTTCGCCAGATATGTTAGTGTACTTAATGCCTAAAAATTTGGTGTCATCCACAAGACCCAACACATCATCCTTAACCTTTACTAAGGTATTCACTTGTTTAACGTTAGGCATCAAAAATCGAATACATTTAGTTTTAAGTCTATTTAAAAGCAAGTTGTTAACGTCAAACCACTGAACCACCATTGAGATAGCAATGTTTACATCGTCCATATCAATTTGTTGACGTTTTAATTTAAATAAAAGTGAGGTATCATCAGCAAATAGTACTATCCCGTGCTTGTCATTAAAGAGGTGTGGTAAGTCATAATATACACTAAAAATAAAAAAGGACCGAGGATTGAACCCTGTGGGACGCACATTTTGACTACAGACCCATGTGAACGCGTCCTGTTGACATCAAATCTCAGAATCTTATTACTCAAATATGAAGTAAGAAGATGCAGAGCAGAACTACTTAAACCGTAGTGATGTACTTTCCTGATCAATGTATCATGTTCTACACCTACACAATCAAAGGCCTTGGACAAATCACAGAAGACACCTAAGGCATCATGTGAATCCTCCCAGGCATCGAAGATATGTTTTACAAGCTCAAAAACCGGTATCGGTCGTGGAGCACCCCTTTGTAAAACCAAATTGTTTAGATTGCTCGTTGTTATTAAAATAACTTTGCAGTCGGTCGAGAATCAATTTCTCGAAAATTTTGCTGAATGTGGGCAGCACAGAAATTGGCCTATAGTTGGTGGGGTCTGATGTGCTACCTGCTTTGTACAAAGGTATTACCTTGCTATCTTTCATAAGATCAGGAAATACACCACAGTCAATACACTTATTAAATATTAAAGCTAATCTGTTAGCAGCTAAAGCAATAATGGACTTGGTAATATTAACGGAATTCCTCCACAAGTCTGTAGTCTTCTTTATATTTATAGCATTAAAAGCTTTTATAACATCATTTGAATTTCTATATTGAACTGAGACGTTACTATAAATTGTACTCATGTTTTCTTTCAAAAGAGATTCCGCTGCATTGGTTGATGAGTCCAAAGATCTAGTTGTAATAACGGGGATATCAGTAAAAAAACTTTCAAACACCAATGCAACTTTTGAGTCAAATGTAATAGTGTCGTTGTCAATGTAATGCAAAAACTAAATTTAGAACTTTTACTTTTAACTTTCCCAGTCTCGCTGTTTATAATATTCCAAGTCATTTTCATTTTATCGTCACTACTCCTAATCCTTGAACTCAGATAAAGAGACTTAGCTTTCTTGCAAAGTTTTCGAAATATCCTAGCATAGTTTCTAACATAATTCTGAAATTGTTCACTTAAATTAAAGTTTCTCTCGTCATATATCTCTCATACAATACAATCTCTTCCTACTTTTGTGAAGCCCAGTTGTTGCCCATTCACAGAAGGTTGCATTACCTCCAACTGTAATCGTTCTAGGTGTGAAAACCGAATTAAATGCAGTTCAAAACGCTGTGAAAAAACTATTAAATAACAAATTTGGGTCACCTTCATCATCTAACCGGTGACCAGCTAGTCATTTGTTTACTTTGAAACCTAGCAAAACGAGTTGCAGTTTTAGGTATTACAACTATATTTTGCCTAGAAACATTCTTACTGTTATCATTAAAGGAGATCTGTTGTCCGCAATGGTCTGAGTCTAACTGTCTAATGATTTGCTTGTCTCTTACTATGATTTCTGTAAATATATTATCTAGGCAAGTAGCTGTAGAGGAAGTAACTCTTGTGGGCTCTAAGAATAAGTTCTTCAGATTATATGATAGAAAAACCGCTTTCAGTTTTGTACTAAGACTACTATTCTCCAATAAATTTACATTAAAGTCACCGCACACAACACATTTTTATTTAATTTTGCAACTTTATTTAACACGTTCACTGCGAAACAGGCCGATTTCGGCCTGCCGCTGTACGTACAGCTGATGCGGACGAAGAAAACTATGTCCCTCTCGCTGGTGCGGAACGATTATTTTAGGTGTTTTAAGGTTTTGACAGAGACAAATATATATTTCGGCTTGTAGTCAAAATTGTAGGTATTCCCCATAAAACATCACGGCAGGCCTTTTTCGGCCTACCACGCACTAGCGGTGAAATATATCCGCTCAGTGCGGCAGTGGGTTTATTTCAGCCCGCCAACCCAACAGGCCGCCGGAGACCCGATACCGCACAGAGCGCACGCGCCGCCAGTTAGTGTTGTGCTATCTAGCTTATCTGACGTGTGTTCTGTCGACAAAATTGACGAAGGCAAACAATAAAAGCAAATACAAATTTTGGAAGATAGAGTGATTCGCCCTGCAATTATAACTGATAGTGACAATAGTGATGAAATATTTCCAATTAAGAAAAATTAAAAGTATATAGGAACAAAACATAATGGAAAACCTACTAAAAGCGGTAAGTTTTGCTTACTACCTACACGTATATTTATAGTAGTACTTATAATATTTGGAAATGTACGGTTACCTGCGAAAGTGCAGTGATATGCGCTTTTTAACCCCCGACGCAAACAGAGCGGTGCTAAAACGATTTCGATTTAGTTTTTTTTGCTTGAAAGGTGATTATTTAAAAGCTTGGATCAAATATACAATAGATGCACGATCGCAGCTCGAAAAACGGCACCAATCAAACTGTGCTTAGTTACAATTTTGTGCAGGGTGCTACGAGACTGCGGCGAACCTTCAGTAGCGACGAAGCAAAAAAAGAGTGGAAAAAAAAAATGCAGGCAATGCAACATAAATCTTTGCGTGTCATGTTTTCAAAACAGCCACAATTAAATAAAAATCTTCATTTCTTTTATGTGATAATTCTGTTTTATTTACGATATTCCTTTATTTTGTACGTCCCATCACTGCTAAAAATACCTTCTAGTACAGTTCAGGTCGATATCGGCCTGCCGCTTTTCCTGGTTTAAATCTCATTTCCTATTTGGTAAATCCCGGGGCGAATCAAACCTAAGGAAGCTGGGTTCAAGGTTATTCTAACAGAATAAAAAAAAAGTATACATAATGTTTTCGCAAAGTTATACCATTTTAAGCTACCCTAGTGCCGGTGGGTCGAAAAAGACCTGCCTGGCGGAAAAATCGTTGGAGGCTCATTTCGACCTGCCGCAGCACCAGATGAAGGTTTATGATTTTACTTGCCGCAGCCAACGTGTTAATATCTCGTCCATAATACGCTCGAAACTATCTTACAATGCCGAAGGAGGCCTGTATACACTTATTACAATAAATCTCCTCAGTTCCACACATGCTATCTCAATAATTCGTTCAACAGACAGACTTACAATATCATGTCGCTCTTTAAATTTAAGTTGCTTTATTTAATACTACCTAATAAGTAATGAATACCGTCACATTTCTATTTTAACTTGTTCTCTTTTAAGGCATTAAGACTCGTTCGTTACTTAGGACGCGTTCACGAAATGTTTTTTGGTGCTTATTTATCCAATTAATATATATGGAATGTATTTTAGTTTTTTATCTATTTTATGTGATGCACAGTTAATATGAAACGAGTTAAGTTTTTATAAACTTCATCATCAGCCTTTAACAGTCCACTGCTGGACTAGGCCTCTCCTTTGAAAGGAGGAATTGGCCTACTATACCACGCTGGCCAAACGGGTTGGTATAGGGTTTGTATCAAGTTTTCCTTCTCTTACTGTTCTCTGCATAATATGCATTTATAAACTTACTTCGGTATAAAATATACTGAAATTATCCATTTATTCGCTGGAATAACAAATTGGCAACCTTGGTGATTTTGAGCCACCTGCGCAAACACTTACGTGGTGCAAATAGAGCACAAGAAAGAACTATGGCGATACCTATACCAAAAAAACAGTTTAATTGAAAAATGGTTATTTCAAAAACGAAAATTAGTTATAACACGGGTTCATTTTTATTGCCTATTGGTGTCCTTATAAAATATTCTAATCGGTTCCGCATACATACCTAGATCTTATCAGGGTTGTTAAACAGTTCTGCGGAATATTGTTCCATTCTTGTGCAATGGCTGTTCTTAGTGCTGCCACAGTTGTAGGCACAGGCTTATTCGCCTATACAGTTTTTTATAAACTGCACCAAAATGCTCAATGAGATTAGAATACGTATCCCAACTTCCTCGCAATATGGTTGAACTTGTGCAGCAGCGAATTTGACTCTACTGCAAGATAATGCCGACCCCAGTCGGCATTATCTTGCAGTAGAGTCATATCATCGCCTGTCAATAACCTGTACCACGTAATCTTCTAAAACCTCTGTTATATGAAGAATATTGGGCCGTCAAATCTCTACTTTCACCGTTTTGACGAACCATGACGATGAACACAAGTTTTGTTCGCCTCATCACATTCATATCCAATACGTAGAAGTAGAGTACCACACATAGGCCGGCCTGATTATTAATCATGTTTTTTTATTATTCTTTTTATAGACTCCACGCCTGTATCCTCGAAGGGTTAGGCAGAGGTGTAATATTACACCCACATTTTGCCATGAATTATTAGTTAATTCCCACGTAATAGGGGGCGAGCCTATTGCCGCTACCGGGCACATCACCAGAGTCCGTGCTGCTACAGACAATTCGGAAAAACCCAGTAACACTTTTGCCCGACCCTGGAATCGGTAAATCGGAACCTCCGATCAGCAGTCGTATGCGCTATCCACTGGACCACAGAGGCAGTATTAATCATGTATGTTCACAAAAAAATAATTTAAAGAAAAACAAAAAACCCGACTGCATAAAAACTAATAAAAAATACGTGAAAAAATTAACTTCAATAAAAACTAAAAAGAAAGAAACAAGCCCAGTAGTTTAGAATTCTGTTAAGTAATATGCAGAACAGAACGACTCACAGTCGGGGCCCCTTGGGAAGATTTGATTGGTAACATTTTAATGGGCCCCGACTGTGAGTCGTTCTCTTCTGCATATTACTTAACAGAATTCTAAACTACTGGGCTTGTTTCTTTCTTTTTAGTTTTTATTGAAGTTAATTTTCTCACGTATTTTTTATTAGTTTTATGCAGTCGGGTTTTTTGTTTTTCTTTAATTTTTTTATTTTTATTTTATACTTTTTAGTTACGATTCATTGACTTCGTTATAAGATGGTAAAATTCGCAATCAAGTGTTTGTATATCGTTTATACTTGAAATAAAAACTAAAATCATTAAGTAAGAAAATTAGCGAGATTTTTTTTGTAAAACAACTTTAGGTCGTTATATATCCTAAACTATTATTTAAAATGAAAAATGATAAAAGGAACCTAAAGATGATTTTAAAATACCTATTCAACGACACTCCACATGACATAGTTCATCGACATTTTATTTTTTCATTTTGACAATATGGCGTCTGGTTGAGGCTGTGGTGAATTTTGGTTACTGTCATGTCTTTAGTGACACTCGCAAGGTTAAGACGAATCGATTGACGTAAGAATCATCAAAATCGGCCTACGCATTTGGTCTCTAGAACGCCACATAGAAACGAACATACATACATACTTACATACATACATACATACATAGACTGATAAACACATTACCCTCCTTTGCGTCGCGCAGTCGGGTAAAAAGCAAACATTTCAATGTCCATACCAAAAGGTAGCGTCTTAGGCCGTGTTTTGTTTCTCATTTACGTAAGTTATGAAATAAATTTATACCTTCTTTTCTCTCTCATTTATCTCTCTTCATCTCTCTTCATTTAGTCCTTTTTGCTGATGATATATTAATAATATTTCGGTATAAAGACACATGTAGCCCAAAAAAATCCTTACAGGAATAATTATAACAAAAATAGTGAATTGGATGACTGAGAAAAACTTAATTAATGCAATACAGACCGTATCAAAAACAAGAAATAAAAATTAACTTTTATTATAAAAACTTTTTTAACTTGCATAGTGTAGATGAATTGGGTGAATTTCCCGGAACCAAAAATTTTGTGGCATCAATGAAATCGGTAGGTACTATAAAACATAGTTATAATGTTCTAACATTTTTTTCTGGTTAGGTGAAATAGTAATCTATGTGTAGCACTAAATATTTAATTAAATAAGATTAATAAATACTCCAAAAAAAAACATTAAACCTCGAAATCTTTCGTTGACGTGTTTGTCCACACATCACCTTGATGTGTATTATACGTTATTGATAAAAATCTATTGGTTATTTATATAAAACCCTGTTTTATTTGATACGTGAATAGTTAAAGAATTGTTACGGAATACATTTATTCATATATTTAAACAATACGACGAATGGTTACTAAAAATGCATTTGTCCTAGAACTAGCTTTCATCGCCGTGTCCTAAATATATTTAAGAATATTGTTTTATCTAAGGACTTGCGTCCCCCACCCCTGTGCGCTAAACGTTGCATAATAGTGTCGCTTGGTGCTCGACGTGGAACAACGTGTATACATACGTGCCTGCGTTTTTGCGCCTTAAATGTATTAGATTTTTATATTACTGGACATTTTTCTTTCATCGCCATGGATAGGTCTAACTTCTATTTAAATAAGTTTGTCCTTTTGATTAAGCATTCGATAGAATGCCATTTATCTTATGTTTATGTGTTATGTGTTAATTACTTTGAATTATTAATAGATTTTTGGTTAATTGATGTTTTTGCCTTGGTTAATTGATGTTTTTGCCTTGATTGAGCGTGCTCTCATTGCCGTGGTTTCCGTGGGCAAAATTTGCTATGGCAATGAAAAAATAACACGGTGATGAAACAAAATTTCATTGCCATACATTTTAAAACAATTAAGTTTCATTGCCATGACCAGTTGTTTCATTGCCGTGACTTATGGTTTCATCGCCACGGCATGATTAAGAAAAAAAAGCAATCTGTACTGTACAGTCAACTACAAAAAGATATTTCCACGTTAACCTTACAAAATTATAATAGGTTGGGGAAAAAGCTTTTTCGCATTTTTTAAGAAAATTCAAAACATTTTTTAACATAGTTTATTTACATTTAACTAAAGTACCTGTGTAGGTACCATTTTGTTCGATAACTTTTTGTCAACTTGTAGGTAGGGCCATGATCCCATTGCTATAGAAATTTTGGAACTTCTGATCAAAATACCACGACGATGTCCTCTCGTGATGTTAACCTGACACTGCCTAAAGAATTCTGAAGAGACCGAAACAGGTGGAAATCTGAAGGTGCAAGGTCAGGACTATACGGCGGATGCATTAACACCTCCCAGCCAAACTCTCTTAATTTTTGCTGACTGGCTAAAGATGTGTGAGGTCTAGCGTTATCATGATGAAATACCGTACCCCTTCTGCTGATTGATTCCGGCCGCTTTCTCTCAACTTCTTGCTTTAATCTCATCAGTTGTTCGCAGTAGAGTTCAGAATCGATGGTCCTGCCTGGTGGTAACAGCTCATAATGAATAATGCCCTTCCAATCCCACCACACACACAGCATCACCTTGTTGCGAGTTAACCCGGGTTTCGCCACAGTCTGTGAAGCCTGACCGGCCTTTGATTACGACCTTTTTTGCACGTTCTTGTCGTACGTGATCCCTTTTTCATCACCAGTTATCAGCTTCTTCAAAAATGGTTCGGTTTCATTACGTCATAATGAAGAATCACAAATGAGTACACGGTTCATTAGGTTTCTTTCAGTGAGCTCGCGAGGTACCCAAATATCTAGCTTTTTTGTGTACCCAGTTTTTTCAAATGCGCCAAAACTGTTTTGTGGTCAATTCCTAGTTCTTCAGCTACGTCGTAACTACTGATATGCCGATCTTGCTCCACTTTTTCAAAAATGGCATCCATTTTATCCGTAATACGACGACCAGAGCGACGTGCATCTTTGACATCAAAATTTCCGGATTGAAAACGCTTAAACCAAATTTGTGAAACTCTCTCAGACACTGCACTGGGTCCATAAACATTTTTGCGGCTTGCGTTGCATTTTTACCTTTTTTGTAGTAACATTTTAAAATGTATCGAATTTCTTCATTAGATTCACTCACCTTGACAGTACGAAAAACAAATAAAAATCACACATTTTCCTAATTTGAATTTGGAATTATGTTCTTTAAAATTTAAACTTTCAATGATACCAAAACCAGCCAGATACAAATAGTATAGCCAAAGAGATTTTATTACAAGTTCATACATACTATAATGCGAAAAGACTTTTCCCCCAACCTAACGGCTATTAATAATGGGCGAGTGACCTATTGCTTTTTTTTCTTTGCCTGATTGTTCTCATTGCGATACTAATCAAATATGTAAGGTTGATTGATATTGGACTTTATATATTTGGGACTCGATCACACGGTAGACATTCAAACATACGCACACACACACGCACACAAACCCACTCACGCACGCACACACACACAGACACACACAACACAATCACACGCACTCACTTACTCACTCACTCACTCACACATATTATACTACAGTCTCATTATAAAACATAATAATGGATTGTTTATTTTTAGAAAGCCAAGATGCCTAAACCGAAACTATCGGAAGAGGAGAGAAAGGTAAGAAAAGATTGGCCAAACAAAAGCGACGAAAAATTCGTGGACATATCACTATAAAATTTGTCTGCCAATCCGCACTTGGCCTTGACAGCGCCTTACCCTTCTCATAGTGAGAAGAGGCCCGTGCCCAGCAGTGGGAGGGCTGATGATGATGATGATAAAATTTTTTTCGTGTTATTTTTATATTAAACATTTGCTATGCCCAAACAGAGACATCATTAACTAAATTGTACATAATTATCTATAACATCTGAACAAAACGAACATTGTGGAATGTCAATAACTAAATATGAATATGAATTACCTTTTATTATATATATTAAATAGCATATTCATTTCTTGATAGCATATTGTACTGCTTGCAATATGCAAGGGTTCGCAGAGCTATTTCTGTTGGTCACGGTGAGTGAAGGTATACTGAAAGGTGAAGTGGTTCAGAATGAGTTTGGAGGAACATTCTACAGCTTTAAGGGCATACCATATGCCCAACCACCTGTCGGAGATCTCCGGTTTAAGGTAAATAATATTGTACTCAAGCGTTAGGTATATAGAATCGGTCAATGTTAAACTGAAAGTCTTAGTTGGTAGTGATAATAATATCAGCCTTGTAATATATTATAGTCCCACTACTTACTACCGACCTCATCTCACTACCAACAAGGTTATCCATTATACTGCAAAATGCAAGTTGACAGACCTTACATTTTTTAAAGCATTTTAGTAATATGACTTTACTGAAATGCTTTAAAACTGCCTCGTTGGTCTCGCGGCATAAATGTGCGCGTGGGAGGTCTCGGATTCGATTCCCGGGTCGGGAAAAGTGTCACTGGGTTTTTCCGTTAGGAAATTCTCAGTAGCAGCACGGAGTCTGGTAACATTACCAGACTCCGTGCTGCTACTGAGAATTATTGCCGTACCGGGCATGTGCCCGGTACGGCAATAATTCTCATAGGCTCGCCCGCGTAAGGGCTATACCCTTACGCAAAATGTTACTAAATTACAATAATAATAATAATAATAATAAATCATTTATTTGCTGAAATATGGTGGTACATAGGCTGTTAAGTCAATGTAGGTATAGTGCTGAAACATATTCCACCCTCATTACGGGTATGCAAAATATAGTTTTACATTAATTTTATAAATGGAATATAGTATAATTATAACTAATGGAATTCGAATTACTACATCTAGCTTATAATACAATATTATCACAATTGGTTTCATTATAATTATAATAAATATTTTGATTATTATTATAAAACAAGTCACGAGAATAGAGTACAGTGGGCACCAAATCGGCACGTGCTTTTGTTCAAAAAATCTTTGACACTGTAAAAACTCTCCTGGATTAGCCACTTTCGCAAGGCACTACAAAACTTATTATACGGCAGGTCGGTCATTCCCTTGGGTAAAGAATTATATATTAAAGGTGCCATATAGGTACAGTTTTTCCTAAACAGTTCAAGCTTAGGTACAGGCATTTTTAGAGGTAGGTGATTAATTTTGCGTTTAAATGTGTTGTCGTTGGATGCAAATAGATGGCTGTGGTATTTGACAAATTTGGCTGTTTCGTAGATATATATGCACGGTACGGTTAGTAGGTTTTTTGACTTGAAGATTGGTTTGCATGATTCTGACCAGGCCATGCCGTAGAGTGCTCGAATGCATTTTTTCTGAGCTATGAATACTCTAGCAATGTCACAAGAATTACCCCAGATATAGTGATCTGGGGTAATTCTACCGTATGATGGAGCATATGTAAGCATGATATACCATGATAGAGGTCTGTCTGCTTGTCACGTCTTTTACTTTTCTAAGTGAGAAAACTAGGTACTTATTCTATTAACAAAGAAAGTTATATAAAAAAGTGTAGAGGTTTTATAGTCAGATCAGAAATACTTGGCTTGGCACCGACTCCAAAAAGTTTTGCTCCATAACCAATTATTTTTTTGCTTTTTAGTTCTTTAGTGTTTTTGAAGTAAGTTCTTTTTTATTTAAAAATAATTTAATATATTGAAAACTCGACAACTTGAACCAGAAATAAAACCTAATCCTCGTGTAGCACTATGTACCTACTTTAAGTATAGCATAAATAAATTAATAGTTTAAAAAACACTAGAAAACACGCTTTTATAAATGCACGTAAAAACAAAAAATAAATTATGGATCGTTCAAGTTGTCTCTATTTCTGGGCTAAACTATGTGTTTTAATTATAATATTTGATTGTAAAAGCGTGGGGCGCTGGAAAAGAAAGACGTTCTTGTTTAACTTGTTGAAATATCAAGTGAATAGATGTTACGGGAAGCAGGTTACACAGATTAGCGCTCTTACTGGAGTTGCAGCACGAGTAGTAATTGCCTCTACATTAAACAATCTGCTCAAAGTACCAGTTTGGTGAACTCGGACAAAACATGCGCCATCAGCGAGGAAGACGACATTCACCGACATTTTTAACGCCTCTTCTTTCAGGAAATTAAGTACATAAGAGTAATGCGTCAACAGTGGCAAAATGTAGAGTTCTTGTTCGTGGACATGATATCTTTGGTTCCCTTTGGTAATCCTTTGGCGGCATAAATGCTATGCTCTTGTGCGACCTCATGCATCTTCCGCCAGGAAGTTAGTATTAGTTAACAAGAAAGTCTGTCCTGTTCCAGCACCCCATGCTTTTACACTCAAATATTATAATTAAAACACATAGTTTAGCCCAGAAATAGAGACAACTTGAACGATCCATAATTTATTTTTTGTTTTTACGTGCATTTATAAAAGCGTGTTTTCTAGTGTTTTTTAAACTATTAATTTATTTTATAGTTTTTAGTCTTTGATAATGAAATATTTTTAACATACATTTATTTTAAGTAGGCGAATGAACCCGCATCCTCTCCATCTCCGCCAGTGCCTCTGTATTGCATGGTGTTTAATATGTCAGCTTAGAACAATCTAGCTCTTCAATCTGGAGACCACTAAGCGATTTTACTCTACTTAGGGCCACATACGCCTGTCCAGCCGCAAAAGTACGGGACCCTAAGTACACCACTGCGTGGTCTACCGTACAGCCTTGCATCTTGTGCACGGTAGATGCCCAACAAAATCACTGGGAGCATGCGCTTTTCCCCCATGCCGTAGCTATACTTGGCCGGGAACTGGATGCCTATAGGCTGAATTAGGTGCTCATAGTTGTTTCCAAAATTAACGTTGATGGACGGTATGTCGGTTTCATACATTTGGTCACGTCTAAAGTGCGGCCAGACGATGTCCGAGATGAATCCGGTGCTGCCATTTACTAGCCCCTTCTCCACGTCTATATTGGATAGCAACATGATTTTAGCCTCTTTAAAAAAAATTTATTTACTCGGTAGTCCACCCGTTTTATTTATATCGCTGGGAATAATGGACTCTATTGTAGTATTTCCAAGGTTTTGGGTCGTGTCAATAAGTTGGTCTTGAGCCTTTATCTCGTACATTTGAGTTCCTTTTCGTTCGTAAAATTTAAGAACTTCATGGTTGTGCTTCTCTACTTGGTTGTTTGTTGGATAAATACGCAGTGCTTTTTCAAGCGCAAACTCGCCGGTAGCATGTGTTGAGACCTTAGTCAGCAATACTGCGAGATGCTCGCTGTTCAACTCTCCAATCCTCAAGGCGTTCAAGATGTCGGTGAATGTCGTGTCTCCTCGCTGGCGCATGTTTTGTCTGAGTTCTACTAATGTGAAAAGCCGCCATAAATGAGTAGCTGGTCTCATGTGGTCTGACTGTTGAAACACCTGTTTACCAAGCACTGGCAGAAGCTGCAAAAGGTCGCCAAAGAGCATATCGTTTATGCCGCCAAAGGGTTCATCGTAATCCTTTAGCTGGCGTAAACGAGCGTCTATCATGCACAACATCTCATACGGAACCATAGATATCTCGTCCACGAACAAGAACTCTACATTTTGCCACCGTTGACGCATAATTCTCAAGCAGTTGCCGGAGAGTTGAGGCATGTTCACTAAGACGCCGTCTGTTTGAACTGGTAATTTGAGCAAGCTATGCAGTGTAGAGCCACCTACTTGTCGTGCTGGAACTCCAGTCAGAGCGCTAATCTTTGTAACCTGCTTCCCGTAACATCTCTTCACTTGATTTTTCAACAAGTTAAACAAGAACGTCTTTCCTGTTCCAGCGCCACCAGTTACGAAAACTTTAAACCTTTGTTGATCGCCCTGTTGTTGCGACTGTATGTTTGACGTGATAGTATTGAATAGTTGTCCTTGGTCCATATTCATAGCCTGTCGTGCTGAGTCGAATTGATCATTAGTCATAGCCTGTTCAGGATAGTCTTCATTGTGTTCTATATTTTCCAATACTGGAGGCTCTTCGAGGATCTGAAATGCGTGCACTTGATTGAATGCAATTTCCAGCTGCCGGTCGCGCTCTCTTTGTCGCTCCATGTGATCGATAATTGCCTTCAACTGCTCTTCCCGACCTAAGAAAGCCTCTCTTGCACTATAAAACCCTTGTAACAGTTCTGTTTCTGAGCGATAAGGCATATACTGAACCAGCAAACTGTAATAAAAGTTCTCCGGATCAGTGGACGCTATGAAATATGGTACTCGAACAGCAGTAGGCACAGTTCTTGCGATCATTTTGCTGTTGTCTTTGGTTTTTATGAAATTTGAAAAATGTTTATGAATATTTGGCAAATATTTTATTTCATTTTATTCGAAATATTTAAAAAAATCAAAGTCCATTACGTGGCCTTTCTGACAAATGCAAACACGACTTCTTCTTTCTCTTAGCGTTATCCCAGTTTCAATCTGGGGTCCGCATTCTAGTCTAACCGGATTTGACTGAATATTAGCTTTTCCACGGAGCGACTGCCTGTCTGACCTCCGCAACCCGAAGGGATAGCGATATTCCATGGTTTAGACTAGTGTCAGTTTATTTAGAAGGTACTGACGCTCTGTAACGACTGTCAAAGATCTTCATGACAACCGGGACCGACGGCTTAACGTGCTCTCCGAGGCACGGGACAAGCGATAATCAACAATTTCATACGCACATAACTCCGAAAAGTCATTGGTGCGCGCCGTGGATTCGAACCCGATACCCTCTGCATGGCAGTCTGTTGGTATATCCACTCGGCTATCGCCGCCTGTCAAGTCAAAGCCAAGTGCAAACACGACTATGATACGATATTCCATCATGGAATGCCAGTGCCTATCTTCCGGCTTCATCATCAGACCTTGAAACCTAATTGTAGTCAAAGCTCATTACGTGGCCTTTCTCACGAGTGCAAATACGACTATGATACGATATTCCATCATAGAATGCCAGTGCCTATCTTCCGGCTTCATCATCAGACCTTGAAACCTAATTGTAGTCAAAGCTCATTACGTGACCTTTCTAACAAGTGCAAACACGACTATGATACGATATTCCATCATGGAATGGCAGTGCCTATCTTCCGGCTTCATCATCAGACCTTGAAACCTAATTGTAGTCAAAGTTCATTACGTGGCCTTTCTCACAAGTTCAAACACGACTATGATACGATATTCCATCATGGAATGCCAGTGCCTATCTTCCGGCTTCATCATCAGACCTTGAAACCAAATTGTAGTCAAAGTTCATCACAAGACTTTTATAAGAAATCCAAAACAGCTATGTTACGTTTTTCCATTATGAAGTTCCAGGTCATATCTTCCGGTTCCATCATCAGATCAGTTCGGCAGTACCATATTATTAAATTATCATCAGAACTACATACAGCTGCCAATTTTCATTACGCTACGACCCTTGGAAGATGGTTAAATTAGTTACCTAAGATTCCATTACATACACGACGACCTAATAAAAGCGTGTTAAAAATAGCATTAGTAGCTATATCATATACGAGCTTTGCTGCGAGCTCTGATATGGCTTTTGAGGTATATATAACTAGCTATGTTCATGTTCATCTCGCCTCTTCTTCAAAATCAATTTTAGCAGTCTCGACAAAAAGATGTCACAGGTGTTAAATTAACATTTGTATCAAAGTCGATACTGTGGATATCAATTTCTTTTTTAATATTTATTTTATCACTCACATTAATCTGAATCTGACAATATTATCAAACAGATATTGTTTATTTTTCACACAGGCGCCGCAACCGCCTACCAGTTGGGTAGGAGTTCGCAGCGCTATGGAATTTGGATCAAAATGTTATCAAAGCGACACAACAACTTCCAGCAATCTGGGCAGCGAGGACTGTTTGTATCTTAATGTGTACACACCTAATGTCAATCCTGACAAGTTATTGCCGGTCATGTTCTGGATCCACGGAGGATCTTTCAGGATTGGAGCCGGCGATGACGACTATTACGGACCAGAATTCTTAATCAGAGAAGATGTTGTTATTGTAACCATTAACTATAGACGTGCTTGGTTTTCTATGCTTAGACACAGAAGACATACCAGGAAACGCTGGTATGAAGGATCAAGTAGCTGCAATTAAATGGGTTGTCAAAAACATATCGAAGTTCGGTGGCGATCCCAATAATATAACTATATTCGGTGAGAGTGCGGGCGGTGCTAGTGTTAGTTACCATTTGATCTCACCCATGACAAAAGGGCTGTTTCAGAGGGCTATTGTACAAAGTGGCACAGCTTATAATGCTTGGTCTCAGGCATACAAACCGCGTGACCGAGCATTAGCATTGGCAAGACAATTAGGCTTCTACTCTGAAGATGAGAATGAACTGTATGAGTTCTTTAAAGACCAGCCTATTGAAACACTTACTGATATTTCGGTACCAATTTTACTATCTGAAAAAGCAAATCCAAGTATTGAAAATAGTATATTACTTAATATAGTTGCAGAAAAACAATTTGGTAACGAAGAGAGATTTTTCACGAGGGCGTTGAAATTATGATCGGTTATACCTCAGACGAAGGTGTTGTTGCTTTAGGTTCTACTATTGACTTCAATAAAAATGTGGTATTGGCAAGAGACTTCCCAGAATTCTTTGTACCCAAGCCTTTGGCCGTGACAGTCCCAGTTCGTGAGCAATATGATATAGGCAAGAAAATCAGGAATTTTTATTTTAATGATACAATCGATTTAACAGGGTCGTGGCAAGAATTGATGAATTTCTACTCTATGAGATTAATCCAATTTCCAGTAGTGCAATTTGCTAAACTTTGTGCGAAGACAAATGAAGTGTATTTGTATAGGTTCAGTTGTAAAACAGAGAGAAACTATATGACCCATATCTTCGGCGCTGCAGATATCGTTGGAGACACGCCGGTGGTGGCTCATGAAGATGATGAAGATGATGTACTGTATTTGTTTAATGCCAAAGTAATACAACTGCCACTCGATAAGAACTCCGAAACCTTTCGTCTTATGGAGAGAGTTATCAAATTGTGGACAAATTTCGCTAAATTTGGGTGAGTAGCTAGCAACTTTCTTGTGGTATATAATTATTATAATCACACAGAAGACTAGACACAACATTTTAAAAATATAATCACTTGTCTTGATTCCTAATTAATAATATGGTAAAAATAGGTGGCGCAAACATCTTGCGTATCTTCCTAATTTGAAGCGTTGAGGGTATTGAGATAAGTATTGCAGCGCAGTTTGCATTGGAAACGTTAAAACGTTAAAAGAAGAAAAGATTCTTTTCTCGGGCGATACGTTTGCGCTAACCATGCCTTCCTTTAGGTATTCATACGAGGTTGTGAAGAATTTATTTCATAGACGGTGTTTTTACGGAAGTTTACACAAAAGAACGCATTGTTTAATTCATTTCAGAAATCCGACACCAGATGAGTCTTTAGGTTTGACTTGGAAACTATACACCGAGGATGGCCAAGATTATTTTGAAATTGCAAACGAGTTCTTTGTTGGCACTGCACCCGATGGTAATGAAATTCAGTTTTGGGAGAGCGTTTACAAGAACACCACTACCAACACTGGAGTTAACATAAGACATACCTATTAAATTTCGAACTAGTAGTTGCGTACCTATTTCATACTATGTTCATAATAAAATCTGCAGTTGTGTAATGAGTCTTGTATTTATTGCTGGACTTACCTCCTTCGCATATGGCATCGTATAATACGCTCCACGCCTTTAAAGTTACTCGACTTACTATGTTCTCCTAGCTAGGCTACGCTAGAGTTGGTATCATGCTAACACTACGCGCAGTAGAGAAAAGTATTGTGCCTTCGTAATAGTTTAAAAAGACTGTTATTGTAACATCCACCTACGCAGGTAGTACCCAATTATATTACGTAAGTAGGTGTGCCAAAAAGTTGTATACTGTCACAGAATATCTAATAGGTATCGTTCCCAGCTGAGATGAAGGTTTTTGTTGGCGTCAGAGTTACTGGTTGCCTGCAGCTCCCTGAGAGCGTATCTGTTCAGGGATTGCTACATTTTTTGGTTAAGTCTACGCCGGTGGTTCTGCAGTTGGAAACATTGCTTCATCCATCCTGTCAGTGCCGACCCCGTCGTATACGGGATGGATGGCACAGATTGCGGTGTATCTGCCCCGGTGTTTGTAATGGCGCGAATAGCAAAGCTTAAGTGATACTTTGGTAGAGAGTAACACAGGGGTGTAAGTCTCGGATGCAACCGGATTATCCAGCTAGGGCGATGATTTTCTCCTTGCCATTTTAGTTAATCACTGATGGAGATATGCTAAATTCTAATAGCTTCTCTTAGCATATCTCTATAAGTCATTGACGAGTTTCGTAGTTTACCTTTTTATCCGCTGGCAGCATGACTATCTGGATGAAACTTATTCTTCCTGGTACGACAATACTGCAGGTGTGCCTCAGGGCAGCGTTCTTTCTCCTCTGTTCTTCTTATTTTTTTTTCAATGCAATATCTAATTGAGACGTGGTCACTCACGGTACAACTTGTCCACCAATTCAAGGTTGCTCAGCAAGCTATGGAAAGAGCTATTATCGGAGTTTCTCTAAGAGATCGAATCCGAAACGAAATCATTCGGCAGAGAACTAAAGTAACCGACATAGCTCAGCAAATAAGCAAGCTGAAGTGGCTTTGGGCAGGTCATATATGCCGCAGAACCGATGGTCGCTTGAGCGATCAGGTTCTTGAGTGGCGACCGCGTCTCGGCAAACGTAGTGTAGGACCTCCTGCTAGCTAGGTGGGTCGATGATATTCGAAGGGCAGCGGGCAGGGATTGGAAAAGGAAATCTGAAGACCGAGCTCATTGGCGCGACATAGGAGATGCCTACGTCCAGCAGTGGACTGATATAGGCTGATGATGATGATGATGAATATCTAATCTATTTTCAGTTCCTGTACCTTTCTGCAAATTGCAATGCAATTCTAAAATCTACTAAAGAATTTTCTATTTATCTATTTGATTTTATGATGAATGTCGAAATTTCTTTAAGTTACGTATTTATAAAGTACTTAAGTAAAGGAAATGGTGATGATGAGTTAGCAATTATTGATATATATCAATAATTGCTAACTCATCATCACCATTTCCTCGAATTTAAGGTCGTCCATATGTTACGTAAAATTAATAGGTAAGCTTTTATCAGAACTTTTGTACGATGTGCCTAATAATTCAACAAACCAAAAATCATTTCATGGTGTATGTACATACATAGTTAAATCAATGGATTTTTTCACATTTTCTTGTGTTTGATATAAAATATAATAGTCCGAGGTCTGCCTACACAAATCTGTAATTGGGTGGGTTACTGGAGATTTGTGCAGTCAGAATTTGTTTTACCAAATACACCTACAGGTTTGTGCAGGTGTGTACAGATATTGGTAGACCAATTTACTATAATTTGGTCTGTGTGGGTGGATGACAGTAATGATTAACACCTGCCCAATTTGTACGAGACTGTTAACAAAAAGCTGTTCCATAGGGTCAGCGCGCAGCGAAACGCTGCGTTCTCGTAACACTACGCATATTTTTAAAGATTAGAACTCATTTAAAAGGCCTACTGTAACCTATTCCGATAAAAAGTTACATAAACCGAGTTACTATAACATTTGGTATGAAATCGGTTCGATCACGTAGATAAACGTGTGTTTCTCTTAGGGATATTTTTGCTAAGCGTGAATATTTATTTTTATGTAATATATGTTATGTACACAAATATCGCTTTTATTACTTTACGTTATGGCATATAGTATCATTACAAACGATATCACCTATGAGCGGCAGCCAAGTAGTAGTCAACTGCTAAAGATTACGAGTTTCGAGTTGCACATAGGGGTATTTTGCATTCCTAGCCGGGCAAAATTAGTAAAATCAAATTTTAACACAAAAGCAATAATGAATACTTGTCAGTGAGCCAGGTAGCTACTGATCAAAATACGACCCTTTTCGGGCTCCTGCGCCCGCGCCAGCCTGCCACAACACAATCGGAACTTGATCGTTGTCACATGCATTCGCGTCAGTTACTGGCTACATTAAAAACGTACCGTGTTTGAGACCTCGGTGCATTTTTATTGTGAGTTATTTAACCAAAACTACTATGGATTATCATAATACAGGTAAGAACAGTGTTATTTATTATGATTTACTAATGTTAACGTGTATTTTTAAGGTTCAAAATCAATTTATAATTGTCTCAATTTTTAAAACCATTTTTTTCTGAATTGTGCATTTCAAAGTGATTATAGTTATCCTTCCGAGTGCTTCCGGCTAACGATTTCTATTGTAACGTATGACAAAAACTGTCAGATGATAGATATTTTACGAATTGAATGCTACTTTTTGCTACTTTTGTCAAAACTTACACGTTAGTGCTGGTGTTAGCTAAAAACTATTAACCGTTATTTTCAAGCAAATTATAAAATGCTTTGTTTTTTATTGTTTTAGGGATACCAGGGGGTTCTTACTACAAAATTGTAAATAGAGAATACCTGTTCAATAAAATGAAACAACAAGAGTTACATACTTTTGACGAAAAGGTTGATTAATTATTTGAAAAATTACAGTTTAATGTCTGACAACCTTAATGAAGAACAATTAAAGGTTTTGAAACATTTAATTGTGTGTTCACTTTTAAAAAGCTTCCGATAAAAAAATGGCAAGTGAAGTCAGATTCGGACAAAGCTACAGCTAGAGAAAGAAAAGTCAACATACAACGAAGATTTAGAAACGAAACTGGATTAATTGTGGATGTGCCGAAAGCTGGGTTCTTACCGAACCCAGCTTTCCTTACCAATGATATAATGGTTACACCAGGAGGAGATTTTTCGGTGACCCACAGAAGGCTGCAAAAATTACAGGTATCGATTACAACCTGATATTCAGACTTTAAATAATTCTCGAGGTAATTTCAAGCGGTCATAAAGTTGACTTGAAAAATTTACTGGTTACTGTTGGGACACAGCAAAACTCTGTCTCGCACTATGACTGGCATCTGATAAGTCCGAATATGCACAAAATTTTGATGCATGTTGCTACAATAATGGAAAAGGCGTTATTGCCTATAGGACTACTATCGGAAGAGGGTGCTGAAGCCAGAAATAAACATTTCAGGATGTATAGGTATAATTTTGCGAGGAAGTTTTCGAGAGTAGATTGCAATGCAGATGTAATAAATCACCTTCTACTATCCTCTGATTCACTGCTCACAAGTCTGAGGCCAAAGCTAAAGATCAGCATCCATTTGTATGTATTTACAAAAAAAAAGTATATATGTATGTTTATCCATTATCTAGTACCCATAGTACAAGCTCTGCTTAGTTTGGGACTAGATGGTGATGTTTGTATGTGGTAGAATATTATATTATTATTATTATTATTTCTTTTCAAAAGAAGCGATAGCCATGTTGTTGCCACCTTCTCCAGTATCTCAAGATGATTCCGATTCAGAATCTGAAACAGAAGAGGCCGGAGAAAGTGACGATGAACCCTGGCATTTTTCCTCATCAAATTAGATTTATATACACTTTTTATGTAATTAGTTAATCAATAAAACCTTTTCCAAATCATGAATACTCCTTTATTTTATCATAATGTCAGCCCATGACGCTCACTGTTGGATAAAGGCATTCCCAATCGTCGTCTGTAAATATTAGTAAGTCCTACCTACTTTACAGCAGAAAAAACCGCACTAATAATTTCGCCCGGCTAGGAATGCCAAATACCCCTATGTGAGTTGGTCTGTACAATATTATTAATAGTAGAATAGAATTCATTTATTTGCTAATAATGTAGGTAACAAAGAAAATAAAGATGTTAGCAGTACAATATGATCCACTACATTTTACCATGATATGGCATGCAAATTATTTTAAAGATTAAAAACATTATTATGACAATCAATTAATTTATCAATAAATCATTTAAATTACAACAATAATCAAACATAATGTCAGTAAGAATATACATTTCATTTATAAGTCAAGCATTAGAATAAATAATAAATTATATAAATGTCGTTTTGATATATACAAATGAAATAAAATAATGTCACAAAAATAAAAATAAAAATTAAACAAGACCAAGCATATACAAAAATTACAAACAATAATACAACAGTTAGTCAAGTTGTAGTTGAGAAGTTAAAAGATTAATGTAATGATTGAGCTATGCACTTGTCCAATACGAAAAATAATTATAAGGAATTCTCATTTAAATAATCATTTATAGAATAATAGCATTTTTTTATCAGTAATTCATGTAATTTCTTTTTAAATATTATTAAACTATGTGTCATATCTTTGATGTTATTGGGAATCTTATTATATATAGCTGGTCCCATATGCATGATATTCCGTTTTAGTAAAGCTGTGTTAAAACCAGTTGTGCATAGACGATTTTTATATTGCGATCTAATAAGTGTTGGCCTTGTTGAGTTATTAATATTTGATTTAAAAAGTTTTAGATTAATTCTGACGAACATGGCAATTTCAAAAATATATAGTGATGGGAAAGTTAACAATTTCAGGGATTTAAACTTAGGTACACAACTATCTGTGGAATGCATACCAGTCATTGAGCGTATGCAGAATTTCTGAGCTCTGAATATTGCCTCTCTTTCACAACAGTTACCCCAAAATACTATCCCGTATCTTAGTATTGAGACAACCAGACCGTGGTAAGCTATAATAACAGTTTCGAGACTTACTTTTTTGGACAAGTTATATAGAATGTAAGCTGCTCTGCTCAATTTCTTACACACTTCCTCAGCTTGAGGTTTCCATGTCAACTGACTATCAATATTTATACCTAAAAACTTTGCAGTACTTGTGGCGTCTACTACCTGTCCATTATATTCAACGTTAAGGTTGCCAGGGATTATACGTTGATAAAAATGCATAACTCTTGTCTTTCTTAGGTTGATGACCAGATTGTTTGAGTATAACCAGTTTATTATTGATTTTAAAGTATCATTAATATCGCTCTCATATTTTACTTTATCAACACATTTTACTATGGCTGTGCTGTCATCAGCGAATAACACCATTGGTTGTTGAACATGTTTAGGTAGATCATTTATATATAAGAGGAACAACAGTGGTCCGAGTACGCTACCTTGTGGGACACCAAACTTGACAACCCTACTGCCTGAAAGATACTTATGCTCTAATTTCCGATTAGTACATACTCTTGAGATCTCTGTGTGTTGGTTGCCGTTTATAAGGTACGATTTTATCAAACTAAGCACGTTGCCTCTAATACCATAGTTATATAGTTTTGCTAAGAGCAGGTTATGGTCCACGTGGTCAAAAGCTTTGCTCATGTCAGTAAATATAGCACACACAGGCGTTTTAGTGTCAACATTTGTCATAATCTTAATTAATAGGTCATATATAGCCATGTTAATGTTTCTGTTCTTTCGAAACCCCATTTGTTCATTACACAGAATGTTATTCTTGTCCAGGAACTCGTAAATTGACTTATATATCAGTTTTTCAAATATTTTAGAAAAGACAGATAAGAGGGCTATAGGTCTATAATTTTACATCTCATCCTTGCTTTCCTTTTTGTGAACTGGGATTACTATCACTTTTTTTAGACTCTCTGGGAATGAGCCTTGGCTGATGCACATGTTCATAATATGACTCAAGGGAGAGGCAACGATATCTGCGACGGATTTAATCACGTCCGTAGTTATACCATCATACCCACTACTCTTTTTATTTTTTAATGCCTTGATAACTCTTAATATATCTTCCGGGAAAACGGGTGCCATAAAGATAGACCTCGGATTATTAGGTATTTTAATCAATTTGTTAAAGTTATTCTGTTTTGAGAGTTGAATTTGATCAATGAAGTATTCATTAAAACACTCTGCTATTTCCTGAGCATCCTTTATAACATTGCTGCCGTGCCTGAGCTGTAAAATAGTGTCTTTTAATTGGTTTCTACCGTTTATGATTTGCCAAGAGGTTTTGGACTTGTTTGTAGCCTTTTTTATGAGGTAACTATTCTGTGCTCTTTGTGTGAGCCTTACAATTTTTTTAAATCTTCGCGAGTAGTTTTTAAAAGTGTTTTTGTTTTGCGACGTAGGGTTCAGTCTATAATGCCATAGAAGTTGTCTTTGTTTTCTACTACCATTTCTAATCCCCCGCGAAATCCATTTAATTTTATTCCCACATTTAATTTTAATTAATTTTTCAGGAAAGCATAAATCAAACAAAAATTTAAATAATTCTATAAAAATATTATAAGCTTTATTAGGGTCAGTTGTGTCAAATACCTCCGAAAAAGACAATTTAATTAAATGCCTTCTAAATAGTCTTAGATTGTTTTTAGTAATATTTCGCTTTTTTACACGCCACCAATTGATTGTGCATGTTTTATTAACCTGAATTTTTATTAATTGAGCTGTGTGGTCTGATAACGCAAAATCAATAACTTCACTGACGCTACTATGACTGTTGTGTGCAAAGTTATCTAAACAAGACTTGCTGCTAGGTCTTGTAGGTTGCCGTATTTCTAATTTAAGGTTATGACGAAGAAGCAATGTTTCGAAGTCAGAAGTATATCTATTTTGCTTAAGTATATCCACGTTGAAATCCCCACATAGTAACAACTTTTTAATTTTATATGAACATACTTTTTTTAGAACTAATTCTAATGTATCACAAAACAAATTAAAATTAGACATTTTAGGCGGCCTATAAAGACATATAATGACTAATTGTTGCTTTATTAATTCAATTGCACAGAGCTCGATGACACCCTGTATAGATAATTTAGACACTTCAGTCAATACCTTAAACTCGTAGTGATGCTTGATAAGGATACAGGCGCCTCCTCGACGTTGTTGCTTTCTTGAGTAATATGCGGCAAGTTTGTAATTTGGAACTTTTATCAGCGACTCTTCTCCCGACATCACGAAATGTTCTGATAGGCAGATTACATCAATATCTATTTGTTGTTTTAATAGTTCTTGTAAGTGAATGAGTAATAAGTCACTTTTGTTTAGAAGACCAGCTATGTTTTGGTGCATGACGTACATCTGTTTATAAAAGAAAAAAACTCGCTAGCATTCTCTGTCAGTGGTGTGTCTTCATTCTTGCTATTTGAACTTATGATAGTTTGGCTAGTTATAAGCAAGTCATCCTCTTTTGAATATAAATTCCAGTCAGCCAATATATTTGACATGATCTCCTGATAGATGTTTCTCCAGCCGTATTTATTTATTCTTCGTGTTCTATGTGAGAACATTGCAAATGTGAGTGATCGATTGCTATCGTAAAAGTATGCATATTTATTATTTACTATGTCAGAATGAAGGAGATTATTGAAGAGTTCTACTTTTGAATTATGTATCAATGAGTCTATTTCGTAAGTCGGAGCACACATTATGACGTTTGTATGGCTAACATGCTTTAAGGTGTTTTTCAGTTTGTCCAAAACATTAGTATAGTCAGTGTTTTGTAATTCATGTTTACCAATGAAGATTAGGCAATAGTCATTTATTGTAAAGTCTCTTATTTTGTCGTCAATACTCTCAAATAAGTTCCTAGTTGTCGTATTTGGTAGAAGATAATGACAGTAAATAAAATATCTTGAGAAAATTTCATCAATCAAAGACATAGGTACGTAGGTACCTCTTGTGCATCCGCTGCTTAATAAACAAAGTCTTCTTTTGTGTGATTGTATTATACCGCCTGGTGATTTTTTTTCAGCAACACATTGGTTTGACTGTTGAGATATGTTATTTTGTAACGCTGGTAATACCTCTGTTGTTATTTTGTCGGTTTGAGTTCCTGTGCTGGCCATATCTATTTTTTGTTTAATAAAAGAATTATTTGACAACCTGTCGTTATTATTCTTTATTGTTTTTTTCTTCTGCAATGGACTTGACGTAATATTTTTTCTATCAGGCGTTAAACAAATTGTTTTAAGCGTTTCTACAGTTTTTAATGATTTCTGTAAATCCGTTTTTAATTGGAAATTCTCACTATTCAGATTGTCGATTTCTTGATGTGCGCTCAAAAGTTGCATTGATAGTGTTGATATTTGATCCCTTAGTTCGTCAATGATTCCAATTTCGCTAGTATTGTGCATGCTATCTGGTATGCTCATCATTGTTGAATCAAGTATTGTACGATCGTCGTCACTTGTTATGAGAGACAAGTTAGTAGAAGAACTTGACTTACATTGTTTACGATGTGTGATGTTGCTATCCATATTAATTAGTAACATCTGCAGTTGGATGCCAACAAGGTGACCCTCTTGGACTAGTCATTTTTAGTTTAGCTATACAACCCATTATTCGGCAAATAAATTCTAAATTTAATGCATGGTTTTTAGATGACGGGACCCTAGGGGGCGCTGCAGACATTGTATTACAAGATTTAGCTTTTATTAAAAATAAATTCGCATCTATTGGCTTGGAACTAAATTCTAGTAAGTGTGAATTGTTTATAAATACAACAGACTCCACAAAAAAACATTCGATAATATCAAAATTTAATAATTTGGCATCAAACATCAAAATTATTAATAAGACTTCTCTTCGCCTCCTAGGTTCACCAGTATTTGAAGAATCTTTCGGTTCTTTCTTAGACGAAAAGATACAAAATTTTTGTGAAATTTCAGATCGCCTATTCAAAATTAATATTCATTCGGCCTATACTATTATTCGTTATTGTCTTTTCGTCCCAAAATTCACACATGCCTTAAGATCTTCCCAACTTTGGAAAAAAAATCACTTTTAGAACAAATCGACCAAATTATCTTAATTACTTTAAAGAGAATTTTAAATGTGGACTTGGACGACCGAGCCTGGCTACAAGCGTCTTTGCGTTCGCAAAATTTCCAGTGTTAGTTTACCGGCGTTTCTGTCTTCGGTTCACAGCACGGAAGAGTTAACTAGGAAAATTTTATCACCTACACTAGTTAACTCAGAAGTGTTGTGCAAAACCGAAGCTATAAACGCCTGGAAAATGGCTTGTCCAAGCACTGATTTGCCTACCAACCTATTCTCCCAAAGACTGTGGGACGCGCCGCTTTGTAACATAGTAAGAAAAAATCTTTTGGATACTTCTTTAAATGTTACAGAGCGTGCTCGCTTACTGGCTGTGGGAGAGTGGGAATCCGGTCTATGGCTTCAGGCACTACCATCGTCCAACACTGGAACCATGTTGGACAATGAGACATTCCGTATTGCCATTTGTCTTCGTTTAGGTGCTCCATGTGTTTCTCCGCATCGATGTCATTGTGGAGAAGACGTCGATAGCCTCGGCCACCATGGGCTATCTTGCAGCAGAAGCGCTGGTAGAATTCCTCGTCATGCCCATCTGAATGATATAATCCGTCGTGCTCTTGTCGCGTCTGGCGTACTAGCTGTACTTGAACCAAATGGTTTGGTACGCGACGACGGTAAGAGACCTGATGGTATGTCATTGTTGCCTTGGAACATGGGTAGGCCTTTGGTGTGGGACGCAACCTGCGTAGACACCCTCGCGCCATCACACGTTCCAAGCACGGGAGGCCATGCTGGCGCTGCTGCTGCAACTGCGGAAACCCTCAAACGGCGCAAATACAGTAATTTAGTAAGTAATTACGTGTTTGAGCCGTTTGGGGTAGAAACGCTAGGCTCATGGGGTCCGAGCGCTCGTTCTCTATTCCGGGAAATTTCGAAACGGTTAATCGACGTCTCACGTGACCAGAAGGCTGGTTTATTCTTTGCTCAGAGAATCAGCATTGCCATCCAGCGTGGCAATGCTGCCAGCCTTCTGGGCACGTTACCCGATGACATTGATGCGGAGGCATTTTACGACGCCTAAACCATGTAAATATTTTCAGTTTCTAAATTTGTTTATAAGGTGTTTGTATTAGATTAGATTACATTAAGATTCTTATAAATTATGTTACTTAATACAAAATGAAATAATAAATAAATTAGTAACAATTTGTCGGTAGTTTTATATAGCTATTTTCTATTGCTTGAATGCGAAGAAATACGTGTTTGAGACTTATTGTATTGAAATAATACTCAAAAAGTTTTTCTGATTCTCGGACGCAAACTCTCGTCCGCTGTTTCTAATCCGGTTGTGTTACAAGACTCGCCACAAACGCTCTTAATAATGACTTTCAAATTAGCATTCAGTAGTTACTCCAAGTTAATCTTGTATATAAGTTAGCTTTAATGAATGTGATTGGTTCTCAGATCGTCAACACGGTATTCAAATAAAATTAACGAATCCGTTTTTCACTCCTTAAAATAGTTCATTTAAAGTAGTTTATTACAAGGTTTTTGAATTGTTTGGGTATATTATTTCACTTAAGTTGAGGTTTTGTTAGTTTTAATAACGTTTGATTGAGTTTATTCACTTTCTGTATGTTTACACTGCACTTTAATGTTGATTTGTTTTAATCAGTTTTGGTTAATTTTCACTGAAGCTATACTTTCACAAACGATACCTGATAGTTATTGTCACGAGATGAACATAAATTACACACATAAATACAATTAAATTCACGTTTTATATTTTAAATACAAATTTAAATACAGAGCTGATATACACTCGGCAACTAGCGCCACCTATATGAGTACCTATGAGTGTAGTACTCAGTATTTGTTTTGGTGTACACGCACTTCATAATGATGGTGCAGGTGACTGTGACTGACGGTATAATAGAAGGTGAGGTGGTGCGGAACGAATTTGGAGGAACATTTTACAGTTTTAAAGGCATACCGTACGTCCAGCCACCACTAGGGTGATCTACGGTTCAATGTAGGTACTGATCGAGTATTAGGACTACAAGATGAAGTTTCTTTGTAAATCCTATCATTAACGTCTTTTTCCATTCATCAGTTCCTAGTAAGGATCCATCACCCTCGAATAAGGTAGTCAGCATATTAACTGATTGGACCATTGATAACCATGAATCCACATCTGATCGGCTCTCCTGATGGTAAATTACTCCTGCAAGTTTATCTAGTTAAGTACTCCACTGTAATATAAACGGACTTAAGATATATATTTTTGTGTTAAATTCTGCTGCGAGTTATTTTTGTGGGTTTCCCTATCTGTAGATAATATGATTGTACGTTTTAAAATATATTTAACTAAGTAGCTAATTTTTAAATTAAATTAAATTATTTTTAAATTTACAGAATTTAATAAACCAGTGTATTTGGCTTTCGTAGACTATACGAAAGCCTTTGATAGCATTCGGCATTTCGCAATATTCAAAGCGTTAGAAAACCAAGGACTTGAGCAACAATATATTCAATTAATTAAAAGCATTTACCGCAATAGCTCCGCCAACATCAAGCTCAATATCACTGGACGACCATTCCGCATACAAAAGGGTGTTAAACAAGGTGACCCGCTCTCTCCCAAATTATTTACCAGCACTCTTGAGGAGGTATTCAACTCACTGGCAGCCTCGTGGAAAACCAAAGGCATAGTGCTCGGCAATAAGAGGCTTACAAACCTGAGATTTGCCGACGACATTGTCCTTTTTGCGTCCACAGCCCTGGAACTACAGACCATGCTCCAAGAACTGAGCACAGCAGGCTTCGGGGTGGGGCTTGCAATGAACCGGTCAAAGACCAAAGTAATGACTAATAGTTCCAAATACCGTGTCGAGGTGGATGGGCAGGAGATACAGTACGTCGATGAGTATATCTACTTGGGCCAGTTAGTTTCCTTCGAAAACAGACAAGAAAGAGAAATCGATCGCCGAATCGAGAACGCCTGGAAGGGCTACTGGTCCATGAAGACGCTCATGAAGGGTAATCTGCCGATCTCCCTAAAGCGAAAGCTCATCGATATGTGTATCCAGCCCATTCTTACCTATGGTGCCCAGACCTGGTCATTGACTGAATCGCAAGGGTCTCGCCTCGGAGTCTGCCAAAGAGCAATGGAACGCAGCATGTTGGGTGTCAGACTAAGGGACAAGATCCGAAACACCACACTGCGCGCCAGAACAGGGGTAACAGACGTGGGAAAAAAGGCAGCCAGCCTCAAATGGGACTGGGCGGGACACGTTACCCGAATGCACGAAGACCGTTGGGCAAAGATCTCCTCAACATAGGTGCCCGAAGATGGACAGCGCCGCCGAGGCCGGCCCCGAAAAAGATGGCGAGACGAATTGGACGCCTACCACAACAGCTGGTATGAGGTTGCACATGACAAGCGATTGTGGAAGGATATGGGGGAGGCCTTTGCCCAGCAGTGGGAAAGTATAGGCTAAAAAAAAAAAAAAAAAGTTGCAAATTGTTCTCACGAGTGACGTTTTAAATAAAAGATGACAAAACCAATAAGAAGGTAAACCACTTATGTCTGACATGACATATTAAGTGGTTTTTCAATGGTTTTTCATAACTGAGCACCTACTCATTATTTTCATAAGCGTGAAGTATATAAACACAGTAATAAATAAAGTCAATATTACTGAATATGTCGTAAACCATAAGTGATTGATAGCTGTGGGGGAGACCTAGGAGAGTTGTGACAGAGGTGAGTTGTGACAACGACGATTTCTCTCTACCTTTCTATTATAGTAAGCGAGATGGCAATAACGCTTGTTGGTCGTTCTCGACACGCGCTAATCGTTAGTGTAGAGAAATTGCGAAAAGTAAGTTTTTCTTCAAAAATTTATTTGAACATATATAATGTCTTAGTATATGCGCATTGATGTGTATATTTTCTTAAGTTATGTAGTTATTTAAGTCTCAATACGTGGCACTGATTTTTTGTGTGCGCATCGAGTTTAGACAATATGAATTATTTTTTGGACCAAGTTCGTCATTTAGAATACCTAGGCGAGTTGTGACAGCCTGTCACAACTCTCCTATCTTACTCCATATTTCTGGTGGGCTATTTCCACAATGTTTATTTTATTGATTTTAGATGTTTGTTGGTGTGTTAGTAGTACTTAAGGTGTATAATTGCATACTGCATAGGTACTTTATTGTTTCAGAATGCCAAGTAACTATACACGAAGGATTGATAGAGGAACGGCGAGTGTCTAAATCTACGATCTGGCATTTGAAGAGGTTAGGTTAAGAGGTAAAAGTTTAAGAGATGCTGCGGCCTCTTACAATCTAATCTATATGTCTTCGTCAAGATATATTAGGAAGAAATAGGCTTATCAAGAAAACCCAGAAGGCAAAGCTCCGTCTATGGCCATTCCGACTTTTTTACAGAAGAGGAAGAGAATATATTAAGCGACTATTTGTTAACATTAGACCAGGGCCGATCGATGCCTTCAAAAATGGTAAACATGAAAAAAAATTACAGTAGGATGAAACCCATTAGAAAAGGAGGGGGATATGATTATGATAAATAAAAGATATAATAATAAAAATAAAAAACAGAAAACTTGGTTATTTGAATTTTTCACCCAAATTTTGAGGTTATGTGAAAAAATTGTAAATACAAAAGTTGTAGATCTTTTTATTACCTACAACTTTGCGATTAAACTTTTTTCCATAGGACTTGCAGTTTTGCCGGAAATCAAGATAAACCAGCTTACTCTTAAAACCTCCCCCCCACTTCCCGAACTCGGATCGACCGTAATTTATTTTTCCTTTCATTTTTATCATATTCCCCTCCTTTTCTAATGGGTTTCATCCTACTGTATTTTTTTTGGTTTAAAAAATTATCGACCCTGGTCTACATGTGCAGCATCTAATTATGGGCTGACCACGAAAGAAACCAGAGTCATTGCATATAAGTTAGCCAAAAAATATAATAAAAAAAATCCAGAGTCATGGCAGAATAATGAGAAAGCAGGAGAAGTATGGCTCAAGCTGCTTATGCAACGTCATCAAAATTTATCTGCTCTATATCTATCTCTTTACTGCCTCAAGCCCTCGCATCGCAAGAGCATCGCTCGTGCTACCAGTTTTAATAAAACCAATATTTCTCTTACTCGCTATATATCCCACATGGTGGTGGGGTCAGCTTGCTTTATCTTTCTCCTCCACTTCGCTCTATCCGTGACATCATCATCAGTGACCCCGCATTTCCTCTTGTCTTTTAGCACTAGGTACATCTCTCCACTTTGTCTTGGGTCTTCCTCTAGGTCTTCGACCGGGGAGGTCAAGCTGAAGTGCCAAATTGCCAACGTAGTCTGGTGGACTCCTTTTCACGTGACCATACCATCTCAGCCTACTCTCCTGCATCTTGTCGGCGATGTCGCGTACACCGAGGCTTCCTCTCACGTATTCGTTGCGGATTTTATCGAGCCTGGTTACACCGCACATCCACCTTAGCATCTTCATTTCAGCAACTTGCATGGTATGCACGATCTTTTGGGTTGCAGCCCACGTTTCGCTGCCATACGAAAGAACTGGCCTTATCATCAAACCCAATTCATTTAATTGGGCACAATCATATGAACCGCGTGATCGTGTATTAACACTAGCTAGGCACTGGCAGTTAGGTTGTTATACTGAAGACGATCAAGAATTGTACGAATTCTTCAAGAAACAACCTGTTGAATCCCTTGTTCAGACTTCAGTACCTACCTATTTTACTATCTGAAAAAACAAAACCGAATTTGGATATATATTTCAGCATTGTTGAAGAAAAAGTATTCGATGAACAAGATACATTTTTCCCTGGTGATTATAGTTCTGTCTACGAAGATGTCAAGATTATATATATAAGATTGGTTAAAATACTGATGAAGGTATAACAAACCTTGGTACTGTTGAGGATGTTAAACTTAAGTTGGAAGTAGCAAGAGACTTTCGAAAATTTTTCGTATCTAAGCTGTGGTTGCCAGTTGTGCAGCAATTGCAACTTGGTAAGAAAATAAGGAAATATATTTTCGAAGAAAGAATCGATTTGGCTGGATGTTGAGAAGAATTGCTTAAGGTCTATGCAATGGATAAGTTTTTGTATCCAATTATGCAGCTTGCTAAGCTTTGTGCGAGGAAAACCAAGTTTACTTGTACAGATTCAGTTGCAAATCTGAGAGGAACATTATTAGTCGTATAGTTGGAGCCGCGGAAACTATTAGCAATAATCCGATCATTTCTCATGCTGATGATATAATGTACTTATTCAATGCAAGAATATTGCCAGATAAAGTAGACATTAACTCTAATACATTCCGACTTGTAGAAAGAGTTATTAAACTTTGGACCAACTTTGCTAAAGCATGGCTGAGTAGATAGATCAGATCATCAAATCAGCAATCATGGTACCACAAATTGTTAGATTAAAATTCGGATTTAAAAAAGAGTGGCATGAGTTTCTTCCAGGCTCTTCTCATAGCCCTTTTTTTTTTTTTTTTTTTTTTTTTTTTTTTTTGTTTTACGAGGTGGAAAATCCCTTCGGATCTCCGACTCTTGGGGAAATAAGAGCCGGAGTATGTGGTGTTTCCACTAAAAACCACCTCGACTTCCGCCATGTACCCGTGTGTCGGAGGGTGGGGCATCACCAAAGCACTCGTCGCCACCCTCCGACGGGTATTGGCCTGCCAGATGGTCAGGCGGGCCCCGAACAAAACCCCCTTGGCGACGGATTAAGGTGTTGGACTCCGCCGCCAAAACGCCCAGCGGCCGCAGAGGATAGGGAGGACGGCAACGCAACACCGCATCTCCTCCTCCTCTGCGGCCCCACCGCGACGCATCGAATGGTGCGCCCCCATTTGGTCGCGGGAGATAGGGCGCGCGGCAACGTAACACCGACACGCCTCTCCTCCCGCGACCGCACCCGACTGCGAGGGACAGACAGAACTGTCCCCCGCACCCGCACCGTTGGACGCATCCTGCGCAGGCCCCTTCAAGCCCACGCGGAGCGTCCCCTCCTGGATCCCTCTTAGCTTCACCGCGGGTGACCAATCCACGGTTACTGAGCCCCCCCACCACGACAAGGTGGAGATCCGACGGGGGGGTCTTCTCATAGCCCTAACATACCGAACCTGGCTGTAAAAAAAGACGTTCATAAGTGTTGCTTTTGTAACCTATATGAATAAATTATATTAAATTTGATACTTTGGAGGTTTATGGGAAAATGTAAGCCGTTGCAGGAAAAAAGGAAGGAAAAGGGTTCTTTAATCAAATTTTAGTGAACAATATCCAACGTAAGTTAAGTTAGCTGTTTAATAATGATTAAATAAAATCTGTTATTATTTCAGAAATCCGACTCCAGACGACTCCTTAGGTGTAAAGTGGGTACAATATAATCAAGGTTTTTTAGGGTTCCGTAGTCCACAAGGAACCCTTATAGTTTCGTCATGTCCGTCCGTCTGTCCGTCCGCAGTCTAGCTCAAAGACGCCTGGTGCTAGAAAGCTGATATTTGACATGAATATAGACATACGATATTGCAACAAAACTGTAGAATAAAGTTTTGGAAAATATTTTTTTTACATATATAGTACATACCCTACATATATAGTGGGGTTGATTTTTTTTTTGGTTGAGTGCCCCATTGTGTGGGGTATCATTGGATAGGTTTTAAAAAAATATTATTAGTTTGCTCAAATCATTTTTCGATCAAGTGATTGTTTTGTCAAATATCAAGCTTTGAAGTGAAAAAAATTGTTAGACTCCCCCCCCCCCTCTGCTGGCTAAACTATTAATTTGGAAAAGGTGAAAAAAATCACAAATGTAGTACATATAACGAATTTAAAAGGAAAACTATCACGGCTAAGTAGACATCACTAGCTGTTTACAAGTAATCGTCGGTTAACTTATAAATACCTATTTCTGTAAATTTACATTGGGAGCGCTGGCTTAATCTTAAAGATGTCCGTGTTTAGTCCCATGTGAAACAGAAGTTATTATCAATAATGGCCATTATGGGCAACTACGGAACCCTACATTGCGCGTGGCCCGACACGCACTTGGCCGGTTTTGGATATTGGCAACGAATTCGTAGCCGGCACTGCACCTGATATCGAGGACTTTCACTTCTGGGAGAATGTGCACAAAACATATGGCCATCAAGTTTATTAGCTTAGGTGCACATAGGGAATTAGAGATGTATGTATGTTCCATAAAATGCATTTGTATACCGAATTATATCAACAGAATTCAAAAGCAGTGGACGAGAGCGAGCGAGATTTGGATCATGATCAATGGAATATAAAGTTACGAACGTAATACTTATATTCAATGCTTGTTTTCTTCATACTCCATTTCCTATTTAATAAACATGAGCGAGAAAACCGAGCTACTGTTTGTGTATCTGAATAAAAACAAAAATAAATCAATTACTGTCTGTATTCCACAACCACAAGGTTCAAAGTATAAAAACATGTAAAAAGCAATCAGTTTATCGTTTTTACTGGTTACCGGCGCCCTTTAGTTACCTTTACTTTATCTATCACGCATCTATAATAAACTTTGTGATATAAATTCATCGATTCTAAATAACATATTCATTGTTTATTAACACCTAGTACTGTACGCACCATGCAAGGGCTCGCGGAGTTTTTTTTGTTGGTCACGGTGAGTGAAGGTATACTGGAAGGTGAAGTGGTTCAGAATAAGTTTGGAGGAACATTCTACAGTTTTAAGGGCATACCATATGCCCAACCGCCTGTCGGAGATCTCCGGTTTAAGGTAAATATTGTACTCCAGCGTTAGATAGGTACAATCGGTCAATGTAGGTACATACTCGTAGGTCAAACTAGAATTCTTAGTTGGTAATAATATCTAATAACATCAATCTTGTTTATAATATGTACTTATATGTAGTGAGATGACAGGCAATTCGATCTATTTCTTGAAGGTTACTTGTTACCACCATCAACAAGGGTTCCAAAATCACCGTCCCGCAAATACGCGGGAGTGTCGACAGTGAGACGAGCGAGGAGACCCCAGGCGAGGAACGGTTTCAAAGATAACGAGCATAATTTTTTTTTCAATTCTTCATTTTGTCATCAAAAGTAAATTTGAAGAAACCCTTCTTGGCTCTCAATTGTTACCTATTGCAAACTTGTTAACTAGCAATTGCCCTAAACCATGCGTTATAAACAATATGTGAAGATTTTGGAAATAAAAGGTCCGAGGTGACGAAATTTTCTAATTAGGTATTTTCTGAAAATTACAATGAATTTAGGTATTCAAAGAAATATGTGCTACACTTAACGTACATATTTATCAAATTACATAAAAAACATCTACTTAGGGCTTATAAAATTTGTTACATTTAAAAAGTACGAACATAATACGGCAGAAATATATTCCCATCCACTATGTAGCTGGTAGCATTATGCATACAGTAGCAATAGCATTTAACAGCAGCCATGCCATATCTAAGCGAGCTGGGATATGGCTGCTGTAAGTATATACCTTGTGTGCCTTGTATAAAGATTTCAGTTTTACACGCGTCATGTTCATCTCGCCTCTTCTCCAAAACGAATTGTTGGTTGGTACTATCTAATCTAATCGCATATTTATTGAATTAACATTTGTGATGTCTATTTGGCTATAATCATATATTATTTTTAACATTTTGTAAACTACTTACTACGAAGTCTGACATTACGATGAAATAGATATATACCTACCTACTGTTTATTTTTCACACAGGCGCCGCAGCCACCTACTAATTGGGAAGGAGTTCGCAGCGCTAAGGAATTTGGATCACAATGTTATCAAAGCGACACAACAACTTCCAGGAATCTGGGCAGCGAGGACTGCTTGTACCTTAATGTGTACACACCTAATGTCAATCCTGACAAGTTATTGCCGGTCATGTTTTGGATCCACGGAGGATCTTTCAGGATTGGAGCCGGCGATGACGACTATTACGGACCAGAATTTTTAATCAGAGAAGATGTTATAATTGTAACCATTAACTATAGACTTGAAGTGCTTGGTTTTCTATGCTTAGACACAGAAGACATACCAGGAAACGCTGGTATGAAGGATCAAGTAGCTGCACATAAATGGGTTGTCAAAAACATATCCAAATTCGGTGGTGATCCCAATAATATAACTATATTCGGTGAGAGTGCGGGCGGTGCTAGTGTTAGTTACCATTTGATCTCACCCATGACTAAAGGGCTGTTTAAGAGGGCTATTGTACAAAGTGGCGTTGCTTTTAATGCTTGGTCTCAGGCATACAAACCGCGTGACCGAGCATTAGCATTGACAAGACAATTAGGCTTCTACTCAGAAGACGATAATGAACTGTATGAGTTCTTCAAACACCAGCCTATTGAGACACTTACTGATATTTCGGTACCAATTTTACTATCCGAAAAAGCAAATCCAAGTACTGATAATAGGATATTCTTTAATATAGTTGCAGAAAAACAATTTGGTAACGAAGAGAGATTCTTTACAGGTGATTTTGAATCAGTTCACGAGGACGTTGAAATTATGATTGGTTACAACTCAGAGGAAGGTGTTATTGGTTTAAGTTCTACTCAAGACTTCAATAAAAATGTGGTATTGGCAAGAGACTTCCCAGAATTCTTTGTATCCAAGCCTTTGGCCGTAACAGTCCCAGTTAGTGAGCAATACGATATTGGCAAGACAATCAGGAAGTTTTATTTTAATGACAAAATCAATTTAACAGAGTCGTGGCAAGAATTGATGCATTTTTATTCTATGAATATTTTCCAATTTCAAATAGTGCAATTTGCTAAACTTTGTGCGAAGACAAATGTAGTGTATCTGTATAGGTTCAGTTGTAAAACAGAGAGAAACGTTATGACCCGTTTCTATGGCGCTGCAGATATCATTGGCGATTGGCGACACGCCGGTGACCGCTCATGCTGATGATGTACTGTACTTATTTGATGTCAAAATATTGCAACTGCCACTCGATGTTAACTCGGAAACGTTCCGCCTTATGGAGAGAGTTATCAAACTGTGGACAAACTTCGCTAAATTTGGGTGAGTAGGTAGTTATTTTTGGCTATATTATAAGCATATTGAAGAACTAGAACAATATTAAAGAAATAAAATCACTTATCTTGGCACCTACTAAGAATATAGTTGGACAGTCATACATAGTTGGCACAAATATCGCTTTGGGTACAGATCGACATCTTTCTAATACGTCGTGTCGTTCGCCTTCGTCTTGCGTTTGAGTTGCCAGCACGATCAAATAAGTAAATATTTCTCTTTCGGGCGATACATTTGCGTCAACCATGTTTTTCTTTAGGTATTACTCCTATATGCATCTTCGAAGAAATTAATTCATAGTTCATCTAGGAATTTAAACTTCCGTGGTCATTTAAACTTATTTTAAATTGTCTTTCGGGATATATAACCTCGTACCTTTGTTTTGAGTAACCGATATTTCGGCACTGTTGCAAGCTTTGCCAACGTTCACGGATGTACTGAGGGTATTGCGGGTGGATGAATGTTACGAGCAAGTATAACGGTCTAGCCGCTTTCTTACTCGTTTTTTTGCGTACAACACCACTGCCACTGTTTTATAAATATATCGGTTAATCCAAACAAAGGTACGTGGTACATATCCCAAAAGTCAATTTAAAATAAGCATAGTTCATATGTTCATTCATAGGTATACTTTACGAAAGTTCACATTAAAAAAAAACACTGTTTAATTTATTTCAGAAATCCGACACCAGATGCATCTTTAGGTATGACTTGGAAACCGTACACCGAGGAAGGCCAAGATTATTTTGAAATTGCTAATGATTTCTTTGCTGGCACTGCACCCGATAATAAAGACATTCTGTTCTGGGAGAGCGTTTACAAGAACATTAACAGCACTGATAACAATGGAGTTAATATAAAAAATAGTAAATTTCTAATTAGTTGCTGCATAATTTATTTTATGTGTATAATAAAATCTGCCGTTGTTTAAAAATTTATTTATTGGTTAATTTACCTCCTTCGCACATGGTGTCGTATTTAGTTATTCTTCTGTGTGTCGTATCGTAATACGCACGTGACGAAAGCTTCTCACGCTGTGTGGTTTTGCAGACGGACGCGCACCGCGTCTTTAAGGCGCTGACAACCGACCGCAGCTGTCACTGTCGGATTGTATACATAAGAAAGAGAAGCACGACGACGACGGGACGTTCAAATCTTTTTACAAACCATGAAATAAATTAATTACTTAAAAATAAGTTGATTAGTGAAAAATAAAAAACAACCAAGTTCTGTATTTAAATATGGTACATTTTTTTTTAATTTTACCAACGTTCGTTGATAAGTACAGATATTTTTGTTGGAAGATAATTTTAAGAGGTTAGCTTACTATTTTTTTTTGTTTCGAGAAAACTTTTCAAAAACGTGTTTTGAATACAACAGGGTTCTCAGAAATATGTTCAAGATTAGCAAATATTTTTTTCGCCGTCACAAACTGTATAGATTTAGCAAAAAAAATTTTTGAGACAAGCCTTTTTTTGCCATCTTCATCATCATCTTTTTTGTCAGCGTCTTAAAGTTACTCGAGTCACGGTGTTCTCCTAGCTAGGCTAAAAACTTCGAAACTTTTCAGAAAAAAGAGTATGTGGTCCAGCAAAGCCTACATTTCTAAATAATAAAATTAAAGAATTTAAGAACAAAATAAAAACAACTTGGAACATTATTAACAATGAGACTGATCGAACTAAGTTGGTATATAACAGCTATGAATTAAAGTGTAATGGTGAAATGATTACAAAGAAAATTGATGTTGCTCAGACTTTTAACAACTTCATAAACATACTTACCAGTGAACACATATGATCACTGTCCAAAGAAACTAGAGTTATTGGTTACGGGCAATGTAAATGAGTGTGATGTGCTGTTTTATTTCAAATACATTGACACCAATATCATATTCAAGACGCCCAATAATAATAAATCTGTGAACTTACGTGGTATTTCAGTAAACTTATTGGCCAAATTATTTCCAGCATAGCTCCATATTTAGCTACAATATATTTTAATAGATGCGTGGATACAGGGGTATTGCCTGATTTAATAAAACATTTCGGGGAGATGGGCCTCGTTAGCCTTGGTTGGCAACCTGTCTAGGAGAAGGAAAACTCCGAAATTAAACCAACTTTCAGGGAGCATACCCGACACAAAACCCCGATCTAAGGTGTAAACCGACCCGTGCCGAGAGATTCGTGGCCAGAGGGTAAGCTGGTCGCATACGGAGGGTGCCTGTGTTGGTGGTCACAGGGCACACGTGATATTCCGCCTTACCCCCGTAAAGGGCTCTATGGGGATGGACATTTAAAAGCCCTAAATCTCGTGGGAACGCAATGGGAACAATAAATAATATTTCCTCACACGGCGGCGACGCGGTTCGCAACCCATCACGTCTCGTTTCCCGCGAGGGCGAAAAGCGGCCTACGGAGAGCAGGTTTGCAACATTGAATGTTAGAGGAGGAATGAACGGCAAATTGGATGAAGTATGTCAGATGATGGATGATAGAAAGATTGATGTTCTTTGTGTGAATGAAAACAAAAAGAAAAGGGTGTGAAACCACCAAGCATGGCGCATATACGGCGTATTGGTCTGGGGTAGATAGTACCACCAGAGCCTGTAAGGGAGTTGGTGTAATACTGTCTGCGCGAATGAATGAGTGTGTAAAAGAGTTTGAATGTGTAAATGCTAGGCTACTGTGGATGAGAATGAAAGTAGGACTTACTCGTCTCTTTATTGTGGGGGTGTACGCCCCGGTCAATATAGTTACGCGTATGTCACAACATGAGCAAGACGAAATGCAGGAGTTTTGGGAGAGTTTAAGAGAGATTTTGAGGAACTGCAAAGATTATGAAAGATTGATCTTGTTAGGGGATTAAAATGGATGGGTGGGAGTAAAGCGAGATGGATTTGAAAGGGTGTTAGGTGCATTTGGTGATGAGAGTGTGAAAGAAAATGGAAAAGTACTGCTTGAGATTTATTTGGAGTGAAGCCTTTGTGTGACAAACACCACGTTTGATCATAAAAGGATACATATGTATACGCGAGAGGCAAAAAATGTTAGAAGAAGTATGATTGATTTTGTGATAGTAGATGAACTATTGAGAAAGAATGTGTTGGATACGAGAGCATATCGAGGGATCGGCATCCACACACACCACTTCTTGGTGTTGAGCCGGATAAGTGGGCTCTTTAAAGGATGGCGACACCGAGAGCGTAATGAAAATAGGGTCTTGGAAAGAATAAAAGTAGAAAATCTACAAGAGAAAGATGTGAAAGATGAGTATAAACGAAGATTGATAGCAAAATATAAGAGGTTCGATTGCATAAATGATATGGAAGAATTATGGCAGGCCTTTAAAGAAGAGGTAGTATGTGTAGCGTCTGAAGTACAGAAGCAAAAACTATAGAGGCATTAGCCTTCTCAGCATTGTTGGCAAATTGTATGCAAAGGTACTTATTGAAAGAGTTATGGAAGTAACCGACAATAAAATATGGGATGTACAAGCGGGATTCCGAAAGGGTATGGGATGCACGGATCAGGTTTTTTCCTTGCGAAGCATAGCCGAAAAGTTTTTGGCCAAAGGTCAAAAGGTCTATTGCGCATTCGTGGATTTGGAAAAGGCTTACGATAAAGTGGTGAGGAATGAAATGTGGTCGGTGCTGTTAATAAATGGAGTGGACAGCAGCCCCATTCGAGCTCTGAAATCCCTTTATGAGGATTCTAGAGCTTGTGTGAGGATAAACAGGGCATACACTGACTGGTTTACCATCGAGAAAGGTGTTAGACAGGGATGTGTAGCGTCGCCGTGGCTGTTTAACCTCTTCATGGACAGTTGTTTGCAAGATTTAAAACATAGTGACTGCGGATTAAGGATGAATGGGTTACTCGTCAAATGCCTCCTTTACGCTGATGATCAGGTATTACTTGCATCTTCAGCGGAGGAGTTGCAGGAGATGGTAGCAATCATGCATGGTGCGTTAGAGAGGAAAGGAATTAAAGTGAATGTAAGTAAAACGAAAGTTATGGTTTTTGAAAAGGAGGAATGCGTTACGGCTTGTAATGTTTTAATCGATGGACAGCGAGTGGAACAAGTGAATGAGTTTGTTTACTTAGGTACGTTGTTTACAAGAGATGGTAAGAATGAAGAAGATATTGAAAGGAGAGTTAATGCAGGTAATAGTGTGAATGGAGCTCTGAAAGCGTTTATGAACAGTCAAAACGTGTCCAAAAAGGCACGTTTGGCTGTACACAGAGATGTGTTAGTGCCTACCCTTATGTATGGTAGTGAAAGTTGGGTATGGCAGAAGAGATTTGAAAGTAAAATAAATGCTGTAGAAGTGAGAGCACTGAGAAGTATGTGTGGTGTGTCTTTGACCGACAGAGTAAAGACTTGTGTGATACGAGAGTGGTGTGGGGTAAAAGAAGATGTAGTGACAAGCATTGAGAAAGGCATGGTAAGATGGTTTGGGCACATGGAGAGGATGGATGACGATAGACTGACAAAGAAGATATATAAGGCAAGTGTGAATGGAACAGGACAAAGGGGAAGACCTAGGCGGACGTTCTCTGACCAGATAGGAGACATCCTGAAAAAAGGACAAGTCAGAAGTACCCTTAACAGAAGAGCATGCATGAGAAACTTGATGGGAGTGAGTGAAGCAAGTGAGGTATGTCAGGATCGTTGCAAATGGCGTTCCGTAGTCTCTGCCTACCCCTCCGGGAAACAGGCGTGAGTCTATGTATGTATGTAATAAAACATAGAAAAGAAAGAAAATAAGTTTATTATTGCAGGTTTGAAGCATTACACCAATATAATTATACAGCACTGCTTGCATAGCAAGGTGATACCATTATTCAAAAAGGAATCTGGGAGCGATCCAAATAACTTTTGGCCAATTTCTATCTTACCTGCAATTAGAAAAACGTTGAAGGAATACTGAAGTGGTTTGGGCACGTGGAGCGAATGAGTGAAGATAGAATGACGAATCAGATTTATAAGCCAAATGTGTGTGGGCAAGTCGGTCGCGGCAGACCTCGTCGGACATTCCTTGATCAAATTGGGGACGTCCTAAAAAACGGCAAGGTCCGAAGTACCCGAAACCGGCGAGCATGTATGAAAAGACTAATGAGTGTAGAGGAAGCGCGTGAGGTTTGTAAGGATAGAAGCTAGTGGCGTTCTTTTGTCTCTGCCTACCCCGACGGGAAAAAGGCGTGAGTATATGTATGTATGTATGTTGAAAATATTTTGCATCTATCAAAGAGCGATTTCCACACAAATAATTTATTTCACATTGAGCTGTGTGGCTTCACTAGGGGTCGCTCCTTTGACGCCGGTGTAACTCTGAAGGCCAATTCTCGTATTTAAGAGACACTGACACTGAATTTTGACTAAACTGCGATTTAATTTTGAATTGACTCACAATTGGTATTCTGCTACACTTAATCTCATTACAGTATCATTTCGATATAATCAATTTATAATCTCTTGTTGATCTCAGAAGTAATGTCAAAAACTCAAAAACAAAAACATGAATGTTGCCATTGTATGGGAAAATACATTAATAGGAATGGTAATTGGATGCCACTACGTTTCCATGCCAATTTAAAAATAATATACAACTAAGTAATAAAATTTCGGTAAATTGAAAATTTACCGAAATTTTAGGTATTCAATAATTTTAAATGAAAATAGAACATTATAAAAATATGGGTGTTTTGATTATGCCGCAAAATTACCCCACGGAAAATATAAAATTGACATTTTGACGTTTCGTTCGTTTTGAATTTTTGATTTCAGCGAAACTAAAGTTTGACGTTTGTTTACGTAAATAATTAGCAGAATACCGTTCCCACTAGTTCACACTTGGTTCAACTTTCGATGTAGTCCCGATCTCATTCAAGTGTCAGTTAAGTTACGAGAATACCATTTATGAAACCGAGACTAGATTGATATTGGAATTTAAACAAATATAATTACCAGAATTGGCCTTCTGGTATAAAAAAATGTTAAGGGTTGGGAAATTTCGAAGGAAATTATTGATGTTTTTTGCGATTTGTCAAATGCTTTCGATTGTGTCGAACATGATACACTTTTACGTAAATTCAACCATTATAGTACTCAATACTCAATATTTTATTGCACTCCATAAGTTACATAAGGTGTAACAATATCACAATAATACTTACATTATAGACCCTGCAGGGCACGGCAACATATAATAATGTAGAAGAGAGGAGGATGCTGTTTTCCTACTATATTATAAAAAAATCTATTTGAATTTAATATTGCACTGTTTTGTCCATTACTTTTAGCATACTAATTCTATTTATTCACTATCAATATTTATTATACTATTTATTACTATTATTACTCATAAATATATATTGCGTAAGTATATAATTGTGTACTTATTATATATGATATGTGTAATATAACGTTTTATTAGGTATGCATTTTATTGAAATATAGATATATGTACTTACATTAAATTATTTATTCTCAGTCTTTTTAACATCAACCCTTTATACTGTCCCACGGCTGGGCACGGGCCTCTTCTCTCTATGAGAAGGGTAAAGCTATGGCTTTCCACGCTGGCCAAGTGCGGGTTGGCAGACTTCACATGTCTTCCGAGAACATTATGGAGAACTCTCAGACATGCAGGTTTCCTCACGATGTTTTCCTTCACCGATAAGCAAGCGATAATTAACAATTTAATACGCAGTATCTGTCTTTTTGTGATTATTTCAATTTTAATTACTCATATATTTATATTGCATATGTATATGTGTACTTATTATACATACAGTAGATATAATATGATATGTGTAATATCACTTTCTATTATGTATTTATTAAAATATTTATGTAGTTGCATTAAATTAATTATCAGTCTTTTTGTGATTATTTATAATTATATCGATTTTAATTTGTGTACCTATATATTATCTTAAGTCCCTATCTTCAAAATATTATTTTATATTATAATAGGCTTTATTTGTATTTGTTTTAGTTTATTAGTAAATGTTATATTTCTAGAATCATCTTTTAGGCTGAGTCCTGAGCGACGCGCACGAAACAAATACTCGACGTGTTTGAACCTGTCCGAACTGCGAGCGGGCGCGCATTCAAACACGTCGAGTAATTGTTTCGTGCGCGGCGGATTCCGCATGCGCGATGCGCCGTCACTCAGGACTTCTGGAAGTTTATTATAAATTTTGATTGACAACATAAGGGCTATTGGAATGGAGAGTCATGTTAGAGGTGGGTAACATTAATCGATTTTTGTGTCTTAATGATGTATTTGCATGCCTGTCTCCACGTTTAGTAAAGAAGGTAGGTAATATTGTTTCTAACGAATTGACATATTTCCAGAATATATTAGATGCATGGTAAAGTAAGTATTTTGTTGGTTTATAAAGTACAGTTTGCAGCCATCGTTTGGTCTATGTTAGTTAGAATGCGGATTAGTTTTTTTGGAGAATGAAAAGGGAAGGAGTGTCAGTGCTATGACCCCACAAAATAATTCCGTAGCTAAGCCAAGAATATGCCTAGGCATAATATGTTATTAATCATGTATGAAAGTCAGTAGTGTTCTTAATTTCTCGGAGAGCATAAGCAAATCTAGATATTTTTGATCGAATGTTTTTTATGTGAGTTTTCCATTTGAGGTTAGTGTCTATACATACATACATACATATCGTCACGCCTTTTATCCCCGAAGGGGTAGGCAGAGGTGTATTTCTACACCCACTTTTCGCCAGATATACTTTAGTCCCACGTAATAAGGGGCGAGCCTATTGCCGTGCCGGGCACATTTCCAGACTCCGTGCTGCTACTGAGAATTTCGTGACAGAAAAACCCAATAACACTGCCCGACCCAGGAATCGAACCCGGGACCTCCCGATCCCACGCGCACATTCATGTCGCGAGACCAACGAGGCAGTCGTATAGGGTTTGATGTCGAGTTTTCCGTCTCTACGCAAAGATGGTATTTGCATCGTGTTATCCCTTAATCGCCTCTTACGACACCCACGGGAAGATAGGGGGTGGTGACACTTGTATTCTATGCCGTCAACCACACGGTGTTAGTGTCTATATATTCCTAATAAAGTGATATCTTTGGCATGTTTTATTTTTATACCGTTGGTTGAAAATTATATTTCTAGTGGTCTTTTGATATGGATAGAAAGCCATAATTTTCGTTTTGCCGTAGTTTATTTCAAGATTATGTTCGTTCATCCATACTGTAATTTTATATACTAAAGATATTTTGGAGACGCTCATTTAGCCCATTCGCGTTTTTGCATGAGGAAAGCAGTGGTATGTCATCCACGAATAATACACACGGTTACTAGGTGATTTTCGGGAGATCGTTGATGTAGATTAAAAAAAAGTAAGCAACCGATTACACTGCCTTGTGGTATTGACGCGTTTATATTTTTTTGTCAGATCGAATATTAAAACATTATTTAAGGTTGGGGGGTTATAATTTTCTATTTCTACATATTGTTCTCTATTTCTTAGATATGATTCAAACCAATTGTGCCAATTGTGCAATAGTATATACCTATTCAAGATACCGCACTCAATCTTGTTGCCAGTTACCTAAGAGATAGAATTCAGTAGATATCTATAGATGTTAGTGGGAGTAGGTCTCAAGGTTTACCAGTGGGAATGGGCGTTCCTCAGGGCTTTATTCTTGGTCCGTTTGTCTACATAATTATAATATAATATATAATAATAATATTATAAAGAGGAAAAATTTGTATGTTTGTTTGTTTGTTTGTAATGGATAAACTCAAAAACTACTGGATCGATTTTAAAAATTCGTTCACCATTAGAAAGCTACATTATCTGCAAGTAACATAGGCTATATTTTATTTTAGAAAAAATAGTGGTCCGTAAGATATTTGGGTTTTTCGGGTACGCGAAGCTGTTCCCTCAGGACGCGGGTGAAACCGCGGGAAACGGCTAGTTTTATATAAATTAATGATTGTGAATCAATCTGCTGTCATCACGGCGTACCACGGTTATGTAGAATCATTGCTAAGGTATGGTGTCATTTTTTGGGGAAACTCTGTACACAGTGACATAATATTTAAAGCCCAAAAGAGATGTGTAAGGGCCATTTTGCAATTAAAACAGACGGATAGTTGTAAACCCTTTTTTATTAATCTGAAATTGCTAACGCTTCCATGCCTTTATATATTTGAGGTAGCAGTGTTTGTTATAACACATATTTCTCTATTTGAGCGCCTGCACAGCAAACGTAATAGCCATAAAATAAGTTTTCCGTCAAATAATACAGCACAATTTAGCAACAGCATATTTTGTATGGCTCCCCGAATTTATAATCACTTACCTCTATACATTGTGAGATGCTCCAAAGTAAGTAAATTTAAAACGCAATTGAAGCAATTTCTTGTTGTAAAGGCATAACTATAGTGTGAAAGAATATCTCGAGGACAACTTTACAACTCAGCAAATACATGACTCATAATGAACAAATGACATTAGTATAATTAATATTTAATCTAAATTGACATGTGTGTATTATTACTTTGACTATTCTAATTGGTATTATTTTGACTTTGTATAATTTGAAATTCTAATTTTTATTTGAAAATCTAATGTAATTTTCTTTGATCTTATTATTTATTTTTTAAGAACAATGTACCTTTTATATTTTGCACGCCAAATGGCAGAATATAGCTGCACAAAAAATTTTGTAAATATCAACTGTAATTTACCTATATTCGCAATAAACTATTTGAATTTGAATTTGCCATTCTCATTTAGGGATTCTCTAAAATGCCTAGCTATCTTCTCATGAATTAATGAATTTGATTAGGTTTCGCACGCTATCGCAAGCTATTACATATTGTTAAATCTATCTACAGACTAGCATTTGCCCGCTGCTTCGCACGCGTAAATTATGATTAGATAAAATATTTTGTACAAACACCCTCCTTAAGGAACATACATGCTAAATTTAACCTTCTTGCGCCCAGTAATTTCGGCTGTAATGTGTCTGTCAGTCAGTCAGTAACTAAAAGATTTTATATACACAGATTGAAGTGATTCAATTGAAAAAATAAAAGTCTTTTAACAAACTCTGAATCCCTTTTTCAACTTCTTAGGGGAAAATTTCCAAAATAAATGTCTTTGTGTTCGTCTATGCTAACGTCATTTGCGGATCCAATAAACAAAGTATGAAGTTAATCCCTTGAAGGCATAAAAGGTTCTATGTAAATTATGTCTCCCCTTTTTATCCACTTAGGTAAAAATTTCAAAAAAGACTTTCTTAGTGTTCACTAACTTCATTTGAGGAACCAATAGGTACCTATACAAAGATTGAAGTTAATCCATTGAGGGAATAAAAAGTTTCATACAAATTCTGACAACCAGTTTAATCCTTTTAGGGGCGGAATTTCCAAAATCGTCTCTTAGTGTGCCCCTACACACCTCATGGAACATACACACATACACACTGTCAGTCAATCAGTAACGCAAGGATTTTTTATATAGAAGATAGATAATACAAATAAATAATATTTGACTGCCTCCGTGGTACAGTGGATACCGTATGCGTCTGCTAAACGGGAGGTCTCGAGTTTCATTCCCGGGTCGGGCAAAGGTACCTATTACTGAGTTTTTCCCAATTCTCAGAAGCAGCACGGAGTCTGCCAATGTGCCCGGTACTGGCAATAGGCTCGCCCCCTATTAAGTGAGACCTAATATGCAACATGGCGAAATGTGGGTGTAATATTACACCTCTGCCTATCCCTTCGGGGATACAGGCGTGAGACTATAAAAAAAATAAACAGTCTGTAATCTCAACATAACTGTATTGCATATTGTTGCCAATCCGTTTCCAGTACCCCAATGATTTATTTAGATGACAATGATTTGTTTTTCTGTCTGTATATTTATTCAGGGTACCTAATCTTAAAAATATCTGAATCGATTTAGATGTGTATTTTACTAATGGTTCATGAAAACTCTCGAACAAACTATAAAAAATTCATTTAGGCGTAGCTGCTTGCAAAACCTAGTTAAAATTAAATTAGTCAAGGATTCCGTCGCAGTATACATTTGTGTATCTCAGCGACATTGTAAAAAAAAAGTAAAAAAAAATATCCAAGTTCAAAAACCCTTTCTTAGTATTTTAGGCTAAATAAATAAGAGAAGCCTTGGTCAGCAGTTGGACGAAGCAGATAACTGATAAAAGGTGCTTACCTGCTTAGAAATAAATGAAAATAGCAAAATAACGGTTCTAAGTATTTTGGCTTCTATTGGTCATATAAAGAACCATCCCACATTTTAGTTAGTGAAGATGTAAAGCGCTTAGACTCATCTAAGCGCTCTTCATCTTCACTAACTAAAACTAAAATTAATTTAAATGCACATCAGGGACGATGAAAAAAATCAAGTGAAGGAATTAAAAGTTTCATACGAACTGGGACCCCTTTTTGAACTCCCCGTTTTAGTGGTGAATTCACTAACGTTTCTTGAGGAACTGATATACAAAGTTTCAAGTGAATCCATTGAAGTTTTTTTTTATCCTCTTGAGGGTAGGAATTTGCGAAAAACAAATTCTTAGTGTTCACTATCGTCGTTTGATGAACAAATATACAAAATTTCAAATGAATCCATTAAAGATTCTTTTTATATTACAAAGTGGGACACCCTTTCTTAACCCCATGTGTATTCTTGTGATTGAGTGTGATTGAGTGACTTCGAAAACTCCATTCTTGGTGTTCAGTAACGGCACTTGAGGAACCTATACACAAAGTTTGAAGTCAATCCATTGAAGGAATAAAAAGTTTCATACAAACTTTAACCCCCAGTTTTACCCCCTTAGGGGTGGAATTTCCAAAAATCCTCTCTTAGTGCTACCCTACACTCCTCAAGGAACACGCATGCTAAATTTCATCTTCTTGTGACTAGTAGTTTCGGCTGTAGCGTGTCTGTCAGTCAGTCAGTAATATTAACCCCTTATTGCATGAGTTATGAAGGAAGTTACAAAAAAAATATTTTTTGGTGAAAACATGTTTAATAATCTTTTGTGAACATAAATTAGACAAATAAAAAAATATACATTATTATTTATGGATTTACATCACGAAGCCATATCTGGACTCGTATGCATTCAAGTTGAAATTATATAAGCCTATATCTGGCTTCGCGTGCATTCAAGTTGAAATTATATAAGCCATATTTGGCTTCGCATGCACAGTTGTTTCAATTTGTCAAAATCTTTTAATCAGTTCCGCTTGTCATTATAGCATTAGAAGATTTCTTATTATTTATATTTTGTATAATTGCGTATTTTTTGCAGTTTTACCTTGAAATAATCATAAGACATGGCAATATCCATTTTTGTATAGCAAAAAACAGGAACTCGAGTGCTTTCGAAGCCATATTTGACAGGTATTATTTTGACGGAAACGCATAGCAAGCCATATTTGGCGTCTGAAAAACAACAGGTCAAAAATCAAATGAACATAAAAATTTATACAAAAACAACTTACTATTACGCTAGTCGATGATTCTAGAAGTAAAAAATAAAATTTATTGATTTTTCAGACTCATTATTACTATTATTTTTTCACTGATAAAAGTTTAAATAAAACATTGCAGTTAACTTGCTGGCCCTTTCATGAAATAACATCAAATAATTTTGACACAGATGACTTACCATGCACAAAAAATTACATGGTTTTAACAATTTCTTCATAAGTTACAATTAATTTTGCTATAATTTAAATGTTAGTTATGTTGGAAAAAAATAACAAACTTCAGAAACCACCAATGGCTTCGTATGCGGTAAGGGGTTAAGAAGATGTAGGACTCCCAGTCGCATTCATCACGTCATCGAGACGTGACGTGTTACGTTAACGCGCTCCTATTTTTTCGCGAGTTTTCACACTACCCACATTGTCTCAGTTTCATACAGTGGAAGCGGATTTTATAATTAAATATGAGTGATATATTGACGGTCTAATACTTTGAAGTGTTTCTGACTACAGGGACAAAATGTCAATACCGTTAAATAATACCCCAAGTTATGCATCCGTTACCCAAACCACAATGTTGCCGAAAAAAGACCAAGCAATTGTTATCAACGCGATCGAAAATGTTCAGATAAAAGAATACGCTCAAGCTTTAGGCAAAATAATAGAACCGTCGCAAATTCGTTTCCTGTCAAGAATTTCAAACAACCGTATATGCATATATGTATCCACAAAGGCAATAGCAGATGATATCGTTGACAACAAAAAATCAAGCACCGTCCAGAACCAAAAGTTACCAGTACGTCCACTAATCAATCGCAATAAACGCGTCATACTGTCAAACATATGCCCCATCATACCACATACTGAGATAGAAAAAAAGTTGCATGAAATACAAATAAAACCTATGTCTCCTATTTCTTTTCTTCGGGCCGGTCTCAATGAAACTGGCTACAGTCATATTTTGAGTTTTCGACGACAAATGTTTGTTACACCGGAAGACTTTGATAAACTAACAGAAAAAATTGCTATAGAATACGCCGACACCACCTACTGGATATATATATCATCGGACACTCTGACATGTTTCTTGTGTAAAAATGAAGGTCATCTAGCCTCTAACTGCCCAGAAAAGGACGTGAATACAAACTGTGCTGAAATGCAGGAAGACAATGACAAGCAGGACAACTTGGTGTTCCAACCTGTTAAACGTCCACACCCACCAACAGATTCTTCGACCTCAGCTGTTACTCCTATACCTTACCTTTATATAAAGGATAAAACCTACACAAATAAAATTACCGATGAAAGCTACAGTGAGGACGACATCGATATTTCGTCCCAATCAAGCTCAGATGAAATAAGGAAAACGAAAAACGGAAAAAAAATAAAAAAGTCGCCAAAAAATGATTTAGATTCTATGGAATGGCAACACATTGAGATTGATTTGTAAATTTTGTATAACTTCTATTATTATGTGTCTTTTCAAAAGATTTATTCATGAAAAAAAAAATAGTTTTATAGCAAAGTCGATTTTCCCTAATTCCGAGGTATTTTCAGGCTTGAAACCTAATACCGCGGTAGTCGGTTCCTAATTCCGAAGTGGAATAAAAAGGAGTTAATTGGTTCCGTACAGCAATTTTATAAGTTAAATAATAATAGTTAAATAGTAGTGCTATTTTTTAAATATGCTCCTACTCTAGTTACAAAGGAGTATATAAATAAAATAATAAATGTTTTCTAATAATCCAAAATTCGGATAAGCGCAAACGCTAAATTGTAGCGGGGCGGCCGGCGCGTGTATAAAGGATTCCGATATGGCGCGAAAGTTTTTGGTTTAAGGAACCCTAACCACTACTAGTACTATTTGTGGTTGCCATATTATGCCTCGGTATAAGGCTCTATGAAGATCCTTATACGGAGGCATAACCTTGATATTAGGAGCTCATAGAGCCTAACACCGAGGTATACAAAAATCCTACCTCGCAATTAGGAGAAATTCCTGTAATTTGTAATCCTAATTCCGACCCATAAAAATTCGGCCCAATAAATAAGTTATTCAATTCTTACTGGTACCAACATTTCTGTGATTGAAAAGTGTTAATATCAGTCAAAATCTGTACAAAATAATTAAATTTTACTAGACTAAAGAGCTACTTCTTATTTAGGCCTTTCAAAGAAAATGTTGTTTTCTGGATCATGTTTGACAACATTTAATAAGATTTCTATCCAATAAAACATACCACGGAATTAGGTTTTTACTTCGAAAGAATATTAATAATTTTAAATGAACAAACGCCTCATTAAAAAAAAAATTGTATTAAAAGTAATAAGCAAGTGAATACGATGTACATGTAGTGTTTCTCCAATTACCGATGGTACCTTCGAATTAGGAACTACGCTTTAAAAACGTACCCTAACTCCGTGGTATTTTGTTTTATATTTTTAGATACTAAATCAATTGAAAACATAAATTATCTTGATAATTATGGCAAGTCAAATTACACAAAATACTGACAAATTGCTTACCTTCAACACCTTATGTTATAATCACAACAAAAACTTACGTTAAAAAAATGAGCTCACTTACCTAACAGGAGCCGTGTTTTTAAGAAACAACCACTCGCGTTGACGCCGTGGCAGAAACAGATTGATTTTAGCTAGTTGCTCCTGGGTTACACTTACGAACTTCACGTATGTGAGCAAGTTTGAAAAATAGAATGAGTGATTCCTGTTTTTAAGTAGTTACATAATAATATTCAAAAGATAAAACGAAAACAAAAATACCTCGGAATTAGGAGCCGATTTTGACTACCTCGGTATTAGGAGCCTTTACCTTATATACTTTTAGTAACTAAACTATATTATAAAACTACATTAGTCATCTACAAAATGAATAAACCAAATAAACATTTTAGGCTTAAGATTATTCAATGGAATAGTCAAAGTTTACTTCGGAAACTAACTGATTTGGAATCATATTTATATAAAGAAAAAGGACATATTTGTATTATTTCTGAAAGCTGGCTTTGTCACGACCAACAACTTCACATATCAGGCTTTTCTGTTTTAAGAAACGACAGAATAGATGGGTACGGGTACTTGCTATTCTAGTACACATGTCCATTAATTGTATTCTTCAAAATCTCCCAAATGTCTGCAATAATATTGATACTTTATGCGTCGTAATATTGAATAGGTGTAATCTTCAACATACAATAGGTGTTTATTCGCCGTCAAATATACCAGTTAGCGGTAGGGATTACGAGGAAATTTTCGGCTATTTTTCTGAGAAAACTATAATAGCCGATGACTTTAACGCGCCCCATTCAGCCTGGTCGTACACGACAGACACTCGCGGTAGACTACTGTCAGAATCTAGCGCTGAAAATAACTACGTTTTTCTAAATAACGGAGATTTTACACGCTGCGCTAAACTCAATAATAGTATAATTTGTACATCCCCCGACCTTACCTTCTGTAGTGCTGATATTGCACTGGATTTTGATTGGAAAGTCACCAACGAGTCTTTTGGAAGTGTTGGATTCAATTCAAAACAGTCCAGAATACAAAAGAAACCTTAAAAAGGCTGATTGGGCACTGTACACTCAACAAATTAAATCAGCTTGCGAGAATTTAACTTTTACCGACGACCTGCAAAATAGCTACAATAATCTAATCAATATTATTGAAGAAAGTGCTGACCAATACATTCCTCTTGTTAAACACAGTCCTAACACTAGTAAATTTAAGCCAAAACCTTGAACCAGAATTATCTAAGGTGGTGGCAGAAAGAAGGTTAGCTCTAAAACAGTGTAACGTTTATTCGTTTGTGTAGAGAGATAAATTAAAGAAGCATAGCGTTCGTTACAAAATATAATTGCTAAGAAGCGTTACACAATATAAACCCGGTAGCTAGTAGCAAGAGTTAAGACTCAGGGCAGGGTAGGCAGGCAGGCTGACGAGGCTTCGGTCCTTCAGAAGAGAAGGCAGCACTTAACTGAGGCAGCGTCCAGGATTCAAGAGGGAAGATTCGCTGTCGCGCCGCGGTATTTATGTGCCGCAAGTGAGCGAGGCGGCCAGTCAGAAGTAGTGGGGGGTACCGCGACGACTCCCACATCACACACTCCCCCCTTTAGGCCGGAATTTTTCCTGCGGGAAAAATTCCCTGGCCCCCTGCCGCCGACAGCACCTGGAATAGAGAAGGCGAAGTGGTGTCAGTCTTTTAAGTTGCAAACACCACCTAAAAGAAATTTGGTTATGTATAACCCCCCAACCATTCATACATCACGCATTCAATGGACCCCTTTAACAACAAAAAAATCCTTCATATCTCGCACACATGCCAGACACACTCACAACCAGTGCACTAGCTATCATTCAAACCAATCCGGTTCCTGCTTGAATGCAAAACACGTCGAGGATTACACATAAGCATAACTGAGATAGTCTTGAATAAATAGATAATATTTATTAGTGATACTTCAAAACAATAGTTTAGAATTCTTATATATAAGTTAAGTTAAATAAAATACAAAAGAGCTGCTCAGTTTATGGAATATCTGTTATAATATTACTGCATAAAACAATTAAAACAAAAAGGTCAACGCGACAACAAAAGAGTGAGTGACAGGTCATAAAACTCATCGCAGGTAGTCGAGACGAATGTAGACGAGAGTAAGCCTTAAGTGCGCGGGATAAGGTATTATTTAGAAAGCGCGCTAGCGGCTCGCTAAATAGAATGGGTTAATATTAATAACTCCGAGCATACTTTATAACATAACGTAAACAAGGTGAGTAGCACAACAAATAGATTCAAGAAACTTCGAACCCGTGAGACGCAGTTGATTACAGTTTTAACCACTGAGTCAAAACAAAAAGGATTTTAAAGATAAAAAAAAAAATCGGTATTACTATAACGACCATTATGGACTGTGGGTGAGCAGAAGTAATTATAACAACAAATTTGACGAGATTTTTGTATGAGATTATTGTTTGTAATTAATTAATTTTAAATCTTTAATATGCCATTCGCCAACTGGCTTGCCAGTCATATCAGATAATTTGTAAACTAAAGGAGACTTTTTAGCTACAACTTTGCATTTAATAAATTTAGGAGCGAGTTTTTTATTGAAATAATTATCTTTATCGCTTAAATAGTAAGTACGCCGCCACACAATATCGCCGACATTGAATTCGGCCGGTTTACGACGAAGATTATAAGAATTACTATTACGTTGGTGAGCGGCTATCAAAGCGGCCTGTACCTTTTCGAAGATAGGAGACAAATGGCCGAGGGCCTCCGCATATGTATCACGCGGTTCGAAGACAATATTAGGGTCAGATTTGTTGACCACATAGTGTGACCCGCAAGTAACTAATTCACGACCAAAGACCAGAAAAGATGGAGAATAGCCAGTTACCTCGTTTACTGCGCAATTTATTGCAAACTGATCTTAGGAACGACTAGATCCCAAACGCGCTGATCTCGTTCGATAAAAGTAGAAATTGCCGTCATAATAGTTTTATTATAACGCTCGACTGAGTTTACATGGGGTGTATACAGCGGCGTATAATGCAAATTAGGAATTTTGTATGTAGTTATTAAATTTTTAAATGTGGAACTAATGAACTGCTTACCATTATCGAGAACAATAGTTGACGGAATACCATGGACCAAAAAAACATTTTCTTCTAAAATTTTAGTAATTATTTTGGCAGTAGCTCGTTTAATGGGAAAAAGCATACAATATTTGGAAAAACAACAAGAAACAACAAAAATAAAATTGTTTAGCCTTCTAGAAGTAGGTAGTGGACCAATTAGATCAATGCTTAACATCTGGAATGGTTTATAACAAGACTTAGATCTACCCATATGACCTAAGGTTGAATGGTTTTGATGTTTGTGAGCTATACAAACATCACACGAATTCACAGCCTTAACAACGTCGGAATACATATTCGGCCAGTAATAATTTAATGCCAAGCGCTTGTAGGTTTTAAAAATACCTAGGTGACCAGCCGTGGGCAGCGAATGGTTCTCAGCAATAATATTAGATCTTTGTTCCGACGGAATAACCTCCTTCCATTGAAAATCTCGAGTTAAAGGATTTAGACACTTTTTAAAACGATATAATTTATTATTAATAATTTAGTAGTCCACGAAAGATGTGGGATTGTTTAGACAACCTTTATAAATCTTTAGATACCACGAGTCGTTAGTAGACATTGGGAGTGTTAGGTTTAAATTAGGAGTAATGTCATTATCATTGATAATGGCTGCAACGGGAACAGAACGAGACAGGAGGTCGGGCAATATGTTGTCTGAACCACGACGATGTCGAATCTCGAAATTGTACGACGAAAGACGAACACCCCATCTGGCCAAACGACCAGTAGGATTATTAAGTTTTAGAAACCATTTGAGCGCAGCGTGGTCAGTGTAAACAATAAACTTTTTACCGTTATCGACATAACAACGCCAGTGCTCGATGGCAGATAACACAGCGAGTGCCTCGCGCTCAGTAGCGCTGTAATTCTTTTCAGCATCAGACAAAGACTTACTGAAATAGGCTATGATTTTTTCTTCGCCTTTCATAACCTGGCAGAGGACAGCGCCTACGCCGTAGTCGCTGGCGTCCGTGTGTATCTCAAAAGGTTCGGAGTAGTCCGGACGAGATAAAATAGAAGGAGAGGACAAGCAGTCTTTCAACTTGATAAAAGCCTGGTCCGCCTCTTTAGACCAACAAAAAGGGGGAGCCTTTTTACCTTGAGAGGTTAATTTGTTTAGAGGTGACGATATACGACTAAAATTTGGAATAAATCGCCTATACCATGAAGCCACGCCCAGAAAACGACGTAGTTCCTTTTTATTAGAAGGGGTAGGGTAATTAATTATGGCATCAATTTTATCAGGATCCGCATGGAGACCTTGCGAATCGACAACGTAACCTAAATATTTTATTTTATCCCGAAAGAAATTACACTTATCTAAGTTTATAGTGAGATTTGCCATTTTCAATTTTTCGAAAATACGTAATAAAAGCGTAATATGTTCTTCAAACGTTGACGATATACATACAATGTCATCGATAAAACAGAAGACCTTGTTTTCAAATTCAGGACCGTAAAACAGAGTATCGACTAAACGTTGCTGAGTTGCGGGTGCGTTTGTTAGACCAAACGCCATTATTTTAAAATGAAACGTGCCACGAGTAGGCACATAGAAAGCGGTCTTAAAACGATCCTCCTCTTTAATTAACGTCTGCCAGAAACATTTAGAAATATCTAAACTAGATAGGTATTTAGCATCTCTTAAGTTATCTAGAATTTCCGAAATGTAGGGCAAATTATAAGCATCTTTTCTAGTAACAGAATTCAATTTACGACTATCTAAGCAAAATCTTAGTTCGCCGTTCTTTTTAGGGGTTAAAATAACCGGGTTAGACCACGGACTTTCAGAGGGTTCTACGACATCTTCCTTCAACATTTCGTCTAGTTGTTGTATCAAAATGCGTTGTTTATCGGGAGATATACGATAATAACGCTGACGAATAGGTGGGCTATCGCCTGTGTCAATAGAGTGAGTAATGAGAGTTGTACAACCGAGACCCCGCTTTTTATAAGAAATATCGGAAAATTTAGAAATAATGTTATCAGCGGCAGCTCTCTGTTCAATAGATAAATTATTATAAGACACAAGGTGCGGTGAGTCATCGGTCCGCAGCTCAGTAACTTGTAAATCAGTTTCATTCAATAACAACACCGACTCTAAATGGTTAGGAAATAAATTAAAAATTCGCCAAAAATCCATATCGAGAATTAAACTATTTTTAATCCCTGGCACTACATGAAAATTTAGGGAAACTGTTTTATTTTGAAATTCAATAGGAAGAGAGATAGACCCTAAAGAACACAATTTTTCACCACCAGCGGTTACCAAACTCAAAGGCTGAGAACAATCCAACTGATACTCATTATTTAAAAAGAAATTATGAGAATTGTTACCCAAGATTGTAACACATGAGCCAGAATCCAACAGGCTGACTACAGGTTTACCATTTACAATAACAGAAATATAAGGCGAGTATTCTATATTAGAATTGCGGATTGAGGATAGACTATAACAGTTAAAAATTTTTTTTAGATAATTTAACCAATTATTCCACTCGGTTTTATTGAAATTATTTGATTTATTTATTCCCCAATCCTCGCTTATTAGTTTTTTGGGTTATTAGCTTTAGGATTACATTTAGGACAATCAGACACACGATAACCTTTTAGACCGCATTTAAAACAAATTAAAAAGTGTGGTTGGCGACAATTATACAAACTATGAGAATTGGATCGACACCTGGGACAGAACCGGTTGTCGTTTTTATTAGTGGTGGGTAATTTGATAGCGTTTATCTGTGGTGGAGCGTTAAAGTTTTTATTAGAGTTATTATAATAATTTTTTGGTTTGTAATTAGAAAAATTAGGTTTTTGAGGTTGGTGGGCAAACTCGGGCAACAAGATATTGGGTGTGGCTTTGGAAGATTCCCGATGGTCTTTAGTTCGTTTATGAAAGGTCTCAAATTCACGACAGACACTAACGAGACTAGGGATATCGGCCACCTTAGCCGTTAAAATAGTTTGATTGTAACAAGGCAGGACATTACGCAACAAAATATCTAATTTTTCAGACTCACTAATAGGCACATCAAGACGAGAAAACATACCCTGCATTTTAGCAACAAAAAGTGTTATATTTTCGTCCTCAGCTTGAAGGCGAAACCTAATTTCGTTTAAAATTTTAAAATCATAGTCAGTCGGGCTAAAATCACGCTTTAAAAGACAACACAATTCACTCCAACTAGAAACCTGTTCTTTGAGCGAACGATACCAGAACAATGCATCGCCCGTAAATATCTCAAAAGCAAATAGTAGCATTTTATTTTCGGGAATACACCTAGCCTGCATGAACTCATTAATTTTTTCAATGAACCCGCGAACACAAGACTTGCCATTATATTTAAATTTAGCGAGTTCGGAAAACAATTTACGTTCGTACTTAAAGTCGTCAGAAACGATGGGGGTAGATACAGAGCAGTCATTTTGTACTACGTGCGAAGTTGGTTCAGATGTACCCGAAATCAAAGATTTAAAAATAGCTAACTGATTGCGGTAATTGCTCGAAACTATCTCAGCCGAGTCGGTATCAGAAAGGCGGTCCAGATCCAGTCTATTCAATCTAAAGTAAATATGGTTGAGAATAGATTCTGTGCGCGAATAGAGGTTTTGGTCAAATTGTGATCTAAGCAGAGAAATATTATTTGTAGCCCTAATTAAGGAGTTCCGGATAGCCGAAATTTCCTCTTCGGGGTCTAAATCCGAATCCAAAATAGTTTCAGAGGGAAACTGAGACGCTAGTGTCGCTATCTGCTGGCGCAGCTCGGCTACGGAACCAGACTTGTCACCCCCCCCGAATAATCAGTACATACACCAGCTCCGATTTTACTAAATGATTGAAGTTCATTTTAAAAGACATTGCTAAGTTACTTAGAAAAAGATTAAACAGATAAAAGATTAACCTAACAGCACCAAAAGTCACTCACACAGGGGTTATACTTATAATATAACAATAAAATAAAAGGTAATGTAAATATGTTCACAGTGGGTCGTTTAAAAAGAAAGATATTTATTATGTAGCATGTAAACAAGTTACGTTCGCAATGCGTAAGAATAATGCGAAGCGGAATCTACCCTCACATAAAAAATGTAATTGTACAATTAAAATAATTCCCAAAACCGTTACTTAGTCTAACGAATTTGGGTTAGAAAAGAAGTTATAAAAGTACATAAGATGTGGCGCAAGCCTTTAGTCGACTATCTTGCCTGAATAATGCGTTATAATTTAGCTAACACAATTAGAAAAAAAAATCAACGACTTACCGACTGTGAACACACACACAGAAACACAGAAAAAAGGAAGCGACCAGAAGCCGAGTCAGATGCCTGAGCCCTTAAAATTGTTCGAGCGCCAGTGTAACGTTTATTCGGGTGTGTAGAGAGATAAATTAAAGAAGCATAGCGTTCGTTACAAAATATAATTGCTAAGAAGCGTTACACCATATAAACCCGGTAGCTAGTAGCAAGAGTTAAGACTCAGGGCAGGGTAGGCAGGCAGGCTGACGAGGCTTCGGTCCTCCAGAAGAGAAGGCAGCACTTAACTGAGGCAGCGTTCAGGATTCAAGAGGGAAGATTCGCTGTCGCGCCGCGGTATTTATGTGCCGCAAGTGAGCGAGGCGGCCAGTCAGAAGTAGTGGGGGGTACCGCGACGACTCCCACGTCACAACAGTTTAGGAAACTTCGCAGTGTAGAAAACTATCTTATTTACAGAGAGAAAGTGATAATAGCCCGAAGATTAATAAAAACAAGCTAAAAGAAATTCCTGGCACTCATTTTGTAATAGCATAGACTCCAACATGTCTACTTGTGAAGTCTGGAGAAAAATGAGATGGCTAAGGGTTATCGAAGTCCCAAAGATTATTAACCAGAAAATACAGCCGTATCTTTTTTAACAGAACTCTCGCCTGTTAGCGTCTCTGCCCAACCATATTACTTTAATATAAATCCCACCAGTTCAAGTAGGTAGTCTATTTACACTTTCAGAACTCATGTCAATACTTAAATGAAAAGACACCTCTGCAGGAATAGATAACATTACCTACTCTATGATTAACAACCTACCTCATAACGCTAAAGAATACCTACTTCATTTATACAACATTATTTACAAAACAGGTCTGATACCAGAAGGCCAATTCTCGTATTTAACAGACACTGACACTGACTTTTGACTGAACTGCGATTTAATTTTGAATTGACTCACAATTGGTATCCTGCTTCAGTTAATCTCATTACAGTATCATTTCGATATAATCAATTTATAATCTCTTGTTGATCTCAGAGGTAATGTCAAAAACTCAAAAACAAAAACATGAATGTTGCCATTGTATGGGAAAATACATTAATAGGAATGGTAATTGGAGGCCACTACGTTTCCATGCCAAATTAAAATGAATATACAACTAAGTAATAAAATTTCGGTAAGTAAATGTATTGGTTCCTTGGAGCGTGTGGATTATTTTCAATAGGTATAGCCATCGCAGCCCAAATCCACTCATACTTATTTTATATATAAAACAATAACAAAGTAACAAACACTTATTTTGCTCAATTGTCAACAATAGTCAGCTGTGAACTGTCAAAACGTAGTATCATTTGGTTTTAGCTACAGTTTGACGTTTGTTGTACGTAAATAATTAGCAGAATACCGTCCACACTAGTTCATTTGTTGATACAAAAATCGCCTTCGTAAATAAAGAATATGTTCTCTGTGCTTACGCAGATATAAGCAACGCTTATAATAATGTCGCAATTGACTGTCTGATTTCTGCTCTAGTGAAGTTTAATGTAGACTTGTATTTGTGTAGATATATAAGAGAATTTTTAAAAGAAAGACTTTTGGTGTGTAAACTTGGCGATGGCAAAATAATTACTAGAACTTGTCGGCAAGGCCTAGCCCAAGGGGACCCCATGTCACCTATCCTGTTTAACATTGTAACCATTGCATTATGTAACACTTTGGTAAATACTGTTAAAGTTTCACAATATGCTGACTATTTTGCATTGTATTATATTAATAAAAACATAAACACACGTGTTCAAGTTATACAGACAAGTCTCAACACATTTCAAAGAATTTTGGAGGATATAGGTCTGAACTTGTCTGTTTCTAAGACTAAGGTTTGTATATTTACCAGGAAATATAAAGTCCCTTCTATAAATATAACAGTAAATGACACTGACATCGATGTTCAGAGTTGTGCCAAGTTTTTTGGCCTATGGGTGGACAGTCGCCTTAACTGGACAAGACATATAACTGAAACTGTGCAAAAATGTAACGCTTTTGTTAACATCTTAAGCTCTCTAAGCGGCTATAAATCGGGAGTTCATCCAACTAAAGTCAGGCAACTTTATATCTCTCTGGTTCGATCTAAAATCGATTATGGTAGTATAATATATGGCAATGCTAGCCCTCATTTACTTAAAAAGCTTGATATAGTCCAAAACCAATGTCTTCGTCTTTGTGGCAGCTTTATTCGTGATACTCCAATCGCAACGATGGAAAGTGAACTTTGTATAACGCCACTTTATCTCAGAAGATTGTTTTTAAGTAATAAATACTTTCTGAAGCTTTCTTCCAGAAAAAAACGATAGATTGGTGAACCAGCTTGCAACGTTAGATGTTAAAATACAATCGGGTACAAGCTATTGGCGCAAAAATCAAATTCCCCTTCTCTTAGAAAGCTTAAGAACTTACTCTAAGCAAAATATTTCAAAATTTGAAATTTTGCCTCAATTTCAACTTTCTATCGATAGCTCATCACTACCTTGGGACAAAATAATTCTTACTAACATAAACCACATAGAAGAACCAAAAGCTCAACATTCTCGTGAAAACCTGAAGCTACATAGTGAAAACATGATAAGGCAACAATATGCTGACCATTGTGCAATATAGACTGATGGCTCTAAAACGGAATAAATGGCTCTAGCTGCGTGTTCTACGACGAGCAGGCTGAATTTGAGGCAAAATTTGTTATTGATAATCTAATTATACCAATAATGGGGGTAGAACTAATGGCTATCCATGAAGCTTTACAATACGCAGAGTCCACTGCTTACCGTAAAATTGTTATCTTGACCGACTCGAAAAGTAGTCTTCTACATTTCTTAGGTTGTGCTATCGGTGGGAGTAGTAAAGGTAGAAAGGAGACTTACCTTACTATTAAATGTATCTCAAAGTTGATACGTAGCGGGGTTGAAGTTATCCTCCAGTGGGTGCCTTCTCACGTCGGTATTAACGGGAACGAGAAAGCGGACGCACTTATCACTCATGCCCTTCAGAATGGCGGCATCTTGCTCGAGATGGAACCTCACTATACTGACTACACACCTCGACTCAAAACAGATATTCACACCAAATTTAAAACATATTTCAACGAACAATCTCTGTCAAAAGGTATCTGGTACAAATCCATTGTTAATTCGCCACCCCGCACACCTTGGTTTTCCTCACTACAGTTAAATAGAAGAGAATTGGTCATATGTTTTAGAGCTCGTTTGAATCGGTTCCCTATCCATTTGCATAAAATTTTAAGACCTAATATAACTTAGCATAATTTTGTTTGGCATAATTATATTTTCGCATAATATAATTACGCATAACAGCTTACGCATAATTTTTTAAGCATAATTTCTCTCACCATAATAATGATTAAGCATAATATTCTTAAGCATAAATTTATTAAGCATAAAGTTCTAAAGCATAACTTTTTTAAGCATAATATCCTAAAGCATAAAATCGTAAAGCATAAAATCCTAAAGGATAAATTTATTTACGCATAATGATTACAATACAATACAAATTGGATATAATAACTTTGGCAATGTATCTTTGGCATATTTTTCGCTGTAGGAAGCATGAAGCAAGCAAGCATACAGCATGCAAGCAAGCATGCAAGCAAGCATGCAGCAAACAAGCAAGCATGCAGCATGCAAGCAAGCATGCAGCATGCAGCATTCAAGCGAGCATGCAACATGCAGCAGGCAGGGCTTCTGTCACGGCTCCGGCGCTGCGGGCCTCCGGCAGCCCCACGCGCCTACGCGATTTTAAATAACACTCTAGGGGTAGGACAAACAAGACTACGTGGAGTCGGTTTTGCAGCCATTCGGTTCTGTCACTAACTTTTGTTGCACAGCATATACATTTTTTACAAGTTAAATATATAATTATATAAATATTATGCTAATAGTCATTAGGCCTACTAACGTTATGCTAATAGTCATTAGGCCTACTAACGTTATGCTAATAGTCATTAGGCCTACTAGCGTTATGCGAATCAAATTTATGCCAAAACAAATTAGTCTTTAAGATGATTATGCCAACATAAAATGTATGCCTAAAAAAATATGCCGAAGTATTATTATGCCAAAACAAATTGTGCCAAAATCGCAATGCCGAAGTATATTAGGACAAAGAACATTATACAAAAAGAAGGGATCCCGTTTGAATTACATCCCTCTCAACAAATTTTATTACAGATTAAAAAAAAGAGATAACCCAAATTGCGAAAGATGTGAAAGGGAGGAGGATCTCCTTCATTTAATACTCAACTGTAAGATCAACGGCGAATTAAGGCGGGATCTCGTAAGTGACGTCGGGTGCTCTTTGGGGGAGCTCCTCTTTCTTTTCCATCGTACATTAAGTTCTAACTTAACCTCCAAATACAGTGACAGAATTTTGAGTTATTTAGTTCAATCCCTGACCCTCAGAGACCATTTTACAAGAAAACCGATGCCGTTGGTTCTAGTCCCATTATTGGTTAAAATGTACCTATTGTTTAGGCAGATACCTAATGTAACTAATTTTAAGTCGACTTAATCTTTAAGATGTAAGGCTTAAAAATAAATGAGAATAAAAAAAAGATGTAGGACTCAGAGAGTAAAAGGACTCAGAATTATTTATGTTTTTCTATATCAATAATTAGCGCTTTACTCATCACTCATCATTGTTATTTCCAAGACTTCAAGTTTCAACTTCTATGTAATTATGTTATCTAAAAATACAGCTTTAGTTTTAAGTCGTATGAAGTGCCTTATAATTTTAGCAAGGCAATATTTCTTTTTTACTACAGCGCAGCGTCTTATTTAAATTTTGCAAGTGTAACAATTACCTAGGTAAGTACTATGGGTCATTCACCCCAATCTGCGGAATTGAAGAACCGTAACTACATACTTACGAATAGGTTTAAATACTTAATTGTTTTTAGTACAGTGGTGGTACTGGTGTGCGGTAACGATTATTAATAATCGATTATCAAAATAAACGTTTTCAATCGATTACTATTTGGTGAATCAATTATAATTAATCGATGCCGTGTGGTTGACGGCATAGAAAACAAGTGTCACCACCCCCTATCTTCCCGTGGGTGTCGTAAGAGGCGACTAAGGGATGACACGATGCAAATACCATCTTTGCGTAGAGACGGAAAACTCGACATCAAGCCCTATACGACTGCCTCGTTAGTCTCGCGGCATAAATTTGCGCGTGGGATCGGGAGGTCCCGGGTTCGATTCCTGAGTCGGGCAGTGTTATTGGATTTTTCTGTCACGAAATTCTCAGTAGCAGCACGGAGTCTGGAAATGTGCCCGATACGGCAATAGGCTCGCCCCTTATTACGTGGGACTAAAGTATATCTGGCGAAACCTGTACCAATTGCTTTAAAAAAAAAACGATATACCGTAAATACTTTGACACATTTTGAATACCATTACTAAATTATGAATCATTATTAAATCCGCGTTTACGAAATATTATAAAAAAGTTGAACTTAAATCAACAACTTCCGAATGCATACATTGCCAGCACAAAAAAAAAGTCGATTCTGAGCGACAAAAATCGAGTGTAATATTCTCAACATTTGATTGCTTACATGATTAAATGATTTTGGATTCAATAGAAGGTACTATGATAGTAAATTAAAAAAACCTGTGTTCTGTGTGATTTTATTAAATAGAAATACACATTTGGCTACTTAACTTGATTTCAGTCTTTGGTTGAGCAATTTATTAATTAATCGATTGTTTTTATGTGATATCGATTTTAGATATAATTGAATCGAGATAGCATCACTTGCAGGGTAACATTTGATAACTTGAGCAACTGTCAAGTGTCAAATGTCAACCCCACACAACGTCGCCTACGCATGCCTACGCATCGATCGTGTTTGTTTGTGTTATTATTTTGTTTTTATCCGTTGAGTTGAGGTTTGTTCCTCAGGGTCGAAACTACGTTTCTTACATCATTCACTTATTGAAATTGTTATAAACAATTAGAAATCAAGGACAAATTCCTTCCTTTGCAATATTTGTGGCGGATTTTTAAAAAGTATTGTTTTGTGAAAATCTCAGAACTGCGGATTCGAAAACAAAAACGCTTCATACCTACGGTAATATAAAACAATAAGCTGGCTAAAAATGTTCATTTCATGAAAAAGCAAACGGTACAGGCCGACATACAAAAATCGGCATTCTCCTTTGGGGTAACACCATAGTAAAAAAAGAATAGTAGGATAGCTTCATACAAATGGGCCGCTGCCGGTTTGAATGTACGCGTGAGTCGCCGGCGCCGTGTACGCACGCATTTTTCACACACACAATCTCATAGACCAGCGCGGCAGGCGTCAGTACGGGATGCGCCACGCGTCTGATTGCGCGCATTCATGTAGGTATTACACTGCTCGCCCGCTCGAATCGTGTTTATATACATTCAGTTTTGTAATAAACGTTATTAATACTATGCAATGTGTTAAACGACAGTAAATTAAACTTGTTACTTTTTTCTCCTTATAAAAGGCATTTAGATAGTTATATAACGCTTAGGTAGTCAATAGGTATTTGAGAAAAATATATTCAAGCTTAAATTGTGAAGTATTCAGCGCGATCACGTAAAAAAGTGGCGAAAAAGCGCGCGCGCCGACAAAGCCGGCGCCGCGGTGTAAACAAGTGACAACCCGTGCGTCAACGCAAGAGTAGGCAATTAACTCGCCGAGCGGCCTTAGCTAACCTACTATTCTTTTTTTTCTGTGGTAACACAAAACTCCTTCATCGTTAGATAGTAATTTTCGTTTTAATTCTGTTCATAGGGACTCTTCTTTCTCTTAGCGTTATTCCAGATTCAATCTGGGGTCCACTTACTTGTCTAACCGGATTTGGCTGAATATAAGCTTTTCCACGGAGCGACTGCCTGTCTGATCTCCGCAACCCGAAGGGATAGCGATATTCCATGGTTTAGACTAGTGTCAGTTTATTTAGAAGGTACTGACGCCCTGTAACGAATGTCAAAGATCTTTATGACAGCCGGGACCGACGGCTTAACGTGCTCTCAGAGGCACGGGACAAGCGATAACTAACAATTCAATACGCACATAACTCCGAAAAGTCATTGGTGCGCGCCGTGGATTCGAACCCGATACCCTCTGCATGGCAGTCTGTTGGTATATCCACTCGGCTATCGCTGCCATGGTTATGACAGTAAAATGCGAGGGAATAATCTTGGTAAAACCAGAGAGTACGTCGCTACCATGAGAGTGGCAGTGTTGCCACTGTACAACAGGAACATTATTAGTCAGATAGTTGGAGCCGCAGAAACGATTGCCAACAAACCGGTCACTTCTCATGCTGATGATATAATCTACTTATTCAATGCAAGAATAATGCTAGATAAAGTAGACATTAGGTAACTCTAATACATTCCGACTAGTAAAAAGAGTTGTTAAACTTTGAACCAACTTTGCAAAGCATGGGTGAGTAGATACTTTGGAGGTTTATGGGAAAATGCAAGCCGTTGCAGGAAAAAAGGTAGGAAAAGGGTTCTTTAGTCAAATTTTAGTGAACAATATCCAACGTATTAGCTGTTTAATAATGATTAAATAAAATCTGTTAGTATTTCAGAAATCCGACTTCAGACGAATCCTTGGGTGTAAAGTGGGTACAATATACTGTTAAAAATTAAGATTTTTTGGACATTGGCAACGAATTCGCAGCCGACACTGCGCCTGATGTCGACGACTTTCAGTTCTGGGAATGTATGTACACAATTGTTTGAAATTTTGTTGAATGTACACAAACAATATGGCCATCAAGTTTATTAGCTTAGGTGCACATATGGAATTAGAGATGTATGTATGTTTCATAAAATGCATTTGTATACCGAATTATATCATTAGAATTTAAAAGCAGTGGACGAGAGCAAGCGAGATTTGGATCGCAACTGAGACGGCGCTAGGATGATGATGATCAATGGAATATAAAGTTTATAAAACCGATCACTAGATAGGTATTCACCTATATTATTATTATAACGTTATATTATTCATACTTGCTTTCTTCATATTCCACTTCCTATTTAATAAACATGATTCATTTCTAATAAATCATATTCACTTATCTCGCTCATATCATAATTTGTCGTTATCAAATGGGCCTTAGATTTGTGACAGAAAACCGAGCTACTGATTGTGTATCTGAATAAAAACAAAAATAAATCAATTACTGTCTGTATTCCACAACCACAAGGTCCAAAGTATAAAACATGTAAAGCAATCAGTTTATCGTTTTTACTGGTAACCGGCGCCCTTTGCTTTATCTATCACGCATCTATAATAGACTTTGTGATATAAATTCATTGATTCTAAATAACATATTCATTGTTTATGAACACCTTGTACTGCTAGCACCATGCAAGGGTTCGCAGAGTTATTTTTGTTGGTCACGGTGAGTGAAGGTATACTGGAAGGTGAAGTGGTTCAGAATAAGTTTGGAGGAACATTTTACAGCTTTAAGGGCATACCATATGCCCAACCGCCTGTCGGAGATCTCCGGTTTAAGGTAAATATTGTACTCCAGCGTTAGATAGGTACAATCGGTCAATGTAGGTAGGTACCTAAGTCAAACTAGAATTCTTAAATGGTAATAATAATAACATCAATCTTGTTAATAATATTATGTACTTATGTATAGGGTGACAGGTAATTCGACCTATTTCTTGAAGGAGGGTTTACTTGTCATTTGCAAAAAAATTACCATCTTCAACAAGGGTTCCAAAATCACGGCCTCGCAAAAACGGTAAGGAACGGTTTCAAAGATAACGAGCATTAATGATATTTTTTTTATCTCTTCACTTTGTCATCAAAGTTAAAATTAGAAGAAACCCTTTTTGGCTCTCAATTGTTACCTTTTGGAAACTTGTTAACTAGCAATTGACCTAAACAATGCGTTATAAATAATATGTAAAGATTTTGGAAATAAACGGTCCGAGGTGACGAAATTTTCTAATTAGGTATTTTCTGAAAATTACAATGAATTTAGGTATTCAAAGAATATGTACTACACTTAACGTACAAATTAAATAAAAACATCTACTTAGTGCTTATAACATTTGTCACATTGTAAAAAAACGAGCATTAATACGGCAGGAATCTATTCCGATCTACTGTGAAGCTGGTAGCATTATGCATGTACATAAGTAGCATTAGCATTAAACAGCAGCCATGCCATATCTAAGCGAGCTGGGATATGGCTGCTGTAAGTATATACCTATGTATAAAGTTTTCAGTTTTATAAGCGTCATGTAATTCATCTCGCCTCTTCTCCAAAACGAATTTTTGGTTGGTACTTTCTAATTTGTTATTTGATCGCATATTTATTGAATTAACATTTGTGATGTCTAATTGGCTATACCTAATAAGAATGTGGAGATCTAATTATTTTTAAAATTTTGTAAACTACTTATTGCGGAGTCTGACATTATGATAAAATAGATATGTATATACCTACTGTTTATTTTTCACACAGGCACCGCAGCTACCCACTAGTTGGGAAGGAGTTCGCAGCGCTAAGGAATTTGGATCACAATGTTATCAAAGCGACATATATTCCGGGAATCTGAGCGAGGACTGCTTATATCTTAATGTGTACACACCTAATGTCAATCCTGAGAAGTTATTGCCAGTCATGTTCTCGATCCACGGAGGGTCTTTCAAATATGGAGGCGGCGATGATGCGTTTTACGGACCAGAATTTTTAATCAGAGAACATGTTGTAATTGTAACCATTAACTATAGACTTGAAGTGTTTGGTTTTCTATGCTTAGACACAGAAGACATACCAGGAAACGCTGGTATGAAGGATCAAGTAGCTGCACTTAAATGGGTTGTCAAAAACATATCCAAGTTTGGTGGTGATCCCAATAATATAACTATATTCGGTGAGAGTGCGGGCGGTGCTAGTGTTAGCTACCATTTGATCTCACCCATGACAAAAGGGCTGTTTAAGAGGGCTATTGTACAAAGTGGCGTAGCTTATAATGCTTGGGCTCAGGCATACAAACCGCGTGACCGAGCATTAGCATTGGCAAGACAATTAGGCTTCTACTCTGAAGATGATAATGAACTGTATGAGTTCTTCAAAAACCAGCCTATTGAGACACTTACCGATATTTCGGTACCAATTATACTATCCGAAAAAGCAAATCCAAGTATTGAAAATAGTATATTTTTGAGTATAGTTGCAGAAAAACAATTTGGTAATGAAGAGAGATTCTTCGCAGGTGATTTTGAATCAGTTCACGAGGACGTCGAAATTATGATTGGTTACACCTCAGAGGAAGGTGTTCTTGGTTTAGCCTCTAATCAAAACTTCAATAATAATGTGGTATTGGCAAGAGACTTCCCAGAATTCTTTGTATCCAAGCCTTTGGCCGTAACAGTCCCAGTTAGTGAGCAATACGATATTGGCAAGAAAATCAGGAAGTTTTATTTTAATGACAAAATTAATTTAACAGAGTCGTGGCAAGAATTGATGCATTTTTATTCTATGGATATTTTCCAATTTCAAATAGTGCAATTTGCTAAACTTTGTGCGAAGACAAGTGTAGTGTATCTGTATAGGTTCAGTTGTAAAACAGAGAGAAACGTTATGGCCCGTATCATGGGCACTGCAGATATAATTGGCGACACGCCGGTGACTGCTCATGGTGATGATCAACTGTACTTGTTTGATGTCAAAATGTTGCAACTGCCACTCGATATGAACTCCGAAACGTTCCGTCTTATGGAAAGAGTTATCAAACTGTGGACAAACTTTGCTAAATTTGGGTGAGTAGTTATTTTTGGCTATATTATAAGCGTATTGAAGAACTAGAACAATATTAAAGAAATAAAATCACTTATCTTGGCACCTACTTAATAATATAGTTGGACAGACATACATAGTTAGCGCAAATATAGCTTTGCGTACAGATCGACATCTTTCTAATACGCCGTGTCGTTCGCCTTCGTCTTGCGCTTGAATTGCCAGCACGATGAAATAAATAAAATATATTCCTCTTCCGGGCGATATATTTGCGTCAGCCTTGTTTTCATTTAGCTATTACTCCTATACGCATCTTCGAAGAAATTAATTCATAGTTCATATAGGAATTTAAACTTTCGAGGTGATTTAAACTTACACGTAAGTACCTTTTTTTGGAGTAACCGATATTTCGGCACTGTTGCAAGCGCCATGTTCACGGATGTAATGAGGGTAGATATTGCGAGTGGATGAATGTTACGAGCGGTCTACCCGCTTTCTTACTCTTTTTTGCGTAGAACACCACTGCCACTGTTTTATAAAATATTTTATAAATATCGGTTACTCCAAACAAAGGTACGTGGTACATATCCCGAAAGACAATTTAAAATAAGCATTGTTCATAGTTATGTTCATTCATAGGTATACTTTACGAAAGTTCACATTGAAAAAACACTGTTTATTTTTTTTCAGAAATCCGACACCAGATGAGTCTTTAGGTACGACTTGGAAACCATACACCGAGGAAGGCCAAGATTATTTTGAAATTGCGAACGATTTCTTTGCTGGCACTGCACCCGATAATAAAGACATTCTGTTCTGGGAGAGCATTTACAAGAACATTAACAGCACAGATAACAATGGAGTTAATATAAAACATAGTAAATTTCTAATTAGTTGCTGCATATTCTATTTTATGTGTATAATAAAATCTGCCGTTGTTTAATAAGTATTTTATTAATTGGTTAATTACCTCCATCGCACATGGTGTCGTATCGTAATACGCACGTGACGAAAGCTTCCCACGCTGCGTGGTTTTGCAGACGGACGCGCACCGCTTCTTTAAAGTTACTCGAGTCATGTTCTCCTAGCTAGGCTACAAGGTAACCTGTGGGCTTTGAAAGTGTTCAGCAAAAAAGAGTATGTGGTCCAGCAAAGCCTACATTTCTAAATAATAAAATTAAAGAATCCAAGAACAAAACAGTCGTGTAATAAAAATAACTTGGAACATTATTAACAATGAGACTGATCTAACTAAGTTGGTAGCTATAACAGCTATGCATTAAAGTGTAATGGTGAAATGATTACAAAGAAAATTGATGTTGCTCAGACTTTTAACAACTTCATAAACATACTTACCATTGAACTCATATGATCACTATCCAAACAAACTAGAGATATTGGTTAGGGGCAAAGTGAATAAGTGTGATGAGATGAGCTGTTTTATTTCAAATACATTGACACCAATTTCATATTCAAGACGCTCAGTAATAATAAATCTGTGAACTTACAGGATATTTCAGTAAACTTATTTGCCAAATTATTTTCAGCATAGCTCCATATTTAGCTACAATATTTAATAGATGCGTGGATACAGGGGTATTGCCTGATTCAATTAAACATAGCAAGGTGATACCATTATTCAAAAAGGAATCTGGGAGCGATCCAAGTAACTTTTGGCCAATTTCTATCTTACCTGCAATTAGAAAAGCGTTGAAAAAATATTTTGCATCTATCAAAGAGCGACTTCCACACAAATAATTTATTTCACATTGAGCAGCATGGCTTCACTAGGGGTCGCTCCGTTGACGCCGGTGGAACTCTGTTAAAACTTTTTAACGCTTGGGAAAAATTCGAACGAAATTATTGATATTTTTTGCGATTTGTCAAATGCTTTCGATTGTGTCGAACATGATACACTTTTACGCAAACTGAACCATTATAGTATTCAAGATACCGCACTCAATTTTGTTGCCAGTTACCTAAGAGATAGAATTCAGTATCTAGGTGTTAGTGGGAGTAAGTCTCAAGGTTTGCCAGTAGGAATGGGCGTTCCTCAGGGCTCTATTCTTGGTCCGTTGGTTTTATATAAATTAATGACTTGCCATTCACATTTGTCCATGTGGTGGTGGATTAAGAATACGAAATGTCACCACCCCATATCATCCCATGGGTGTCGTAAGAGCCGACAGAGGGAGTATATTATGCAGAGAACAGAACTGTAAGTGAAGGAAAACTTGATACAAACCCTATACCAACCCGTCTGGCCAGAGTGGTATAGTAGGCCAATTCCTCCTTTCAAAGGAGAGGCCTAGTCCAGCAGTGGACTGTTAAAGGCTGATGATGATGACGATTATAATTCATATTTAGGGATTCTAATAATAATGCATAGCTATTTTCTCATGAATGAATGAATTTGAATAGGTTTCGCACGCTATCGCAAGCTATTATTGTTAAATCTATTTACAGAGGTAGGACTCAGAGAGTAGAAGGACTCAGAATTTATGTTTTTTTATATCAATAAATAATTAGCGCTTTACTCATCACTCATCATTGCTACTTCCACGACTTCAAGTTTCAACTTCTACATAAGTCACCTAAAAATACAGCTTTACTTTTAAATCGTATGAAGTGCCTTATAATTTTAGCAAGGCAATATATTATTTTACTACGGCGGCGTAGCGTCTTGTTTAAATTTTGCAAGCGTAACAATTACCTACTATGGGTCATTCACCCCAATCTGCGGAATCGAAGAACAGTACCTACTTACAAGTAGGTATCTACCTACATCGTCAAACTAAATTATTTTTTGTTTATAATAATATTTTTAGTACTGGGGTGCGGAATCGATTATTAATAATCGATTATCAAAATAATCGTTTTCAATAGATTACTATTTGGTGAATCAATTATAATCGATTGTTGATAGAAAACCATTTAAAAGGTAGGTAATCGTATTTGCTAAGGGAATCCCCGATACTAGTTAAAGCTTATGATTTCACAGACACAGCAGCTTCAGCAAGTCATTTTGAGCAAAAGAAATCAAATTTTATTGCATCATCTACAATGATATCATAAACGGAGAATATAGTCACATATCGACAATATCTAGAATTGCCTCTAATTCGAAGGACAAGACAAATCTCTACTCGTACTGTACTTACTGAAAAAATATGAAAATAAAGAAAGCGCGTTTGTACAAATTTTATTCCAAACTAGTCGACGCCAGCGGCTTCGCACGCACATATTTTCGAATTTCCCGTTTTTCCTGATCCCGTGGGAATTTCGGAAAACCCCGTCTTAGTGCACCCCTACTGTCCCCAAGGAACATACATGCTAAATTTCAGCTTCTTGCGCCGAGTAGTTTCGGCTGTAGCTTGTCTGTCAGTCAGTCAGTAATGCAAGGATTTTATATATTAAGATTAAAACATTCGTGCAGGCCTGCCACTTCCGTTCCGTCCGCGCGAATTTTCTGAACCCAAAAGCATGTTAAAATAAGTTGTTTGACCACGAAAGTTTAAATTCCTATATTAAATACATCTTTTTTAGAATAAATTGGGAATTGATTTCTGTTTGATGTTTAAATTGTTTAATTTTTTAATAACTTAGTGATGAAGTTGTTTTGTTTGTTTAGGTAATTTGGCTATTCTGTACTTACCTACATTTTATGGAGTCTGATAAGGAATTGTATTCAATTAAATAACGTCTGAATTATGGTGACAAGTGTTTCAAAATGAATAGAATAGCATAGTTTAGAAGAATTAACAATGAACTTAATATGATACGAATATATTGGTCTGTATATAAATGTTTACCTACTTATCTCTCTTACAGAATCAAAATTCAACCAAATGGGCAACTCTTTTAAGAGTTTTGTGACCGCTCATATTCATCTGTTTGGGACATACATATTTGTGTGGATTCTGCAAGGCAGTATGAAGAAAGATGCTTATGTAGTACCTAGATGCAAAAGTGAATTTTGATAATTAATATAAAATTATGATAGTTAGTAGGTACTTTAATGAGAATAGTATTCTTGATAAATGTATACACCACTATTTTTTAATTAGTACAAAAACTTTAAGGACAGATTAGCGAAGATATTATTATCATATATGTGACGTAAGAATTTCATAATATCAATAAAGAGCAAAGTTATTATAATTTGTTTATTATAGAAAATCTCACTTAAATCATAGTCATATTTTACAATCCATTCACTAATTCATTGATAATATTCCATCCTGCTCATTCGCATTCTCTCTGTCGCACTTATGCGCACTTATGATGTAGGTAGCCATAGAAAATAAAATGAAGAAAAATAATAAATGTAGGTAGTTATTTTTTAATTTTGTTAATTCTACCCTCTCCTTCATACTTCATTCGGGCTTAGGACCGGTAAAATTTATCGTTTAACAAGTAATTAAATACGGAGGTATGTAATTAGAAAAGCAAACAAATATCAAAATAAAAGATGGTGTTCTGGACTAAAAGAAAAGAGTAATTTTGGCGTATTTATGAAGTTAGAATCATCTGCTATTTACAAATTATTTTATCATCATCATGTCAGCCTAGAGACGTTCACTGTTGGACATAGGCCTTCCTCAAGGTGTGTGGAGAACACAGACCGATTTTGAGCCGCCCGCATCAAATTATTATTTACTTAAGTACGTATTATTTACTAAACTTACAAGTATTTCAATTGTCCTTCGAAATGTCCACCACCGTTGTCAAAAGCATCCAATATGCACTGTTTTAATTGTTTGACACTGACCCGGTCACTTTTGTACACTCACAATACGACGTCCATGGGTACACAGCTGCATTCGCGATTTTTCCACTCAAAAAGTACGCACGAAGCATAGCTACATACTCCCGTGATATGAACTGATATGATAGGCCATCGCCTCGGGCAAACGTAGACAAACAATTAACTTTTGCAACGAAATTAGATACGCTCACTTTAGCTAACAATTTAGTACTGTTTGTCGCATCGTCGGGGCGTGGCGCAGGCGCAGAGGGGCGGGGGGGGTTAATTTATCAATGGTTAATTTTACTATGATAGTACACGGGTCGGTCATAGTATTAGTATTGCATTTACCAATTATCACGTATTTTTGTGGACAGTTTTGAGACAGTTTTGGGACTTAGTGTTTTTATTTTTCAACTACATAAATATGATCAGTTAAAGATACTTAGTGCCCTGTTAAATTTTTTGTACTAATTAAAAATAGTGGTGTATACAAATAATCATTATGTATAATAAAAAAATGTTGTTAATGGCACTTAAGTATGAGTTTTATTTTTGTGTTGTAACTCCAGATAATGTAACATGAAGTTAAATTCTCTGAAGTTACAACACATGACACAAATAATAAAATTGTGATAGGAATATTACTATGATCTAAGTCATTATTCTTTCAATAAAAACACATTTAGCAGCTACCTTTAATTAATTCCTGCCGATATAATCGCTTTTTTCACCAAATTTGTTATTTGTAAAGCAGTTTCCATTGTTTTCTGAGTTTTGGGTCTTTGGGAAACAGATGAGGTTCTCGATTTTAACAATTCAGCGCACTGCATTGACGCATTCTATATATATATATATATATATATATATATATATATATATATATATATATATATATATATATATATCGGCGAGTTGCTTGCTTTTTGGCCGGTATCAACACGTCACATCACAATTTGTTATAAGTTCACACCAAATCAAATTAACAAAACTGACTATAACTATTTTGTATTACTGAACACGAAACGAGGGACAGTTTCTAGGTACTTGTTGCCCCCCGGAGTCTCCAAGAAAAGTGATTGTTGTTGTGTCGCTCCGTCAAACGTCAACCATCACCACCCTCTTCAAATGTAGCGAACGTCACACTAGACTCTGTCGAAGCGCGCCATCTTCACACTTCCACTTCCGTTTCGTAGTCAATTGACGTCCCGTACTGATGACCAATCCGATACGGCCAACCTACAAGACACACGTCCCTGTGTGTTAATCTGTAACAAAATTTTACACGCACAGTATCACATTGCTCGGTCACTCCTGACTTAACCCAGGTAAGGGTTGAATCAAAACAGTGTTAGACTTCCAATCATTTTTTTTACAAAATTACCTCCTACATTACATTCCTTACTATTATAGGAGCTGGATTCAGAGCATCACTGACAATACGGCCAATTACCATAGACTCACGTTATAATCAAATCAAATAACTAAAGCTCTACATGTGATTCATAACCATTTAGTAACCTCCAGTCACTAAACCAGGCACTCAACCTGCCACTCGGTTGCCACCATTCAGTAACCTCCAGTTACTAAACCAGGACTTAAACCAGTAACTCGGTTGTACGAAACCCAGTTATCTGTGCATCCTCACAAGGATCGCCAAGTCCCTCCTGGACTTTATGGTTTCCTCGAAACCCCAACACCAAAGTAAAACTGAAATTTCACTATCGCGGTATCTCTCAGGATATTTTTTTTTTCAAACCAAGTAAACCATAACATTTAAGCTCTACATGTGATCATGGCTATGCATAGCCCAGTAACCTCCAGTTACTCTACTTTCCGCGAACCCCACATGGGAACGCCGAGTCTCTCCAGGACTCCATGACTTCCACTGAAACCCGACCTCCGTCAGAGCTGACTGCAATACTGCCTACTCACGGACTACTAAGTTAGTAGACGCCGATTTCTACCGAGCTACGGCTACACGTCAGCCTCTGGTACGGTCCGATCCGATCATCATGTAAACTTATACACTTTCTTTAATATCAGAACTAATCGGTTCTACCTCAATTTTGTCGGTTGTACTTTGACCTTCAGGCATTTTTCGCAACCTGTTGAGTGCGTACTTACAGTTACGCTTAGAATTAAGGGCTTTGCGATTATAATGATCATCGTAAAGAACTTCTGTGACCTCAAATGGGCCTTTATACTTTAAGATATTTCAAACCAAGTTAACCAAAACATTAAAGCTAAAGTCTTTGGACTCTTTACTTCTAACCAAATTCCTTTAATAAACTACCTTCACTTTAATTGCCAGTTTCGGCCAGATATGCTTTAGCTATACCAGTTACCAGGCCCCTCAAAGCCACATACAGGCCTCACACAGGCCCCACGTCACACACAGGCCCCGCGCCACACACGGGCCGCGCTCCACACACGGGCCGCGCTCCACACACGGGCCGCGCGCCACACAGGCTATGCTGGCCACCACGCCACACTCGCCACAAGGCCGCGCCAGCCACTAGGCTGCGCCGGCCACCAGGCCGAACCGGTCACCATGCCGCACCGGCCTCCAGGCCGCGCCCGCCTCCAGCCCGCGCCGGCCACTAGGCCATGCCGGCCACCAGGCCGCGCCGGCCATCAGGCCACGCTAGCCACCAGGCTTACCCAAAAAGGAAATAAATCTACCATTAGTATTTCAAAGATTCGTCTTATTGTATACCCACTAAATAGAGTATCCGTTCTTTCAGACTAATCAACGTCCGCTCTTACTCCCGTCCATACTCCCAATGAGCTATGTCAAAACTGGATTTGACCACTGACAAAAACTAAAACCAAATGCGAACATGGCGAGAACTGATAAGCTACTTTCGGACAAACTGATTTCCTTTGGCTACATAGAGGCAACGACTACTGTTCTGAGATAACCAATCGACAGTCCATGAGTACTTTCAGATTCTCGTAACACGCTCTTGTCATACGACACAGAAACCAGAGGTAGATAATTTTAGCGATCAAAAATCAAATGAAGCTCTCATTTGATTAGACTTGAGTAGCAAGGTATCCGTGATTGCGATCAACAACCACACTTTAATGTACTTCGCTCTAGGATTAATAGAAAATTCTCGAACAGCAATCCTAGTCATTCGGCCATTCCTGGCACAAGTCGGTGGGCAATAAAAGGTACTCTAAACAAAATCATTACAGGTTTAAATGAAAATCACAACTAACTCTTTCTCTCGAAGCTGACATGTTGAACAACACGCATAGTTGTTATAATAATAGGAAACTCATTAAATATTGCATTGCTTATACTCTGACATCCATCGGGTCTTCAACATCACGCTATGCAACCTCCATCCGGTTACACAACACCACCCGGATAATCATTTCGAGCGTAACAAAGTAATCTTAAACTAGGTTTGTTTAACATGTTGCTTTGGTTTTCCTTATCACATAGCAAACTATAAGAAAATCTTACTAGGCCGATACCCTAGATGTTAAGTTTACTACCAAGTATCCAACCAGTATTTTCAGCGTTATCATGTCCTCCTCGACGTGTCCGTCGACGGCGTCCCCATGGTTCATCTTCTTTGATGTGCTCGGATGTGACTTGCAAAACCAAACTTGTTCCGAAATGTGCGGTCACAGACATCGCAGTAAAGCTGTCCGCTTTCATTGCGAGTGTAGTTAGTTATGTGTTGGCCTCAGCTGAGTTTTACGTAATGGCGTTTAGCGTCAAGATGTTGGAGACGCGACAGTTCAAATGCATCAACACCTTTTCTTATCTGTCGTCGCCACTCAGGCCGGTTAGCAGTGAGCCCTTCCCAATGTTGTATGGGTATGCTGCAGTTTTTAAGATGTCTTTTGAGGACATGTTTATAACGCAAATATTGCCCTCCAGTTTTGCGCTTTCCATATGAAAGCTGAGCGTAGAGCGTTGCTTTTGGCAGTCTGTCATCTTTCATGCGCACTACGTGTCCACACCATCGTAGTTGGGTTTTCATCAAGAGAGATTCTATCCCTGTCATGTTTGATCGCTTCAAAACTTCTGAATTTGGAACACGATCTGTCCATCTAATGCGCAGAATCGCCCTAAGGCATTTCATATGAAAACCGTCCAGGCGTTTGATGTCCTTCATGTATAGTACCCATTTCTCGGAGGCGTTAAGCAAGATGGGTAGAATAACGGCCTTATAGACAGCTAGATTGGTGTGCAGCTGAAGATCGTGAGATTTCCAAACTCTGTTATTCAGGTTTCTAAAGGCAGTAGCAGCTCTAGCAATGCGCGTAGCTACCTCCGTATCCAGCCGGTTTTCATTACGGATCATACACCCCAAGTAACGAAAAGATGATACCTCCTCTAATTGTTTATCGCCTAAGATAAGCGGAGCATCGCTTGCAGGTGTGCCTCTAGATGGTTGTTTTAGTAGTTGCGTTTTTGTCACGCTATCACTAGGCCAAATCTTCGGCAGGAGATATCTAGCTGATCTAAATAGTGCTGCAAGTTTTCCATTGAGTCTGCCATAAGACAGACATCATCAGGATATAGTATTTCTACAACATTCAGCGCCGAGGTTTCACGTTTTGCTTTAAAACGAGACAAATCAAACACACCTTTATCAGATCGGACCTGTAATGTTATTTGGTCCTGGCAGTTCTGTATTGCATCATTCATAAAAGCAGCAAAATATATAGCGAAGAGAGTGGGTGCCATGACACATCCTTGTTTAACGCCGCTTGTGACGGGAAATTGCTTTGTGAAGCTATTGGCATGCTGTACGCGATCCATCATTCCTTCATGAAATTGGTGAATAAGATCGACAAGCTTCTCAGGACAACCGACACCTTTGAGAACCAACCACAATGCAGCCCTTGGTACTCGATCGAAGGCCTTCTCCAAATCGACAAAGCACATATAGAGATCACGGTGTTGGTCAAGCCTTTTTCCTGAAGTTGTTTCACTACAAAGATAGCGTCCACCGTTCCTCTATTCGGTCGAAATCCACATTGGCTCTCAGGCAGGTTTCGTTCAGCTAGAATGTTAAGACGCTTATTTATAATATGTGCCAAGACTTTGCCGGCTGCACTTAGGAGAGATATGCCTCTGTATGAGCCACAGTCGGAACGATCGCCTTTTCCCTTGAACAATTTACATATAGAGGCGTCTTTCCAGTCTTGCGGTATTAATCTAGTCTCCCAGATTTGTAAAATGATTTTAAATAGTCTGTTGTTTATGTTCGTGCCTCCATACTTATAGACTTACGACTGACTTACTTTACTATCTAAACCTGGTGTTTTATTATTTTTTATATTTTGCACTGCTTGAACAAACTCATCGTAAGACGGACTTTCATCTATTTCGGATGCTGGAGACATTGTTTTCAGTGAGTTTATATATGCGAGATCGGCGCCTTGGGTTTTTGGATTCAGAATCTCCTCGAAATGTTCAGCCCACCTTTCCAGAACTTCCGTAGGATTAGTGAGCCTCTGTGTACAGTTTTGTTTATAAACAGGGGCAGTCAACTTTCGTTCCGGTCCGTATATTGTACGTAAACTATTATAAAAGGCTCCGATTTGGCGTGTATCCGCCAGATGTTGGAGTTCAGCGGCTTTTGTAGTCCACCAAAATTTTTTAAGCTCACGAGTTTTTGTCCTAAGCTCTCGATTTATGATCCTGCGAGTCCCCACATCAGTTGCTTTTCTAAGGGCTTGTCTTGCGTTATCAAAGAGTATTCGTAGATCTTCGTCTCTTTCATCAAACCAATCTTGGTTTCGCTTCTGCAGTCTGCCGACAACATTTTGTGCTGCACTATGCAATTCTTGAGCATATTTGCGCCACTGTTCATTAATTGACAAGCTTTCTGTATGGGGGCTCCCTGAACCAAATTCAGCATCTAGATCCTGTCTTGTGTCGCTGCTGTGTATTAATTTGTGTGTAGCCAATTTAAGTGGAATTTTATGTTCTGCTCTACGGGGCGGCTTATATGTAAGTCTTAGTTTGGATCGTATTAGTCGGTGATCGGCCCAACCCTCAGCACCGCGCATAGCCCTTGTTATTAATATGTCTTTTAGGTCTTTTCTACGAACTATAATGTAATCTAACAAGTGCCAATGTTTAGAGCGGGGATACATCCAGGATGTTTTGTACTTTTCTGGCAGCCTAAAAAAATTGTGATACTCAGATTAAATTCGGCGCATGAAGTTAATAGTGCATGTCCATTGGCATTACATTTGCCGATACCATGACGACCCAAAACGTCTTTCCAGGCCTGGTACTCAGTCCAAACACGAGCGTTAAAGTCGCCCAATAAAATTAATTTGTCCCTAGCTGGAATATTTAGCAAAACTGAACGAAGGTCATCATAAAACTTGTGTTTATCTTCATCTAGTGAAGTAAGGTTGGGTGCGTAAGCACTTACGAGATGTAGATATTTATCTCGGGCTATGTGGATTCTTAGAGTCATAAGTCGGTCGTTGACACCTTTATGCGATTCTAGGAGAGTCTTTGCCAAGGAATTTTTAATCGCGAATCCGAGCCCGCTACATGACCTTTCAGTGGAAGGTTTACCCATCCAATAATATGTGTAACCACCCAATTCCTCAACTAGTTCTCCGCTGTCGGCTAAGTGTGTCTCGCTGATTGTAGCAATATCAACATTATATCTGGATAGCTCTCTTGCTATAATAGCTGTCTTTCGCTCAGGACATTGGTTTCTCTGATTGTCTTGTAAAGTTCTTACGTTCCAGGTAGCTATATAAAATGTTTTTATGAATGAGATCTGCTTCTTTCGACCGCAAATAGATGGTGCCCAGTGACTGCGGTTTGCCACAGGGTTATAAGAGAGACGGACTATGTTTAGGCCACCTTTTCTAGGCCCTCCCCTGATTGGGGAAAGCAGAGCGTTCTTAAATAGGGCTGCCTTGTCGCCAGATGTGCTGCCGAACCCGTAATCCCTCTCAAAATCGACCACTCTCATCTGACCGTCTATGTGCAGCTAGGCCCCGGACTCACCAAATCTAGAACTGTATATATATCAACGCACCATCGCCATAGGGCTTGAAATCGGCGTCCAAGAAAACATACCAAGAGTCATCAGCGCGTGAATATATTATAGTGGAAAAGCAGTTGTGCAGCTGCAAATCCACTCTCTCGTCCCATACCTCGATGGACTAGTGGAGCGGGGGACCGCTACAACTAGTCAGAAGTACGGGATGCATTTAATAGATCCCAACATGCGCCTTTTATGGCCTATCACAGGAGCCATGCTGTACCGCCAAAGAAACCGGGGGCATTTGCCATATCAACGCTGTCCGCCTTCTGTACTGACACAGTCTTTTTGTACTATATGGGGGGATCGCCTATAAGTGCCCTTCACCAGGTTTAGCCCGCGGGTCAACGCGGTTTACCGGGGTGTGGCCGCTGCGTAGACGACAGCTTCTTGGAGCCACTGGTGAAGAGACCGTGAGATATCTGTAGTAAACATAGTGTAACGGGTTCTGGTAGTAAAACGCAGAAAAGGTTCTATGCGTTTATTTGCCGAGTATTGCCTCGCTTCCTATGCCGAGTATGACCGACCAACAACACGACACTGGCCTAAACACTAAGGGCTGCAGTCTCCCACGCTGTTCCCTCCGGTAGTGTGTAGGCAGGCTGCTCGAAGGCTGCGCGTAGCGGTGCAGGCCCTCGCTGACGTTGGCTCAGCTGGCAGACGCCGGCGGTGTGTGTACGATGAGCAGGCTGGCCAGACTCTTCGCCAGAGGTGAAGCCGAAGGCGATGCAGGAAAGTGTAGCGGTCTAGAAGCGTAGCCCGGAGCTTCCAAGGTGGACCTGGAACACGTAGCTGGGACCAGGATACACGTAGATACGACGTAGGGTCAGTAGGTACGCTTAGTTATAGTAGGTAGGTAGTAGAAGCGACTTTAGAGTAGCGGTGCCGGCCTCTCTGTTGGCCCCTTTATATACCGGGCCCTCCATCAGGGTGAGAGTCCGTTTATGACCATATTTGGTCAGGCTTTGCGAGCGCGGACGATGGCTTTCTCTGATTGGCCGAGCGTATGGGCGGTACTGTGACGCAACGCGGTAAGTACCGGACATACGTTACAATAGCAAGCATACGTGACCAATCGTTCTGGAGAGTTATTACTACTAGTTTACCCCGCTAAACCCCTTTAACACTTTCACTGTCCGACGCCAGACACAATAGAAATTCAATTGTTATGAGCCACATGTGGCTCATGGGACTGGGAATGGGTTAAGCGTTTTAATTTGTCATGGATAGTCTAAATACGAAGCTTATCCTAACCTTATCATTAGCGATACAGCAACGGACCTTTCGCGTTCAAGACGATGGACAACGTTTGTGATATTATGATAAATGCACTAATGGCTGTCTTGTTTGCACACCAACGGAGACTATGACTAACACAAAAGCTTCAGGGTAAACTAGGCGGGTCTAGTTCATAATATCGACAGTCACTACATCGATGGTCGCTGTATCGAAAACGTTCCATCGACGGGTCAATGTATCGACAATACCCCAAATCGATGGTACGCTACATCGACAGTACCCCAAATCGATGGTACGCTACATCGACAGTACACTAAAATGACAGTATGCTACATTGACAGTAAACCAAATCGATAGTACGCTGCATCGACTGCCCGACCCGAGCCAGATTTAAATAAAAAACACAGGGTTTTTTTTAAGTTTTTAATCACAATTTGTTAAATCTGTAGATTGCTTAATTTTGATTGAACCCGCATTAAATGGTTGAAAAAACATACATTCGTATTCAGTAACATTGATTGATAGTACGAATAATTTAAAAAAGAAAACTTCCAAAATTAATAATAACAAAAACTATCCAAATCAATTATTTAAAACTATTATAATAATATTGATTTTTTATATGTAATATTGTTATTGTTTATAATAAAACACTTATAGAAAAATCTATACCCATACAGGTAACCTGATAAACTCTTTGTGTAAAATTCAAGATAAGTATTACTAGCAATCCCTTTAAGAAACTTTAAGACAGTTATACTGCTTCTTTGTTCAATAAAATGCGAGATAGCATTCTCACTGTCTTGATTTTTTTTTTAGGGGAAGGACCTTGTGCTCCAGCTTCTGCCTGCTCACATTTTCTCTTAGGCGCCGTTCATTAATAAGACATGCAAGTACATAAATGTGCATTTTACTTCTGTGGGAAATCCTCAGGTGCACGAAAAGGCATTCGATTAGTTTATTTTTTACTTACCAGGTTGTGGAGCATGATTGTGAGCTGTCATATTGTTCTTTAATACGTGATTAAGATCACAGATCACACTGCTACAAGTACTACGACACTCTGCATCGGTATATTTTTTTACACAATTCCAGTAGTGCACACCTTTATCGTTTACTTTATTCTTCACCATTTTATAACCGTTTATTACTAAACATTGCTTATTGTTATGCGTGTTGCTAATTTAATTTCGTCCATTTTCGCAACAAACTCCAAGACAATCGACAAAATGATTCAAAATCATATTATTACAAACTCATGAGGGTAGTACGAAAAATCTTGTTTAAGGCAAAGCTACAATTAGTTACTAAATCTCTGTATGAACTACCTACGCCAAAAGATACATAATTATTATGATGAAGTAACATTTATGCAGAAATAAATAGTTATAAATGCGAATGAAGGATAAGGAAAACATTCATTTGTTTAAATTATGATTAGAGAATGAATTAAAATGCATGCCTTTTGTTCGTGACTTTACAGACGAGTGGCGCCATCTATCGTCGGATAAGTTACATCAAAATCAAGCAATTTACAGATTTAACAAATTGTGATTAAAAACTTTAAAAAACCCTGTGTTTTTTTATTTAAATCTGGCTCGGGTCGGGTAGTCGATGCAGCGTACTATCGATTTGGTTTACTGTCGATGTAGCATACCGTCGTTTTAGTGTACTGTCGATGTAGCGTACCATCGATTTGGGGTACTGTCGATGTAGCGTACCATCGATTTGGGGTACTGTCGATACATTGACCCGTCGATGGAACGATTTCGATACAGTGACCATCGATGTAGTGACTGTCGATATTATGAACTAGACCCAAACTAGGCTAACCAGAAAGCCACTTTTCTGGTTCAACCAACGGCAACGCATGGCTAAACATGCAGCCGCACAAACGGCTTATCCAGTTTATGCAAATCTACATCAACAGAAACGTGGGTACCACAAAATGATCACAACAACAACAAACAAAGTACCCATTTAATGAAAATAAGGTTAAGCATACAATCATCACTAACGATCACTAACCTAGTTCTACCTACAATGAAAATTAAAATCTCTGAAACTGATTATCGTAACGCACTACGATAATAACTCAATCATTTTCTTCTACGTCTGATAATCGAGTTTAACAGCTTCTACTAGAAACACTATCACTCCAAAGCGTCCCAAGCATAACTTGGAATTAGCCAGAGAACTCGAGACACTTGATAAAAATTCCCAGCATATCACATGAATTTTAAAAACACACAGTAGGTAATTTTCACGCGTAAAATCTTAAAATTTAATTTAATTTTACTAGTGGTGCCATCTAATAATCAGAGTAAGAAACATTTTAATGTGCCATGTTAAAAATGTATGCACACAAAGAAGCAGGTGTAATTGCAACACCGAGATCGTCCGTACAACTTAGAATTACAACGAGTAACAGTGCCACTTTTAACTTAGGCTCTGATCACGTTTAAACGAAAACCGCTAGGTATTATCAACATCACGAGTCGGTAACATAATGGCGCTAGTAATATCTTTTGACTATGGTCAGGTTACACTAACCAACCAACCGCATTCGTCTAAACAGCACTGCAGTTCACGCGTCTATTTAAGAAATAAAAGCTACAAGCTGTTCTACACAAAGCTAGTCTAGTCTAACACAGTCTTACACTATGAACTCAGTATGAACGATTCGATTAGTTTACCAACTTAAGCGCCGCTGCCCTTCGAAGGACAGTCTAGACCGGAGTTATTGTTCGAGATTTAGCAGAAAACCAACCTAAGCTGGGTGTTGGTTCTAAAACCAATATTACAACTGCACTAGAACAATAACTAGCACGTTTCAGTCAAACGCACTTGCTTGGAATAATGCAAGTCGGCCTGTACGCTCATTCTCGTTACTATTACAGTCCATAAAGTAAGACCGAGACAAGATAATCTATTTGCAAGCTAGCATAATATGATCACAAGATTCGTGAGTGCGAGCCACCCTCGCATGAAGAAATAAAAATAATCGCTTTCTTTTTAACCGGCGTATTAAACTCAAAACCCCCGTTCGCTATCTACGCTATAGCTAGGTCACTGTGGTTGTCGGACCACCATACGCTAACATGAAATACGGCAAAAGTCGCAATATCGTTCAGTACTACCCACATTTTTTGTGTTTTAGCTTTTTCTTCTTTAAGCTATTAAAAAGAAGATTATTCATGAGATCATGCCATTGCCATGGGAAACACGACACCGTAAAAGTCAAACGGGTCCACAACTCAGTGTCTCATGTAGGAATCGAATCTACAACACTCGCAACGATATGATGGCGATGTCACCACAAGGATTATGACATTTCCAAGGTAAAACGCGTAATGTTTTACAACTACCGTCACTAAACAAAATTGGCAGTACCAATAAAAAAATCAGACAAAATACGCTCACCACGGTTGCAGTTGACAGAAGGGTTGTTTCCAACTAGTCAAATCAAGCACTTTTAATAAAATGTCAAAAATAAACTTTCCTACGGTGTTTGTATGAAATACGACCTAGTGACGTCATAGATTTCTGCTGTCAAATAGAATACTTATTATCAATAAATTGTCGATAAAAAATGTTAAATATAGGTTTAACATTAATTGATGAATGAAACTACCATTATTTTGACATATTTCACTAGATAAAGATACTTGCATAAATAATTTATTTCAGTTGCAGGAAACTTCCCTGTTCAGCTGATTCACCAACATAGCAGTGTTAGCAGTCGCCCTCGCTCGCGCCTTGTGGTCGCGCTGGTCCATGATGCCACTTCTGATGTCAGCGGCAGCGTTAAAACCCGTTCGTAGTTTTTGAGTTTTAACCATATACACAGGGACAGACAGACAGAAGACAGACTTTGTTTTATACTATGTGGTGATTATTATATAAGGGCAGCGATACCAACGGATTGCCATGCAGAGGGAATCGGGTTCGAATCCATTGGTGCGCACCAATGACTTTTCGAAGTTAAGTGCGTCTTAAATAAAATTGTTAATTATCGCTTACCCCGTGCCTTGGAGAGCACGTTAAACCTTCGGTCCCGGCTGTCATGAAGAAGTTTGACAGTCGTTACGTGGAGTCAGTACCCTCAAATAAACTGATACTGGTCTTAGCCATGGAATATCCCTATCCCTTTGGATTGCAGAGGTCAGACGGCAGTCGCTCTGCTGTGGCAATATTGATATTCTGTAATATCTGGTTCGACCAGTAAGCGGACCTCGGGCTCTAAGGCGTGTATGTCTTGGATGCAACCGGGATAACGCTCGGACGATGATGATTCATTTATATTCGTTATTTTCCTATTATTCATTCATTATCATTTAAATGTTTAAAAATACATTATTTTTTTATTTTGTATAGTTACTAAATCATGTTTTGTACTGTAATATAACCATAATGTCAAAATTGGGTCTCGCTTGTTTGACCGACAGGAATTTGACAAATTTTCACTTCCCAAAAATGTTTTCGCGTAATTTCATTTGCCAAATTATTACTTAGCAAAAAATCTATTCACAAAACATTGTAACGTAAACCTAATGTTTGGGAAATGAACGTTTAAACTATAACTTGTTTACCAACTAGTATGTACTTTTAGCATTTTTTATTTAGTCAAATATTTCAGTTGGAATAACAGTTTTTACGCAAAATCAATAATAATTATCCTAATCTAAATAATTCAGTTCCGGGTAACCTAATAAAAGCAATCTCTTTTTTATATTAATGCAAGTCGTTTTCTAACCTAACCTACCATTTTTTTAATAATTAACCTACTCTAACTACTTCCATAAATAAACTAATATCACCAAAGATATATTGTCTGAAGATTGTTTGCTGTGATAAATCATTTGATTAAAGACCCAAAGCCATAATGACATTATACTTGGTAATATTTTGCCAAGCAAAAATTTTACCAAATAAAAATATGCGTACTAAAATCAATCGAAATATTGCAATGCGAATGGTATAAAAAAAGGTTAGTAAAATTTGTTTGGGTAATGAAATTTTGTCAAAATCTTTTTGGCAAAACGGCAGGATCCCGTCAAAATAACTTACAAGTGTAAAATGAAAATATAGGTTAATTAATAATAATAAATTGTTTTTTATTTATATATCCCACGGATTTAAGTAAAAAAAGTACACATTGGCATCAGTTCCATGTGTGTTTGTATATGGGGACGGAGCCCATACATTTTTGCCCATAGTCCTTTGGGCTTCGTTTATAAAAAATGTATGGGTTTCAGTGATACAAAGTTCCCGATTTATCGGGAGATCTACAGATTCCGGCTCTTCCCTCCCGATATCCCGATTTAGCGATCGTTTCTCCCGAATTTCTAAGGCAAAGGTAATAATGAAAAGGCAACACCAAACATAACCTGGTAACACCGATGCAGCGGGTAACTGAGGTGTAACGGCCCTGTCACGACCTTGCCGCTCTGAGCGGCGGCTTAGCGCGGGGCGGCGAGCGGTAAGATCAAATGTATGAAGACGTTCGAAGCACGCCACGAGCCGCCGCGCACAGCGATAACGCGCGCGTTTTTTTTGGCGCGATTGGCTGCGCGGCGTGCGGCGCGGCGGGCGGTGCGGCGAGCGGCGGGAACAAATGTACTGCGACCGAGTCCGACGCCACGACTCCGAGCGGCACGGACAGCGTTACGCGAGGGACGAACTAGGCGGTTAAACTATTTGTTAAATATTTTGTGGCGGTAATGAATACGGAGAAATTTAAAGTCGAAATTTTAAAACGGTCGCGTGTATGGATAGCAACACATTCGCTGTATAAATACAAAAATGTTAATAAAACGTTGCGAGATGTAATGAATTGTTTCATTACATCTGGCAACTGTTTGTTTTACAGAATGTAATGGTAGGTTTTAATATAAATCGCAAACATTAAAACATTGTGTAATGTACATAATTATGTACTTACCTATTTAGGTACAGAAACAGCTACTATGAAAGTTAAAAGGCGATTTACCTACCTACTTAACGTAGGTAATCTACGTTGTGTAGGTATTCAACGCCTCATTAATTGCGAATATGCATTATTCCTTTGATATACAATACTTGTAAGAAATGAAGATCCAATGTCGACAATTTTTTAGGTATACCGTATAGTTACACAAAGATATTTTCGTTATCGCCTTATTTATTTACGTATTTGGGCCGACGGAGTTACCCACTCCGTCGGCCCAAATACGTCCACATTTGCCGCTACGTTTGCCGCTGCTGTAGGGTCGTGGCGTGCACGACGCTCTGCCGCGCCGCCCGCCGCGACGCGCGCCGCTTAGACCGATCTCGTGAACAGGCCCTAAGACCTTGGAGTTGGTTTCACCGCGGACTTAAACTTCCGCAAGCATGTTGTTGCGATATGTACCAAAATCTAGGATTTATTTTAAGGCAGGCAAATGCATTTACAAATATGGGTGCTTTATGCGCATTGTATGAAGCCCTCGTAAAAAGCCACCTGGAAGGTAACGGTGTTGTTTGGTCTCCTCATGAGGCCAAATATAAATTAATGCTGGAGGGTATTCAAAATAAATTTATCCGGTTTCTATACCTTAAGCGGTATGGGGTATACCCTGGGTATCCGCTTTTATATCCCACCTTATTTATCCTAGGTATGGTAGGCTACACCAAGCTAGAAGTACGTAGGGAAGCGTCTCTAGCCACCTACGTGCTCAAAGTGATTCGGGGGGTTGTGCACAACCCGAGCGTGCTGGCGGAGGTGCGGCTGTGCGCGCCGGACGCGTGCTTGGCGCGGCGCCGGCGCCCGGCGCTACTGGCGGTGCCGCGCGCGCGCACTAATTTACTGCGCTAATTTAATTAATTTACTGCATGAAGCGCCGCTGACGCGGGCGCTGCGTACGCTCAACACTGTGTCTGAGCAAGTTGATTTGTTTACGTGCTCAATGAGCGAGTTCACAAAGGCCATTTACTATATTATTATATTAAGTTATAAGATAGTAGTAAGTACCTAATAGTAAGGAAATGTATATTTAGTCTCTTTTGTTTATGTTTTAATATTTTGTAAATTGTTTTTCTATGTTTAAATTTTTGTGTATTTTAGTACCTATTTAACTATTATGTCGCATTAGGCTTGAGCCTGTAATGATGTAATAGGTTTATGCTAAATAAATAAATAAATAAATTAAATAACTGCACAGGGATTCCCCAAAATGTCTCACACGGGTTTTTCATACAGCAGCATACGCAAATCACATTACTTCGAAATGCCTTAAAATAGAGTTCACTATTGTTTATTGGATGTCTGGGGGGTTTCCCAAATCAAAATTCAGTTTCGAGTTGTTTTGGCGAAAGTACTAAGATGATCATTTTAATATTTATTATCGTTTCGTACGTTCGTGAGTGCACTTGTTTTGTCATTTTGTTGTGAATTGTTGTGCTTTTCAATACTTACAATGTCAGACTCCGATGATTATGATAGCCCAAGTACTAGTTCTGGAGTTAAACGAAAAAAATACTCACAAAATTGTAAGGAAGAATTAGAGTCCCGACCAGAATGCTCTAATTGATTAAAAAACGCATAAAAAGAAAAAACCACGCTCATTGTCAAAGTTGTTATAAAGATATTAATATTTCTTCTGGTTTCGACGCTGTTAAAAAGCATGCCGCTTCGCAACTCCACATTAAAAGTAGCAAATGCTTTACGGAGCAGCCTAAGATGACTGGTTTTGTGAATCAACAAGTGATCCATTTCAAACATCAAGTGAGAGAAGGTAACTAACTTTTTATCAGATCGTTTCCAAACCAAAGTACACTAGTCCACATACTATGTAGTATGTACCTATACCAATTATGTTAGGTAGGTACTTGTTTTAGGCGAAATTAGGATTGCTGGTTTTGTGGCTGAACACAACTTGCCATATGCAATAAGTGCAATAACAGACCATCTAGGCAAGTTAATAAAGAAGGTTTGTCCAGATTCAAAGGTCGCTGAAAATTTTAAATGCTCTCGTTTCAGGATTCAAGCGATTGTAAATAATGTCATCGGACAAGAAATCTTCAATACTCTCAACGAAGATCTGTGACAGGTTAAGTTTTCTTTAATAATTGACGAATCCACCGATAGAAGTACCACCAAACATCTTTGTTTAGTTGTCAGATATGTAAAAAACAATCATGTAGTAGATTTTTTTCTGGCTTATTCCATTTGTACCTGCAGATGCTACTACATTACACAAAAGCATTGTCGAGTTTTTTGAACAATGTAGTGTGCCATTTATGCAAAATCTCATAGGTTTTGCTTCCGATGGCGCAAGTGTTATGATGGGACGTAATCATTCAGTAATGACTTTGCTAAGAACTGACGTAGTAAATTTGTTTATAATGAAATGTATATGCCCCTCCTTCCATTTATGTGCGTCTGACGCTTGCTACAAAATACCTCGATTTGTTGAGGAAATTGTAAGGGAAATATACAATTATTTCGCTTCTTGTCCCAAAAGATCGGCCGAGTTTAAGGAATTTCAAATATTTTGCCATTTGAAGGTTCATAAATTGTTACATCCTTGTCAACCAAGGCTATCAGTGCATGCAGCTATAGCTAGAGTTTTGGGGCAATACCAAGCTTTAAAATTATTTTTCATTGATGCTTCGGTAAATGATGATGTTACAACAGCTGCAAATATATTAAACAAATTAAACGATCCTGTAACTATACTTTTTCTTCAGTTTTTAGATTTTGTTTTACCTATTTTCAATAAATTAAATCGAGAAATGCATTCTGAATCAGCAAAGATACATGTTCTTTATTCGCACGTTTGTAATAGTTTGTGAACTTTGTTCGATTGTTTTTTGAAAAAAGATTCTTTAGAAAAATACAATCTTGCGAGTACCGACTATAAAAACCCACGTAACTTTGTAAATATTGGAGATGTGTATTACGGAGCAAATGCCATTAATACACTGCTTACAAATAAGAGCTTAACTCCTAAAAAAATTCATTTATTCCAAACTAGATGCATTCAATTCTTCATTGAAGCGTGTGATCAAATAATACAAAGATTTCCGCTTAAAAATAATTCTCTAAAGGATTTGGAAGCCTTTTCTCCGCAAATTGACAAAAAAGGTAAACTGTCGTCAATAGTATCAATATGTAGACAATTCCCAAATTTATTGGACAGCAGTAATTATCAAATTATTGACACCGAATGGCGTTTGCTTCGAAACACGAAAGAAATTGCGTCGTTTAGTGAAATAACTGAGGATTTTTGGGCTAGTGTTAGTAGCATGAAATGTGGTGATGGCTGTTGCATGTTTGAAAATGTTTGTTCTTTTGATTTCAATATTTTAAGTTTACCACACTCATCTGCCAACGTTGAGAGAATATTTTCATCCATCAATCTAATGAAAACTAAACAGCGCAACAAACTTTCCACTGATTCTATTATAGGTATTCTCCACACAAAAAGATGTGTCGGAGAAAACAGCCAAACATGCTATAATTTTAATATCGAGGAATTAATGTTTACCAAAATAGCTACCAAGAAGTGGTATGATAATGAATACAGAGTAATCACTGAATACTAAGTTATGATGTTTACCTAGTCAAATATAAACGGCGTGAAAATAACTTTTTAAAAACTTTATTTTGAAGTTTACAAGTTATATGCTCAGCGTGAGCAGTACAGTGAGAATGACGAAAATGACAAGATACATGGTTTATAAAAGGCTTACAAGCTCAGGTGGGGTACGGGGCGTACCAAGCATAGGACCTCCTCTGACATGGAGACATGGCTACTGTTACTGGGTATCGTCTGCTAATTGATTAATTACAATAAATTTTATGATGACCAAAACAATAACCATAAAACTTAATATTAGTGTTTGTTCGCCTTCATGGAACTGTTATGGTGCGAACCGTGCGAACGGTACCTATGTGGGGGCTGCATAACTCCTCCCTCCATAAGATCAAAATCATCATTTGAAGAAGGGTGATTTTGTTCAAAATTACGTAGTAATTTTGATCTATAATTATAGACAAATACAAGAAATACAATTATTAAAATTACGTAAATTATTAGAGTTCCTACACTGATGCTATGCATATTCACTATGTTCATAGACTTTTCACTGTTTAACACTTCACTTTAACTTTTCAGGACGTGTGACAACAACTGAAGATTTTCCATGTCGATTTCATCGGGGCTGATAGATTTTCTTTGCAGGAAATCCGCTGGCGTTGTTATACTGGGTAGATGTATACACGGTGTGCTTCTGAACCCAATTTGTGTTGTTTGTAGCCGACGTCTTTTCAACTTGATTGTTCCAATCTTCACAGTGCATGTATCGTGAGGAGTGACGATATATATTCCCATGATATCTTGTTGGGTGATATCATTTTCACAATGTTCTGTTAAGAATATGTGTGCGCCGGTGTATACAATCCATGAGTCTGACTGTATGGATTTTATCTTGACATCGGAGGTTTCGACGAATAGTGGAAGGCACGATGTGATTCTGGTAGAGTAGCTCAGTAGATCTGCTATGCGTTTGTCTTCCTGACCGGATGACACGCTGGTTTCATGACAAAGGTACTTTCCTTCGTCTATTTCTTTGCAGGGCTGTGATAGTGGTAATCTTCGACCCTTTCGCAAGGATGTAGGAATAATAAGGGGTCAAAAGGAACCTTCTATTGAGTTTAGGGTTGTACATAGGAAAGGGATGTAATCTATAGTAGTTATAGACATCTAATTGGACTATCGGTACTGATAGTATAAAAGTTATTTGTTTGCCCTTTACATAAGCTTTAATGTCTAGAGAATGCTCTAAGTTAAAAAGATTATCTAATGTTACAGGAAAAATCAATTTATCGATTTTCTCTACGTCTTTAAAAATAGAAAATATTTCATTTGTGTCTAATATCGACTAGTGTAAGACGTTTACCCTACTGAAAGCTACTGCGGTTTCCACTTTATCTAATTGTGTTAATATTATTTGAAAATTAAATAAATTAAGTAAATTAAAATAATTCAATACTAACTCCTTTGGAATTGGGTTTGATTCATAAAAGCTTCTATTTCTAACACAGATTTTTCTAACATAATAAAGTTATGTCTTGAGTAATTAGTGTAATTAACAAATGAACCAATTATTTCTGTCACTATTGTAATTTTATTTAAGAGTGCATGTTGCTTCGATTGTATACTGTTAATTGTTTTATCATACCTTATTGCATCTTCGTTATCCAAATTACCAGTTATTGCTTTTATCATTGATCCAATAGTATTAACTAAACCTCTTTTTATTCTAATATTCGGAATTAACTGATAATACCTATCTATTGTAGTGTTCATAATATATTGAGTCTGTAAATCGGCATCTATTAAATTACCATCTAAAATATATATGTTTTCTAACCTATCTGCATGTAACTAATAATTTCCTTATATTTTCCTATGTTTTACTCTTAAGATTTACTAACTAATTCTAAGTCTAATATTTTAACTATGTTCCAATTATAAAAACTAATACTAGCTTGACCTTCTCTCACTGGGAGGATCCCTGGGCTTTCTTCAAGTCTTTGAAGTTGAAGGGCCCGGCTGGGGGTCGTTAGTGTCACTACCACCAGCCCGTCCAGCATACGCACCACGAGAAAATTATCTCTACACGTTTACTCGTGTTTATGACGATTATCTCTATTAACTCGCTGACTCTAACATGGTTACACACACGATTCGACTCGTTATGTCAAATGTAGCTATAATAGTCGTTTTTACTTATCTGTGGCATTTCTCTCGACGAATCCTAACATGACGGCCCAATATTACTCGATTATGACAAATTGTGACAACTAAAATAGTAATAGTAGTCGTCACGCTTTCATACGACGAGAACTACACGAGCAACTAAAAATATTTCTTTAAAACAACAAAGAAAATGGCAGTCCCTTATTATAATTATTTAATAACCTTATATGAAGAGCGCCACGCGAGAAAAGTTCAAAGAAAGCGAATTAGGAATCTCTGTTACCCTTTTACGTTGAACGACAGAGAATTCCAGTTGCTTTGGCGTATATCAAAACCAATGGCTCTGTTTCTCATAGAAAGGCTTGCCACGGATCTCGAGCCTCATTCAGATGGCCTGCCTGTCTATTTAAAGATAAGTTAATATCATTATTATCGAAGCTGCGCATGAGACCTCATTCTTATTCAACACAGTAGGTAACAATTTGTTAATACTTTGTAGGTATTGACATCAGTTTCGTATTAAAACTAATCAACTTTTGAACTAAACAATACATACAAATTACAAAATATGTCAAATAGTACATAATATGATAAACTATAGAGGGGGATACAAGTCTTTTGAGCCATTTGAGCACAAATTGAATGAACTAAACCGGTGTGGTTACATTAATAAATGCCGTAATTGACATTCTATGTTTCATAGGGCAACACGTGAATTTCATCAGCGAATTCTTCGATGTGAAGCTTGTCTATCGTGGCGCGCATGTTAAAGAAAACGAGATATTAACCGATAACGACAATATTTCTTCATTCACGCGTGTGATATCTCGTGGTGCGTATCCTAGGCGGGCAGGACGTACCTGTGAAGGACGCTTAATGTCTTTAAGAGGGACCTTTGATATCCGATTTTGTTTTTGGACTGTAACTGTGTTTCTATGGGCGCTACTAGCTACTACAGCCTTTTGATAACGTGGTTTATCCTTACTACGCCTAATGTCGACGTCTTTAATAAACGCATTGTCGCCCGGCTTAATCTTAAACTGTTTTTCTCCGCCGCGCTTTTCTCTAATTTTCTCTTTAGATGCTAACATTCTTTCGGATAAATAATTATATAAGTAAGTATTTAGTGCGCTTAACATGTTCTCTAACTAACTGCTGTGTATATTGTTTGTTATAATCGACATCAAAAACAAATGAAGAATCTGTATGACCGAATACCACTTCGAAGGGTGTAAGGCCCGTTGTACTATGAATCGATTGATTGTAAGACATAACTGCATATGTCATCACGGATGCCGCGTCTGTGATCTTTCTCTCGTACTAAGCTAACCGGTAAATTTCTAATATCGCAGAATGAAAACGCTCTACTAAACCCATAGAGTTAGGGTTGTAAGGAGTACCTATGTGTAAATCAATCTTGTAAAAGCTAAGCATTTCTTTTAATAAACTATTATTGAATTCGGAACCTGGGTCAGAACTAATTTGCCTTGGTACACCGTATAGTGAAAAATACTTAATTAACGCTCGAATTATTTCAGGGGTCGACCTGCTTGATACTTCGAACGCTTGGCCGAGTTTACTGAATGCATCTATTTATAGTGAGGAAGTAAGTTCCTTCAATTAAGAATATATTTATAAAAAGTTCTTCAAACGGTTTCGACTGCGTTTGTGTTAATTGAACTCCGGTTTTAACGGATTTCTATCATACTTCATTTGTTTGCATAAATAACATGAGTTTATAATACTAGCTACGGTTTGGCTTAAATTATTCCAATAAAATGTTCTTTTAAGATGTGCAATACTATAATATTACTAGAGGACGCCAGCAGCTACGCCTGCATTTTTTTTAAATTTACCTGTTTTGGCCGATCCCGTGGGAATTTCGGGAAATCCCTTCTTAGTGCACCCCTACGGTCCCCAAGGAACATACATGCCAAATTTCAGCTTCCTGCGCCCAATAGTTTCAGCTGTAGCGTGTCTGTCAGTCAGTCAGTAACATAAGGATTTTATATGTATATATTAAGATTATGTATAATAATGAATGTTATACATAATAATTTGTTCCCTAAATTCTTAATATATTTTACCTAAGTGTGTTCTCAATGTTTGTAGAACTACAATACCTACTTATTTTTCTATAAAAAATACTTGCTAAACATAATTCGTTCCCTACCAAAATATAAGTGAGTTCTCGATTTTTGTAGAACTGCACTTTAGATATTTACTTAAACATAATAATTCGTTCCCTAACTTGAAAATATAAGTGTATTCTCGATTTTTGTAGATTTACACTATATATTTTCCAAAAAAAATATTTACTTAATTCTGTCCCTAGATTCACAAATACACTTAATGGTGTTCTCTGTAACTTGGTAAAACTACGGACTACCTACCTAAACATTTCTTTCTTATAAAAATATACCTATTTATTCAGTTCGTTTGTACGACATTAATCGAATTTACTTTAAAATAATGATTACTTAATCATCCTTTTGAGTGATTAATGGCTCAGTAAACTTTTATCGATTGTATGCCGAGTATTTGGCATCATTTAAAATTAACTAAAATAAAATTGTAATATGTACTAATATTCAAATGTTTAATAATATTTGTCTATATTGTAATTATTTTCGATTCAACTGTTACTTAAAATACTATTTTAAAACTATATTCCACTAATAATGCTAAACTATCCTATTCCATTTTTAATAGGAGTAATCCCTACATTGACTTTAATGTTTTGAAGTTAGAGCCCGTAAGTTTTTATCATTACGTTTAAATTCTTTCTTATAATCATATTCTTAATTCTAATTTCTAATCTAACGATAATCTTTCTTTGCGAACTATAAAGGGTTTAACTTATTCTAGAAAACATTTTTGGTTCGGCGTTACACCGAAACCGTAGGGTTCTAGGCGACTTGGAGAAGGAAATGGACTGTATACAGAGGATAGCGGTTCTTCGCCGCCTAGGAGATGGTTACGAGAAGGGGTGATTGAGTGGGTATTGGATATTTCAAGGATGGAGGGCACTTACCTTATACAACCTTCTTCGTTTCCGTAGGGCAGTCTCCTGGTGGTTTCGTGATGCAGCTGCTTGTTTTCACTTCAATTCACCGTCACTCCCACTTGCGAGCGGTTTATATATGCGGTAATAATCACATACAGCGATGCGGCGCGATACGAACGAGACGGCGTTCTCAGCGAGCGGAATGTTCTGGACTGTCACTCGCGTCGACGATCGCGGCGACGAATCAGGCGAAAGGCAGTGCCTCTTCCAGGGAGTGGGTTAGAGCGGGACGGAAATATGGTATCGCTCGCACTAGACGTGGAACGATTGATCTTGATGCGATTAGTTATAGATAGGAAGGTAGATGGCGCTACCATATCCCCCCGGTCCTAAAGGGTTGCCTTTAAAAAAAATAGAATTGAACTTAGCTATGTTGGGTGTACTACCGCATAACCCATCAATAGGCTAAGACAGCGATATGACAATAAATTAATCTAAATTAACTTTAGTGAAAACTACAAACGCAATAATAGCGAAAACTACTAACTAAATACTTAAACTAAGAGGTAGGTCCAACTTCAGGCTAGATCTCACTGAGTTGGAAGCGGACGCGAGTTGATCAGTGCCTCGACTTGTGCAAGGACAGTTAAAGGCTCTTCGTAAGAGAGGATCTGTTGACCTATAACTTTGAAGAGATGCGTTTTAATTACTTTGACCATGCTTTCCCAACATCCACCGAAATGTGGTGATGCTGGTGGAATAAACTTCCAGTCAATATGATCTATGGAACGTTCTTCCTGAAGACGAGTACGATAACCCGCGACGTGATTGAAACAAGTAGCGGGAACAAGTTCAATCAATTTACTAACGCGGTTGGCGACAAAAGTCTGCCAGCGATGAGGAGAAGAATGAATCCAAGCGAGCACTACTTTGGAGTCGGAAAATGCGTATATTTATTAATAGAGTAGTGGGGCAAAACTGTGTCTTGAACCTTGTGGAGCAACTGAGACAGCAGAAGGGCCGCGCACAACTCCAGTCTCGCAACCGAAATGGTTTTAACAGGCGAGACCTTAGACTTGGCACAAACTAACTGCACCGAGTAGTTAGAACCAATGCGGACTTGCAGATATACGACTCCGCCGTAAGCACGCTCGCTGGCGTCAGCGAAACCCATTAAGTTGATGGTACATCCATCTACCAACCCAAGATGACGCGGAATAGTAATTTGATTGAGCGCGTTAAGCTCAATACAAACTGGCCCCAAGCGGCGACAATATGGTCAGGGGGTGTTTCATCCCACTCACACTTTGATAGCCAAAGCTCTTTGATCAAGAGCTTGGCGTACAAAATTGTGGGAGCCACATAAACCCCATTATGTCCCATAGTCGAGCCACTGTGGACAGCATAGTGCGCTTGGCGCACTTATCATCTGGCGGTGAGACGTCAAACCGAAAACTATCACAGCATTTGTCCCAGCGTAAACCGAGAACTTTATGCGGTACAGACTTCTCAAACTCAATGTCTGGAGAAGCTTTATGAGAATCTGGTATGCGTGCGAGAACCTCCTTAGAGTTGCTTGTCCATTTGACAAGATCAGTTTGGCCTCGCTTGAAAAGCTGAATAAGCTCTTCACAAAGCGAAATTGCTAGCGGAGCGGGTATGACATTACAGGCAATGTCATCTATATACAAAGCGGATGTGTAGTATAGTATAGTGTAGCGTAGCGTAGCTTAGCATAGCATAGCGTAGCATAGCATAGCATAGCGTAGCATAGCGTAGCATAACGTAGCACAGCGTAGCATAGCGTAGCATAGCATGGCGTAGCATAGCATAGCATAGCACAGCATAGCATAGCATAGCACAGCTAATTAGTGCTTAATCTTACACACAGTTTTAGCACCCACCTTGATCTCTTGAAGAGCAGAACAACAACAAGACGTAATACAATGAGAAGTATGTAACGTAGGTACGGTACCCATAATCACATACCCAAGTACCGTCTCAATAGCGGGCGGTAAATCATATCGCTCACTACGTATTATTTTAGTTAGTAGCAAGTGCGGAAATATTGAAGCTCCGATCAAAAGATCAATGCCTGCCGGATTCGCAAACTCCGAGTCCGCTAGTGGTAATGACTCGAGATGTGTGAGGAGCGACACGTCCACATTAGCATTTAGCAACGTGTCCGTAATACGTTCCACGATAAGCGAAGAAATGTTAAAATTAATGTCCCTATCAAAACGCGAATGTATTTTAATATCTACGGAACCTTTGCAATGTTTTTCTGATCCGCCTATCTCTCGGATTATTGAGTTCGTATTTTTAAAGTTATTCCATAATCCGAGGCGTTTGAACAATTCTAACGTTATTAAATTGGTCTGAGATGCGCTATCTAGCAGACAACGTACCATGTGCGGCGACCCATTGACATCATATATGATAACTTGTGCTGTCGCTAACAGAACAGTCTTAGACGCCATACATGGCGGCCTAGCACTGCTCTGATCACTACAAGCGCGCGAAGGCCGTCCGCGCGTGCGAGCCGCCCGCGCAATGGATGTCGTACACAACGATATCTCATTGTGAGGCGTGGAAGGCGCAGCTACCGTGTTCTGCACTTGCGGCGTGAGTGTGTCAAGGTTAGCGGCTTGACTTGACATCCGGTTATTTTTATCGAAATGTAACAGTGTATGATGTTTTTGATTACATGATCGACACTTTGTCTTACTAGAAGAATTACTTGTTTTATGTTTTATGCTTAAGCAGTTAATGTGAGCTTTGTTATCTTTTACGCATTTAAAACGAGCGGTTGCATGCAAATTATCGAAGGCGGGACACTTGTATAAGTGGTCGTGCACTATATTACTGCACAGACACTTCTGTGAATTATTACTATTAGATTCCGAACATGTTACGTAAGATTGTGGATTAGGAACCGAGTTATTATTACTATTTCGCGATTTATTCAACCTTTGTTTGTTGCTGTTAGTGTTAGACGGGCCAGGTGAACCCGACTGCGTATTATGAAATATTCGACACTGATCTTTGATGAACGAAATAAAACTATCTAGTGTAGGTATTTTATTATTGCGTTCCGTCATCTCGAATGCGCGAATTGTATCAGTGTCAAACATTTTTAAAGCGAGTTGAAGCAACATAAAGTCGGAAAGATCTTCTAATTTTAAATTCCTAAGAGAATTAACCGCGGTTACGAAGTTATCAATAAACAGCTGGAAATTCGAGACAGACGCGTTGCCGGACAGTTTGAGATTTAAAGCTTGGTCATAGTACGTAGACGCTAGGACGCGCGTGTCCTGATATCTGTCAAGTAGTGACTGAAATATGACCTGATAATTCTCAGCACTGGGTGTGACACCTGCAAATACGGACTGGGCTTTCGGTGACAGTTTACCTATTAAATAGTACAACCTGTCAGCATCTGTCAGAGAACCATTATCGTGCACTGTAGACTTAAAACTCGCATAGAATAACGGCCAATTTCGTATATCTCCGTCAAACGACATAATCTCGATTGGCGGTAATCTCGGTTTGCGGGCAACGGGCTCTGCTAAACATTTACCCTCCAATTGCGATTGTATACGCTTAATAATACAATAAAGATCTTCGAATGAGGTATACGCCTGACAGTTCGGTTTTTCATCAGGATTGATAGAAAGTAATCTTGCGTTATAATCGTCTAACAACTTATGAAAATCTGTTCGAATACTATCTACTGTTATACAATAACTGAGAAATGCTTCGCTATTACTGTCAGACATAGATGCGGTTTTTGATCGTTCATAGATGTTTTGAATGCGCTCAAATAGAATATTGCGTTTTGCTTCTAAGATTGTCATCTCTTTGTCTTCCGACACGCGTGACTTCTTATGTTGTGACATGCTTACGTAAGTATAAGCTAATGAGAACGAACAAAATAAGAATATCTAATGTATCTATTATTTTACCTAAGTAGGCTAAGTAGGCAACACTTTAGCGCTGAGGAATTAAAAGTTGCTTGAAATATGAGATTTATAAGACAACTATGATAGTTCCAGAATTAATAATTTAATAAGTAGGTAGCTACATAAAAGTTTACCTACTGATGCGGGCGGAAATAACCATGTGACGGTTATGTGAATATATTAGGAGTATAGCTAGGTGCTATAACTGCCTAGGTATAGCGATATAACGTATAAAAACGTAAATGAATCCGACTCGTATGGATAAAAAAAAATGGTTCGGCGTTACACCGAAACCGTAGGGTTCTAGGCGACTTGGAGAAGGAAATGGACTGTATACAGAGGATAGCGGTTCTTCGCCGCCTAGGAGATGGTTACGGGAAGGGGTGATTGAGTGGGTATAGGATATTTCAAGGATGGAGGGCACTTACCTTATACAACCTTCTTCGTTTCCGTAGGGCAGTCTCCTGGTGGTTTCGTGATGCAGCTGCTTGTTTTCACTTCAATTCACCGTCACTCCCACTTGCGAGCGGTTTATATATGCGGTAATAATCACATACAGCGATGCGGCGCGATACGAACGAGACGGCGTTCTCAGCGAGCGGAATGTTCAGGACTGTCACTCGCGTCGACGATCGCGGCGACGAATCAGGCGAAAGGCAGTGCCTCTTCCAGGGAGTGGGATAGAGCGGGACGGAAATATGGTATTGAACGATTGATCTTGATGCGATTAGTTATAGATAGGAAGGTAGATGACGCTACCAATTTTGATACCTTTACACATAGGTAAAGGTATCAAAATTGTTATGCACTATTTTCTTAATTATTTTATTATTATTCATTTTACTTGTAATAAAAATACATATAATATATAATGTTTATTCTGTTTAAATTAAGTACTAATCTTTACCAAAATTATCTAATTGGCATGATTAATTTTAACAATTTATAAAATCACAAATAAGGCAAAGAAATAACTTGTTTGTCAAATATTACGCGAAACTTAACTAAGTAACGAGTATTCCGGCGATGTTTGTCCAGTAATACCGTTCTAAACCTAAATAACGAGTATACCGGCGATGTTTGTCCAGTAATACTGTTCTAAACCTAAATAACGAGTATACCGGCGATGTTTGTCCAGTAATACCGTTCTAAACCTAAATAACGAGTATGCCGGCGATGTTTGTCCAGTACGTAATACCGTTCTAAATCTAAACTTAACTAACTATACGTGTTTTAGCGAGTTTTGACTAATAACACGGTAAAATGCGTTAACTAGCGATGTTTAGTCCAATTAAATGCTAAGGATAGACACGGAAAAGGAACAGTGCGAATAAAGGGTCTACTCATATTAAACTGCCCGTTGCCGATTCTCGAAGTAATGCTGCTCGCTCGCTCGCCGTGTTCTTTTCGGATCCGCTGGTAAACGACGACGCCCGTAAGTACCGATTTTTGTGTACCCAACGCGATTTACTTTGTTTGCGAAATCCACCCCGACTGCGCCAGTCAAATATAAACGGCGTGAAAATAACTTTTTAAAAACTTTATTTTGAAGTTTACAAGTTATGTGCTCAGCGTGAACAGTAGGTACAATGAGAATGACGAAAATGACAAGATACATGGTTTATAAAAGGCTTACAAGCTAAGGTGGGGAAGGGGGATACCAAGCATGGGACCACCTCTGACATGGAGACATGGCTACTGTTACTGGGTATCGTCTGCTAATTGATTAATTACAATAAATTTAATGATGACCAAAACAATAACCATAAAACTTAATATTAGTGTTTGTTCGCCTTCATGGAACTGTTATGGTGCGAACCGTGCGAACGGTATGTGGGGGCTGCATAACTATCTATACTGTTTTAATATATAAATGACTGTTGATTGGTATATTTTTTAATAAATAAATGACTGTTGATTTGTGTAAACCACTTTTGTTTTATTTTGATAAAAGATTCTCCCGATTTCTTGCGATTTTTAGCTGGAAAACTTACCGACTTTTAGACTTTTTTGCAACGCTGATGGGTTTTGACAGTTCCTACGTCAAAACCACAGGTCAAAACATGGCAGGCTCGCTTATGCGACGCCTGTCGGGATAAAAAGGCAGTTTTCTCCCCTTTGTACGCAATATCGATTAATCATTTATTGAAATAATAAATTTTTAGTTAGTAGTAAAAACTCAGAATATACATAGAACAAGAATCAGATGGAGCGCATTCATCAAACTAAGTGAGGCACGTTGACAGCAATGTGTGCGTGACATTTGGCGACTGCACTGTACGGACACGCGCGTCTATGTGTGTGTAAAGTTGCCAGATTATGGATAATCTCCCACTATTTTGCACATACATTTGTAATGTTTTTATGGAAGTTTAGATATACTGACATTAGTTTGCGGTCTTGAATAATTTACTGTATAACTGTAACAGATTTCATTACGTATAATATTCATGCACCGGAGACAGTGAACATTAATAAAAGCGACGTACACTATACAAGTGAATATAGACCAATTCTCTTACCCTTGTAAAAGTATTCATAAACAGGAGAAATTCTAGGTACGCAAAGTTTAAATATTATGATTTTTAGGCAAAAATAATTTTACTATTAAAAATAAATTAGAAGCGCCAACTCATGGATATGATTGTTTATTCTGCCCATTCTAACGTACGGCTCTCAAGCCTGGTCACCTACCCAGCTTCACAGGTCACGCCTTGGGGTCCGCCAAAGAGCCATAGAGCGCAGCATCCAGGATCTTAAACTTAAAGACAGGATACAGAACACCGAGCTGCGTTCTAGAACAGCCTTCAAAGACGTGGGAAGAAAGGCTGCCAGTCTCAAATGGAACTGGACAAGCAGCGTCAGCCGTATGTACGAGGCTCGTTGGCCAAGAGTATAAACACTGTGGGTACCAAAGGATAGACGACGTCGCCGAGGCCAGCCCCGGAATAACCTAGATATGTATGCATATGGCGAAATGACCTAGACTTCTACCACAATCTGGCTTGAGATTACGTGCGACAAGCATACCTCGAAAGATTTGAGGGAAGCCTTTGCCCAGCAGTGGGACAGCGTAAGCTATTAAAAAGAAAATGAATGCCTTCAATCAATAATTTCTGTTTCTACACATTAAGTACCTACATGAATATTTGGTTTTTGGAATATGGAACTTAGCATATCTCATAGACTATATTTTAGTAACTCTTTAGGGTTTATGAATAAAATAATGATTTATTGAATAAATCAGTTTATTATAAAACAAAAATTATGGTTTTTGAAATGGAGGATTGCGTTACGGCTTGTAATGTTTTGATCGATAGACAACGAGTGGAGCAAGTGAATGAGTTTGTATACTTAGGTACGTTGTTTACAAGAGATGGTAAGAATGAAGAAGATATTGAAATAAGAGTTAATGCAGGTAATACAGTGAATGGAGCTCTGAATGCTTCTGAAGGCATTTATGAAAAGCCAAAACGTGTCCAAAAAGGCAGGTTTGACTGTGCATAGAGGGGTATTAGTGCCTATCCTTATGTATGGTAGTGTAAGTTGTGTATGACAGAAGAGACTTGAAAGTACAATAAATGTTGTAGAAATGAGAGCACTGATCAATATGCGAGGTGAATCTTTGACCGACAGAGTAAAGAATTATGTGATAAGAGAGTGTTGTGGGGTAAAAATTGTAGTGACAAGCATCAAGAAAGGCATGTTAGCACGTTCACTGTCCATGACCCACATGTGGGTCATTTTTGGTTAAAACAAGACTTCCGTGCCATACATGTTGGTCCTGCACTTTTAATACATAATGGATTCTTACTTCGTGGACATAAACCAAACATACTAGTATTGTACATGGTCATAGGAGCAATAGTGTAGGTAAAATAAAAATGCAATGAGCCATCGATTTTGTTTTTAATTTTGGACTTACGAAGGTCTGAAAATTTAACAAAATAATCAACGGTGAATGATTTTATTCTAATAAGCTTCATTAAAACATACAAGACATAGGGGTGTCTCGCTGACACGGCATTCTGTGTCTGTCTTTTTTATTTTAGACGTGCATCAGCAACCGAACTACCTTCATCTTAAATTTTTTTGTAACACCTTTTCCGATAGATTCTGTCGTTCAGCTGCCTTTCTATTTTTATCAACTTGTGGACCTCTCTGGTAGTTAGACTTCTTGTGATGAATGTAGATGAGGATGTGGACGATGATGCAGGTGAAGATGATGCTAGTAAAATTCTACGTGACGGCCCTGGTTCCGAAACGCCCAATAGGCGTTTTATAATTATAGCATGTCCCTTCAACAGTGGAAATCTGTTGTTTGCATTTATGCCCTTGTAAATAATCACCGCATTTATAACTGCTATCAAAATAAGATCAGCTGCAATCTTTTTATACCAAACGCGTGTTTTACGGTAGTGAGTTATAGCTAGCTAGCTGATCGGCTATATCTATACCCTTTTTATTTCGTAATTTATGATATGATTATATTCCAAAACCACTTTGGGCTTCAGAATAGGTCTGAAGCCAATAGACATTTCCATCTCATGGTGATGGCATGTCGAAAGCATCAGCACGTCTCTGTTATCTCGACATTTTATAAATCCTCTCTACCACAAATAAAGTATTTTTTATAACTTTTGACCACAACGTCCATTACACATGGTTGTGTCATTGAATTGTTAGCTTCTAACAATTCAATGACACAACTTCTAAGAAAGCTCTGAAAATGGGGGTTAAAAGGTCCCCCCATACTTTTATGGCATTTATAGACCTGAAGTGGAATAAATGCAATTACATCAGTACATAGGAACGAAAACTTAAATTGGACGTAAGAGCTTATTTTGATATTTTGGCTGGACAGTGAACGGGTGTTAAGATGGTTTGGGCACGTGAAGTGGATGGATGAGGAAAGACTGACAAATAAGATATATACCTAAGGCAAGTTTGATTGGGACAGGACAAAGGGGAAAACCTAGGCGGACGTTCTCTGACCAGATCGGAGACATCCTAAAAAAAGGACAGGTCAGAAGTACCCTAAACAGAAGGGCATGCATGAGAAACTTGATGGGAGTGAATGAAGCAAGAGAGGTATGTCAGGATTGTTGCAAATGGCGTTCGGTAGTCTCTGCCTACTCTCTTTTTCGAACGGTAGAATTGCATTTGGCGGCTCATTTTACGAAGTAGGTATTAAAAATACAGCGACACAGTATAGCTGTATTACTACATTCGCGCTACCCCGTCGATTGAAGCTGCCGCGTGAGCGCAACGTGTCGCGAGAGGCCCCCGTCCCGCGCTCATCCCCACGTTTTACGTGTTTCAAAAACCTAGTAAGGCGCATCGACCATTTAAAAACCTAGCAAGTCCAGAGAGTTACTAGGTTTTAAAATGGTTACAGTGACATACTAGGTTTTAAAGTGGTTACATGGGAGTGAATGGAACACTTACTTACTGGGTTTCGATGCTTAAATATACAGGGTGTAAAAAGACCCTTAACGAAAACTGAAATGCTATGTTTTACTTCGGCACCATACCTGGGAAATTACTGGTTAAGGAGATATTGAGGTTCAAACTTAGTATGGATTTTTTCTAATTAGGTACAAAATCGATGCATTTACCCCGCCAATATGTTCTTTAGATGTCCTTTAACCCCATGGATAAGTAGGTATTTCGAGCGTTGCACGCACGCGTTAAATGCGGTTAAAAATGTGAATTCTCAAAAGAAATATCTTTTCCCAGGGTTTATTTTTGGTTAGTATGACTTGGCATGATGTCCACAACGAGTAGACTTCGGCTTGGTGATGCGTCTTGTGACACCCTGTATATCCTTTAAAGTGAATTTAAGACGCCAGTGTTTTTGTATTTGGTAGGGACTTACTAGGTTAGCAAGATTTTGCAATAAAACGATTTTTGTAAAAATTGTCCCTTACTAGGTTTTGATATGGGACAGCCGAACTGTGAAAAGATATTCTATCTTTCTGTTTTTACTTTTAGAAACAACTTTTACAATGTTCAAAAACGCATGACGGCATTTTATGAATTTAAAAGTCGAGTTGATCGTGGCGCGTCTGAGCCGTATTTGTATTCGCTTTTCAATTTGTATTTGTTTTAGTGGCCTCTCGCAACTGTTCCGCGCGCTCCATCTGATTCGTGTTCTAAAATCTGAGGGTAAAAAGCGTCGATAGTCCAGGGGTGTACGTTACGGACTGCCGAGACGATGGTCCTGTTTTCGATCCCCAGAGGAACCCCGGCCCCGGGCACACACCTCTGACTTTTCGAAGTTATGGGTGTATTAAAATGTTAATTATCGCTCGCTTAATAATGTGCCCGGTAGATGGCCTTACTGTATTTCGTTTATTTATTATTTGTTTCTGCAGGTACACGAGGTACCAAAATAAATATACTTACATAGTGCACTTCTACATAATTATATTGGTTAGCAGTACACCCGTGGTTCTGACGTCAGGATGTCGGATGTACCTAGTTTTAAAATATCTTTGTACGGCTGTATTTCTGTCTTCCCGCCACTTCAGTAAATGCTGAGGTGGCGGGAACAGAAAGTAGATATGAGACAATTTTAGTTATGTTTTTAACCCATTCAGTGTCATGCCCGCCCAGCGGTGGGTGAAACGTTTTTACTGACACGCCAAGCCCGCCCATGGGCGGTTGGATTTCAACCTCCGATATCTAAGCCAATAACCATTAGGAAAAAGGAAGATTTTGTGAAATGATTCGTTTTACCAAAATTTATTCGTTACCAAAACGGCCTGCATATATCTCAGGTTTGGAAAAAGTCAATTCCGACCTTTCATGCCGAACCCGCCCATGGGCATAACACATTCAGGATTTAACAACCTATTGTCAAATATGATAAGAGAACTAAAATTGTAGTTAAAATTATAGTGTTTTAATACTATTTATACTATTAATAATCGGGGCTTTAGAAAAAAAAATATACTTTCTCGATTGTAGTATTTCTTTCCAAAAAGTAGTGAGCTCTACCCTATATTTGATTTTTTTGTAATTTTCAAATAATTTCTTCAGTCACATAATACAGTCAAAATATTGTGACATCCAAGGCACTAATATCTGGTTTTAAAAACAGATTGTCATAAAAACAATAATGTTTTTAAGATGTCTAATTACAAATTCGTCTACAAAAACTAAATAGATACAAAGTACTTGTGAATTTATTTAAGTATTTCAATACACATGTAACACGATATGAATGCCATATTTTTATTATAGCACCGAAAATAGAAAGCGGAATTGGTTCTAATGTAATAAATTGTAATAAACTTTGTTCTCTCATGAGTCAATACATATCTAAACTAAAATATAACAAAACTCAGTTTATCAATGTCATAGATAGTTTCTCTGAAGCGGTATAATTTAATTATTGTCAATAAATGCAGTATGGTGTATATCCTGCATGTGCCCGTAATGTTGTTAAAAAAAAGTGCGAGTCGGACTCACCCATGAGGGTTTAATTTTTGTAACAGAACTTTGTAATTGCAGAGTTTCCCAACTAGCAAATTTTCATAATGTCCTTGCCCGCCCATCTTTAGCTTCATGCCGAATACGCCGATGGGCGGGCAAGGATACTTAATCGAGATGCCGGAACCGCCAATGGGCGGGCTGTATATCATATTATGGAAGCATCTGGGTAATGTCGTTAATTTTCAGGTAGGCAGTGAATGGGTTAAATTCTTCTGAAAACAGTATTTTGTATAGGTACTTTATTTTTGTTAAACAGTAAAAAGTATAATTTAGGGGAAATCAGTATAATACTGCTTAAAACAGTATAGTTGGCAACCATAGGTCAGTACCACTAGAAAATTATACATTTAGAAAATCTATGGAAACTGTTCCCTTCCCGAGACACACAACTAACAATACAAGATCAAATTCGGACTTAGAGCCCCTTGTTTTATTGTTCTCCACATGGGGACTGATGGGAATTCCAAAATATTTTAGGCCTCTCCATCCTCTTGCAATTAACGACGGCGCCGACTGACGGCACGGCGCGGTACGGCGTGGCACGGCATATTTCGGTAGCCCGAAGGATGCTTCGGCATGACGCGTCATACCGAGGCGTCCAATTGCCTGGAATTTAGTATCAATAGCACTTCTTGGTGAAGATGAATAACAGCAAATACAAACTGATACGTTGAAGAGAAAACAATTCTGGGTACCTACATTATTTATGGAGAACAAGATTTACTAACGGTGAATTTAGGAACTTATTTACCTACTGATTACGTCGTGGCACACTGCAGGACACCGTGGCATACCGCGGCGTCCCGCAGTATGCCGCGACGTGCCGCGTCATGCCGAAGCGTCCCGAGGTATGCTACGGTGAGCCGCGGTACGATTGTATCGAATTAAAGTAATATGAATTCTCAAACTCAAAAGTCATTGAAATAAGAATAAAAATGACTTGATCAGTAATAAAATCCTTTGCCATGCCGCACGGTGGTGCAGGTAGTACGGGAATGCGGAAAATATTATTTTTAATTCAAAATACGTTGCATATAACTATAAAACTTTATTAAAATGATAAAACGAGTGTGTATCAAGACAAAGATATAATACTAATAAATATATTTTTTAACATGGTACAATTATGGTTTTACATGATACAATACAATATAAATATTAGTTGGCCACACACTCACACGAAAAACAAAACAAAACAATATAAATTCACTTGAAATTTATATTCCAATGAATTGCATTACGAAAAACAGGAAAAAGTATTTAAGCAGAATTATAAACAAATATTAATTAATCAAATAATAAATACAGAAAAAAAGGTTTACAGATGGTTGCTATCCACTAATAAAACTTTGGCATCATCATGAAGTGGATACCTAAGTAGTTTTTTTATAAAGTACTGCACGTAAACTGTTGATAAGGGGATCTGAGGTAGCTAAGAGCATATTCAGAACGTCTTCATTACAGGATAGACGAGAACATTTTCTTGAATGACCTAACCTATAATTGCGGTACCTAGCCTTTGTTACGCGCTTCTTAAGCTTCCTCAGATAACATGCCAATGGGTAAGACAGCAGCACTTATTATTTGTTTGCCATGCATTAATACTTTGTGCACTGTATTTGGCATATTATACCAGCTGAACAAACTAACATATAGCTCGGCAGTTTCATAACAATATGTTCCAAACTTCTCTGGATCAATTAATACACTTGAATTAATTGTCTGCAATATTATACCAAAGCGATGTATAAGTTCTTTATCAACCCTTGTGACTTCGGCTACGATATCTGCATTATTAAAAAATCTTCTGGACATGTTTCCATCATTGGAAGTTTCCATTCCTTGCTTTACAAAATGTACTTTCAGACCTAAACGTTGAAACAACTCAGTTTGGATTCGTTTCTTCTCTTCTTATTTTTGTTGTTTAGTATTAGTACTAGCATTTGTTCTCCAACTGCAGAATGACATATTGTACGCTATATGTAATATGCACTCCATAAACCTGCTCTGTAAGCTGTGGATACATAAGTTTTAAATTTTCAAGGCATTTATGTATCTCACGATTACTTGTGATTATAATTTCCACTAAATCGGAGTAGGCAATAGTAAAGCTATCCATCACTGTAATATTACTGTTATCGTAAGAGAGAATGTTGGTAAATGAAGGCAAAACAATAATTCAATGCTATTTATACTTACATGATATTACAAATTGTTAATTACCCTCATTAGAAATAATTATTAATATAATGCACTTTACCTCGTTAATGAGCGGCGTTAGATAATGACCTGGTATTTCCAGGGTTGTAGATAGTCGCAGCTAAATTTGATGTACCTATATATGATCTATAGGGTCTAATGAATCTCGTAAAGTGTATCATTGTCTAACGATCGGTAACGGAGATTAGTTTTATAGTCTCATAATTGAAAACAAATGGTTCCATATTACCTGCTTCATTAAAAGTGTAATGACAAGTAAATACTCATTATATCATATAATATTTTTACTTTTTATTTAATAACACACAATAGAGCTATGAATAAACAAAGAATAAAAGCTGAATATACTAATATTTCAGTTTCATTCATAGGGTAAACTATAGTAATGTTGCCACCCCCCCAATGGTTGGCACTCTGCTGAATTATCCTGAATATTAGGAAAATCTTATATTGTTATATCACAGAAATACATTCATAAGCAGGATTAACCTATTTGTTATACACAGAACAAATATTTAAATCTTAAATATGAACCATTTTTCTTTAACAACTGTTTTAAAAAAATGTTAGGAAAATTGCCTAAAAAATTAATGAAATGTTTAGGTTAGGTAGTTATTTTCCGAAGCGAAAAAAAATATTTTCAATTAATTTTACACAAAAGTACCTATTTATTTGTATCTGTTATCTTCATTAAAGCTTAATAAACGTTAGTTTTGCGCTATTAAATAGATGGATCGTCTTTTCCGATATTGCCAATGACTATACTTAAAAATTGTTCAACGACATAGTCATTGGCACATTTTAGAATCATATTTTTTCAGATTTTTGTTTGTTTTCCGTCAAATTCGCATACAAACAACTTTAGATTGTATATTTCGCTGCATTTTACACCCAATTCACTATGGTACGGTCGTACAGAGATGGCAACCTTTCTCTAAAAAGTACCCAGAAATCAGGACAGATATCGCTTAAAACAAAGAACTTAGTATAGACAAAAATATTACGAACAAAATGCTTGTGATAAACTGAAACAGGGCTCATTTGCTACAATGTATCTAAGAGGCAAGATGAGCTACATTAGGAAAATATGCCGAAAGAAAGATATAAAACGTGGTAAATGAACTAAACTTCTTTCAAATATAGACTTATGTTAGAAATATTAGAAGGTTACATAAACATGCATAAATATATATTTTGATTACATAGATCCGGATATCAAGTCTTAAGACTGTCTGGGTATCACGGCCTTAGGCCAACAGTGCCAATGATTGTACCTTTTTGGTACTGCCAATAACTATACCAGGATGACAATGATTGTAATTTTCTTAAGAAATTAGTTTCAGCACATTTTGATGCTAATAAAACGGCTGTATTAAATACGATGTTTTATTTTTATTAATGCCCATGTAAACACAATTCCGACAAAACCATAGAAAATATTATTGAATTTGTATTTTCCTGAGAATTTGTTACTTAGTAGTAGAAACCGGCTTAGGGTGCCAATCATTATACTATTTACCCTACTTGAAACAACACTATTTTGAAACACCCTACTTATTTACATCATAAAATTTAAAAGTCTGATAATGTAGTCGTATTTTTTGTACGACCTGTTTCTAATAAGATTCTAGTATACGTGTACCAAATTGTAGCCATTTTAAACAAAGTTAAAAAGAAATACTTTTTGCCGCCCCTGAACCACCGTGTGCCGTGCCATGCCGCGACGTCAGTGCGCGCCAGCCTTTATTTAGGATTCCCATCAAACCCAACATGGTGTCAAAGACGTCATCTCTTGGCAACCATTCAAAAAGGGTGACAATAATGATTGCTGCATGGTTTGAACAACAGGCTGTAGTGAGAAAAGCCTGTGTTGCATTTCCAAATTATTAGAACTTTGTACATTCTATAATCAAAAGAGTTAGTCAAAATAAAAGCCAATATGAGTTTTATTTTTTTATTGGTCTTATAATCTATGTTAACGAGGTCTCCATAGCGGTGGCGGTTTCCTCAGTGTACTTGCCCTTGTCTTTGCCGAGGGCTGCCAGCCTGCCTTTCGCTCTGCGGTCAAGGATCGACTTGCGGTCCTTGTTCATCTTTAGTTTGACGATCACTCACTATGACAAACAAGAAATAAAATATATAAATATAACATTACTATGAAATGATATGGATTAAGTGGAGTATTGGTAATCAGAGCCATGAAAGTGTATCAGCAAGAGCAGTGTCCCTGTCAAACTTGTGCATAGCATCAAGTGAGACATGAAGACACAGTCTATGTTACGAGTTATCATCATTTTGGAGTTAGTTGGTCTGTATAATGAATAGCATGATCACTTATCTTTATGCATTACATTATTCAGTAAGTATATCTATTATCTAACTTGCCAAAGGAGAAGAGCAATCCTCATTATTATTAGTATTATTACTATTGATTCAATGAAGTTACTTTATTGACTACAGTTGGTTTATTGTCCGTGTGGTGACGGATTAAGAATACGGAATGTCGCCACACCGTATCATCCCATGGGTGTCGTAACAGCTGACAGAGGGAGCTTATTATGCAGAGAACAGCACTGTAAGAGAAGGAAAAATTTATACAAACCCTATACCAACCTGTTTGGCCAGCGTGGTATAGTAAGCCAATTCCTCCTTTCAAAGGAGAGGCCTAGTCCAGCAGTGGACTGTTAAAGGCTGATGATGATGATGATAATGATGAGTTGGTTTATTTGTCAGCTGATATTTTTTTTTTTAAATCAGTACATTTCATTCATATTTTCAATACTGGGTGTAGTTTTGCATCCACAATCCAAAATGTTACTGCTATAGTAAGATTTTCTGAGCAACATTTCAGAGTTTTACAGCATAATATTCTAATACATGCAAGTTAACTCTACAGGTTGTAGCTAACAGTTATACAAAGAATGTTGCTGTGCTTCTAAATGCTGCCTCACGAAATTTGACTGCAGTTAGGATGCATCATAAAGTACCGTCTAGCATGCTATTCATACAAATCTAGAGATATAGGTAGATTATCAGAAATACCACAAAATAATTACCACTCAAGTTTTACATCTGCCAGTGTTGGCATTATTTGTTACACTAATTGTTATAAATAACAAAACCCAATGTGAGAATTGGTTCATGAGGGTTTTAGTCAGTTAAAAGTGTAGTAAAAACAGTAGATTTTCAATAGGTTAGTTATCTGAATAAGTTGCTATTAGTATACTTAAATAAATCAGCTGCCTTATTGTTACTGCAGATGGACTGGTAACAACTTATTTTGAGTGACCATAGACAGTTGAATTTATATAATATTTTATCTGAGGCTATAAAAAAAATGTAAATTAGCTTACCTTTGAAGGGTGGATACCGACATATGCGCTGGCTCCGTTGGCCTTCTCACGCTGGATCCTCTCAATGTAGACGACAAACTTCTTACGGTACACTTGCACTACCTTGCCGACCTGTTGGCCTTTGTAGTGACCGCGGACAACCTGCATCATGAAAGAGTTCAGAACAAATGAGTAAATTGGCTCTTACACTACATACAATGGAAATGATTTTTTATAATGTCAAATAAATAACCAATTTAGATTGACAAATCTAAAGTGAAAATAAATCTGTCTGTTAACATTGTGCTCAGCAGCTTTCTGCATATGCACATGAATCTCCTTGCTGCTGAAGTTAAAATATATTTTGAAAAGTCCCAAGATAAATGAATGAATATAGTAATAATCAAGTCTCCATGATTTCTTAGGTGAGAGAAGATAAAAAATAAATGATTAGTCTAATATTCCAAATAACATTACTGGTCGTCTATTAAGAACTCAAACAGTATCAAAATGTATCCTTGGAACATAGACCAAACCTGTTCTTTTTTTACCAAACAATTTGATTAACTGTTCATGTTTTGACTAGGGAATGCAATCTCGGCCTTTTTTAGCGAGATTAATCTCGGGCGATAAAAGGGCGAGATCTCGCGAGATTGTCGAGATTACACTCAAGCATAAAAATGTCTTATTCGAAGCGCGAACTGACACGGACGGAGCTGCAAGCTGTAGGTATCGGCATTAATAAAAAAAATAATTTATTTATACGAGTCCGGGGGGTCAAAAGCCAAACTTTTGCAGTTCGTGGATGTCTGCCTGAGAACTGCGGTTTCAATTAGCGTTGAATCCGAAAGGGCCTTCTCAGCGGCTGGTTATCTGGCTGACAGAAAAGGAAGCCGTTTAGCAGACGATTCTTTGGACATTTTGTGCTTCTGAAGGAGCTACATTGAAAATAATTCGTAATAATGGCATGTGATTTGAACTGAACCAATCTTTCCTTTGATTGGTAGGTATATTTTGTTAATTAGGATCTGTAATTTCTAGTAGTCTGCCTTATTGGTATATTTTGTTAATTAATATGTAATATCTAAAAGGTCTACTGAGTAGATATAGTTTTATTTACCTAATTGATAATAATACCTCAGTTTAGTAACATAGATCAAAAGTAAGTTTTTTTTTTGACCTCTCGTTGTTTTGTTTAATAAAAAAGAAATGTTTTATTACTAAAATATTTTTGTTTGATATTAGAAGCGAAGACTGGTTGGTTCTTTCCTTTCTTATTTAACAGATACGTCCGTAAAAGTTTATTTCATAAAAGTTTATTAAAAAATTATAGACAGATAGGTACGTCAAACTATGTTTGAAGCATAAACGGCTATTGAAAAATTCGTGAAAAATAATGTTTATCTTATAATGCTTAAAATGGTTATTATTTTTGTCCTAATTTATTCAAATCTTGTGATTATTTACAAAAAGAAACCATACAAAACTGCCAATCTTGCGAGAGCTCGAAATTGGCGAGATCTCGCGAGCTCGGCTTCATAAACTCGCGAGGTCTCGCTTGAGCCCAAATCTCGCGAGATTTGTATTCCCTAGTTTTGACTAGTGTTATCATGGCACCATCCAAGATTTTCCACTTATGGGCACATCATCTGCTTTGAAGAGCTTTAGCAGATTCAACAGAATATAAGCTCTATAGAGAATTACACATTGAGTTAAAGTATTCTATAAAAGAAATGATATTTATCATGCAGTAACAGTTTTGGAATGAGAGCTGTATGAATTCTTTAAAAAGCAACCCGTTGAGACACTTGTTGAAAAAGCCGTGCCGATTTTATTTTCCGAAAAAGTTAAACCAGGCACTGAAATGTACTTCAGTATCGTTGAAGAAAAGAAATTTAGTGATCAGGAGCAATTTTTCGCAGGTGATTTTGTTTCAGTTCATGAAGACGTCGAAATTATGCTTGGGTATACGACAGACGAAGGTCTTGTTATTTTGGGTAGCCCAGATGAGGTCAAGACCAAATTGAAACTAGGAAGAGACTTTCCAGAATTCTTTGTCACCAAGCCGCTAATATTCCAATTGCCAGTTTCACAGCAATTGGAACGTGGCAATCAAATCAGAAAGAATTGTTTCAATGAGAAAATCGATTTAACAGACTATTGGGAAGGTTTGGTTAAATTTTATTCCATGGACATCTTCGTACATCCGGTAATGAAATTTGCGAAGCTTTGTTCAAAGAGGAATAAAGTGTACTTGTACAGATTCAGTTGTAAGACCGAGAGGAATCTTATGAGTCTTGTAATGGGAGCAGTGGCAACCACAGGCAACAAACCTGTCACTTGTCATGCTGATGATGTACTATACTTATTTAATTACAAAATAATGCCAGTTAAATTGGATACTAACTCTAACACATTTCGACTGATAGAGAAAATTATTATATATAATAAGTTCTTGAGTAGTCTAGATGTGTATTATTGTTATCCTCTAAGTCCTTCCATGACAAATTTATGAAATATTTATATTTTAATATTTGCTTTGATACAACCAAGGTCAGCCCCCTTTACCCTGCCAATTAGAATGCCGGATCCAGAGATGGAGCAAATTATTTTAAGAAAAGTACCTACCTATAGTTTCGATAAACTTATGTATGAGGATGAGGATGTTTGGTCTATCAAGCACTAAGGTAAAGGCTCCTAATACCGAGGTAGTCAAAATCGGCTCCTAATTCCGAGGTATTTTTGTTTTCGTTCTTATCTTTTCAATATTATTATGTAACTACTTAAAAACAGGATTCACTCATTCCATGTTTCAAACTTGCTCACATACGTGAAGTTCATAAGTGTAACCCCGGAGCAACTAGTTAAAATCAATCAGTCTCTGCCACGGCGGCGACGCAAGTGGTTTTTTCATATAAACACGGATCCTGTTAGATAAGTGAGCTCATTTTTTTAACGTAAGTTTTTGTTGTGATTTTAACATAAGGTGTTGAAGGTCAGCAATTTGTCATTATTTTGTGTTATTTTACTTGCCATAATTATCAAGATAATTTATGTTTTAAATCGATTTAATTTAAATTGTCTTTCGGGATATATACCACGTACCTTTTTTTGGAGTAACCGACATTTCGGAAGCAAGCGCCATGTTCACGGATGTACTGATGGTATTGCGGGTGGATGAATGTTACGAGCAAGTATAACGGTCTACCCGCTTTCTTACTCGTTTTTTGCGTTCAACACTACTAGCACTGTTATCACTATCGCATCGTACCCGATCAGGACATACTACACTCACTACGTCAGCTTTGGGTTTTTTTGGTTTAGGTTTGATTTTGTTCTTTTCACGGGTTTTACATAGACGTACCACTGGATGCCAGATACTCGACAGTTGAAACCCATCCTCTCTATTGAAATTCTTGACCTTTTTAATTTCAATAGCCTCCCTAACCATTCGAGGTATGAAGTGGCGTTCTGTCGAAAGCACCTGAGGGTTATGTAACTTAATCCAGTGGTCGGTACCCGAGTCTAAGAGGTGTTGAGCTATGGCCGACTTGTGTGGTTCATTATTTTTGACTGCCCTAATGTGGTCCTTTATTCGGCAAGAGATGGTGCGTTTGGTTTGTCCTATATAGGAACTCCCACAGCTGCAGTCAATTTTGTATACACCTGGCTTTTCTAAGGGAAGACTGTCTTTCGGCGTTCTTATATATTGCGACAGTTTCTTAAAAGGAGTGAAGATAGTTTTAACTGAAACCTTCTTAAGGATGTTGGCGACCTTATCTGTCACTCCTTTGACGTACGGTAAGTACGCTGGGTGTCGTTCAAACAAAGGTACGTGGTATATATCCCGAAAGACAATTTAAATTAAGTTTAAATGACCACGAAAGTTTAAATTCCTATAAATTGATTTAGTATCTAAAATATAAAACTAAATACCACGGAGTTAGGGTACGTTTTTAAGCGTAGTTCCTAATTCGGAGGTACCATCGGTAATAGGAGAAACACTACATCGTATTCACTTGCTTATTACTTTTAATACAATATTTTTTTTACAGAGGCGTTTGTTCATTTAAAATTATTATTATTCTTTCGAAGTAAAAACCTAATTCCTTGGTATGTTTTATTGGATAGAAATCTTATTAAATGTTGTCAAACATGATCCAGAAAACAACATTTTCTTTGAAAGGCCTAAATAAGAAGTAGCTCTTTAGTCTAGTAAAATGTAATTATTTTGTACAGATTTGGACAGATATTAACACTTTTCAATCACAGAAATGTTGGTTTCAGTAAGAATTGAATAAGTTATTTATTCGGCCAAATTTTTATGGGTCGGAATTAGGATTACAAATTACAGGAATTTCTCCTAATTCCGAGGTAGGATTTTTGTATACCTCGGTGTTAGGCTCTATGAGCTCCTAATACCAAGGGTATGCCTCCGTATAGGAATCGTCATAGAGCCTTATACCGAGGTAAATGGCAACCACAAATAGTATATTAGGGTTCCTTAAACCAAAACTTTCGCGCCATATCGGAATCCTTTATACACGCGCCGAACGCCCCGTTACAATTTAGCGTTTGCGCTTAGCCGAATTTTGGATTATCTTGATACCTACCTACTAAGATATATTCAAATTTTATATGAATGAATATGTGTGTTATTAATAATTTAAAACAAGTAACCTATCTACTCGAAATTTAATAAAACTTTTTAAAACATTATTTTATTTATAAACTCCTTTGTGACTAGAGTAGGAGCATATATTTTCAAAAAATACCACTACTATTTTACTAATATTATTTAACTTATAAAATTGCTGTACGGAACCAATTAACTCCTTTTTATTCTACCTCGGAATCAGGAACCGGCTACCGCCGTATTAGGTTTCAAGCCTGAAAATACCTCGGAATTAGGGAAAATCGACTTTGCTATAAAACTATTTTTTTCATGAATAAATCTTTTGAATAGACACATAATAATAGACAAAATTTAATGTCCATTTTAGCCGAAATAATATTTTTACATAGGCTAAAATATTTATAACTGATTATTTTTCCTGCTTGCTTCGAAATGTCACGAAATACCTCGGTATTAGGAGCCTTTACCTTAGGGCTTATTATTTGTAACAAACCTTTTTCATATAATTGTCAACGACACTCACTATTTAAACTTCTCTATAAATAAATTTGTTCAATCCAAATCAATTTGAGAAACCCGACTCCAGACGATTCTCTTGGCGCGAAATGGATCCAGTTCACGGCTGATGGTCAAAACTTCCTAGATATTGGCAATGAGTTCATAGCCGGCACCACCCCTGACGCCGACGATATTCAGTTCTGGGAAATTGTCCACAAACAATATGAACCGAAGTCATATAAAAATTGAAATTTCGAATTGTATTAAATTTTATCATATTTTTAGGAGACACGGGCCGCAAGGAGACAAAATAAACTAAAGGCGGGCCGCACTTTTGGTAATAACTAGGCAGCATTTTACAAGTCTTGCAGCTATTTTTTCACTGAATCATTGGCAAAGCGGAGACGCTTGACGGCGTGATAGGTATGCCGACCTACCGACAATGTCAATACATTGATGCCCATTCCATTCCACTGCAGGGAATTGAAGATCTCCTCTAGCGTTGGTGAAGATTTTCGGGAATAAAGTGTGACCCCATCCTACCTCTCGAAGCTATTGGGTGGGTCTTGTTTACTTGTTCATGGTTTGAACAGAAATCGTTGCCATTTGATCCTCTTAACACCTCCACATATTTTCAATCCAGGAGTCAAAGGTTTTTTCGGCATCTGGACTGTAGCGACGGATTAAGTCATCCTCCTAGCGTTATCGCAGTTGCGACCCGGCGGCGTATTTACAAAGTCTATACCATTAGAGTGAAAGTGCAAACTGAACTGGCTTAGCTTTTGTTTGACAAAATTTTGAGGAAACCCTAGTCTATTCTAGTACAGAATTTACCCGAAATCGCGTAGACTTTGTAAGATAAATTCATTCTAAAATTGCAGCAACAAATGCTATTCAATTTGGGTCTAGGTTTAGGACCACAATGTGCCTAGTGCCTAGTTTTGGTTGGTTAGGTGCGACTGTATGTAGGTAATTAGTTTGTATTATATTATATCAGTAAGTAGACTTTATGTCCAATTAAATAGTATTTAATAAACTGAGTTGACGGAGCCCTGCTTCGCAGGGCTGCTTTTTTTGGGTTAAGGGTCAAAAAAGAACCTAACATAACCTATTTAGTTACTTGAATTACATACAGTCGCACCTAACAAACCAAAACCATGTTTGAAAATATCACGACAAAGCCTTTCTATTTGAGTGAATATGAATTATACAGTACTAGGTTTTGTACGTGTATTTTCTTTGAAAATATCAAGGCCAAAAGCTAATCCATTTGAATATTTTTTTTTACTGAGATAGATTAGGTATTGTCGAGTAATATGCATAAACAAAAGCTCTTCTATTAGAGTCTGACTCGTGACTCAAATAGTATGCCTTTGTAAATACGCGACCTGGCGTCCGCTTACTCTTACCGGATTTCACTGAATATTATGACCCTACTTAGTGCCTCCCAGTATAATTACCTTGAAAATTGTAAAGAACACTTCCTTGATTTATTAATATGTAATTGTGATTGTCCAATACATATACCACCGTGTCCTTTACTACCGCCTGATAATTATCACCCACCTTTTTATGCTATCGTTCAATATAACTTTAGACCCAAAACAATTAAGCATGCAATAATAATAAAATATAATTATTATAAAGCCGATTATACTACAATCAATAAAGAAATTGGTGGACTTGATTGGGATACTATTCTATCTGGCCGTTCAGCTGAAGAATGCGTCGACACTTTTTATGACCTTATTTTTGGTTCAATAAAAAATAATACTCCCAAATCCAGATTAAATACATCAAAATTTCCCATATGGTGTTCCCCATCACTTATTCATATTTTTAGAAATAAAAATAAAGCATGGATAAAGAGGAAACAATATAAAAACATATCTGACTACGAACAATTTTCTTTTCTTCGGCGCAGGTTCACCAATGAGTGTAAAAGTAATTATCTGCGTTACATTACCTCTGTAGAGAAAAATATTAAAAGAAATGTAAAGCACTTGTGGACTTATGTCTCTAACCGAAAAGGTAATACAGGGATACCATCTACTATGTGTTACAAAAATCAGTCATCTAGCGATCCGGTTAGGATCTGCGAAATTTTCAAGGATTTCTTTCACTCGGTATACGAGGATTCTACATACATTAGTAACGAATGGTCGCCACCTGATGTCAACGTTAATAATTGCACGCTTATAGATAGTATAACGTTTAGCCAAGCACAGGTCTCAAAGTCACTAAAAGCCTTAGACACAACAAAGGGTTCCGGACCAGATGGTCTGCCTCCTTATTTTCTTAAACAAACAGCTAATAGTATTTGTATTCCATTAAATATTATATACAACAGATGCATCTCTGAAGGTACTTTTCCAAAACTGTGGAAAATAGCTAATATAACACCTGTGCATAAAGCTGGTTCGAAGCAGGAAGTAGAAAATTATAGTCCAATTTCTATTTTGTCCACCTTGTCGAAGCTTTTCGAGAGACTTGTCCACGAGTCTATACATCAGATCATCTATAGAGTTATTATTGACGAACAACATGGTTTCATCAAAAGAAAATCGACTACAACAAATCTGCTAATTTTTACGGACTATTTATTTTAAAAAATGGATCATCAAGCTCAAGTGGATGCTGTGTACACAGACTTTCGAAAAGCATTCGACAAGGTGGATCATACATTACTCCTAAATAAACTTGCGTATAATGGAATAAGGGGTGATCTACTTCGTTGGTTCTGCTCTTACATTACGAATAGATCCCAAATGGTCGTAATTAAAGGATATCGGTCGGCACCTGTTACTGTTACATCTGGAGTCCCCCAAGGCTCAATTCTAGGTCCTCTTTTATTCATTTTATTTATAAACGATATTGCAAATGGTTTTAGGCACTCAAAGTTTTTATTATATGCTGATAATTTAAAGTTATACAGACCCATAAAAAAATTTGCTGATAGTTGCCTACTACAGGAGGACCTAGATCGTCTGTCCAAGTATTGTGTTGAAAATAAAATTCACTAAATATTTTTAAGTGTGTCAGTATCTCATTCACCAAAAACAAAAACATTATTCCAAGTTTATACAAAATTAATAACGTAGTTTTGGTAAAATCATCTACTGTACGAGATCTTGGAGTGCTGTTGGACAACAAACTCCACCTAGATCAACACATAGAGAAGATTGCGAACAACGCATATCGTATGTAGGTACGGCTTTATAATGTGATCCACGACTGAATTCAAGAATCCGAATACTTATATTCATCTTTACAAATCCTTAGTCAGATCACAACTAGAGTATGCTGTGGCTATATGGAATCCTTACTATAATAAATATGTAGATAGCTTGGAGACTGTTCAGCGAAAATATCTCAAATCCGTAAACTATCGATGTTTTCGTAGTTTTTCCACTTATAAATATTTGTTGAAAAAATACAATTTGTTGAATCTGAGGTGCAGACGGTTATATCTAGAAATAATGCTGCTTTATGATATATGCAATGGTAGATATAATTTCACAACTTTAACAGAAAATTTGTCTTATATTGTACCAAGAACTGTCATAAGACGAGAGGTGCGTGCACGTCCTCTTTTTGCATTACCAACCTGCAGAACTAATGCTGGTGTTCGCGCACCTCTACGTCGCATTTGTAGGAACTACAACGAGTATTTCGCTGATCTTGACATTTTTGCAATGCCTGTTAATAAGTTTAGAAATTCCCTAATAAATAAATTGTTAACGAAATTAAATGACAAAGTCATGCGTTTAAACGGTTTATAAAAATTAGCTTTTCCAGAGAGCGACTGCGTGTCTGACCTCCGTCTTCCAAATGGATGGCGATAATCCATGGTTTAGACTAGTGTCAGTTCATTCAGATGTATATACGCCTTATTACGACAGTCAAAGATCTTCATGACAGCCGGGACCGACGGCTTAACGTGCTCTACAAGGGACGGGCCTAGGGACAATAAAATTAACAATCCAATACGCACTTTACTTCGAAAAGTCAAGTCAGGGGTTCGCGCCGTGGATACCCTCTGCATAGTTGTATATTGATATGTCCACTAGGCTATCGCTGCCTTCATTAAAAAAAACTAAGTACTTAAATTAGGATCAATTTGCTTTCTTTTCTGTGCATATCAAAATAAACGTTTGAGGCATGACAGGTTTGGCTACCCAGAGTATCAGGCGTTTTTCTAGCAAGCGATCACTGTTACACTGTACATTAAGTAAGTATACAAAATTCCACTACCCAACTCCATTCTAAGGGAGTCGAAAAATACACGAAAATAAATATACATAGGTAACCGTCACGACCTACAGCGGCGGGCGGCAGCGACAAGCGTTTTCGATGTACATGGCGCGTTTACTCTGACGCGAGATCGGTCGCGGCGCGCGGCCGCGACAGAGCGCGCCATGTACATCAAAAACGCTTGCCGCTGACGCCCGCCGCTGGTGTTCGTGACCAGGCCGAGCTTTGCGACAAGGCGGAAAACTCGAGATCAAAACCCATACCAACCCGTTGGCCTGCCTGGTATGGTAAGCCAAATCAGCCAAAATCCTTCTCTTGCCTCACAGTGCTGCTGAAGCAAACTAGGCGAGGCCGAGCAGTGGACTGCGAAAGATTAAAGAATGGATTGATAAAATCTAAGTACCCTAAACAAGATCAAGCCTAAACCAAAATAAACCCCCGCCAGGCCGAAATCCTAAAGCCGCTATAACGATCTATTCTTGAATGTTGTCTTCGCGTTTTTCAATAGCTTGTCCCACTTGTGTAAGTGCTTAGCTCTGCAACTGCGCTGCCTCGAAAATGGATGCCCTTTTTACTTACTGCATTATTCATTATTTTGAAGCAGTGATACACACTAGCAAAGTGAAAATTTTGTTTATTATTTATCAGGTCTTTATCTAGTAAATCCATAGGCAGATACATGATTGGAAGATTTTCACTCGATATAATTTTAATTTGAAAAAATGCTTTCTCTTAATATTTTTATGCATATTTTAAAAAATAACTTTTCCCCTTGAAATTGCTACTCACCGAAAGAGCTAGTTTAATTGGAAATGCATAGACGAATTGTCACTAAAACGATTATTACTTGAGTTATTAACGAAATAAGATTTCAGATAGTTTCGGGGTGGCATGCAATGACAAAAATTGTGCAATATTCAACTTTATAGCTACCACTTAACGATGACCTCTAAACGATGTTTTGACCTTCAAGGTAGCCTCTTAATGGCCACATAGTCTTGTATCGAGGGCGAAGCATATGTCGCATACCTATTTATCCCTATCAGATACATGAAACCTACATCAGTTTGGTAAGCTAGACTCTATGATTACAATCCCATTAAAATCACATTAGGAGGAATAAAGCGTGTGCAAGACATGTCGGTATATAGGTACTTTTGAGATTTTTGGGTGGCGGGTGTATATTGATACTAGATACATATCTGGTGATTATGGAATATGGAAATAATTATAGGTGTATAGGTCATACTTCAGTAGATTAAGTATTATAGATTACACGCAGCACTTATGGTAGGTACGAAGATTTGCGGCACCGATATCTCGTAAAATGTAGGTACCCACAGGCTACAGGTAACTTATTAGGCTACTGGTCTCTCTACAATTTCATAAAACTATACAGGACACCGATAAGAAAGATCTCCTTAAAAAATCTTGAAATACAACATTTTAGCCGATAAATACTTCGCATTAAGTCCTTAACAGTGACGGATTAAGACTACTTGATGCCCTAAGCAATCCATGTCTGTGGGCCCCCCTATCCGTATGTCAACTAGAATCGGTCTTTAAACGTTTACCGCCTAAAAACATTTGTTTCTTTGTAAAATAAGATGATGAGATGTAACGTACTTTAGAAGTGGAGTAGGTGCGACAACAATAAAAACCAAAGCATAATTTATTTATTTATTGAAATGCGCCTTGCGGCTTTTCCGAGCATTGAATTCACGCAAGATAGTATTAACGTCCAACGTTTTTAACATATCGGCCTCTATGTACAATATCGATAAATTATCGAGCCTTTCTTGTATCATCCTTGTCCTTTTTTCATTTTTTAATATTTTTAATTTTGAAAAAGAACTGAGTATTTTGTAATGATAAGCGATAAAAATATACGCAGGGCTCTTTCTACATTAGGGAAAGCTGATTCAATCTTATCATCATGTAGGTATTATTTTATACAATTGTGCGTGAGTTTGATGTAAACTTGTGCGAGCCGAATCACTGGGTCTGAAACTTATTTTACTCATGACATACGAATGAAACTGTTGAATTTCTGTTATTAATTCGGTGTTAAGGATTTCTGGATATGTGTTTACTAGATTTGTACTGTGGTGACTGTATTCTGTAGTTTGATCGGGACACATAATTTTATCGGCATCGGGTATTTTATTCAAGAATGAGAATGAATGAGCAGCGAGTGGGCAAGCGGGAGAGGGGTTATGTCTCTAGGTCGGACTCCATGTCAACTTAAAACACGCGAATTTTCAAATTAGTTCTAGAAACTTTTTTAGATGTGTTTTTGGTGACGTGAGAGTGAGACGTGATGCCCTAAGGACGGATTATTTGTGCTCCTTCTGGTGCCCCCTCAGACGTCATGCCCTAGGCAATTGCTTAATTTGATTAAGGGTTGATCCGTCACTGGTCCTTAATGACTAGGTACTAACTGTGGTAAGTTAAATACAGTGACCGACTCCTTAACTGCATCAATGTTCAAGACGCCTTTGAAATAAACATTTTAACCAAGTATTCAAACTTTGATACAAACCTTTTTATACAATTTGAAAATTTATTGTACTGCGTTCCCGGAGTTGATGCTCACATTGTTGGACATAATATTGCTACATAATTCTTTGCAATTTAATTTATTTTAGAGATAATAAGTACCACGACCGTATAAGAAGTATATGTACCGACTGCACGGTTGACGTAGTGGTTTGAGCTGTCGCCTCGCCGCTTGACACTGCGCGCAGTATTGTAGGTTCGATCCTCACACGAGATCACACTTTGTGTGATTCATAAATTGTTGTTTCGAGTCTGGGTGTTATTCGTGTCTGTTAGTTGTATGTATGTTTGTAAAGTCCCTCGCGACACAGGATTTAGTCCTAGTGCGGGAGTTGTCTTTCTAAAAAAAAATACAAAAAATGACTTTATAACTGATAACATTTAATACTAATAAGTATCTAATGAATAACGTCACACTTCTATTTTAACTTGTGCTTTTTTCATGCGTTAGATTCTAAGACTCGTTACTCAGGACGCGTTCCCGAAATGATTTTTGGTGGTAGGGTATTTATCAGGGCCGTCTTAACCCGTCTCGGGGCCTTGGGCACACAAAAAGCCGAGTAAAAGTGGAGTAAATGGATGACATAGACAGATATTTACTACGAATTTTTTTGAGGTTTCCGGCGACTGGGACCGCAATTAACTGGGACCGCGGTCCCAGTTGCCGGATTTGTAAAAGATAAATAATTTTCTTCCAGCAACTGGGACCACTCATAGATGACTTAAATAAATCTATTGTTCAAGCAAAAATCGGTACAGTCAAACAAAAAATCTCTAAATTATTTATATAATTATCATTGACTCGTTCTAGACATGATTTTATCCTATGCGCTTAGTAATAGATTAAACTAGCCCGTTTTTACAAAATTCACATATAAAGGTAAACACACACAAAGGGAATAGTATTGTATGATTGTATAATACTATCCCTCTCTAACTCGAGTCCGTTTTGCCTGTCGTTTTCAAAGTCAGGTAGGTAGCTCCCTTTTGTTATAAACGGGCAATTTTGCAACGCCCGATGACTGGCTCGGCCAATCACTGACAAGAACCTTATCAGTTTAAGAAAGTGAAGTTTTGTATCAGAGTGTCATATTAGATCATAGTAAGATACTGCGCTGAATATTCGTTGTAAATTGTGTGATGTGAGTGGTGGTGTAGTGACTTCATTTAATAGTCTTCAGGTATGTAAAACAATTTTTTATTAACTTATTTATAAACAAAACAAGCTAGTAAGGGTGTTTAACGACATGGTTACAAATATTTTTACTTAAGAGCGCTTCTCATCTTTGATTGTGACTTTTTAATATCACAAAAAAATTGTCGAATATTAAGATTATCTGATAGTTAATATTTGCTTTTTCAATTTTAGAATTATCAAAATGGATGAAATAAGTCCTTCAACTTCACATGGTGAACAGTCGTTTTATATTGATGTCACACAAAGAGGACGTGAACTTTTGCGAAGAGCTGGCTATGAATATATTCTTAAAAGAATAAACAAAAATGGCTCAAAACTTTGGCGATGTGCAAGAAAAAGTGTTTGTTACGCAACAATAACAATCAGAGTCGATGCGATGCCTATTTTAAACGAAACTGCGCATTGTCATGACCCAATTGATTTAGTGAAAGATAAAGTGAACCGCCAAATGCAAAAATGTGTTGAAGATATTCAAAAGGACATAAATATCCCAGTTGCGCAAGTGTTTGAAAATAATATAGAAGTTCTCAAAGACGAGGGATTACATTTTGTTACGCAATTACCACATTTTCACAACATAGAAAAGCGGCTCTATAAAAAAAGAAACGATGCTATTGGAGCCAATAAAGTCACTATAACATTTCACGTCAATACAGTCACACACAGCGCATAGGATAAAATCATGTCTAGAACGAGTCAATGATAATTATATAAATAATTTAGAGGTTTTTCATTTGACTGTACCGATTTTGGCTTGGACAATAGATTTATTTAAGTCATCTATGAGTGGTCCCAGTTGCTGGAAGAAAATTATTTATCTTTTACAAATCCGGCAACTAGGACCGCGGTCCCAGTTAATTGTGGTCCCAGTCGCCGGAAACCTCAAAAAAAGAGGAATTCGTAGTAAAAATCTGTCTATGTCATTGCAGTCCCCAACATTGGCAGTAAAATGAATCATTTTTGTCATCATCGGCCCTGTATATCTAAGTATTTGATTTGTGTAGTACATGTGTGCCCTTGGCCCTGGGCACGTGTACCCATGTGCTAAAGACAGTCTTTTTCGAAATCCTAGGTTCTGGGAGGACAAGCGGAAATTCAACGACGCTTCCAGATCCAGCAAGAAGTCTATTGTCGAGGCAGAACACATTGCCAAACTTGGTAGGCGACTTCGAACTAATTAAAAGATATCTCACGGGGGGGTCATGCTTTCTAGTCGCTTGCCAAAGCTGTCCAAGGAAATTTCTACCAGTTCTATCTTCCGCTACTGCGTTAATCCAATGACCAGGCTTGCCCATAATGCAAATGACAAGGCTGGACTTAGTCCAACTAAGCAATTGCCTGAAACTCGACTTTGGATGATAATGGATAGCCACTCCACACTACATCCCATGTTGTGGGAGCTCCCTGTCTGTATTTAATACGCAACGCATGGTCAGGCGGAAACTCTTAACTCTCGGATATTCACTAGTGGGCCGGAGAGCCTCATAGCAATAGTCCTGAAGATTTGCCTCTGAATTGTCACCCATTTTAACGCGGCTTTACCGTATTTCGTACGTAACCCAAAAGATTCCATTCTCAAGGAAATTAGCCCATGTTCACGCGACCTGTCAACTTAGAGGCCCATATCTGTAACGTCTCTGCTTTCCAAGGTAACGAAGCGAATAATAAATACAAGTCTCTTTAAGTACTTATGTGGCTCAACTTCCGTCATGGTATTTCAGCTGGTAGTCTTCTAATGTATCCTACGCACCAATGGGCAAATGGAACTTTCACTGTTAACCTTGCTATAGCCAAGGCTTTTGAAGCTTCCATCCTGTGGAGTCTCCAGTGGACTCAACTGCAAATTGCAAGCTGCGGAAGGGTGCCAGCTATAGAAACGTTACAGAGAATCATGGTCGCAGTAGGCAGCAGCTACTCCTGCATGAAATATATTAATATTGCCAACGAATAAAGCCCTGTGCTCTCCCTAACGCTGTTCATCCTGAATCTGCAATCAATGACTTGTCGATTGAGCACATACTTTGTTATGTGGATGTCAGTACGGGTGCTGCACTTTATGAAGCGTCAGTTCGGCCACATGTGAAGTATTGCTCACATCTCTGGGCTGGGCTGGGCGCCAAAACATCGGTCAATGATGCCACGTTCACAGCTAGATTAGTTTTTGGAGGAGCGAAGATTAAGTCTCTACTATAAGATAAAGTCCTCTTTTCTTTCTGTCTGTCTGAATGATCGCGTAAACTCAAAAACTGCCGAACAGAAGACGCGGGCGTAGTCTAGTTGTAAATAAAACAGTTTTGTTTCTTATTTAGGTAGGTACTTAATAAAAATATCATCAATATTAAAAGTAATAGAATGATAGTTGACTGAGGCAATAACGTTAACCCAAGCATATCTTGGTGTGATGAAAAGGGAGCTACGACTAAGATGACAAAATTTTGGCGCAAAAGGAGCTAGTCGCGAAAAACCAAAGTTAGTCTTGTCGGAACACTGGTATTCTCAGTCATGCTATACGGCGTAGAATCCTGGACGCTGAGATCGTCTATGAAAAAGTTGCTTGATGCTTTTGAAATCTGGTGTTGGCGGAAAATGCTTCAAATCCCTTTTACTGCGAAACGTACAAACGTCTCCATTCTCAAAAATTTAAATATCAGCACAAGACTTTTCACAATATGTCTCAAAAGAACATTTTCATACTTTGGGAACGGTCACACGGGCCCTCTGCTCGGTGGTCGGACCAAATCAAACATCTAACGGGGCCCATCACTCAACGCCGCTCTATGGCATACCGAAGACAGAAATACGTGCAAGACTGTCCTCAAAGACCCAGAGAATAAAACTCTTTGCAGACGTGATTTTCAGTAATGTAGAAACGAATAACAAGAAAGGGATTATAACAAAATAATGTAAAGATTGAAGAAAATAATAATAAAATGATTGCAAGAAAAAAATTCAGCCTTCATTATATGAAACGAGTAAAGTAGGTATTTTATATATTTACTTCGGTATAAAATATACGGAAATTATCCATTTATTTGCTGGAATAACAAATTGGCAACTTAGGTGATTTTGAGCCACCTGCGCAAACACCTACGTGGTGCAAATTTAGAGAGCTCTAGAAGTATGGCGATACCTATACCAAAAAACAGTTTTATTGAAAAATGGTAATTACAAAAAAGAAAATTAGTTATAACACGGGTTTCATTTTTATTGCCCGCGACTCCGTTCGCGTGTACTTTGTTTTTTTCATTGATTAATTATCTAATAATCTACATTAAAGCTTCTTTATTGGTATACTATATAAAGATAGCCTTCGAGGATACACACATGAAGGTGCCTAAGCTTACTAACACTTGACAGAGCTAATTTAAGCTGACCGTGCGAAAACAGCTGGTACTTAGATCCAGACCCTCAACTTTCAGCGTTTGGCCTTAAGCTAAGCTGGACTCGTTTGAAACTAAACGAAAAATTGTCTGGAATTCGAGAAATACATCCGGGGTGTATATAAATACCCTCCGCACCCTATTAAAATCTCTGCTTCGATCACGTTTCGTTATAAATTAGTCACTTTTCTGGTGGAAAAGCGTTGTTAAACAGTTCTGCGGAATATTGTTCCATTCTTGTGCAATGGTTGTTCTTAGTGCTGCCACAGTTGTAGGCACAGCCTTATTCGCCTATACAGTATTTTTTAAAGTGCACCAAAATGCTCAATGAGATTAAGATACGTATCCCAACTTCCGCGCAATATCGTTGAACTTGTGCAGCAGCGTGGGGTCGGGCATTATCTTGCAATAGTTGCAAAAAAGTCAAATCATCGCCTGTCAATAACCTGTGTGGTACCACGTACTCTTCTAAAACCTCTGTTATATGAAGAACATTGGGCCGTCAAATCTCTACTTTCACCGTTTTGACGAACCATGTCGATGAACACAAGTTTCGTTCGCCTCATCATCGAAATGCCACCCCAAGCCATACACGAACCACCTCCAAAAGGAACATTAACAACAAAGGAACAAAGAAATACGCTATTGGTATCTTATTAGATATGAGAAAAGCATACGATTGACTCTCCTACGAAATACTACTGGCCAAACTGTACTCAATAGGTGTAAGAGAAATAGCATATGATTTGTTTACTTCTTAACTTCAAGATCGGGTCCAATACGTAGAAGAAGACCGGCCTGATTATTAATCATGTTTTTTTAATTTATTTTTTTATATACTCACGCCCGCCTGTATCTCAGAAGCGTTAGGCAGGGGTGTAATATTACACCCACATTTCACCATGAATTGTTAGGTCCCACGTAATAGGGGGCGAGCCTATTGCCGTTACCGGGCACTTCACCAGACTCCGTGCTGCTACTAAGAATTCGGAAAAACCCAGTAACACTTTTGCCCGACCCGGATATCGAACCCGGGACCTCCGATCAGCAGTCGTATGCGCTATCCACTGGACCACGGAGGCAGTATTAATCATGTATGTTCACAAAAAGCAAACATTTCAATATCCATACCACGAGGTAGCGTCTTAGGCCGTGTATTGTTTCTGATTTACGTTAAGGTAAAGGGTGCATAGAGTTCCCACCAAGAACTTAGGGTCCCAAGCCAATCTCACCTGCAAGTGGTGCACCTGCCGATCAACGGACGAGGCTCTGGCAAACAAAATATCCCGATAAGCGGCAATAGGCTCGCCACCTATTACGTGGGATCAAAACAATGGCGAAAAGTGGGCGTTTAATATGTCTCTGCCTACCCCTTCGGGGAAACAGGCGTGAGTCTATGTATGTATGTATTTACGTTAATGATGAAAGAATTTGATACCCAGACAGTCCTTTTTGCTGATGATATATCAATAATATTTCGGTGTAAAGACCCATGTAGCCCAAATAAAACCTAACAGGAATACTTATAACAAAAATAGTGAATTGGATGACTGAGCAAAACTTAGAATTAAATTTCAGTAAAACTTAATTAATGCAATACAGACCCTATCAAAAACAAAAAATAAAAAGTAACTTTTGTTATAAAAACTTTATCTTCCATAGTGTAGATGAATTCTCATTACTAGGATTGACTATTGACACCTTTATTAATTGGAAAGCTCATGCAGAAAAATATGCAAATAAATTGGCCAGATTTACACATTACATTTTTAAAAAAGCAAAACATGTACTTAAAAACAGCCATGTCAGCATACTACGCCTACGCATACCTACGCCTGGCTAAAATATGGTGTCGCGCTGTGGGGTAATAGATGGGTAATAGCGTTGACGCACAAAAACTTTTTATCTTCCAAAAGAAATGCATTAGAATTGTAAAAACGTAGATAGCATAGAAAGTACTAGGCCCCATTTCATAAATTTAAAATTCTCACATTAACCAGCTTATACATACATATTCGCAATATGCCAATTTGTAAAAGAGTACTCAGCTATATTCCCACTGATATTTGATCAATGCCATAAGCAACGAAATCTGAGCTTTAAAAATAAACTTGCTCTCCCGAGCTCCACACCAGGCCTCCGTCACTGGCTCAAATTCGCGCGATAAATACCTACCACTTCTTGTACCGCTGTCGGTACAAACGACAGAGGGCCGCCGCACGCCCGTCAACGTGTACGCACGGCACGTTTCCCGCGCTTTTTTATAGAAATGCCGAAACTACGAAGTTATCAATAATAATAATCATCTTTATTGCACCAAAGAAATTTACAATAATGAACCTTAACAAAATGGCAGATAGTACAATTGGCGGCCTTATCACTATTAAGTAATCTCTTACAGGCAACCTAACCTGGATGGATAAGAAAAACACGGATTCAGAAAAAGGGTAGTTTGGCGATCATTATTGATAAGATTAATAATACAAATATTTACATAGATAAATAACCATATACATATATAAATAAAGATATACTTACATAAATAACTATGTACATACATAAATAAGAAATAAATAATTATTAAATACATAGATATTAATATTAATGATACATAAATTAGTGTTAAATAAATGAAAGGAAATAGAAAAATGATAGTTACAAGAGTAGTAAGGTTAAAGAGTCAAGTAGTATTCTTTGAGTAATTTCTTGAATGAAGTTAGCGTTTGCGCTTGTTTAATAGACATCGGCAATGTATTCCACAAGCGTGCAGCTTGCACAGTAAATGATTTATCGTAGAAACTACTGGAATGCATTGGTATTGCCAGTCTCAAATTCACTGACGACCTCAGAGATCTACAATGCCTATCAGAAAGGAACTCGAAGCGATCTTTTAATTAATGGGGAGTAGAAGGGTTAAAGAGAATATTATAAAGTAAAAAAAGTCTGTGACTTGAGCACTTGAGCAAGTTGTGGAATTTAGAAACGTGATCATATTTGCGCAATCCAAATATGAATCTAATACATAAATTTTGAAGTCGCTCAAACTTATCAAGTTGCTCCTCCTTGAGATCTAGATAGCTGACATCTGCATAGTCAAGGATAGGTAGAAGAAGAAAATTTGCAAGCGCAATCTTAGTGGCAGTCGGCAGAAAGTTTCGCAATCTTCGCAACGTCCCAGCCGCAGAAAACAATTTTCTACTAACTTCCCTAATTTGAGGGACCCAGGATAAAGTTTTATCAATATACACTCCTAAATCCTTCACGCAATCGCTTATGGGTAAAGGAGTACCATTAAAGTTAACTTGGGGTAAACAAGTCCGGTCAACGTGCGCAATCAACCTGGGGCTACCAACAACAATAATTTGCGTTTTTGTAGGGTTGATTTGGAGACCAAATCTGAGGCTCCATGCAGCTATACGATCTAAATCCGAATTTATGATACGAATTGCTTCAGACAACTCATGGACAGGAGCTTGCGTGTAAATTTGGAGATCATTTGCATAAAGGTGGTAGGATGACTGAAGTTGATAAGAGATAGAATTTATAAAAATTGAGAAAAGTAAGGGAAATAGAACGCCACCCTGTGGAACGCCGACTGTAGACGTATACCAAGAAGACAAAGAGTCTTCAATCCATATACGCTGTCGGCGACCAAACAGGTAATTGTGAAACCAATCAATCACTGGTGGAGATATGTTAATAGAGCGCAATATGCCAAACAGAATATGGAAATCAATAGTGTTGAAGGCATTACTAAAATCAAGTAGGCAAATGACAGTCACGTTGCCATTTTCCATACCGAGCCTGATGTCGTCGGTAATGTTGATCAGTGCCGTAACCGTGCTGTGAACTGCAGGCTTAGCCAAGACGTCTTTCTGCAAACGTTAACGCAAAAAAATGTATGGAGTGAACGCAAAGTCACGTGATATAATCAAACAAATAGAAAAGTCGTAGCCAAATACACAACGCATAAAAAGCATTCGCATCGATAGAATAAACTCATCGTTTCTGCTATGTCAACCGCAAAATGGTAGCCAAGTTACCAATTTCGGCCAAAACTAACGCTATTAGTGTCGATTGCGTACGGATAACAATCGAATGATAGAACCCTGCAGAAAACGCAAAAAGGAATCCCACAGACGGTCAGCCTGTACTCGGCCTTGAGCTTCTTGTTAGGGCCTCGCTAAATGACTATGCCTAAAACATTGTTTAGCTATTTCAGACGCAAAGGGCCCATTTAATACAGCAAGGGGCCACTTAAGTGTTCTCCAAGTAAGTTGATTATCGCGATTCACGTCATTGTTTATGTTTCAAATTCCTTAGAGAATCAAAGTTTTTAAGTAATAAAAATTATTTAAGCTTTAAAAAACTCTAAATGTTTAAGATTATATATGATTATATAAAACTTAAAACGAATAAACAAATCTTCTGGTTCGAACGTTTGTTTCACTCGCATAAATATTTACATAACCTTGATATTTGACGCGCTTGACGCTTCAAACAACGCAAGGCATGTACTAATAACCATGTTGTGTCGCAGAATGCGCGTGTGACACTAACGCGTGGTGTTGGCTACCAATTTTGCGTTTTCTTCGATTGCAAACGCGTTTGCGTTTGAAATCGGAGAAAGGCGATGGAAACGATACCTATGAGTTTTGGCTGAGCCGGCTGGTCGGAAACCGGATTGGAGTGGATTGAAAATAAGGTTTTTATTGAGGAATGTGCTGAGTTGGGCATGGACAAGGCGCTCGAGTACTTTAGAAAGGAATAGTAGGACGGATAAAGATAAGATAAAGATAATTTATTTTGTAAAACATGTGTGTACATTACAAGTTACATTGCAAGCATGATGGTCAGTTATGATATGTGAGTGCGACATGTTTTACCGTTTCCGGCGTACAAAACTAATAACAGAATAGATTAGCAATACTAAACAAAATCTAAAATAATGTAATAAGAATCATACTAAGCATAGGAAAAGGAATATAACTAGGTACATAGGCATATAAGAATTTAGATAGCTACATGTTACATAAAAATTAAATTCATCAAAGCAAACAAATCAAATACATATCAATCAATGTCAAGGATGCAAAGATAATAAAAATAACAAACAAAATATATGTCAACAATATCAATGTCAAATAAAAATAAAATTAAAAGAAATGTCATAAGTATTATATTTCTTTGATAATATTGAATGTCATAGAAATCAATAAATAAATAATGTCAAAGATTGGCCGGTACTCAGAAAAGGAGGACGGATTAGGTTTTTTAGGTTAAGGAATAATTTAAGTTATTGTGCAGAAGATGGGGTTTAAAGGCACGAAACAAGTGAAAACTTGTTGTTTTTTCATTGCCGAAAGACAAGCAATAATGTATGTAGTAAGAAATAGTATAAGATTTGATATAAGTAGGTACTTATATAAAATTTTATCTACAAATTGACACCACTTATTTTATTCAGAGCAAAGGTAGGTATGTAAATGTTCTTAAATTGATAACTTTAGGTTATTAGAAATAAATATAAATGTTGTTTTTATTAAGGAAAATCAAGTTAATAATGTCAGAATCTTATGTACGTACTTACTGTATTGTCTGGTATTGTGCCCGATAAACGGAAATAGGCAATAAATCGTACGTAGTAGACGTACGATTATTATACATTTTATTTATTTTATAAGTATAACATAATATTACTTACCTATTGTTAATTTTATTAAATATGTTAGCCGTGTGGTTGACGGCATAGAGCCGTGTGGTTGACGGCATAGAATACAAGTGTCACCACCCCCTATCTTCCCGTGGGTGTCGTAAAAGGCGACTAAGGGATAACACGATGCAAATACCATATTTGCGTAGAGACGGAAAACTCGACAACAAACCCTATACGACTGCCTCGTTGGTCTCGCGGCATAAATGTGCGCGTGGGATCGGGAGGTCCCGGGTTCGATTCCTGGGTCGGGCAGTGTTATTGGGTTTTTCTGTCACGAAATTTTTAGTAGCAGCACGGAGTCTGGAAATGTGCCCGGTACGGCAATAGGCTCGCCCCTTATTACGTGGGACTAAAGTATATCTGGCGAAAAGTGGGTGTAGAAATACACCTCTGCCTACCCCTTCGGAGATAAAAGGCGTGACGATATGTATGTATGTTAACTATGTGTATTTACTAACTAACTCGTGTAGACATATATATAGGTATTTAGCAAATAAAATTATGGTTATTTCGCAACATTCGTTTATTACCAAAATCATCATAAGAACAACCCTAGCGCCTTCGTTCGATGACGCGCTTGTACGTACAGTCACACAATCTGCAAGTCTTTGCGTGAGTACTTAGGGTACATTTCTCTTCACTGCGAACAACGGCTATTATTATTAAGATTTTGTAGATGATTATAGCGTAGGTATTTTCGCTTTTGTATGGGAGTGATGTATCTGTTAAGAAGTAACTATTTAGTAATCTGTGTCCACACTATTTAAGTTTCACTCTGGGCCATTTGCAATGAGCGTTAAAATATATATCGAGATTCCAAGCGAAATAATGAGTATAAAATATGACAATAAATTTAAAAACGCACATAATTGCACCTAATTAATTAATGCTTTTATAGTATTGATGAATTTTTTGCTGACTAATGAAAATACATTGTAGTATGAATTTACATTGTTGTATATATACGATGTTTATAAGTGTCATCATAATAAAATATGTTTCGTTTTATAATAAAGATTTGCTATGCCCGAACAGAGACATAATGAACTAAATTGTATAAATATCTATAACACCTGAAAAAAACAAACATTGTGGAATGTCAATAACTAAATATGAATATTAATTACCTGTCTGAATGAATGAATATTAATTATCCTGATATATAAAATCGCAAATATTTAATTGCATATTCATTGCTTAATAACATATTGTACTGCTTGCAATATGCAAGGGTTCGCAGAGCTATTTCTGTTGGTCACGGTGAGTGAAGGTATACTGAAAGGTGAAGTGGTTCGGAATGAGTTTGGAGGAACATTCTACAGCTTTAAGGGCATACCATATGCCCAACCGCCTGTCGGAGATCTGCGGTTTAAGGTAAATATTGTACTCTAGCGTTTAGAAAGTAGGTATACAGAATCAGTCAATGTTAAACTGAAAGTCTTAGTTGGTAGTGACAATAATATCAGCCTTGTAATATATAGTCTCCCACTACTTACTACGGACCTCATCTCACTACCGACAAGGTTATCCATTATACTGCAAAATGCAAGTTGGCAGACCTTTCATTTCTTTAAAGCATTTTATAAGTCATATAATATGTGACACTTGGATGTTTTCATTTAACTTCCTGTAGGCAAGCGATAATAACACAATTTTATACGAATTTTATGTTGAAAACTCGACGACTTGAATCAGAAATCCAACCCAATCCTCTGTGTAGCACTATGTACTTATATAGCATAAAAAATAGCATTATACTACTAACAGCAGCTATACCATATCCGAGCTTTGCTGCAAGCTGGGATATGGCTGTATGTATATATAACTAGCTATATTCATGTTCATCTCCCCTCTTCTTCAAAACCAATTTCAGCAGTCTCGGCAAAAAGATGTCACAGGTGTTGAATTAACATTTGTATCAAAGTCGATACTATGGATGTCTAATTCTTTTTACATACATACATACATACACACATCAACAAAGTCTAGGGATATTTTATATTTCATCAAATATCTAAAAATCTATGAAGAATTTTCTGATACAGTAAATAGAAGAATCATAGATTATTTTAAGGTCTTTAATAAAAATAAAAAACATTTCGTGTTTTTTTTTGTTTTAAATAAAAAAATTAATTATTTTAATCATCATGGAAAATTAGTATGATAACAACAAACATTTCTTCTTAAAAAACTATTAATTTTAATAAAAATGGAAAAAATCTTTTAAAATCTAATCATTAATAATCAGTGTTGCCACCTCTTACATTGATTACACATCGACATCGATTGTTAATACTTAAAATTAAATTGTCAATGTCTTGCTGCGGTATGAGGTCCCATGTCCTTTGCAAGTGTTCGTAAAGTTGTTGTTCAGTCGTCAAATTTGGTGAAAAATCTCTCAAAGCTTTTCGTTGTAACATGTCCCAGGCATGCTCGATAGGATTTAAGTCGGGCGACTGTGCAGGCCAATCCAAAACTTGGATATCGTGCTCTCGGAGAGCGGTCGATACCAGCCGCGCCGTATGGCAAGGAGCATTATCGTGCATGAGTAGAAATTCATGGCCTATTTGAGTTCTGTGTGGGACAATAACGGGCTCTACTACCTCCTCGTGGTATTTTTGTGCAGTCATGCTGCCTTGGATCCAAACGAGTTGGGTTCGTCCGCCAAGACGAATTCCTGCCCACACCATGATTGTCCCGCCTTGGTATGGGTGGACCTCCTGAGGGTGCCGTAGACGGCTAACTCTCCCTGGAGCTCTCCAAACGCGTGTTCTTCGTGAATCCGGGTGAAACCCAAACCGGGACTCATCGGTGAACAGCACCAAAGACCATTGTTCGTCACTCCATGGTAAATGCTCCCGAGCCCACGAAAGCCGCCGACCGCGATTGCCACGTCGCAATGCTGGAACACGCAATGGTCTTCGAGCATGAAGATCAACTTCATGTAACCTTCTTCGCACGGTTTGGTCGCTTACCAGCAGCTGGTGGTCCTCCTGGAGCCTTTGCACTAGTTGCAGCGCTGTGATATTGGGTTGTCTTCTGGCGGTCATTTGGAGAAATCGATCCTGTCTCTGCGTAGTAACACGATATCTACCTGTGTGCTGTTCGGCCACATCTCCAGTACTGCGATAACGTGACCACAACCTTGATATCACATTTTGACTGGTATGTAGGGCCTCAGCAACGACGCGTTGAATTGTACCATTTTCTAACATGCCCACGGCTCGTAACATTTCATCTCGACCCAAAGGACGACGTGACATGACTTTTAAAGTTCGTACGTCACGTTAAATTAAAAAAGAAAAACAATTAAAAACCCTTTTCATTAATAATTATAATAAAACAGTTTTAACTTTCTTTAATGTAACGAATTACTAGCAAATTTGCCGCCATATTTTGTTTATTATTTTGTTTTTTTTCTTTCCATGTTCAAATTTTGAAAATAGAATAAAAGAGGTTTTAATCTGTATATAAACTTTTTGTGGAAACTAACAAGGTTCTAAACTATAAACTCGTAAATAATTTAGGATTAAGATATCCCTAGACTTTGTTGATGTGTGTACATATCGTCACGCCTTTTATCCCCGAAGGGGTAGGCAGAGGTGTATTTCTACACCCACTTTTCGCCAGATATACTTTAGTCCCACGCAATAAGGGGCGAGCCTATTGCCGTACCGGGCACATTTCCAGACTCCGTGCTGCTACTGAGAATTTCGTGACAGAAAAACCCAATAACACTGCCCGACCCAGGAATCGAACCCGGGACCTCCCGATCCCAGGCGCACATTTATGCCGCGAGACTAACGAGGCAGTCGTATAGGGTTTTATGTCGAGTTTTCCGTCTCTACGCAAAGATGGTATTTGCATCGTGTTATCCCTTAGTCGCCTCTTACGACACCCACGGGAAGATAGGGGGTGGTGACACTTGTATTTTATGCCGTCAACCACACGGCTAATTCTTTTTAATATTTAGTTTATCACTCTCTGCGGAATCTGACAATATTATCAAACAGATACCTATCGTTTATTTTTCACACAGGCGCCGCAGCCGCCTACCGGTTGGGTAGGAGTTCGCAGTGCTAAGGAATTTGTATCAAAATGTTATCAAAGCGACACAACAACTTCCAGGAATCTGGGCAGCGAGGACTGCTTGTATCTTAATGTGTACACGCCTAATGTAAATCCTGATAAGTTATTGCCGGTCATGTTCTGGATCCACGGAGGATCTTTCAGGATTGGAGCCGGCGATGACGACTATTACGGACCAGAATTCTTAATCAGAGAAGATGTTGTTATTGTTACCATTAACTACAGACTTGAAGTGCTTGGTTTTCTTTGCTTAGACACAGAAGACATACCAGGAAACGCTGGTATGAAGGATCAAGTCGCTGCACTTAAATGGGTTGTCAAAAACATATCGAAGTTCGGTGGTGATCCCAATAATATAACAATATTCGGTGAGAGTGCGGGCGGTGCTAGCGTTGGCTACCATTTGATCTCACCCATGACGAAAGGGCTGTTTAAGAGGGCTATTGTACAAAGTGGCACAGCTTATAATGTTTGGGCTCAGGCGTATAAACCACGTAATCGAGCATTAGCATTGGCAAGACAATTAGGCTTCTACTCTGAAGATGATAATGAACTGTATGAGTTCTTTAAAGACCAGCCTATTGAAACACTTACTGATATTTCGGTACCAATTTTACTATCCGAAAAAGCAAATCCAAGTATTGAAAATAGTATATTACTTAATATAGTTGCAGAAAAACAATTTGGTAATGAAGAGAGATTTTTCACAGGTGATTTTGAATCAGTTCACGAGGGCGTTGAAATTATGATTGGTTATACTTCAGACGAAGGTGTTGTTGCTTTAGGTTCTACTCTTGACTTCAATAAAAATGTGGTATTGGCAAGAGACTTCCCAGAATTCTTTGTACCCAAGCCTTTGGCCATGACAGTCCCAGTTAGTAAGCAATATGATATAGGCAAGAAAATCAGGAATTTTTATTTTAATGATACAATCGATTTAACAGGGTCGTGGCAAGAATTGATGAATTTCTACTCTATGAGATTAATCCAATTTCCAGTAGTGCAATTTGCTAAACTTTGTGCGAAGACAAATGAAGTGTATTTGTATAGGTTCAGTTGTAAAACAGAGAGAAACTATATGACCCATATCTTCGGCGCTACAGATATCGTTGGAGACACGCCGGTGGTGGCTCATGAAGATGATGTACTGTATTTGTTTAATGCCAAAGCATTACAACTGCCACTCGATAAGAACTCCGAAACCTTCCGTCTTATGGAGAGAGTTATCAAATTGTGGACAAATTTCGCTAAATTTGGGTGAGTAGTTAGCAACCTTCTTGTTGTATATATTATAATCACACGGAAAAACTAGACACAACATTTTAGAAATATAATCACTTGTCTTGGTTCCTACTTAATAATATGGGAGACATAGTTGGCGCAAACATCGTTTTGCGTATCTTCCTAATTTGAACCGTTGAGTATTATAAGTATTGCAGCGCAGTTTGCATTGGAAACGTTAAAACGCTAAAAGAATAATCTTTTCTCGGGCGATACGTTTGCGCCAACCATGCCTTCCTTTAGGTATTTATACGAGGCTGTGAAGAATTTATTTCATAGGTGTTTTTACGGAAGTTTACACAAAAGAACGCATTGTTTAATTCATTTCAGAAATCCGACACCAGATGAGTCTTTAGGTTTGACTTGGAAACTATACACCGAGGATGGCCAAGATTATTTTGAAATTGCAAACGAGTTCTTTGTTGGCACTGCACCCGATGGTAATGAAATTCAGTTTTGGGAGAGCGTTTACAAGAACACCACTACCAACACTGGAGTTAACATAAGACATACCTATTAAATTTCGAACTAGTAGTTGCGTACCTATTTCATACTATGTTCATAATAAAATCCGCAGTTGTGTAATGAGTCTTGTATTTATTGCTGGACTAACCTCCATCGCATATGGTATCGTATAATACACTCCACGCCTTTAAAGTTACTCGACTTACTATGTTCTCCTAGGTAGGCTACAAGATAATTCGTGGCCCCCGAACATATACAAGTAAGAGTGGGTATCGCATGCTAACACTACGCGCAGTAGAGAAAAGTATTGTGCCTTCGTAATAGTCTAAAAATACTGTTACTGTAACATCCATCTACGCTGGTAGTACCTACTTATATTATGTAAGTAGGTGTGCCACAAAAGTTGGGTACTGTCACAGAATATTTAATAGGTATCGTTCCCAGCTGAGATGAAGGTTTTTGTTGGCGTCAGAATGACTGGTTGCCTGCAGCTCTCTGAAAGCGTACCTATTCAGGGATTGCTACATTTCTTGGTTAAGTCTACCCCGGTGGTTCTGCAGTTGGAAACATTGCTTCATCCATCCTGTCAGTGCCGACCCCATCGTATACGGGATGGATGGCACAGATTGCGGTGTATCTGCCCCAGTGTTTGTAATGGCGCGAATAGCAAAGCTTAAGTGATACTTTGGTAGAGAGTAACATAGGCGTGTAAGTTTTGGATGCAACCGGGATAACCAGCTAGGGCGATGATTTTCTCCTTGCCATTTTAGTTAATCACTGATGGAGATATGCTAAATTATTATAGCTTCTCTTAGCATATCTCTATAAGTCATTGACGAGTTTCGTAGTTACCTTTTTAGCCGCTGGCAGCATGACTATCTGGATGAAACTTATTCTTCCTGATACGACAATACTGCGGTTGTGCCTCAGGGCAGCGTTCTTTCTCCTCTGTTCTTCTCAATTTTTTTTCAATGCAATATCTAATCGAGACGTGGTCACTGACGGTACAACTTGTCCACCAATTCAAGGTTGCTCAGCAAGCTATGGAAAGCGCTATTCTCGGAGTTTCTCTTAGGGATCGAATCCGAAACAAAATTATTCGGCAGAGAACTAAAGTAACCGACATAGCTCAGCAAATAAGCAAGCTGAAGTGGCTTTGGGCAGGTCATATATGCCGCAGAACCGATGGTCGCTTGAGCGGTCAGGTTCAGGCGACCACGTTTCGGCAAACGTAGTGTAGAACGTCCTGTAGCTAGGTGGGTCGATGATATTCGAAGGGCAGCGGGCAGGGATTGGAAAAGGAAAGCTGAAGACCAAGCTCATTGGCGCGACATAGGAGATGCCTATATCCAGCAGTGGACTGATATAGGCTGATGATGATGATGATGAATATCTAATCTATTTCCAGTTCCTACCACCTTTCTGCAAAAGATTTGCAATTCTACAATCTACTAAGGAATTTTCTATTTATCTATTTGATTTCAAGATGAATGTCGAAATTTCTTTAAGTTACGTATTTATAAAGTAAGTATATATCAATAATTGCTAACTCATTATCACCATTTCCTCGAATTTAAGTTCGTCCATATGTTACGTAAAATTAATATGTAAGCTTTTGTCAGAATTTGTGCGAAGTGCCTAATAATTCAACAAACCAACAATAATTTTACCACATACCTACAGCGTCTTATGTTAATCCTACAGGCGTTAACAACTACCTAATAAGGGCCACCCAACCCAGATCGGAATTTCAGAACCGTAGACTGTACGTACACAGGTACACATGGTGTAGGTACATATATAGTTAAATCAATAGATTTTCTTTCACATTTTTTTGTGTTTGATATAAAATATAATAGTCCGAGGTCTGCCTGCACAAATCTGTAATTGGGTGGGTTACTGGAGATTTGTGCAGTTAGAATTTGTTTTACCAAATACACCTACAGGTTTGTGCAGGTGTGTACAGATATTGGTAGACCAATTTACTATAATTTGGTCTGTGTGGGTGGATGACAGTAACGACACCTGACGCAATTTGTACGAGAGACTGTAGTAAACAAAAAGCTGTTAGCGTTCTGAATTTTTAGACCATAGCGTCGGCGCGCAGCGAAGCGCTGCGTCCTCATACGACTACACATACTTTTAACGATTAGAACAAATTTAAAAGGCCTACTGTAACCTATTCAGGTAAAAGTTACATAAACCGAGTTACTATAACATTTGGTATGAAATCGCTTGTGTACGAGTCATGTTTCGTACATGGCACGCGCGGCCGTCAAGTCAGCATTTTATCGTAACATCGAATTTAATACATTATAATTATTGTATTAGTACGATCGTACAATCTACAGCCATAAACGTCGGTACTCATATCATAGCACTTTCATATATCATTAGTTACGTGGTAGTTAAGTGACCAATAAATAGCATCTCATTTAACCTATCAGTGACTTATCATTTAAAACTCCAAGGTGTGTGTGCCCCATTCAGCAGCTCATACATCTTTATGGTCCTTCAGCTTTCTTGGGTAAGTGTTTCGTATTTCTTTTGTGCGGTGGCGAATCGGTTGAATTGGCCTCCCACCAGCGGGTATCACCAGTTCGATTGAGAAGGCGCATTAGCCGTACATGGGACACGGACCACTTACTTACAGCAAACACCAGCCAGCTCCGGCGAACACGTTCACCGAGGCTCATCAACATAACATCCACGCAGAAGCATATTTGGGATCTTAAGGTATTTTTAATTTCCTTTATACACTATGGAGGGAACTACTGAGACTCAGTATCAAATCATGCAGGCCATGAATACGATTCTGACCAACTTCAAAAAGGACGGATCAAGTCGCAAGACTTCAGACCGTGCTCAGAAGAAAAAAGGACATTTTAGACCACTATTAGGCAGAATTTCAGACCAACCACGACAAGATCCGCGATCGTGAACATCCGTCTCAACAATATTTTTTACAAGATTCGTATCAACAGACACGGAATTTTTCCAACTGTCAAGAACATAAAAAAAGAACAGAAATCACCCCTGTTAAAGTCGCCCGCTTTTACATTCAAGCCGGCTCCCACAACCTCGAAGGTATTAAATCCTAAGGTCCAACTAGAACAAGGTACTAGTGTAGCTGGACGGGCCACGCAGTCAGCTTTTTCTATACAGGTGCCCGAGGCCGTGGAGACCGGAGGTAACAGCAAAACGGACGACTTGTTCCGCAAACAAAGGAGCAATATCAAAGCATTTCAAAGAACAGCAACAAACATCAACGTGGACCAGGAAAAATGGCAATTTGAAGACGCCTTAAAGGAACTAGAATCTAGGTGGAATGCAGTCGATTCGCTTTATTGGGAGCTTGACAGTTTACCTAATGAAGCTAACATACAATACGAAATGTCGTACAGTATGTGCGAGCTCATTTACAATGAGATGAAGATGAAAATAAATTCCAAGATGTGGTCTGTTTCTCACCGAGAAAAATCAACACCAAAAATCGAAATTCCAACCTTCAGTGGTAGCTATCAACATTGGACCGCATTTAAGGATTTGTTTGTACACCATTCAAGCCAATCCATCTCTTACAAACGCACAGCGCATCCAGTTTCTTAAGGGCAAAGTGAAAGGCGAGGCTGAGAAACTTATTCAGCATTTACTTATCAGTTCGGAAAATTATGAGACTGCCTGGGAGATCCTTAATCACCGATACAGCAACAAGAAGTTGATATTCTCATCTTATTTCAAATCTTTGTTTGCCGTACCTAACACGCAGCATCTGTCAGCGGTATCAGTTAAAAAGCTCCATGACACAACAAAAGAGTGCCTAAACGCGATAAAGAACCTCGGCGTAGATACATCTTCGTGGGACCCGTTAATCGTCGATTTACTTTTACAAAAGTTGGACCCCGTAACTCACTATGACTATTTAGAATCACTTGAGGACCCGCGCGAATTACCAACTATAACCGAGTTTCTGAATTTTCTGGAAGACAAATTTGTTTCATGGGAAACATCTCGCCGCAAGCCAGAAACAGTAAAATCATCTCAGTACGAGCAAACAAACACTAACAAGAAATTTAATTCATACAAAGCGTTCAGTGCAAATCAGAATATGAAAAATAGTTACAAATCATACGACACAAAAGTCAATGTGTCAACAAAAGTGCCCACATTGCAATCAAGAACATAAATTGTTTTCATGCAAAACGTTTCTCGAATTGCAGCCTGAGGCAAAACGGAAAATAATGATGAAATACAACTTATGCAAAAATTGCCTTAGTGCACATAGCAACGAATGTTTGTCGAAGAAAAGATGCCGCGTTCGTAATTCAGTCCATAATACATTGCTTCACGACGCTTATGGAAAATGGAGCGGACAGACATCAAAATCATTGGAACAACATACAAATGCTGATAGCAAACAGTCCACGAACAATAACAGCAATCACGTGTCTCAAGACGATCTATCGGAAACCCTTCTCACCACAGCACTTGATCAAGCACATGATGGGTCTTTGATAACTTTACGAGCACTCCTTGATCAGGGCTCACAAATATCGTTGATTACAGAAAAGGCAGCGCAAATGTTACGATTACCTCGCAGCCGATGCAAGGGTGTCATATTCGGTGTCGGCGCTAAAGAAAACAGTTGCAAAGGTCGCATACGAATCACGTGCAGCGCCATTCACAACGATTACACATTAGACATAGATGTATTTATTATGCGCAATTTAATAAACAATTTGCCGAATAAATAATTTTCAAAGCTAAAATCATGGACCTTTTTAGAAAATATTACATTGGTCGATCCAGAATTTCATTTGAGTCGCCCTGTAGACATTTTACTAGGAGCCGATGTATACTCAAACGTCATTCAAGAAGGCATCATAAAGCACCAAAAATCGCAACCTATTGCTCAACAAACCAGGTTAGGATGGATTTTTTGCGGCAACGTGCAAACACTGCACTGCAACGTTGTCATCAATAACATCGAGAATATCCAAAAATTTTGGTCGATCGAGGACATAGCAGAGAATTCGAGCATGTCGCAGGATGATATGGATTGCCTGCAATACTACAAAAACACTACAACACGTAATGACGAAGGTCGCCATGTTGTTAAGATACCATTTCAGCTGAACTTTCAGGAGAAGTTAGGGGCTTATAAGCCCATAGCGTTGGCACAATTTCGGCAACTTGAGAGGAAGTTTAGCAGGCATCCAGAACTAGCAGAAGCATACAATAATTTCATTCAGGAATATCAATCACTGAATCATGGTCGAGTGTACTAATAGAGATACGCCTAGCTGCTATTTACCTCACGATGGAGTTCTTCGCGCTGACTCACAAACGACATCTTTGAGAGTTATATTCAACGCATCAGCAAGGACATCTACAGGAAATACGTTGAATGACCTCATGAAGCGCGGTCCGAATTTACAGCAAGATCTCATGTCACTGATCTTGCGATGGAGACAATAACAGTTTGCATGCACAGCTGATATTTAAAAAAATTATAGGCAGATAGTCTGCTGCCCTGAACATCAAAGATACTAGAAAATACTGTGGAGAAGTTCGCCAGACCAACTGCTGCGTGAATTCCAGCTCACGACAGTCACTTATGGCATGAAGGCAGCTCCCTTCTTAGCCATGATGACGCTGAAGCAATTGGCAGCTGACGAAGGACACAAGTATACGCACAGCAGAGCCGGGCAAGCACAACAAGAAAAATTCTACATGGATGACCTTGTAAGTGGCCATTTCCAACTATCATCAGCCAAGCAACTGCAAGACGATTTAATTAGGCTATTGCAGTCGGGAGGTTTCAACCTACGCAAATGGTCTTCCAATAACGAAGAATTACTTCATAATGTCCACAGAGCATCGGCAACCCAAACGTCGTTCGATTTTAAACGCAGAATCAACCAAGACACTCGGATTAAGATGGCTACCGAATGAAGACATTTTCTTGTTCGAGCTAAAAATAAATAAAATACAACCAGGCGAACGTCACACGAAACGCTCATTGTTATCAGATATCTCGAAGATATTCGACCCACTCGGTTGGCTGTCTCCAGTTACGGCTAAATTAAAACTTTTATTCAAGCAAGTTTGGTTATCTAACATTCAATGGGATGATCAGCTTCCAGTTGAAGTTAGCACCGAGTGGGAGAAAATTAACGCAGCTCTCCAAAATATCAACGAGTTTAAAATACCGAGATGGTACCAAATTGGCGAACACGACTCGATTCAACTTCATGGCTTTTGTGATGCTTCAGTCAAGGCATAGGTATGCATGTGTCGTGTATTGTAAATTTGGTGCCTACATAACACTCGTCGCCGCGAAAACGAGACTTGTTCTAGAAAAGAAAAAGCTTACATTGAAGTTCAAGCAAATAAAAGGGGCTCATTTGCTGTCAACACTTATGAACAAAATTCAACAAGCGCTCGCGGGACGACAAATTGAAGCATATGGTTGGAGCGACTCTACTGCTGTTCTTGGTTGGATTCACGGCGACATCGACCGCTGGACACCATTTGTCTCAAACAGAGTCAAGCAAATAACGCCCTAAACTATGGAATATCGCACAATGATATACACCAATATACAGCAATCTACGCAATGTTGTCTGTAGCGGTATTGGCAGCTGCAATATATATTTTTCGCTGGATTTGTCGTCGCCGGCAGAGGAGCGCCAACTTACAGTCGGACTCCGGAGCGGGTTGCGCCAGCAGCAATCGCAGGCAGCGAGGACACTACTGCGCCTGGTCCGAATCCTGCCCGAGATACGCACGTCAATCACGAGAAGAAGGCATTGAATTGAGGAACTTTTCCAACATCCTTAGCAGCATCAAACGCCACAAGAAGACACCGCCAGTCTTCGCGAAACCGATGTCTAGCGACAGCGACTAGGATTAATTTCAATTTATAAGCATAGATATAAGTAATGAATTGTAACTTGTGTGGAATTTATAAGTTCATAATGTATCATTATCATCATCCACTCGCACATCTCTCACCCGGGAATATGTTGCGAGTCATGTTTCGTACATGGCACGCGCGGCTGTCAAGTCAGCATTTTACCGTAACATCGCATTTAATCTTAATATATAAAATCCTTGCGTTACTGACTGACTGACAGACACGCTACAGCCGAAACTATTGGGCGCAGGAAGCTGAAATTTGGCATGTATGTTCCTTGGGGACCGTAGGGGTGCACTAAGAAGGGATTTCCCGAAATTCCCACGGGATCGGCCAAAACGGGTATATTTAAAAAAAATGCAGGCGTAGCAGCAGCTGCTGGCGTTCTCTAGTAAATTATAATAAGGTATTGTATTAGTACGCAATCTACAGCCATAAACGTTGGTACTCATATCATAGCACTTTCATATACCATTAGTTACGTGGTAGTTAAGTGACCAATAAATAGCATCTCATTTAAGCTATAATTTAAAACTCCAAGGTGTGTGTGCCCCATTCAGCAGCCCATACAGCTTGGATCACGTAGATAAATTTGGAGGAACAGTTTACAGTTTTAAAGGCATACCGTACGCCCAGCCACCAGTAGGTGATCTACGGTTCAAGGTAGGTACTGAGCGAGTATTAGGACTACAAGATGAAGTTTTTTCGTAAATCCTATCATTAACGTCTTTTCCATTCACCAGTTCCTAGTAAGCATTCATAAGCATTCCCGAACGTGGTTGTAAAAAAAGAATTTACGTTCATAAGTGTTGCTTTTGTAACCTATATGAATAAATGAGTTTGAATTTGATACTTTGGAGGTTTATGGGAAAATGTAAGACGTTGCAAAGGAAGGAAAAGGGTTCTTTAATCAAATTTTAGTGAACAATATCCAACGTAATTTAAGTTAGCTGTTTAATAATGATTAAATAAAATCTACTATTATTTCAGAAATCCGACTCCAGACGACTCCTTGGGTGTAAAGTGGGCACAATATACTGTTAATAATCAAGGTCTTTTGGATATTGGCAACGAATTCGTAGCCGGCACTGCGCCTGATGTCGAGGACTTTCAGTTCTGGGAGAATGTGCACAAAACATATGGCCATCAAGTTTATTAGCTTAGGTGCACATAGGGAATTAGAGATGTATGTATTTTCCATAAAATGCATTTGTATACCGAATTATATCAATAGAATTCAAAAGCAATGGACGAGAGCGAGCGAGATTTGGATCATGATCAATGGAATATAAAGTTACGAACGTAATATATTCAATGCTTGTTTTCTTCATACTCCATTTCCTATTTAATAAACATGAGCGAGAAAACCGAGCTACTGTTTGTGTATCTGAATAAAAACAAAAATAAATCCATTACTGTCTGTATTCCACAACCACAAGGTTCAAAGTATAGAAACATGTAAAAAGCAATCAGTTTATCGTTTTTACTGGTTACCGGCGCCCTTTAGTTACCTTTACTTTATCTATCACGCATCTATAATAGACTTTGTGATATAAATTCATCGATTTTAAATAACATATTCATTGTTTATTAACACCTACTACTGTACGCACCATGCAAGGGCTCGCAGAGCTTTTTTTGTTGGTCACGGTGAGTGAAGGTATACTGGAAGGTGAAGTGGTTCAGAATAAGTTTGGAGGAACATTCTACAGTTTTACGGGCATACCATATGCCCAACCGCCTGTCGGAGATCTCCGGTTTAAGGTAAATATTGTACTCCAGCGTTAGATAGGTACAATCGGTCAATGTACATACTCGTAAGTCAAACTAGAATTCTTAGTTGGTAATAATATCTAATAACATCAATCTTGTTTATAATATGTACTTATATGTACGGGTGAGATGACAGGTAATTCGATCATGATTCGATCTATTTCTTGAAGGTTACTTGTCATTTGCAAAAAAATTACCACCATCTACAAGGGTTCCAAAATCACCGTCCCGCAAATACGCGGGAGTGTCGACAGTGAGACGAGCGAGGGGAGGGGAGGCGAGGAACTGTTTCAAAGATAACGAGCATTATTTTTTTTTTTCAATTCTTCACTTTGTCATCAAAACTAAATTTGAAGAAACCCTTCTTGGCTCTCAATTGCTACCTATTGGAAACTTGTTAACTAGCAATTGCCCTAAACAATGCGTTATAAATAATATGTAAAGATTTTGGAAATAAACGGTCCGAGGTGACACGAAATTTTCTAATTAGGTATTTTCTGAAAATTATAATGAATTTAGGTATTCAAAGAAATATGTGCTACACTTAACGTACATATTTATCAAATTACATAAAAAACATCTACTTAGGGCTTATAAAATTTGTTACATTAAAAAAATACGAACATAATACGGCAGAAATATATTCCCATCCACTATGTAGCTGGTAGCATTATGCATACAGTAGCAATAGCATTTAACAGCAGCCATGCCATATCTAAGCGAGCTGGAATATGGCTGCTGTAAGTATATACCTTGTGTGCCTTGTGTAAAGATTTCAGTTTTACACGCGTCATGTTCATCTCGCCTCTTCTTCAAAACGAATTTTTGGTTGGTACTATCTAATCTGATCGCATATTTATTGAATCAACATTTGTGATGTCTATTTGGCTATAATCATATATTATTTATAACATTTTGTAAACTACTTACTGCGAAGTCTGACATTACGATGAAATAGATATATACCTAGGTACCTACTGTTTATTTTTCACACAGGCGCCGCAGCAACCTACTAGTTGGGAAGGAGTTCGCAGTGCTAAGGAATTTGGATCACAATGTTATCAAAGCGACACAACAACTTCCAGGAATCTGGGCAGTGAGGACTGCTTGTACCTTAATGTGTACACACCTAATGTCAATCCTGACAAGTTATTGCCGGTCATGTTCTGGATCCACGGAGGATCTTTCAGGATTGGAGCCGGCGATGACGACTATTACGGACCAGAATTTTTAATCAGAGAAGATGTTATAATTGTAACCATTAACTATAGACTTGAAGTGCTTGGTTTTCTATGCTTAGACACAGAAGACATACCAGGAAAAGCTGGTATGAAGGATCAAGTAGCTGCAGTTAAATGGGTTGTCAAAAACATCCAAATTCGGTGGTGATCCCAATAATATAACTATATTCGGTGAAAGTGCGGGTGGTGCTAGTGTTAGTTACCATTTGATCTCACCCATGACAAAAGGGCTGTTTAAGAGGGCTATTGTACAAAGTGGCGTTGCTTTTAATGCTTGGTCTCAGGCATACAAACCGCGTGACCGAGCATTAGCATTGACAAGACAATTAGGCTTCTACTCAGAAGACGATAATGAACTGTATGAGTTCTTCAAACACCAGCCTATTGAGACACTTACTGATATTTCGGTACCAATTTTACTATCCGAAAAAGCAAATCCAAGTACTGATAATAGAATATTCTTTAATATAGTTGCAGAAAAACAATTTGGTAACGAATAGAGATTCTTCGCAGGTGATTTTGAATCAGTTCACGAGGACGTTGAAATTATGATTGGTTACAACTCAGAGGAATGTGTTATTGGTTTAGGTTCTACTCAAGACTTCAATAAAAATGTGGTATTGGCAAGAGACTTCCCAGAATTCTTTCTATCCAAGTCTTTGGCCGTAACAGTCCCAGTAAGTGAGCAATACGATATTGGCAAGAAAATCAGGAAGTTTTATTTTGATGACAAAATCAATTTAACAGAGTCGTGGCAAGAATTGATGCATTTTTATTCTATGAATATTTTCCAATTTCAAATAGTTCAATTTGCTAAACTTTGTGCGAAGACAAATGTAGTGTATTTGTATAGGTTCAGTTGTAAAACAGAGAGAAACGTTATGACCCGTTTCTATGGCGCTGCAGATATCATTGGCGACACGCCGGTGACCGCTCATGCTGATGATGTACTGTACTTGTTTGATGTCAAAATATTGCAACTGCCACTCGATGTTAACTCGGAAACGTTCCGCCTTATGGAGAGAGTTATCAAACTGTGGACAAACTTCGCTAAATTTGGGTAGGTAGTTATTTTTGGCTATTATTATAAGCATATTGAAGAACTAGAACAATATTAAAGAAATAAAATCACTTATCTTGGCACCTACATAAGAATATATATTATGTAGTTGGACAGACATACATAGTTGGCGCAAATATCGCTTTGGGTACAGATCGACATCTTTCTAATACGTCGTGTCGTTCGCCTTCGTCTTGCGCTTGAGTTGCCAGCACGATAAAATAAGGAAATATTTATCTTTCGGGCGATACATTTGCGTCAACCATGTTTTTCTTTAGGTATTACTCCTATACGCATCGTCGAAGAAATTAATTCATAGTTCATATATGAATTTAAACTTTCGAGGTCATTTAAAGTTATTTTAAATTGTCTTTCTGGATGTATACCACGTACCTTTGTTTGGAGTAACCGATATTTCGGCACTGTTGCAAGCGCCATGTTCACGGATGTACTGAGGGTATTGCGGGTGGATGAATTTTACGAGCAAGGATAACGGTCTACCCGCTTTCTTACTCGTTTTTTTGCGTACAACACCACTGCCACTGTTTTATAAAAATCGGTTACTCCAAACAAAGGTACGTGGTACAAATCCCAAAAGACAATTTAAAATAAGCATAGTTCATATGTTTATTCATAGGTATACTTTACGAAGGTTCACATAAAAAAACACTGTTTAATTTATTTCAGAAATCCGACACCAGATGAGTCTTTAAGTATGACTTGGAAACCATACACCGAGGAAGGCCAAGATTATTTTGAAATTGCGAACGATTTCTTTGCTGGCACTGCACCCGATAATAAAGGCATTCTGTTCTGGGAGAGCGTTTACAAGAACATTAACAGCACTGATAACAATGGAGTTAATATGAAACATAGTAAATTTCTAATTAGTTGCTGCATATTTTATTTTATGTGTATAATAAAATCTGCCGTTGTTTAATAAGTATTTTATTCATTGGTTAATTTACCTCCATCGCACATGGTGTCGTATCGTAATACGCACGTGACGAAAGCTTCTCACGCGGCGTGGTTTTGCAGACGGACGCGCACCGCTTCTTTAAAGTTACTCGAGTCACGGTGTTCTCCTAGCTAGGCTACAAGATAACCTGTGGGTTTCGAAAGTGTTCAGGAAAAAATAGTGTGTGGTCCAGCAAATCCTTCATTTCTAAATATTAAAATTAAAGACTCCAAGAACAAAACAGTCGTGTAATAAAAACAACTTGGAACATTATTAACAATGAGACTGATCAAACTAAGTTGGTAGCTATAACAGCTATGAATTAAAGTGTAATGGTGAAATGATTACAAAGAAAATTGATGTTGCTCAGACTTTTAACAACTTCATAAACATACTTACCAGTGAACACATATGATCACTGTCCAAGCAAACTAGAGATATTGGTTAGGGGCAATGTGAATAAGTGTGATGAGCTGTTTTATTTCAAATACATTGACACCAATTTCATATTCAAGACGCTCAATAATAATAAATCTGTGAACTTTACGGGATATTTCAGTAAACTTATTCGCCAAATTATTTTCAGCATAGCTCCATATTTAGCTACAATATTTAATAGATGCGTGGATACAGGGGTATTGCCTGATTTAATAAAACATAGCAAGGTGATACCATAATTCAAAAAGGAATCTGAGAGCGAGCCAAGTTATTTTTTGGCCAATTTCTATCTTACCTGCAATTAGAAAAGCGTTGAAAAATATTTTGCATCTACCAAAGAGCGACTTCCACACAAATAATTTATTTCACATTGAGCAGTATGGCTTCACTAGGGGTCGCTCCGTTGATGTTTTTTGCGATGTCAAATGCTTTCGATTGCGTCGAACATACACTTTTACATACGATACACTTTTACGTAAACTCAACCATTATAGTATTCAAGATACCGCAATCTTGTTGCCAGTTACCTAAGAGATAGAATTCAATATCTAGATGTTAGTGGGAGTAGGTCTCAAGGTTTGCCAGTAGGAAAGGGCGTTCCTCAGGGCTTTATTCTTGGTCCGTATGTTTATATAAATTAATGACTTGCCATTCACATTTGTCCATGTGGTGACGGATTAAGAATACGAAATGTCACCACCCCATATCATCCCATGGGTGTCGTAAAAGCCGACAGAGGGAGTACATTAGCAGAGAACAGCACTGTAAGTGAAGGAAAACTTGATACAAACCCTATACCTACCAACCCGTTTGGCCAGCGTGGTTCCAATTCCTCCTTTAAAAGAGAGGCCTAGTCCAGCGTCCACTGCTGTTAAAGGCTGATTATGATGATGATGATAATTCTCACATTTAGGGATTCTCTATAATGCATAGCTATCTTCTCATGAATGAATTAATTGAATAGGTTTCGCACGCTATTGCAAGCTATTATTGTTAAATCTATCTACAGAGATAGGACTCAGAAAGTAGGACTCAGAATTTTTTTTTTTTCAATTAGCGCTTAACTCATCCCTCATCATTGATACTCCACGACTTCAAGTTTCAACTTCTACATAAGTTACCTAAAAATACAGCTTTATTTTTAAATCGTATGGCTGTGTGTAGTGCCTTATAATTTCAGCAAGGCAATTGTTTTTTTTACTACAGCGCAGCGTCTAGTTCAAATGCAAGCGTAACAATGACCTACTGGGTCATTCTTCGAGACACGTTTTTTAAGCGGCATCACCTTAAATAAATAGAAATCGAAAAGTTAGCAAGCCACTTTTTTTTTCGGGCAAACCTGTAATCTTCCTTTATCTGGGTTATTGATTATTATTCAATTATCTTTATATTTTATATCATAAAAAAAATAAAACACCCCCATTCTTTGATTTTCGTGGAGTGTCCCAAACCCCGAACTAGTTACTTAGTAAATTATATATTTTAAACTAAACGGTACATGCTTACCAAAAAAAAAACATGAAGTCCTAAGAAGTTGACAAGCTATGAAAAATTTGATCATAGTTCTAAAAGAATTAGGTACATTATCTAAAAAAAATAAAAATGTAACTGTCCCGGGGTAGTTATTGATTTGCGTGGACCATTGTAAATTCATTTGCACATCTCTAATTTCGCGGCCCAATGTTGCGTCATCCTAATTTATGTTACAACTAGTCCCGCTGCGACGGCCGGGCAGAGTGCTTCTGTGATGACGCGTCGAGTTTCCGAAAAATTAAGGTAAGAACTTCGTTTCGTGGGTATGGTTTCTCAAAACTTTGATTTGCGTGGTACAATTTTCTCCGGTGTCTGTGAATTTGTTTATTGAATAAATTATTGTAGCGAACAAATATAAGGTAACGCAACTTATATTCAAAACACAGTATATTTACTTAAAGGGTTTTTATATATTTTTAGAATAAAGGATTTATCTTGATTTTCGTGGTCGTGATTTGCGTGGTTTACGTGGTAGTTTTGTAACACGCAAATCAATTATTGGCCATGCAAATTAAATAACTTTGAGTTAGGCATGAGACCGATATATCAAAACGAAACTGAAATCCGATTGCAGTCAGAAATCGTATCGTATCGATATTCCAATATGAGAAAACCGATTTTAGAAAACGTAAAACAATACCACGATAACGCAAACAATCTAATCCAAACCAAACGGAAACTGTGCAAGCGCAACCAAACTACAAAGTAAATCTAAAGCTTGCGTTTTCGATAGTTTTCATATTCATTCGTTCTCTTTCACTCTACCCAATGACTACTTAGTTAGAATGAGAGAGAGCGAATTTCATATCCTTTTCTTTCTTACTTAGTGATCCGTTTAAAGAGCAAAAGAGATGAAGCGAATATCGATCGTTGCCAAGCAAGCCAGTCGTAGTACCTAGTGCGTTATGGATTTTGGCGGTTTTATGAATTGCAGATTGAATAGAAAAAATAAAACTAAACATCGAGGCGATAAGATCTAATTCAGATTGCAACTATTTAATGTTTGTTTTGAAAAATGCAAATAGTTTTAATAGTTATTAGGGATTTATGTTTGGAGAGTTTTGAGTTTGACTTGATCAATGTTTATTTGTTCACTTGACCTAGGTGACACGTGCAGTGCGGTGCGCGCGTAATAATAATAAAATTAAGTACCTATATTTCGTTTTCGTGAAAGTTATACTATTAGGATTTAAAAAGTTTTATTGTTACGTTGTTAGGATTGTAAAGTGTAAATAAATAGAAACAATTGGTGTTGCGTAATTTTAGTTTGTTTTGCGACTGAGTTTTTTAACAATTAGTTTTAGGTAGTTAGTAGGTTAGGATTGTAAAGTGTAAATAAATAGAAACAATTCGTGTTGTGTATTTTTAGTTTGTTTGGCGACTGAGTTTTTTAACAATTAGTTTTAGGTAGTTAGTAGGTTAGGATTGTAAAGTGTAAATAAATAGAAACAATTCGTGTTGTGTAATTTTAATTTGTTTGGCGACTGAGTTTTTTAACAATTAGTTTTAGGTAGTTAGTAGGTTTTCTTTTTCAATATGTCACGCAAACCAAGCGAAATATGGACGCATGACATGACAATACAATAAGAATTCGATTGTTTGCGTTTGTCTACGCAACTAGTAACTACGCTCGTCGCTCCGACATCCCCTACAGAAATCGATTTCTAAAATCGGTTTTTGAAATCGATTTCAGTATCTGAAATCGAATTTGTATCGGTTTGCGGAAAAATCTGAAAACGCCCATGCCTACTTTGAGTTTTGTAATAGTATTGTATGATAACATTTTGTATTACTTTAGTTAAATGTAAATTCGTTTAAATCAAACTTAAAATGATTTTATAAGTACCTAATAATAAAAAAATAGTGTCGGATTAGCTAAAATTGTAATGAATTATTTTTAGACCACAATGACATTAACAATAGAAGAAAAAATAGAAAGAAAGAAGTAATCTGAAAGAAGAAGAAGAGAGAGGCTGAAAAATAATGAAGAGTTCAAGGCCAAAAACCGGGCAAGATATTATAAAAGAAAAACTGAAGGTAAAATACTTAGTATTCATAACTTGAACCACCGCGAACAAAAACCTAGACGAGAGAAAAGTCGAATAAGTTCCCAGAAATATAACTTGAGGAAGACAAATCAAGCTAAACGTTGTCTTCATGAAAAACTTATACAAGTACCGAAAATTCAAAATAAATAATGTTGACTGATTTTACTGTAAATAAAAGCTTTTAAAAATATATATTTCTGTGTTAGTTACTTACTTATTCTTTTACCTGATAACTTAATAAGTTATTTGAGAAAGTTAAATTAAAAAAGTAATTTTCGTGGGTGTTTTGTGATTTGCGTGACCTCCAATTTTTTAACCTCGATTATCTCTGTAAGTATATCGCTCTCTGAGGTGCCTCTCCCCTTACCGCATGTATTTTTATTTTTTTGCAACAAAATATATGTGATAGTCTGTTATACGTAGTCTCAAGTTAGTTCAGACAAATTTTTGAATTCCTATTACTTTTCGAAATATTTAAAAAAACGTATAAATCCCATATATGGCATAATATGCATTATAGGCGACTAAAACCAATTTGCCATAAATGGCATTCTATGCAATGAAGACAAGGCTACTGTATGAAAGTGTCATATTTGGCATTATATGCTCTAAGAGAATTTTTAAACAAATCGCCCAATAGTGACATAACGTTTTATTTAGAAAATGAAACACGAAATTAATCACTACTAAAGTAGATTTATTAATTATTGAGATCATTTATCATTCAGGCACATTTTCACTTAATAACTAAGAATTCTCTAATCATGTGACATAGGTACTCGTACATCATATACCATCACGGAAGATGAAACAATTTGAAACATTAACTGTCTTTGTTGAGACAAAGGTGTATGTTATATGTGTATGTAAAAATAACGACATTTCTTCTCGTAGAAGACCAACTAGGTTCGTAGTTTTGATCATCCGGATCATCACACACTAGTTCATCATCGTCTTCGCTATCATTTGGTATATCAAGCCCGTAAAACCGAATTGGATACTTTTCTCTGAAAAAAATTAAAAAATACTACACTGCATACATTGCCATATCTGGGGAAAATACAAAAATACGTCGAATGCATATAATGCCAGATATGGAAAACTGATTTACTTGTTAATGCATATTATTCCATATCTGTCATGTTAAAGTTCGGCATGATTATTGATAAACTATTACTTTCTATTTACATATTTTTATTGTTTTGAGACCTTCGATTAGTCTTCTTCGCGATACAAAATAATAATCTGTAGTAAAGTCGTCACAAGAATATACAAACAATTTTTAAAACTAGGCGTAACGTTTGACTTATTTCAACGGCTGACGACTGGTTTTGACAGGTTGTAGTTTGAATTCACAGAATAAAAGATGGCAGCAGTTGTATTTAATTTGAAGTTTATACGTTGCCTGATATGTCCGAATATGCAGTGAGGAGATAAATTACATACTTTTAGACTTCTAAGCGATTTAAATTAAGTACCCATATCTGGGTATCAATGCGGTAAGGGGTTAAAAAATATTACTTTTACGTGTATTTTAAGAAACACATGTCGATTTAAAAAAAATATTAAATTTAAAAATTGCCACGCAAATCACCAAATAATGCCTTGCTCAAAGAATCACCCTACTATGGGCTATGGGTCATACACCACAATCTGCGGAATCGAAGAACCGTACCTACTTACAAGTAGGTATCAATCAACCTACATCGTCAAACCATAGTACCTACACTAAATGATTGTTTGTTTATATATTTTTACTTTTTTAGTACCTATTGGTGTGCGGAATCGATTATTAATAATCGATTATCAAAATAATCGTTTTCAATCGATTACTATTTGATGAATCAATTATAATCGATTGTTGATAGAAAACCATTTAAAAGGTAATCGTATTTGCTAAGGGAATCCCCTATACTAGTTAAAGCTTATGATTTCACAGACACAGAAGCTTCAGCAAGTAACTGCACTGCATCATTTTGAGCAAAAGAAATCAAATTTTATTGCATCATCTCATCTACAATGATATCAAAAACGGAGAATAAACTCACATTTCGACAATATCTAGAATTGCATCTACTTCGAAGGACAAGACAAATCTCTACTCATAATGTATTGAAAAAATATTAAAATAAAGAAAGCGCGTTTGGACAAATTTTATTCCTACTACTCGACCAAGCCAACTAGACGAATGTCAACGTGATAAAATTCAACATAATTCAACAATTATAATCCAGAAATTATTTATCGTAACGTGCGAACGCGGCGTGTGAACGTACAATGCGCCTGCAATCGGTACTAGGAATTTCGGGATTATAATTGTTGAATTATGTTGAATTTTGTCACGTTGACATTCGTCTAGTTGGCTTGGTCGAGTAGTAATTAAAACATTTGTGCTGCCATGCCACTTCCGTTCCGTCCGCGCGCGAATTTTCTGAACCCAAAGCATGTTAAAATAAGTTTAAATGACCACGAAAGTTTAAATTCCTATATGAAATACATATTTTTTTAGAATAAATTAGGAGTTGATTTCTGTTTGATGTTTAAATTGTTTATTTTTTTAATAACTTAGTGATGAAGTTGTTTTGTTTGTTTAATTTTTATGATCGTTATTTGACGTTTTTTTTATTTAAGACAAATAATCGAACAAAATCGATTAACGATCGATAACATTGGCGTGCAAAACTAAAGACGCGTTTAATCATAGATTAATATACGTACCTACTAAAGTACGTGTAATATTGCTGTACCTTTAATTTATCAATATATTCTGTAGGTAACTACATTTTATGGAGTCTGATAAGGAATTTACTTAATTCAATTAAATAACGTCTGAATAATGGTGAAAAGTGTTTCAAAATGAACACATCAACAATGAACTTAATATTATAAGAATATGATGTAATGGTCTGTATATAAATATTTACTTATCTGTCTTACAGATTCAAAATTCAACCAAATGGGCACCTTCTTTATGAGTTTTGTGACCGCTCATATTCATCTGTTTGGGACATATTTGCGTGGATTCTGCAAGGCAGTGTGAAGAAAGATGCTTTAGTAGTAGATCACAGAATTGAATTCAGTAATCTGTGTAGTAGATGCAAAAGTGAATTTTGATAATTAATATAAATTTATGATAGTATACTTATAAGAATAGTATTCTATTTTTATGTGCTTAATCTAGTACCAGCAATTCTTGATAAATTTATGTACAAAAATTAATTATCTTTATTATAACAATTTTGTTAATAGCACATAAGTAGCTAAGTACCCATGAGTTTTATTTTTGTGTTGTAACTTCAGAGAATGTAGGTAACATGAAGTTACATTCTCTGAAGTTACAACATATGACACAAATATTAAAATTGTGATAGGAATGTTACTATGATCCAAGTCATTATTCTTTCAATAAAGACACATTTAGTAGCTTAAACGCTATATTTAATTAATTCCTGCCGATTTAATCGCTTTTGTTTGGGATGTAAACTACATAACCTTGCTGTAGGTATCACTTGCATTGAAATATGTTATTTGTAAAGCAGTTTCCATTGTTTTCCGAGTTTTGGATCTTTGGGAAACAGATGAGGTCCTCGATTTTAACAATTCAACGCACTGCATTGACGCATCTTTGAGAAATACAACAAATTTGGGCTTTGTTTGTAAAAATGTATGAGTTTTGACAGTTCCTACGTCAAAACATGGCAGGCACGCTTATGCGACGCCTATCGGGATGAAAAGGCAGTTTTTCTCCCCTTTGTACGCATTATCGATTAATCATTTATTGAAATAATCGAATCGGCAAACCATACATTTTTAGTTAGTAGTAAAAAGCGGCGATAGTCCAGTGGTGTAGGTACGTTACGGACTGCCGAGAAGATGGTTCTGGGTTCGATCCCCAGGAACCCCGGCCCCCGGGCACACGTCTCTGACTTTTCGAAGTTATGTGTGTATTAAAAATGTTAATTATCACTCGCTTAATAATGTGCCCGGTAGATGGCCTTACTGTATTTTAATACTTGTTTCTGCAGATACACGAGGTACCAAAATAAATATACTTACTTATAGCACTTCTACATAATTATATTGGTTAGCAGTACACAGGATGTCAGGTGTACCTAGTTTTAAAATATCTTTGTACCGGTGTAGGTACACAGATTTTCAAGAGAGTCATGTAAAGGTACACAGGTGCCAAATAACTGCAATAAATTTAGGCTTATCTCGAAAGTACACCCGCCATCCTGATATACACCCTACCTAGTCGCCTACTTTTGTAAGTACGTCCACAGAGTACCTTTGTATATGATGGAAGAACGTCTAGTCCTTAGAATATAGCAAATACACCCATAATTTGAACTTTCCTCCAGCGTATAGTAACAGTCAGTACCACTAGAAAATTATACCACATTTAGAAAATCTATGGAAACTGTTCCCTTCCCGAGACACACAACTAACAATACAAGATCAAATTCGGACTAGAGCCCCTTGTTTTATTATTCTCCACATGGAGACTGATGGGAATTCCAAAATATTTCAGGCCTCCATCCTCTTGCAATTAAGGCCGGCGCGCGCCGACTGACGGCACGGCATGTTTCGGTAGCCCGAAGGACGCTTCGGCATGCCGCGCCATACCTACCGAGGCGTCCAATTGCCTGGAATTTAGTATCAATAGCACTTCTTGCTGAAGATGAAGAACAGCAAATACAAACTGATACGTTGAAGAGAAAATAATTCTGGGTACCTACATTATTTATGGAGAACAAGATTTACTAACGGTGAATTTAGGAACTTATTTACTTACTGATTACGTCGTGGCACACTGCAGGACGCCGTGGCATACCGCGGCGCGACAATAATGATTGCACCTGCATGGTTTTAAGTGTTTGAACAACAGACTGTAGTGCAAAAAGCCTGTGTTGCCTTTCCAAATTATTAAAACTTTGTACATTCTATCAGTACTGTTTATTCTGTGATTCTATAATCAAAAGAGTTAGTCAAAATAAAATCCAGTATGAGTTTTATTCTTTTATTGGTCTTATAATCTATGTTTACGAGGTCTCCATAGCGGTGGCGGTTTCCTCTGTGTACTTGCCCTTGTCTTTGCCGAGGGCTGCCAGCCTGCCTTTCGCTCTGCGGTCAAGGATCGACTTGCGGTCCTTGTTCATCTTTAGTTTGACGATCACGCACTATGACAAACAAGAAATAAAATATATAAATATAACATTACTATGAAATGATATAGATTAAGTGAAGTATTGGTAATCAGAGCCATGGAAGTGTATCAGCAAGAGCAGTGTCCTTGTCAAACTTGTGCATAGCATCAAGTGAGACATGAAGACACAGTCTATGTTACGAGTTATCATCATTTTGGAGTTAGTTGGTCTGTATAATGAATAGCATGATCACTTATCTTTATGCATTACAGTATTCAGTAAGTATATCTATTATCTAACTTGCCAAAGGAGAAGAGCAATCCTCATTATTATTAGTATTATTACTATTGATTCAATGAAGTTACTTTATTGACTACAGTTGGTTTATTGTCCGTGTGGTGACGGATTAAGTATACGGAATGTCGCCACCCCATATCATCCCATGGGTGTCGTAACAGCTGACAGAGGGAGCATATTGTGCAGAGAACAGCACTGTAAGAGAAGGAAAACTTGATACAAACCCTATACCAACCCGTTTGGCCAGCGTGGTATAGTAGGCCAATTCTTCCTTTCAAAGGAGAGGCCTAGTCCAGCAGTGGACTGTTAAAGGCTGATGACGAATGCTTAAAATGGTTATTATTTTTGTCCTCATTTATTCAAATCTTGTGATTATTTACAAAAAAAAACATACAAAACTGCCAATCTCGCGAGATCTCGAAATTGGCTAGATCTCGCGAGCTCGGCTTCATAAACTCGCGATTTGTATTCCCTAGTTTTGACTAGTATTATCATGGCACCATCCAAGATTTTCCACTTATGGGCACATCATCTGCTTTTAAGAACTCTACCAGATTCAACAGAATATAAGTTCTATTGAGAATTACATTTTGAGTTAAAGTATTCTATAATAGAAATGATATTTATCATGCAGTAACAGTATTGGAATGAGAGCTGTATGAATTCTTAAAAAAGCAACCCGTTGAGACACTTGTTGAAAAAGCCGTGCCAATTTTATTTTCCGAAAAAGTTAAACCAGGCACTGAAATGTACTTCATGGTATCGTTGAAGAAAAGAAATTTGGTGATCAGGAGCAATTTTTCGCAGGTGAATTTGGTTCAGTTCATGAAGACGTCGAAAATATGCTTGGGTATACGACAGACGAAGGTCTTGTTATTTTGGGTAGCCCAGACGAGGTCAAGACCAAATTGAAACTAGGAAGAGACTTTCCAAAATTATTTGTCACCAAGCCGCTAATATTCCAATTGCCAGTTTCACAGCAATTGGAACTTGCAAGCAAATCAGAAAGAATTGTTTCAATGAGAAAATCGATTTAACAGACTATTGGGAAGGTTTGGTTAAATTTTATTCCGTGGACATGTTCGTACATCCGCATCCGGTAATGAAATTTGCGAAGCTTTGTTCAAAGAGGAATAAAGTGTACTTGTACAGATTTAGTTGTAAGACCGAGAGAAATCTTATGAGTCATGTAATGGGAGCAGTGGCAAACACAGGCAACAAACCTGTCACTTGTCATGCTGATGATGTACTATACTTATTTAATTACAAAATAATGCCAGTTAAACTGGATACTAACTCTAACACATTTCGACTGATAGAGAAAATGATTAAACTCTGGACCAACTTTGCAAAGCACGGGTAAGTTCTTGAGTAGTCTAGATGTGTATTATTGTTATACTCTAAGTCCTTCCATGACAAATTTATGAAATATTTATATTTTAATATTTGCTTTGATAAAACCAAGGTCAGCCCCCTTTACCCTGCCAATTAGAATGCCGGATCCAGAGATGGAGCAAATAATTTTAAGAAAAGTACCTATAGTTTCGATAAACTTATGAATGAGGATGCAACATGTTTGGTCTGTCAAGCACTAAAGTAAAGGCTCCTAATACGAAGGTAGTCAAAATCGGCTCCTAATTCCGAGGTATTTTTGTTTTCGTTCTTATCTTTTGAATATTATTGTGAAACTACTTAAAAACAGGATTCACTCATTCCATGTTTCAAACTTGCTCACATACCTGAAGTTCGTAAGTGTGACCCCGGAGCAACTAGCTAAAATCAATCAGTCTCTGCCACGGCGGCGACGCGAGTGGTTTTTTCATATAAACACGGATCCTGTTAGGTAAGTGAGCTCATTTTGTTAACGTAAGTTTTTGTTGTGATTTTAACATAAGGTGCTGAAGGTAAGCAATTTGTCATTATTTTGTGTTATTTTACTTGCCATAATTATCAAGATAATTTATGTTTTAAATTGATTTAGTATCTAAAAATATGAAACTAAAAACCACGGAGTTAGGGTACGTTTTTTAAGCGTAGTTCCTACTTCGGAGGTACCATCGGTAATAGGAGTAACACTACATCGTATTCACTTGCTTATTACTTTTAATACAATATTTTTTTTAAAGAGGCGTTTGTTCATTTAAAATTATTATTATTCTTTCGAAGTAAAAACCTAATTCCATGGTATGTTTTATTGAATAGAAATCTTATTTAATGTTGTCAAACATGATCCAGAAAACAACATTTTCTTTGAAAGGCCTAAATAAGAAGTCTCTCGAAAGTCTAGTAAAATGTAATTATTTTGTACAGATTTTGACTGATATTAACACTTTTCAATCACAGAAATGTTGGTACCAGTAAGAATTGAATAAGTTATTTATTCGGCCGAATTTTTATGGGTCGGAATTAGGATTACAAATTACAGGAATTTCTCCTAATTCCGAGGTAGGATTTTTGTATACCTCGGTGTTAGGCTCTATGAGCTCCTAATACCAAGGGTATGCCTCCGTATAAGGATCGTCATAGAACCTTATACCAAGGTAAATGGCAACCACAAATAGTATTTTAGGGTTCCTTAAACCAAAACTTTCGCGCCATATCTGAATCCTTTATACACGCGCCGGCCGCCCCGTTACAATTTAGCGTTTGCGCTTAGCCGAATTTTGGATTATCTTGATACCTACCTACTAAGATATATTAAAATTTTATATGAATGAATATGTGTGTTATTAATAATTTAGAACAAGTAACCTATCTACTTGAAATTTAATAAAACTTTTTAAAACATTTATTATTTTATTTATAAACTCCTTTGTGACTAGAGTAGGAGAATATTTTCAAAAAATACCACTACTATTTTACTATTATTATTTAACTTATAAAATTGCTATACGGAACCAATTAACTCCTTTTTATTCTACCTCGGAATCAGGAACAGACTACCGCGGTATTAGGTTTCAAGCCTGAAAATACCTCGAAATTAGAGAAAATCGACTTTGCTATAAAACTATTTTTTTCATGAATAAATCTTTTGAAAAGACACATAATAATAGAAGTTATACAAAATTGAATGTCCATTTTAGCTGAAATAATATTTTTACATAGGTAGGCTAAAATATTTACCAATGCTTATTTTTCCTGCTTGCTGCCAAATGTCACGAAATACCTCGGTATTAGGAGCCTTTACCTTAGGGCTTATTATTTGTAACAAATGATGTTCAAACTGCAAAGTCACTGTGCAAAGCGCTTCAAATAAATTTTTGCAGCATGAATCATCACAACGAACTTTTTCTAAGGCACTTACAAGGCGTATGACAATTTCATCCATAAGTAAGCCTCTAAGCGTTCATAGCGAAGTCGTCAATTGACCGACTAGTGTAAGTCGTACGACGCAGATACCTCGGGTTCAAATCCTACATACAATAGTTACTTTTTGAGATTTATATCATCAGTTTAAACATCATAAAACATAAAAAATGATTTTTTTAGAAAATATTACTTTCCGACGAGCAAGAACACATTCCGATTCTAATAATAAAAATGAACAAATAAGTAACACATTAGACGAAGAAACAGACTTCGATGAAAGCTTGTCTAGTAGTCTGCCTGACTTAACTAAACAACAACAAAATGAACTCATCATTAAGTTGAAACAGCAAGTAGAAACATTGGAACTGGAATTAAATAGTGCGCATCAAGAAATAGAGTCCCTTTCACTTGAAATCACGGAAATAAAACTTACAAATCAAAATTTAACAAAGAAAAATGAATTATACAAGACATTAACAAGTATTCCTATAAAATCATCTAAAACTACCACTCCACAAAAAAGGTTAAAGCTAAGAAGAACAAACAAACACAAACAGAAACATCAGATATAATTGAGGGAAAGCAACTCAAACACTCAAGCAAAAAAACTCAAGAAAACAGTACAATACCTAGAAATATGATTAACAAAAGTACCACTACTGACAAAAAACACAGAAATAAAATATGCCTAATTAGTAGCAATAACACAAACAAAATCCTGTCAATATCAGAAGAAGCTTTTCCTAGTTCCCAAATATGCCACTATTGTTATCCAAATTGCAGCATCAAGCAGCTCTTGACCAAACTAAACGACAAAATTGTGGACTATACAATGGAAGACTACTGTATTATTTTGATAGGAGAAGAAGACTTTCGCAAAACTAACAATTATTTTGACATAATCATATATATAAGAACACATTATTCTTTGTTTACCGACATTTAAATATAATTATTATTCCTCAATGTTTAATGGGCGCATAGAAGTGTTCAATAATTTACTTTATTTTGATCTGTATACATATGATTGACTCTAATCTGGATTTATCTTGCGATTATACTGTTTTTAGAAAAAGTGGTCGTATTAACAACAGTGGTATGAAAATAATTTTTGACAATATTAAATACCTAGTGCAAACTGAAACTTTTGATAATAATATAAATTCCTGTGATAACTCAAAGTCATCTACTGAAAATTCAAATCAGTTGTTTCGTGCACGATAGTTTACATGTATTCCATCAAAATATAAACGAATTACTTAGCAAATCAGACTTGCTAAGTATACACCTGGATGAATTCCATAACACTATTGATGTTATTTGTATCACTGAGCATAACATGGTCAAAGGCGATGAGCAGTATTTGAAGATACCTAATTTTAATTTAGTTACATATTTTATGAGAAAAATCGACATGGAGGATCCTGCATATTAATTAAGTGTGGACATATATTTGAAACAGTGGAAAGATTCAATAAATTAGCCCTTGTAAATATATTCGAATGCTCGGTAGTGGAATTGACGCAATTTAATATTTACATAGTTTGCATTTATAGGCCACCGAAATACGATCCATCATCAATACAAATATTTTTTGAAAGACTTTACTCGCTACTATCTGAACTTTGCAAAAATAAAAACAAAAAACTGATACTTTGCGGTGACTTTAACATAGATTTATTAAAAAGAACTAGGTTATCAGTGGAATTTGAGCAAACATTGCAGGCATTTGGTCTTAAAATTGAATTTAAACAACCTACTCGGTTTTTAAGTTCTACTTGCATAGACAATATTGCACACAATATCAAAGGATGTAAAAGTCAAATAAACGATTTATGTATCTCTGATCATACGGCACAAACATTAAAATGTCCAATAAGACAGAGATGCCTACTTAAGTGTTGATATATCAAAAAAAGAGACTATTCTATTGAAAATAAAAATAAATTTTAAAAATTACCTAGCCCAGATTAGCTTTGCTGATGTATTAACTGAAAAAGATCCGAACAAGGCGTTTAATATATTTTATGACTTTTTTAATCTCCTTTACTTCTTATGTTTTCTAGTAGTTAGGATAAAAATATGCTCAACCAACAAAGTAAGCTGGATTACGAAAGGGTTAAAACTTTGTAGTTTGCGAAAACGGAAAATGTTGTGGCAGTTTAGAAGACAGCCAAGTGAAACTAATAAAGTAAAATTAAAATCTTATTCAGCAAGACTCAAAAAGATAATACGTCTAACACAAAAATCTAAGAACGACCATTATATTAAATCTTCGGAAAACAAAACAAAAGCGACATGGAATATTATAAATAGTGCAAAGGTAACACAGCCTATATGTTGTATTAATGTTAAGGATAAATTAATAAATGATCCTAAGGGTATTTGTAATGCATTCAATAATTATTATACCGACGTAACAGACAATCAAAATGTTGTAAAAGCTGACATTAAAATAAATAATAATCCTAATTCAATTTTTTTAGCACCTGTAACTGACTTGGACATTTTTAATATTATCAGATCACTAAAAAACACAAGCAGCTGTGGATATGATGGAGTTACGACGCTCGTAGTAAAAGATGTGGGTAGCATTATTTCCCCAATTTTATCACACTTAATTAACTTGTGCAATGAAAGTGGTATATTTCCTAGTGTATTAAAGATGACCATCATAAAACCATTGTACAAAACAGGAAATAAAATGGACATTAGCAATTATAGACCCATCGCTATAATTCCTATATTTGCAAAAATATTTAAGCGTGTTATTTATAACAGCATTTATTTTTATTTGGAAAAGGAAAATATACTTGTGCCAGAACAGTATGGTTTTCGTAAAAACAAAAATATTACTTTGGCCATCTACAATTTTTTGAGATCTGTCACGAAAAACATGGACAAAAGACAGTCAGCAATAGGCATGTTTATGGATATGTCTAAGGCTTTTGATCACGTCAGACATGATATTCTTCTTGACAAACTCTATCGCTATGGTATAAGGGGTAATGTTCATGAGCTTATAAAATCATATCTGTTAAATAGGAGGCAAGTGACTGAAATTACGAATATATGTCTTAAATCCAAAAGTGAATTGGTTCATAGGTCAGATGTAAGAACTGTAAAATTTGGAGTCCCACAGGGTAGTGTCCTGGGACCTTTGCTGTTCAATATTTATATAAATGACCTCCCAACAACAACTACCTATGATATGACTTTGTTTGCTGATGATAGCACAATATTATTTACAAATAAAACCTTGACATCTTATGAAACCTTCGCTCTTCTAATAACCTTCTCCTCATGGTTCCAACTCACAGCTCTAATTTTCTTCACTCTTCTTTTTCTGTTCAATCAATCCTTCTCTGGAATGCCCTTCCTCTTGAGATCAGGATGGCCAGGACCAAGTGCTCCTTCAAGTTCAAAGTTAAAGAACTCTTACTGGCTGAAGCAGCAAGGGTATCATAATTCATTTATATTTCATTTTGGCTTATAGTACCTATGTATGTAGATATATATAAATATATATGTATGTATGATATATTATATATAGATGTACTAGTATGTAGCAATAATATGTATTAATTGAAATTATGTTTATATATCTTTATTGATATCTATGTATGTATGTTATATATTTATTATAATCTATATATATTTATGTAAGTTCAAATAATGTTCTCCTCATTTATATACCACCTACTTCTTTTCTCTCTGCACCACTCAAAGGTAGACTGGGAGATAATGCCCACGGCATTAAGTCCGCCTGTATACGCTCTGTATATAAAGGTTTAAATAAATAAATAAATAAATAAAAATATTCTATCTGTACAGATGTAGTGCGTATTATATTACCTAAAAAAGAAATTGACATTAATAATTCTATCACATCAATTATGCAATGGCTAAAAATAAACAACTTAAAAATTTACTTAGATAAAACAAAAATAATTGAATTTAAACAAAGAAAAGAAAGAACCGATAAGAAATTAAATATTAATTACAATGGTTATCAATTTACAGAGAGCGAATTAACTACATTTCTTGGGTTAAAAATAGATGAAAAACTAAACTGGAAAGACCATGTAGACTATGTATGTACCAAAGTGAGTCAGTCCGCATATGGACTATATAGGCTAAAAAATATAGCCAATACATCAACATTAATAACAGCCTATCATGGCATTGTCGTATCAACATTACGGTACGGAATAATATTTTGGGGCAATTCCACTGACTGGCTATCGGCATTTAAAGTTCAAAAGCGGTGCATTCGAACAATTTTTGGTATAAAGGTACCTGATAGTTGCAAACCGTACTTTGTAAATAATAATCTGTTGACCCTGCCTTGCATTTATATAAAGGAGTGTGCTGTGTTTGTGAAACAAAATATGGAATTATTTAAAAAAAATCAAGTATTCGACATGCTGGTAAATTGTGTGTTGTCGAAAGTAAAACGGCGCTAATGCACAAAAGCTTCTTTTGCACTGCACCACGCATTTACAACAAATTACCTACTCAAATTAAAAATATTGAAAATCTACAATTATTTAAAAGGCATCTTCAAAAACTGCTTGTAGTTAAATGCTATTACTCGCTGCAGGAATATTTAGATGATACACGTAATGCAAATAATTAATTAGAAATAAACTTTATTTATTTTTAAATTATAATATTTACTTATATATATATATTGAAAATCTACAATTATTTAAAAGGCATCTTCAAAAACTGCTTGTAGTTAAATGCTATTACTCGCTGCAGGAATATTTAGATGATACACATAATGCAAATAATTAATTAGAAATAAACTTTATTTATTTTTAAATTATAATATTTACTTATGTATTTATCATTAAGATCTGCAAATGTATACCCATATTCGCAAATTAATAAATGAATTATGAATTACCTTTTTCATATAATTGTCAACGACACTCACTATTTAAACTTCTCTATAAATGAATTTTTTCAATCCAAATCAATTTCAGAAACCCGACTCCAGACGATTCTCTTGGCGCGAAATGGATCCAGTTCACGGCTGACGTTCAAAACTTCCTAGCTATTGGCAACGAGTTCGTAGCCAGCACCACCCCTGACGCCGACGATATTCAGTTCTGGGAAAATGTCCACAAACAATATGAACCGAAGTCATATAAAAATTGAAATTACGAATTGTATAAAATTTTATCATATTATTGTACTTACTGCGTATTTTTATTCAAATATATTATGTTATTAATAAGGTTTGTGTTTATGATTTTCATACCCATCTATTAGAGCAGTCGGCAACCTTTTAGGAGACACGGGCCGCAAGGAGACAAAATAAACTAAAGGCGGGCCGCACTTTTGGTAATAACTAGACAGCATTTTTACAATTCTTGCAGCAATTCTTCTTCTGCAAAGCGGAGACGCTTGACGGCGTGATAGGTATGCCGACCTACCGACAATGTCAATACATTGATGCCCATTCCATTCCACTGCAGGGAATTGAAGATCTCCTCTAGCGTTGGTGAAGATTTTCGGGAATAAAGTGTGACCCCGTCCTACCTCTCGAAGCTATTGGGTGGGTCTTGTTTACTTGTTCTTGGTTTGAACAGAAATAGTTGCCATTTGGTCCTCTTAACACCTCCACATATTTTCAATCCAGGAGTCAAAGGTTTTTTCGGCATCTGGACTGTAGCGACGGATTAAGTCATCCTCCTAGCGTTATCGCAGTTGCGACCCGGCGTCCGCTTACTCTTACCGGATTTCACTGAATATTAGCTTTTCCAGAGAGCGACTGCCTGTCTGACCTCCGTCTTCCAAATGGATGGCGATAATCCATGGTTTAGACTAGTGTCAGTTCATTCAGATGTATATACGCCTTATTACGACAGTCAAAGATCTTCATGACAGCCGGGACCGAAGGCTTAACGTGCTCTACAAGGGACGGGGCAAGGGACAATTAACAATCCAATACGCAGTTAACTTCGAAAAGTCAAGTTAGGGGTTCGCGCCGTGGATTCGAACCCGATACCCTCTGCATAGTTGTATATTGATATGTCCACTAGGCTATCGCTGCCTTCATTAAAAAAAACTAATTACTTAAATTAGGATCAATTTGCTTTCTTTTCTGTGCATATCAAAATAAACGTTTGAGGCATGACAGGTTTGGCTACCCAGAGTATCAGGCGTTTTTCTAGCAAGCGATCACTGTTACACTGTACATTAAGTAAGTATACAAAATTCCACTACCCAACTCTATTCTAAGGGAGTCAGAAAAATACACGAAGATAAATATACATAGGTAACCGTCACGACCTACAGCGGCGGGCGGCAGCGGCAAGCGTTTTCGATGTACATGGCGCGTTTACTCTGAGGCTGGTATCAGAGAGACGCGCGCGGCACGCGCCGTCGGCCAGCGCCGGTCAAACAGCTCGTTTGGCGCGCGGACCACTGTGAAACGAGTTCGCGTTTCTCTTTGCAATGTATGAAGCTTTGGCAGCGGCGGCCGACGGCGCGCGGTCAAACGCGTGACTCTGAAACCAGCCTGACGCGACATCGGTGTAGGTTTCACGTATCTGATAGGGATAAATAGGTATGCGACATATGTGTCGCCGTCGATACAAGACTATGTGAGACACAGAATACATAAATGTAACGTCTGTTTCAAATTTCGTCCGCGTCCGACTTTCCCTCCCATGGCCGATCTCCCTAGCCAGCGCGTCAACCAGGTTGCTAAAGCGTTTACACACACCGGTTGTGATTACGCAGGACCACTGCAGTATACGCCAGTGCGTGGTCGAGTTGTTAAAAGCCGTAAAGCCTGGCTATGTATTTTTACATGCTTAACGACGCGCGCTACGCATATTGAAGTTGCGACAGATTTAAGCACGGTGTCATTCCTGGCAGCCCTTAAACGATTTCTCTCATGGCGCGGCCCTATACAGTGTTTGTACACGGATAACGGCACTTGTTTCGTGGGCGCAAGCTCTTATTTACGCGACCTTTATAAGTTTCTCAGGGAAGAATATCGTACTCGTCTTCAGGTAGAACTTTCCATAAATCATATTGACTGGAAGTTTATTCCACCAGCATCACCACATTTCGGTGGATGTTGGGAAAGCATGGTCAATTGGTCAAAGTAATTAAAACGCATCTCTTCAAAGTTATAGGTCAACAGATCCTCTCTTACGAAGACCTTTTACTGTCCTTGCACAAGTCGAGGCACTGATGAACTCGCGTCCGCTCACGGCATTGAGTAGTGACCCTGCAGAACCATCCGCGTTAAGCCCTGCACATTTTCTGAACACAGTGTCATTATCGTCATTTCCGGCTCCTGAAGCAGTCTCTTCAAGCTTGCTCCAGAGACATACTCTGCTGGATAAACTCGTGCAGTCGTTCTGGCGGCGCTGGCGTGCGGAATATCTACACCAGCTTCAGGCTAGATCCAAGTAGAATAGTCCTGAATCCCCTATACAGGAGGGTACACTGGTCGTCATAATACATGATAATGCTCCGCCGCTTTCATGGCCGTTAGCCATCGTAGAGAAATTGCATACTTCCAAGGACGGTACAACCCGCGTTGTTACCGTGAAAACCGCTAAGGGGAGCTACGTGCGCCCTGTTGTACGTCTCTGTCCGCTTCCAACTCAGTGAGATCTAGCCTAAAGTTGGATCTACCTCTTAGTGACAAGGCTGGACTTAGTCCAACTAAGTAATTGCCTGAAACTCGACTTTGGACTGACACTCCACACTACATCCCATGTTGTGGGAGCTTCCTGTCTGTATTTAATACGCAACGCGTGGTCAGGCGGAAACTCTAAACTCTCGGATATTCACTAGTGGGCCGGAGAGCCTCATAGCAATAGTCCTGAAGATTTGCCTCTGAATTGTCACCCGCTTTAACGCGGCTTTACCGTATTTCGTACGTAATCCAAAAGATTCCATTCTCAAGGACATTAGCCCATGTTCACGCGACCTATCCTCTTAGAGGCCCATATCTGTAACGTCTCTGCTTTCCAAGGTAACGAAGCGAATAATAAATACAAGTCTCTTTAAGTACTTATGTGGCTCAACTTCCGTCATGGTCTTTCAGCTGGTAGTCTTCTAATGTATCCTATGCACCATTGGGCAAATGGAACTTTCACTGTTAACCTGGCTATAGCCAAGGCTTTTGAAGCTTCCATCCTGTGGAGTCTCCAGTGGACTCAACTGCATATTGCAAGCTGCGGATGGGTGCCAGCTATAGAAGCGTTACAGAGAATCATGATCGCAGTAGACAGCAGCTACTCCTGCATGAAATATATTAATACTGGCACCGAATAAAGCCCTGTGCTCTCCCCAACGCTATTCATCCTGAATCTGCAATCAATGACTTGTCGATTGAGCACATACTTTGCTATGTACGGGTGGTGCACTTTATGTAGCGTCAGTTCGGCCACATGTGAAGTATTGCTCACATCTCTGGGCTGGGCTGGGCGCCAAAACATCAGTCGATGATTCCACGTTCACAGCTAGATTAGTTTTTGGAGCAGCGAAGATTAAGTCTCTACTATAAGATTGTCCTCTTTCCTTTCTGTCTGTCTGAATGAACGCGTAAACTCAAAAACTGCCGAGTAGAAGACGCGCATGAAATTGCATACTTCCAAGGACGGTACAACCCGCTTTGTTACCGTGAAAACCGCTAAAGGGAGCTACGTGCGCCCTGTTGTACGTCTCTGTCCGCTTCCAACTCAGTGAGATCTAGCCTAAAGTTGGATCTACCTCTTAGTTTAAGTATTTAGTGTGTAGTTTTCGCTGTTATTGCGTTTGTAGTTTTCGCTAAAGTTAATTTAGATTAATTTTATTGTCATATCGCTGTCTTAGCCTATTGATGGGTTATGCGGTAGTACACCCAACATAGCTAAGTTCAATTTTATTTATTTTTTAAAGGCAACCCTTTAGGGCCGGGGGGATATGGTAGCGCCATCTATCCTTTCCATTGCTAGTTAATTATGTCAACGTCAATGGTTCGTCGCTGCTCGGCCAATCCGAGCGATCCTTTTTCATGAATCCCCTCCCAAAACGCCTCGCTATTGGCCGCCTTGCTCAACGGCGACGCAGAAAATACCAGAAAATTCGAGGCGCTGAGAACGTGTCCGCCATACCGTACCGCACCGCCATATATAATTATTACCGCTTACAACCAAAGAAAACAGGGCACTCGAAGTGTTGCTGGACTTGCCTCCATTGCACCTGTTCATACAACAGGAGGCAACGATGTCGGCGATCCGGCTAAGAGCTCTGAAGCTCTGGAAAGACACTACTTAAACACACTCTTTAAAGAAGTTCCTCTCACACAAGCCATTGGCGACCGAATACCGAAGCAATTTGTTTTCGACAAGAAATACAAAATCCAACTGTACGAGGATCTACACGAGGGAGCGGTTGGCCACAACGAGCTCACGATCTTCACAGATGGGTCTAAGACGGATACAGGTACGGGTTCAGGAGTATTCTCCGATGACCTTAACATCAACATCGCAGCACCGCTGGGAGCCTACAACACGGTCTACCAGGCCGAATGTTTTGGCATAATCCTAGCTGCCACAGCAATCATGGCACGTGAGGTAAGGGAACGATCCATTAGGATCCTCTCAGAATGACGACCGGTTGGCGCAGCGGGAGTGTAAGCGACTGCTACGCCGAAGGTCGCGGGTTCGATTCCCGCTCAAGTCAAACATTTGTGTGCATGAACATGGATGTTTGTCTTGGTCTGGGTGTTTCTATGTATAATATGTATGTATTTACAAAAAAAAAAGTATATAGGTATGTATGTTTATCCATTATCTAGTTTCCAAACTATTAAGGACGCAAGCAACTCGAGAGCTTTTATTCAAAAACGTATTGACAAGTATAGTAAATGTAAGTTTTAACTAAACATTAAATACGGCAACCGTGCATATGTTAGCGTCCCGTAAATCTCGAAAACGATACCCATATAGATTGTATCCTATTCGTTTAGCCTCTTTTTGCATTTGACCTAACCCCCCCCCCCCCCCCTTCTCGTTTGACCATTTTATTATTTTTGTCTGGCCCCTAAAAGTAGTGGCGTAATTTTATATAGCCTATAGCCTTTCGGAATAATTGGGCTATCATAGACAATAACAATTTTTAAAATCCGACTGCTAGTTCCTGAGATTAGCCGACATTATCTTTTAGCCTTTTTAGCCTTTTGCCCGGCCCCAAAGGGTCGAAGCCTTATGATATATATAGCCTATAGCCTTCCGGAATAACTGGGCTATCGTATACAAAAAGAATTTTTCAGATCCGACTGGTAGTTCCTGAGATTAGCGCGTTCAAACAAACAAACAAACTCTTCCGCTTTATTATATTATAAGATAACTGCAAACAGTATTTATACATACAAACTATAGGTAAATTCACGAAAGGTGACCACAAATGGCGGCCGTCGCGCATATGTACATTCGTGCACCAATGGCGTTGCTCCATTCTTGACGCATTTAGGGAATGCGTCAAGAACGGAGCCACGCCATTGGCACTCCACCCGCGCCTCACCCCGCACCTCCACGGGGACCTAAAAAATGATTTCTGCGCAGTGGTCATCTTTCGTGAACCGACTTTTCTGAACTATACTTAGTACTAAGACTAAAGGTAGAATTCCGTGCATCGCGATCGATCGCAACCGCGCGCGGCCTACGACTGTCGTCGATCGCTCGCGACAATAGTCAAAGTATGAAAATGTATAGCACCGCTGCCGAGGCCCGCGACTGACGCGCGCGGCCGACGAATGTCGTGAGCCGCGCGCGGCAGTGTCTTGAAATTAGTAGATGTTGTTCGTCAGTTCCCTCTAGACGTGTGTCTAGCGAAGTCAAAATCATGGTCGAAATGCAAATTGACATCTTTGAAGAAGAAGAGGAGAATGACGAGCTGCTGTTGCTATATTAGGAAACTAGAGTACCAATCGACCTTATCTTAAAAGCAGAAATGAAAAAGGATACTAGCAAATATTGATTCAAAAGCAATTATATTGTACCTAATGAAAAAAAAATGTTGGAAGTTTGGAACGATAATACAAAATTGAATTGTTTTTATACAGAGTGTCACAAGACCCATCACCAAGCCGAAGTCTACTCGTTGTGGACATCATGCCAAGTCATACTAACCAAAAATAATACCTGGGAAACGTTTTATTTTTTTAAAGCTTTCTCATTTTTTAAACCGCAATTAAAAGCGCGCGCGTGCAATGCTCGAAAATCCTACTTATCCATGGGCTTACAGGGCATCTAAAGAACATATTGGCGGGGTAAATGCATCGATTTTGTACCGAATTAGAAAAATTCCATACTAACTTTGAGCTTCAATATCTTCTGAACCAGTAATTTCCCTGGTATGGTGCCGAAGTAGAAAATGTTCGTAGTGATTGGTACAACATGGGATTTCAGTTTTCGTTAAGGGTCTTTTTACACCCTGTATAGTCGGCAAAACTTCCGATTTCTTTTTTCATTACTACTAATTTCAAGACACTGCCGCGCGCGGCTCACGACATTCGTCGGCCGCGCGCGTCAGTCGCGGGCCTCGGCAGCGGTGCCATACATTTTCATACTTTGACTATTGTCGCGAGCGATCGACGACAGTCGTAGGCCGCGCGCGGCTGCGATCGATCGCGATGCACGGAATTCTACCTTTAGTAGTACTCAAAATGTTATCCAGTATCTGTGACGTTTCGCTAGACTGGCCAATATGGCGACTGTGATTTGTATGTCAGAACCATTACAATTTGACAAACGACAATCCGAATTGTGCGGATATATGTTGTCGACTCGAAATCTTCATTTTTTAATGTTTTATTATTCAGGTAAGGTTTCGATGTACTCCTTGACGAAATTATTAATAGAGGATTTGACACTGCGATAGCAGCGCAGTCCGTCGGTTCCAATGTGAAACATTCCAAAATCTACAACTACTTACAAATTAAAAATTTACTAAAAATACATTTTCCAGTGGACTAGATTGTGAATCTAAACCATTCTCAAGTGTCCTTGAACACACACAAAAAAATTCATCAAGATCGGTCCATTCGTTTAGGAGGAGTTCAGTGACATACACACGCACACAAGAAATATATATATTAAGATTTAGCAAATAAAAATATGGTTATTTCGCAACATTCGTTTTATTACCAAAATCATCATAAGAACAACCCTAGCGCCTTCGTTCGACGACGCGCTTGTACGTACAGTCACACAATCTGCAAGTCTTTGCGTGAGTACTTAGGGTACATTTCTCTTCACTGCGAACAACGGCTATTATTATTAAGATTTTGTAGGTGATTATAGCGTAGGTATTTTCGCTTTTGTATGGGAGTGATGTATCTGTTAAGAAGTAACTATTTAGTAATCTGTGTCCACACTATTTAAGTTTCACTCTGGGCCATTTGCAATGTGCGTTAAAATATATATCGAGATTCCAAGCGAAATAATGAGTATAAAATATGACAATAAATTTAAAAACGCACTCCAATTGCACCTAATTAATTAATGCTTTTATAGTATTGATGAATTTTTTGCTGACTAATGAAAATACATTGTTGTATGAATTTACATTGTATATATACGATGTTTATAAGTGTCATCATAATAAAATATGTTTCGTTTTATAATAAAGATTTGCTATGCCCAAACAGAGACATAATAAACTAAATTGTATAAATATCTATAACACCTGAAAAAAACAAACATTGTGGTATGTCAATAACTAAATATGAATATTAATTATCTGTCTGAATGAATGAATATTAATTATCCTGATATATAAAATCGGAGATATTTAATTGCATATTCATTGCTTAATAACATATTGTACTGCTTGCAATATGCAAGGGTTCGCAGAGCTATTTCTGTTGGTCACGGTGAGTGAAGGTATACTGAAAGGTGAAGTGGTTCAGAATGAGTTTGGAGGAACATTTTACAGCTTTAAGGGCATACCATATGCCCAACCGCCTGTCGGAGATCTGCGGTTTAAGGTAAATATTGTACTCTAGCGTTTGGAAAGTAGGTAGGTATACAGAATCAGTCAATGTTAAACTGAAAGTCTTAGTTGGTAGTGACAATAATATCAGCCTTGTAATATATAGTCTCCCACTACTTACAACGGACCTCATCTCACTACCGACAAGGTTATCCATTATACTGCAAAATGCGAGTTGACAGACCTTTCATTTCTTGAAAGCATTTTATAAGTCATATAATATGTGACACTTGGATGTTTTCATTTAACTTCCTGTAGGCAAGCGATAATAACATAATTTTATACGAATTTTATGTTGAAAACTCGACGACTTGAATCAGAAATCCAACCTAATCCTCTGTGTAGCATTATGTACTTATATAGCATAAAAAATAGCATTATACTACTAACAGCAGCTATACCATATCCGAGCTTTGCTGCAAGCTGGGATATGGCTGTATGTATATATAACTAGCTATGTTCATGTTCATCTCCCCTCTTCTTCAAAACTCTGAAGATGATAATGAACTGTATGAGTTCTTTAAAGACCAGCCTATTGAAACACTTACTGATATTTCGGTACCAATTTTACTATCCGAAAAAGCAAATCCAAGTATTGAAAATAGTATATTACTTAATATAGTTGCAGAAAAACAATTTGGTGACGAAGAGAGATTTTTCACAGGTGATTTTGAATCAGTTCACGAGGGCGTTGAAATTATGATTGGTTATACCTCAGACGAAGGTGTTGTTGCTTTAGGTTCTACTCTTGACTTCAATAAAAATGTGGTACTGGCAAGAGACTTCCCAGAATTCTTTGTACCCAAGCCTTTGGCTATGACAGTCCCAGTTAGTGAGCAATATGATATAGGCAAGAAAATCAGGAATTTTTATTTTAATGATACAATCGATTTAACAGGGTCGTGGCAAGAATTTATGAATTTCTACTCTATGAGATTAATTCAATTTCCAGTAGTGCAATATGCTAAACTTTGTGCAAAGACAAATGAAGTGTATTTGTATACCTAGGTTCAGTTGTAAAACAGACAGAAACTATATGACACACATCTTCGGCGCTGCAGATATCGTTGGAGACACGGCGGTGGTGGCTCATGAAGATGATGTACTGTATTTGTTTAATGCCAAAGTATTACAACTGCCACTCGATAAGAACTCCGAAACCTTCCGTCTTATGGAGAGAGTTATCAAATTGTGGACAAATTTCGCTAAATTTGGGTGAGTAGTTAGCAACCTTCTTGTTGTATTTATTATAATCACACGGAAAAACTAGACACAACATTTTAGAAATATAATCCCTTGTCTTGGTTCCTACTTAATAATATGGGAGACATAGGTAGTTGGCGTAAACATTGTTTTGCGTATCTTCCTAATTTGAACCGTTGAGTATTATAAGTATTGCAGCGCAGTTTGCATTGGAAACGTTAAAACGCTAAAAGAATAATCTTTTCTCGGGCGATACGTTTGCGCCAACCATGCCTTCCTTTAGGTATTCATACGAGGCGGTGAAGAATTTATTTCATAGGTGTTTTTACGGAAGTTTACACAAAAGAACGCATTGTTTAATTCATTTCAGAAATCCGACACCAGATGAGTCTTTAGGTTTGACTTGGAAACTATACACCGAGGATGGCCAAGATTATTTTGAAATTGCAAACGAGTTCTTTGTTGGCACTGCACCCGATGGTAATGAAATTCAGTTTTGGGAGAGCGTTTACAAGAACACCACTACCAACACTGGAGTTAACATAAGACATACCTATTAAATTTCGAACTAGTAGTTGCGTACCTATTTCATACTATGTTCATAATAAAATCTGCAGTTGTGTAATGAGTCTTGTATTTATTGCTGGACTAACCTCCTTCGCATATGGTATCGTATAATACGCTCCACGCCTTTAAAGTTACTCGACTTACTATGTTCTCCTAGCTAGGCTACAAGATAAGTCGTGGCCCCCGAACATATACAAGTAAGAGTGGGTATCGCATGCTAACACTACGCGCAGTAGAGAAAAGTATTGTGCCTTCGTAATAGTCTAAAAAGACTGTTATTGTAACATCCATCTACGCTGGTAGTACCTACTTAAATTATGTAAGTAGGTGTGCCACAAAAGTTGGATACTGTCACAGAATATCTAGTAGGTATCGTTCCCAGTTGAGATGAAGGTTAATGTTGGCGTCAGAATGACTGGTTGCCTGCAGCTCTCTGAAAGCCTTCCTGTTCAGAGATTGCTACATTTCTTGGTTAAGTCTACCCCGGTGGTTCTGCAGTTGGAAACATTGCTTTATCCCTCCTGTCAGTGCCGACCCCGTCGTATACGGGATGGATGGCACGGGATGGATATCAGCCCCGGTGTTTGTAATGGCGCGAATAGCAAAGCTTAAGTGATACTTTGGTAGAGAGTAACATAGGCGTGTAAGTCTTGGATACAACCGGGATAACCAGCTAGGGCGATGATTTTCTCCTTGCCATTTTAGTTAATCACTGCTGGAGATATGCTAAATTATAGCTTTTCTTAGCATATCTCTATAAGTCATTGACGAGTTTCGTAGTTACCTTTTTAGCCGCTGGCAGCATGACTATCTGGATGAAACTTATTCTTCCTGGTAGGTAGACTGGGTACGGTTGTAACAATTTCGCGTTGATCGTTCGTACAAGTCGCATTAATAGTACTAACAACTTATTACATACATATATACGTACATAACGTCACGCCTTTTATCCCCGAAGGGGTAGGCAGAGGTGTATTTATACACCCACTTTTCGCCAGATATACTTTAGTCCCACGTAATAAGGGGCGAGCCTATTGCCGTACCGGGCACATTTCTAGACTCCGTGCTGCTACTGGGAATTTCGTGACAGAAAAACCCAATAACACTGCCCGACCCAGGAATCGAACCCGGGACCTCCCGATCCCACACGCACATTTATGCTGCGAGACCAACGAGGCAGTCGTATAGGGTTTGATGACGAGTTTTCCGTCTCTACGCAAAGATGGTATTTGCATCGTGTCCCTTAGTCGCCTCTTACGACACCCACGGAAAGATAGGGGGTGGTGACACTTGTTTTCTATGCCGTCAACCACACGGCAAACAACTTATTAAAAGTTTGAAATAAAAGAGTAAACATTTCTCTTCAAATAGACATAACAATTTGGGGCCTAGAGGCAATAGTTGCCAGACAATTACAACTTACTTAAATGTGGGCTTCTGTTACAACTGAACCCTATGGCAGGAGCGGTTGTAACAGCGAGGGAGGTCAATTGTAACATACTCAAATAATACACAATGCATGCATTTCAATCGCGAGTATTGCTTATAAACCACAATCAAGTACTTATATATTACCATAGAGCATAGATATTTATTTATAGAGATGTTTTTCTTATTGCCGCTTTTAAGACAAACTTTCTGCGACCCAAATTGCCGCTTGGCGGCGTAACAGTCGCGTGAGTGTCAGTGCAACAGCTGTCTATTTCTTACGCCAAAGCAATGCAAGACAGATGGCGAAAGACGCTAGCGCCGCCAACGGCGCCAACTACGAACTACACTAATGACAACCGTCAATACGCCAACTTTAATCGGCACATGACATCCTTAAGAAATAAGCTTCTTTAATGTAAATCATCTGTATTCATTGATATTACTTCAAATCAATATGGCACCTTTTTAGGCATATTTTAAGCAGTTTTTAATCAGTTTTTAACATTTTCATTTTCAAGGTAACATCGTACATTAATCTGCTGACCGAGTCAGGTATTTGGCAAGCTGTTGTTCTCGTCTCTGCTGTAAAGACTCTGTTATGAGCTGTATACCCTATTATTATATTTTCCACCTCAGCTTCGGTCGCTGCATCTCTCTTTCTTATGTAACGTAGCAAGGAGACATATTTAATACCGTGTGTATCTGCCGCTTGTTTCAAAGAAGTCCCAGTTTTAACGTCATCGTAAGCGAAATATCTCGCTATCGCCTCTTGACGGCTTTCTTAAGCGTTTTCTAGGCATCTGCAATGAAAATTACATATATAACGAATGTTACAACCGTACCCATAAAAAGTGTTACAATTGTACCCACCCTAATTGTACCCTTCTACTAATAAAACTATCTCATCAGTGACAAAAAAATAACCTACACAAAAAATAAATACAGTATTCGTACGTCTAAAGTCTAATAATCACCCATAAAAACAGACGAAACTTAGAAAGCTTTATTAGCAACACAATTTATGAAAGAAGTCGATCAAAAATACTTACTTTTGGTTGACAAAACACAATAGGCCACTCTGCAAACGTATATAGCGCGCGGACAGAGCCGCAGCCCTGGCAATCATGTCCATAAACATAAGCCACGTGTCTTTCTCCTTGTGTAATTTACTATAATTTGGTCTATGTGGGTGGACGACAGTAATGATTAACACCTGCACAATTTGTACGAGAGATTGTTGACAAAAAGCTGTTGACTTTCCAAATTATTAGACCATAGGGTCGGCGCGCAGCTAAACGCTGCGTCCTCTTAACACTAACTACGCATATTTTTAAAGATTAGAACTAGAATTAGAAATTTAAAAGGCCTACTGTAACCTATTCCGATAAAAAGTTACATAAACCGAGTTACTATAACATTTGGTATGAAATCACTTCGATCACGTAGATAAACATGTGTTTCTCTAAGGGATATTTTTGCTTAGCGTTAATCTTAATTTTTATGTAATATATTTTATGTACACAAATATCGCTTTTATTACTTTACGTTATGACATATAGTATCATTACAAACGATATCACCTATGAGCGGCAGCCAAGTAGTAGTCAACTGCTAAAGATATCTTAAGAATTTCGAGTTGGTCTGTACAATATTATTAATAGTACTACCATAGTGTTATTACACTATGGTAGTACTCAGTATTTGTTTTGGTGTGCACGCACTTCATACTTATGGTGCAGGTGACTATGACTGACGGTATAATAGAAGGTGTGGTGGTGCGGAATGAATTTGGAGGAACATTTTAGAGTTTTAAAGGCATAGGTACCGTACGCCCAGCCAGCACTAGGTGATCTACGGTTCTGAGCGAGTATTAGGACTAAAAGATGAAGTTTCATCGTAAATCCTATCATTAACGTCTTTTTCCATGCATCAGTTCCTAGTAAAGATCCATCACCCTCGAATAAGGTTGTCAGCATATTAATTTTGAATTTAGATTGGACCATTGACTACCATGAATCCACATCTGATCGGCTCTCCTGAAGGTAACTTTCTCCTGCAAGTTTATCTAGTTAAGTACTCCACTGTAATATAAACAGACTTAAGATAATTATACATTTTTGTGTTAAATTCTGCTGCGAGTTGTTTTTGTGGGTTTCTATATCTGTAGATAATATGACTGTACCTACGTTTTAAAAGATACATATCTAACTAATTAAGTAGCAAATTGTTTTTACGATTGATGTAATAAAACATAACAAAACCAATAAAAAGGTTGATCACTTATGTCTGAAACGACTGATTAAGTGGTGTTTCATAACTAAGTATTATTTTCATAGGTGTGAAGTACCTACCTATATAAACACAGTCATAAATAAAGTCACGATTACTGAATATGTCATGCTAGAACTATAAGTATTTGATAGATATACAACTACAACTAGTATTAAAGTAGTTGATATTAAGATTTTATTAGCTCGTGCTGAATACTATTCAGGGGCAGGTACGGATCTTATAAAGGGTCACAACCTGCTTCATCACTGTCGTTGGCTTGATTACAAACCAATGTTTGACCACTTGTTTTAAATTTTTCATTTGTTTCGCAGGCACCACAACCTCCTAAATTATGGGAAGGAATACGCAGCGCTAAGCAATTCGGACCGAAATGCTATCAGAAAGATATTGTGACTAAATGTGGGTGAGTAGGCAGTGCGGACTGCTTGTATCTCAACTTCTACACACCTAAAATTAAACCTGACCAATCATTACCAGTTATGTTCTGGGTCTATGGAGGATCATTGCTTTTTGGTAATGGAGAAGATGATGTATATGGTCCTGAGTTCTTAATGAGGGACGACATTGTCCTTGTTACAATCAATTACAGGCTTGAAGTACTTGGCTTTCTTTGTCTAAACACAAAAGATGTACCGGAAAACGCTGGGCTAAAGGATCAAGTAGCTGCACTTAGATGTGTCGATAAAAAATATATCCAAGTTTGGGGACTATCCAAAAAATATAACGATATTCGGTGAGAGCGCAGGTGCTGCTAGGGTCATTTACCATTTGATGTCACCCATGACGAAAGGGCTATTCCAGAAAGCAATTTGCCAAAGTGATGTTGCATTTTGTAATTGGGCACAATCATATGAACCGCGTGATCGTGTATTAACACTAGCTAGGCAGTTAGGTTGCTATACTGAAGACGATCAAGAATTGTACGAATTCTTCAAGAAACAACCTGATGAATCCCTTGTTCAGACTTCCGTACCTACCTATTTTACTATCTGAAAAAGCAAAACCGAATTTGGTTATGTATTTCAGCATTGTTGAAGAAAAAGTATTCGGTGAACAAGACACATTTTTCACTGGTGATTATAGTTTTGTCCACGAAGATGTCAAGATTATAATTGGATACAATTCTGATGAAGGTATAACAAACCTTGGTACTGCTGAGGATGTTAAACCTAAATTGGAAGTAGCAAGAGACTTTCCGGAATTTTTCGTACCTAAGCCTGTGGCACCGAGGTTGCCAGTGGTGCAGCAATTGCAACTTGGAAAATAAGGAAATATATTTCCGAAGAAAGAATCGATTTGGCTGGATGTTGGGAAGAATTGCTTAAGGTCTATGCAATGGATAAGTTTTTGTATCTAATTATGCAGTTTGCGAAGCTTTGTGCGAGGAAAAACCAAGTATACTTGTACAGATTCAGTTGCAAATCTGAGAGGAACATTATTAGTCGTATAGTTGGAGCCGCAGAAACTATTGGCAATAAACCAGTCACTTCTCATGCTGATGATATAATCCAATATAATGTAGGTACTTATTCAATGCAAGAATATTGCCAGATAAAGTAGACATTAACTCTAATACATTCCGACTAGTAGAAACAGTTGTTAAACTTTGGACTACCTTTGCTAAGCATGGGTGAGTAGATACTTTGGAGGTTTATGGGAAAATGTAAGCCGTTGCAGGAAAAAAGGAAGGAAAATTAAGTTCTTTAATCAAATTTAAGTGAACAATAACCAACGTTATGTAAATTAGCTGTTTAATAATGATTAAATAAAATCTGTTATTATTTCAGAAATCCGACTCCAGATGAATCCTTGGGTGTAAAGTGGGTGCAATACACTGTTAAGAATCAATATTTTTTGGACATTGGCAACGAATTCGTAGCCGGCACTGCGCCTGTTGTCGAGGACTTTGAGTTCCGGGAGAATATACACAAACAATATGGCCATCAAGTTTATTAGCTTAGGTGCACATATGGAATTAGAGATGTATGTATGTTCCATAAAATGCATTTGTATACCGAATTATATCAATAGAATTTAAAAGCGGACGAGAGCGAGCGAGATTTGGATCGCAACTGGGATGGCGCGCGGCGCTAGGATGATGATGATCAATGGAATATAAAGTTTATATAACCGATCACTAGATAGCCAGGTATTCACCTATATTATTATTATAACGTAATATATTACTCATGCTTGTTTTCTTCATATTCCACTTCCTATTTAATAAATATGATTCATTGATGATGAATCATATTCACTTATCTCGCTCATATCATAATTTGTTGTTATCAAATGGGCCTTAGATTTGTGACAGAATACCGAGCTACTGATTGTGTATCTGACTTAAAACAAAAATAAATCAATTACTGTCTGTATTCCACAATTACAATGTTCAAAGTATTAAAACATTTAAAGCAATCAGTCTTTAGTTATCTTTACTTTATTGTCACTCATCTATAATAGACATTGTGATATAAATTCATCGATTCTAAATAACATATTCATTGTTTATTAACCTAGTACTGCTAGCACCATGCAAGGGCTCGCGGAGTTATTTTTGTTGGTCACGGTGAGTGAAGGTATACTGGAAGGTGAAGTGGTTCAGAATGAGTTTAGAGGAACATTCTACAGCTTTAAGGGCATACCATATGCCCAACCGCCTGTCGGAGATCTGCGGTTTAAGGTAGGTAAATTATGTAGGTACTCCAGCGTTACATATATACCGATTGTACCGGTCAATGTAGGTACCTAAGTCAAGCTAGAATTCTTAGTTGGTAATAATAATAAAATCCATCTTGTTTATAATATGTACTTATGTATAGGGTGACAGGTAATTCGACCTATTTCTTGAAGGAGGTTTTACTGGTAATTTGCAAAAAAATTACCATCTTCAACGAGGGTTCCAAAATCACACCCTCGCCAAAACGGTGAGGAACGGTTTCAAAGATAACGAGCATTAATGATTTTTTTTTCTATTCTTCACTTTGTCATCAAAATTGAAATTAGAAGAAACCCTTCTTGGCTCTCAATTGTTACCTTTTGGAAACTTGTTGACTAGCAATTGCCCTAAACAATGCGTTATAAACAATATGTAAAGATTTTGAAAATAAACGGTCCGATCTAATTAGGTACCTATTTTATGAAAATTACAATGAATTTAGGTATTCAAAGAATATGTACTTACTACACTTAACGTAGGTACAAATTACATAAAAAACATCTCACATTCACATAAAGTCACATAGAAAAAAAACGAGCATTAACACGGCAGAAATCTATTCCGATTCACTGTGAAGCTGAAAGCATTATGCATGTATGCATGTAAATAGCATCCAGTCATGCGGGCCATACCATATTTAAAAGAGCTGTGATATGGCTCCTGTAAGTATATACCTATAAAGTTTTCAGTTTTACAAGCGTCATGTTCATCTGGCCTCATCTCCAAAACTAATTTTTGGTTGGTAGGTAGGTACTATATCTAATTTGATCGCATATTTATTGAATTAACATTTGTGATGTAATAATAATGTGGGGAGCTAATTATTTTTGAAATTTTGTAAACTACTTACTGCGGAGTCTCACATTATGATGAAATAGATATATAGCTAATGTTTATTTTTCACACAGGCGCCGCAGCCACCTACTAGTTGGGAAGGAGTTCGCAGCGCTAAGGAATTTGGATCACAATGTTATCAAAGCGACACATTTTCCGGGAATCTGGGCAGCGAGGACTGCTTATATCTTAATGTGTACACACCTAATGTCAATCCTGAGAAGTTATTGCCGGTCATGTTCTGGATCCACGGCGGGTCTTTCAAGAATGGAGGCGGCGATGATGCCTTTTACGGACCAGAATTTTTAATCAGAGAAGATGTTGTAATTGTAACCATTAACTATAGACTTGAAGTGCTTGGTTTTCTATGCTTAGACACAGAAGACATACCAGGAAACGCTGGTATGAAGGATCAAGTAGCTGCACTTAAATGGGTTGTCAAAAACATATCCAAATTCGGTGGTGATCCCAATAATATAACAATATTCGGTGAGAGTGCGGGCGGTGCTAGTGTTAGTTACCATTTGATCTCACCCATGACAAAAGGGCTGTTTAAGAGGGCTATTGTACAAAGTGGCGTTTCTTATAATGCTTGGGCTCAGGCATACAAACCGCGTGACCGAGCATTAGCATTGGCAAGACAATTAGGCTTCTACTCTGAAGATGATAATGAACTGTATGAGTTCTTCAAAAACCAGCCTATTGAGACACTTACTGATATTTCGGTACCAATTTTACTATCCGAAAAAGCAAACCCAAGTATTGATAATATGATATTCTTTAGTATAGTTGCAGAAAAACAATTTGGTAACGAAGAGAGATTCTTCGCAGGTGATTTTGAATCAGTTCACGAGGACGTTGAAATTATGATTGGTTACACCTCAGAGGAAGGTGTTATTGGTTTAGGTTCTAATCAAGAGTTCAATAAAAATGTGGTATTGGCAAGAGACTTCCCAGAATTCTTTGTATCCAAGCCTTTGGCCGTAACAGTCCCAGTTAGTGAGCAATACGATATTGGCAAGACAATCAGGAAGTTTTATTTTAATGACAAAATCAATTTAACAGAGTCGTGGCAAGAATTGATGCATTTTTATTCTATGAATATTTTCCAATTTCAAATAGTGCAATTTGCTAAACTTTGTGCGAAGACAAATTTGGTGTATCTGTATAGGTTCAGTTGTAAAACAGAGAGAAACGTTATGATCCGTTTCTTCGGCGCTGCAGATATCATTGGCGACACGCCAGTGACCGCTCATGCTGATGATCTACTGTACTTGTTTGATGTCAAAATATTGCAACTGCCACTCGATATGAACTCCGAAACGTTCCGCCTTATGGAGAGAGTTATCAAACTGTGGACAAACTTCGCTAAATTTGGGTGAGTAGTTATTTTTTGCCATATTATAATCATATTATGAAGAACTAGAACAATATTAAAGAAATAAAATCACTTTTCTTGGCACCTACTTAATAATATAGTTGGACATCTTTCTAATACGTCGCGTCGTTCGCCTTTGTCTTGCGCTTGAGTTGCCAGCACGATGAAATAAAAAAATATTCCTCTTCCGGGCGATACATTTTCGTCAACCATGTTTTCCTTTAGGTTTTACTCCTATACGCATCTTTGAAGAAATTAATTCATAGTTTATATAGAAGTTTAAACTATCGTGGTCATTTAAACTTATTTTAAATTGTCTTTCGGGATATATACCACGTAGGTACCTTTGTTTGAAGTAACCGATATTTCGGCACTGTTGCAAGCGCCATGTGCACGGATGTAATGAGGGTATAGCGGATGGATGAATGTTACGAGCGGTCTACCCGCTTCCTTACCCGTTTCACCGTTGCGTACAACATCACTGCCACTGTTTTATAAATATCGGTTCCTCCAAACAAAGGCAGGTACGTGGTACATATCCCGAAAGACAATTTAAAATAAACATAGTTCATAATTATGTATGTTCATTCATAGGTATACTTTACGAAAGTTCACATTAAAAAAACACTGTTTAATTTTTTTCAGAAATCCGACACCAGATGAGTCTTTAGGTATGACTTGGAAACCATACACCGAGGAAGGCCAAGATTATTTTGAAATTGCGAACGATTTCTTTGCTGGCACTGCACCCGATAATAAAGACATTCTGTTCTGGGAGAGCGTTTACAAGAACATTAACAGCACTGATAACAATGGAGTTAATATAAAACATAGTAAATTTCTAATTAGTTGCTGCATATTTTATTTTATGTGTATAATAAAATCTGCCGTTGTTTAATAAGTATTTAATTAATTGGTTAATTACCTCCATCGCACATGGTGTCATATCGTAATACGCACGTGACGAAAGCTTCTCACACTGCGTGGTTTTACAGACGGACGCGCACCGCGTCTTTAAAGTTACTCGAGTCACAGTGTTCTTCTAGCTAGGCTACAAGGTAACCTGTGGGCTTCGAAAGTGTTCAGGAAAAAATAGTGTGTGGTCCAGCAAAGCCTACATTTCTAAATATTAAAATTAAAGACTCCAAGAACAAAACAGTCGTGTAATAAAAACAACTTGGAACATTATTAACAATGAGACTGATCAAACTAAGTTGGTAGCTATAACAGCTATAAATTAAAGTGTAATGGTGAAATGATTACAAAGAAAATTGATGTTGCTCAGACTTTTAACAACTTCATAAACATACTTACCAGTGAACACATAATGATCACTGTCCAAGCAAACTAGAGATATTGGTTAGGGACAATGTGAATAAGTGTGATGAGCTGTTTTATTTCAAATACATTGACACCAATTTCATATTCAAGACGCTCAATAATAATAAATCTGTGAACTTTACGGGATATTTCAGTAAACTTATTCGCCAAATTATTGTCAGCTCCATATTTAGCTACAATATTTAATAGATGCGTGGATACAGGGGTATTGCCTGATTTAATAAAATATAACAAGGTGATACCATAATTCAAAAAGGAATCTGAGAGCGATCCAAGTAACTTTTGGCCAATTTCTATCTTACCTGCAATTAGAAAAGCGTTGAAAAATATTTTGCATCTATCAAAGAGCGACGTCCACACAAATAATTTATTTCACATTGAACAGTATGGCTTCACTAGGGGTCGCTTCGTTGACGCCGGTGTAACTCTGTTAAAACTTTTTAACGCTTGGGAAAATTCAAAGGAAATTATTGATGTTTTTTACGATTCGTCAAATGCTTTCGATTGTGTCGAACATGATACACTTTTACGTAAACTTAACCATTATAGTATTCAAGATACCGCACTCAATCTTGTTGCCAGTTACCTAAGTGATAGAATTCAGTATCTAGATGTTAGTGGGAGGTTTGCCAGCAGGAATGGGCGTTCCTCAGGGCTTTATTCTTGGTCCGTTTGTTTTATATAAATTAATGACTTGCCATTCACATTTGTCCAGGTGGTGACGGATTAAGAATACGAAATCTCACCACCCCATATCATCCCATGGGTGTCGTAAGAGCCGACAGAGGGAGTATATTATGCAGAGAACAGCACTGTATGTGAAGAAAAACTTGATACAAACCCTATACCAACCCGTTTGGCCAGCGTGGTATAGGCCAATTCCTCCTTTCAAAGGAGAGGCCTAGTCCAGCAGTGGACTGTTAAAGGCTGATGATGATGATGATGATAATTCTCACATTTAGGGATTCTCTATAATCCATAGCTATCTTCTCACGACTGAATGAATTGAATAGGTTTCGCACGCTATCGCAAGCTATTATTGTTAAATCTATCTACAGAGATAGGACTCAGAGAGCAGGACTCAGAATTTATGTTTTTTTATATCAATAATTAGCGCTTTATTTTTTTTTTATTTTTTTTTTAAACTTCTTGCACAATATTACAAAATAATGCACAAAGGCGGACTTAATGCCTGTGGCATTCTCTGCCAGTCAACCTTTGGGTGGTGCAGAGACAATTCAAGGTAGGTGCGTAAGAGAGCCGTAATCCGAGAGCAAAACCACATATAGCTATTACTAAACATAAAGTGAATAATAACTGAAAATATAATATATACCTAAATATCACAATATATATATATTAATATATACCTATATAATATAATATAATACATATTAATACTTATATATAAAAATATAAGTATGTGAATATAATATTCTAATAATAACAATAAAAATATATATACGTATAGATATTCATAAATGTATATACCTAGTAATTACGATTATACAAATACACTATGAACATTCTGCCAACTGTTCAATATACTGCCGACGGACTCTGGCCTTGAAAAGTTCACGAGAAGAAGACATCCTGATTTCAAGAGGGAGTGCATTCCAGAGGAGGATTGACTGTATATTGAAGGAGGAATGAACAAGAGTAGAGCTATGGGACGGACAAAGTAGAAGGAGATTATTGGTAGAGCGAAGGTCCCTATTATGACTGCTGCATAGATATTGGAATTGAGGTGTAAGATAAGTGGGAGCGTTTGAAGAATTTAAAAGAGAATAGAGAGTAGTCAGCGTCCGCAGATTACGTCGTTGACGGATAGGCAACCATCGCAATTGTGAACGATGAACGGATATGTGGTCATATTTACGGAGATTGAAAATGAATCGAATGCAATTGTTGAGAAGTCGGTCCAGTTTATTGAGCAGATCTGCATTCAAGTCGAGATAACATACATCACCATAGTCGATGACTGGGAAAATTAGGGTTTGCACAAGCATTGTTTTCGTCTTAGTCGGGAGGAAGTTCTTTAGGCGATAGAGAGAACGCAGTGTACTCGTGACTTTCTGACTAACACTCGCTACCTGAGTGCGCCAGTCAAGGGTAGAGTCAAGGTGTAGGCCGAGATTTTTTACACTAGGACTCAAGGGTATTACTGAGCCATTAAAAATTATAGGAGCGAGAGAATTTAAATCAACCTTGCACATGATACGTGGGCTACCTATCAGAATAGCTTGGCACTTAGTGGGATTTACAGGTAGGCCGAATCTGTTCGACCAGGCACTAATCGTATCTAAGTCCCGGTTAATCCCATCGATAGCTATGTTGAGGTCTTCAACCCTTTCCTGCGTGTAGATCTGTACGTCATCGGCGTATAGATGATACGCACAGCGAAGTTCATAGGTTAAAAGATTTATAAACAATGAAAAAAGAAGAGGAGAAATTATACCGCCTTGAGGAACGCCAGAGTCAAGATCTCGCCACGATGATGAGGTCTCATCTACGCGTACCGACTGCTGACGTCCTCGAAGATAAGAAGAGAACCATTCCAAAGCGTCGGAAGAGATCATAAGGTAGGAGAGGACGGACAAGAGGATATCGTGACTGACGGCGCCGAAGGCGTTTGAAAAGTCCACCAAGACCATAACAGTGATCCTGGTGTCCTCCACTCCCGCCCTGACGTCGCCAGTCACTTTCAGTAGTGCTGAGACAGTGTTATGTCCGGGTCTGAATCCCGATTGTAGTGGGGAAAGTATGTTATTTTTGGAGACAAACCCGGACAACTGCTTATGGACGCATGCCTCCAGCACCTTCGATAGGAATGGGAGAATGGAAATAGGACGAAAATGTGAAGGGAGGGAAGGATTGGATATTTTTGGTAATGGGCGAACTAAGGCTTTACGCCATAAGGAAGGAAATTGACCGGACTCAAGGGAAAAGTTTAGGATATGGGTAAGTGGGGAAAGTAGAGAATCCAAGATGGCGGTGACCATATAACGACTCACGTCGTCACAGCCTACCGCTTTGGACTTAATAGACAGGATAATCTTTTTGATCTCTTCCGACGCGATTGGTGAAAAATTAAAAGAACTGATATTTGGACTGATATTTACACCCTACTTGTCATTTTGTTTTGGAGGCTAAGTGTTAGTCACTATTCTCAATTTTCAAGTCTTAAGTAGGTACGTAACTAAATAAATGGCAATAGGTTGTGTGATAGCTATCATGTTAACTGAAATGTGATATTATTATTTTTTTATTATAATGTATAACTTCTTATTTAAATACGCAGACAGTACTGTGTTGCTAGGGAGTTTGTTGCGCTGCTTCTTCTTCCTAGCGAAAACACATAGGAAGCAGTGAAGGGTTGGGCTTTTTGGGGGACTGTCTATTGTAAAATTTAACGTTCAGAAAGAGCTGTTTACCAGCCAATTTTGAATAAAAGATTTTGATTTTGATTTTGGACGCACTAATCCGGACATATAGTATAAAGTTTGACACTTTGTACTGGCATCCAGATTGTTGGCAGCAGTAAAATGACAATTAATGTCGTCTAATCCAATAGTCTTAGGAAAGTCTATATTCCGGTGCTTCCCAATACCGAGAGAGCCCAAAAATTTCCAAATACTGGCTGGTGAAGAAGACTCTATGTTGGCAAGAATATGTCGGCGTTTAGCGTTACGTATCATCTGGTTACACCGATTCCTAGCAGTCTTATAAGAGGTCCAGTTGTCGTCACACCGATCTCTTCGGTATTTCCGAAAAGCTCGGTCTCTGCGCCTCATCGCCATCCGAACACCCTCGGTCATCCAAGGCGCCGGAGGACGCTTCAGTTTGATCTTCTTAACAGGAGCGTGAGCGTCGTACAACCTGATTACAGTCTCGTTAAAAATTTGGACCTTGTCATCAACTGAGGTCGCCGCAACCAGGTTATTCCAATCTATTTCCGAAGCATCTAGACGCAATTTATCCACATCCATCCGAGAAAAACAACGCTTGTGCAAGACTTTGGGCAAGGGTTTAGGAGGTTTAAGGATATAAGAAAGGAAAATGAGGTCATGGTGAGAGAAGCCTGGAGCAGGATATTGACCGTGTGACGAAACAAGGGAGGGTTCAGAGGTAAGGATTAAATCTAGCCAGGTACTATCCCCATTGGGATTGTGGTGCGTAGCTTGAAGGGGTAAGACGTGAAGGCTGGCAGATTCGAGGATGCGGAGAAGACGAAGTGAACGGGAAGACCGATAGGATAGAAGGTCGGTATTGAAATCACCCATGATGATGTAATGTGTATACTCAGACCCCAAGGATTCTAGTACCAATTCTAATTCGGTGAAGTAATCGATAGAAGGTGGACAGTAAACTACTCCAAGAACCAATTTAGTTCCCCTGACCCAAACCTCTAGAAAGAGAAATTCTGCAGAACCAGAATACTGTGAAGGAGAAGAAGCAATGATTTTGTAAGGAAGGTTACTACGCAGATATATAGCTACTCCACCCCCTCTCCTATCAATTCGATCATTCCTGACGAGAATAAAACCTGGGAGAGGGTAAGTAGTAGAAAGAAGATGAGGTTTGAGCCAGCTCTCAGAAATCAGGATGCCCTGAACATCGGTATCGGTAAATGCCTCCAAGAGGTCACTAAAGTGGCTGGGAACACTTTGTGCATTTAGGTGACACACTTTAAATAACCGACTTGTATTTAGATTGAAATTTTGTCGTAAAATGTCACCAAGTGTTAATTCGTCTAGAGAGCAAAAGCTGTCATTGGCAGATAATTCAGCAGAATCATTGGCAGAATAAAAAGAAGAATCATCATGTAAAGACATCATAATATACAAAATAAATAATAATAAATTATATAATACTTATATAAATAAATAATATAAACTAATCTAAGGTATGTATAAGTTAAAATTATTTACGGTGCACGGTGGATTCCTTTAGAAAGCATTCTGCACCACCCGCCAACTGTCACACACGGAAAAAAAAAGTAATACATATATACAATATTAAAATAAAAGACACAAAAATAAAAACAACAACGAGAACTAAACCGAAACAAAGTACAATATCATTAAGATTTAAGTAGCACGTTTAGGAACGCAACTCGAAGTAGCCTTATGTGTCAGTATGACAGCTCTGAAACGTCAAAACAAAACTAAAAACAAAGTCGAAAGTTGTAGGCTGTGCGGCCACTAAAGCAAATACAAAATTGAAAAGCGAATACAAACTCGTCTCAGTGCGCTACGAAGCATCGTACAGTTCACGCGTCACGATCACTTCAACTTTTAAATTCTCAAAATGCCGTCTTGTGTTCTTAAACACTGTAAAAGTTGTTCCTAAAAACAAAAACAGGAAAATGGAATATCTTTTCACAGGTAACTATTGATAATTTGACTGTTTCCTAATTTAATTTCGATAAAATTCGTATTTGTGCAAGAAATATGTAAGTGTTGCCAGTTTTTGTCGACGCCGTTCTGCCTGAATTAGGGAAAATGCACTTGTCAATTGATTATGTGATAATGATTGTCATGTTAATGAAAAATACATTACCGTATTATAAAAGTATATTGTAGATATATCTTCTTTCTCGTAAATATAGTAATAGAATTTCAATTTCCATTAGTATATACCTTACATAATATTGTTTTGAGTTCGATCCCCAAACGATCCAAATATTCGTGTACACCCTGCTACTCGTCAAGCTTATACACTTTGACCTTTGCACCGTTTTTATTGCGTAAAGAATAAGTATCAAAATCGTACAGCAAATGTTTAGCTTGACTTGGTGCCGTGTGTACATACATACTTATGGCGTAGGGAATAAGTATCAAAATCGTACAGCAACTGTTTAGCTTGACTTGGCGCCGTGTGTACATACATACTTATGGCGTAGGGAATAAGTATCAAAATCGTACAGCAACTGTTTAGCTTGACTTGGCGCCGTGTGTACATACATACTTATGGCGTAGGGAATAAGTATCAAAATCGTACAGCAACTGTTGAGCTTGACTTGGCGCCGTGTGTACATACATACTTATGGCGTAGGGAATAAGTATCAAAATCGTACAGCAACTGTTTAGCTTGACTTGGCGCCGTGTGTACATACATGCTTATGGCGTAGGGAATAAGTATCAAAATCGTACAGCAACTGTTTAGCTTGACTTGGCGCCGTGTGTACATACATACTTATGGCGTAGGGAATAAGTATCAAAATGGTACAGAAACTGTTTAGCTTGACTTGGTGCCGTGTGTACATACATACTATTTATTTCTCAACTAATCGACGCCAGCGGCTTCGCACGCACATATTTTCGTATTTCTCGTTTTGCGATCCCGTGGGAATTTCGAGAAATCCCGTCTTAGTGCACCCCTACGGTTCCCAAGAAACATACATGCTAAATTTCAGCTTCATGCGCCGAGTAGTTTCAGCTGTAGCTTGTCTGTCAGTCAGTCAGTAACGCAAGGATTTTATATATACAGATTTACGAAGTAGTTAAAACTTAACTCGGTACCTACATTTAAGAAAAGTATTTATAAAAGCATTAATTAAATCCATGGTAAATTCTTCAAAACCGCAAATGAATATAAGAATATTACATAACTATATGCAAAATACTGGGAGATTATTCATAATCTGGCAACTTTACACACACATAGACGCGCGTGTCCGTACAGTGCCACTCGCCAAAGGTCACGCACACATAGCTGTCAACGTGCCACGCTTAGTTGGACGAATGCGCTATATCTGATACTTGTCTCATCTGTGATCTTAATATATAAAATCCTTGCGTTACTGACTGACTGACAGACAAGCTACAGGCGAAACTACTCGGCGCAAGAAGCTGAAATTTAGGATGTATGTTCCTTGGGGACCGTAGGGCCGCACTAAGACGGGATTTCCCGAAATTCCCACGGGATCGGGCAAAACGGGAAATTCGAAAATATGTGCGTGCGAAGCCGCTGGCGTCGACTAGTAGCAGATAAGTACCTATGAGTTTTATTTTTGTGTTGTAACTTCAGAGAATGTAACATGAAGTTACATTTTCTGAAGTTACAACACATGACACAAATAATAAAATTGTGATAGGAATGTTACTATGATCCAAGTCATTATTCTTTCAATAAAGACACATTTAGTAGCTTAAACGCTATCTTTAATTAATTCCTGCCGATATAATCGCTTTTGTTTGGGATGTAAACTACATAACCTTGCTGTAGGTATCACTTGCATTGAAAGGACCATGAGTCAAATTGGGCTCAGTGTCCAACAGAGTTATGGCTATGGCATATGCCATTGTAAAGGATTTTGTTCGTACTAAAATTGTTACTACCGGCACCACCTTCAATTCCATTACAGAAAAAAGATATGCACTTAAATAGATTTTGTAGAAAAATAAAATTGTTAGTCATAAAACTGTTATAGTAACAATTTATTATTCATACTTTAAAATAAAGTAAACAATAGATGCGCTTGCGCCCGTGTGATTTAGAACACTCTATCCCTCTCACACCTCTCGGACGCCTGCCCGGGCGCCTATCTGCTCTCAGTCAGTTGACTTGTGATTCTCACGGTGTTAGCTGTGTGTTTTCGTATATCCTCTCGGCAGTGGCGTAGTGTTAGATCGGGCGACTCAGTACTTATAAAAAAACAGCACTGAAGGTCACACAACGTTTATTTACTTTAATACAAAGTTACCAAAATCCTACACAAGGTCAATCACACAGTTAAGTAGTACTTGGACTACACTCACAAACTTGGTCGCGAACTTAGATTTCAGCACGACTGTCCTGCGAAGGACAGGCTGACCCGAAATTATTATTCTAGGTTTAGCAGAACACCAACAAGTTGGGTATTGGTCCTAATGACCAAAATTACAACTGCACTAGAATAATAACAAGCGCGTTTTACTTAAAGACACCGGCTTTTATAGGAAAAATATTGCTGAATTGCACTAAGCTATTGACGTTAATCGGCATAATGCAAGTCGGCAATTTTATATAGGAAATAGGGATGTGACACCTCCCCCCTTTAGAACGGAACATCCGGAAAATAGAAAAAGGATGTGAGTATAATCCAGGAAAATAATAAAAATTAAATTACTTTTAACAATACAAATTGTAATACACTGAACTACAAATTGAAATGAGGATACAAAAATGAAATTGAAAATAGATTGTATAAAATAAGATAGTTGGCAATACAACATATTTAATAGTTATTTTATAAATCTAAGTTTAAGTATAGTAAACCCTTAAGTAATAACAAAGTAAATAGGATTGAAACGAAGAAATAATACAAATAGTTTTATAATTAAAACTCGAGATTGCGCCTCGGTGAACTATTTGAGTCTAAACTTTCTGTGTCGTATTCAATATTAGGCATTTCAATGCTGGATCTAGTACGAATATTTGTATTAGGTTTTGTCATACAAGTATTGATAATTTTAACACAGCAAGATGTACTATTACTATTTCTTCGTTTACAACAGAAACATTTGTAGAGCTTATATGAGATATATGCGAATACAGAAACAGAAAGTGCAGTAGTCATAATGCTAAAATAATAACTATATTTGATATGATATGGTTGGTTTTCAATTTTAGTTAAATCGTCATTAAACTGATCTAGTCTATGAGAAGCATACTGCAGAGAATCTAAATTTATATGAGACAATTTAATAGGAGTTAGATATGGAATACTATTATTCAATTTGCTTGTAGAACAACAATCATCATTAATTATATTAAAATTAGGATGCGGTACATAAATTTTCGTTTCAAATTCTTGAGTCGGAATAAACTGAAGTAATTTATGATAGGCTTTACAATATTTAGGTAATTTCAAAATACCTGTACCAACAATATCATAATCTTCTAAATTACCATTACAATTAATAGATATCTTAGCGATATCGGACTGGACATATATCCATCTATTATTACTAAGTTTTTGCCAAATATCTACTTCACCTATAATAATCTTATAATTACACGACTCTGGGATACCTTTCACGTGATCACTTAAAACCGTCACTTCACAGATTGGATTTGCAACACTAGATTCGATATTTCCGAGTTTACACAAGTAGTAGTTGTTGTTTATAACTTTACACTCACTTAGATCTTGGAACACGGAATACATTAATTTATCTTGTGTCAATGCTAAAAACTTTGCGGATGGATTGATCAATGCGAAAGTGTTAGGGCTACGAATATCATGAGGAGTCGGTAGCGAATACACATGGTATAGATTGTAATCTACGAAAGATATAAGTAAGGGAATTTTAATAGCGAATATTAGCTTATTATTACTAATAAAAGATGATATTTCAGCAATATCTATTATTGCATGAATATTATCTAATGTTAAATGTAAGGGTAAACTTAAAATAATATCATTATTTTTAGAACTTAGTTCATTGTACAATTGTGTTGGACTTAACACTGAAGGGTGAACTATGTTTTGTTTCCCAAATAGAATAGCATCAATGAGGTCTTTTAAACTGAAATTGAGGATCATTAGAGAACTTTCTAATGCGCTAAAAGTCATGGACAGATGAGACATAACTTCTAATTTATTGGCATTCTGTGAAACAGTGTCTAAAATATTGCGTAAATTTTGTATATTATTATTGAGAACATATTCATTTTCATTAAGTTTAGAAATAGTACTATTAAATGATGAGATAGTAGAAGTCATTATGTGAATATTTTCTTTCATTATGGTAGCTAAGTGTCTTTGGTCATCTTGAACCGAATTAATAGCATCAGTAAAAGTTTTAGCATCATCTTCATCAAGTGAGCCAAAGAGTTGTTTTAAAATTGGACCACCTATACCAAACCAAGCAGATCTTTTAACTTTGCGAGTATTATTAGAATTAGTTAAATGAGATAGAGACATATAGTTATTTTGAACATTAAGAAATAAGCTTTCTAAAGGACTTAGAACATTCCAACAATCGGTTTTAACCTTAGTAGATTGGTGAGTGGTACAAATTTGCTTACAAGTCTCTAGAATTCTTTGAAGGGTATTCATATGGGGCTCTATATAAGATAAGTCAGAAAATGTAACAATATTCCAATAATTATTATAGTATCTTAAAATACCGATTGGATCATAGAAGAGACCGGGGCTATCAACGATTGGAGTAGTCATGTTTGATCTGGCGAGGAGTCCTGGCGCGATGGCCCTGGAATAGAATCACCATGTGCTAATTTAATTTCGTCAAAGTGATATCTAACATGTCTACGATTTATTAACAAGGTTACATTATTATTATCATGGACTTGTATTATTTTGTATGGACCTTTCCATACACTAGAGAGAGCTTTACGCAATCTATGATGGTGTTTTACATATACCATATCTCCAGTATTGTAAGACATACTACGAGTATGTTTATCGTAATATCTTTTAGAATTTTCCTTGCTACGCAGGATATTATCTCTGGCTATATTTCGAGTATTTATTAATCTTTGTTTTAGTATCTTAATATAGTCGGGATACGTAACCGTGGGGTCAATGTCATAGATAGAACTAGGAAGATACGGTTTGCAACCGAATAGTAATTCGTGAGGTGTGAAATTAGTAGAGGAATGGACAGTTGAATTGTAGGAAACAAGAGCAGTAGGAAGATATTTATGCCAATCGTCTTGACTGTCATTTACATATGACTTCAAATATTCTTTTAAGGTTGCATGGCTTCTTTCAAGAGCGCCATTCGTTTGAGGGTGGTAAGGGGTAGAAAAGAGATGTTTTATTTTGAATAATGTTGTTATTTGTTTATATACCTCGGCGATAAAGTGGACACCTTGATCAGAGAGAAGAGTTGTAGGAATACCGAAATGACTGATAAATTTGACAAGGCAGTCAGCTGTTTGTTCAGCTGTAGAATTAGTAATAGGATAAGCCATAGAATACTTGGTTAAGTCATCTTGGAAGGTGACTATATATTTAAATTTTTCAGAACCAGATTCGGGTAAAGGGCCAACTATATCAGTAAATATTCTTTGAAGAGGTTCATGAGAAGTAGAAGTGATTTCCATAGGAGCTTTATTACAAGCACGTAGAGCTTTATTTTGTTGACATTGAGGGCAACGTTGAACATAAGCTTCTATGTCCCTTTTCATGCCCTTCCAATAATATGAGTCTTTTAGCTTATTATACAATCGCGTGGAACCAATATGTCCACCGATAGGTGAATCGTGATTATCTTTTAATATAGTAGGAATTTCGTTAGGCTTAGGATAAATTATTTTATTATGATAAATATTAATTTTAATTCCTGTATTCTTAAATAGAAAGCAAATCATTTCGTATATAATAATGTACTGAAGATTATCAAACGGATTAGAAAAATCAGACATAGAAATTTCTTTTACATCGGGATGAAAGACAATTAGTTCATTACGAAGATTGTTTAGAATTCTATATATTTCTCTATAAGTGCAAGTATCGTAATGATGGACTTTAGTGAACATATGAAAAAATAATTTATTGTTGGAATTTGTAGTTTTAATAGAATATAATTCCTTTTCGGCGTTTACAAAAGCTTCTTTATCATCTAAAAGGTCAAGAATTTCCTCGCAATAAGGATTAGAAGGATCTAAATCGATTGAGGTTGGATAAGCTATGGCAGAACATGAGGTTTTTAATAAATTTTGATTATAATCACAAATTTCGGTATTAAAATTAGTAGGATTAGAGCGAGATCTAAGGAAATCGTTGTATGTAAGATTATTATTAAGGTCTACATCATTAATATTATATATGGGAGGACGAGATAGGGCATCAGCATTTAAATTTGTTTTACCAGATTTATAAATAATTTCATAATCATATTCTTCCAATTTTAGGCGCCATCGGACTAGTTTACTACTAGGATCTTTACAGTTAAACAACCAAACAAGAGGACGATGATCGGTGACGATCTTGAATTTGCGGCCATATAGATAGGGTCTGAAGGTTTTAACGCCAAATAAAATTGCTAGAAGTTCCTTTTCTGTGGTGCTGTAATTGCCTTCGGCTCTATTAAGAGTCCGAGAAGCATATGCGATGGGGAGATCCTTGCCTATCTCTCCTTGGGATAGTATTGCGCCTAAGGCATAATTCGAAGCGTCAGTAGTAAGAATGAAGTCCTTGGAGAAGTCAGGATATTGAAGAATTGGAGCACTTGTTAGCATAGATTTAAGAGTATTAAAAGCGTTTTCTTGATCTTGTGACCAATTGAATACAGCGTCTTTACGAAGTAATGATGTTAGGGGTTTAGTAATTTTAGAAAAATCTTTTATGAACTTCCTATAATAACCTATTAGCCCTAGAAAAGATTTTATCTCTTTAGGGGTTCTAGGTGTAGGATAATTTGTAACAGCCTTGACTTTGTCGGGATTAGGCGATACACCTTTGTCTGTAATGATATGACCTAAATATGCGACTTCTTTCCTTAAAAATTCGCATTTGTCAGGCTGCAATTTGAGATTGTGCTTTCTAAGAGCTTCGAATATTAGTCTAAGCTTATCAGTATGCGAGATCAGGGAGTGCGAATAGCAGATAATGTCATCCAAATAAATGAAGCAATGGAGACCTTGAAGACCAGAGAGAACAGTATTCATTAGTCTTTGGAATGAAGCAGGCGCATTTTTTAAACCGAAAGGCATTCGAGTATATTCAAAGTGACCATTAGGTACTGAAAACGCAGTTTTGGGTGCATCCTCCGCACTCATGCAAATTTGATGGAAACCTGACACCAGGTCTAATGTACTGAAGTACTTACTATGGCCTAACTGGTCTAAGATGTCTGTAATGTTAGGAATAGGATAGGCATCTCCGACAGTGATGTCGTTGAGCTTCCTATAATCCACAACAATACGCCATTTCTTTTGACCAGAAGCATCTTGCTTTTTGGGGACAACCCAGATGGGAGAAGACCAGGGAGAATTAGAGGGTCTTATTATGCCTTGTTCAAGCATTTTCTTCACTTGTTTATTAACTTCATCCTTATGGCATTCGGGATATCTATAAGTTTTTACATGAATAGGCTGAGAACTAGTGGTTTTTATTCTATGCTCTAAGGTATTAGTACAAGTTAAGGGGTCTCCATCTAAATAGAATAAATCAGAATATTCATAACATAAACTAAGTAAAGCATCAGCTTCTTCAGAATTGAGATGTGAAGTCCGTATTTGTTTGCGGATTTGTTCACACCTATTCGAAATATTTTTATTACTATTTGAATTAGAACTAGAAGAGTTAATTGAATTGATAGAATGCGAGAAATCATCTTGGAGGTCACATGGAATTAATTCGACATTGAGATGTTTGATAGTAACACTTTTATCATTGGTATTTAGGACTGAAACATTAACATGATTATTTTCTTTTAAAGTAACTAGACAACTTGATAAGAATACACCTTTCTGGATTTCAGTTTTATTTATATACCCAATATTTGTTTCAGGGTTTAGGACGTTACATTCTATGATCATTTCAGAACGTGCTGGAATGTCATATTCAGGTTTAGTAAAATAAATTTGAAATAAATATCCTTTTATGTCAAGGATTTTATGTTCATAATTAATGCTACAATTATTTGAGTTGAGGTAATCGCTACCGATTATACCGTCAAATTCTATGTCAACACAGTCTGATATTAAGTGGAATTTTCCTAAAACAGTGTTATTATCATTACATATAAAATCTAATTGAAAATGACCAAGGCTTTTGGAAAGTTCTGCATTCTTATCAATTCCTTTGAATTGAATGATTTCAGGAATTAGTGTGGGCTGGAAATGCAATGAAGATTTCTTTATAAGGGATATGCCAGCTCCAGAATCAATTAATAGGACTAGCATTCTATTGGAATACTTAGATTTAATGTAAACATGGGGTAAATGTACCCTTTTATTATAACTAATTTCAAAAACTGGAATTTGAAGTTCATTTTTACAAGGTAAATTCTTATTAGAGTTTGTATTATTGTAAGAACTAGAATTAGATTTAGTAAAATTCAGTTCCGCATTGGGTAACTGAGGCAAGGAATTAGTATTAGAAATAGTAGGACTCAGCTCCGTTTTGGGCAACTGAGATGTAAATGATTTAGTAATATAATTACATTCAGGACTCAACTGCTTTGGTTGAGATGCATAGGAAATAGTAGAACTCGGCGTAATAGCTCGAGAATTCGAGATGTAAAAATATTATTATGCCTCAACAACTGCGGTTGAGTTGTACATGAAATAGAATTACTCATGTTTCCTTTTTGGGGCTGGTTACCCTGTCGTGTAACATGAAATACATTAGAATTAGAAGAATTAGTGGAATTAGTATTAAAATAACTAGGCTTAATAAAATTAGAATTACATTGCCTAAATGGAACTAGAAAATCGTTAGCGTCGGTTTGAGTTGACGATTCCGTACGACGCGGGACCGGAACCATATTTAGTTTAAATTATCGTGATCATGTGAACTGGAAATAGCATTATTAGAATCGTTACAAGAATCAGAATTATACGAATTAGAATAGTTAAAATGATCTGTATTATTTAGCTCTGTGAGGTTATGTACCTGCCTTGGCATAGGAGAAGCGGTTTTTTGATTATTATTATTAAATTCGCGTTTTTTACAATGCCAAATATCATGGCCAGGATTTTTGCAATAGCGACAGAATAACGAGGTAGATGGCTGAGAGAGATTGGGAGGAATGGCATTAATAGGACGCTGGCGGTTTTTGAAACAAGTTTTGTCTGTATGACCTATTTTACCGCACACCTTACATTTTGGTTTGGATTCGGCAGGCTTATAAGCATTCGGTGTAGACTGAATGTAATTCTGTAATTTTTCCTCTTGTATAGCCAGGTTAATAGCCTCCTGCAAGGTAGAGGGATTGCGACACCTTAGAATATTCGAGATATTGCTAGGCAATCCTAATAGAAATGCGTGTAACGCCATGTCCTCGGTACTAGCGATACGCCCTTTAATCTCGCAAGTATCCCTAGTAGAGTGCATAATGTCCGTTTGTAAACGAGTTAAATATGTCTCTACTCGTAAGCTGAATTGAGATATGGTTTCATTCGCTTTAATTTTGCAACTTTGGAGGTCTAATAATAGATGGTCTCTATGTTTAGTTTCACCAAAAGTTAGTTTTAGAAACTGTTTCAGCTCTGACCAATTATCAAAGATTTTTAGGGAACAGGCAGACTCGGCTTTGCCTTCTAATTGGGAAATAATATATTTTAATAAAATATTTTGTTGCGACGTAGTGGCTAAATTGAGGGCATTTTCGCAATTTCTAATAAATGGCGATAATTTATTTCTATCACCGTCAAAACTTTTAATAAATTTAGTTAGAACAGAAAAGCTTAACTCCTCTACGTTTGTGCACTGTGAACTTGAACCTTGTACGGCTTTCTTTTCAAGTTTGGCACTCTCGTTAACCATTTTGACCGTTTATTATGTGAAAAGATATAGAAAACTACGCGAGAGAAATAGTAGGATATGGTAAGAATGTAGGAATAAAGAGAAAATAACGATAATCCAATCGCAAAATTACGTGAATAACACAAGTTAAAATAATGTATTATAAACGAGCAAAACACTCACAGTATTAGTAGTAGTTCACACGATGACATTGAAGCGGCGGAGCGTCGGGTTACCGAAGCGGCGGCGACGATGTGGCGAAGGAATTTGCAGCGTCGTAGATTTGGCTTTTCGGGTCGGCGTTGAGTGTATGGACGGCGTGAATACGTGTTCGGTGCTGGGCCGTAAACCCTCAGGCACGTTGGGCACGGCGACACGTCGTAGATGCTATCTAAATTCGGGTGACCTTGGAGAGTATCGCACCTCGCGGACAGCGAGACGGCGGATACAGCGAAGACAGCGGTGACCTTCCTAGTAGCCCAAATTCGTGGGCCTAAACCAGGCGATGTGTAGAGCAGGCGGACCAGAGGACTTTACAAAATCCCCTTTTCTTCTGACACCAAATGTTAGGTCGGGCGACTCAGTACTTATAAAAAAAACAGCACTGAAGGTCACACAACGTTTATTTACTTTAATACAAAGTTACCAAAATTCTACACAAGGTCAATCACACAGTTAAGTAGTACTTGGACTACACTCACAAACTTGGTCGCGAACTTAGATTTCAGCACGACTGTCCTGCGAAGGACAGGCTGACCCGAAATTATTATTCTAGGTTTAGCAGAACACCAACAAGTTGGGTATTGGTCCTAATGACCAAAATTACAACTGCACTAGAATAATAACAAGCGCGTTTTACTTAAAGACACCGGCTTTTATAGGAAAAATATTGCTGAATTGCACTAAGCTATTGACGTTAATCGGCATAATGCAAGTCGGCAATTTTATATAGGAAATAGGGATGTGACAGTAGGAAGGGGTGGGGGGGTCCGCCCCGGATGTTACCCTTTTCTTGGGGTGTCACCCACCCCAAACTCGACTTTAAGAACAAAAATACAAACATACTTATAAAAAACATAGGCATTAGCTCAGCACTACGATTGACGTCTCATTCAAGTCAGCCGGGTGTTAGGGTATCGACAAAAAAAATAGGTCACTCGCCAACTTCCGCCCCGGGTGCCACCTAAGCTAGCTACGCCACTGCCTCTCGGCACATACAATTTAATCCACCGGCAGGTCATTTAAACGATATTATTATTTATATTGATTGAAATGTTAATAAAAATATTTTTAACTGTTAGCAGCTGTTGTATTTTTTATGTAGGGGAGATTGGGTAACAGTATCCACGTTTACCCATGGTGTACAGTGGATAATTCACTATAACTCAGTATGTGTTACGCTTAGGGACACACAACAAATTTGTTCTTGTCGCTTGTCCGTCCCTCTCCCTAACGTACTAATCGTCAACGCGGTGTCAAAGCTAGAAGTCGCACTGCTATAGTCCACTCAGTAGGTAAGTAACAAAAGCATTTTTCACGTGATTTTGGAATTTGTTTTATATATGAATGAATAAGAAATCTTAATGTTTTTATTGTGTTGTAGGCTTGTTATATCCTAAGTCTTATGTAAACTGCGTATTTTTTTCTTTGCGATAGGTAGTTTTTTTTTGATGATACATTACCACCGTTGGGTCACAATGAATCATTTCGTTTTGGGTCACAGTGAACTACTAATCCGCTGTGACTCACGGAACTGAAATTCATTAGTAATTTATTTTTAGGGAAAATGCACCGCAATCGGGTTAGAATATGCATTTTAATCATGGTGCAGTTCATATAATATTTACCGATGAACAAGAAAAGAATATAGTCGATTATATTGTTAAGTGGAGCCAAATGTTCTATGAACTTACTATTGCAATCGTTCGACGTCTAATTTATGAAGTACCGATGACGAATAAAAAAGAAAGTACAAGATAAATGGCATGGAAGGAAGGTATTGAGTATCTGTGTAACCTTAGAAATAGAGATAATGGATTATCTTTGCGCACTCTCAGTCGATTCACTGTCACCCATGCAATGATCCAAAGGGACCCATTCCCGGGACACACTGGATCATTTCCCATTTTTTAATAAAGTCGTTGTATCTTGTAATTTTATGTACGAGAAGCCTTCAAATGACTCTTTCTGTAAAGGTTAATTATTAATACTATGATTTAATTTCAGAGTTTAATTATCCAGGCATAAACTTTCCAGTCGCACTGTTTGAAAATAAAAGTGATCCACTATTACCCACTCTCCCCTATTCTTTGCACCTGGAATTAAAACTAGTTAAAGATGTCAAACAACAAAAACTACAATGCCATAACAGCATTACTTTGCAGGATTATGGTTTATTTATGGTAGGAGAAAAATATTTATAGCAAAATAACCCCAAGGATTCTTCGCAAAAATGAGTTTATGTCTTTATATTTAGTGCTTTACAAGTATATTCAAAGTGATCTCAACTCTGTTGGTGGGTGAGCCCAGGCTTCATACATTTTTGCCCATGGTCCTTTGTGATTTGTAAAGCAGTTTCCATTGTTTTCTGAGTTTTGGGTCTTTGGGAAACAGATGAGGACCTCGATTTTAACAATTCAACGCACTGCATTGACGCATCTTTGAGAAATACAACAAATTTGGGCTTTGTTTAATAAAAAATGTATGGGTTTTGACAGTTCCTACGGCAAAACATCGCAGGCTCGCTTATGCGACGCCTATCGGGATAAAAACGCAGCTTTTCTCCCCTTTGTACGCATTATCGATTAATAATTTATTGAAATAATCGAATCGGCAAACCATACATTTTTAGTTAATAGTAAAAAGCGGCGATAGTCCAGTGGTGTACGTTACGGACTGCCGAGAAGATGGTTCTGGGTTCGATCCCCAGGCACACACCTGACTTTTCGAAGTTACGTGTGTATTAAAAATGTTAATTAAGTATCGCTCGCTTAATAATGTGCCCGGTACATGGCCTTACAGTATTTCGTTCGTTTCTGCAGATACACGAGGTACCAAAATAAATAATTATAGAGATTGTCTAAGCTGAAATGACGCGCCCCACCTTCGCATTTACGCACACAAGCAAATTTCAAATATGGACGCAACACACCTAAACATGCAATTGTAATTGGTCGTTCAGTTGCCGGTTAGACTCAAACGCGGGAGCACGCACATAGAGATATTAGAATAGAGTGGCAGTACAGTACCTAACTCAATACTGTGTCGTGTCCGTCGGTGCGAGAGAGAACACAACATTAAAGGCCCCCTGCATCTCTCTCTAACAATACATGCACAACATCCACATTACGCAGTGGCGTGCTACCTGTAACTATTATTTATATCAGTTTATCAGTAATCAATAGTTTAAAAATATATAAACATTTTTGTCACTTCAAACTATCTTCGTGTATCAATAAAAACAACTTTTAAACTATTGATTATTAATAAACTGATTTAAATAATAGTTACAGGTAGCACGCCACTGCGTAATGTTGATGTTGTGCATGTATTGTTAGAGAGAGATGCAGGGGGCCTCTAATGTTGCGTTCTCTCTCCCACCGGCGGACACGAATAGGCCCCACTCTGCCACTCTATTCTTAATATCTCTATGAGCACGCATCGTTCGATCTCAAAAGTACCGTCAGCATGTCTACAAAAAAACATCTTCGGAGCCAGGTAAATAAAATATTTCTTAAAACAACTTATTTGATTTTTTAAATGTAAAGTTACGTTAGACTTTTTTATTTGTTTTACTAAATTATATTAATAAAAAATTCTATTGATTTTTTACAGGCAAAAGAAATAATTGCAAAAGTATACCACCGAATGAAATATAAAGGGAAAATGGAGTGGAAAACTTACTGATGCTAGGTGGCGAACTGCCCAAGCCGTTGGTGTTAGTGAATCCACGATTACGCGAATTTTAAAAGAAGAAAAACAAGCTAGAGCATCAAAGGATGTATCGCAGAAAATTTTTAAATCTCCCTCAAAACCAAAAAGGGCGCGTCCTAAGTCTAAGCTGGAAGATTTTGATATGGGTGTGCTTCGAAGAACGATAGCTTCATTCCATACAGAATTTAATGAAGTACCAACATTAAGAAAGCTTAAACAAATATTGGTAGAAAGAATTGGTTTTACTGGTTGTATAGAAACACTGCGCACTATTTTGAAGGAATCAGGCTACGAGTGGTCAAAAATAGATGACAACCGTAAAGCTCTAGTCGAAAAGCACGACATACAAATGCTGCGGTTCCAATATTTAAGGCGATTAAAAACATTCCGTGATGAGGGCCGATATGTCGTTTTCACAGATAAAGGTTACGTTCACACAACACATATTCAAAACATGTGCTGGAAACTAGCGAAAGGAGTATCACCAGTACAAAAAAAAATATCTAAAGGTATGCGGGTCATTATTGTCCACGCTGGTGGGTGTGAAGGATTTGTTCCAAATGCTGGCTTAGTGTATAACGCAAACTCAACAAGTGGAGATTATCACGACAACATAAATCTGAATAATTATAAAAAGTGGCTTAGCACACAATTGCTGCCCAATCTACCAGAAAACTCTGTCATTGTTGTGGATAACGCTTCTTACCACAATGCTTTAATATAAAAAGCGCCTAACTCCAACTCAAACAAGAGTGAAATGCAAACATGGCTTGCAGATAAAAATATTCCATTTGATGAAACGATGAAAAAAATAGAGCTATACGATTTAATTTAAAAAAACAAAGATAAATTCAAAAGATTTGCTATCGATGAACTAATTGAATCAAAAGGGTTTGAAATTCTACGATTACCCCCTTACCACCCGGAACTGAATCCCATTGAAAAAGTATGGGGGGTATTAAAAAACTATGTGGCTAGTAAAAACGTTGCACAAAATTTAACATCCATTATGACACTAATAAATGAACGACTTAAAATTATTGATCGTACAATGTACAATGTATGTGTGTTGTTGAAGACACAGAAAAACAATATTCACAATTCTTTGACATGGATAAAGAATTTATTATTAATGTTAATGACTCTGATTCAGACGAAAGCGACTCTGTTGAGATGAGTGAGTAATGATACTTTAAGCGACTGTAATTAAATTTAATTGTAAAGTAAATAAATAATTCACAAATTATTATTTAATTTTAATATGCCTATACTGAAACCCTATACTACTAAACTGAAATCACTTAATAATTATGTTCTAATTACCATGAATTCAAAACCTATTAAAGCGTTGCATTAAAATATTTAAATAAATCATTTCGCTTAAGTTTTTAGAACTTCTTTGTAGACCGTACTTGCTAAGAACCGTTGTTCTCGATTTGTTGCCCAACTAGTTTAGTTAATCTTAAACGTGCGAGCGGAGAGGACGCCTTGTTTCATACAATGTGACGGCGCTAGAGATGGGCGGGTGGGTAAAAATTGGGAAGGTAAAAATTGGAAGAAAAGGGTAAAATAGGTAAAAAAGAAAAAATACCCTTTTTTACCGGGTATTCATAAAAAATACCGGGTAAAAATTAGTTATATCTTTATATTATTTAAATTCCTTCGCCATGAAATGAATACTGTTCTTATGTAATGTAATTGGCTTCGTCATCAATACTACGATCTACCTTGTTAATTTTGACCTTGAACATTGAAGATAAAATATTGATTTTAAGTAAAACGAAGTTAAATATCTTTTAAATCTTTAATCAACATACATTTTCTATTAAAATAAACTGTTTAGAATAGAAAGAAATATAATAGCTTGCACATGACTGAAAGTTAAATGAATGCTGCACACTACCTTATAGAATATATAAATAAGTAACACAATTATACACCTGGGATGTGGACGACTTCAGTGACAAGTTCGTGGATGCTGTCCATACAACGGGCTTGAAGTTCTTTAAGCCCAAAACGAAGAAAAGAGCCAATAAAATCTCGGGTCCGACCCTCGAGCTCATAGAGGAAAGGCGTAGGATGCTTCTGCTATCCTCCGACGACATGCCAAAATATCGGCGTCTCAATAGGCGGATCTCTAAGTCTCAGACACTAAATGTATTCGAGAGGCGATCGAGCGGAATAAGGGTTCCAAAGTGTTCCAAAGAGATCTTTCTTTCGGGCAGAGTCAGCTGTCAAAGCTGAAGACGGAGTATGGCGGAATTGTCTCGTCCAAACCTCAGCTCCTGGAGGAGATCGAACAGTTCTATGGACAGCTATACACGACTACACGAACACCTGTTACTACTCCAGCCACAGACCCTAGAGCTGGATTGATCCGACACTATACCGAAGATATCCCGGACGTCAGCATGCACCAGATTAGTGTAGCCCTAGAACAACTAAAAAACAACAAGGCACCGGGTGATGATAGCATAACTACAGAGCTTCAAAAAGCTGGCGGCACACCTGCCGTGGAAATGCTTCGGAAGCTATTCAATTCCGTCATACTCGAGGGCAAAACGCCACAGACATGGCACAGAAGGGTGGTGGTACTTTTCTTCAAAAAGGGCGACAAAACCCTTTTGAAGAACTACAAACCCAGTCCCAGACTAAACTACACCTCTGAGTCACGTCTATAAGTTGTTTCCTATGGTCATCAAAAATCGTCTCGAGAGCAAGCTAGACGACTTCCAGCCTCCCGAACAAGCCGGATTCCGTAAAGGCTATAGTACCATATACCACATACATACGCTGCGGCAGGTTATACAGAAGTCCGAAGAGTATAACCAGCCTCTATGCTTAGCGTTTGTGGACTATGAGAAAGCCTTGGATTTGATCGAAACCTGGGCAGTGCTGCAGTCTCAAACGGTGCCAAATTGACTATCGATATTTCGAAGTACTGAAGTGTTTGTACGAAAACGCCACCATGTCAGTCCGCCTCCAGGATCAGAGCTCAAAACCTATTCGGCTACAGTTAGGGGTGAGGCAAGGAGATGTTATATCTCCGAAACTCTTCACCGCCGCGCTGGAAGACGTTTCTAAGCTTCTGGACTGGGAAGGACTCGGCATCAACATCAATGGCAAGTACATCACTCACCTTCGATTTGCTGATGATATCGTAGTCATGGCAGAGACCATGGAAGACGTCAGCACAACGCTCGATGGCCTCTGTTGAGTCTCCCAACAAGTAGGTCTTAAGATGAACATGGAAAAGACGAAAATCATGTCTAACGTCCATGTCTTACCTGCTCCTATCCAGGTTGGGAACTCCACACACGAAGTTGTCGACAAGTACGTCTACCTGGGATAAATGATCCAATTAGGTAGGGCCAACTTCGAGAAAGAGGTCATTCGTCGAATCCAACTCGGTTGGGCGGCGTTCGGGAAGTTACGAATAATACGTTATAATCTACGGCGCTGAGACGTGGTCGCTAATTATGGGCCTTATCCCAAAGCTCAGGGTCACTCAGAGGGCGATGGAGAGCTATGCTCGGAGTTTCCCTGCGAGATCGAATCAGAAATGAGGAGATCCACAGGAGAATCTGTTGTGATTTATAACACTGGCCATTAGCTTTAAAATATTATGTGCTCTATGGTTGACAATGAACTGTCACTGTGATTTATATACGCTAAAATTTTAATCGAATAAAGCCATAATAAATAAGAAAGTGGTTTAAATGCTACAATTTATTCGATTAAAATAATATGGAAAAATATCTAAAACCTGAGAGATTCGAAGCGGATCCATCTACAAGCTCAGATCAATCATCTCTATGGGTTCACTGGAAACAAACTTTCAATAATTTTATGCAAGCTATACAAACTAAAGAAAAGCCTGTAAGTACAGAATGCAAATATCAGCTACTAGTTAATCATCTATCCCCGCTCCTCTACAATCATATCAAAGACTCCAAAGATTACCACATAGCAATACAAAAACTGGATGAGCTATTTTTGAAACCAGTGAACGAAATATACTCTCGCTATCGATTAGCCAAACGACAGCAACAACCAGGAGAATCAATTGATCAATACATACAATCGTTAAAACTTTTATCAAAGAACTGTAATTTTAAATCAGTTAACGCCGAACAAAATGAAAGCGAATACGTTCGAGATGCCTTCATCTCAGGGCTATCATCTCCGGCAATACGACAGCGGCTACTGGAAAACAGTTCCCTCACTTTAAACAAAGCATACGAGCAAGCGCGATCTTTAGAATTAGCGCAAATTCAGAACGATAATTATCGTCGTGAGTCTACACATAACATTAATCATACTTCAGACAAAACGCAAACGCTTCGGCAAAACAAGAGTTATGCTACTTTTGTGGGAATCAACGCCACCCTCGCTGGGAATGTCCTGCTTCTAATGCTATATGTACAAAGTGCAGCAAGAAGGGCCACTTTTCAAAAGTTTGTCTCAGCAGAGCTCCTCATAAAGCAGCTACAACAACAGCAGTAGAAGACGATCACACTACTCAAGTCACGCCATCCTCGTCACATACCTTCTCTTGTATATTGTCGGCGGCGGATCTCAAAAAAGCTATTATCCCAGTCATCATAAATGGAAAAACTACTGCGAGAGCACTTATTGATACAGGCAGTACAGCAAGTTTTATCGATAGAAGTCTAGTGATACTATGTAATTTAAATATTACGCCCTGCAAACAGAAAATTACGATGGCCACGTCAAACTTATGTACGCACGTCAATGGATCATGCACATTAAAACTAAAAATACAAAATCAAATTATTGAAGTAAGTCTCTTGATCATGGATGGGCTTTGTGCAGACATCATACTAGGACACGATGTTTTGCAGAATCATAAATCTTTAGAAATGCGATTTGGTGGTGCTCAACCGGCCATCAAGCTTTGCGTCCTTTCTGAAGCAAACGTGGAACCAGTCAGCTTATTTACAAATCTACAACCTTTTGAAAACCCTATCGCTATCAAGTCAAGAAGACACTCTGATTCAGATCATCTTTTCATCAAAGCAGAAATCCAAAAACTCCTTGATGACAAAATAATTGAACCTAGTATTTCACCATGGAGAGCCCAAGTTCTCGTCACATCCAGCGAGCATCATAAGAAAAGGATGGTTATTGATTATTCTCAGACCATAAATAGATACACAGAACTTGACGCTTACCCTTTACCTTTAATGGATAATCTTATTTCAAAAGTAGCCAAGCACAAAATCTTTAGTAAACTAGACCTGCGCAGCGCATATCATCAATTTCCAATAAAGGAGCATGAAAAACCGTACACAGCTTTCGAAGCGTGCGGCAATCTATATCAATTTCGACGCATACCTTTCGGAGTAACGAACGGTGTTGCAGCTTTTCAAAGAGCTATCAATAGCATCATAGAGAAAGAAATTTTACAAGGTGTTTATGCCTATTTAGACGATATTACAATCTGTGGATATAATCAAGCTGACCATGACGAAAAATTACGCAACTTTCAGGAAGTTGCAGCCCGCTACAATCTAACTATATATGAATCTTCAGAAAAGTGAGTTTTCAAAAACGGAAATTAATTTACTGGGCTATAACATCTGCAATAACGTAATCAAGCCAGACCCTGAGCGACTCCGTCCTCTTTTGGAGATGCCAGTACCTGAAGATCTATCATCACTTCGAAGGACCATGGGGGTTTTCGCACACTATTCGAAATGGATACCAAAATTCTCAGACAAAATAAAGTTTCTTACTAAATCAGAAAAACTTCCTTTGTCACCCGAAGCCGTGAAAGAATTTCAATTATTAAAAGAAGAAATAGCTAAATCAGCAATCAAAGTAATTGATCCTGATATCCAACTATCTGTAGAGACTGACGCATCTGACTACGCATTAGCTGCCACTCTAACTCAAGGAGGCAGACCTGTAGCGTTTTTTTCAAGAACCTTAAGCACTCACGAACGTAATCATTCAGCTATAGAGAAAGAAGCTGCAGCTATTGTAGAAAGTCTAAGAAAATGGAGACAATTTCTAATAGGCAAAACCTTTCAACTGATTACTGATCAGAAATCGGTATCATTTATGTTTGATCAAAAGCACTGTTCTAAGATCAAAAATGACAAAATCCTACGATGGCGCTTGGAACTTTCCAGCTATAAATTCGATATAACATATCGCCCAGGCAAGGACAATGTGGTCGCAGATGCGCTCTCACGAACAAACGTAGCAGCGTCAACACGGTCAGTTAGTGACAGCCTTCTTGAACTGCACAAAAATTTATGTCATCCTGGTATAACTCGAATGGTACACTGGGTTAGAACTAAGAGTTTGCCATATTCTGTGGAAGATATCAGGCGAATCACAGCATTATGCCCAACTTGTGCCGAGATAAAACCAAGATTTCTAAGGACAAAAGGCACTTTAATCAAGGCGACTATTCCTTTTGAAAGGATTTCAATTGACTTCAAAGGACCACTGCCATGTGATACTACCAACCGGTATATACTAACTGTGGTAGATGAATACTCCAGATTTCCTTTTGCCTTCCCCTGTTCTGACCTGAGCTCAGAAACAGTTAAAAAGAGATTATCAGAATTATTCGCATTATTCGGTATACCATCTTACGTACACTCTGATAGAGGAGCCGCGTTTGTATCAGCTGATTTGAAAAATTTCTTACATGGAATGGGAGTAGCTACTAGCTATACTACGCCGTATAATCCGAAAGGCAATGGGCAAACTGAGAGATACAATGGTATTATTTGGAAAACTATTCAACTTTCATTAAAAACGTTGAATCTCCCCATCAATCGGTGGGAAACTGTTCTCGAAAAGTCGCTGCACTCTATACGATCCTTACTATGCACAGCGACCGGATGCACTCCACATGAACGAATGTTCACTCATCCTCGCAGATCTTCCAACGGCCAGTCAATGCCAACGTGGCTCATAGGGGCAGATAAAGCACTGTTGAGAAACAACGTAAGAACAAGTAAATATGACCCCGTCGTTGAAGAAGTTGAATTAGTTGAAGCTAATCCCCTACATTCTCATGTTAGACTACAGAATGGCCGGGAGCTCATAGTTTCAAATCGTCACCTGGCACCTACAGCAGATAATTCCTTAATTATCGAAGATCGTGAAGCAGAATCTGATTCAAGCTGGATTTCTGCCGAGTCAAACGAACCGGAAGCTTCCGATGAGCCAGCCATTGGTGGACCAGATTCTACTAACACAGAAATTCCGGAACTACGCCGTTCTTCGAGAGAGCGACGTCCGCCGGCATATTTGCAAGATTATACTACATTCTAACCATGGGAGAATGTTATGATTTATAACACTGGCCATTAGCTTTAAAATATTATGTGCTCTATGGTTGACAATGAACTGTCACTGTGATTTATATACCGTAAAACGGGGTGAATAGCAATCATTTTCAACTTTGTCCTAAGAATTTGTGGTCTGTTTCCTTTTTTTTATAATCACGGGTTATTTTATAACATGTCCGGTACCTTAAAGAAAGAGTTAAAACAATATTTTTTTAACTTTAAGCAAAGGTTTTCTAGATATTTAATAAAATATGTATTATTTCTATTCACCCGACTACTGGGGTCAATAGAAATGCATTAAGGGGTGCATGGAAAAACTGTTAGGGCTGCCAAAAATGAGTTATCCAACATGCAAAAATGTAAGGTTGTGTGTTTAAAATTTGTTTTGATTTGTAAATGCTAAATTAATTTCAAAATTTGTTACTAAAATTATTTATGTGTAAGAATAAACATAAATAAATAAGGATGTTTGTATTTTAATCCAATTATTTTTTTCGAAATGTTATCTATTTTCAATAAATCACACTAGATAGGTACTTCTTAATCGTATTTTATATGAATTAATAAAAATAACAAAATTAAAACTATTTTAAAATATAATTCTGAATTAAAAGTCGCTTGTACATAAACTTGCTTATAAATAAACAATGAATCTTCTGAACTTAACAAGTATCACGAAATATTATTATAACATTTCAGTTTCATCGGATAAAGCTTGTTGGCCTCCACGATGCTTCATATCCCAGTTACTGTGACGATACAACACCGATTTGTGTATACCACATTTTTTGCAACTTCTAATTTAACGGGATCGAGTATATACGTATACACGCGGGATAATACCTACAGTGGTATGAATCTGTAAATGAAAATGATCACTTAAAAAATATTATTTATTAATCTTGGATTAAGGACTTAATATTAATAATTAATACAGAAACTATGAAAGTAGGTAGTTATTTAGTTTTTGACAACCCTAATTATTTATCTCTATTAACCCCTCATTCGTTCCTATTCACACATTAAGCGTTTCTATTATTCCCTACTAGGTTTCCATTAAACCCATACTACAGTTCTATTCACCCTTCAATAGATTCTATTGTCCCCTTTTATACAATAAATTTACACCTACTGTGATTTTAACAATTTTTTGATCTTGAATAAAGGATTCTCACTTACCTTCACTGTATTTTTATACTTTATCGTACACCTGATGAGATAAACACATTAAATAGAACAATTCACAACTTTTTCAGACCTAAAATCAAGAGTTTCGACAGTTGAAAAAAACACGTTCACAGAAGGTAGATTTTGAATACAGTTTGAAGGATAAGTGTCAATTTTTACAATAAATAATTGTTGCTAGCCCAAAGAAAAAATGTTGATCTGTTAAAATTTAAAATTCTACCAAAATTCTTCAACGCAAAATAATAAAATATCAACCTTGAAAACTTTCCTGATATTTTTTCTATTCACCCCGCAATTTCTATACACCCCGTTTTACGGTACGCTAAAATTTTAATCGAATAAAGCCATAATAAATAAGAAAGTGGTTTAAATGCTACAGAATCAAAGTCACCGATATAGGTCTCCGAAAAGCCAGGCTGAAGTGGCAGTGGGCAGGGCATATAGCACGAAGAACCGATGGCCGTTGGAGCAGGCGGGTCCTAGAGTGGCGACCACGTACCGGAGCAGGCAGCAGGGGTAGGCCTCCCGCAACGTGGACCGACGATCTGGTTAAGATCGCGGTGCGCGGTTGGATGCGGGCGGCTCAACACCGGTCTGTGTGGAGAACCTTGGGAGAGGCCTATGTCCAGCAGTGGACGTCTCTAGGCTGACATGATGACACATAGGTATATCTTGAAAACATTTCAAAACCAATAAATGACTAACAATTACTTAGATTTTTCATTTCAGTTCAATAATTACAATGCAACCTAGACAGTAAAAATAAAATATTAAAACTGCACATTTCGTTTGAATGCCTCATTGGACAGTTATAGTGCTATAACTCTTCTCTTGTTCTAATGAGAAAACAATATCCGCGTATGTTGTTCTGACGACGCGTCGTCAGAACAACATACGCGGACATTGTTTGCGGACATTTGACGTCGCGACGGTCGCAAATAAAATAAATTATAAAATGATTGTTGTATTTTTTAATAAATACTTAAGTACATACAGGTCAGTATTTATTAAAAAATACAACAATTATTTTAAATTAAACTGATTTTAATTTTTACCCGGTATAAATTAAAAATGGGTAGGTAAAAATGGGTATAAATGGGTATTTACCCAAAGTCTGGGTTTTTACCGGGTATATGCCCATCTCTAGACGGCGCTGCTCCATAGAGCGAGCGTGGTCGGATTTATCACCCGACTTGTCGACCGTCTTGTACACGTGCAGATCGTAGTTCACTGAACAATCGACGCTCCCACACAGATTAAGTGTCGTCATTAATATTTGCACTCACACATCTAAATAAACTAATTAAGTAGTGGGGCGCGTCATTTCAGCTTGGACAAGCTCTACTTACATAGAGTACCTAGGTACTTCTACATAATTATATTGGTAAGCAGTACCACAGATAATATAATACTATCCTACTAGCAGTACACAGGATGTCAGGTGTAAGTACCTAGTTTTAAAATATCTTTGTACCGGTGTAGGTACACAGATTTTCAAGAGTCATGTAAAGGTACACAGGTGCCAAATAACTGCAATGCAAATCTGGAAAGTATACCCGCCATCCTGATATACACCCTACCTAAGTAGGTACCTAGTTACCTACACTTTTGTAAGTACGTCCACAGAGTACCTTTGTATATGATGGAGGAACGTATAGTCCTTAGAATATAGCAAATACACCCATAGTTTGAACTTTCCTCCAGCGTATAATAACAGTCAGTAGCACTAGAAAATTATACCACATTTAGAAAATCTATGGAAACTGTTCCCGTCCCGAGACACAACTCACAATACAAGATCAAATTCGGACTAGAGCCCCTTGTTTTATTGTTCTCCACATGGGGACTGATGGGAATTCCAAAATATTTCAGGCCTTCATCCTCTTGCAATTAAAGCCGGCGCCGACTGACGGCACGGCATGTTTCGGTAGCCCGAAGGACGCTTCGGCATGCCGCGCCATACCTACCGAGGCGTCCAATTGCCTGGAATTTAGTATCAATAGCACGTCTTGCTGAAGATGAAGAACAGCAAATACAAACTGATACGTTGAAGAGAAAATAATTCTGGGTACCTACATTATTTATGGAGAACAAGATTTAAACAAGATTGACGTGTGGTTGACGGCATAGAATACAAGTGTCACCACCCCCTATCTTCTCGTGGGTGTCGTAAGAGGCGACTAAGAGATAACACGATGCAAATACCATCTTTGCGTAGAGATGGAAAACTCGACATCAAACCCTATACGACTGCCTCGTTGGTCTCGCGGCATAAATGCGCGCGTGGGATCGGGAGGTCCCGGGTTTGATTCCTGGGTCGGGCAGTGTTATTGGGTATTTCTGTTACGAAATTCTCAGTAGCAGCGCGGAGTCTGGAAATGTGCCCGGTACGGCAATAGGCTCGCCCCTTATTACGTGGGACCAAAGTATATCTGGCGAAAAGTGGGTGTATTAATACACCTCTGCCTACCCCTTCGGGGATAAAAGGCGTGACGATATGTATGTATGTATGTAACAAGATTTACTAACGGTGAATTTAGGAACTTATTTACCTACTGATTACGTCGTGGCACACTGCAGGACGCCGTGGCATACCGCGGCGCAACAATAATGATTGCACCTGTATGGTTTTGTGTTTGAATAACAGGCTGTAGTGAAAAAAGCCCGTGTTGCCTTTCCAAATTATTTAAACTGTACATTCTATAATCAAATCAATGGTGGTTAATATAGCATATAGCACAGCACGCTAATTTTATTTCGCATCTAATAGCAAGTTCAGTCGGCTCTCGTTCGTGCTATAAAACAGCATATAGCACATAGAATCAAACATCGCGCCGACGCGACGGCATATCGCACTTCGCATGTTCGCAGCGCTGCGAATTGCGATCAGTCTTCGCGTGCAAACGCGAGCAGCTAGACGTGAACTTGCGTAGCGCGCGAATTTTAGCTGTTCGTCGGCTCGCGCGATTTAAGTAGGCATATAAGTTCGCGAGTTATTTTACGTTCTCAGAAGTTAAGTGTTTTGTGTTTGATTAAAATAATCTGTGATAGGACACGTAATGCTGTGTATCTATGAATTATCTGTGTAACATGTGTGTTAAAATGATTAAAATAACTCAATATAATTATATACAGTCCTAAGCCTGAAAAGTATGAAGGAAAATTAATTGACTTATTTATTATTAATAAGTTGGTTAATATTAGTTTGTTGTGCATAATGATTACATTTTATACTTAGAAGAAATGTACAAATATGTATATGTATTGTTTATTCATGTTTAACATTACCGTTCACCATGTTATCTGCCCCACACCACGCGTTAAGTCTTCAGACTCGTTAGGCAAATAGCATGTTTGTCGACGCTATATTAACCTACGTTCAAATATAGATAGCGTGACAGCGCGCTAAATCGTAAGTACATGTGCTAAAACTAGCGGTCACACGAAGGGTGTTGACGCTTCGCACGATAGCATGATATATTATAGCATTTTTAATAGCATGCTAAAAAAATTTAGCATATAGTTCATAGCATGCGATTGATAAATAGCAGATTCGAACATCATTAAATCAAATGAGCTAGTCAAAATAAAAGCCAGTATGAGTTTTATTTTTTTATTGGTCTTATAATCTATGTTTACGAGGTCTCCATAGCGGTGGCGGTTTCCTCTGTGTACTTGCCCTTGTCTTTGCCGAGGGCTGCCAGCCTGCCCTTCGCTCTGCGGTCAAGGATTGACTTGCGGTCCTTGTTCATCTTTAGTTTGACGATCACGCACTATAACAAACAAATAGCATGTAAATGTGGTTTTACTATGAAATGATATTGATTTGGCGAAGTATTTAATAAGGTAATCAGAGCCATGGAAGTGTATCAGCAACAGCAGTGTCCCTGTCAAACTTGTGCATAGCATCAAGTGAGACATGAAGACACAGTCTATGTTACGAGTTATCATCATTTTGGAGTTAGTTAGTTTGTATAATGCATAGCATGATCACCTATCTTTATGTGTTACAGTATTCAGAAAGTATAAATATTTATCTAGCTTGCCAAAGGAGAAGCGCAATACTCATTATCATTAGATGTTAATTTATTTAACTACAGTAAGAGCGGCGATAGCCCAGTGGTGTATGTAACGGACTGCCGAGACAATGGTCTCAGGTTCGATCCCCAGGTACCCCGGGCATACACCTTTGACTTTTCCAAGATATGTGCGTATTAAAAATGTTAATTATCGCTCACTTAATAATGTGCCCGGTAGATGGCAATAGGCTCGCTCCCTATTACATTGGGACCTAAACATAACTGGCGAAACGTGGGTGTGTATAATACACTTCTGCCTACCCCTTCGGAGACAAAAGGCGTGAAGTTACGTTATGTTATGTGTTAACTACAGTTGGTTTATTTGTGAGTAAAATTTTTATGAATCAGTGAAATTCATATTTTCTACACTGGATGTAGTGGTGTATCCCCATTGCAGTAATAGTTTCCGAGCAACATTGCAGAGTGCTATGGCATAATATTCTTAAACAAAACACTTGCAAAATAAAATATCTATCTTTCAGTATGTTGCCATATCTCTAAATGTTGACGAACAAAATGTAACGGCAGTTTGGATGCACCATAAAGCCTGGTGCTATATGGTGCATTTTCTAGCATGCCATACATATACATAAATCTAGATTTAAATTATCAGAACTTAAGACTAAATTATTAGGTTTGTAATGTAAAGATTGCAGAAAATACTAAAATATGAACATGACCCAAGTTTGGTATATAAAATGCATGTAACTAATTAGTGGTCTAGCTTTGATTTTTACATTTTTAGGCATGAAATTATTTGTTAAGATTTATACATAATTTGTAAAACTATAAATTACATCTTTTCTCTAAATCACAGTAGTCCCAACTGTATAGCTGTATCAGATTGTTGTAAATAACAATATCCAACATTGGTTTATGAGAGTCTTAGTCAGTAAAACATTTGTTGGAAGTAGTAAATATGCAATAAATATGATTTCTAGCAAATTTTCTTGAATAAGCTGCTATTAGTACACTAAACAACTGAGCTGCCTAATGATCACTGCAGATGGACTGGCAGCTATGTATCTTGAATGGCCACAGATAGTTGAATTTATATTATTTTTTATCAATGAAATGAAAGAAATGTTAAGAAGCTTACCTTTGAAGGGTGGATACCGACGTATGCGCTGGCTCCATTGGCCTTCTCACGCTGGATCCTCTCAATGTAGACAACGAACTTCTTACGGTACACTTGCACTACCTTGCCGACCTGTTGGCCTTTGTAGTGACCGCGGACAACCTGCAACATAAATGTTTTCATCATTCATAACTGGCTCTAACAAAACATTCACTGGAATATGTTTATAATGTCAAATAAGTAACCAATTTAGATTGACAAATCTAAAGTGAAAGAAATCTGTCTGTTAACATTGTACTCAGCAGCTTTCTGCACATGCACATGGTGCACATCTTGCTGCTAAAGTTAAAATATATTTTGATAAGATAAATAATCAAGTCTCCATGATTTCTTAGGTGAGAGAAGATAACAAATAAATGATAAGTCTAATATTCCAAATAACATTACTGGTCATCTATCAATAACTAAAACAGTATCTAAAATGTATCCTTTGAACAAAGATCAAACCTTTTCTTTTACAATTTGATTAACTGCTCATGTTTTGACTAGTGTTATCATGGTACCATCCAAGATTTTTCACTTATGGGCACATCATCTGCTTGGAAGAGCTTTAGCAGATTTGACAGAATATAAGCTCTATTGAGAATTACATATTGAGTAAAAGTATTCTATAAAAGAATTGATATTTATCATGCAGTAACAGTATTGAAAGGCGAGATCAATAAAAGAAAATCAGAAAGCTGTATAAATTATTCAAACCTCTGCCAGCAGCATAGCATTATTGATCTATTCAAATGTGTTTATTATTATCTTTGAACAGCTAGAAAGTATCATAACAAGTCATGTGTGCCTAATAATTCCATGATAACCTCTAAAATACGGATTATGAGAAGAAATCATTAGGTTATCCTAACCTTAGTCTACTGATGTTTGTTGTGCAAAACAATCAGAGCCATCATTGCACCAGGGCACGGACTAGCCGAACACGCTTTGGACTCGTAAGAGAAAACCTCAGACTCGTCCGCAGCGGGACAGCAATCGTCCGCAGTCTAAGAATGGTTTGTCTTCATCATTCTGTTTCGCACATACGAACATAACCTACAAGGCAATCTAAAACCATAGAATTTAACTTAATAAGAAGTGTTCGCTCACCTGAACTTCATCATCCTTGCGGATTGGCATAGATTTCACGTTGAACTTCTGTCTCAACTCCTTGGAAAGAGGCGCTGACATAAGTACTCGCCTAATGTGTGAAGGAGCGCTGAAATGGCGCTTCCTATTTTTCCTCCTCGAGGATGTGACGAGCTTATTGTACTTCATTCTGACGCTCTTCGCTGAAAATCCAAAATACCACGTTTACTTCACAATACTAAGGTAATGTTTAGGTTACTGTTTCCTGCGTGCTAAACGTCAAGTTGCCGCGACGTTTATTTCGACAAACAATAATGACAAAACTTAAAATATCCATTGATTTAGATGTGAAATATATTGTAAATTAATACTAAAACAGTTTAACTCTGCGTAATATTCACAAATACAAGATTTTCACGGATTTATCAACGTACCCAAAGCAACTCGGGCAAAGAACCGAAATAAAAAGAAAATTATCACAGTGTTACCATTTTAGGATACATTAAAACTATTAACTGTCAAATGTGGAACGAATTTATAGTTTAATCAAAATTTATTGATAAGAAAATAAAGAAATTGACTTCTTTTAGCAAAGTAATCCTAGAAATTTATAAAATATTTTCATAAGGCTTGATAACGATAGCAATAATAAAATTTTGTTTATAGAAAACCATAAGTGGCAACACTTCCACTAGTGACACTTTGCACTACGATTCTTTCCACGCAGCGTTTTCGAAATTCTATCGCTTCATAGGGCTGAGTAATATAAATATAAGTCCTAATATTTTTTTTTTAAAGTATGAAACATTTATTTGTTAATTAAATTTTTTCACAAATAATGTCTCAACCTGTCTCAACACAAAATTAAAGAGAAGACTACAAAAGCGCAAAAATCGTCCATCGCTTATTGAAAAACTGGTGTCGCTGGTGTGCCGCTTTGACACAGCGTAAGGTACCTAATAAATTTATTTGACTAGGTAATATTAAGCAGACAAATAGATCAGACAAAACCATTAATTCAGATTATCGGGAAATATATTTTATTGATATTTTTTTGCTTTGTTGTGTTTAGAAACACATGGACCTAGTAGAATAAGGCCTAGTGCACATTGACGGCATGTTACGATCACGTTGGACGCGGAAAAATAACGTCTTCTTCTACTTATAATAGTACACCTGATCTCGTCATGACGCCCCTTGTTCTCCTGCTTGCCCTGTTCGCATATTATTTGGAGTCGGCGGAGAAAGTCTTTTTCATCTAAACGTTCACTCCCTTTTATAAATATCATCCTCCACACAGTCCATCCATCTTTTCATTGATCTACCTGTCGTTTTGTGTCCCTCATCTCTCTCATGTATAATTTTTCTAGTCACTCGACTTTCATCCCTTCTCATCAAGGGCATCGCCAGCCGATTGGCTAGGGTGGGGGGCAAGATGGCCAGCCGATGGCCGATGGGGGGGTTCAAGTTGATATGGAAAATGACAAAATGTGAATTGTAAGTATTTTTTATCTCTGGGGAAGCCCCCTCCTGCCTGCCCCCCTTTGGCGACGCCCATGCTTCTCATCACATGTCCATAGTGTGCATACCACAATAAACGGTTTACTTTCAGCTTTTCTTATACCGGTGCAACTTTTAAACTTCTCCTAATATACTAATTTCTTACTTTATCCATCCTTGACAACCCACAAATATATAATAATTATCAACATCCTCATCTCTGCTTCATGCAATCTTCTTTCATCCTTCTTCTTCACAGCGCAGCATTCCGATCCATACAGCGCGACAGGTCATGTAAAGGATTTGTTAATTTTGCCCTTTTACTTCAGGGGCATCCTCGGGTCGCAAGTTGTTCCTGTGACCTGTCGCCATTTTATCCAACCTAAATGATCCGGGGCGCATGACTTCGCTGAAACCAGTGGCGATTTCACTGAAGTGCTACGATCGCGCGCGCCGCTAGTGAATTGTGGAGCAGCTGCGAAAGAGGGTGCACCAGTTGGAACAAGACGACATTATAGAGGGCGCCACCAGTCCCTTCTTTCTCCCCTTCTACTATATAATATAAGGAAATCTATAGTGAAACAGTACGTTCAGTTTTACGTACCGAATAGTGACGTGTTTTGGAGTTAGAAAATATTTCCTAAATATTTCTATACATATAATAAAACTGTAGAGAGGTCAATTCTGTACATTGAATATACAGGGTGTGGGTGTGGGTGAATATACAAGACCCATCACCAAGCCGAAGTCTACTCGTTTTGCACATCATGCCAAGTCATACTACGCGAAAATAATACCTGGGAAATAAAAAAAAAATTAAGCTTAAAAAAATTAACAACTTTTATTACCGGCAATGTATAGCGCGCACTTGCAGACATCGTACCTACGCCGGCCGTATCTACCTACACCGTGCGCCGCGGTGGCGGCAGTTTATGATCACGTGGTGGCGCGGCCGAGGGGAATGACCTCGCAGCTGATTGCTGGTAGGCATACACTACGCGGCGGGAACTTTAAAGCCGTTTATTTTAGGGAAATATTGAAAATTTTGTTTATGTTTATTTGGCAGAAAGTGTACATTTATAATTCTAAACACGATTTTGGAATAATTCGAAAAAAAAATTCGTGACTTTGAGCCTCAATATCTCCTGAACCAGTAATTTCCCAGGTATGGTGCCCAAGTAAAAAATGATCGTAATAATTGGTACTATATGGGGTTTCAGTTTTCGTTAAGGGTCTTTTTACACCCTGTATATTCAAAATTAATATTGAAGGATGAATGGTCGATATATCGATACTGATGCCAAAAATGCAATTAGTAAATTTTTTGTCTGTCTGTCTGTCTGTATGTGCACGCGTGGGTCAAAAACTACTGAAGGGATTTTAACCAAACTTTGTACTCCTGGGCAGGTTATAGGCTATATAACATAACGCTAAGAGTCTAAGACACATAGGAGCTGAGCAGTGACGATAAATTTGAAGTAAGTCGGATGAAAATGCGCTTTCGAGCTCTTATCCTCGCATACGTTGATCATTCACCAAAAGTAGGTATGTATTACAATACAAAGATGATGGTCTTCAAAAGTCTACAAAAAAGTCCTTTAAAGTATATACCTATCTATCTTTTATAAATTAGCCACAATAACGTGTTTAATCGTTAGGCATTTCTTCAAAGTGAATTAAATACATAAATATATTGTATTTCACATAGATATATCTTGATCAAACTCCCATATTAAAAAGTATCTAGGTACGTTATGATTTGTTTATAAATTCTTGCTTTTTTGCAATTTGGCCCCCTCATATTGTTTATATTATGGTCCCGTGGGCCATATTACATTTACGGCCGTATTATACGTTCCTTGTTTTTTTATTTTCCGCTTTCAGATGCCTCGATAAAGTGTGTTATCTCCACCTTCAAAGAAAAGGAAGACATGGGATCCTAACCAAATGAAAAAAAGCAACTGAAGCAGTGAGAACAAAGGTCATGGGGAATAAAAAGGCTGTAAAAATATTTTCTGTTCCAAGGTCTACACTAAAACGATTAGTAAATGACTCTCAAGAATCTCTGGAGATACTTGCGCTCTCGGATGTAGTCAAGATGGCGAGGGCAGCAGTAGCAGTAACTCGGAAAGTAACTCAGTCGAAGACAACGACTCTGTATATGAGGAACATGCCCATTCGTATAGCTTACCTGAAGATTCAGATACGATCTGCATATTCTGTGAATCCAGTTATTCCAACGATAGACGTGGGGAGGAGTGGATTCAATGCCAGAGTTGCGGTTTATGGGCTCATACAGTCTGTGCAGGTCCTGAAGGCGAATGTTATATTTGCGATTTTTGCCGTTAGTTTCAATTCAATTAATTAGGGTTGCCAACTTTTTTAGAAGGAATAGAGTATATCTGATTTCAAAGTAGTTAAATAAAGAGTATGGACTTAAAAAAAAAGAGTTATTTTATATTTATTTATTTTACATTTTTAAAAAGGTATTTTTTTTGTACTTTTTGCAGCACATAAAAATTTTTCTTCGTTTTTAAAATAATTGTATGAGTCCAAACATTCTAACTCTAAATTTATGTAGATCAAGAGCTAATTCTTGATTAATTTCAATGAAGCTCTGTTTCTCTCTTCTCGCCACTTCACATTCATGACCGAAAAGACTAACCTAACCTAACCTCAAAGAAGGTGTAAATGTCATGTACGAGTATAGTCCGTTCACAGTTATTTTACCTCTAGCTGTTAGATTGGCCAACCTGGGCGTTGTGTTGCTATATTTGGTATATAATACTCCCATTTTAAATATACATTATTGCTAAAAATGTACTTATTTTTTTATTGCCTAAGCGATCGTATTAAATATTTGGAAGTAATGTTTGTAACAAAACCTTTTGATATTGGCATGGCTATATGCATGTACATTTATTTTCTTACGAAATAACTAATTTCCTATGAAGATAAGTAGTTATAATAAAAATGTTGTCTATTTAATACATAAAGGTAAAAGCATCATAATTATGCCAACGTGGGGTTCTAATTATCAAATACAAAAACTGCAAATTTAATTTTCATATTTATTTTGAATAAGAATGATGTGGGTGTAATATTACACCTCTGCCTACCCCTGCATGGAAACAGGCGTGAGTCTATAAGAATGATCCATGTGGACTGCCAATGTTATGATGATTCGTAACTGCTGTCATATCCTGTATCAGACTCAGAATTTAATTCTATTATGAACCTGTCCATTTCAGCATCCGTAGACCCATCTGTTTCACGAAGCTTGTCTTCAATGTGGCGCTCATGTTTGCACTGTTTTTGCCAGTCTTCTGCAGTGATAGATTGAAAAGCTTCTTCAGCTAAATTCACAATGTTGGTTGCCTCTTGTCCTAAATTTTTGCTTGTGACTCGCCTTTTAATGAGAATCCACATAAGTTCAATTGCGTTTAGTTCGCAGTGGTACGGCGGTAATCTAATCACTTTGCGGCCATGAGCTTCAAGCATTTGAATTTTTGAAGCATTTCCACTAATATTGGGTAAAATGTTATGCACGGGTAACCCTATATTACATTCCTGTCATCACAGAGTACAATTTCAACATAAAGAAAATAAACACCGACATCTGTCAGAGGTAGGTACACCTTTGACATAATGAAATGACATCAGTGGCTGCGTTCATGAGTGTCCGAATGTGGTTTGAGGAATTGGGGATACCAACATATTAACAGTAAATAGTCGACTATTTTTGGTTTTGATTATGGGTTTTTTCATAATATTATATGACTGGCACTAGTTTAGTAAAAGTTGTGTAAAAAAGAGTATTTTAGCGTACTCTATTATTGTTATAGATTATAGAGTACGGTTACATGATATAGAGTGCAATACTCTATTTTAGAGTAGGTACGGTTGGCAACCCTACCTTTAATACATGTAATATGGCCCCCAGGGTGCCATATAACCGGCACTTGATCTCATGTTGCCAAATTTATTGTTTTTTAAAATACATAAGTTTTCAACTATCCCATGACAGTTTATTTATTACATTATATAGTAAGGCATGTATAGGCTAATAAGTAAGGAACAGTACAAAATATTTATTACATTTCTGAGTCTCGTATTTTTTACATAATGCCTCAAAAACAAAGTGGGGGGCCACATTACCACCTTCTCCTCTACATTTTAAAACACAAGATATAGATGAAATAAAACTTCGAAATCTAGCCGCGTCAGTATGGGTACGGCTATACGGTGGATTTTTGTTTAACGCGCGAAACGGCCATCTATAGGTACAAATAATAAATCTGTAAGTGATCGATGTCTGTACATGGAAGATATTCAGGAGAAATCTATTTTAAGGGGTCTATATTAAAGAAGAAAACCCAAAAATATAATTCTTAGGTACAATTATTGCCTGTTTGTCTGTGCGTTTGTGCACGCTAATTTCAGAAACGTAAACATTTGGAACTTCCAATTTAAATTGAGCTTAAATCTATATGATTAATTATGTTAAGTAGGGTTCAGCCACATAACTGTAAATTATTGTGGGTTCAGCTTAGGCTGGATGTATTCGCACATGTAGGTATAAGTAAACAGATTGAAAAGTGGCGAGTCATTTCATTTTACTGGATGGGGATAAACACTGGGATTAGGTACATTGTCTGAAGCACGTATAAGTAAAAGTCCTCATCGATTACGCTATGGGTTTGAGATGCTGCTGGTTTGAGATTCACCCCCATAGAATATGAGACAAGAGCTGATGAAATAAGAGCCCGTCTAAAGAGTTCATAACTATGGGCTTGTATTATCGCTATGCATTTGACATTAAATACTTATGCGAGCATGATCATGAGGCAACGAACATGCACAGGTATTCTCTGATCTTTTACACGCGATTGGTAACTTCGCGGTGTGGACTCGCAAGAACAAGTTAAAGTCATTTGAGCTATTTACAGGACATCTACATCTACACTATTCAATATAGGTATATGCAATTTAAAACATTTTGGGTATCAATTCTGTAGCCCAATGAAAAGACAAATTCCGCGCGAACGGAGTCGCGGGCACAGCTAGTAATATAATATTCTACCACATTCACACAAAACCATCTAGTCCCAAACTAAGCAGAGCTTGTACTATGGGTATTAGATAATGGATAAACATACATATTATATACTTTTTTTGCGTAAATACATACATACTATACATAGAAACACCCAGACCAAGACAAACATGCATGTTCATGCACACAAATGTTTGACTTGAGCGGGAATCGAACCCGAACCCCACACACACAGCCAACGCTAACACTGTACTATGACGTACGCGTAGATAATAATGTTGCACACATTGTGCAGCGACTCCACCGATATTTTATTTTGGTAAAAGTATTAAATATAATAATATAATGTTGGTAAATACATATATTAAGTTTTTGTTTCCTTGGGTTTTATGAAATAAAAGATATATTAGAATATTTTTAGGGTTCCTTACCTAGAAATTATAAAAAGGAACCCTTATAGGATCACTTTGTTGTCCGTCCTTCTGTCAAGACCCTTTTTCTCAGAAACACGTGGAGGAATCAAACTGAAATTTTTATCGAATAGTCAAATCTGCTGTTCCTTGAAGCTGTAAAAAAATCAAATTTCTAAGCCAACGCAATCAAAAGATACAGCCGTTTATGCTGCAAATTTCCGCAAATATCCGAAACTCAAAACCTACATGGTACTTCCCGTGAACTCAGAATCTTGAAATTTGGTACGAAGCAATGTCTTATAGCACGCATAAAGGAAAAATTGCGAAAGCCGTAAATTTTTTGTTACATCATATCATAAAAATATGTTTAATAATTTTAAAGTTATTACCATTTCCTCATGAACGCGTAAAGTTATTAAATTGAAATTCATATCAAATACTCGGGTCTATTATACCTTTAACCTGTAACAAAATCAAACTTCTATCTCCACGCAATTAAAAGAAACAGCAATTTTACTATATTTTCAAACTCGCAACTACTGGCAAGGGAATCAAAACCTACAGGGTACTTCCCGTAAACTTAGATTCTTGAAATTTGGTACGAACCAACGAATTATAGCACAGATAAAGGATAAGGATAAGGAAAATTGCGAAAACCGTAAATTTTTAGTTACATCATATAATAAAAAAAAAAAGATTACTAGCCCTTTCCTTATGAACGCATAGAGGTATTAAATTGAAATTCATATCAAATTTCAAATCTATAATATCTTTAAGCTGTAACCTAAGACTACATACTAATCTGTGGCTGTAACAGAATCAAACTTCTAAACCAACGCAATCAAAAGATACAGCTGTTTATGCCGCAAATTATCGAAAATTTTTCGAAACTCACAAGGGAATCAAAACCTACAGGGTGAGCTCAGAATCTTAAAATTTGGCACGAAGCAAACTCTTATAGCACAGATAAAGGAAAAATGGCGAAAACCATAAATTTTTAGTTACATTATATAATTAAAATATTTTTAATAATTTTAAAGGTGCTACCCTTGTCTTCATGAACCCGTAGGGGTATAAAATTGAAATTCATATTAACTGCTCAAGTCAAAACTAAAGAGTATTTCCCGTCGATCTAGAATCTTGAAATGTGGCATAAAGCAACGTTTTATAGCACATAGGAAAACATTTGTAAACCCAATATTTTTAGTTACAACACATATTTTTTTTAAATATTATACATACCGACAGGTTTGTACGGAACCCTCGGTGCGCGAGTCTGACTCGCACTTGACCGGTTTTTATTTTTATTATAATCACAAATTTTAATGACCCTTATGCTGTGTATTTTTTATATTTCTGGCGTTGTGAGTCACAGCTTTTCGCTAGTGTGTCTTGTTTTGCAACATGATTAAATCTTATATTAATGTATTTATCAATGATACCTACACCTACATCTTATTAAGCTCGGTTGATGTTCCACGGCATACATATTACGTTCATACTCGAAATTTTTTAATCAAAGGCAACTCCCGCACTAGGAATAAATCCTGTGTCGCGGGGGACTTTACAGACATACAACCAACGGACACAATTAACACCCAGACTCGAAACAAATTATGGATCACACAAAGTGTTGTCTCGTGTGGGAATCGAACCCACAACACTCGGCGCAGTGTTAAACGGCGAGGCGACCGCTTAAACCACTACGCCAACCGTGCAGTCAAGTCAAGTCAATTTGAAAAAATATTTCGATTACCAATAAATCTCTGAAGTATTTGTGACATTGATCTATGATTTGTGATCTTAAATAGTTGTGCTGTTTCACTGACGTAATAGTCACTCCTTCCTTCCCAATTTTCCTTACTACCAATTCACACGTACAACATATATATTAAGTATTGAGGGATAGCTTAAACCACCTTTGTCTCTCAATGAAATTAATTTGTGGAAATCCCGTTTTTCTGAAGACAACAACCGTGACAAACATGGCTCGCATTTAATTCTTATCGATAGGCAAAGTGCGACCCAACTGCTATATAGCAGGTTACATATTTACTAAAATCATTTATATCAGGCACATAAATGTATGGCTAAATTTCCGATATCTAGTTCTACTGATTCTAGGAACTTCAGAGAAGTATCGTCATATTCCTCTTCATGACGAAAAGACACTGAGGTAGAATTAATAATTTGAATAGCTGAAGAACAGTTTAATATAGTTATGTTCTCAAGTGGCACACAATTGCCAGTTGGAAGGCATTTTAATTCCAAATGCGTAAGTAATTTTCTGTAAATTCCTTATCATTGTGACCGAAATGCATCCTGACAGACCCAAAAAATATATCTAAGTGGTCCTGACTTATTTTGTAAGTTGTCAAAAACACTAATGATTTTTCGTTTTCAATCAGACGCTTTGCTAAATATTTGAAGCCTTCAATATTTACTAAAATACCCAAAAATCGTGCAGAACAGAACGACTCACAGTTGGGGCCCCTTGGGAACATTTGATTGGTAAAATTTGAATGGGCCCCGACTGTGAGTCGTTCTGTTCTGCATTAGAATTCTAAACTACTGGCCTTGTTTCTTTCTTTTTAGTTTTTATTTAAGTTCATTTCTTCACGCATTTTTTTAAATTATATTTTACGCAGTCGGGTTTTTGTTTTTCTTTAAATATTTTTTTATTTTATACTTTTTAGTTATTCACTGTTTTATTTGTTTGTTTATCGTTTATACTTGAAGTAAAAACTTAAATCAATAAGTAACAACATTAGCGAGAATGATTGTCTTGTTAAACAATTTTAAATCGTTATATATCCTAAACTATTATTTAAAATGAAAAATGATAAAAGTAACCTAAAGATGATTTTAAAATACCTATTCAACGACACCCCACATGATATAGTTCAACAACAGTTGACAATATGGCGTCTGGTTGTCGCTGTGGTGAATTTTGATAACTGTCATGTCTTTAGTGACACTCGCAAGGTTAAGACGAATCGATTGACGTAAGAATCATCAAAATCGGCCTACGCATTTGGTCTCTAGAACGCCACATAGAAACAAACATACATACATACATACATACATACATACATAGACTGATAAACACATTACCCTCCTTTGCGTCGCGCAGTCGGGTAAAAAGACCAAATCGAATGGATGACTATTTGACGTATGACCTCTCCGGTTCCTCCGCCAGACAAAATATAGAAGAGAACGACGAGCCATTTAAGTCTGAGTATTTCGAAACGTTGGGCATAATAATTGCTGAATTACAAATAAGGTTTTCGGACAACGATGATTTAATCAATTTGATTGCAAGCCTCGATGAGTTGGATGTAGATAAAATGTTCCCATTGAAAAATTTGGATAAGTTGTAAATATCTAATAACTAAAAAAAAAAATCATGTTCACCAGCTAAATTGTCACAGCTAGAGTTATGGACAAGGGGACCTAGTTGGTTACGGATGTAACAATAATTTATAGTAAAGAGAAAGTTATAGATAGTACTAATTTAGAAGAGAGGAAATGAACCTTAACTTGTAATTTAGTAACAAATGACAGAGCATAAAGAAAATGAAATCATAATAAGATTTTTGTCTCCGAGGAAACTGACTAGAATCATTGCATATTGCAGAAAACGTCTAAAGATTTAATGATCAAAATGTAAAAATCGTAATAGTACCTAACTGATATTTAGAAATTTATTTATTTATTTTATTTCTGTAATTTTTATTTGTAACTAGCTGTGCCCGCGACTTCGTTCGCGTAAATCTTGGAATTTAATTAGCATGACATTTATGCCAAAAGTATACAATATTTATAACTTTCATATGTATATTATGTAATACATATCCTTATAGAATTTCTTTATACGCTACAATACTTGTTTTACCACCTTCACATAGAACATGTAAATTTTTTTTACCGCTTACTCGTGAACATGCCACATATAACTGACCATGTGAAAAAGAACAGGTTCGGGGGTCGATTCCAGCTGTTTCAAGTCTGTCCCTGCGATTTATTTAGAAAATACATACAGGGCTACGAATATCCAGCCCTGCCGAAAGTAAGATAGCCCCGTTGAGTTACTCAAGAGGTATCTGAATTCAGGCCTCAGTCTCCCACCCACGGATTCCCACGTACGTGAGGTTTGGGAATTTGGGAATAATGAGAACACAAACGAACGATAGACATCAAAGAAACGCAACCACATTCATTATTCAAAAGAAACGACAAATACACCATCATCATTGTCTTGCCCTGGTCCCAATTTATTTGGGGTCGGCGCAGTATGTCCTTCGCTTCCATACTGCTCTGTCACCAGTCATCCAATCGTTTATATTCCTTTTTCTTTCATATCCATCCTCACACAGTTCATCCATCTTTTCCTTGGCCGCCCTCTGCCTTTTCGTCCTTCTACGTGCATATTCATCAATTTCTTACCTACGTACATCTCACCTAGTTGCATAACATGTCCATACCAGGCCAATCGACTCCCTTTTACCTTTTCATCAATGGGCGCCACTTTCATACTACCTCTAATGTAATCATTCCTAATTCTGTCCATTCTTGTCACTCCACACATTCATCGTAACATTCTCATCTCAGCAACATGCAATCGTTTCTCATCCATCTTCTTTGTAGCCCAACACTCAGCTCCTTACAGTACGATCGGCCTTATAACCGTCTTATACATGCGACCTTTTAACTTCACAGGCATTTTGTGATCGCATATTGTGCCTGAGATCTGTCGCCATTTCATCCATCCTGCGTTAATTCGTTGCCTAACATCCCGATCAATTTCGCCGTCATCTTGCAGGAGTGAACCTAGGTAGCGAAAATCGGAGCATACTGGTAGAGGTGTACCGCCGAGCGTAACCGTTATAGGACTGCAGAGACCACCAAAGTCACAGAACATATACTCTGTCTTGGTTCTGCTTATTCTCAGGCCTACATTCTCCAATTTTTGCCGCCACTCCTCCAGCTTGCTCTGCACCTTTTGTCCACTCTCTGCTACCAGAACGAGGTCATCGGTAAACAGCATGCACCAGGGTGCCTCTTCCTGTATATTCGATGATATAGCATCCACAATTAACAGGAAAAGATAGGGGCTAAGGGCCGACCCCTGCTGGTGCAATCCTACGGCCACATCGAATCTGGCTGTGATACCGGTCGCGGATCGGACTTGACATAGACACCAATCCGACGAAAACAAAAGAAAATTAACCGAGAACCTCATCAATCCACGGAGAATCTTAACACTGCCATTCAGAAAATGACGTCATTTGCTCAACTCCATGTATGTTTACATAATATACAAACCGACCGAGATAGAAAATAATATGGACTAATCGACAATTTATTGAAAAAAGGATCTATAGTCATTGTTTTTATCGTTTAAAATAAAATGAAATGATTATATACCTATTATATAAACATAATAATTTGAAATAAACGAGATTGACCGTTTAAATTAAGTGGACATTGTAATAAATTTTGACACAGAGACTTTTTGTTTATGAAAGTGCCGAATATTATACTCTATTAATTATTTAATAACAGAAAGATACTCGACACATAATTATTGTCTTTTTTGCAAGAAACATTTATTTTGCTAGAATTTTTTTTGAAAATAGTGACATCTATCGGTCGGAAGGATTTCGCCATTTTAGAGATCTTTAGCAATATAGGGAAAGACGTCGGACAGACAGACCGACATAAATTCTAAAAATTATCAAGTACCTATTGCTTTTTAACATTTTCCTAGATTTTTCAGCTAATTTACGTCTAAATATTTTTAATGTACAGATTTTTTCACCTCTACAGTTTTATTATAGTATAGATAGATAGATTGGCCATATTTTGCTATAAATCTGTTCACTGTACCAATTAGCTGTAAGTTTTCCGAAAATTATAAAACAAAATAAAATGAATGAAGCTTTATTTACATGTATAAAATAATGACAAAAATAACATTTTCATGAAGAAATAGAAAATATAAGAAAACCAGGAAAAATAAATAGGAAAAGTAAACGAAATTCTTATTTATCATTTTTAATATTAATAGGCGGCAAACGAGCAGACGGATTGACTGATGGTAAGCAATTACCGCCGCCCATGGACACAAGCAACACCACAGGAGTCAAAAGTGTGTTGTCGTCCCTTGGGGTTGGGAATGGGGATAGGATAAGGAGTGGGATGACGGAGAAGGAATAGGGGATAGGGCCTCCGGCACTCTCACTCACCGAACGAAACGCAACAGTTTAGGTACCGTTACTTTACGTCGATTTTCTGTGAGAGGGTAGTACTTCCCCGGTCGAGCCGGCCCATTCATGCTGAAATCAACAAGGCTCTACTACCTATAAAATTTTAAAGGATGGTGGTAGACTACACACACAACACTAACACACATGAAAATGTTAAGCATCCAATAATAATTCCTCAAAAGTCTCACTTTACATCTCTTTTGATAGCCGACGCCCACGAGCGCACTTTACATGGTGGACCACAATTAGTAATTATCTAAGATCCAAATTCTGGATTCTAAATATAAAGACTGTCATACAAAGACAACGTATCCGCAAATGCTCTACTTGCATTCGTTATGCTCCTCGGATCACTCCTCCACTAATGAGCCAGTTGCCTGCATTCAGGATCAACGCTAGCCGGCCTTTCCTGCGAAGTGATGTGGACTACGCAGGTCCCTTTAGTGTCAGACCTACTACAAAGGGCCGTGGTTATCATTCCACAAAGGGCTACATTTGTTTATTTGTGTGCATGGCCACACGTGCCGTACATTTAGATGTCGTAAGCGACATGACTTCTCAAGCATTTATATCCGCTTTCAAGCGCTTTACGGCTAGGAGAGGTCATTGTCGTGAGTTGTGGAGTGATAACGGGACCACCTTTGTAGGGGCTAATAAGGAGTTAAGTGTTTTTAAAGCGTTGTTTACCTATGAAAGATCCTGCGTCTGATATTGCTGACTGGTTGGCAATCAATGAGACTGACTGGCACTTCATTCTACTCTCCAAATGTTGGAGGCCTTTGGGAAGCTGGAGTGAAGTCAACCAAGCACCACCTTAGGAGATTGATAGGCCTTAGCACTCTTACCTTTGAAGATTTGTCTACTGTCATAGCTCAAATTGAAGCCTGTGTCAATTCCAGGCCTATTTCTACCATCAGCAGTGACCCAGATGATCCGTGTCCACTAACGCTAGGTCACTTTTTAGTGGGTGAACGAAACGCAACAGTTTTAGGTAGCGTTACTTTACGTCGATTTTCCACAGCTAAAGGCCCCCTGCATCTCTCTCTAACAGTACATGCATAACATCAACATTACGCAATGGCGTGCTACCTGTAACTATTATTTATATCAGTTTACTAGAGGACGCCAGCAACTCCGCCTGCATTTTTTTTAATTTACCCGTTTTGGCCGATCCCGTGGGAATTTCGGGAAATCCCTTCTTAGTGCACCGCTACGGTCCCCAAGGAACATACATGCCAAATTTCAGCTTCCTGCGCCCAATAGTTTCGGCTGTAGCGTGTCTGTCAGTCAGTCAGTAACGCAAGGATTTTATATATTAACCCTTAATCGGGCAAAGGGAACTATTTTCCCACCACACCAACCCAGGTAAATGAGGGAATATTTTTAAAATGGCAACTTGTAGAACTTCAATTTAGATAAAAATATAATTTTAAGTAGAAGTGTGATTTATTTTAATGACCACCCTAATGTTACAAACGTCACTGTCAACGTCAGATCAATGTCAAAGTCTATATTGAAAAAAACAAGCCGTTTTTCCGTTGTGGAAGCAAAGTTTTGAAAAGTTTCTTCAAAAAAAAATCTGGTAAGTAGATATTTCATTCGGTATCGGCAAACTTAATAAATTGATTATAACGTAGTTATATATTTCTATACAAAAAGTCAATATTTGTGGTGATTTCATTTCATCAAAATATTTACTTCTAAGTGGGAAAATTGTTCCCTTTGTCCGTTCTTGAATTCTGAATAACGTCTATATATATAAAATGTCGGGATTTATTTTTGTCCATATTTTTTGTTGATTAAGATAATTTAAAAAGATAGTCATTTATTTTTGATTTACTTTTATTTATCGTTCTTTTAATTGTTTTAGATCATGTCTTTAAAAAAAATAATAAATGATAAAGACATCGAAAAAATTGTGAATGATCCGTATGATTTGTCGGATGCAGACGAATCCGATGATGATGTTTATGGCGATTGTCTTATAAGTCCATCAGAAACGTATGCTCATTTAAAATCAGAAGATTTGGTCGAAAGACGTTTAGAAGCAATATTTGGTGAGGAAGTATTAGATTCTATGCCACAGAACGCTGGATCAAATGACAGCATTAAATGCACCAAATTACCTACTTCTTCACTTATAGAAATTTTACAAGAGCCTTCAACGTCCACAGAAACTACCTTTTCTCAAGCATGTCTAGCTTCTGCACCTCTGCCTATGGCGGCATCTTTGCTGCCAGATAAAATATTTGATAGTCCAGTTTCTTCACCACCGCCTATTCCAGCTTTGCCTTTGCAAACCGCACCACCGGGGCTTATTTTGCATGATCAACAACCTAATACCTCTAACAGACCTAATATAAGAATAGAAAGAATAGAAAGACTTAACACTAATCCACGTGAATGGATAGTTGCAGACGAAATTCATCATATTCCAGATTTCAATAAGAAGATTATACCCCAGTCTATTTATACTCACAAAACACAACCCATCGAAGTATTTCACAACTTCTTTCCGCCTTATCTTATAGATAAAATTGCAGAACAGACGAATAAATATGCAAGTCAAAAATCAAGTAGAAACTGGACTGACGTAACATGTGAAGATATAAGTGCTTATTTAGGTATATTAGTTATGATGGGGCTTAATCCATTACCTAATATGGAATATTACTGGTCGACTGATCCCTTTTACAAAAACTCCGAAATATCACGAGTATTTACTCTAAAAAGATTTAAGAAGATCACTGAAAATTTACACTTAAATGATAATACCTTTGAACCACCCAGAAACTCGCCAAACTTTGATAAGTTATATAAACTACGACCATTTATAGATGAACTTAATGACATTTTTCAAAAACAGACTCTTAACTCAAGCATTCAGTCCATAGATGAAAGTATGGTAAAATTTAAAGGGCGAAGTTCTATAAAACAATATATGCCGAAAAAGCCCATTAAACGCGGATTTAAGGTGTGGGCTAGATGTGACTCTCAATCTGGATACCTCTATCAATTCGAGGTCTATACTGGAAAGGGAGACAGTATGGAAAACGAGGGTCTAGGGTACAATGTTGTCTGGAAATTAAGTGAAAACGTGCCAAGGAACACGTTATTAGCGTTCGACAACTTTTTTACGAGTGTGAACTTATTGGATGACCTATACATGAGGCATGTGTATGCTGTGGGAACAGTGCGTAGTAACCGGAAGGAGCTACCCGACATCATTAAAAAGACCCAGCCAAAAAAAATGCGTTTAGAGAAGCATCAATTTGCGGCACTTACTGCGTCACCGGTTTCTGCGATTAAATGGGTAGATACCCGAGATGTTTCTGTGTTGACCACTGCACATAATCCAAAAGATGTTGTTTACGTAAAAAGAACGCAAAAAGATGGCACGAAAAAAGACGTCTTGTGCCCAAAAGCAATAGCCGACTATACTCTATGCATGGGAGGTGTTGATCATTTTGATCATTTTAGATCGTCTTATCCCATAGACCGTAAAAGTAGGAAATATTGGATGAGGCTATTTTTTTTCCTATTTGATGCTGCAATTATTAATTCATATATAACATACACAACTAATCATATTGTTAAAAATGATTCCCATAAAGATTACAGGCTGCGGCTGGCTCGAGGACTGATTAATAATTACAGCGACACTAAGCACGAAATAATCATTTTTAAAAATAAGAAAGGAGGTAATTTTGGTGTGCCGGACGAAATTCGATTGCAAAATGTAGGTGTGCATCTTCCAGAAAAAGGGTCCACTTACAAAAGATGCAGATTTTGCAGTACTAAAAATAACGAAAAGCGTACTAACATCCTGTGCTGTACATGCAAAGTTGCATTATGTCCCCAAGAATGTTTTAAGTTATTTCATATGGCTAACTATAATTAAATACTATATTTTTTAAATTCTTTTATCTATTTTCATTTGCACACTAATCCTTAAGGTAACTAAATGTGGATGGAGTCAACTAGTAACGCTTTCCATATTTATTTAGCATTGAACATAAATTAAAAAGTGAAGTCAGGGCAATTCAATAGTATACTAAAATTTATGGTCGTAATAGGGCAAAGGGAAATAATTTCCCACATGGTCAGGTTCTAAACAGGCAAAGGGAAATAATTTCCCACCCGAAAAAACCGTTTTTTTTTCAGTTTCAGTGAGTTCAATTTAATTTTCCGATAAGAGATATCTCAGATTACACCAGGCCCACACTTTAAACATAAAATTTTTAGTTTTATTGCTCTGCCCGATTAAGGGTTAACTGTCTTACTAATAAAAAAATATTACTCACACGTTTAACGTATGAATACTTACACAGCGTATAACGTCTGTATAGGACTTATACAGGGTTTACACAACATCGCTACTAATAAACGCAAAGACAAGCTTGTGTAAATACTCACATGCTACTCACGCTGTGTACACACAGCTACACATTAACCTAAACAAGCCCAAAATTAGGCGAACTCCCTTAGTGTGACCAACCTGTTGATGAGTAGTTCAGCTAATATTGGTTTTGTATAGGTTGATGTGTAGCTGTGGGTACGTCAAATATGCTGACAACTTTTTACGAAGTACGTTCAAAAACTTCTAATCGTCACTTCGTTTTAATAATTTATTTGTATTTTATAGTTTATATAGAATTTTACTAGCTTAATTATATATTAAATGGGGTTTCTTCTTAAAAATATCCCTTATCTATTAATCTAATATAGAAAAACTAAAGACTAATGGTTGTTATTTTCTGAAGGATAAATATGTTTTGATTTGTACTCATAGCTTCCGAACGCCTCCACCGACAATAACATTAATTTCATAGATCAAAGAAATATAACCTTCCTAGTCCAACCTCTCTGTCATAGATTGCGCGCATAACCCAAAGAGATTGGATAATATACATAGAGACCGTCCTAGTACTCCCAAATTGAACACAGTCAACTGACGTGTAAGATACAATTTAGACAATATTATGCCATCAAATTATATAACCCTAGTGAATTTTCGTTTATAACAGTTATATCATGATTTTGAATTTAGCCGTGTAATATTTATATCGACTTTTCAAGTGTTGTAAAAAACCTTATCGATATGTCTATCCACCGTTAATTTTTACCTCGTTATTTTTTAGATTCTATGTGCACGTGATAAAGATTTATAAAATAAGTGGATTGCTGCAGTATGTCGTGGAGAAAATTGTAATTTGAAGGTTTGATAAGAACTGTCTACTTTAATAGTCACGACTACTGAGTGGTTATGCATCAAAATAAGGGAATCTTCGTTTGAAAGAAATTTTGTTAAATGTCATCTACCCAGAGACCAAAACTTGGTTGTTCTTGTTCGACTAGTGGACTAATAATGTGCCGATCCCAAGATAAAATCGAAGGGCTAGTCTAGCCACAATTTTTTTCTGTCTAAATAGTCTGTGTGTCACATGTATGATCGAAAATTGTCCGATCCCGCACATACATTTTTTACACATAGACTTGTATTACCTACACTATGTAATGAGAAAATGTCAATAAAAAGTGATTATTGTTAATAACAAACTTTTGGGTACTTTTGAAGATTTTCACTAAATTATTTATTTTAACTTTAATTTTATGTGTTTTGATACAATAATCCATCTCGACCATGCCTTTTCTTATAATGTGTCAAGTTGGGTAATATATGACATTTACAGTTATCATGATGCCTGAGCATGCGTTTTGCCTTATTCTTAATTGTTTACTTTCTCTAGCAAAAATGTGTTATTTGGCCAAATTACACATTTTCTAAATATTCTGTGTGTCACATATATGATCAAAAAGTGTGCGATCCCGCAAATACATTTTTACACATAGATTTGTATTACATAGTGTATATGTAAATGAGAAAATTTCAATAAAGTGATTATTGTTAATAACAAACCTTTGGGCACTATTCAAGGTTTTGTCTGATTTATCTATTTTAAGTTAATTTTTATGTTTTTGCTTGATAAAATCCATGTCGATTTATGTCCTATCCTTGTAAAGAATTAATTTGGATATGCCATTCTCAGTTATCATAATGCTTAAGCTATGAGTTTTTCTTTTTTCTTAATTATTTGCTTTCTCTAATAAAAATATGTTATTTGGGGGTGATGATTTATTTATTTAATATTTATTAATCCCACTTACAGCTATCATTACAGCTGAAAAACTAACTATAAATAAGTATAAATGAAATTAATGCCGAGCGTGTCGTATGAGGCGACTAAGAGAAACACAAGAGAAGGAAATCTCGAAATAAAACCCTATACGAATACGTCTGGCTAGTGTGGTATAATAGTAGGCCAAACCTCCACAACGGAAGGTTTAAGACCAGCAGTGGACTGGAAAAGGCTGTTGATGCGTAAAGAAAAATACCATGAAAATTAGAAAATAACGCCTGTTCTACTGAGTACCCATTTGAAACAAAAATAGAAAGAAAGAAAAGAAAAGAAAAGAAAAATTTATTTTGTAACAGCACATAGGACACACAATAGAAAATAAGTAGGCAGGTACATATACAACAAATAGTAGTAGGTATTAGAACATTTATACAAAAGAAGAAAAAAAAAAGTAGAATAAACAAAAAAAAAAACAAAAACAATTACAATATAATATGGTGAGGATGTGTCCCATCGCTGGCCAAAAAAGGTGGCTGGATCAGCACTATGTCCAGTGATGCTAGTGCATACCGGACGCTGGTATTCTTCCAGCCCCTTCTAGACATCCCGGATGTGCAACCATCGCCGTGCCGATCACAACATATTGTGTCTGAGCAGCGATACTCAAGCCTGGCCCTTTAAAACATGCCTACGAATATGTGTGACGGAAGCAGCGATGCGATCTACGTAATTTGTACGGGGAGAAATGGAGATACCACTACCACCGGCCATTCTGATAGGGTATGTAGATGAGTCATTAATCAATGGGAAAAGAATGTTTGCATTCGTGAGAATACATGTATAAGTTAGAATGAATAATTATTTAAGTTAATAACGTAAGCAGGACGATAACAAGGAATTTTATTTCAGATCTCGAGCGTTAAGGTGGCAGTGGCAGCCCCATTTCTCCTCGTGACCACGACGCGCTGCGCTGCCACACTCATCCGATCCCGGGAGCCAGCCGGCCATCCGTCGCGCTGCTGCCAGACTGTTTGTTGGAATGTTTGCTATGACGCCGCGCTGTAAGCCTGATCATGTTTCGTGTTTTTTTATAAATTATAATATTACATGGTAATTCAGTTTAAGTTGCTAAACAATGAAGTTTAGTCAACTTAGGTTACTAATTTAGGTTATAAATATATAAGTTCAGTTTAAAAACGCAAGTTTGTGTAATAATTATATAAATACTATCCATTGACTAGCGTTCTGACTGCTGTGGACACAAACTTACGGAATGTATAACATGTACATACTTACTTTTACAAGTCTGTTTGATTTTGAACCTATATTGAAACTTTGATCGATATCGATAGCGGATTTGCTCAATCACTAAAAAATTAAAAAGTTACGAAATTTGTGTTCAAATGGTCTTTAGCCCTAGCTGACAAACATAGTGCCATCTTCTGCTGGCAACTCTAATTTGTCATATGAGTGAAGAGTGTAGCTATATTCAATTTGTTCATAAAAATATCGTTCATTCCATGCTTTAGTTATTCTTCCATGGCATAACCCAAAGAGATTGGATAATATAGCATAACCTAAGTAAAGTGACAACCTCATCTTCCTCAGCTGGCCAAATAGCCGCCATTTTGCTCTTACACACACCTTATACAAGGGTGCAAGCGTGTGTAGAGCTTGTGTAAGTCTAAATAGATATTTTATGGATATTTTGATCTCTTATAATGCATGTATACACGCAATCTGTCAAAATATTTTTTATTAGTTGCGTTTTTGTTACGCAATGCTTATAGTACTTGTATGTAATACACTGTGTCGTAATTTTTATTAGTTAGACAGTATGATTAGTAATCAATAGTTTAAAAACATATAAACTTTTTTGTCACTTCAAACTATCTTCGTGTATCAATAAAAACACTTTTAAACTATTGATTACCTACTAATAAACTGATATAAATAATAGTTACAGGTAGCACGTCATTGCGTAATGTTGATGTTATGCATGTACTGTTAGAGAGAGATGCAGGGGGCCTTTAGCTGTTGCGTTCTCTCTCCCACCGGCGGACACGAATTGGCCTCACTCTGCCACTCTATTCTTATATCTCTATGGTCCTACCTACTATCCTTAGGTCCCTAGGAAAGGGGTAGGTACTACGGGACACTACCACTTAACCATTGGAACGAAATCTATGTAGTTATAAACTAACTTTAAAAACTTGCTGACTGTCTCCGTGGTCCAGTGGATAGCGTATGCGACTGCTGATCGGAGGTCCCGGGTTTGATTCTCGGGTCAGGCAAAAGTGTTACTGGGTTTTTCCGAGGCCTCAGTAGCAACACGGAGTCTGGTGATGTGCCCGGTAACGGCAATAGGCTCGCCCCCGGTAAAAATTTCGAAATACGTCGCCGTTTATAGGGGTTGTGAGTGATTTGGGGAGGGGGAGGTCTTTCAACTCTCAGGTCTCGGAACTCCCCCTCATCATTTTCACTTGCCGGAAATACTTGGTTTCCTCTGAAAAAAAAAAAAACTCCAAACATCGGTGTGTATGGCACTGCCAACTTCCACATTCTTCACACTAGTTTAATAAACTAAGGTTGACGGAGCCCTGCTTCGCAGCACTCCTATTTTCGGATTAAGGGTCAAAAGAGAACCTAACACAACCGGTTTCGTTACTTATTACAGTCGCACCTAACCCTAGGTACTCGAAAGCAATGACGTACAAATTTGACATTAGCTGTCAATATCATCATCCTAGATGGCGGGTTGCATTTCGTTTTACGTTAAACTTAAAAATTACATTTGTAAAACTGTACTAAAGTAAAAAAAATACTTTCCATTTTGCATAATTGCCGAAGTATTTAAGAATTTTTGGAAATTGTTTAAAAATATTTAGACGCAACTCCGGCAGCTAAAATTACTTTTAGGGGATTAAAACTAACTGCCTTAAGCCCCCTACACCACCAATACCCTCAAATTCAGGCGACTCGTTTTGAAATCCACCCCTCACCCCCTATTACGTGGGACCTAAAAATTCACGGCGAAATGTGGGTGTAATATTACACTTCTGTCTACCCCTTTGAGGATACAGGCGTGAGTATATAAAAAAAAAGAACTTTAAAGAGAGCCATATCATTCTTACAAAATGTCTTTAATATCAGTATACAAGCCGTGGTACCGCCGCGTCGTCGCCGGTAACTAGGATGATCTTATTGGCCTGTTTCCGCGGTTTACCGGTGCTCGCTGATAAATACGCCGACGTATTCATTTAAACTGACATCCGAGAACTCGACTTGCCTCTTCGACTTCGTTGTATGAGTTTTATTTGTTTGACTGAGTCAGAGTTTGGATTCGATTTGGTATTGTGATTAGGATTTTTTGGAAATAAATAATTTGTAACAGTTGGTATGATGGGAATGTGGTCAGCTTGATAATAAGGTTATTCGAGGTTTGATTCCAAATATATCTAATTACTTAGATTTTCAAAACAACAACTTCATTCAGTCACAAAAAAATGCATTGAGTAGAAAGCTGATATAGAAAAAACGATTTTTTTTAAGAAGAAGAATTTTAATATTGGTTAAAACTTCTTGTTAAAAATTAAAGAAGTTCACTGCGTTTTATCTACGCTATAGTTTTGTATCGAGACCTATTAAATAACGACAACTGCCAGAAATGCCATAGGTGATGGAAAAATAAATTTTCTTTTTATACAAAATATTTGTATTCTTGTTTAAGGAAAGACTGCTTTTACCTCTTAATTGGCTATAATATCCATCACATTGAATTTATTGTTAATTTGAAATTGTTGCACCTCCTATACATCCCAAATACCAAGTGAAATAAAACAAAAAGAAAATCTATGAGTCTCATAAACCTACATTTGCTTGAACAGAGCTTAAAGGTCCAAGGGATTCCGTTAGTAAAACTTAGTACATAACTTTTGAAAGACCATTTTTCGTCACAATCCGCATTAAAAAGCGACTCGTAGCGGCTATCGTAATGTTTTTTATAGTGGTGAAGATTTTTTTTAAATTAACTTACGGTTTCGTTATACATAAATAGTCTAAAGGCATGCTTTTGTTTTTCATCAATTCAACCATGTAATTTCTCCTAACACAAGAGTTACCTGAAAATAAACCGTAATCCTGGCTCATATATGTACTGTATTCCAGAGAGAAAATAAAGTAGAAGATTGGGACAAGAAGATGATGGTAGAACATGTCACGCCCGCTCATCGAATGAAGCGTTATATAATAATAATAAAATATAATATTCTACCACATTCACACAAAACCATCTAGTCCCAAACTAAGCAGAGCTTGTACTATGGGTACTAGATAATAGATAAACATACATATATACTTTTTTTTGTAAATACATACATATTAAAACATAGAAACACCCAGACCAAGACAAACATCCATGTTCATGCACACAAATGTTTGACTTGAGAGGGAATCGAACCCGCGACCTGCGACGTAGCAGTCGCTTATACTCCCGCTACGCCAACCGGCTGTCAAAATATAATATAATAATAATTGTGGGGTTGTTGTTATTTTGCATCTATAAAGGTTCCTTTTTTATAATGTCACGGCTATTTCCCCGTAGTGGTAGGCAGAGATATATTACACCGATTTTTCGCCTTATGAATTTTAGGTCCCACGTAATAGAGGGCGAGCCTATTGTCGCTACCGGGTACATTACCGGACTCCGTGCTGCTAGTGAGAATTCGGAAAAACTCAGTAACACTTTTTCTTCTTATCACGGTTCTGATTAGAAGACGTGTACGCTATCGCACGGAGGCAGTCAGGTTCCAGATCAAGCTACAACTTAAAAAAAAATTACAAACTGGGTATTCGTAGAATGTAGACAACAGAGCTCATCACATATCTTTCACAGGCAAAAACGTTTAGTCAAGAAATCTGAAATGTTAAAGACATTAAGACATATTTATTTCTGCATTTTGGTTGTTTACAACATTTATACTAGTCAAAACCCTATTCTAGATGATGCCGGCTTTTCCTAGCTAAATGGCTTCTTGAGAAGACAGCCCGAATCAAACTCAGAGTCATTGCTTTTTTTCATTTCATTATATTTCATCTCATCTTTTATATTCTTTTGAAGTCCAGACATAATAGGTTTAGATGCGAGTACAATGCAGGATATATCATCTGACGCTTATGACTGACACGGCCCGCTGATGGCCCGCATTCAACAGCCATCGTACGGCTCAAACTTGATTGAGGGAGCCAGCACGACCTGAATCATTATATGTTGAACATAGAATCGTTAGATATCGATAGATATAGATATAAAAAGCATATCCTTGGAAACTATTTGTAAAGTTGAAAGCTGTATTTCAAATAGGCGTGTAGATTTTTTGACTACCTAGTAATAAATCACTTTTAAAGATGTATATTTTGGTAATCATTATGTAGGTACGACTGTTTTTCATTAAACCACAGTTTTCAGAAATTGCATTTTGTTTCTTCCTATAGGTTTCCTCATCAGATATCTCTAAGAAATCTGCAACATGCCGCGGTCGTCCAGGGTCGCATGACATTCATTCGAGTGTTCTGTTGTAATTATTTTAATAGCACACTATTATATACTAAACAGAATAATTAACATATCATGTAAGGTGTAATCTACGTATAATATCAGAAGTTACTTACAATGCTAGTTACTATTTATTTGCTTTGTGTTGAAATCAATTAATTATCACCTCCCACTACATTCATCATCAGCCCTTTACTGTCCCACTGCTGGTCACGGGCCTCTTCTCAGTATGAGAAGGGTAAGACCATAGTCCAACATGCTGGCCAAGTGCTGGTTGGCAGACTTCACATATCTTTCGAGAACATTATGGAGAACTCTCAGACATGCAGGTTTCCTCACGATGTTTTCCTTCACTGGTTAGCAAGCGATAATTAACAATTTAATACGCACTTAACCCCGAAAAGCCATTGGTGCGTGCCGTGGATTCGAACCCAAGACCCTCTGCGTAGCAGTCTGTCGGTCTCTCCACTCAGCTATCGCTGCTTCCCACGGGACGGTTGGGTGTTAGTTACTATTTTGGGCAACATCTATAAATACTGAACAGATTTTGATATAACTCTAGTAGGCATAGCATAGATATACAACTATAGGGAACAATGTGTCACGATCATCAATATCCAAAATGCTTCAAAATTTCTGTAGGGATTGATGGGTCTTTCTCCGAGTTTGCTTGAAAGTTGTTGCCTTATTACCCGACTGCGCGACGCAAAGGAGGGTAATGTGTTTATCAGTCTATGTATGTATGTATGTATGTATGTATGTATGTATGTTTGTTTCTATGTGGCGTTCTAGAGACCAAATGCGTAGGCCGATTTTGATGATTCTTACGTCAATCGATTCGTCTTAACCTTGCGAGTGTCACTAAAGACATGACAGTAATCAAAATTCACCACAGCGACAGCCAGACACCATATTGTCAAAATGAAAAAAATTAAAGTCGATGAACTATGTCAAGTGGGGTGTCGTTGAATAGGTATTTTAAAATCATTTTTAGGTTCATTTTATCATTTTTCATTTTAAATAATAGTTTAGGATATATAACGATTTAAAGATGTTTAACAAAAAAAAAAAACTCGCAAATTTTCATACTTATTGATTTAAGATTTTATTTCAAGTATAAACGATATACAAACACTCGATTGCGAAATTTACCATCTTATAACGAAGTCAATGAATCGTAACTAAAAAGTATAAAATAAAAAAAATAATTTAAAGAAAAACAAAAAACCCGACTGCATAAAAACTAATTTTAAAAAATACGTGAAAATATTAACTTAAATAAAAACTAAAAAGAAAGAAACAAGCCCAGAAGCTTAGAAGTAATATGCAGAACAGAACGACTCACAGTCGGGGCCCATTCAAATTTTACCAATCAAATCTTCCCAAGGGGCCCCAACTGTGAGTCGTTCTGTTCTGCATATTACTTCTAAGCTTCTGGGCTTGTTTCTTTCTTTTTAGTTTTTATTTAAGTTAATATTTTCACGTATTTTTTAAAATTAGTTTTTATGCAGTCGGGTTTTTTGTTTTTCTTTAAATTATTTTTTTTAGACGTATAGATTTGTGGCGTTAATTGATAAATTGTCTGTTATTGAGAAGCATCAGTAACGTAGAGGTTTTGGAGGGTCTACCCAACCTCACGCCACGTTGCTGCTGCCTATAATTATGTACAACGACCGGACAAGGAATAAAGTACTAACTGAGTGCTGATGATTTTACAGACATTCATTCAATAAGCGGGTACAAAGAACAGTCAGACTCGAAGCAACAATAAAATTTGAGGTTCCCATGATCACATAAAGTGTTGTCTGCTGGGCTCGAACCCACAACACTCGGCGTAGTGTTAGACGGCGAGGCAACCGCTTAAACGAGAACGCCACCCGTGCAGTCATTTAATTAAGGGTACTTGATGTCAGGGGTAACACCTGACAACAAGGCCTATCCTGACAGTCCCAAATATGAATTTTAAGGTACTACAGGCAAAGAGCTCAGATATTTACATAGAGGCGCATTTCTTATGGGCGCTCTAAAGACAAACTTTCTGTGACGCAATTTGCCGCTTGGCGGTGTGGCAGTCGCGCTGTGACAGCTGTCTCTACGAGAGCAAGAGAGACGAACGTTCCTTCTGTGTATCTTAACTACGAGAGCAAGAGAGACGGAGAACGACGCCAGCGCCGCCAACGGCGCAAACTACGAACTGAACTGGAGACAGTCTCCATTTAGAATCGGCACACGAAATCCTTAAGAACTGCGCTTCTATGTAAATCTGTATTCATTGCTACAGGATAGGCTTGGCTCACTTGTCCTTAATTTTGCACATAGATAAAAACCATAAAGAACATTATCTGCATAAGATCTGTAAGCTCTGTGCCATCTTAAAAACAAGCTGGTATCTGCCGTGCCGAGTACCACCCACCTTGATACATAACCGGTAGGCAGAACTATCGAAATCTAATAATAATTAATATATAATATTTTCTACCACATTCACACAACACCATCTGCCTAGTCCCAAACTAAGCAGAGCTTGTACTATGGGTACTAGATAATGGATAAACATACATGTATACTTTTTTTTTGTAAATATATACATATTATACATAGAAACACCCAGACCAAGACAAACTTCCAGGTTCATGCACACAGATGTTTGACTTGAGCGGGAATCGAACCCGCGATCTTCAACGTAGCAGTCGCTCACACTCCCGCTACGCTAAGAAGGAGAAACCATTGAAATTAACTGAGTACTTTCGAGCGAAAATTTTAAAATTGTTGATTGATTGATATGAGAATCAGACCTCGAGTGAAATGGTTTGCAGCTTACATATGGCAGAAACTCTACCACATTAAAAGCAGTACACAAACTTGGCACAATTATTTGCGTATTTCACAAATTGTTTTCCTTTATCGAATGAACCAACATTCGGCATCGTACTCAGATGATACCACTTAATCCCTTACTCCACATGTGTACTCAAATATAGAATAATAAAAGAAAATAAGGAAAAACCTCCCTAATTACAGCATTGTACCATACTTACCTTTAATACGAAAATAAGGGTTCTCTGCGGTTTTCAAACGTGATTTAGGCTCGGCAAGTGTTCATATAAAATACAGTCGAGTTTTTAAAAACCTTTCGTTACTTATTTATAAGAAGCTTTTAACTACAGATGAGGTCCATTACGTGAACACTCTGAGTAACGTAACCTCATTGTTCTTGGATCTTAAACCGATATGAATCATCTTGGTATAGAGTCCTTCACATCACATTCCGGGGTGTCCGTCGTGAATGTTTACAGTAATTGTGTCGCTATCAATTTACCTCCGACCTTGTGACCTCTGAGTCGGCATTGGTATCCACGGCCCATCCCGGCACGGTGCGTGGCCGACTAACATAACAGAGGGAGCTAGTTGCCCTCTGAACGCATGTCCGAGTCTGCGCACTTGGTGCACGTCGCCCGGGCCTTTCAGTGAATGAACGGAGGCCGCGGCGAGCGCACGCCTGTCGCAGCCGGACGCCTCGGGAGCCCACAGAGCCTGATATGAGTGACGTTGAGTGGTGTGCGTAGTGCAAGTGTGATGGTACGTGTGTGACTGGCGCTATGGCCGCGCGCTCGCCCGAGCCCGGCCACCACCGACTATGTGCGGCGTCGTAGGTAAGCGTTACCCGGGCTTCAAGGTCACCCCGTAAACAATTCCCTGGTGACACCCCCTAGTCTCCACACCATACTCAGCTCGCTGCCATTTTGACATGTTAAGTACACCATGAGACGAGTTAACGTTCTCTCTAAGAGGGTGGTAACGTCTTAATGGCACGCGATTCCTTTGAGGGCCAATCCAGACGCGTGCTTTCGCTCACTTTAACACGTTCAGGACGGCATCGGGTCGAAAACATCTGAAGTGAACTATTTGCGCGGGCCGGAGAGAGATTTCTATTGCTATCGCATAGGCCGGGGTAGTTTTCTTTAGGATTTTTTGTAGTGAGCGTGTGACAGATATATTGACTGGTATTCTGTCGCCAAATAGTACCAATAAAAGGAAAAATATTGTATCGGATCTTGAAGACCTGATACGGCCTGCAAAGAAAGTTTGTCCTTGCAGGACGGATATCGGATCTAAAAGACCCGATGCCTGATAACCCGATAGCCGGCCCTTGGTGACAGGTCAGTTAATTAGTGATGTGCATATTAATTAGACGTTGCGATATTCTATTTGCGTTCGTTCCTAATTAGCCCTGTAATTAAAGTGTAAGTGCAAAATGAAACGTTCTAGAAGGATGCTACTAATGTGCCCGGATGAAAGTGACTCCGCTGAGACAACTAACGAGAACAAAGAAGTTCAGAAAAGCTGGAGCAAAATATTGATACGACGTTCGGGCTACCAATAATAATGCAAGTGAGGATGAAGATCAAGCCAATAAGCATTCCTTGACAAAAGGTCAAAAAAAAGGAATTGTTTTGGGTGCTACAATAAACTAAGAAGAACACTTAGTTGCAAAGAGGCTGCCAAAAAAGTTAAAAAAGTGATGACTCATTGTGCCCAATGTGCAAAAACATATTGTCATGACTGTTATAATGAAGCGCATACTGTTTTTGAGGTGAAAATAAATTTATTTTTTTGTCAAATATATAGTCGTTTCATTTGACATCACTAGCAATCATATACACTAGTGCCGGGATCAGGTGTATAAGATCCTATAATTTTACAACTAATTTAACCCCCTTTAATTATTATTTTTTCAAAAACGGGTTTAATATTGTTATGCAGTGATTCAATAACAATGCATTTCAGGAAAAAATATTTAAGAAAGTCTTCAACTGGATGACATATTTGAATTTAATGTCAAAAGGTGTAACAGGTCCTTTCAACCTGATGCCGGCCATGACTGAAGTTCACCAACAGGTCTTGTAAACCCTATGCCGGCCCACCTAATAGGTAACCATAATCGGGCCCCGTCTTGAACGTGTTAAAAGGTTTTAAACTATCCTCATGCATGTAAAACTTATTTATGTGAAGAACAGTTTGAATAATCTTTAAGAATCCCAGCCACGTTTTAGGCTGTCGTCCAAAATGGGGTTGAATGAACCTTGTAAGTCATGTAAGCCGTAACGTTAAACCAACCTTAATCTGTTTCAAGATATCTTATTAAGATCTAGTAGGGTCAAGTAAGAGTAGTAGAGTCTAATATATCTCTTCAATTTTCTCATTTTAGTATCAGGCGTATATAGAGAATATTCTATAGAAAGAAGCGACTAATTAGAGTGTACAATCAAGTACCAAGTACCATTCATTAGGGCACGTGAAAGTAGCGGAGTAATTAAAACCTCCGATACTCTCTCGGGTCTCGAAGAATCAATGTGCTCGAGTTCCAAAGCACTTTATGGACGTGAGTGAGTAATTATGCTCTAGGGAGGAACTCTGTAGTGCTATTGCGGGTTTGTTCAAAATAATATGATACTCTCTCTTCATTTATAAACACATTCGCTTAAGCGCGTTGATTTTGCTTTCGGCACTGAATCTTTAAGTCGATTACATACTTATCTAATTAACAATTCAAGCTCCAATCAATTCTAATGATCTTTAATGGGGTTCAAATTGATTAAATATAGCGAAAAAAAATGTTTAGCCAGCGACCGGTGACTTTAATTTGGGCTTACATTATTGATGACGCCGGTCTCACGCGCCGCGTATTTTAAACTGAGAAATTTTCAGTATTCTGTCAAATATAGCTTACTTTTCGGTCATTAAAAGACGGCACTTAGTAAACTAAATATTAAAATAAAACTAAAATTCTTATATTAAACTTATTTTGTATCTAAATTAGCCTCATCTATCTAAGGGTACTTTCGTGATTTTTTTGTACATACCTTAAAAATATACAGTCATCTTCAACAGCCAAACACATTTTTATGTAGCTCTGACCGTATCTTTAACGCCTAACTCAATATTCGAATCTTTGTCGTGAAGCGTCTTACTACTGAATTGTCTAATATACGACCTATCCATTTTTTTTAAATTCTGGGTTCATTTTTGACATAAGTTCCTTACAAAATATGTCAAATATGTATAAGCAGCGATAGCCTTGTTGAGAGACCGACAGACTGCTACGCAGAGGGTCCGGTTTGAATCCACGGCGCGCACCAACGACTTTTAAAAGTTATGTGCGTATTAAATTGTTAATTATCGCTTGCTAAACGGTGAAGAAAAACATCGTGAGGAAACCTGCATGTCTGTGAGTTCTCCATAATGTTCTTAAAAGACATGTGAAGTCTGCCAGCCCGCACTAGGCTATGGCATAACCCTTCTCATAGTGACTTCTGCCCAGCACAGAACAGCTTACATGCTGGCTGATGATGTATCTCAAATCTCCAAATTCATGGATAAGATCGGATTCGTTAATACCTGCAAATTCTTCCTCAAATCTGTAAACAAAATTATATGAAATATAACTAAATACATTTTAATATCGACAGTAATTACAGTAGAAAACTTTACCACGAAAAATTTTACTTTGACAATTTTAAAATAATGAATTCATGAATGGCTATTTCACTGAAGGAGTTCACGAGGCCGGTCTCTCAGACCGTGTTGGTCTCAAAACTCTTGCTTTTAAGGCGTGTCTTTCAATTCAACCGGTGCGGAGAATGGTTGAATTTTACGATTTTATGAAGTAGGTGCCTTGAGTTGTGCATAAGAAAATGTTTATTTGAAGGCGATGATGCAAAACCAGATTAAATCTTATGACATAGGAATTCAGAATATGAACTTATTACATGAAGATGACAAGTCATGTAACAAGTTCATATCTATGTTAGTACAGAATATGAATCTATATTTTGCATTCGCGCTAACATCGTAATTTGTGATCAATCTAAGCTATTCAATGTTTATAAAGTAATGGCTATTGTGTATAATATTATTAGAATCTGTCATGTTAGGCAATCTGTTATGTTTACTGTTAAGCCGGAAAATGGAGTTTCCTCTTCCTTACAATTTGACAGTGGAGTATTATATGATATAACCATCTAGTCCCAAGCTAAGTAAAACTTGTAGTATGGGCTCTACCACTACAAGCCATTGGATATACATACATATTTTAACATATATGATGTTTACTGCGGTGGGTTGCTATCGGTAGCAGGCAACAGCTAGTAAGTATGTGTTATGCTTACTGAGACCCTCGTGCCAGGCAAAGAAAAGTAAATTGCTAAAAGCAAAAAATAAATTCCCACAAAACGTGAAACTGACCTATTTTGTTGATATATACAGGGTGTCACAAGACCCATCACCAAGCCGAAGTCTACTCGTTCGGGACATCATTCTAAGTCGTACTAAGCAAAAATTATACCGCGGAAACGTTTTTTTTAGGTAGACACATTTTTTAAACTGAAAATAAAAGTGCGCGCGTATAATGCCCGAAATGCCTTCTTATCCATTGGTGCATAGGACATCTATAGAACAAATTGGTGGGGTTATTGCATCGATTTTGTACCTAATTAAAAAATTGCATAGTGACTTTGAGCCTCAAAATCTCCTGAACCAGCAATTTCCCAGGCATGGTCTCGAAGTAAAAAATGTTCGTGATGATTGGTACAATACGGGATTTAAGTTTTCGTTGAGGGTCTTTTTGCACCCTGTATTATAACAATTTGTGCCTGAAGATGTGTTACTATTACTTGACGTCGGATTATCATGTCGCTTCAAGTGTCATGGCATTTGAGTTAAATTCACAATTAATTTAGTATTTGACCAGTGATTTTTAAATGCAGATTTTTACGTGGTGTGTTGTACCTAATTAGATGTTCACGAATCACGATTAACATTCATCCACGACTTATATTTATAGTGACTACAGATTCGATATAATGGTAACAGCCAGAGACAACAACCGCCCAACAAAGACGGAATCGCCATGATACTGTAGATACCTAAGTAATCTAATCCAAAGAAAACTTATCTTAAAATTTTAATTCTTGTTTACGGAATCACGCCAAATATTGGATCAAAGGGCACAAATAGTTCTTTAAATTTGGCTTAGTATTTGCAGATCACAAATATTGTTCGGTTTAGGGTTCAAAAGCCTTTAAGATAAAGATTTATCTAATTTGCCTTTGTTAATGCTCGTGTTTTGTTCTCTCGTGGACAATTCAAAGTTTTCTGGGTGGTGATGGACAAATAATACAAAGCACCGCAGTTCATGCCGTGGGTGTCAAATAGATGAGGCAGGATATGTCTTTACAATTCTTGTGTAAGATATAATAACTAGGATCGACGGAATTACATGTCTTCCAAACCATGTGTGCTAGATGTATGTATATACATAACAACAACCAGTCACCCATCAAACCAATAAGTGACAGAGAGAGAAAGAGAGAGAGAGAGAGAGAGAGAGAGTAAGAGCTCTATTTCCAATGGCACTAGTAGTCGATCTGCATGCCCATCATAACCTCGCCTGTTGACATCCACTGCTGGACATAGGCATCCTCAAGGCTCTACCCACTGACCAATCTTAGTACACGCCCAAGCATAATAGATTATTTCATTTTATAAAGATGGAAACTGACTCCCCACTTGAACAGTGATATGACGGCATAAAGGAAATCATTGGTTTCCTTCTAAACAACTGTAGGTGGTCTAGTTTCACTAGTTAGTCGTTAAACGACTACTGTAAGTACGTCCTACGTACAGGTAATTCTGACAAGAGTTGATGCACATTTGCAATTTCCTGCCACGTGTTCGGTTGATAGCTGTTTTTATGTTCATTACACTGTATTATATGTTACTAGATGAGTAATGTGCTTGTGGGTTGGATAGTATGTTTTGTCTTGCTGTTAGTTGATGCTTGCAGGATTTAACCTATTTTTCACTAGAGAAAAAGAATGCTTCCGTGATCCAGTGGATAGCGTATGCGACTGCTGATCGGAGGTCCCGGGTTCGATACCCGGGTCGGGCAAAAGTGTTATTGGGTTTTCCGAATTCTCTGTAGCAGCCCGGAGTCTAGTGATGTGCCAGGTATCAGCTCGCCCCCTATTACGTGGGACCTACAAATTCAGTGCGAAATGTGGGTGTAATATTACATCTCTGCCTACCCCTTCGGGGATACAAGCGTGTCTATAAAGAAAACACTAGAGGATGCCCGCGGATACATCCGCGTTATTTAAGGCTACTGCTCCGCTCCCGTCGCTCATAGCGCGATGTTATATAGCTTATAGCCTTCCTCGGTAAATGGTCTATTTAACACTGAAAGATTTTTTCAAATCGTGGTCCGATTTGAAAAAATCTTTCAGTGTTAGTAGTTAGTTGTAGTTCCTCAGATTAGCGCGTTCAACCAAACAAACAAACTCTTCAGCTTTATATATTAGTACCTATAAAATGTTCCTTTTAAAAGATGTGTTTCTTGGTCTCTTGGAATGAGTTCCATTGTGCTAACCTGCCAACAAGAGTGTTGGCAGGTTAGCACAATATACAATATGCGCGTGGAGTGCAGTTGACATCATGCGTTAAGCCAGTTGCATCCAGGACTATAGCCATGGAGCGCGGGATCCACTGTTTAGTGAGAACGCCTACGATCTGACATAGCAAGCTTGAGGAATAGCAATTTTCTTTTCTTTGAGGGGATTTCAAACAATACAAACAATTGTCATAGATCTTCATGTCCCATGACGTTGATTCCTTGATGGTTTGCCATATGATCTTGCAGAATTATTTCATCGCTGATCAGTCAACCACCACATCAGATTCTATTTATAATTTTTATGGATAGCATTCTGAAGCAATTTCTGTGACAAGAGAAATGAACTTTCTTATCATACGAATTAGATAGATGATGGCACTCAATCGAGTCCCTTGCCCGGCCGTACAAACAAGCTCTGTTTTATCCACTATAGAGGAATTGTTTAAGTACCTCTGAACAATTTCTCCATTGTCGCTTAAACAGTGCTCTGTTGTAGCTTACTGTGTTTGTTGTTTTTTTTTGTAATTTGTCTTTAGTCAGTATTGACAGGATAGCAGACCCAAGTCAAGCAATAAGCTTCGAAGAAAGGTAAGAGTGTACTATGTATTCTTAAGAATTGCAAAAAGTTTTGAAAGGGACTATGCTTGCATGTTCTTTAGACTATTTCAAGCAACTGATTGAACTTAAGATAATGATTATTTTTAGACGTTGTTTCTTATCTAGATCACAAGAGTCATAAGATATGATGAAGAAAGGCTTAATCGCCAGAATTCTTAGTCCGTGGTATATTTCCTTGTTTAATGCAATTTTAATGCCTCCGTGGTCCAGTGGATAGCATATGCGACTGCTGATCGGAGGTCCTGGGTTCGATTCCCGGGTCGGGCAAAAGTGTTACTGGGTTTTTCCGAATTCTCAGTAGCAGCACGGAGTCTGGTGATGTTCCCGGTAACGGCAATAGGCTCGTCTCCTATTACGTGGGACCTAAAAATTCATGGTGAAATGTGGGTGTAGTATTACACCTCTGCCCACCCTTTCGGGGATACAGGCGTAAGTCTATAAAAAAACTGACGTTATGAATTATATTATTTATTTATTGCTCTGACATGGAGAAGCTATAGAAATCCATAGCAACTTCACAAGTTAATTAAATTACATTCTAAGTAAATTCTTCTAAAATATCTTTACATTTTAAGCATTCAGCCATACATACATACATAGTCTCACGCCTTTATCCCCGAACAGGTATGCAGAGGTATATTACTACACCCACTTTTCTCCAGATTTATTTTAGTCCCACGTAATACGAGCGAGCCTATTGCCGTACTGGGCACATTACCAGACTCCGTGCTGCTACTGAGAATTTCCTAACGGAAAAACCCAATAACACTTTGCCCGACCCGGGAATCGATCCCGAGACCTCCCAATCTCACGGACACATTTATGCCGCGAGACCAACGAGGCAGTCTTATATTATAGTATTCAGCCATATGTTCTTTAATAAAATTTCAATCTACGCGTCGATACGGCGGTTCTCCATATAAATTGTATTTATGTACTTCGCTATCAAGTTGGAGGCATCGCCGTAAAACATAATTTACCCCTTCGCACACCCTTAAGATTCAAATTTTACTTCTCCACATCGCGATTGATATATTGCTTGTGAGTTTTATGTGTTCGGAACTGACGGTTGGAAGACTTTAGCTTGAAAGTGTTTGGGTTGATGCGTGTAGACGCGTATATTCACTTTTAAATATTTCCTTATTTTAAATAAATATCGAAAGCTAAAACTCACTAAGTAATATTATTGGTGAAAATTATTGATGTCAAGCTGTCTAAAAGTACGTTATCTACCTTCTGAATTAATATTTGAGGCTGTTTTTTTAATAATTTCGGAGTTATAAAAATGCGATAACTACCTAACTACTCAGTCAATGGGAACAATCTACACGAAAATTAATTAAAAGACTTGGTTAAATTTCATATTAGATCGTTTAGGCAAACTAGTACCAATATTTTATTATTATTATAAAATGCGGTTTTATTATACTACCTTTTTTAGTTTCTTGATAAAATAAACTGAATAAATCATTAAGTTACAAAATGTATGTTTAAAAATCCTCAACTTAACAAAGTAACAAAATATAAATAATTAAGTAGCAAAAAATATGTTTCACAGTTTAAAAAATAACTAAATTACGTGAATACATGACTAAATACCAAAAAAGTATTTTTTACTTATGCGAAAAATCATAAATTAAAATATAATCGAATTACTAAAGCGATGTAAAATTTATACATTTTAAATTATTTATTTAATTTTATTTACATATGATACATATTTTGGTCATAGACATCATCTTCCTAAACATTTAAGAGTTATTTAAGTTCTAAGATTCAAAATATTTTAGAAGCGTTTATCTCAAAGTTTCTTTTTTGTTAGTGAGTTTTCGCTCCACAACGACGATATATATATTTTACTGAAACTCGTGAACAATCGAATCTCAGTTTTAATTACACTAGAATGTTAAGAAGCTAATATTCTGTCCCATCTGGTCAGACGAGAAGCGGACATTAGGCTCCTAGGTTAAAGTTTATAACGCTAGGACGATTATCATGTATGTAAATGGCTGTTCTTTATTATTATTGTGTTCTGATCGGTATAGATTGTCTGAATTTTGCCGATTGCAGTTGTGGTAGTTCCTATATCGGACAGACCAAGCGAACAATTGCGGAAAGGGTCAAGGAACATATAGCAGCTGTGAAAAATCGACAAGTAAATAAGTCCGCTTTAGCTGAACATTTCTTGGAGTCTGGACCAAACCACTGGATAGAAATACATCAACCACAGGTCTTGTCCACCGAACGTCACTATTACTCCAGGATAGTGTGTGAAGCGGTTGAAATAAAAAAACACAAGAATTTCAACCGGGAGGATGGATTTAGATTATCAACAACTTGGAATCCAGTCATCAATAAGCGTAAACACCGCCGCAATGATACAGCTCAATAATGTGTAGACATCATTAGTGTAGTTTGTCGAGGTACCGATAGTGCGGTTAAAAAACAAAAATAAAAATCAGGTGAGGGTAGGTGCCAAAACCCGCACAACACAAGGACGGCGCTGAGCTCACCAGTCATGCTGCGACCACGGCTGAAGCAAGTCAGCCGAAACGTTGGCAAAAACCGAGGTATTTATGCCTCAAATATATGATTTATCGCGAGTAAGACCCGCTATATAACCTTGTATAACATATTTTTTGTAGTCCAGTCTCATCCACAGCAGCATAAATACTATTTAATTATTAGTAAAATCTTTTTAATGTGGATTTTGTAACGATCCTGTTTTCTTCTGCTTCCGAAATAATCATAAACAGCAAGTTATCCTTGTTCAGAAGTTATTCACGTTCCATCTCGTTGTTCCACAGTTGATGCCGCGTCGGTGATTAAACTTTGTACCGAGTGTTGCCTCATCTGCGCTCATTAAAGAGAGACGATCTCTTGTCGCCACCGTACTTTCCATTACTCGTCTTTAATTAAAACTAAGTATGTCTTCGATGGGCGTATGTTCATTTACAACTATTTGTTTTATGCTTGCAAGCGAATTTAATATACACTACCGCTCAAAAGTATTTGCCCACCTTGATTTGAGGATGTTTGAAGAAAATCATTTTCTTCAAACATGCTCAAATCAAGGTGGGCAAATACTTTTGAGCGGTAGTGTAGGTAGTTGCAGGTTAATGAAGGAGGTTGTGAAGTGAACCTCCTTGCGTCTTTGGTGAAAATGTAATATGTTGTGCTGCCTTTGTGCCATGTATACTCAGAATTCAAACTGCAGATATGTTTCGTTGCATTTAACTAGTCTTGCAACATTTTCAATTGTTTGATTTCATCTAAACATTTTGAAACTGTGCGGATGTAATAGATACAAACTAGTAAAAAGTAATGTTGGTTTGCTAGTGTTTCATCTCTTTTTTTTAATATTTTTAAAGTGCAACTCATGCACTATACTTACACGCAAAGAAATACTGTATTGTTAGGACGTTTACAAATATTTAAACAAGGCACACGAGGAATCCCAAGACGCAAACCAACAATTAGTGAATCACACAAAGTATTGTCTCATGTTACAATCGAGGCCACAACAATTGGCGCAGCAGGAAGGCGGCCTTTACCACAATGCCATATTGTGGTAAAGGTATATGCAGTATGTAAAGGTAAAGGTATAATATGGTATATGCAGTCCAATCGTCGTACCGTATTTGTTCTTATTAACGAGTTGTAAAAGTTGTATTTGCCTTCACAGTTCGGCGTAGCTAGGTTCTAGTAGGGCAGCTATTTTGGGAATTAAATTAGGACAAAGCAATCTATAAATCATTTTCATGTAGTTTGCAGCTTCAGCACTCGTCTACACGACTTTTGGAATGACTACACGAGAACTGAGTTAGTAGGCGAAGATTAAGCCCTCTTTTGTATAAAATTGACGACCGGTTGGCGCCGCGGGAGTGTAAGCGACTGCTACGAGAATCGAATCGAAAGCGGGAATCGAACCCGCGAGGTTCGATTCCCGCTCAAGTCAAACATTTGTGTGCATGAACATGGATGTTTGTCTTGGTCTGCGTGTTTCTATGTATAATATGTACGTATTTACAAAAAAAGTATATATGTATGTTTATCCATTGTCTAGTACCCATAGTACAAGCTTCTGCTTAGTTTGGGACTAGATGGTGTTGTGTGAATGTGGTAGAATATTATTATTAATTACTATTGATCACTAAAGAGATTGCTGGGCCTCCAGCACCTCATTCCGCTCCTCTTCCCAGGTCGGCAACGCACTCGTGATTCCTTTGGTGTTGCGGTTGTCCATGTGGGGCAGTAATTGCTTTCAATCAGGCGTTCTTTCTGTTATATCCAATTTCGGGACTACCCAAAATTTTGTCTCGTATGGAGATCGGTCCCAAAAGATTCGTCGCAGTAGCATATGGCCAACGACAACACAGCCTACTATAGTCGTATTTTTAATTAGACGAAGCCAACTGACAGTAGCTAATGTCACTTTTTAAAATAATGTTGTCATATTTAAAGCAATAGTGATGCGTTTAGTTCTCGTTCAATCAGATGAACGAACATGGAGAGGATTGATGGCGAAATACTGACAAAGAAGATCTATAAGGCAAGTGTGAATGGGACAGGACGAAGGGGAAGACCGATGTGGACGTTGTCTGATCAGATTGGAGACATCCTTTAAACAGGAAAGGTCAGAAGTACCCTTAACAGAAGAGCATGCATGAGTAACTTGATGGGAATTAATGGATTGACGGCTTATTACAAAGCGCGGCGCGCGTCGCTCGCCATTTTGTTTGTTATTAATTCGGCTTCTAACCTCTGGTCTGATAGCAAGAATGTTTTTTCTGCGCTCACGCTGTTTAGTATTTAGTTATTGTTTATGTTAAGTTTTCCGTTACGTTGTGTTTGTGGTAATTATTGTGTTTATTTGTTGCTATATTGTTTCGTACATATGTATGTTGTGGACGAGATGGCAGCGCAGCATGGGATAATTGTTTTACGTCTGCCTCCATATCACTGTGAGCTCAATTCCATTGAGTTGGTATGGGCGCAGGCTAAATGATATGTTGCAAGAAATAACAAAACCTTCTAAATGACAGAAGTAACAAAACTTTTTGAAGTAGGACTTCAACATATCACTCCTGAAAAATGGAGTAGCTGCGTGTCTCATATAATTAAAGAAGAAGACAAAATGTATGGTCTCGACCACATGATCGACAATGTTTCAGACAGATTTATAATTAATGTCACCACAAGCGATAGTGATGTTTTTTTATCTGATGATGGATAAAAGCAAATTATGTAGTAAGCGATGTTTTTATTTTCATAACCTACCTATAAATTTTTATATTTTATACATTAGTTTCTACTACATGATGTATTGAAAATAGGACAGTCTTACAAGTTTCCTCGCAATGTTTTCCTTAATGTTTAAAACACTCGGTATTCAGTATAGGTAAATTCTATAGGAACATAGTCTTCGAAAACTCGAACACCGTACCCGATATCAGCCGTTCGGCACACTAACTATTCACTAGACAATCGAGGCAATTTCATTCATTCAAGAGTTTTTTCAATCATTCACTTTGTCACAACACTATTTTTATTTCATCATAAACTGACAACACAGTAAACGTCAGTTAGCTTCGTCTAATAAAAAATACGACTATAGACACCTAATGTTTTCATTTCTACAAACAAAAAATTCTGTCAAAGCGATGAGGTATGCGGGGCAAGGGGGGCTAAAAAATGCATTCTAATTGGCCGGTTCAAATTTGCGGTACGTCATAATTCATATCTAGTGTTGGGATTGGTCTTATATAAGACGTATAAGTCTACTGTGTTGTCTGGAAGTGTTCGCCTTACGTGCGCCGTCTAGTAGGTTGGGTTGTCGTTGCATATGGCGAAGCGACATCTTAAACTACTACTACACCATATTTTTATTTTTTATTTATAGTGTGAGACTATATCCTGTGCATAGGGTTCCCACCAAGAACTTAGGGTCCCAAGCCAACCTCACCTGCAAGTGGTGCACCTGCCGATCGACGGACGAGGCTCTGGCAATCAAAATATCCCGATAAGCGGCAATAGGCTCGCCACATATTACGTGGGATCAAAACACTGCCGAAAAGTGGTCGTTTATTATGCCTCTGCCTACCCCTTCGGGGAAACAGGCGTGAGTCTATGTATGTATGTACTATATCCCCGAAGGGGTAGGCAGAGGTGTAATATTACACCCACATTTCGCCATGATTTTTTTAAGCCCCACGTAATAGGCGGCGAGCCTATTGCCGTACCGGGCACATTACCAGACTCCGCGCTGCTACTGAGAATTTCCTAACGGAAAAACCCAATAACACTTTGCCCGACCCGGGAATGGAACCCGAGACCTCCCAATCCCACGCGCGCATTTATGCCGCGAGACCAACGAGGCAGTCTACTACACCATACGTGCAGATTAACTTAAACAGGAATGGAAATATTCCAATAGTAATTTTGACATCTACTTAACTGTTGCCCTATATGTTTAAAGAGAATAATTTCAGTAGCACACACGCCCTAAAAGCATCGTATTGGGGTCACAAAACTTACCAGTTGCTAACCAAGAGGTTATGAACTGAAGTTGGCGACATTTTCCTCAATCTTTTGCATCATGCATGGCGGGATAAGTAGTTGTTATATCAAATAAATACGTACGAGGTTTCTAAGAAACAAGATATTTGAACGCTTTTTGAGGTGGCGAGAAAAAACGATGTGCCTTGGATATTTCGACAGCAGAATTTCCTCCAAGATATGTTTTTGCGCTTATATTGCTTTGGTTCTGAAGGTATGTTTGAATATTTTTATTTTACCTTTCTTGCGTTATCATCTATTGCTGTTAAAGAATGAATGCGATAGAGGCGTATCTGGTAGGTAGAATTTATGAATAAATAAACCAGTGAAGTAAAATTGTTGCCTGAGCTACAATGTAAAAATATGTATATTTTATAGCATTTTATTTATTTTATATTACTTTTACCAGCTAACTACGAAAAATATAATTATGTTATAAAGTTGAATAAAGAAATAAATTTCCATTCAATAAAAATCTCATTATCACATCAACTTATAGATATGATATTAGAATCCAAATTCTATACAAGATATCTTTACACAAGATTCACCATAATGTAGATTACATACATTTTAGCCGTAATTACAGACAACGGTAATGATTAAATTGCTACAAGATTTTCGATTGACCTTGTGACAAAAATAGATTAGGTACGTGCGGGGGATGCACGCGGGCGTTTCACGTTTACTCGGTCATGTGGTGATACCTAGAAATATCGGGACCGTTTTGTCATTATCACCTACATCTTCTATTAAGTGCCTCTCCATTTATAATCAGCAGTCTTTAACTTTTGTTAAAGGCAGCGATAGCCGAGTGGATATACCAATAGACTGCCATGCAGAGGGTATCGGGTTCGAATCCACGGCGCGCACCAATGACTTTTCGGAGTTATGTGCGTATTGAATTGTTAATTATCGCTTGTACCGTGCCTCGGAGAGCACGTTAAGCCGTCGGTCCCGGTTGCCATGAAGATCTTTGACAGTCTTTCCAGGGCGTCAGTACCTTCTAAATAAACTGACACTAGTCTAAACCATGGAATATCGCTATCCCTTCGGGTTGCGGAGGTCAGACAGGCAGTCGCTCCGTGGAAAAGCTAATTTTCAGCCAAATCCGGTTAGATAAGAAAGCGGACCCCAGATTGAAACTGGGATAACGCTAAGAGAAAGAAGTCTTTAACTTTTGTTATCTAATGCAATTTTTTTTTTCAAATGCAAGTCTGAACAGCTTTTCCACAGTCATGATGTCCAACCATTCTTTCATGTTATGGAGTCATAACATCTTCCTTGTTCTTTATCTTAATATAATTATAAAATCCTTGCGTTACTTACTGACTGACAGACCCGCTACAGCCGAAACTATTGGGCGCAGGAAGTTGAAATTTGGCATGAATGTTCCTTAGGGATTGTAAGGGTGCACTAAGAAGGGATTTCCCGAAATTCCCACGGGATCAGCCAAAACGGGTAAATTTAAAAGAAAAGCAGGCGTAGCTGCAGGTGTCTTCTAGTCTTCTATAAACTTTATTTTTCAACCAATATACATAAAATAAATAGCGGCGACAGCCCAGTGGTGTACGTAACGGACTGCTGAGACGATGGTCTCGGGTTCGATGCCCAGGTACCTCGAGCACACACCTCTGACTTTTCGAAGTTATATGTGTATTAAAAATGTTTATTATCGCTCGCTTAACAATGTGCCCGGTAGATGGCAATAGGCTTGCTCCCTATTACATTGGGACCTAAACATAACTGGCGAAATGTGGGTGTGTAATACACCTTTGCCTACCCCTTCGGGGATAAAAGGCGTGAAGTTATGTTATGTAATTTTCGATTCCCGCTCAAGTCAAACATTTGTGTGCATGAACATGGATGTTTGTCTTGGTCTGGGTGTTTCTATGTATAATATGTATGTATTTACAAAAAAAAAACAGTATAGGTATATGTATGTTTATCCATTATCTAGTACCCATAGTACAAGCTTCTGCTTAGTTTGGGACTAGATGGTGTTGTGTGAATGTAGAAGAATATTATTATTATTATTATATTGTGGTTGACGGCATAGAATGCAAGTGTCACCACCCCCTATCTTCCCGTGGGTGTCGTAAGAGGCGACTAAGGGATAACACGATGCAAATACCATCTTTGCGTAGAGACGGAAAACTCGAAATCAAACCCTATACGACTGCGTCGTTGGTCTCGCGGCATAAATGTGCGCGTGGGATCGGGAGGTCCCGCGTTCGATTCCTGGGTCGGGCAGTGTTATTGGGTTTTTCTTTCACGAAATTCTCAGTAGAAGCACGGAGTCTGGAAATGTGCCCGGTACGGCAATAGGCTCGCCCCTTATTACGTGGGATTAAAGTATATCTGGCGAAAAGTGGGTGTAGAAATACACCTCTGCCTACCCCTTCGGGGATAAAAGGCGTGACGTTATGTATGTATGTATCTATACTATAATAAAACTGTAGAGGTGAAAAAGTCTGTACATTAAAGATATTTTGACGAAAATTTGCTAAAAAATCTAAGAAAATGTTAAAAAGCAATACTTGATATTTTTTGGAATTTATGTCTTTCCTTATGTTGCTAAAGATCTCTAAAATGGCGAAATGTATTTCAATAAAACTTACACTCATGTACAAAGGATACTCAAACCTATAAAATAGTATATGTTACATCACAATCGGTTGAGTGGTTTTCGTTGTACAGCTTGACCTCTCCTTTGTACGTAGTCCCCAAGAAAACAGGAATCATCCAAAACTGGTTATTTATGTGGTGCCATCTATGATCATTATCAGTTTGTTAGTAAAAGTAAAGTTGGGCATTTTCGACAAAATGTTTAACAACCCACTCGTGAGATGTCCCATGCAAGAAAGTTGCAAATAACTAACGTTTGTATGACATAGAAGTGTCTAGTTAATAAAGAGTCGTTCCAAATGAATACAGCTTTCTTTTTTACTTAAATTGTTATGATAAATTTAAATCAAAGTAATAAAATTAAATCCAGAAATGCGACCTCTTACGTCTTGCAGTACTGTCCTCTTTTAGATATATGACCTATGTTAATGTTTTTTTTGCAATTAGTATATCATTACATATTCCACATATTTCCGTTTTTGTAATCAGGTTGTAGTTTTCAAGCACGTTAAACTGTAAAATATATTTTAATACAAATATTTTAAGATTTTTAAGTTTATATCCTGTCCTCTTGGAATGTGTTAACTGGACATGTCCATGCACGGTGACCGTAAATTGAATTGTTTTTAATAGTGATTTTTTTCTGCTATTCGGAATTTTTTAATTTAAATAGCAAGACCAAATCAAACATGTCAATACCAGCAGCCATTTTGAAGCGTCAGTTTTTATATATCTTCAGTCTTGACTTGAGAGTGTTTCGACCGGTAACGGTCTTTTTTCGGCGTTTTGCCTCTCATTGACCAGTAAGTATTTTACGTTTCTAAAATAATCTTGTTATGTTAGTGTTAAAGCGGAAACCGAACCGGTTAGTGTTAAACCAGAAATAAATTCACCACGTGAAACGATCTTCGTTTCACGTGGTGAATTTATTTCTGGTTTTGAGTAAATTAAAGCTATCTAGTTATCTTACAACATTTTTGCAATAAGTTTAAAAATCTAAGAAAAGTTGTGATACCGTTACGTCCTGACCATTACCCAATAGTCGGTAACGTATGAGACGGACTAAATAAGTAACGGACAGGACATCCTAAATACGTGGGCACACTGAGAGAATCCTTACTACTGTGAAACTGCATAATATAACTAATATACACAAATTAAAGTAAGTGTTTTCCCGAAATGCAAGTACTCAGCCCATGATAGAGAAGCTAGGACCTATAGGTAGCTATAATTTATTTTGCGAACTATAATATGTGCGAAATATAATTTATTATTGTAAAACATGTGTTTTATTTACCATTATATCGGTATATCCACAACTTTACGATGTCAGGACCGTTACTAGTGGGTCAGGTATACGTGACTGTCCCTCGAAATATTTTAAGGGTTTTTATGTTTTTCTAATATTTCTTTAAATAATTGAATATACTTTTTAATATTTTTAGCACAAGGGTATTTAAGTTTAATTTGGCATGGGAATTCTAGATCTATCACCAGTTGTTAAATAGATATATAAAAGTTAAGAATAGAGTTTTCGTAACAAGTCACGATCATGACCATTTTTTATAAATTACTATGGCAATATTTCGCTCACAACTGAGTTTTTGTGGTAGATTGCATAATAGCACAATGAATTAACCTATACACACTAAAAAAATTCAATCCTAAGTTCAGTTTCATTTCAGGAGCACTTTATTATTTGGTAACGGTCATGACCAAAACGTATCTAAGTTACTATTTATTTTCATATATTATTTGAATTAAGGGCTATATAATAAAACAAATACATATGTACGAAAGTTCGTTAAATTTACCACTACACAAAACCAATAATTAGCTAAAATATTTAAAACAATATTAGTAAGCTATTTTCAAAGATAGGTAAACATTTTGACGAAAATGCCCAGTTAGTCTAAATAGGTATAGGCTTTAAAAAAGGAGGCGATTCTTAATTTCGTCAGTATATTTTTATATATTTTAGATAAATAAATTACTGGAACCGAGCATATTTATAGTTATCCTTCCGACAGATTGATGTCACTATTTTCAAATAATTTTCTAGCAAAGTAAATCTTTCTTGCAAAAAAGCCAATAAAATGAGTGTCGGGTATCTTTCTGTTATTAAAAAATTAATAGAGTATAATATTCGGCACTTTCATAAACAAAAAGTCTGTGTAAAAATTTATTACAATGTGCACTTAATTTAAAAGGTCAATCTCATTTATTTCAAATTATTATGTTTATATAATAGTTTCGTAAATCATTTAATTTTATTTTAATTAATAAAAATAATGAATATAATGACTATAGATCCTTTTTACAATAAATCGTCGATTAGTCCATATTATTTTCTATCTCGGTCGGTATGTATATGTAAACATAGATGGCGTTGAGATGAGATTACTTGGATTGGTGTCTTTGTCGTTTCTTTTGAATATTTGATAGTTGCATGTGATTGTGTTTCTTTGATTTCTAGCGTTCGTTCGTGTTCTGTTCATATACCTACAGGTGTCTCATTATTCCCAATTTCCCACTCCTAACGTCACGTACGTGGGAATTTTTGAGCGGGAGACTGAGGCCTGAATTCAGATACATCTTGAGTTACTCAACGGGGCTATCTTACCTTCGGCAGGGTGGATATTGGTAGTCCTGTGTGTATTTTCTAAATAAATCGCAATGACAGACACTTGAAACAGCTAAAATCTACCTCCGAACATGTTGTTTTTCATATGGTCAGTTATAAGTATGTGGTATGTTCACGAGTGAGCGGTAAAAATAATTTACATGTTCTATGTGAAGGTGGTAAAACAGTTAATGTTGTGTATAAATAAATTCTCTAAAGATATAAATTAGGTATATAATATACATATAAAAGTTATAAATATTATATACTTTTGGCATAAATATCGTGCTAATTTAATTCCAACATTTACGCGAACGTAGTCGCGGGCATAGCTAGTAATGAATAAAATTATTGTGTTACTGACTGACCGAGCCGAAACCACAGCGCACAAGAATCTGAAATTAGGCATGCATCTTCCTTGGGGAGTGTACGGGAGCATAAAGAACAGATTTTTTGAAATTATACCCCTAACGTCCCACGCAGGCCAGACGTGGCCGAAGTCTAGTTTAAAATATTATTTATAACTAGAGGACGCCAGCAACTACGCCTGCATTGTTTTTTTAATTTACCCGTTTTGGTCGATCCCGTGGGAATTTCGGGAAATCCCTTCTAAGTGCACCCCTACGGTCCCCAAGGAACATACATGCCAAATTTCAGCTTCCTGCGCCCAATAGTTTCGGCTGTAGCGTGTCTGTCAGTCAGTCAGTAACGCAAGGATTTTATATATTAAGATTTGGTCTTCAAATGCTGATTTATTCATCATCAGTGATTGTGGGGATCATGATTTGATGGTACGTATACACTTGAAATAATTATTATACTTTTAAATTTGGTTCAAGCTGACCTTTCTTGGTCAGCGATTGTATCTTGTAGGCTGTCATGGAGCGACTGACAGGCTATTACGTGTCCACCGTTAGGTGCCGAATTAATATTCAACTAAAGGTAGGTACATCATTTTATTAATCTATTGTTTATGCAAGATGAATAATGCATTCGATTTATAGTAATATGAATATATTTGAATTATTGTTTGGTTTTGCATATATTTCTACAAATTTAATTAAACCATAGATACCGAGTACTCGTAGAGCTACCTATAAGCTCTTTCTAGATGATCATGGGTGGTAAAGTAATGACTCTGGAACACATTTGGCAATATTGTTAAAGATATGTAACAGATTATTTTAGCTAAAAGTCTCTACAATGACATCGGCAATGTTATCTTAAATTAATTGATTATAATTTCATCGCAACTAGGGTTTGCGCATGCGCAGATACGTCAGTCGGCGGACAAAAATTAAAAGCAAACTTGGAATTAACTGGTGCTTAATAATTTGAACCATAACATTACAGTAATCTGCTACCGGCGAAACGAAATGTGCTCCAAATTCCGATTATACGGCCCATCACGGGTAAGAAATATCAAAATTTTAATGAGATGTCTTTGAGACCATAACGGAATTTAATTTGTAGGCCCACTTTATTATGTTAGACATCAAAAAGATGTTCGTTGGCGCAGAAAATTGGGTGTCCTTGCAGGACGGTGTGCGGTCTACACTGTAATGATTTAATCATGTTTTTGTAATTTGGGACACGTGTAGAGTTGAGGCTTGTTTGTACTTGTGTAATGCTGTTAGAAATGTTAATGTTTTTGTATAGTATATAAGAAGATTTGGTAAAATTATATCCTTTAGGTAGAAATGATAAATTAGGTTGCTTATATGGGCAGCGATAGTTTAGAGTAGATACCAACAAACTGCCATGCAGAGGGTATCGGGTTCGACTCCACGGCGGACCACTGACTTTTCGAAGTTATGTGCGTATTAAATTGTTAATTATCGCTTGCCTCCTGCCTCGGGGAGCACGTTCAACTTTTCGGTCCCGGCTGTCGTTAAGATCCTTAACAGGCGTTACGGGGAGTCAGTATCCCCAAATAAACTGATACTGGTCTACATCATGGAATATCGATATCCCTTTAAATTGCGGATTGGTGCGCTCCGTAGAAAAGCTGATTCTGTCATATTTTTTTTAGACTAGTAAGTGGGCCACAGGCTCCAGGGCATAAGTCTTGGACCGGAATAATGTGAGAACGATGATGATGATCAATTACATAGCTTATTTTAAAGATATATTTCAGTAACGCATGATACAAAAATCTACAGTTTCAAAAAGCAAATACAAGTGCGTTGCAACAAATACAAAACTTAATATAATATACGAGTCACGTATTGCGAACGAGATTATAAGCATAGATTTACGTCTGCAATAAAAATATACTCGTGCTAATAAAAGGGATAAAGAGCCGTATCATCTGCTTTAGTTTTAATTCCGTATCCGCTTTATGTAATAGACGTAGTGTAAATCGGAATCCTCGGTTAAACCCGGAATTTTACTCGCGTTATGCTACATACGCCTAGGTAGAGGAATATTACCCCGCTTATAAAGTTGATCACATACATTTCCTTTAAAGATTGTTGTCTATTTGTGTTTGTTAATTGCTGATACCAAGGTTATTATCTCAAGGTTCGTAGTGTACTTTAATTTTGTTTGTAAGCGTATTTTTTATGAATTATTTATGTGTGGATTTTTATGATTAGCACTGGATGCTGAAATTCAATTGACCATTTTCGTAGGTCGTAGGTCGATAATATTTTATTATTAGCTTTAGTTGATCTACCAAACAATTGAACAAAAAGGATTTAGTCGAACGAACCATTGATATTTTTACATTTATCGAGTTAATGTTTGGTCGAAAACCGTCCGTCTAACTACGAACTTAAATAATATTGACGCCTAAGTAGTGTTGTATCGTGTGTGAATCGAACCCACAATACAAGGGGCAGTGTGCGGCGAAGCTACCGTTTAAGTACTACGACATATGTATGGCAATAGACCCGCCCCCTATTACATTGGGACCGAAACATAACTGGCGAAGTGTGGGTGTGTAAATACACCTCTGCCTACCCTCTTCGGGGATAAAAGGCGTGAAGTTATGTTATGTTACGTTATGACATATGTATGTGCAGTCATGCATTATCACATATCCGTTTTTTATTGGCAATATATTGCCAATTGTTAACAAAACCGCAGTCCATTAGCAAATATTTAAAATTAATTTGTCACCACAGTGAAGCCGTCACGTATTCGGGATTCCGAAATGATTCTGTTTACCTTTCGAGAATTTGACCTTTTTGCGTAGCTTTGTTACATCAAGGGTGTATTTAATTAGGAATTATTTAGCATTATTGATTGGGGCGGAACCAGACTCACGAGGAACGGAATTAAGTATACGTACCTATTGATTAAGATAAATTGTGCCTCGCACGTTTATGTATCTTGTTTATCTCGTATGTGGAGTTGTGATATAGAACGCTAGTCGCAAAGTAAGAAATGTTTCACTTCTAACAAGGTTTCTGTTACTTTATTATTAAATCGTCTTCTACATCATGCTCATTTTGCTTTATCTATGGTTTCTATACATAGCAAAACATTATTACACAAATATCAGCCTGCCGTAGTACCCTACTGGTCATAGATCTCTCCAATGGCACGCCACTGAGCCCAATTTTCGGATCATCGTGTCCAGCCACTGTTAACCATTTTCCGTACATCGCCATTCCACCTAGCCGGAGGGCGTCTTTCGCTACGTTATCTATCACATAATTACGTTCTTTGTTTCCTTCGTTTAGGTGCGTCATGTGTTTCTCCACATCGCTGTCACTGTGGGGAGGCTGTCGACAGCATTGGTCACCATGGCTTATCATGCAGCAGGAGCGCAGGTCGCATTTCACGACACGGCAATCTCAATGACATACTTCGCCGGGCTCTTGTCGCCGCTGGCGTTCCAGCCCAACTTGAACCTCAGGGCAGCGCACGTGACGATGGCAAAAGACCAGACGGTATGTCTTTACTCTTATGGAAGTTGGGTAGGCTTTTGGTGTGGCACGCAGCGTGTGTCGATACCCTCGCGCAATCTCACCTTCCTTGGCACAGCGGGTTGTGCGGGCGCTGCTGCTGCTACAGCGGAGACCTTCGAACGGCGCAAATACGTAAGGCTAGTAGGGGATTACGTATTTGAGCCGTATGGGGTCAAAACGTTGGGGCCATGGTGTCCAAGTGCGAGATCTCTTTTTAGAGATCTGATGAAGGGAGGTCCCCTTCGACGGCGTTGGCGGTTGATACTCGAATCTTCTAGAACTATGGCCACCCTATCTGTTTCATTTTGTTAATAATATTACTTTTCTGTTACGTTTTTATTATATGACTGCTTGTGTAATGTGTGTTTTTTCGGATCGTAACGTTCTATTGGTCGTATTAGAAAGGTGTTTAGGCTGTTCGATTCGCCATTTTGACAATGGTGCCGCCATTTTGTTATGATGGCGTCTTAGGAGAAAGGATTTTTATTTTTTGAGGGGAATTTCTACGCTTCTACGACAATTTTCACCCAGAAGCTAGACGGTAAAATGCCCAAATTGGATATGATATCTAGCAGGGTAATAGTTAAATTTGTAGGTAGGTATAGGTATACCAAATACTGCATAAAGCATTGCATGGTTTATATGTGCATTAGTGATCTGTTCGTTTTATAGTGACATCCGTTAATGGCGTCTTTGAAGATTTTGTAGGCTTATTGTATTTGCTTTGGACCATAGTGCCTTCATTATTATGATGCCATAAGGCGATTCACATTCTAAACTACACACAGACTTAACTTGATCAGACAGATCTCAGTGTAATAAAAGCTAAACTACTCAAATAAAAATACTTTCGCTTAAATAAACCGAAAAAGTACGTTTACAGTCCTATTAATCTAAGGTTATACAAATTAATCTGAGGTTCAAAATCTACCTTATCAGGGCGCGTGAATTACTAAATTATTAATCTGTGGGTCTCGAGAGTCACCAACTTGAATCTTATACGTTCCTTCAGGGACCTCAATGAAGAGCCTTGTATGATAACGAGGACTTATTATAAAATATTCCTGCTGACATACTTGGTATGATTAAAACATGATACACAAACGCGCGGCTAAACTGCTAGACATTGTAAATTGCTTATGATTTTTTGTTGTTTATGGTTGAGAATGATTACACTCAATAAGTTGAGGAGATTGTTTATTTAGTAAACCGATAGTCCGCCCTGCCAGTACACGGAGCCGAAGAGAATTTTGTGGGTTAGGTTTCCAAAAAGGGGAAAAATGACCCAAGAATACTTTCAAGAACGCGAGTTATCCCGTTTTGAGAGTTTAAATTTATCTATATTCGATTACGATGTTGTGTATAACACGTAGGTAATTTTTATCTTAAATCTAAACTTAATTATGTTATTCGCTTAAATGTTGTTCTGTCTCAATAGCAAATCAAATTATCAATCGAATGGCTTATCATTTCAAGCTGGATAAAGAGAGCTACCTAACTGCATAATTATGTTTAACAAAATGGTTTATAATAAAGCGGCGCAAATATAATTATTTCATATAATAATATAATTTGTTTATATAATAAACAAAATATATAAGGACAGCTTAAAGCATTTATTTATCACCTTCATTTTAGAATAACATGCGAATACCTTTGCTTTCATGTATCCTCAGGTCAAAAACCTTTCAACGGGTCTCCGCTTGATAAAGAATCGATACACTAACTCCGGGTAGGTAAGTGGAGCCTGAAGATGAATTCAAATGTATTCTTTGTTGCTTGTAAGGAGAGGTGTTTGTGACACAACTACTTGGAGATAAAATAAGGATTAGATTTATAGTGCTATGTCGTTTACTTTTTTCGTCTTTGGTATATAGAAACGTGCGAGTCTTGAAAGGGGATCTCGATTTCGAAGTATTTAGTATTTGTAATGCTATATATAACTTTATTTGCACAAATTAGTACCAAACTTTAAGTTTGGTAGCAGATGTAGTTTTAAGAAATATTAAATCACCACATAGCTATATTTTGACATTTGTATATTAGCAACCTTTTTACAAAGGGCTCAGATATTTACATAGAGGCGCATTTCATATAGGCGCTTTCAAGACAAAATTTCTGCGACTCAAATTTCCGCTTGGCGGCGTGGCAGTCGCGATGTGACAGCTGTCTCTACGAGAGCAAGAGAAACAAACGTTCATCCAGTGAGTGTATCTTAACTACGAGAGCAATAGAATACGACAGCCAGCGCTGCCAACGGCGCCAACTACGAACTAAACTGGAGACAGTCGCCAGTTCGCCACTTTGAATCGGCACACGAAATCCTTAAGAACTGCGCTTCTATGTAAATCTGTATTCATTGCTTTTTACTAGTAAAAATTAACTATCAGATTATAACGCTTAGCGGAGTCTAATATGCCTCGTATGCATCTTTCTTGCGGTGCGGCAAAAAAACATAGCTTACTGAAATTCATTGGAAAGTTAAAAAAACACATTAAAACTTCGTTGCTTAAATTTCGTAGCAATTACTAGTAAAATATTAATCTTGAAAAAGGTATATTTTCTTAAGAAAAGTCAATCAAAATAATCCTTAGAAAACAGCTTGAGTAAATACAAACCAAGTTGGATCCATTTCTTTGCTCGAATCAAAATCACTTTTAAATATTTTCTACGTCAAAGCGAGTGAGTTAAGATAAATGTAATTACATTTACTAAAGGTAACTCGTTTGATTCCTGGAATGGAAAACATGCCAATGAAAGAAAGAGAGAGGGCCAAGAGCCTTTTTATTCAATAAAGTTATGTCGTTTTTCTTTCCTAACTAATTAAGAGAGTAAAGATTTTGAAATGTAGGCATGTATTATTCATATTTATGTTAAGAATTTTGTGTATAAATGTTCACAGAATATATTCCAAAAATTATGATGGATGGAGAAAATTGTGGGTGAGTCATTAATGCAACTTTGTTTTTCGTACAGTGCAAAAAGGGTAACAAAACAGGGTTTAAACATAAACCAAGTTTTGATGTAGAATTTTTAAAATATTTTGACGATGGTAATATAGTAATTCATTTTTATTCAATTGGTCCCAACGAATTTGAGTGAATAGTTTTACAAAAATGTGTCTATAGTGCACGTATAATCAATTTCACGAGGGACTAAAATCCGATTATTATTTTGTCCTGTTTGGGTTAAAGTTCGTATAGCTCAACTCCTGCTGCAAACCTGGTGTGTTCCGTTGTTATAAACAACTTTTGTAGTGGGAAATTGCCGAGATTCCTGTAAGCATTGCTGTTCCATACTATTATTCTACGTTGATTGAACTTTAACATTTTAGTATGGTAAGCAGAATTTTTGCAGATAAATATTATAAGCCTGGAACATACGAAAAGAGATATCTGTAAACAATATTTGACAGGCCAGAGATATTGCAAGAAAGGTTAAAAACAAATAAGTAATCAAAATCAAAATCAAAAATCAAAATCAAAATTCTTTATTTGCATGAATGTGGTACACAGGTGTTAAATACAAAATACAACAAAATAGTAAAACAATAACTGTAAAGAAAGTTGCAATGAGGGTGAACAAAGACAAAACTGGATTTCAGAATTATAAAATTTGTATTTTTTCTGGCCTAAATAAAATAAACTCCAAATTACATTACTGCTAAATATTTTCTTTTTTCTAAATGAAAAACTTGCTTCATTTAAACAACATTCATGAAATTGTTTGCTAAACAAAGTACAACTGTTTCATCTAAAGTTCGCATATTTTACAATTCTGAAAGTCTGTCTCGACGAAACTGCGAGGAAAAGCCATGTAATTATCATAAATGCATATTGCCGCTACGATATTGCTACGCCGTAGATACGTAGCGCGTAGCTGTAGTGGAATATGGAATTCGTAGCTGCCTGTTTGCAGGCTTAGGAGTTCTTACACTTAAAACCAGGCTTTTAAACTAACATATACTATTATATTATTATTGAAAACCAGACACTAATTGCTATATAATTATTTCAGTTATTTTTGAGAGTCACAGTGGACTTTCACTTAAAGCGGAATAGCCTAGGATCTCACTAGACTACACTAACATTACTCAAATAACTAAATTAGTGTTGAGTAATATTCATAAATTCCATTTTCACTAAGGGTTTAGAAACAAACTCGAACACTTCGCTAGACTTTGGCCAGGCTGCTAGACATACTGCGTCGATATGTACGTGTTGAAGAAATTTACTTGTACGACTAGTATTTAAAACACACACGCACACACACAGTCTCTCTCACACAAACACGTACTCTCTCTCTCTCTCACTCTCACACACTCACATACCCTCAATCCAAGAGTTTAATATTACCATTTACCACTTTCCCACACGACAATAAAAAACAAATAGCCAGCTATATTGAAAACCCATAAGGCTCGACTACACAGTATTAAAATAGCATGTACACTGGATCGGAGGGTGCATACACGTTGTATAAATAGCTGTGACCTATAGCAGGTGCGATGCGTGATCATGGGTAAATAGGACGGGTAACTTTAAACGTTACGTCATCACGTGACGCAGGTAAGTGCCGTACAGGTCTTAGAAAAACAGGTCTTAGATTAAATGTTTGTGGAATTGCTTTAGAGTGGTTCTTCTTCAGGGCCATGTGACCATTGTCTGGTAAACTCTGGTTAAAGGCAAGATAGATAGGCAGCGATAGCCTAGTGACGTACCAAACGTTACTAATGTCTATGTAATCTTGACTCTCAGTCGTGTATGGAATCCACTTCTAGGGAATCATCTGTGATATAATACAATCATCTGTACCATTATGCTCTGTGCAATGATAGGGCAGTGATAGCTTAGTGGAGATATCAACAGACAACCACACACAGGGTATCAGATTCAAAATACGGCGACCAAAAAAAAAAAAATAAGAAAAAAAAGTTTTTTTTTGTTTTGCATTATTCAGCATCATCTTATTCGTATGTTTTATTGATCCTTACTAAATTAAAAACGGGAATCGTTTATTGAGTTAAACACGAAGCAGAAGCTAAACAGAACGCAGGTGACATCACAAACAAAAAATATTCACGAAAGATAAAAGTCTGCACAGACATAATAGTCTATATAAAGCTTATATCATAATTATGAGCTACGATCAAAAATAGCGCGGAGGCGGCATTCCGGAAACGAATGCCGAGAGAATGGACATTTAATAACGTCCATTTGCCTCTATAATGGCCTATGGTTTCGTAGCTTCAGGATAGATTTGCTCGGAATGAGAAGAGCGGGTTTTATTTATTGTTGCAAATCTGCTAAAGAAAACGACCCAGTTTTACTTTGGAGAAAGGGTTTTGGCTGTATATCAAGTTTCGAAGAAAATGTTAATGATGTACCTAATATGTAGTAGGCACCTAGTAGTAGGGTAGTTACGGATTAAGAGTATAAATATCACAACCGCATTTCATTCCGTAAGAGGCAACTAAAATCATCATCATCATCACCAGCCTCTCCTTTGATAGGAGGATTTGGCCTACTATACCACGCTGGCCAAACGGGTTGGTATAGGATTTGTATCAAGTTTTCCTTCTCTTACAGTTCTGTTCACAACTACAAGAAAAGTTCACAAATACAAGAAGCAAATTGTATGTTTACTAAGACTCGAGAGACTTGGCTTCAAACCCTGTACATAACCGTTGGCCAGCGTGGTAGAGTAGGTCCAATCCTCCTGTTCACTCAATGGTACAGTGAAGCAAATTAAGAGAGGTCTAAGTTCAGCTGTGGACCGCGAAAGGCTGTAAATAAAGGAAGATTAATCGATACTGAATGATGTGTATACATACAGCTACTGACTGCCTCCGTGGTCCAGTGGATAGCGTATGCGACTGCTGATCGGAGGTCCCGGGTTCGATTCCCGGGTCGGGCAAAAGTGTTACTGGGTTTTTCCGAATACTCAGTAGCAGCCTGGAGTCAGTAACGGCAATAGGCTCGCCCCCTATTACGTAGGATCTAAAAAATCATGGCGAAATGTGGGTGTAATATTTACACCTCTGCCTACCCCTTCGGAGATACAGGCGTGAGACTATAAAAAAAAATAAAAAATAACATAGGGCTATTCTCGGTTAGCATATTGTTTTTCACAATTTACATAAGACCAGCCAGTATGCAGACATTTTAAATAAAGAAAAAGAACGTTTTTGGCAAAGTATTCTCTATACCAGATGTTGTTGTATGATCTATAAGCTAAGCAATTAGGTTACGATTTATAAACAAAGAATTTTATGGCTGTTGGCAGTAAGTTGATTTGATTATAAAATTATCTGTTTTATGAGCGTTTGTTATTCTGACATTAAATCATGTAAGAATTCATGGAACGACTACTTTTTCTTGTAAATGTCTTATAAACATAATTATATGGAATTGATTAATTTTTTAATGTCTTACTTGTTCTTGAAAAGAAAATTTACTGAAGATAATGTCACGATATAAGGGCATTTCATAAATATATATGTAACGACTGCATATGGCATAATTATTTGAAAATAAAGACGAAATACCTTATACTTGACTCGATATATCGGCATGGGTTATACCAGCCTACCTAGGCAACGAAAAAGAGTATAAAGCCAAACAAAAGAAAAAACACTAAAGTTATTATCGAAGTTGTAGATAAAACGCGAGTTCTGGTAGTTTTCATCAATATGATATGTTTATCTTATACTAATATATAAAGCTGAAGATTTTGTTTGTTTGTTTGTTTGGTTGAACGCGCTAGTCTCAGGAACCACTGGTCCGATTTGAAAAATTCTTTCAGTGTTAGATAGCCCATTTATCGAGGAAGGCTATAGGCTATATAACATCGCGCTATAAGCGACGGGGTTGGAGCAGTAGCCTTAAATAACGCGGGTGTAACCGTGGCCATCATCTAGTAGTAATATATAGTTCGATATTCTAACCACACACACACTGCCATCTAGACCGAAACTAAGCAGAACTTGTAATTTGGGTACTTGATAATGATAAACATATAAACATATACTTTGTTTTTGTAAATGCATGCGTATTATACATGGGGACACCCAAACCAAGACAAACATACATGTTCACGCACACAAATGTTTGACTAGAGCGAGAATCGAACCCGCGACTGTCGGCAGTAGTTTGCACTCCAGCTCCGTCACCGGGTCGTCCCAATTTACTTTAATTGTATTAGATTTATATGTCCAAAATATTACACAATTCTCGCAACCTCAGCAAAACCGGCTTCCAGTAATTCCATTATGTCCTTTAAAACAGAAAGTCAAACATCCAAGATCACACAAGGCTCGGCACTTAAAAACCAACAATGGAATCGTGAAAGCAGCTCATGTACATTATAAAGTAGGCTTAAAACAACGACGGGACCGTATGAAAATTTAAACAAACACTAAAGTTTGACTGGATGTCTTGAGGCGGGTGCTTCTCAGTCCTTCTGAGCGCCTGGTATAATAACTTGTGAACGTGTACGTAATGTACGGCTTTGTGTATAGGTAGGTGTACATATGTACATACATACATATACAAACGTTCATATGCGTGAATATTATAAGTGGGCTTACTGATTTTCAGCTGAATCAAGTTGAATGTGTCATCAGTCAATGATGCAGGGTACCATCTTACGTAAGTAGTATGAATACTTGTAAGGTTTTGCTAGAATGGAGGACCGAGGTACAGACTTCCTACGACTGCAAAGAGGGTTCTATGAACAGGCTAAGCGATCACGTTAGTCGTACGTACGCCGATACGAGTGTAGGCATAATATAGTGACCCCGTGTGTGATTTCTAATAACGTGATTGGAGATTTTGTTTCGTTTCTTGTCTTGGCAGTTCCGGTAGTATATGTTAGATGTCGCTGGTAATTATGTGTTCGCCACAGAAACTGATCTAGATTAATTTCTGTGGTCTTCGCACTTGAATGATCAGTGTCATTAGTTACATTTAGCTACCGCTTTCTACTTGTTTAGTTATCTTCATGCTCCTTCTTGATAGTAGGTACAAATCACAATCATTCTTAAGCGTACAAGGAGACGCATGCCACTTGACACGAGGTACGTCAGTTCAGCACATTGCAGCATAAAACGCTGTTTTTGTGAGCAATGCTAATAAATTGCCAACAAAAAACGGCGCTTTTTAAGTGATTCATGGGGTGCAACAACGAACATTGTGGTATTATGCCCTGTACCGCGCAACAACATCTTCTGCGTCTACGTATACGCTGAGAATTCCACACAAAAATGTTAAAACAAGAAAGAAAATTCACATTCAATGTACATATCATGAATAATGCTGGTTAATATTTTTACTGAGTACATGTCCCTACGTTGCGATCGTCCCTACATTAAAAAGTAAAGGAATTCATTAACTAAATGAATGTGTCGAGAGCGCTCAGGTCTGCGACAGAGGAGATATATTTCTTTTATTATTATGATAGGAGCGTGCGCGTGTAGGGACTGTTGATTGCAAACTGAATGTTACTGAGCGGCGAATATTATGGTGTATTCGAAGTAACTTTCTATGGATTTTACTGATAATCGTTTATACATACATACATAGATATAATTAAAATGTCTCTATTTTTCATCTTCGCTTCAAAATGGTTAAATTGGATATGATGAAATATAGCTTATACATTATATTGCAAATTAAAAACCGTCAGCCTGATCTAACCAAAAGAGCACGTAATCGCGTTGCTAGCAGCAAACAGATGAAACAGTCTTACGGAGAGTCACTTACACTCAATATAAACATTTGTATGATGAGCACGAATATTTGTTCTATAATATACATACATACATATCGTCACGCCTTTTATCCCTGAAGGGGTAGGCAGAGGTGTATTTCTACACCCACTATTCGCCAGATATACTTTAGTCCCACGTAATAAGGGGCGAGCCTATTGCCGTACCGGGCACATTTCCAGACTCCGTGCTGCTACTGAGAATTTCGTGACAGAAAAACCCAATAACACTGCCCGACCCAGGAATCGAACCCGGGACCTCCCGATCCCACGGGCACATTTATGCTGCGAGACCAACGAGGCAGTCGTATAGGGTTTGATGTAAAGTTTTCCGTCTCTACGCAAAGATGGTATTTGCATCGTGTTATCCCTTAGTCGCCTCTTACGACACCCACGGGAAGATAGGGAGTGGTGACACTTGTATTCTTTGCCGTCAACCACACGGCATGCATATGCCTATGCATCTATAATATCTGAGTGTTATTAATCTATAATATGTATGTTGTATTAAACAATATAGAGTTTCTGTGTTATTTGGTTAGTGTAAGTACAATACAACTATTAATTTGGTATCAGCCGACGATTTCTGTTTATTATGACTGATGTTTGATCAAAATATCAAGTTTTAATATCAACACGACCTTAATTATTGCTAGTTAACTTCAAATACATTAAATTCAATTTCCATAGACTAAATAGTTCGGCAATCGAACACTAAAAGCGCTGCGGACTGCGGTTTTCTGGTTAACCGATCGCAATGTTTACTAATTGACCGTCACATATTGCTTTTATACGAAAATTGTACTATTGACGAGTCTATACGAATAACCCATCGAGTTTGTGTCGCATTGGATATCACAATGCTGCCGCGTATTGCTATATAAAAATAAACTTTTGAAACTGTTTTAATGATTGGGCCATACAGACCAACACTGTTTCAATTCCACTGTGGAAGTTTTGGAAGTGTTTTTAAAAATTGTCGTACTATATCGAGCTCAGTATTATCTTAATTTCACTCTTGGTCCTTTGTAATGGTAAAATATATATTTTTTTCTTTTCGTGTGACTTTGTGTATAACTCTGAAGTCGTAGTTTATAGACCGGAATGACCAAACGATTCGTGTAATGAGATGAGAGCCGGGATCGATAGATATTTGAAAATCGCTATCTTTGGAACAGTAAATGTTAGTCCGAATACGCAAAATATGTCAGAACGTGGGATTGCGGAAACAGCCTGTGCTACCAATATCAGGTCCATATTCACGGCAGGCCATATTGGCGGGGGCAATTTTGTATGATTAAAATAATGCTACTCAATAAAAGTATTGGACACTAATTTAACTCTCTGTTTTCCCGTTTTATTTTTACATCATTTTCGCTTATTGGGAACAAAATTAAGCTTTACACATGCTTTACGAAAGACACAAAAGTTATTGACGGACTTAAGGACTCAAACCCATATTCATTACATAGGTGTCCCGCAAGGTATCTATCGGTTAATAGGTTACTCAGACGAAACCGATTTGAGTCGACCAATAAAATTCCGTATGCTTTTATTCCGTAGCACACAATAGCATATCAATCCGATGAAACTATCGGCAGACAGAAGGTCTGCGCAGCTTCTAAGACAACATAATATCTCATGTTTTTCAATCAGACGCCCGAAGAATAATGGCGTAAGTGCGTATAAAACTAAATATATTTTCGCGCGAAACGCGACATAAATTCGTGGGGGATACGATTTACGTTCGCTGTCGCGTCTTCGAGGCACGGGCGTAAAAGTTTAGCGTAAATTTACGACGACACGAGCATGGCGAGGGGACAGGTTGTTTTAACAGACATATATTTGCTTAGTAAGCATATTTATGGTATGTGACGATAACGTAACATGTCATTGTTACGATATATTTTTATTTTTGTCTATGCTGTTGAAAATATGTTCTAATCTTTTGTGTCACTAGCTGCAAAATATTGCTGGATGCATTGCAATGCTATGAGACATTCTTCATCATTTGAGCAATCACTACATTTTTATGATTTAACTAAAGTTTATATTGCAGTGCAATATATGGCATTTAATTGATTTTTTGACATACAGTTTTTAAATTATTTCCTATAATCTTAATATTTAGTTAGTATGAGCTCGTACAACCAGTTATACTAGCAGCATAGAGATAGAACAGCGTATTTTCATTATGGTATCCATGTAAAATCAATCTTTAGCTGCAAAAAAGTCCATACAGCCAATTTAGAAATATCCAAAGTGTCTTGACGATGAAATTCTTTTAGAACAATATTTCTCCATTAGAGACGCTCAGCAAGTAGAAACATCATGTATTTTATTACCAGAGAACGAGATATAAAGATATAGATGGAGTCGTAAAATACGACATGCAAGAATATTGGGGTAATGTGTGAAGTATAGACGGGAATGTAGGGGTTAAAATCGGAATCTTAGAAAAATAGCCGTGGTGATTGCAATTTGATTACGAAAACTTTTTAGTTGAGTCTAAAATGTAGTGGACAAGAAAACAGCTATGTACGTGCTCTCCGAAGCACGAGACAAGCGATAATTAACAATTCAATACGCACATAACTCCGAAAAGTCAGTGGTGCGCGCCGTGGATTCGAACCCGATACCCTCTGCATGGCAGTCCGTTGGTATCTTCACTAGGCTATCGCTGCCTTGCTATGCTGAATGAATTGCAAAATGAATGCTACTCAATAAAAGTATTGGACATTAATTTAACTCTCTCCCTTCAACCCGTTTTATTTTTACATCATTTACGCTTATTGGGAACAAATTAAGCTTTACACATTCTTTACGAAACACACAAAAGTTATTGGCGCAATTATAAAGCAGACCTAAGGACTCAAACTGCCTCTTCAATTCCAATACTTCCTTCTACAATGTTATGAGATCTTCATGTGACAATTAATAATTTGTTAACACAGTCTGAACACCATTGCCTAGATATCTCAGTAGATAAAAAATAGAGCTCTTATACGCTCTGATCACCTTCGCTTGGAATCACAGACTAGACAGATATTTAAAAAGAATAGGTCCACCGGTTTAGGAAATTTAGAAATAGTTAAGGAAAGAGAGTAATATAAAATATACCCAGCTTAGTATCGTCGTTTAATATCTCGTGTGAACATCATATAACGCAGATACGACGTTATTATATACGGTGCCCCGTAGTTTCATTGTTTCACTATGTTATTATCTGTGTAATAAATGTTTTCCGTTCGTTCATTGAGCTGTGAAGCGTCGCGGTGGTTAAACTTAGTTTTGTACTGAGTTGTGACGTCATAACTATCAGTCATTAGAATGTTATGCGACATCTAGCGGTGAAGGTAATATTCTTGTTCTATTTCATGTGCTACTTACTTGATTTATTTGATTTTGGGTTGGTAATCACGACTATAGCCCATGTTCTATTCTGATGTATAAGGTATAATACTGTGAAGTTTTATTATATATAAATCCGTTTACGTGAAGCAGTAGTAAACATCCGTGCATACTGTATACATCCATCAATCTTCACAAATTCCACATTAACAAAGAGGTACGATTTCAATTCGGTATGATTCGGGTATAGGTATTATAGCATCTGTATGGCTTTATTGCTTTGTATTTTACGAGTTGTCGTTCGATCGGTTAATGTAAACGCAGAGGATCGCGCGTAGTACGCCCATCCACTCTTCCTTTTCTAATAGGAAGGAGTTTAGAATATGGATAGCTAGAAACATGTCGGCAGAACGCAAATAGTGCTATCCTTGCACTCTTCTTCTTTCTACCTATAGGTTGTCAATGCAATCGAGTGATGGTTGCATATTGACGTTTGCTTTCATGCATATAACTATTATTATATTTATCTATTTTATGAAAAATAGATAAGCTCATTTTCTTCTTTTTTGTGGTGAATCCTGTGACGTGTGACGGGGCAGTTTACAATCATACAACCATCGGAGACAAATGATCTAAACTTGAAACAACTATTTATGAATCACACAGTATTGCCTCGTGAGGCGATCGAACCCACAACACACGACAGTTTCAAGCAGCGAAGTGGCCGCTTAAACCACTTCTAAACCGCGCAGTCAAATCTAAATCCCCAAAACATATAAGGCGTACATACTGCGGAACTATTCTAGTGAAAAAAAATACATTCTAACTCGAGTGACCTAGCACTAGACGTATTGGGTCATACGTGTTTGAAAAGCCTTTATGGATTTTCCAAATAGCTGTGATAGGCGAAATGCATTCAATTGTTGTTTAGCAATTTTAAATGTTATTCACACTTGTGTTAAGAATGATATTTGATTGAACACCTATTTTAACTACAAAAATAAGGATATTAGTACTAGGTGCCATATTCTGCCAGATATGTTTAGGTAATATGGATAAAATGCTGACTAATGGGAACTTAGCCAGACCGCGAACCGCTGCCTGCCTTTCTTTTTTAAACCCCAACGCAAACAGAAGGGTGTTATAATTTTGGCGTGTCTGTGGCTTCTTAGTGCGGATTAAGACTGCAAAGTGTCACTACTATCCTATTTCATTTTGTGGGTGATGTAAGAGATTACTATAGAAAATATACGAAGAATACACGAATAAAAAAACTACTGGGCATGCCTGAATCAAATTTTTATGGGACCAATTTGAAACTATCCCGCATCAAACAAAAAAGAATCACGTAAATCGGTTCAGAAACCTCGGAGAAATCGGTGTACATACATCCAAAAAAAGAATATACCGGCCGAATTAAGAACTTCCTCCTTTTTTTTTAAGTCGATTAAAAATGACGTCGGTAAGGCTAATAATATCTTTGTGAAGAAATGAAAACCTGAATATCAAAGCTTAACCCAACCCATCTGGCCAGCGTGGTATGGTAGGCCAAATCCGCTTACGTATTGCAGTGTACTGCAATAATCTGTAAAGAAAAACTTACCTATAGCTATGGTACTTTACAATCACATTTTTCATCACATTACTGGGGCATAGAAGCTGAAGAACGGACAAAATTAACTTCGCCAAATTCATCTGATTTCATGAAGTTCATTTCGTCAAAGTAGAAGCGTGTTTCTGGCATGCTTACCATTTGCTTCATGTATTTTCCTTAGTCACGTCTTACGATACCCATGTTATTTAATGGGGTAGTAAAATTTTGTATTCTTATTCTGTCACTACACGGCAAATATATTCTACTGATTCACTGAAATCATTTAATTTTATCTCTGTTTTTCTGTATACAAATCGCACCTATGCCACAAATTAAAATGGGAAATGTGCACGTGCAAAAAGCCTAAACGTAACAACCGCATTTCACACAATTTCGCATAATATTTATGATTTAAAAGCTTTAGATTTAAAAGCTTCAAATAGACTGTGCGTAGTTATTAAACCTTTCAGAAGTAAATATAATTCACAAATTAATTGAGTTCGACCACTTTCAATTCAATGAATCTCCAAAGTGTTGCGTTCGATTTTAAATTTTATTTTTGTTCTATTTTCAAATGGATTTGTTGTTCGAATTTATTGGCCTAAATTGAAGCAATAGATGAACTATTTTGTTTTTACCCGACTACGGCGAAGCCAAAAGGAAGGGTAATGTTTTTGGCAGTCTATGTATATATGTTTGTATGTTCCACCGTAGCGCTTAAACTACCGAACCGATTTCAATGAATGGGGTATCAATAGATTTGTAATAATGGCCCGGATGACATAGGCTATACACATTTAATCTTAATTCTCTATTACGCAATAAATACCTCAGATTCCAACCTCGAAAAAAAAATTTGTAAGATAATCATTACATGTTTGGTATCAAAAGAAAGGTATTAGTGAGCACATTACAAATATGTACATATATTATACTGCTTGAGTCAAAGTATAAGTATTAAGCGTGCTTGTACTTTCAATTCGCGCGGTTCAGATGGTTTGAGTTATTCAGACCTATTTACCTACTCGTTTAGGTACCTAACTTTTTATACATGTACACTAGTATAAAATATTTTATTTTATACTAGTGTACATGTAGTTACCTGCCATGTTTGTTTATTGGAGATGAGTGTTCCTGGCATCCACTATAGGTATACACAATGGGTATACAATAGGTGCGACCACGACTCTAGCTTGAGCATTTCTGTACTTATACTTTTCTGGATTTGTATCTCTGAATGAGCTATTTTCTTGTTTCGTTCTTTTAAGACCCCATTTTGACGTAGTCGGGTTTTAGTTTTTAAACTTATTTTTTTTATTCTTATAAATCGATATTCAAAGTTTGTTTGGGTTATGCACCTAAACTTTGAACATCGATCCCCACACGAGACAACACTTTGTGTAATCCATATTTTGTTGGGTTTTGGTGTACCTGCTTTGTTGTGTTCGTTAAGGAATAAATTTTAAGAAATAAATATTTTAACAGTTGCAAGCCAGTACATATATTCCAGTCTTATATATGTATTCCAAAACAAGGCCTCATACAAAAAAAAAAGTGATATCCACAATGTAAATACTAGAAATAGGAGTAAACTAGTAGTGCCGTCCACACGGCTAGAGAAAATAAAAAGTTCTTTCAAAGGCCAATTTGTGCGCTTTTAAAATAAAGTACCAAGCAATGTTGCTGACGCCTGTTTTTGATATATTTTTATTACTGTACGCTTCAATTTAATGCCAAACATTTTGATGTATGGAGATCTGCCATTGTCCTTTAAGTTTCAACAAATTCAAGAAGTTTATAAAACGAAAACTATGTCAAAAAGGCTACTATTCAGTACTAGATTATATTGAAGATAAAAATGCTTGGGATTAACTTGTTCAGTTCCACGGGCTATTTCCTTCTTCTTCTTAACATTTTAAGTTTTTGTGAATGTGAGCTGTTGTGTCTGTATTGTGCTAGTCTAGTTTAGTGATGTTATATTATTTTTTAAATAACCATATTAATTAACGACAACATTATGGACAATCCAGCTCATATATGAAAAATGCAATGTAGTTACTTAGTTATTTAATTGTATAAAATTGGACGATGTGAGTGGCTCTGAGTTTCTTGCCTGATTCTTCTCAGAGGCTCAATTTTTGAACAGGCATTTTTTTCAATGCTCAATTATGTAAATATGCATTTATATTAATTTTTTTTCTTATATCATTATCTATGACTTGCTGACGAGTCCAAAAATTTTTTGTCATTTTTATGGAAATAAACAGAAACAGGTTTGTGTCCGTTGGTTGAATGTTTATAAGACACAAGAATAATAATAATAATGTAATAATTCTTAGTGGGGATCTTAAAAAGAAGTGGTAAAATGAGATGTTGATGTGATTTAATTATTAATACTATACCAAGATCAATTATGTTATTAACATGCCTACTACGCCCAGGATGACTGTAGTTACTTAAATAGTTTGAGATAAAATTATACCTACTTAACATCTTTATGTCTCTTGAACATAACGGACTAGTTTCTGTTTACATAATCAGGATCAGGGATCACATTGGAATCCGAAATGAATTTTAAAAGTAGTGGTTTCCATGGCGACAATTATTTATTGTGTTTATTTGGACGACCAACATTTTACTCCATTAACCGTTATACATCACATATAAAGGCTCCATAAAACGTTATACTTATAAAAATGCACTAAAAATTAATTAATAGATTGGTTGGTAGAATTCAAGGTTAGTTTATCTCACCGCTGACGAGCCACGCCTCGTGCGCACCAATCGCACTTTCATTTCTGCCAGTTTCAAATCTCAACGATTCTAAAAAAGTTTTACTTAAAAATCTTTTGCGCCAGCAACACGCCGCTAGAAACCTCAAAGTATTAAATTAAATTTTATGAAACAAATTGCGATCGTCGTCATTCAAAAAAAGAAAAGTTCTGGGCATAAATTATTGTCAATACAGAAAGCCGTTGCGGTGCTCACGCCTTGAATTTACTTTGTAAGAAACTTGGAAGACATTTAACTAATTAAACATTTATTTAGCTTTTCGACATCTCTAGTTCTTGATTTGATTTTGTGCTAATTGCTAAAGGAACTTTTCTGTAATTAAGGAAATATTTCATTTATTATAATGTGCTTCAGAGTTTTATCAGTTCTTTGGTGTTTAGGTGTGGAATTTGGGTTGACAGAATGAATGTTGGCATTACTTTTTCTACTTTATTTAAGTACGTTAGTTATTTAGTTTACGTAGTTGATTATTGTCTTGTAGTGAAGCCATTAATTTTATATCATCATAAGCATCCTTGCCTTTGATGTTATTTTGGTCATTTTTACAGATATTTTAAAGCATTTTTTACGTACCTAGCGATTTGTACACATTCACTATGAACAACGCTATTTGCAACGATCCTGACATACTCGTATCTCTCTATCACACTCATCAAATTGATCATGCATGTTCTTCGGTTTAGGTTACAACAACAATTTAACAATATCAGACTATAAAATTGAGCATGACCTGTATGTATAAAAAAGTATATAAGTGTAAACAATCAAAAATAAAATACTTACCGCCAAGACCTAATTGTGTAATAAAGCCTTTTGTATCTCTATCTTGTTTTACTTTTAAGTATGATTACACAACAAATCATCTTGCGGTAACGCAATTTGTCGGCTACGTACAAACTCCAGTACCGCATTTAATTAACTAGGCGAACTTAAACACAAAGTGCAACTTAACTTTCTTGGGCGATGCTAAATGAAATCTCAATATTGAAATACTCTACGATAACCGCATTTATTTTGTGCTATTCTCTGGCGGAAATACCACAAGGGTATATTTAACAAAAGCAAAGACTTTTTGCATGTTATTTCTATTCGTACGACAAAAGAACATGTTCAATTTAAGAATTAAAAAAAATATAACTCAACCCGAAAGTGTGAACAGAATATTGAGTTACATATTCGGTTAAAAACAATTATATTAATTACACGGTGTTATTTACTGCTGTGTTATTTTAGATAATTATTATATAGTTTGAGCCAGAGCAGGAATGGAACAAGGCCTAAATTTGACTCTCAGAATGTATTGCTAATCGGGTCGAATGGTATTAGAATTTAATTGATTAGGTATAAGGTTAAGCAAAAGGCTCGTCGCCCTCTATAACGTGGGATCTAAAATCTATAAAGTGAAATGTGGGTGTAATATTACACATCTGCCTACTCCATCGGGAATATCGGCGTGATGCTATAATAAAAAAATGTTAAGTCGTTCGTACGCGTCTGGCTCTTTTCTTCTCGAAGCCTTTCTTATTTACATTTTTACTCCTGCTTCTTCTTTTTTTTAGTTGATTGAATCAAGCGTTACTTGGCGGAAATCCATTGTAACCTAATGGAAGGAAAGAGGAACCCATCACGCACCCTCGAATTGACCACCCCAACTATTGCAATAGAAAAAGGTTGGCAATACCGAACTCCTCTAAAAGGATAAGGGAAATAGGAATGGTATGGGTTCCTGGAAGAAAGGTTCCGCTGTATGCGCCGACTATTCTTCGACACGTGTTTCACCTCAGCACGAGGGATCCTCAGGAGCGATGGGCAACGACTGAGCTCAGTCGTTGCCAATCGCTTCTGAGGATGCCTTCGTCTGCATTCGGTTTCTTCTTTTTTTATTAAGGACGACGCCAGTGGCTTGGATGCACCTTGAAAGTGACTGTGACTTGACTTTGATAACTTTTTAATGAGTACTTTTGGGCTACAACAGGCTGATGGTGAGAATGAAGTACCATCAAACTTTCGCGATCGGACACTAATTTGATGAAACGTGTTTAAACCTCGTGATTATCTATAACACAACATGACTTCACGCCTTTATCACCGAAGAGATGGGCAGAGGAGTAGGTATAATATAACACACCCACACTTCGCCAGTTATGTTTCGGTCCCAATGCAATAAGGGACGAGCCTACTGTCATCTACCGGGCACATTATTAAGCGAGCGATAATTAACATTTTTAATACACACATAACGCCAAAAAGTCAGAAGTGTGTGCCTGCGGTACCTGGGGATTGAACCGGAGTCGGAGTCCGTTGTGCTATCGCCGAAGAGTTGGAAGTATCCTGAAGAGTTTGTTTGTTTGTTTGAATGAACGCGCTTATCCCAGGAACTATTGGTCATTTATCGATTGAGGCTATAGGCTATATAGCATCACGCTATAAGCCACAGGTGCCGAGCAGTAAACTTAAATAACGCGGATGTAACCGCGTTATTTAGGATTCTTTTTGTTACCATATTTTGCATGTCTCCAGCAATGATTACTGAAAGGCTGCAATTTTTATACTACGAAAAGTACATCATGTAGAAGGTAGCTTAGAAAACTTTGATATAACACACTTAATACTTTTGATTGAAGTATCTTTCCAAAAAAGATTTTAATTTATTGCTCTATTTTTATTTAGAAGTAATTTAAGTTTTACAAGACGTCATGAAAACAAAAATCTGATCGTAGTCCAATCAGAGATGGCTGTTACCTCGTAAAGTTTGACTCACCTCCGCCTTTACGAGCACAGACAATTTATGACGTAGCCAATATTGGTTTCGCTGACACCAACATGGCGGGCATCTTTACGGGCTAGTAATATGTTTTTATGATATCAACGTTTTGAATTTTGTTAGAATAATCTATTTAGGCATATTTATCACAGTGTTCTTATAACATTAATGGAAAACCAGTAGTTAAATACCGTAGAAAAATATTCATTATGCACTTGTTTTTAGGATCAAGAGATTGAGTTCAAATTACTTGGGATGATAGCCATAGTGTTTATGAATTATTTGGGCTATGGAGCCATACAATTTAAAATAAAATATAAGAATAAAAAACAATCCATATTGTGTCGATGAATTCATTAATAACTTAAAAACATTTTTATAATGGTAACAAAATAAAATTTTGCGGTCAGCGCCCAATCTCCGTGAGGCGATAAAAAAACAACAGCGCCTTTGTAATATTGGAACCGATTGGAATATTTAATTAAAAATCGGGATGAGCCACCGTTGTATACTCACGTTCGAGGGTACAAAATGGCGAGACGTGAATTTGCGATGCGTGTGATAATTATCGAAAATGATCAAATATTTGTTTTACTCTGTGCTTTTTAGGTGATGTTTTGCTGTCTGCTATTTGAACATTTTTTACTTATTATGTATTTATTTATTTATCATTGAAATTATAAATTGTGTATTAATTAGAATTACATAAAAACCAAGTTCTAAGGTTCATATAAATAGGAGTAAGTCCTATTGATATAACTCTTTGTCTTGGTTTTGACAAGACAGTCAAAACTCTTGGCGACTCGCCTCGCTCGACTCGATCCCTTATTTTTTGAAGTATTTTGTTATCTTTTTTTCCTTTTAATACTTAAAAATATAAAATAACGTTTCTCTCGCCAAGCTACAACAGCTTGTTGGCGAGATACGCTCGTTAACATTGAAATTTAAATAAAACTAAATTAAAATATAAAAATGTACAACAGCTTAATTTTTTTTTAGTTTACCATAGGTTATTTTATACCGGACTACTTCTGTTGTCCAGTACCGTTTGCTTCTGCTGAACAGGAGGTCCCTGGTTCGATTGCCCCGGTTGGCAAAAGTGTCACCGAGTTTTGCCGAAATCTCAGTAGTAGCACGGAGTAGAGTAACGGCAATAGGCTCGCCCCTATTACTCTGGAAGTTTATTCATAACATGGCGGAATGTGGGTGTAATATTACACACTTGTATGCTCACGGGGATTTATTGGTTTGGCTTTTGGTCTACCTTACGGTATACAAAGAAAAACAGACATAATAATCAAATAAAATTTAATTGACATTCATAAGCCATTGCTTAGTTCATAAATAACAGCTTTTTAATGTAAACACACAATTTTTTTAATGTTATAATATATCTCTTACTAGTCTGTGCTATTAGTAGCGATAGTAACGAGTGAGCGAAATCCAGGTATTTATTTTGGTGGGCATGTAATTTCTTTCAATGCCTATCCAATTTGAATTGATCGATATCGTCTCAAGTTGACCACCAATCAGACTTTGAAAATAGAATCAAAATTAACCGGCTTAGGGAAAACGTCAACGCAACGTTCCAAATAAAATTATAAAACCGAAGAATTAATTTTAAAAAGTTTGTCCCACATTCCAATATCAATCAATGTCCATTTTGATTATATAATAGGCTGAACCCCATGATTCCTTGGTCGCAATTTACGACCGCCGAGGCGGCGGCCCTTTGTAATTTATTAGCGAACGCGGGAAAGGGGACTTAGTCCTGCGGATTCATGGAATAAAATACCGCTTTATTATTGTTGTTACAAGCGTTGGTGTCCAAACTGATTTGTAGTCACAACGGCAGGTAGTAATTATAAGAAGGAGACGTCAAGTCTAGGAGTCATCATCATCAGCCCTTTATACTGTCCCACCGCTGGGCACGGGCCTCATCTCACTATGAGAAGGGTAAGGCCATAGTCCAACACGCTGGCCAAGTGCGGGTTGGCAGACTTCACATGTCTTTCGAGAACATTATGGAGAACTCTCAGACATGCAGGTTTCCTCACGATGTTTTCTTTCACCGATTAGCAAGCGATAATTAACAATTTAATACGCACTTAACTCCGAAAAGTCATTGGTGCGTGCCGTGGATTCGAACCCGAGACCCTCTGCGTAGCAGTCTGTCGGTCTATCCACTCAGCTATCGCCGCATTATTCTAGTTAGTTAGTTAGTTAGTCTAGGAGTGTTACTAGGCAATAAGCTTATTACCTATTGGTATCAATTTAAATATACTCCGTGATTGTTATGGCGATTTAATTATTACATGATAAAGTAGGCGTCAAATGCACAAATACATTTGCATTTTGTGACTCCTAAGTATGGTGTAAGTCACTGAACAAAATATAGACAATGGCATAGATTCTCCATTTAAATTATTAGAATCAACGTGTGTCTACATGCCATGTTTGTACTCGAAATGGTTTTACTTTAACTGCAGTATAGTTTAGTACAAGAGCTCGTTTGCAGAAATTTGTTAAGTACCTACATATACGTTCCTTCCATCAAGTGAATTCCCTCACAAACATTTCCTTTTAGGGAGAACATTAAACATTATAACTCATGTTATAATTTATGATGCAACGTTGAGTAATTGCTATAATTTATATCCGTGAAAAGGTATATTGATGGTGTCGCCGATTCAATCCGTACAATTTGCCAAAATGATTTCCCAAATCTCATCAATTTTGGTCGATCGAGAGATATTAACTTATCTCGTATCAATGTCATCATGAAATATACCTAATGAGATTATGTAGAGAGCTTAACATGAGTATTAGCTAGTTGGTTATTTTTCCTGAAAGTTCGATTCCTCCACAGCTAAAACTTTTATTTATAATTGGTAACTTAACGTTTTCAAATAAGATACGGCACAATAAAATTATGGTGATGATCCAAAACCTTCACACGCTGCTCAGCAATGTTATTTTTTATATATATTTTTTTTCGATGCATTCATAATTATTTAAGTTATACTTACAACTTTAACAATATCTGAAAAGAAACTGTATTTGATTTGACCTTAAAATTATACAACTTTGCCATTACATTATCACCAGTAATTTATACGCTGCGTCAATATGCCTGTGTAGATAATATTCCTTTCCTTTTTGCATAGCAGAAATGCACAAAAAAAGAAAATAAGTAATTTACGCATTTTAAACAACCGCATGAAACTGAAAACGAGGTTAAAGTCTATGGATTGAAAGGATGTGGGTAGGGTTCGAATACACTCTGCTTTAAGTACATAAAAGCCTTCTTTTCGGTTTCACTTACCTTTTCCCTTTATTTAAGGGGCTTTGCAATTGTTGTGAACAGGTTTTATTCATTAAGCCTTTTAACAGATTTCTGTATTGTCCTTTTGATGGAGGACTGTTTTATGTTCCTTAGGTGACAGTATCTCTAAGTAAAAATATATTTTTCAGAGGTACTATAGTTACAGTAAGTACATATACATTGTTTTTTATTTAACCTATGTTGTCCCACTGCTGGGCAAAGGTCTCCCTAACACTCTTTCAAGCATCCCTACCGTCTGCCAAATCTTCTTTTCTGCCGCCCGTCTTGCGGCACCCATTGCGTGACGATCTTCGCCCATCGGCTAGGATGCATCCGGATCACGTGGCCGTGGCATATACATAAATGTGTATTTTCTTTTGAATGTGTAGATATGTATGTATAGGTAGTAAGTAAATATTTAGATATAAGTAACTACACTATTGTATTAGGTTGTAACCTGTGATGATAGTTGTAAGTGGAAATAAAATAAATAAACAGTACTCACTGAAAGCATCGGTGATCTTTATCACTACCATTTATTTGATTACGCCAAACTAGAAACTTTTTGTGTGATAACAGATTAGGAATACAAAGTGAACTCCATTTCGTTCCGTAGTTGTCGTAAGAGGCAAATAAGGAAAATATACTTTATAAAAAGTATTTCGAAAACATCGACATTAAACCCGCTGCCAACCCCTCCGGCCAGCGTGGTATAGAAAGCCAAATCCTCCTGGAACCCTTTCCGCATTATTCCATATATCCCTTATCCTTTGTCTTTAGAGGAGTTCGGTATTGTCAACCTTTTTCTATTGCAATAGTTTGGGTAGGCAATCCGAGGGTGCATGGTGGGTTCCTCTTTCCTTCCATTAGGTTCCAAATCCTCCTATTGAATCACAATGCTCTTGTGACGTATGTACAGTCGAACAACTTCCCGCTAGACCACCATAAGGGCGAGAATCGCTCAGCAAGACATAGTCGCTTCCAGTGCTACTTTACACGCACATTGATACTCGTATACAAAACCAGTTTCTAGTGTGCCTCGACTCTAGGAGCGAGCCAAAGGATTTTTTTTTAACTGGTCCAATAAACAATAATCATCATTTTATTTGCCGAACAAAGGTAGATAAAATCGTCTTACAATTATACAAATTATTAGCGCTCTTTGCTCTATCATTTAGACGTACAAATATATTTTGCAACATTTCTTTAATAAAACTAATTTGAGCTAATTTTAGCCATAACATACCCAACTATTGCATATACACATGCACTCAATTGAATAATAATAAAATAAGTAATTTTAATGTGTTATACAATACATAAACAATTTTAGCAATTATATTAATTAAAAAAAACAATGTCGCAGAATAAATTCAATAGTCATCATCAACAATTCACAATAATATAGTTATAATGTAAGATTAGTTTATGTCAATAAAATTTATATAATCAGGTATAGTCTAGAAATAATATTATCAATTTTTTTAAAGTCACAATAGCATTTGTCAAAAAACGTTACAATTGTCATATCTAATTTTCTGTTAAAAAAACATTAATTGAGTAGTAACATTTGTTTACCAAATACTTGTTTAGATGTATTTTGAACATGTTTGAGCTCTGTGAGTTGAGATACTGTGATTGAGGTTGGGAGCTGCCATACAAAATATACTTTCGTGTATTAGGGTCGTACTGGCTTTGCATATACGAAGTCTATTGCTAGTTTTGTCTCTCCTGTTTCGCATAACTGTATCCCCTAACTTTTCAAATACATCTGCATTATTTTTTACAAAGACTGCTATTTCAGCCGTCGTCGCCCAGCGCCGACTTATTTGATTGTACATTGGGAGAAGTCTATCTCCAGTAGTGGACTGTGGGAGGCTGTATGTTGATGATGAAACACGAAATACAGCCTGATACATTAAAAAAAGCAAATAAAAATTTCACTGTTCCCAAACAAACAAATGGAAAACATTTCAATATTGATGACTGACGATTTCCAATGGGGGCTATAATCGTAAAATACTTGGGCTTTTCCACGCGTAATGTTTCAGTAATAAAATCACCTTGACTACATTTTATGAGTCTCGTTCAGCCGACATATAAAATAAGGTCAACGGCTATTCTATTAACTTAAATAAGTATTTTATATTTTATTTAGGGTGAGGTATAAAATTGAATGACTTGTTCAATTTCACATTGTTGTTTGTTTTGGTAAGACACAGTTGGTAGTCCGATAATTCAACGTACTAGTAGATACCTTTTCTATCTTTTACGGCCAGTGCCAATACTCGGGTTCGAATCCACGAAGTTCAAATAAAATGCGTATTAAATTGTTAGTTATCGCTTCAATAATTTGGATATATCGGCATATATCCATGCATTTGATAGATTAGAGATGCATATTTTTGACATATTCTCCATACCTATTTCTCTAATAAGATATGTATCGAACTTCGCGGATTCGAACCCGAGACCCTCTGCATAGCAGTCTGTCTGTCTCTCCACTAGACATTTGTTATATTAGCATAGATAATATAACTATACTAGATAGATATTTACTACTAAACAGTAAAAGCAACAGCCTTAAGCAGACTTCAATACATCACCGACTTACAATTATATTCAACTTTGAACTCGACACTCGATGCTTTGTTCAGACAATCTCGTCCATTTTTAATTGAATTTGGGATTCGCTTAATTACTTTAATTAAGACCTGTATTGTAATTTTATGTATATATTTGTCTTCGCTGAAATTTATTAGTTTTCTTCGCTCTTTTCTGTAACGATGATATTATTGTTGGTTTTTATGAAGTCGGTTAAAATCAGCACGGATTTATTCTTCGGTGTTTCGTGATAATGCTATTTTACTCATATTATTTTTTACATGCATTGAATTGGCACCAAAGCAGATGTCATGTTTAAACTACACCGGACACCTTAACGACCGCCCAGAGTTCCGCCACCCAATATAATTATGTATGTTAAATCACTGGCTGAGATTGCCTCCGTGGTCCAGTGGATGTGGTATGCGTCGGGAGGTCCCGGGTTCGATTCCCAGGTCGGGCAAAAGTGGTACCTACTGAGTTTTTCCGAATTAGCACGGAGTCTGGCAATGTGCCCGGTAACGGCAATAGACTCGCCCCCTATTACGTGGGATCTAAATTTCATAAGGCGAAATGTGGGTGTAATATTACACCTCTGCCTACCTCTTCGGGGATACAGGCGTGACTTTATATTTTTTTTTTATCAGAAGCAAATTAAATCTAAATCCGTTCCAACGTTCTAATTATGTACACAGGCATATAGTATGTATGTTTGCATGTTGACATAAGGATTTATTGTTTACTTTTATTGGTTAATGCTTAACTGATAAATATAATCATTTTTCAACATATCATACATAGGTAAGTGAGTGTGTGTGTGTAAGTGTCTGTTTTTAGTCATCTATCTATATATATAATGAAATCACGAGATGTATAAAGAATATCTTCCTTACACGAAAAGACAACAGCTCACACATAGTCCAATCAGTCAACAAAACAATATTTTCTTTGAAAAATTTCTTGATTAAAACCTTCAATACAATCAGCGTCAAACTGACAGTACCTCGTATCTTTAAAGTCGGTAGAATTACAGCGAGTACAGAAAGCAATCCACTCAAGATCTCGCGCCTCTTCGGTGATTGCGTTTGTATCGAGCGACAACCCTAACGACGTTTCCTCAGCCGACTCCGATAATGGATGCTTCTACAAATACGACAAATATATCATATTAGTTTGAATTTATTGAACCGTTCAGGTATCGGCTGGATTCCGGATATTATCGGTGAAGCTGTGCTTTTGATGATGAAGCAGGATATTGTTTTGGCTGGATATCGTTCAGAGGCTACTTTGTAAACAGGACCAATCTTCGTAAATAATTTTTGATAACTCCCGAACTGGTCAGTGTGGTGTCGGATTAAGAATACGGAATGTCACCACCCCATATCATCCCATGGGTGTCGTAAGAGCCGACACAGGGAGCATATTATGCAGAGAACAGCACTGTAAGAGAAGGAAAATTTGATACCAACCCAACCCGTTTGGCCAGCGTGGTATAGTAGGCCAATTCCTCCTTTCAAAGGAGAGGGCTAGTCCAGCAGTGGACTGTTTAAGGCTAATGATGAACTCCCGAACTAGTAAAAAATATATTACATCGCGAGGGACTTCAGTCCTTGAAGAGGATTAATATTCGCAGAGCTCGAGGAAATCTGACTAAAATTGGCCTACGAGTTCTGAGTTTCCTTAAAGTTCCCAGTCTTTTTAAATAGGCAGAAATAAAGGCGTGCTGAACATTTTTTAAATACCTACCACGAGTTCTTGACTTTAAAGTTTACGTAACTCGCTAATTCGCATTATTGACTAAAAAGAAAATAATAAGAAATTAGAGCACAGTTCAACGAGTAATAAAACTAAAGCGGAAGTGTTGTAATAGATGTTTGGTTCCCAATAAGCAAACCATTTTAACACCGCCCTTTCATTTTTTTAAATTTATTATTGAATAAATTTATTATTGAATTTTTATGTTTATTACCTAGATAGAAAATATGTGAAATAGAAACAGAGTGACATAGATAAAATGTGAAACATAACATTTAATTATGCCTCCGTGGTCCAGTAGATAGCTTATGCGACTGCTGATCGGAGGTCCCGCGTTCGATTCCTGGGTCGGGAAAAGTGTTACCCGAATACTCAGTAGCAGCCCGGAGTCTGGTGATCTGCCCGGTAACGGCAATAGGCTCGCCCCGTATTACGTGGGACCTAAAAATTCATGGCGAAATGTGGGTGTAAAATTTACACCTCTGCCTACTCCTTCGGGGATACAGGCGTGAGACTATAAATAAATAACATAAGGAAACATTTAATTGTGATTCAATATCCCTAGTGATTTATCCCGTGACGTTGTAATTTTCCATGAATAGGCCTGTGGCAAAATAAACTTGATAGTATCAAAGCGGCGATAAACAAGCTAAGCCATGTGTTTCATAGTGCTGTGCGGTGGTGCATTTTAATTGAAAATTTAATCACCACCCTATCGACTCCAATATTGGCTATTGAGCCGCTTTCCCGAATGCTCTCTGAATTTATGCGGCCATTAAAGTCTTTTGTGAACGCCACTGTGAATTTTCACAGCGTACATGTTGGAAAATGTAATTTTTGGTTGATTATGTTCCTGTTTGCATTTTATTAAGAATGAGGCAGTTTTTGGATTCCCTTTTGCAAGGGATGAAATAATAAGATTATCTTATAATTTCTTTAATGTATTTTTAAGTAACGAGAATGTTATAATAATAAAAGAATTTATTTATCTCCAAAAATTACACTCGTTACATAACTAAGTTATATTTGTAAGGGATACAGTTGACGGGGATGGGAAAATGTAATTTGTGGGAGATCTGCAATGGAGTCTAAACGAAGCCTAGGCCTGTATTTTAGAACTCCAGGCCCCCCTTTTAGTTCTATTTACACATTGTCAACAGTTATGTCATACCTGTGAGTGTGTGTTTGTGCGAGTAGGTATGTATAAGTGTGTGTTTGTGTGTGTGTGTGTGTGTGTGTGTGTGTGTGTGTGTGTGTGTGTGTGTGAGTGTGAGTGTGTGTGCGCGTGTATGTGTGTGTGTGTATGTGTATGTAGTATGCGTGCGCGTGTGCATGTGAGTGTGTGTGTTTGTGTTTGCTTGTAAAGGGAATATCTATTTATATACTATAAAGATACACTATACATATGTATATTTGTATTATTATAAATATAATTATAGACACCTTACACCATTACAGTAAAGAGGTTCTCAGTTTGATTATAGTCTAGTTTTAATAACCATTTGTAAACTTTAGTTTAGCATTCACTCTTACTACAATCTGCTATAGATATTAATTTATTTATTCGATTAAACAGCATTGCTCCTCTGAATTAGTAAAATGTTTGTGCAAAAGAGGTATTTACAGAGGCTGGGGTACATATGGCGTATTTCCTTCTGGAGTTTGCCATACTTTCTCTTTCTTAGACATAGACATCAGCAAACTTACGAAGAACTGTTTGCATGACATACAGCTGGCGAACAGTCAGTACTTGAGATTCTTCGTACAGTTTTGGTGTTGGGAATAAACGAGATTTTGATAAGCTGACTTTTAAAATTAACCTTTGAACTCTTTCAATTGCAATCATTTTTGTTTTGCATGCTCCACCCCAGGAAGTAATGCAGTATCTTATAATGGACTGCACTAAGGCCTCATAAACCATTCTTATAGTTTATTTATCTGCTACATCGCGAAGTTCTTTAAAAATGTAGGTTAGTTTACGCAACCTTTTAGATAGTGATTGGATATGGTGTTCAAATGTTAATTTTGCATCTATGTATTTCGATTCCTAAGTATTTTAATGTTTGAGTGGAGCTAATAACGGGGCAGTTACAATTTTGCATCGGAGGAAAATTACACTTATGTGCACGTAGAGAGTGAATATTAGCTTCAATGTTATTTTTTATTGAGAACACGATGAATTTTGTCTTATCCTCGTTTAAAGTAAGAGAATTTGAGGAAAGCCAATGGCAGATAGTATTGAAGCCAGCCTGTGCCTGATAGAAAAGTTCATTATACGAGTTTTCGAAAAAAGTTACTGCAGTATGATCTGCATATGCAAATATGCGACAATTTTTTAAATTAAAGGAACAGAGCTCGTTTATGTAGCACAAAAAGAGCATAGGTCCCAAAATACTGCCCTGTGGAAATCCAAACTCGACCCTGTGGTGATCTCCAATTTTTACTTGTTGGGTTCTGCCTTCGAGGTAATCTGACAGTAATTTCTATGGGGTACCTCTAATACTGTGTTTTTCCAGTTTTTGCACCAGGCGGGGAACAGAGACAGTGTCAAAGGCTTTAGCGAGGTCAAGAAATATAGTTAAGCATTTATGTTTTCGATCTAATTTATTAGACAAGAAGTTGACAAGTTCAAGAACAGCATAATCAGTAGAGAGTCTAAGCCTAAATCCATGTTGCGCTTTAGAGAGTAAATTGTATTCTTCTAGGTATTTGATTAGTCTGTTGTTGATTATGTGTTCAAAGTGTTGTCGAAATTGCGATCGGTCTGTAGTTACCGTTACTGCCTTTGTGCCCGGCCTTATGTAAGGGGTGTATCACAGCCTTTTTAATGCATCGGGAAATACGCCGCTATCGAAGCAGCGGTTTATCAAATCAGTCAGAACTGGTGTTATAGATTGAGCTATGTGTTTCAGGACGTCAGAATTAATTTGATCCCATCCAGGAGCGCAGCCACCTTTAAGTGATAGAATAGTTCTTTTAACTTCTTCCTCATCAGTAGGCAGCAGGACAAAGGAGTTCAGCGGTGGTCGGTATCAGTATTAGGGCCCGGAAAATGTGAGGGGATTCTATCTGACAGCGTCCTACCAATATTAGCGAAATACGCATTGATGCGATTGATTGCATTTTGGGGATCACCATCGGTTGAGAGTAGTTGCGTCGGCAATAGCTTTTGGTTGGTATTATTGGTGATTGTTCTGATAGTACTCCACAGTTTCTTTGAATTATTTTTTGAAGCTATTAATTGCTCTCGTTCATACTGTTTTTTTAGTTTTTTTTATAAATTGTTGCAATGATTTCGATATCTTATATATAGTATTATTTCTATGTGCTTTTAATTTTTTATGCATTTTGTCTCTATTGCGGATGCAACGGAGCATACCGATCGGCTATATATATATAACCCTAAATCTGCTTCTAGGAATTATTCGTTTTATGGAGTTGTTAGCAATTAAATTTTGAATAATTTTAATAAAAATGTTTGTGGCAATATTTAAGTTAGTTTCCTGAAATACCGTGTCAAAGTTATAACCATCACATTCTAACACAATTTTATTTATGTCCAACTAGTTGTTAATTTTGTACTTTAAAAGTTTACTCTTCATGGTTTCGGTTTGTAAACAAAAAAAGATTGCTGCGTGGTCGGTAATAGTAGTACCTAGAGAAAAGGTCATGGCGGTTTGTTTTGTTTTTACTATCACATGATCCAAGCATGATTTACCTCTAGTCTCGGTCGCAATTGCCGGCAAAAGGCCGTGAAAGCTAATAGTATCCAAATACGCAAGTGTCTCGTTAGAAGTTCCTATAAGGTCCCCGACTATCATAATATTTTTAAAGGAAGACAAGCCTTCCAATAAAATATGTAATGAGTTAAGAAAGTTATCAAGTGATATAAAGCTTGGTGACCTATAGATTGCAATCAGTACTATGTCACACTTTATCTTAATTGTTAGACAATTTGCTTCTGATAGGGAAGGTTCCTCAACAATGCAGTCTAAGTTGGTATTTGTGTAGACAACCACGCCATCATTCTGATTGTAATTGTCGTTGGTTTTATAGGAGTTATATCCCTGAAGCAATGGTAAGTTGACCACACGTGATAGCCAACATTCGGAAAGGACATGTCACATGTTAACTCAAATCTTTTAAGAAGTACTTGCAATTCATTAAAGTTACAAAATAAGCTGCGTATATTTTGTTGTATAATTTTTAAATATTGTCTAGGATTTTTAAGATAGGAGGTGCACTCCTCCGGTTGACATATCACTGGGACGGTTATATCAAACTGGTCAATGCATTGCATTATATTACTCGTAGGATGGAATGTAACGTTCTGTTGTTACCGGTGAGTATATTATGTGCGGTTTAATAAATAAATCCTGGTTGACGAGGGACAAAGTTCTGCTAACATTTAAATAAGTGTTGACACAATAAGTCACTATTAAGGAAATAATACAGACAGAAGACCATATAGTATTCTTAAGATAAATTCTCAAACTATCTGGCTTTGCTAGGAGTTTCCTGGTTAAATCGAGTATCTTATACATGCAACAGTAGAGGCGTACAATAACCATATTATATTGGATATATATATTATTACTATATTTTATATATCAAGCTTGTATCACAAAAATTATAATAGTGTAACTGTGTGATGAGGGCATGAATGGTTTTATACCTTGTATATCATTATTATATATATATAGTTATACTAGCCGTTTCCCGCGGTTTCACCCGCGTCCTGAGGGAACTACTTCGCGTGCCCGAAAAACCCAAATATCTTTCGGATCCCTATTTTTTTTCTAAAATAAAATATAGCCTATGTTACTCGCAGATAATGTAGCTTCCTAATGATGTGAAATAATTTTTTAAATCGGTCCAGTAGTTTTTGAGTTTATTCATTACAAACAAACAAACAAAAATACAATTTTTTCTTCTTTATAGTATTAGTGTAGATATTTGTAGATAGTAATATATTGGCCGTCCAATAACCTCTATATTCTAATCCTTTGCCTAGCAGTGGGATGAATAAAGCGGCTTCCAAATAAAAAAATCAAAGTCAGCCTTTACAAAAACGCTCAAGTTAACAACTATTGCGTTTTTAATTTTAATAACCAATACTAAAAAATTCTTAATTGAGTACCTATGACATTTAAAAGCCCAATAAAATGGTGTTGGTTCTAAAACAGGTTAATTATTATCCATACACCTTTGTTAAAAACGGAAATAGGTATCTACAATTATTTTTTCTAATATATACAAAAACATACTAACCGGTCTTCAAGATAATTACGAAACTCGTGTATCGAAAAAAGTCCGATTGTATCTGGGATTACTTAAGCAAGGTCATATGTATACTTATAAAAATCTGTTACGATTGGGCGCAAAAGCTAATATTTGGCATGTATGTTCGTACGTTCCTTGGGATCCCGATGAGAATTAACGGTACTTCCCGAAATTCCCACAGAATCTGTATGAAACGGTAAAATGAAAAAATTGCGGGTATAGTATGATATAATACTCAACTTTATTTAAGAACATATTTCTAAAACATACATACCTATATTACGCTTATATGCACTTCTAAGGACACATTAATGTACTAATTCAATTTTAAGAACTGTACTTACCTTTGGTTTAAAATAAATCGTAATAACTTACCACAAACATTTCCTTCTTTTTTGACATGCTCAACCTTTAATTACACTTATAAATATTTAATAGGAAATTGTATCTTATGCATGTGCTATTGTCGATTAACCAAAATAAATAAATAAACATTTACAAAAAAAGATTAACAAAAAGCAACCAATGTCATGTTTGCTTTAATCTGAGTGCCTTATATGAGAATCCCACTAGCCAAACATTGTAATTACATATTCTGGTATATTAGGTATTGGACTATTAGATATTGGATTGGATACAGTTATCTGCTGCGCTTCAGGTTCAAATGAAGATCTGAGAGAATATATTGAAAAGTTCAATCCTTGACGTGTGTTCTTTGGAATCTAAACGTCTTATGAGGAAGACAAAACGAAACTTTACTTCTTTTTGTGACAATACTTTAGTAAAAAACGTATCTATACATAATAAGTATTTCCTTTGTACATTTATTAAAATACTCTCTGTCCATATTCCTCAAACAAGTTCGTCCAGAATTGGAATTCCTCTTCTTCAAGTCTATTACCAGGTACTAGGATGTTACCAATGTCCATGTAGTCTTGTCCCTCAGTCGTGTATGGGATCCATTTCGCGCCTAGGGAATCATCTGGAGTTGGATTTCTGAAACAGATATAACACAAAATGAGACGAAAGTTGAAAGAATGCTAGTTCAATAATGGAAAATACGACGTTTTATTTTCTTAGAAGTGAGGGGTAAATTTCCAATAATCCTCTCTTAGTGTTTTCCTATAGGTACACCCTTGGAACATAATTATATTAAAATACAGTTTCTTGCTTATAATTACGTTGTCTATCAGTAAGTAACGGAAAAGCTTTTTATATATTGATAGTTTGTTGTAAGGACTTATTGGATGTGCTTATTGTTACGCTTGCTTTTCGCATACGCTTGATTTTGTGGTCCAAATAGTCGCATTTTGGATTATCAATGCATAAATAATATTACATTACACTTACCCAAACTTAGCAAAGTTGGTCCATATCTTTGTTACTTTTTCAACGAGTTGGAATGCTTCAGAGTTGACATCGATTTCTGCATTAAATTTTTTGGGATCGAAGATATACATTAAGTCGTCCATATGATTCGTAACTGTTTTATTACCGACGATTTCCGTCGTACGAAATAATTGGCACGCCATGTTCCTTTCAGATTTGCACGAAAATTTATATAGGTACACTTTATTTTTGGTCGTTCTAGCGCAGATTTTAACCCATTGCAGAATGCCAATCGACAACATATCTGCTGCGTAGAATTTTACTAACTTTATCCAATCGTCTGGTATTGTTATCGGCCCATTGAAATAATATTGTCTTATTTTCTTTCCTAGTCCCAGTTGCTGATTTACGGTCAAGTTCAGAGATACAAAATGTTCTGGAAAATTTCTCGCCAATTCCAAATGATTCGTTATGTAATCGCCAGGTTTGATCATAACCAACCCATCTTCTGAAGTGTATCCTGCCATTATGTCTATTCTATCTGCAATGTTACTAGAGACTACGCCTATTATATCTCCATAGAAAAACCTTTCATTATCACCAAATCGTTGTTCATCAACTACACTGAAATAAATATCTGATTTTTCAATAACAGATTTTTCAGCCAGGGTAACCGTTATCAACGCATTGACTAAAGCCTCAACTGGCTGAGTCTTAAAGAATTCATACAACTCTTTGTCATCTTCTGAATAGAAACCCAGTTCCTGGCTAAGCCCAACGCTCTGTCACGGGGTTGAAAGCCTTGTGCCCAGTGGTTAAGACACACTCCGCTTTGAGCTATAGCTCTCTTGAAAAGACCTTTCGACATAGGTGAAACAAGGTGGTAAGTAACACTGGCAGCTCCTGCGCTCTCACCAAATATAGTGATGTTATTCGGATCACCACCAAAAATTGCAATATTTTTGTTTACCCATCTAAGTGCTTGCACCTGGTCTTTCATTCCTGCGTTGCCTGGTATCTCCTCTGTATTTAAACAAAGGAAACCAAGAGCTTCAAGTCTGTAGTTGATAGTAACAAGAATGACTCCTTGTCTCACCAAGAACTCAGGGCCATAGAAGTCGTCTTCTCCAGAGCCGCTTGAGAATGCCCCTCCATGTATAAAAAACATAACTGGGAATGGCTTGTCAGGCTTGAGGTCAGGTGCGTAAATATTAAGATACAGGCAATCTTCACTCCCTTGATTTTTACCTCCCGTGAACCAATCGTATTGATAACACCTTGGACCAAATTCTGTCGCGCTACGGACGCCGTCCCATGGTTTTGGAGGTATAGGAGCCTGCAAATATATTTTATTCTTAGTATATTATACATAACTAATACAACTTAGTTGTCTAGTTGTGAGTGTCAATGATCATTAGTTTTGGGATGTTTGTTTTCAAACAAACCAGTGACTTGCAATTGTATAAACATAAATCTTCATTCATGTTATTATATTATGACCAATTAAAAGTCCTTTCCGATTATGGCTGTCTAAAATTATCTCTGACGTGAAGATGACTCTAAATAAGTTAAAAAAAATGTTTTTATGCGGTTTGGTAGTTGAAACCGCGAAAACAGCCAGTTATACCTATATTATTTAAAAGAGTGTACAAATTAGTTAATGTAAATAGTTGGTACTTAATCATCATCATCCTCCAAGCGTCATCCTAGTTATATAGAACTTGGGGTCCGCTTTCTAGTCTATCCTGATTAGACTGAATTAGCTTTTCTACAGAGCGACTGCCTGTCTGACCTCCGCAACCCAAAGAGATAGATTCGGTGTTCAGACTAGTGTCAGTTTATTTATAGATACTGGCTCTCTATAACGACTGTCAAAGATCTTCATGACAGCCGGGGCTGACGGCTTAACCTGCTCACCGAGGCACGGGACATGCGATAATTTGCAATTCAATACGCACTTAACTCCGAAAAGTCATTGGTGCGCGCCGTGGATTCGAACCGGATACCCTCTGCATGGCAGTCTGTTGGTATCTCCATCAGTACTTAATAGTTTTATACATAGCAACAGTACCTTGAATCTCAGATCTCCTAGCGGTGGTTGCGCGTATGGAACACCCTTAAAGCTGTAGAATGTGCCACCATATTTGTTTTCTACCAACACACCTTCCAATAATCCTTCAGTTACTCGAACACGAACCATCTTCTCTGAACTATAAACGGTTGATAAAACTGGAAAACTACACTTTCCACACATGAAAGCAAAAGAAATGTCTTATAAGCTTTTATAATATCAAATTAAATTTAGTTATATAAATAATATTATTATATTGACAACTGTTGCTAATAGAAAAAGTAAACAGGTACCCTAAGGCTACCACCAGATTATACTTTGCTTAGCGCAGAACGAATAAAATTTATTTCGAGTAATTTTTCTATCAAGTTATTTTCTTAAACAAACAGCAAAAAATCTATAGTACCTTTTGACGGATATCTGTAATATATAAACACGTGTGACCTCTAAGACTAGACAAAGCGCACTGGACTATTATCTATAATATAAAAATGAATCGCAAAATGTGTTGGTAAGCGCATAACTCAACAACGCCTGGACCAATTTGGCCGATTCTTTTTTTTAAATGTTCGTTGAAGTTCAGAGATGGTTTTTACGGCGAGAAAAATCTGATAATTGCCGGAAAACCCTAAAAACAGCGCTTTTCTTTTTCCCATACAAACGGTTTCTAACTAAAACGTAGAGTCAATCTGTAATTTATTACCGCTGCATAAAGTTCAAATTCGCGTGCGTGTTGATATACTTCTTTGTTTGATGGCAGTTTTGTCAGTTTCCGGACCTGAAGACTTCAGGACTGATCCAAGATGGCGGACGGGAAATCAAAGATGGCAGATTAGAAAATTTTAAAAATCAGTATGGGTATCGCCTTCGATATTGTAAGGGGTGGGGAATCGAAATACAACATTTATTTCGTGATCAAAGATGGCGGATGGGGAATCAATGATGGCGGATGGGAAAATTTAAAAAAATCAATATTGGTATCGCCTGCGATGTTAAAAGGGATGGGGAATCCAAGTACAACATCTGTTTCGTGATTCAAGATGGTGGATGGGAAATCAAAGATGGCGGATGGGAAAAATTTAAAACATCAATATGGGTATCGTCTCTGATGATTTAAGGGATGGCGAATCCAAATACAACATCTATTTCGTGATCAAAGATGGCGGATAGGAAATCAAAGATGGCGGACGGGATCTTTTTAAAGTCGATATGGGTAAAGTCTCCGATATTTTAAGGAATGGGGAATTCAAAAACACCATCTATTTCGTGATCAAAGACGGCGGATGGGAAATTTAAAAAAACAATATGGGTATCGTCTCCGATGTTTAAAGGGATGGGGAATCCAAATACAACATCTGTTTCGTGATTCAAGATGATGGATGGGAAATCAAAGATGGCGGATGGGAAAAATTTTAAAATCAATATGGATATCGTCTCTGATGATTTAAGGTATGGAGAATCCAAATACAACATCTATTTCGTGATCAAAGGTGGCGGATAGGAAATCAAAGATGGCGGACGGGATTTTTTTTATAGTCGATATGGGTATCGTCTCCGATAGTTTTAGGAATGGGGAATTCAATATTATATTAAAATCTATGTTTGTTTGTTTATCATTTATAGACTCTGAAATGATAAGGGAATTAAATAAAAACTCTTAAAAGGCGATACGGAGTTCGCTGGGTCAGCTAGTAATAGATAATTCTGTGTCATTTATTTATGCCAGAGATTGTGCTTATCTTGACGCATAGAAGCGGCTCACTATTATATTTACTGTTGTTCATTATATTTATGTTTCTTGTTTTTAATTAAATTTTGTTTACGTTTTGATAGCATTAAATCTTGCTTGGCGACGGACTTATTTATTGTTACGACGAGATAGATAGATAGATAGAAAATTCTTTATTGTACACCATATAGAATACAAATGCTACATATAATGTTATACAATTTTACAAATGTACAATAGGCGGCCTTATCGCTATAAGCAATTTCTTCCAGCCAACCTTGGGATGGACTAGAAGAGATCAGATAAATAAAAACAGTGGTGTAGTCATAAAATCAAGTAAGGATCCATATATACATACATAAATAAGTACATCAAAATAGTATATCACAAGTACATAAATAGATAAATACATGAATACATAAGTACATAAATACATCAATACATAAATATATAAATACATAAATAAATATAGTATACATATAGCTATACAAAATACATAGATACATTGAACTAAATAGAATATAAAAATTCAGTTACTTATCCAAGTAATGCTGTTTTATGGCGCTTTTGAATATGTTAAGCGAGTTTGCTTGCCTAATTTCTATCGGCAACGCATTCCACAAGCGTACTGCTTGCACAGTAAAGGATTTGTCATAAAAATTTGTGGAATGTGTTGGCATCTGCAGCCTCAGATCCTTAGACGACCTCAGAAACTTTGCATGTGTGTCATGAATGAACTTAAAACGTTCTTTGAGATACGAAGGAGTGTCCGGGTTGAATAGGATATTATACAGTAATGTAAGAATGTGAGTATTCCTGCGAAGACGAATTGGGAGCCACTTGAGTTTGCTACGAAATTCTGATACATGATCATATTTACGTAATTTAAATATGAATCTGATACAAAAGTTTTGGAGACGCTCAAGTTTATCAAGTTGCTCCTCAGTGAGGTCAAGATAGCTGACATGAGCATAATCGAGTACTGGGAGAAGTAATGACTGTGCAAGCGCAATAAAGAGATATATATATATATATTAATTTCACGGGACGTATAGACTTTACAGATGGCGATTACGGTTCTTTAATTAGCCAAAGTGACTATATTACAACAGATTGATGCACCGAGCGCTTAGCATCTTTATGACACTAGCTGACGGGTATTCCTCCATTGAAAACCAGATTGATAAATCTTTTTATTATTCTTAAAGCACAAAACATAACTTTATAATTTTAATTTATTGTATACTTTACATAATTATGTGACTGACGTCTAATCCCCCGTGTTCGATGTAGCTGACGATTAATTCATCATCACAAATTATGCAAAGAACCATCTCATAAAATTCGGAACGGTATAAAATACTTCAAATGTTTTTTGTCAACTTTCATAATAAATTTTATTATGCTATGATTGCTCCACCGCTACTGGATTAGCTGAAGCTCACAGCTCTCAGGCACTAAAACTATTGTTGATAGAATTTTAGTTATTCTTAGCCTGAAACTGCGTAAAGCGGTCGCCCGCGCGGTCCCATACAAAAATGCTCCATTGCGGAGACCCGCACGGGCACTCGTCGCGGGGAGCCGCGCCCCGCGAAACTACGAAGTTTAGGGCCAGAATCTACGTATTTTCAAACAAGTAAACTAATTAACAAAATTACGAAAATTGCCTTAGGAGGGAGCAAAATTGAACTCACAGTACATGTAAAAATGGACGTAAATAATTTTTTGATCCATTTGTAAAATAATTATTTGACAAATTTAAGTCCATAATATTTCTTTTTCTATTAATTTACTGAACTTCATAACTAATTCTCGGCATAGCAGCCTAGATTCAACAAACGCGCTTATTGGCTGTCGTTTTGCTAGTCGTCGTCGTTTGGCAACGTAATAATATATTAAATGTTCCATCGATACGACTGAACATGTACCCTGTTAAGTAAGTTGAACTAGCAACACTGCGTAATAATCCGGTCTCCGCGACGGGCACCTTTGAGGTCCTACGGAAACCGTCCGCGAGCACATACGCGTGTGTACGTACGTGTTCACGCAACGGGTGCCCATCGCGGGCGCCCGTTTAACGCAGTTTCAGGCCTTAAAGCACATCAATGGAACTGTATAATTTTCACAAGGTATAAAATAACTTTGTCCGTGTGGTGACGGATTAAGAATACGGAATGTCACCACGCCATATCATCCCATGGGTGTCGTAAGAGCCTACAGAGGGAGCATATTATGCAGAGAACAGCACTGTAAGAGAAGGAAAACTTGATACAAACCCTATACCCTATAGCGTGGTATTAGTAGGCTTAGTCCAGCAGTGGACTGTTAAAGGCTGATGGTGATAAAATAACTTTATAATTTATATTTTTGTATACTTTACATAAGCAATATTGAAATTGAAGAACTAAACACACTTTTAACGATCACACACGGGCTTCCTTCCACTAACCTAAAAGTAAAACCTAATAGGGCCTATCTATATTAACTGAAAGTGCTTTACAGGCATAGCAAAATCACACGTGTATCCATTGTTAACATAATTATGGTGTCATATACTGGGGTAACAATTAGTCAATCAAAATTTATTCTAAAAAAGAAATGTGCAAGAGTAACAGTTGTCTATAATCTGTAAACCACCGATTTCATAAGAGTTGGCTTTAAACAAAAGGTTGCCTGAAGTTAAATTGTGTGTATATATTGGAACTTAGTCTCTTTGATAAACGTAATTCTGAATAATTTAATATTAAATCTAATCTAAACTCTAATGTAAGGTTGTACCTAATATAAAAATAATTTATGCATGCCGGTCATCCATAAAACAATTAACAAAGGCACACACATATGTCACTGCTATTAGAGTATAATTATATCCCTTTACATCTATAAATTAAAAAAACGCAATGACAATTTGTTTAGAGTAGAATAAAAAGAACTTACATGAATTCTTGCTATTGAATGCTTGCTTGGTATACTTATACGAGTATCCAACATTAATAAAAACTAATCCTACTAATATTATAAATGTGAAAGTTTGTGAAGATGTATGTATAGATGGATAGATGGATGGATGGATGGATGTATGGATGTATGGATGTATGGATGTTTGTTACTCTTTCACGCAAAAACTACTGAACGGATTTGGATGAAACTTTACAGTAATATAGTTTATACATCAGAATAACACATAGGGTACAATTTACAAAGATTTTGTATAATGTTGCCATAATATAAGGAAAAGTATCAACAAAGTCGGCAAAAATCCTGTATTATCTGTATCTAATTTGTTTGCTTGGGTCAAATTTAGTAATTGGAATTTTACCCCTTTCCTGATGACAGATTGATCTGATATTTGGTATACACTCTTAATCTTGATGACAATATAAGATAATATTTCAATTATTGTAAATTAAAGATGGCTGCCGACACAAAATGGCGGATCACATATTACTTCACAACAACTTCAATATGGGTATCAAATGAAAGGGTTTGATTGGTAGAATGGAGCTCACTATGAAAAATCCAATATGGCCGCCGCCACAAAATGGCCGATTACCTATTTTGCACAAATACCTCAATATGGGTATCAAATGAAAGGACTTGATTCTTAGAATAGAGTTCACTATGAAAAATCCAAGATGGCTTTGACCGCAAAATGGCGCATTACATATTTTCCACAAATATCTAAATATTGGTATCAAATGAAAGAGCTTGATTAGTAAAATAGAGCTTACTATGCAAAATCCAAGATGGCCGCCGCCACAAAATGGCTGATTACCTATTTTGCACAAATACCTCAATATGGGTATCAAATGAAAGGGCTTGATTCGTAGAATAGAGTTCACTATGAAAAGTCCAAGATGGCCGCCGCCACAAAATGGCGGATTACTTATTTTCCACAAATACCTCACTATCAGTATCAAATGAAAGGTCTTGATTCGTAGAACAGAGCTTACTATGAAAAATCCAAGATGGCTGTCGCCGCGAAATGGCGCATTACATATTTTCCACAAATAACTCAATATGGGTATCGAATGAAAGGGCTTGATTGGTAGAATAGGGCTCACTATGAAAAATCCAAGATGGCCGTCGCCACAAAATGGCGAATTACTTATTTTCCACAAATAACTCAATATGGGCATCGAATGAAAGGGCTTGATTGGTAGAATAGGGCTCACTATGAAAAAGCCAAGATGGCCGCCGCCACAAAATGGCGGTTTACTTATTTTCCACAAATACTTCAATATGGGTATCAAATGAAAGGTCTTGATTCGTAGAATAGAGCCCACTACAAAAAATCTAAGATGGCTGTCGCCGCAAAATAGCGGCTTACATATTTTCCACAAATAACTCAATATGGGTATCGAATGAAAGGACTTGATTGGTTGAATAGAGCTTATTATGAAAAATCCAAGATGGCCGCCGCGCCGCCACAAAATGGCAGATTACCTATTTTCCACAAATACCTCAATATGGGTATCGAATGACAGGACTGGTAAAAAAAGGCTCACTATGAAAATAGAATGAGAAGTATCAACTAACAACAAAACTAAAAACTTGAAAATAAAAATAACTAAAAAAATTGTTTTGGGCGTAGCCAGAGTAAACATTATGATAGAAATTTCACTTGCGTGATTTTATACTTGTCTGATCAACACCCCTTTTGATTGATGAGAAGATTGGTGCGATCTGGTAGCTAGGACTTACCAAATTACTTTTTAACTTTTACTACATAACCTAACTACATAATAAAACGATGAGTTGGCGCGCTTAAGCACAGCGGGGTGGAGGGACGGTTTGATATGTACTTTTTGGTAATGCTTTCAGTTTTAATTTTTGCTGCTGTAATATTCAGTAGGTATATAAGCTCTTCATAACATCAATAATATACCTACATCCTAATCTTTACCAGAAGTTCGACGATTATGAAAACGAAAGTAATTTTTAAGTGCTATACGGCTAATCTGCAGAGCCGTTTGTGATGAAATTTGACATGAATAGTCAGCAACCCGGGGAAGTACATACGCTAATCTTTATTAAAATTTCATGCTGACGAAGCCGCGGGCGAAAGCTAGTATTATATAATTGCAATGCCTGTAACGGGTAAATTGTTGATTAATACATTTTATACATATTGACCATCCTTGTAACTACACAGTTGTGTAACAAATGTCTTTATCTTTTTCCTTGTCTATACGACTAACGTCTAATCTAATCCCTCGCAATGCAGTTATTGATTATTTTATCATCACAAATTATATAGAACAATATCATAAAGTTTGGAACTGGTATTAAATACTTCAGTCTTTTTTTGTCCATTTTTATATGCTATCACACCTAGCTCCACCGCGGGTGCGGCAACTGATTGCTGACTAGGAAACATTAATCAATATTCGCTATAATTCCTTTTATACCTATTTACAGAAAAAAATACATTCCTTTAAAAAAATAACACCCAGTTGCAGTTTCACACGAAATATAAATATTAAATGTTGTTGCGATTTCACCTGAAAAATAACTAGTTATCTATTCAATCTAACAAATGTACAGATGTGTTTAAAACACTGATGCAAGAATTAAGAAATTATTAATTACTAGAGGTTGCCCGCAACTACGCTCGCACATTTTTCTAATTGATTCATTTTTTACCGATCCTGTGAGAAATTCGGAAATTTCCTTCTTAGTGCACCCCTATGGTCCTCAAGGAACGCACATGCCAAATTTGAGTTTCTTGTGCCTAGTAGTTTTGGCTGTCGCTATCTGTCAGTCCATCAGTAAAGCGAGAATTGTATAACATGTAGTCATACACATAACTTTATGAGCATTCCTATAATTTAACATAAGTTTTGTACAAAGTCACACGCGGAGACAATGTGGTACGTGTGTAACACATGCGGTAATAGCACATGCGCATGCCTAATGCTTAGACTTTTTCCACTCTTGCACACGCTCCGCTTAATAGGTACTGTAACTTAATACCGTGTGATTTTAAATCTTAAAAACAAACTGTGATTACAATCGTGTTGTTTTGTTTATTATCAAGTTCCTCAATAAAGAATGATTTAAATCTGAATCACTCGCCTCACAACTTGTACTTATTATGTATATTACTTATGTATTGCAAGTACTTTTAATATTTTTTTTTAGGTGAAATTGCATTTGGGGATGATGCTACTAACCACATTGGTATTCTTAGTGTCCGATCCTTTAATGTTTTTTTTATTTATTCTTAGAGCTAGCGCTATCTTTTTTCAGCCAGAATAAAACAAAATCTGCACGCTTAATTTAGAGGCAGTACAATTTTTGGTCTTATGAAATAAAACTACACTTGGTTCGTACTAAGATCGTTGTCCTGACTCACGTAGAAGTTGAGTGCTTCGATACCCCATTCAGAAGAGGTATGACTTGGATTCTACCAGTAGAATCTTTAGATATGGATTGGGTTTGCCGGTAAAAGGAGTGGCGATTGCTGGATTGATCCTGCACTCCCGTGCATAGTTAAATTTTACGACACCGTGACTTACCTGGTAGATGTTTGGTATACCTGTGTCAATCCCTAAGCAAAGGCAGTTCATAAGGTTTCCCAACTTTCGCTATAAGTAGGTCACCAGAGTAATACCGCTACCGTTTGGTTGCCATAGTAACTATTCGTTCTTCGTCGATAACGTGACATATCGAAAGCGTATGCTAGTTCCATAGATTGTTGCACAATACCCAATAGCGATATCGCTCAGTTGTCTAAGCATATCATTTTCATCGTGTAATCGAAGATACCATTTCGTAATAAAGCAACTATGTGAGACTGTCCTAATTATTACCTATCTATTTTTTATTTATTCATAAGGATCGCCAACAAATGATACACAATTCTTACACAATAAAAGATGTTACAATAATACATACTTTGTGCTCATTCTGTTATAAGCAAACACAACTAACAATCTATGCTAATATTATAAAGCTGAAGAGTTTGTTTGTTTATTTTAACGCGCTACTCTCAGGAACTACTGGTGCGATTTGAAAAATCCTTCAGTGTTAAATAACCCATTTACCGAGGCAGGCTATAGGCTAGTAATAGTATAGGCTAGTAGCACTAAATAACGCGGGTGTAACGGCAAACTCATCTAGTATCTTAAAACAAACATATTATATTTCATACAATGCAGTCATATCTTTGTACATACTAGGTATATTGAACTAGTTTTTGTTTGTAAACATGTCGATAAATTGTTGAAGACAAAGTTTATTCACCTATTGTTTATTTATTTATATATTATAGTTATCAAATTGTTATAGTTAGAATAATGCGTATAGGTGGAATATACTAGTGTGTATATTTTATATGTTTACGAGGAACTACCCCACTGCTGGGCATTAAGTGGCCGTATTATTTGTTGTAATCGGAGATTATGCGCAATTGCTATGATAAACGCCTGACAAAAAACCTTAATAGTCCATTGAAATGTTACATTTTGTGTGGATCGCTAGGCTGAAGTCGTTCTTATCCGCGATGTGTGGTTCAGGCCAAGTGCGGGTTGGCAGACTTCACATGTCTTTCGAGAAAATTATGGAGAACTCTCAGACATGCAGGTTTCCTCACGATGTTTTCCTTCACCGTTTAACAAGCGATAATTAACAATTTAATACGCACTGAACTCCGAAAAGTCAATGGTGCGTGCCGTGGATTCGATCCCGAGACCCTCTGCGTAGCAGTCTGTCGGTCTCTCTTCTCAGCTTTAATATGGTTTGAAGAAAAAAAGACAAGAAATAAATATCCTTGTAAAAAATAATAATTTAGATTCATTTATTGATATATATACATATATCAATAAATATATTATTTATTGATTTTATATATATTTGATATATATTTATTGATTTTATACTGATGCAATTTAGAATTTTTTTTCCTTAAGGCTATGTTACACTCTTAGCTTCATAATAATATCAGCATAGAGGCGTCTACTGCTTGTCAAAGCCCTCTCACAGGGCTCTCCACACAGACCGATCTTGAGCCGCCTGCATCCAACCGATTTAGTTTTGCTTATTAGAAAACCCTTTGCCCATGTTCTTTATAAAGGTTTGTCCAGAAGTCTTGTTCTTCTTGATCAGGGGCAGTGCCTGTTTGTAGCTCGTTGCCAAGGTCCATATAGTTTGGTGTTTGGTTGGTGTATGGAAGCCATTTGGCACCCATGGAGTCATCAGGTGTTGGGTTTCTGAAATAATTGTATATCATAAATATGTTTTCGTTTTGTTTACTTTATCATAATATTCAACATTTGAAATAATTTAAAATCATATTTAGTAGGTAAAATCAAAATTACAACAACAATTTTGTAGAATACAAATTTTACAATTCGAAATATCGGCACCAAAAGGTGATTTGAAAATTCCGAGCTAAAATTGCCGTCATTTTAATGTCGATATAGGTTTAGTTGTATGCAAGGCTAAATTTAACATTTCAAATAGTTAAGTTCTAATATTTAAACGGCAGGTAGCTAGTTAAGTCTTGTGACATTTTTTATGTTATAAAATTAAAACTTACCCAAACTTAGCAAAGTCGGTCCATATCTTTGAAAACCTTTCAATTAGTTGGAACGAGCTAGGGCTAATTTTTCCAGGTAGAATTGTCGCGTCGAATAAATATGTAAGTTCGTCAGAGTGACAACAAACCTCCTTGCCCTTAAGAACGTCTCCAATCCCAAGCATTTCACATGCTGCATTCCTATCGGCTTTACATGAAAATTTGTACAAGTATAAGTTATTTTTCGTAGTTGCTGATACGGTTTTTACCCACTGCATAGTAGCAAACACAAACAAATCCATAGAATAGAATTTAACTAATTGTTCCCAATCGCTATCTTTGATTGGATTTTTGAAATAGAAATTCCTCATTTTCTTTCCAAATTCTAGTTGCTCGTACACTGGCAGAGAAATCGCCAACGGCTTGGGGACAAAAAATTCTGGAAAGTGCTGAGCCAAATCTAACCTAGCCTTGTAGGTGTCAGGGGTGGATCCAAAATTAATAAGACCTTCGTCAGATGTGTATCCTATCATAATGTCAATGCCCTCGTGAATACCACCGGACAACACATCAAACATGTCTCCGTAAAAAAATCTCTCATTGTCACCAAACTTTTTCTCGTCGACCACACTAAAGTAAACCTCTACTTTCGTTTGCGCTTTCTCAGAAAACAAAATAGGTACTTGTGCTTTAATAAGTGTTTCTACTGGCTGTTGTTTGAAGAATTCATATAACTCCTTATTATCTTCTGAGTAGCATCCTAAGCGTCTTGCTAAGGCTAATGCTCTTTCCCGTGGTTCCCAAGCTAGAGCCCAGTGGCAATTTGAAACACCACTCATTATAATAGCTCTTTTAAAAAGTCCCTTTGATATTGGTGATATGCAATGATAGCTAGTACTGACGCCGCCTGCGCTTTCACCAAATATAGTAACATTGTTGGGGTCGCCGCCAAAATTGGATATGTTCTTATTGACCCATCTAAGTGCAGCTACTTGATCTTTCATGCCCGCGTTTCCAGGTACGTCTTCAGTATTTAAACAGAGAAAGCCTAGTACTTCAAGCCTGTAGTTAATTGTGACCACAACGACGCCCTTGTTGACGAGAAATTGTGGACCATATAGTTCATCATCGCCACTACCTCCAACGAAGGCTCCTCCATGAATCCAGAACATGACTGGTAGAGGTTTCTCGGATTTAACGGTTGGCGTGTAAACGTTGAGGTACAAACAGTCTTCACTGCCATTGTATACGCTGTTCATGAATACCTCAAACTGGTGACATACCGGACCAAATTTTTTCGCTTCCCGTACTCCGTTCCATGGTTTTGGTGGTTGAGGTGCCTGCAAATGTTATGAAATATTTAACATAAACCACCAATCATCACTTAACGCCTTCCTCTATCCACTAAACCATTGTATTTTAGTGTGTGTTAACTTTTTAGATAATGGCATATTTCACGAAGTTTCATCACAAGCAAGTAAGCAAATTGAAATATTTACTTATTGACAAGTACCTAATACTCAAATGTCTTAAACTTATATTTGTGTATGGCAATGAGTATGTTGATTTGAATACTGTATATTTATTCATATATTATAGTATATTATTATTAAATATTTATACATATTTGTAATGACTGACTCAAACAGTGATGATGATAGCTTTGCAACCGCTACTAGCCTCGATGACAGTTTCGCTAGTTTGCCCTCGCTCGCTGATAATCTTCAGTCTCGGTTTTCTGACGTGCCGAGGAACTTTAATGTAGTCCATATTAATGCTCAAAGTATTCCTGCCCACTTCCCGGATATGCTGGCAACATTTGACTGTAAGAACTTACACGCTATTCTTGTTTCGGAGTCATGGCTAAAACCATGTCTACCCTCAACTTCCTACTCTCTTCCTGGGTTCCATCTCATAAGGAATGATCGTGCGGTCGGTGGAGGTGGTGGTGTTGCTATGTACTTACGTGCCCAAATTCCATATCGTGTAGTAAGCACTTCTTCGCAGCCACCTCTGCTAACGCCGGCGAGCATCTTTTCTTAGAAGTGGAACTTCATCATTCTAAAGTTCTTCTAGGAGTTTATTATTCCCCTTCGTCACGCTTAAACTTCTTTCCTTATTTTGAACACCTCCTAGAAACTTTGACTCCCTCTTACAGTCACACAATTATAATGGGTGATTTTAACACTTGTACTTTAAAACAGGATGCAAGATCGTCCACTCTTTTGCGTATTTTAAACTCTAGTAATTTATCTGTTCTTCCTCTTGATGCCACACATCACTTTCCAAACTCTGTTCCTTCTCTCCTCGATCTCATTTTTGTATCATCTCCTACCTTTGTTTCCAAGCATGGTCAATTCTCTGCCGCCGCTTTCTCCTACCATGACTTGATCTATCTTTCCTATAAAATACGCCCACCCAAGGCTAAACCGAGGATTATTATGCAGCGTAGTTTCGGTGGGATGGATCGTTCGAAGCTCTGCGAAGATGCGAGTAAGCTTGATTGGAGTCCGTTGTTTGCCTCAGACTGCATAGACACCAAAGTGCAAATATTTACAGACAAATTAATTCAGTTGTACGACATACATGCGCCTATCAGAGCTATAAAGTTAAAACATCTTCCATCGCCTTGGCTGACTGATGATATCAAAAACATAATGTCTAAAAAAGCTGCAGCTAAGGCGCGGTATAAATGTCGTCCAACCCCTTATAATTTGGAGAAATATATTAGTGCAAGAAATCTCTGCAATAAGGTGTGTAGGAAAGCACAACGCCAACATATTCACAACTCTGTTGAAAATGGAGACCCAGTTGAAGTCTGGAAATTTCTTAGAACGATGGGAGTTGGTAAGTCGCGCAATGACGCAATCCCCAAAGACATTCATTTTGATGCACTCAATGCACATTTCACTGCTTCGTCCAACTTTGATGGGACAACTAAAACGAATACTTTAAAAGATCTTTCACTTATCCCAACTCCCAAATATTCACCTTTTGTTTTCGAGCAATTTTCCGATTGTGATGTTAAAAAGAGCATAATTTCAATCTCATCCAATGCTGTTGGTAATGACTGTATCAGCCGAAACATGATCCTACCTATCCTTGATGAAATCCTCTCTGTCCTATGTCACATCTTAAATCATTCAGTTGCTAGTGGTATCTTCCCATCAGCATGGAAAGATGCACAAATAATTCCGTTGCCGAAGAAACCCAAACCCTGCTCCTTCTCCGACTTCCGATCTATATCCATACTACCATTCCTTTCCAAAGTCCTCGAACGTCTTGTATATACACAACTAAGTTCCTTCCTGTCCAAAAATGCTCTCCTAAATCCCTTTCAATCCGGTTTTCGTCCTGGTCATAGCACTACCACGGCATTGGTTCACATCACCGATGAGATTAGGTTGGGCATGGATTGTGGAAAGCTCACCCTTCTATCTTTACTTGACTTTAGCAATGCTTTTAACACCGTGGATTTCCACATCCTGCTTGGCATACTCCGCTCTATTAACATATCTCCAACGGTAATTGACTGGTTTCGTAGTTACTTGTTTGGACGTCGTCAGCGTATACGCATTGAAGAATCATACTCTTCATGGTGTAATGCGACTGTCGGTGTACCACAAGGTGGCGTTCTCTCTCCATTACTTTTCGCAATTTTTATAAATTCTATCTCCAAACATTTAATTTCGTCCTACCACCTTTACGCAGATGACCTGCAAATACACTCACAGGCACCATTAGAATCGATATCTAATGCGTTCTCTATTATTAATACGGACTTGGCGCAAATCTGTGAGTGGAGTAAAAATTATGGACTTATGGTTAATCCAACCAAAACTCAGATCATTCTGATTGGCAGTTCCAGGATAATCTCTAAGATCAATTGGTCACTTCTGCCTCAGATTCTATTCAATGGAAACATTTTACCGGTTGCAGATAATGTAAAAAAACTGGGGATTTATCTGGATAGAACTTTATCCTGGGGCCGTCAGATGCAGGAGACAAGCCGTAAAGTATTTGCTTCAGCAGGGTCATTACGTAGGCTGCGAAACTTTCTTCCCATATCCACCAAAACTGCGCTTGCACAATCTTTGCTCCTTCCAATACTCGATTATGCCGATGTCAGCTATCTTGACCTTAATGAGGAGCAACTTGATAAACTTGAGCGCCTCCAATACTTTTGTATAAGATTTATATTTGGTTTACGCAAATATGATCATGTATCTGAATTTCGTAGCAGACTCAAGTGGCTCCCGATTCGTCTTCGCAGGAATACTCATATTCTAATCTTACTATACAATGTACTGTTTAATCCTAATACACCCATGTATCTCAAAGAACACTTTAAGTTCCTTCATGACACACATTCAAAGTGCCTGAGGTCGTTGGAGGATCTGAGATTGCAGATGCCACCGCATTCCACAAACTTCTATGATAAATCCTTCTCTGTTCAGGCTGTGCGTTTGTGGAATGCGCTGCCAGTTGAGATTAGGCGAGCAAGATCACTAAGCATTTTCAAAAATGCATTGAAGCAACACTATTTGTCAATGTAATTCATCATTATTCCTCAAATCCCTATATGATTAAATGTGATTATATTTATATATATTGAAATATATAATATATATATGTATATATAGATATATATAATATATTATAAGTATGTATATATATTTTTTGTATTTATTTGTATTTATGTATATGTTAAAACAAATGTTATGATTCATCTGTCACTACACCATCAAAAGACGTTTTCTTCTTCTAAGGTTATGTCCATTATAGTCTGGTTGCCTGGAAGAAATTGCTGTTTGCGATAAGGCCGCCAATTGTGCATCTATTGTTAAAATTATTATTTTTCCTTGTATTTGCATTTTTGTGGTGTACAATAAAGAATTACTTACCTTACTTACCTTACTTACCTGTACACGCTCCTTCGGTAATGGTCGAATCTCAGATTGTTTTCCTCAAAAAGTGATTTTAATTCTGAGTTCAGTTGAAATGTATCATAGATTACGAAACAATATCTTCTTACCTTAAATCTGAGGTCGCCTATTGGTGGCTGAGCGTAGGGAATGCCTTTGAAGCTGCAATACATCTTGCCATTATGCTTGTTGTGTAACACCTCTCCTTCCAGCGTTCCTTCGTTGACATTCACTTGCACCATTTCCGCTCTTTCAAACCACACTATAGGTAGTGTAAAACCAATGCACTTCAACAGGCGATATAGCCAGCTTGTCTAAAAAAAGCCGTCTTGTCTACTGATTTGAGTGGCTTCTATTGATATACTGATATAAATACGTAGTCCTATCTTTCTTTGCGTTTTATCACTTTATCTTATTCATTAATCTCACGCACAGATTGTCAAAATTATGTCATAGGTTTTTACTACCATGTTTTAGTCATAGTTCGGATGTCAGATGGCTTATGTTATTCTTATAAGAGATACAGTTGTGTTGATCTAGTAGTTTATCGAGAAATTTGTGTAAAATTAAACAAAATATGTCATATTATCGATATAGACATTTCTTAAGAAGTGACGCAAACAAAAGTAATCACACTTCGGTTATGTTGTTATCTATTTAAATCAGTAATTTCATGTTTTTGATATGATAAGATATTATCTAATAAATTAATAAAAATGCAAATATAATATTACATGTGCATTTGCCAGTTACATATGCTGGCAACTTTGAACTCGAATATCAGGCGTTCACTTTTGAATTCCCAATTCAAATTTGCGGTTTGCTAGCCTGGTGGTGGCAGTTAGAAATATAGCTCTTCTAAAAAAGACCCTATGAAATTGGTGATATGCAATGTTTCTAGTACAGAACCTGCTGGCGCTCTCGGCAGATATTGTAATATTGTTAATTTCAGTAATGTAGGTCCTCGCTAAAATGTTTTCCTGCGTTTCTGACTGTCTAACAGACAGCGCACAGACGAAACTTTTTGGCGCAATAAGCTATCTGGCATTTATGTATCCCCCTACGTTTCTATAGGAGCGTAGGGGTGCACTAAGAAGGGATTTCCTGATTTTTTTACGGGATCGGGCTGAAATAGTTAAAGAAATTTAAAAAAAATCTGCGAGCGTAGCTGCGGGCATCCTCTAGTTCAATATAAAATTGCAGGAAGTAGGTAATTTAAAGAACATCAAATCACAACTACACAGCAAATGTAAAAAAAACCTATAAGAAACCAAGAAGAGTAACTCACGAACACCAATACGTATCATCAAAATAATTTATTCGCAGCGGATATTTTTTGCCAAATCATACAACCGTCGAAATTATTATAAAAACGATTCCCTTCGGTTGCCATCACTCTTTCCTTATCACGGACCCTCGGCGCGCGGTGACCCTGCGAGAACTGGGTCACCGTTGGAGGTAGGGTTGCCAGGTGGCCGGGAAATCCGGGATTGTCCAGGAATTTTCCCGGTATCGTCCCGGAATTGTCCCGGAATTAGGCGTCTCGTCCCGTGCCCAGTAATTAGATCTTACTGTTCCGGATTCCGAACATATATAGATCTACTTCATCGGGTCACACGCTAGCAACCAACTGACAACAAACCAGCTGACTGACTGTCATATGTAACTTTGTCTAAAGAATAAAATCTTTTATTTACTAGCAAATGTAAAGCAATCCCCCGTCCCCTTCGAAATTTCTCGGCATTGATACGCCTGGAGCTGGCAACCCTAGTTGGAGGTCATAAACGCGCGCACTCGTGTGTACTGGCACATAGGGTTTACTGCTCAAACTCTCTAGACGACCACGGCGAAATGTTTCTTTAGTAAACTTGTGTATAAAACTGCTTGTTGTATGTGTGTATTTCTTGTTTTTATACTAGATGAGCCCGCGGTTACACCCGCCTTATTTAAGGCTTCTGCTCCGCTCCCGTGACTCATAGCGTGATGTTATATAGCCTATAGCTTCCTCGATAAATGGGTTATCTAACACTGAAAGAATTTCACAAATCGGACCTGTATTTCTTGCGATTAGCGCGTTCAAGCAAACAAACAAACTCTTCAGCTTTAGGGTAGACCGGGTACAATTGTACCAGGGGACGATTGAACCATCGCAAATATCTTCTAAACTAAGCGTCGTACTGTTGTGTGAGTCTGAATCAAGCGCGCCCCCGAACGCGGGCCTCTCAACCGCCAGTCTCGCGCGAAAGCGAGACGAAGCGGGCATGTGTGGCGGCAAGAGGAAATTTCTGCGCATCAAAAGTAACATTTTTGTTGTAATATTTTTTAGTTATATCAGAAAATCAATGCTTTATTTTTTACCTGGTGATAGTTTAAACGCTTAGTATAATTAACAGCAATGTATTTTAACAGTTTTTGTGTCATATAGAGCTCGTATTCACAAGTAATTTACCTTTTCTGTCAAAATGACCTTGAGGGGACAATTGTTACAATTTTTTGGGTATGGTTGTACCGGTACAACTGCCCCCGTGGTACAATTGACCCCATAAGGCCGTTAAATTATGTAAGTCTTCTTATTTATTTATACGGGACAAAAATTTTAAAAGGTAGAAGATTAAATACATATTACCCGACTTTTCGGTTGAGTTACATCAACCGTGGTCGTGGGGTAAATGAATATATTTTTTTCTGCCCAAATATTTATATTTTGAGTATAATAATATAAGGAAAAATATTAGCCAATTTCTGAAAAACATGCAACTAGCCTATTGCACCAGAGGATAGTTGTACCAAGGGGACAATTGTTCCATGTCCCTTTCCATACATTATGATAATTGATTATTTGCGTGTTTTTTTGTAGTTCACCACAATTATAACAGCTATATAGTGGCTTCTATGACTTAATTAACCATGTTTTAAAGTCCTTACTATAGAATTTGTTGCTAAAGATGAAAAAAAATATGTTTTATGTTTTTCAAGTCAACGAAAGCTTTTTCAGTTATTTGTGTAAATTGTTTTGTTTTTTAATCTTATTTACATAAAAGTTTGTACCGCCGAGTTAAAGCCATAATTAGAAAAACATTTATTTGCTTAAAGACAGTGTTTTATTTCTTTGGTACAATTTACCCCGTTATGGGGTACAATTGTACCAATTTCCGAATTCTGTTCAAAGTCAAAAATAATATGGTTATACTGTTTCTATAGCCATAAAAATAGTTCTATCCTCTAGCTAATTAAAATAGCTATCGTTGAGTATTAACACTATTTAATAAATATCAAAAAACAACTAGCAATTCAACGCCAAAGGCAAAATGGTACAATTGTCCCCAGTCTACCCTATATATTAGTATTAGATTAGATATCAGCGTTGTTTAGCTGCAAGGCTTGGTTTGGCTTTTAGCCTTCTTACAAAATTTTTCTTATACCGTTTTTCTTTACCATCCCAACTGTCGGGTTGGGAACACCGCGGTGATTTTAATGAGTAGGCCCGAACATTTTTAGTAGAATTTCACAATCCCATTCCACCGGGCCGTGAGCTCCGATATTGAATGACGAAGGGGTGTGAGCCCGCAGCTGAGTTCTCCACAAAAAAATCGGTGGCATCTATCGCAACTACTGTACTATATTGTACAGTAGTTGCGCTTATGCTACGATTGCTGTTTGAAAAATCACCCACCCAGATCAAAAGATCACAATTTCACATTTAAGCCGGTGTAGGTACTCCTTACATGAACCCATGCTTGATACAAGGATTGAATTGAACTGGAGGTACTTTTAATGTAATTTACTTTAATGGTGAATTTTTAAGCCAAATTACTAATTTTGTGACTTGCGACACAAGCATGACAAACAGTTAATTAAACATTGATAACAAGCGAGATTATCTGCTCAGAGGGTCTCGGTATGACATGACTGTATCTACCGCTGATCTGTCGATTTCGTCATTTATCGCTTGCTTAATGATATACCTAGGATAACATGATACAATTTTATTTGTCGTACTCTCGATGATTGACTTATTTGAATCTATAAATACGTCTGTTTTTCCCCAACGTTTCAACCTGCTTGCAAAGATCGTGGTCGCGGAGGGAGGCCCTCCGGAATGAGGAATTGTATGATGTATATAAATCGTGAAAGTTTAATATCGATTTTTAGGATGACACGGTAAGGAAACTTGTATAGTTTCTCTATAATGTTCTCAAAAGTCATTTGAATTCTGCCAACGTGGCCTGCGAGGTGGACCGAATCCTTATCACAGTTAGAAGTTGCGTGTGCCCAGCAGTGAGCCAGTTTATATACTAGGCTCAGTATTATTATATTCTTACAGCTGGTAGTGAGAACAATAATTTAGATCATAGAAAATATCCCAGGATAAATACCAAGTCAATTTCAAATAAACTGAGTATTCAATTAAACTGAAAACAACAAGACATAATTTTACTTTGTTTTTGCAGTTCCAGGCCAGGGCCAGTTTTAGTTTATGGTTTGTTTATTTATTTACGGAATATTAATTGAAAGCGAGATTTATGCAAGACCATTTGTATATCATAACAACTTTGTTTTTATAGGTTTCAGAAGTTGAAAACATAAAACAGAACTCTCTAAGATCATATTGTTTCGTCTGTCTGCCTGTCTGGCTTCTTTGGCGTAGACTCGAGTGTTATGTACGATTTCCGTCAACCAACGCGCGTCGTAATGCATCTTATACTATGTTAAAGGAAATTCAGGCTTCTGTACAATAGCTAAGAATATTATTTGCATGCCATTTATACTGCTTGGAACTTAGAGTCGCGTGTACATGCCTAAATTTCAGCACAGTATAAATATATTCCGGTTGGTGGAAATAGTACATTATGCGGTCGATTCCAACATTAGAGAACACTGTGTGATCCAGAAATCGTTGCTTTGAGCAAAGAGCTCAGATATTCACATAGAGGCGCATTTCCTATGGGCGCTCTGAAAACAAACTTTCTGTGACCCAAATTGCCGCTTGGCGGCGTGGCAGTTGCGCTGTGACAGCTGTCTCTACGAGAGCAAGAGAGAAAACCGTTTCTCCTGTGTATCTTAACTACGAGAACAAGAGAGACGGAGAACGACGGTAGCGCCGCCAACGGCGCCAACTACGAACTAAACTGGAGACAGTCTCCACTTGGAATCGGCACACGATATCCTTAAGAACTGCGCGTCTATGTAAATTTGTATTCATTGCTTTGAGTCAGGGTAGTTTTGTGTCCGTTGTTTTTATAATATAATAATCCTTAGCAACAAAGGATTAATAAAATAGCTGGAGTGGCAACAGTCTATAAAAACATAAAGCTTTTTTTAACAAAATCGTACCAAGTCATTTTTCTCATATTCAGAGTGCCATCATAAACAACTCCCCACTGCCAAGACTGCTTCCAAGGTCTGTGTACGGTGTTATTAAAAATTGTCAAGCCATTAATAAATATTAAAAGCGATATCGATATAAAATGTAACCCAGGAGGTAAGATTTTATACTGAGATGAACTTTCAACATTGAAAGCCAAAATAATTCATGCAGTGAAACGGCTACACTGTGTAATGGCAACCGTGTGATAAATAACATCGAATTACAAACACCACTCCACACCACTCAGATCAAATCGATCAAATGTGCCAATCACATTTTAAGAACTCCCTCGGTTTCATAAACATGGGAGACCAGACCAGTTAGGAAGAGTACCTTTCTTACCAAAATCCAGGCTGAATCATCTTTGAGTAATCGCGGAATATACATAAAACATATATTATATCTTTCCAACGGCCCTGTCACGACCTACAGCGGCGGGCGGCAGCGGCGGGCGTTTTCGATGTACATAGCGCGCGATACTCCATTAAGGCCGCGCGCCACGAGAATAAACGCGCCATGCACATCGCCCCTGCCGCGCCGCTCGCCGCTTAGACCGATCTCGTGAACAGGCCCTAAGAGTCTTAAAACACAGGGTGTCACAAGACCCATTACCAAGCCGAAGTCTACTCGTTGTGCACATCATGCCAAGTCATACTAACCAAAAATAATACCTGGGAAACGATTTTTTTTTTGAGTTTTCACATTTTTTAAACCGCAATTAAAAGCGCGCGCGTGCAATGCTCGGAATACCTACTTATCCATGGGGTTATAGGGCATCTAAAGAACATATTGGCGGGGTAAATGCACCGACTTTGTACCTAATTAGAAAAATTCCATAATAAGTTTGAGCCTCAATATCTCCTGAACCAGTAATTTCTCAGGTATGCGTATGGTGCCGAAGTAAAATATGTTCATAGTGATTTGTACAACATGGCATTTCATTTTTCGTTAAGGGCCTTTTTACACCCTGTATTTAGATGAATTGAAAACCTAACACTTTTTTGAGATCAGCTAGGTATAAAGGAGTTAAAAAGTGCTTTGCAAAATTACAAGGCTATAAGTGTTTTTATTATATTATCAAAAATTTATTAGAAGACTTTCTGTCCAAATTCTTTGTAAAGGCTAATCCAGAATTCATGCTCCTCTTGTTCAGGTGCGGTACCAGGTTTCAATACGTTTCCGATGTTCATATAGTTTGGGTTTTTGGTGGTGTATGGCAGCCACTTGGCACCCGCAGAGTCATCAGGAGTTGGGTTCCTGAAAAGGAATTATATTATTATTTGTTATTGTGTTGTATTGCATGCATATCAGAAACACAGTCGAAATCTTTCAGGGATTGAATCGATATACCTAAAAAAGAAAATGTTAAATTGTAGTATTTTGTAAAACTGAACCTGAATAGTTGGTAGTGAAAAAAAAGAAGATTACATATTATCTTTATCGCTTATCGATCCATTATTATATTACATCACATGACGTGTACCTATACATATTTAGCCAGCAAAAGAGATCCTACCAAGGGCGACCTGATGTAGAAAATGAGGAAAGTGTTGAGAAAAGTATGAATAGTAGGGTATTTTGAATTTCTTGAGCAGCTGCCACCTATGCCCCTACTTGGAAACGCCCTTGAATCCTATAATATACTACTTTTTACTTATTCTCTTATACGTCCAAATACAGATTATAAGTTTTGGCTGGCGGGTTATAAGCTATTGGTGTCGTTTAACGGTGATCCCATCTATACTTTCATCTCCATTAATTGGCCATTATCATTAAATTAACGAAGAATTTCATGAAATGGCAAATTTTACGAGGTGGCCACTACATGGAAACAAGAAACAAACAAACTCTTACGTTTTATATATATTATATACTTCTAAAGATTTTAACTTACCCGCACTTAGCAAAGTCGGTCCACATTTTAGAAGTTCTTTCAATAATTTCTAACGAAGTTTTATTGATTTTATTAGCTAACGATAGCTCATAAAATATATACGCAAGTTCGTCAGAGTGACAGCAAACCTGCCTGTTTTTAACTAGTTCGCCGATGCCAAACTTTTGGCACGCTGCATTCCTCTCTGTTGAACATGAAAATTTGTATACATACAAGTTCTTTTTAATTTTCGCTGAAACAGCTTTTATCCATTGCAAAGTACCAAACACAAACAAATCCATTGAATAGAATTTCACCAATTGTTCCCAATCAGTCTCTTTAATTGGAGTATTGAAATAATGTTTCCTCATCTTCCTTCCGAATTCCAATTGCTGATATACAGGTAGGTAAAGTGACAGTGGTTTAGAGACAAAGAATTCTGCGAAGTGTTCCGCCATTTCTAATCTAGCCTTATAGGCGTCAGGTGTAGGGGCTAAATTAATAAGACCTTCGTCAGATGTGAATCCTATAATAACCTCAACCCCGTCGTGAATGCCTTTGGATAACACATCATACATATCTCCGAAATAAAATCTTTCACTGTTACCGAACTTTTTCTCATCGACTACACTGAAGAAAGCTTCTATTCTTGTTTGTGCTATTTCCGATAGAAGAATGGGTGCTTGAGCTTTAACGAGTAGTTCCACTGGTTGATGTCTAAAGAATTCATATAGTTCCTTACTATCTTCAGAGTAGCATCCTAAACGTTTTGCTAAAGCTATGGCTCTTTCTTGTGGTTCGCAGGTCAGTGCCCAGTTGCAGTTAGAAACACCACTCATAATAATAGCTTTTTGGAACAACCCTTTTGACATTGGCGATATACAGTGAAAGCTGGTACTGCCTGCACCGGCACTCTCACCAAATATCGTAATATTTTTGGGATCGCCTCCAAAATTGGAAATATTTTTATTGACCCATCTAAGTGCGGCAACTTGATCTTTCATACCGGCGTTCCCAGGTACGTCTTCTGAGTCTAAGCAAAGAAAACCAAGAACTTCGAGTCTATAATTGCTTGTGACGACTATAACTTCTTTGTTGACTAGGAAGTGGGGTCCGAATTGGTCGTCATTGCCACTGCCACCGACGAATCCTCCTCCATGGATCCAAAACATGACTGGTAGGGGTTTATCGGGTTTAATGGTAGGCGTATATATATTTAGGTACAAACAATCTTCACTCCCTTGACATAACTGGTTTGTGAAAACCTTGAACTGGTGACATATTGGGCCGAAAGATTTGGCTTCGCGGACTCCTTGCCACGGCTTTGGTGGTCGTGGTGCCTGCAAAATAATAATTATAGATGAAAGGATAGTTCAACGACAAAAAATCACTTAGTGAATACAGAATAAATGTATTTAATAATGAAGGTTTTTAAAAGAAGCAAGTGCTAGTTCTGCTTATTGAGATTCCACTATGAATCAACACATTTTGTGATTTAGTTTTGCGTCATTAAAGAGTTATTTATAACTAAGTTCTTTCATTATAGTAATCAACATATGAATAAACTATTCACATTTAGTGGTAAGAATAAGAATTATTACATTGGCAATCATGGATCAGGTGCTATTATCAGCTGAACTGGTTTTGTATAAAAATACTGAAATAATCCTAGTAAAGATTTTGGTTAAATAAACAAATATTATAGTCGAGGCTAAGCAACATGTTCAAAATTTTATGAGCGATTAACCCAATCGCGTCGCATTTGCCATACCTTAAACCTGAGTTCCTCTACAGGCGGCTGAGCGAAAGGTATGCCTTTGAAGCTGCAGTACTTCTGACCACTGTGCTTGTTTAGCAATTCTTCGCCTTCCAGGATGCCTTCAGACACTTTTTGTCACTTGTTGGTCACTTTATCTGTAAACAATAATACAAAATGCTTTCCATTAGTAGTCTCATCGTTTACAGTGTTAAGTTTGGACCTATCACTGTAGTTTCAAGTATTGAAATAATAAAGATCTACTAAGCTGACCCTTTTGGTTACCTGTTTAATTTGTAGATGCGGTTTCTATTTTTGGTCTGCTATAAATTTATTTGCTGATTTATCCTTTCATGCAGCAACGGATTAGTTGATGGTTCTTGGTGTAAGGAAATGTTATATATTTTTTGGAAGATCAATTGAGAAGACAGCTATTGGGAATACATGTTAAAGACAAAAAATGAAAAAAAAAAACAAGACATAAATTTGTTTTAAATTAATTTAGCTGAAAATTACATAAAAATATAATGTCTACATTGCGGTAAATCGTAGCCCTATAGATTGTTACAAGTTTCTGCATGACAATAGTTGATTTACAAAATAAAGCAGGCTTTAATACTAGGTATTTTGTGTAGTTGGAGGTTTTATAAGAAAAAGACCAATTGACGTAATAGTAGTATTGTAAATATATTTGTAGAGCATAAAATCAATTTTTTGTTGCTTTAATACAATACATAAAACTAAAGATGGTAGAGCAAAAATATGTTAGGTATATGCTTTATAGCCACCATCCACATTTAAAGAAAGCATCATTTATTTTCTGGCAAAGCAAGACCTATTCTCACATTACAGACAACTGTTCTGTGTTTCTAACTACACACTTCACATATCTCTTAGCAAATGACTACACGTATAGTAGTTTAAGCTTCAACTTGCCTCTTAATACTGTATACTGAGTGCCGTGGGATGGGTCCAATGTGTCATTAATAATTTTTTTTAGATTCAGAGTGTTTTTCCGTTTGTTAGTTGAATGTTTGTAAAGTATGTAAAGTACTTCGCATTACAGGGTATATTTCTTGGGCGGTGATCATACAAAGAAAGATAATTAAATATATTTTCACATTAAATTTTCGGCTATATCATAGCCTAGATTTCGCACCCACTATCTCACATACACGGTACATAAACCTATAGGTATAGTCCGTAATCTTGCAGTGCTAACCAACACCGATGCCACATCAAACCGCATAGTGCACACTAATTGGACATCGGTTTTACCTCCAACATTCCGAGGTTCGTCTGTTAGCGACCGATTTGCGTACGTAACCTCGCATTGTGACTTTATACATTATGTAGATATATATTGTTACGGCTAAAGCTAAACAACTATGTACAAACCATTGAATATCGCTATCCCTTTGAATTGTAGAAAAGCTGATATTCTGTCTTTTTTTTAAAATTTATTTATAGACTCACGCCTTTATCTCCGAAGGGCTAGGCAGAGGTGTAACATGAGTAATATTACACCCACTTTTCGCCATAAATTTTTAGGTCCCACGTAATAGGGGGCGAGCCTATTGCCTTGCCTATTCTGTCATATCTGCTTAGATTAGTTAGTGGACCCCAGGCTCCAAGGCGTGTAAGTTTTGGATGTAACCGAAATAACGCTGGCTAAACGTAGGCTTGTAAATCCGTTTGTTTTCACAGTGGAAAGACTACAACACTTGACATGTCCGAAGAGTTTGACTTTGTATCTCACAAATCCTATTGGAATTAAACTGGGAAAGTGCATGTCGAGCCACGCACAATGTAGAGTTCCATAGTAGCCTTTACCTACTGTCCTAAGGATAAAATGATTACATAATTCATTTTTTTCGTCCGCAAATGAAAGTTTAAGTTAATTGCTGAAACTCGTTAATTAGTAAAGTCTAATCAGCCGGTAACAGATAGATGGACGGACATTGCGAAACTATAAGGGTTCCTTATAGTTTAGTATGGAACCCCAAAGGGAACTGTTGCGTCAGAGGTCCAGTATTGAATTGGACTGACTAACTGTTTGAAAGTAGGTGTAGCGATGTAATTCAAACATAAATATGATAATATAATAAGTAGGCATATCATACAATAATGAATAGAAATCGAATAAACAAATCAATGTTAATACTTAATAGCTTAACATGATATCTTTTTTAGAGCGTTATCAAGCAACTAGCTATACATATATCTATTAGTTTGTCTATCTTAAAATATATTTTTATGAACAGAGCCGCTCCACACTATGAAGATCAACGTCGTAATAAAATAAGGGTTAAAAGCTGTTGTTTTTTATATTCTTTAACAACGTTAAAAAACTCCTTAGGTAAAATACAAAACTCGTTTTTCATAAAAAGAAAACAAATATGAACCAAATAAAGATTGAATGATTTGAGATATTAATAAAATGCTATTATTTCTTTTCTTTGTACTGCCTAGTTATAAGTAATAGGATTAAGGTCCATGTCAAGACGGAAAGAAAATAAGTAAGTCCCATGGGTAATTACGCCAGAGAAAGTCAAAATCTTACTCTATGAATACTTTTCCATATTCAAATGTCAGGATATTCTCGTCTACATCCAAAAGGACAGCGCTATCGTGTCACGTGCGGCAGCCAATCAGAGGCAATTGTTTGAATATAGAACGCGGATTATTCCTCGATGTTTAATTGCACATTGTAACTGATGATACGCGCGGGAAACGTGACGTGGTTTGAAATACGAATAAAGAATTGTGCTTTGTTATAGAAAGTAATGTCTTGTAGGAGAATATTGGCTATGGTTTATCTAATGCAAATAAAAAAAAATGTAGGTATGGCAACTCTTTCGATCTAGTCTTAGTATCATACAAAATAAATTAGCGGGTCTTAATCGCGTACAATTAACTTATTTAAGGTATAAATACCTATTTGGTTCCGACGTTTCGCTCGTCTTGCACCGAGCGTGGTTGCGGAGAGAGTCTTAGTATGTTGGTACTTATTGGTCTTTGTCGTCTCTTATTTTTGTAGTCAATCCAAATCAGTCAAGATATTCTATTAGTAACTTAATATATTATATTTATCGCAGCTGACATTATATAACACGATAATTATTAAAGACTAGAGGACGCCAGCAGCTACGCCTGCATTTTTTTTAAATTTACCCGTTTTGGCCGATCCCGTGGGAATTTCGGGAAATCCCTTTTAGTGCACCCCTACGGTCCCCAAGGAACATGCATGCCAAATTTCAGCTTCCTGCGCCTTATAGTTTTGGCTGTAGCGTGTCTGTCAGTCAGTCAGTAACGGAAGGATTCTGTCGTTTGGTACTTTTGCAGCATGTATATAATTATTATATAACGTGGTTTTCTTGTCTCAGCGATTGTTTCTAGACAGTTTCCATCTCTGTCCATCGCGCTATTTAATGACGAATTAGCACAGGCATTTTGTGCCGGGTATCCGAACTGCATTTTAAATTATAGCGGGGTCATGCCGATGACAGTTAGATTTCAGAACTAGTGGAGTGTATTAGTTTACAAACTTCGATGATGTTTAGTCGTTCTAAAATAATAATTACTATTTATATACTATAAGTCTGTGTGGTGACGGATTAAGAATACGAAATGTGACCACCCCATATCACCCCATGAGTGTCGTAAGAGCCGACAGAGGGAGTATATTATGCAGAGAACAGCACTGTAAGAGAAGGAAAACTTGATACAAACCCTATACCAACCCGTTTGGCCAGCGTGGTATAGTAGGCCAATTCCTCCTTTCAAAGGAGAAGCCCAGTTCAGAAGTGGACTGTTAAAGGCTGATGATCATTTATATACTATTGTATTGTATTGAAGTATGCTACTGTCCAGTAGAGAGAGATCCATAGTAAAATGCCGATCAAGATCGGGACTATCATGATGCTTAGTCGTGAGCGTAAGACTGAAGGAGTGACTACCTAACGAACTATGAAAGGTCATGCAAGCTTCATGAAAGGTAAATATATTTATAATTTCTTTAAAGAATAGCTAATAGATCGCCATTTTTATAAAAGATATGCGTCATACTTGCGATATGTGTTGCCACATCTGCTGTAAGTTCCGCGTCGGAGCTTCAGCGACTGAACTATCGGTCGTAGTATTTGTTGCCATGACACACCAAACGCGTCGAACAGTCAGCATTATGTGACGGCAGTAGCTAACATTCGGTTGTGTAACATTCGGTGCCAAATTGCAAGATGGAAGTTTAAACAACACTACGAGCGTATTCAACCGCACGTTCCGCGCGGTAGGTGACGCAGATGCGTCGCGATACGTCAATATAGCTGCACATCGTACCAGAAGACTGCCTCCGTGGTCTAGTGGATAGCGTATGCGACTGCTGATCGGAGGTCCCGGGTTCGATTCCCGGGTCGGGCAAAAGTGTTACTAGGTTTTCCTGAATATTCTGTAGCAGCTCGGAGTCTGGTGATGTGCCCAGTAACGACAATAGGCTCGCTACCAAATACGTTGGACCTAAAAATTCATGGCGAAATGTGGGTGTAATATTTACACCTCTGCCTACCCCTTCGGTGATATAGGCGTGAGACTATAAATAAAAAAACGTATCAGGTAATACGCTAGCTGTGACAAAGCGAACAAGAAGTGAAAAATGTCGATACGGGCGCTAGCCACTACGTAAGTCGTTTTGTGGGTGCTGCGTCTGTTGATAAGCATACTGCGATACAACGTACACACGGCTACTCATCAAGAGAGACACTTTGACCTTTGTACTGTTCTTATGGCGCAAGAAATAAGGATTAAAATCATACAGCAACTGTTAAGCTTGACTTGTACCTAGCTTTGTGAACAAGAAGTGGAAAACGCCAAAAACGCCTTTAAGAAGTGTTGCTACGTGCTCAGTAGACCTTACACGTGTTCGGTAATTGTTATCTTATCACTCTTATATTATTACTAGCTGATCCGGCGAACTTCGTACCGCTATATATTTTTTTTATATTCGATTTTTTTATATTGTGAATCTAAACCATTCCAAGTTCCCTTGAACACAATCAAAAATTTTCATCAAAATCGGTCCAGTCGTTGAGGAGGAGTTTAGTGACATACACACGCACACAAGAAATATATATAGAAAGATTTGCACTTATCGAATTAAATTCTACCAACGGACATAGTGATTAGAGGCGTACCTAAATTATGATTTCCCTATTTTTGCTCTTCTCTTAAAAGTAAAAAGTCTATTTTACACTAAAATATGTGTGCAAATCACAATTGTCCTAGCGTTAACCAGGACTAAAACGGCTTGGAACGGGGGGTCCCCTTATAAATTAAGTCTAACAGAATGTCAACTTTTCCACAGAGCGACTGCCTGCCTTCTGACCTCTACAACCCAAAAATATAACGACATTCCATGGTTTACATCAACATCAGTATATTTGTGGGCACTAACTCTTCGTAAGGACTGTCAAAGGACCTTCACGACAGCCGGGATCGACGGCTTAACATGCTCTCTGAGGCAGGGGCCAAGCGATAATTAAAATTTTAATACGCACTTATCTTAGAAAAGTCAGTGGTGCGCGCCGTGGATTCGTACCCAGCACCATCTGCATAGCAGTATGTTGGTAATTCTACTAGGCTATTGCTGCATAGACATCTTTATTAAAGTAGGTATGTGTACGAATGTTGTGTTTATTTGCAAATATACTTTAGCAATTATTATATCGAATCAATATAATAATTTGCTGTTGCCTTATAATTGTTATTGTGTTTCTTATCTCCGTTTTTAATTATTTATTACTAGCTTATCGAAATGATTTCATACATTTTTAAGAATAGGTATACAGATTGTTGATTAAATTATTATTTAATTTAACAGTACCATGCCAATATTGGCAATTTTTCATAAAGGCAACTCTCGCACTAGAAATATATCCTGCGTTACGAGGGATTATAGAAACATTCTATCAAAGTACACAAAATACATACCGAGACTCGAGACATCAATTTGTAGATTAAAAAAAAAAGTTTTGTGAGGAGATGTCTTTATTTTGTTAAAGACAGCTCCCGCATTAGGACTAAATCCTGTGTCGCGGGGGAGTTACATACAACTAATGGACAAAATGAACACCCAGACTCGAAAGAAATTAAAAAAGATATATATTGGCATAGTTTTAAACAGCGACTACTTAACACACACTACCCATATAGTCGACTGTCTTTTAAAAAAGAAGCACCATATTTATCCGGTTTATTTTCGTATTGCTATTTACATAGAGTGTGGAAATAAAAGTTGCTTTGATCGGCAGAGCGTCGTGCCGGGTACTAGCGAGTGAACGCACCGCTACGCTTGTAACACAGAGGACCATCGCACTGCCCTCTGCCCTCATATGCAAGATTAACGACAAGGGAATATGTTTTACAAGTATGCATCAGAAGTAGTCAAATTACAGTATTTCACGAGGTTTTAACCAGATATTTGTCTATGAATAAAGCCTACATTTTATGAAGTGTTTTTGGACTAGGTACCTTATTTTGCATATTAATACCTTATTTATTTATCATAAGGTATTAATATGCTGCCAAATACGAAAATAAATACATACATAATTTGCACATAATAGATCGGTTCACGAAAGTTGACCACAAATGGCGGCCGTCGCGCATATGTACATTCGTGCCCCAATGGCATGGCTCCATTCTTGACGCATTTAGGGAATGCGTCAAGAACGGAGCCACGCCATTGGCATTCCACCCGCCCCTCACCCTGCACCTCCACAAGGACCTAAAAAAATATTTCTGCGCAGTGGTCATCTTTCATGAACCAACCTATACCCTAAGTCGGAGCGGTTTTAAATACAACTTTAGCAAGATTCTAAATGCTGGATTTTATCAATCCTGTGCCCTGTGTAAAACAAACTTTCAACCATTTGCAACAATTTTTTGTTAACCATACCAAGTGGTTTGGGTCCTATCCCCACACGGGATAACCGTATCTATAGGTTGGATTCTTCGCCACTATTGTATATAGTGTTAACTAGATGGGCTCGCGGTTACACCCGCGTCATTTAGGGCTACTGCTCCGCTCCCGTGACTCATAGCGTGATGTTATATAGCCTTTAATCTTCTTCAATAAATGGGGTACCTAAAACTGAAACTGACTGTTTGATTCCCGGGTCGGGTAAAAGTGTAACTGGGTTTTCCGAATTCTCAGTAGCAGCACGGAGTCTGGTGATGTGACCGGTAACGGCAATAGGCTCGCGTCCTATTCTCTATATATCCTGCGTTACGAGGGATTATAGAAACATTCTATCAAAGTACACAAAATACATACCGAGACTCGAGACATCAATTTGTAGATTAAAAAAAAAAAGTTTTGTGAGGAGATGTCTTTATTTTGTTAAAGACAGCTCCCGCATTAGGACTAAATCCTGTGTCGCGGGGGAGTTACATACAACTAATGGACAAAATGAACACCCAGACTCGAAAGAAATTAAAAAAGATATATATTGGCATAGTTTTAAACAGCGACTACTTAACACACACTACCCATATAGTCGACTGTCTTTTAAAAAAGAAGCACCATATTTATCCGGTTTATTTTCGTATTGCTATTTACATAGAGTGTGGAAATAAAAGTTGCTTTGATCGGCAGAGCGTCGTGCCGGGTACTAGCGAGTGAACGCACCGCTACGCTTGTAACACAGAGGACCATCGCACTGCCCTCTGCCCTCATATGCAAGATTAACGACAAGGGAATATGTTTTACAAGTATGCATCAGAAGTAGTCAAATTACAGTATTTCACGAGGTTTTAACCAGATATTTGTCTATGAATAAAGCCTACATTTTATGAAGTGTTTTTGGACTAGGTACCTTATTTTGCATATTAATACCTTATTTATTTATCATAAGGTATTAATATGCTGCCAAATACGAAAATAAATACATACATAATTTGCACATAATAGATCGGTTCACGAAAGTTGACCACAAATGGCGGCCGTCGCGCATATGTACATTCGTGCCCCAATGGCATGGCTCCATTCTTGACGCATTTAGGGAATGCGTCAAGAACGGAGCCACGCCATTGGCATTCCACCCGCCCCTCACCCTGCACCTCCACAAGGACCTAAAAAAATATTTCTGCGCAGTGGTCATCTTTCATGAACCAACCTATACCCTAAGTCGGAGCGGTTTTAAATACAACTTTAGCAAGATTCTAAATGCTGGATTTTATCAATCCTGTGCCCTGTGTAAAACAAACTTTCAACCATTTGCAACAATTTTTTGTTAACCATACCAAGTGGTTTGGGTCCTATCCCCACACGGGATAACCGTATCTATAGGTTGGATTCTTCGCCACTATTGTATATAGTGTTAACTAGATGGGCTCGCGGTTACACCCGCGTCATTTAGGGCTACTGCTCCGCTCCCGTGGCTCATAGCGTGATGTTATATAGCCTTAAGTCTTCTTCAATAAATGGGCTACCTAAAACTGAAACTGACTGTTTGATTCCCGGGTCGGGTAAAAGTGTAACTGGGTTTTCCGAATTCTCAGTAGCAGCACGGAGTCTGGTGATGTGCCCGGTAACGGCAATAGGCTCACGTCCTATTACGTGGAACCTAAACGTTCATGGCGAAATGTGGGTGTAATGTTACACCTTTGCCTACCCATTCGGGGATACAGGCGTGAGTCTATAAAAATAATAATAATAAATAAAACTGAAATATTTTTCTAATAGGACCAGAAGTGCCTGAGAGTAACGCGTTCAAGCAATTATACAAACAAAATGTTCAGCTTTATAATATTAGTTTAGATTTGTTAAACTACAGTGCCATCCGTAGCGTACAGTCACATACACAGCCATATACGCGGCCATTACGAATTGCAATAAATTAATAATTAGTTAGATTATGACAAACTGTGTTTAGCTATTCACGACCTCCATTACTCCCCAGGGCATTACATAAATCTGTGTAAAGCTGGACAGTATGTTTGAAAATTATTAACTGACTAATATTAGTTACTGTTTACATTTCATATTCGCGTATATCAAATTTGTTTGTGTACTGTTGGGAATCATGCGGTCCCAAGCTGATTACACTTTTGGAGCAATAATAATGTTCGAAGCTCGAACGTGTAATTAGACCACTGAGTCTAAAATACATTTTCAACGTGAGCCGTAACTGGAAAATCAAATTGATCCTTGACTGGAATAAAATTATTTTCAATAAATACCTAATTACAAACTGTTGAAAATTCAAATATGTTGTAAAATAAAGTAAGCCACATAACCGATGCCATTAAAGTTGCTTCATCATCAGCCTTTAACAGTCCACTGCTGGACTAGGCCTCTCCTTTGAAAGGAGGAATTGGTATAGGATTTGTATCAAATTTTGCTTCTCTTACAGTTCTGTTTTATGCATAATATAATATTCTACCACATACACACATCACCATCTAGTCCCAAACTAAGCAGAGCTTGTACTATGGGTACTAGATAATTGATAAACATACATATTTACTTTTTTTTGTAAATACATACATATTATACATAGAAACACCCAGACCAAGACAAACATCCATGTTCATGCCCACAAATGTTTGACTTGAGCGGGAATCGAATCCGCGACCTTCGGCGTAGAAGTCGCTTACACTCCTGCTGTGCCAACCGGTCGTTCCCTCTGTCGGCTCTTACGACACCCATGGGATGATATGGGATGGTGACAATCCGTATTCTTAATCCGTCACCACACGGACCTTCATCAAGCTAATATTCTCAAATATGGTTAGACCAGAAAGCGGACTCCGGCATCCAATGAAGTTTCAGATGAAACTGAAATGACGTTCGACGATGATCATGATGACGATCGATAGTTGTTTATCAAACCAAAAAATATTGGTCAGAATAGGTATATGTAGGTGTGAGTGACACAATAAAGAAAAGTAAAAGCTGGCAAAATTTTCATACATTCGTATAGGCCGTATGTGTTGTTATTTTGCTGGGACGTGCTAAAGTCTGCTAGTTCTAACGAGCGGTGTAAAACAATCCGTATCCACGTATTGTCAAACATAGTTTGTCCTGTATTTTATTTATTTCATTGTACACACCCCGATCCTCGTTAGTTAGAGACAAGGGAATCTGAACTTGATTGCAGCTTGGTAGAGTTTAATAGAAGATGTCCTTGAGATTTAAAATGTCGCTTTAAAATATATACCTTTTATCCAATTGCAACGTTTTTATGTATTGTGTTTACCTAATTTAGTATAGTGGTGGTTCTGAGAATATCAATTATGACATCAATGCAAAACTATCGCTCATATGTCTTGCCATTATACCACAATATTCCAAATAAAACTAATTTACCTACTTACAAAAATATATTCTAAAACAATCTCAAGATCAACGTCCAAAGTCCAAAGTACGTCGTAGATGATTACGTTATTTATTATATTTATAAATGAAAAAAATATATTTTAGAATCAGTAGTATAAAAAGTTATTTTATTATTTCATCATCATCATCATTAAGCCTTGAGACGTCAGCTGTTTGACATAGATGCCAATAAGACTCTCCAAACAGACCGATCTTGGGCCGCCAGCATCCAACTGCACATATTTTATAAACAAAAGTAAATCAAAATATTCTACTAAACAAGAATGTACTTACCTAACTAACACTTCAACTTCAATTAAAACTAAATAAATATAAAAGTGATTTTCTTAGCCAACTGCAGCTCTCGCTCTTAACACTCTCAAGACTGTGTTAGCTTGGCGTGAACTAGGTGATTAATAACTACACTAGTTTTGAGGTGGGTATATTATACCCATATACTAGACTAAAATAAGTTTATGAATTGTCAAATATATTGCTAAAGACGACTTCCATATTATGTAAGAGTGCTATTCCATGTATCCTATTGTGAAGGACTTTACAAACTATCTTATACTAATATATAAAGCTGAAGAGTTTGTTTGTTTCGATTAACGCGCTAATCTCAGGAACTACTGGCCCGATTTGAAAAATTCTTTCAGTGTTAGTTAGCCTATTTATTGAGGAAGGCTATAGGCTATATAACATCATGCTATGAGTGACGGGAGTAGAGCAGTAGCCTTAAATAACGCGGGTGTAACCGCAGGCATCCTCTAGTATAATATAAGTCTGACTTGTCAAACCAAATAGATCAATGAGTCAAACACCGACTTTTGAGTTTTGGTGTTCGACTGTCTAATATACCCTCTCCTAGAATTAGACATTCAACTCGTTAGTCCAAGATCGAGCCTATTTATTGGTTTGGACTTAGACTAAGGCTTCTTCCTCAAGAAACCTTAGTCTAAGTCCAAACCAGGTTAGGAGGCGAAGTTTGACTAGCCAAACCTAGGAGCGCCAGTGCTTTAATGTTAACACATGCATCACCAAGATGAAAATACTGTTTTCACTACTAGAATCAATATTGACGTCCTTTACCTGTCTACTTTGCAAGGTATGTTCTAGCTATTATATTTTAGCTAAGTAATGTTTTCCATACTCTTAGGTATAAAATACCAAACCTACTTACAGTGGGTTAAATAAGCAGAACATTAAATCTTGTTTGAAGCGCACCGTTAATGCAGGTACAATAGCTCATTTCATTAACATGGATGACGTTGATGTCATCCGTGTAAACTAAATGAAATATTGCAGTTACAAAGTATTTTATCACAATGAGTGACACAGCAATCTTTATTTTAAATACTAGCTCAGCCCGAGGTTACCACCGCGTTATTTAGAGTTACTGGTGATAGCCTGGTTTTATGTACCCTTCCTATATAAAGGACCATGCGTCAAATTGGGCTCAGTGTCCAACAGAGTTATGACATATTATGCCATTGTAAAGGATTTCGTTCGTACCTACTAAAATTGTTACTACCAGCACCACCTTCAATTCCATTGCAGAAAAAAGATATGCACTTAAATAGATTTTGTAAAAAAATACAATTATTAGTCGTAAAACTGTTATAGTAACAATATATTCATACATTAAAATCAGTGGCGTAGCTAGCTTGGGTGGCACCTGGGGCAGAAAATGGCGGTCGACATTTTTCTTTTTTTTTAGACGATACCTAACAATTGCGGGCTAACTGCCCCCGACTCGTAGTGCTGAGCTAGTGCCTATGTTTTTTTATATGTTTGTACATTGTTCTTAAAGTCGAGTTTGTCGTGTCAGTGGCATCCCAAAAAGGGTGACATCCTGGGCGTACCGCCCCCGCCGCCCCCTGTCCCTTCCTACGCCACTGTTTAAAATAATGGTAAACAATAGATGCGCTTGCGCCCGTGTGATTTACAACACTCTCCTTCCCTCTCACACTTCTCGGACGCCTGCCCGGGCGCCCGTTTGCTCTCAGTCAGTCGACTCGTGATTCTCACGGTGTTATCTGTGTGTCCTAAAAACAGGACAGGTTAGAAGTACCCTGAACCGAAGAGCATGCATGAGGAATCTGATGGGAGTGAATGAAGCAAGAGAGGTATGTCAGGATCGTTGCAAATGGCGTTCCGTAGTCTCTGCCTACCCCTCCGGGAAACAGGCGTGAGTCTATGTATGTATGTATGTATGTTATCTGTGTGTTTTCGTGTATCCTCTCGGCACATACACTTTAATCCACCGGCAGGTCACCTAAACGATATTATTATTGATATTGATTGAAATGTTAATAAAAATGTTTTTTACTGTTAGCAGCTGTTTTATTTTTTATGTATTCTTTGCACCTGGAATTAAAACTAGTTAAAGATGTGAAACAACAAAAACTACAATGCCATAACAGCATTACTTTGCAAGATTATAGTTTATTTATGGTAGGAGAAAAATATTTATAGCAAAATAACCCCATGGATTCTTCGCAAAAATGAGTTTATATCTTTATATTTAGTGCTTTACAAGTATATTCAAAGTGGTCTCATCTCTGTTGGTGGGTGAGCCCAGGCTTCATACATTTTTGGCCATGGTCCTTTGATATCCAACAAAAAACATTTATTGTATTGGACCAGTAGTTCCCGAGTTTGCGCGTTTAACCAACCAAACAAACTCTTCATACATACATACATACATAGACTCACGCCTGTTTCCCGGAGGGGTAGGCAGAGACTACGACGGAACCCCATTTGCAACGATCCTGACATACCTCTCTTGCTTCATTCACTTCCATCAATCTCATGCATGCTCTTCTGTTAAGGGTACTTCTAACCTGTCTTTTTTTCATCATCATCATCATCAGCCTTAACAGTCCACTGCTGGACTAGGCCTCTCCTCTGAAAGGAGGAATTGGCCTACTATACCACGCTGGCCAAACGGGTTGGTATAGGGTTTGTATCAAGTTTTCCTTCTCTTACAGTGCTGTTCTGTGCATAATATGCTCTCTCTGTCGGCTCTTACGACACCCATGGGATGATATGGGGTGGTGACAATCCGTATTCTTAATCCGTCACCACACGGACTCTTTTTTTATTATGTCTCCAATCTGGTCAGAGAACGTCCTCTGCTTTTAGTATAGGAGTATATATCAGTTGTTCTATATTAAAACAAATTAACCAAAATCGTATTTTATAAAATGTTGTATTACCTATGTCTTGAAGGCCAGTGTAATAAATACAGCAGCTAGATATATAATAATTATATTTACAATGTTAATTTTTTAGTTAATTTTTAATTACATCGACACTATAAAACAAGATTTTATACTGCAATAAACGAGATAATAAATTAAATACGTAATAAATCAGATAACAGTACATATTGTAATTGACATAGAAGTCGTGAGCAGCCGTAATGTGTATAAATTAATAGCATAGCTAGAGGATGCCCGCGGCTACGCCCACACATGTTTTTTTAATCTAACCGTTTTTGCTTGTTCTCGTGGGAATTTCGGGCAATTCCTTCTAAGTGCACTCCTACGGTCCCAAGGATCATGCCTACATGACAAATTTTTACATTTGCTTGTCTGTCAGACAGTCAGTCAGTAACGCAAGGTTTTATATTATACAGATAAAAACCGACACATTACGTTGCGTACAACGCACAATGACGGCTTTGCAGGACTTACAACGGAATTCAATATTCGAACTATAGATAGATCTGTAGATTTTAGATTCGTTTTTGACATAAGCTCCATACAAAATATGTCAAACACTAATCGAAAATCTTCAGATCTATCTATAGTTCGAATATTGAAAATGGGCGTTAGACATGCAGGTTTCATCAGGATGATTTCCATAATCGTTTAACTTACTATGTTTTTTCTCTTAATTTGTTTATGTATGGAGAAGTACCTAATTAAAAAAATGTTCTTATTTACTTTCTTTCAATATTTAACAATTAAATATCATCGAAAAGTCAGCACTGTGAGCCGTGAGTTTGAGCCTGAAGTCTTTACTGTCTGTCGCTGCTTCAGTCAAAAATCATTTATTCATCTAGGCCACAAAGTGACGCTTATGAACGTCAAAATTTAAGTAAATTACTTAATGATTCTACATTTACATTTACTGCCACTTTCGCAATGCAATAGGTAAAACCACGAGAAAGAACGGGCAATAAAACTCATGGCCACTCTTTTCAGTCAAATATAATGGTTGTACATTTTATTTTTGTAAGGAGCTGCAACTGTTTCACATTGTAGACGTCTACTAGTAAAATTTTTAGTTACTATTGATATCATACTCAAGCACTCAATCAGTAAATGATGTTCATTTTGTAAGCCTCCCAAAGTAAATATGATGAGGACTTCGAGGACCTTACTATCAAATTATACTAATAGAATCGAATAGCAGTATCCGAGGTATTCGGCGCCATTCCAACGCGTCCCAACTTCCGATATTACCTAGCATTCCAGTGCCCCGCTATTCATAATAATTAAGTTGGAAATTACACCGGCTTCGTATTGCCCACCTTACCTTTGCGATATCGCGTTTTATTTTACCTAATGTTTTCCTCTATGAAGAGTTAAAGTGTGTGGTATCAGGGAAGTTATTAGATGTAATTGGGAGCTTTGCGGTAATTGCGTTTATATTCGGCTATTCTTTGAATTAAATATATTATTGCCCTTTTTCGGATATTGGTAAAATTGCTTTGAGTATAAAATTATCTTGTGTATTTTTACTGTTCATTTTGTACATTTGTATCCTCAGAAATTGTATCTTTATGAGTTCATTAACTGTGGTGGGAAATGTACACATACATACATAGTCTCACGCCTATAATCCCGAAGAGGTAGGCAGAGGTGTATTTCTACACCCACTTTTCGCCAGATATTCTTTAGTCCCACGTAATAAGGGGCGAGCCTATTGCCGTACCGGGCACATTTCCAGACTCCGTGCTGCTACTGAGAATTTCGTGACAGAAAAACTCAATAACACTGCCCGACCCAGGAATCGAACCCAGGACCTCCCGATCCACGCGCACATTTATGCCGCGAGACCAACCAGGCAGTCGTATAGGGTTTAATGTCGAGTTTTCCGTCTCTACGCAAAGATGGTATTTGCATCGTGTTATCCCTTAGTCGCCTCTTACGACACCCACGGGAAGATAGGGGGTGGTGACACTTGTATTCTACGCCGTCAACCACACGGCTATGGTGGGAAATGTTTTTTATCAAATTTGACATTTTTTGCTCAATGTTCGGTCTAACGGCCCGGCCACGAAAACCGGCGACGCGACCTGCGACAAGCGATTTCGATGTATATGGCGCGCTTAACTACGCCGCGGCGACCTATGTCGCCTCACAGTAAACGCGCCATGTACATCGAAATCGCTTGTCGCAGGTCGCGTCGCCGGTCCCCGTGGCCAAGCGGTAAGTGACTTCAGTGATAAGTAACAGCTACGTTATCTAGTACCCTGAATCCGGTAGCTTGTTAACAGTAGGTTTATAGAGTTGTATACAAAAACAAGAGTACGAATTTCAAGTATATACTGAGAGAGTTCTCGCCTAAGTTTACATACTAAATTCGTTGGCGAATCGCTTTGTGAAACCGGAACAGTGTGAGTGTGTTGTAATGGCCACGATCTATTTTGTCAGTTATTCTTACCGTAAGTGTGTTTTGCTACGAAACGCATACACTTTCAGAAGTTGCCTTCAGCGTGTTCGTAACAATATAAAATATTTACATAATCGAGTCTGTTCTTTACACTATGTGTCTGTTACTATAAATAGGTAAGTGTCTATTGACACTTACCTATTTATAGTAGTAGATCTATTATTATAGATCGTAACGTGTACGCCATGGAACATATTTATAAATTAATAGAGTTCGCCTGCTCGCATGAATTACCTTTACCTTCCTAGGGCATCACACGGTAGATCTATTGGTGAAACCATAGAGAAAATTGATCGGTAGTTTTTGAGTTTAACGCGTCCAGACAAGACGTGGCAGGGCCTTCATTTTACAATATGTACTAGACTTTGCCCACTACTTTGCCCGTGTGAAACATATAGGTACCTAATCCTTCCTTAGATATCGCACTATGTACAATCAAACAAGTCGGCGCTGGTACAGTTTGAAAAAAAATCCCTTGGCTCGCTCTTAGACTCGAGGCACACAGGAAACTGGTTTTGTATCCGAGTGTCAATGTGCGTGTAAAGTAGCACTGGAAGCGACGATTTCTTGCTAAGCGATTCTTACCTTTAAGGTGATCTACCGGGAAGTTGTTCGACTATACCTATTGGTGAAAACCATACGAAAATCGGTTCAGCATTTTTTAGTTTATCGTGTTCACCCAGACAGGACGCGGCGAGGACTTCTGTAATATGTATAGGATTTTAGTATTTTTTAAATGTCAGCCAAGCCAAGTTTTCGAATTTGAACAAAATACGCTTTTACTATACTTGTATATTAGTTATTCCTTCCAGTACGATGTATGTAACGCAGCAAAATTCTGCGAATATGCGATTATATGCCAAAAACCAGACACCCAATATTTGCCACCATTTTGCCTGTCGACTTCAGTTCCCAACTTTGCCGCTCATAAACAGATTTAAACCTAGTTTTGAACGCTTTGTTCAGCTATTGTTCCATCAGTTAATATATTGTAGGGTTGGTGTCCCCATACAAATTTATCCCAAACAAATTCGGATTAGGAGCTGGCACTTTGTTTTGTCGACTGTTGTTCCAACGGTTTAGTTAATGTTTTTTAATTGTGTGATAGATACCATTCCTGTTTAGCGGAACTGAGTTGGTGAAGCGGTTTTGGTAGTCGTTAAACTGTTATTAAGATGAGCTGTTGGTATAATGATAGTATTTTGTAATTTTTGCTAGATGTAATTTTCAATTAGCTTAGAATATAAAAATCTAATGAGTAAATGACTTTACGCTACGGTGAGACTATCTGGGTATAGTCTCTCTAAGGGCGTAATGTTTTCAAACACTTTTATTACACAAATTATTACAACATATATATTAACATAGATACTTACATATTTCGCACCATATTTCGATAATTAGGAAGCAAAGCGCTTCTATAAGATTAAATTTATTGACATAAATTGCCGTTAAACAACCAGATCCATAGAACAAAATCCAGTGAAATCTGTCGCAAGTGATATATTAAGTATAAAATTGTTCTTATTACGAGAACTAGGTCGCCGGTGTCACACAGCCTGCCCTGGCCTGTCAACATTTGATGGATCTGCATCCCTAGCCGCCGGCCAGGGTAATCATTTCTCTCATCTATCAACACTTTTTGTATAGTACCTATATCTGAACATGCCAAAATATACCTTAATTTTACGAAAGTAGAGCCTAATTTCGTAGAGCGTCAAATTTTAACAATGAACGTCGCAGTTCAGAAACGCCGGGTAGTTGTAATTTTAATCAACGTATTGTATATTTAACAGGCGTTTTATAAAACTCGCAACTGCGTCGGACATACTGATACGTGTTTCGTATGGTCGGTTTATGCGGTTCAGTTATGTTTACTGTGGTCAGCCTTGCAGCACGTATTTTGTTCACAGCATTGAGTTTCATTGTGTTTACATGTAATAGCTGTAGTTTTCTAGATTGATGCGCAAGAACATAACGTTACAAATAGTTCTATCGTAAAATCTATAAGGTTTAGAGACTGAAAATTTTACATTGTTTGCACGATTTTGTGTTCGACAACATGAAGTAAACAAATTATAAATCCATTACCTGTAAGGTCGGTTTATCGTTATGACTGTGTAATAGGCTAGTTGACAAAAAAAAATTATAAGTCCGTCCTTAAGATTATTCAAAAATAAGCGATACGTATTTTTTGATTTCTACATTAAACCAAAAATGACCAAGATATAGCTCATTAAAGTTACATATAACGTCACGCCGTGCTGCATTTTTCGCACTAGATGACGTCACACGTAACTTTAATGGGCTATATCTTTGTTATTTTTTATTTAATCGAAAAAAGAAAAAATACGTGTCCAATATTTTTTTATAATCTAAAATACGGACTAAATAAAATGTAATTATTTTGACCCTGGAAACTAACCTATTGTTGTATTGTCGTGTATCTAACACGTGTATGTGTGTGTGCGCAGGCGAGCGGTCGGTGGGTGCGCGCGCGAGGCGGAGCGGCGCGGGCGGCGCGGGCGGCGGCTCGCCCAGTTGACAGCATGCTAAACGCGTCCAATGACACCAACCTCACCGACCTGGCGTTCGGCTCCGACCTCCCCACAAGCCCCTACAGTGTCGCACAGAAGGCCGTCATCCTAATCATCGCCACCTGCCTCTCACTCACCACTGTCGTCGGAAACTCCATGGTCATGATCAGCTTCAAGATCGACAAGCAGTTACAGACGATAAGCAACTATTTCCTGTTCTCGCTTGCGGTCGCCGACTTCGCCGTGGGGCTGATATCCATGCCGTTGTACACGCTGTTCACGATCTACGGCTACTGGCCGCTGGGCCCGCACATCTGTGACACGTGGTTAGCGCTCGACTATCTCGCGTCGAACGCTTCTGTGCTCAACTTGCTCATCATAAGTTTTGATAGGTACTTCAGTGTGACGAGACCGTTGACTTACCGCGCTAAGAGGACTACACGTCGCGCTACCATGATGATAGGGGGTGCGTGGGGGTTCAGTTTGTTACTGTGGCCGCCTTGGATTTACGCGTGGCCGTACATAGACGGCGAGCGGAAAGTGCCACCAAATGAGTGCTACATTCAGTTTATAGAGACCAATCAGTTCATCACGTTCGGGACAGCGATAGCGGCGTTTTATGTGCCAGTGACTGTCATGTGTATACTGTACTATAGGATATGGAGAGAGACTAAGAAACGGCAGAAAGATCTGCCGAACTTGCAAGGTGGGAAGAAACACGACTCATCAAAGAGATCTAATTCTAGGTGAGTTATAGTCTTTAATACATTTCTATTTGTGTTGACTATAATTTGGATATATTTTCTAACGTCTGTGTACCAAATGTTTTTCTATATATTCAAATGAATATACAAGAGAAGTTAAGCCTTAGGACTTACATTATATTTCCTTTAAGTTGTTGTCTGTATTTCTTAGAAGGTTAGTTAAATAACACATTTAGAAACATTAGACAGTGGACATTAAATTCGTTCGCCTTCCTGTTTTCACCATCGACTTTACATAACTGGGACAAAAGACATTAAAACGCTCCTCCAGCTTGACGGCAGTTTATAAGCGTTGTCCTCTCTGAAATAGCATTATATATCATAAAACAAATATTCTATTTCGCTCTGGCAGTAAATGCTTATTTGTCTATTACTAAAATTATTGTGAGAATATCAACTTGGTCTTGAGTATGTCATTACGAACCGACTACCATGAAATGAATGTATTGAATATCATATAAAACATTTTGGATCGGCATCAAATATTGACATATAATTTGTAGTAAATAGTATTAGAAATATTTATTATTTTCAGGTTCCTTTAATGGGAAGGAAAACAGGATTATGTTTGTAGTTGCTTTACGTACTTCTGTAAAATAATCTCCGTTGAGCAAAATCACCAACAGTATTCTGTCAAGCAATATCCTGCTGGCGATCATTATAATTTAACGGGGACAATTGTGTATTCCATTGAAATTGATTCAAGTTTTGAGAAAATTTTAATACTATACTCAATACTACTCATCCTTGTGACGTTATCATATACCTAAGCATTTTTTTTAAAAGACTACTCCCGCACTACAGTCGCGGGGGACTTTACAAACATACAACTAACGGACACAAAGAACACCCAGACTCGAAACAACAATTTATTGATCACACAAAGTGTTGTCTCGTGTGTCTTGACACTCGGCGCAGTGTCAAGCGGCGAGGCGGCCGCTTAAACCACTACGCAACTACAAAGCATTGGGTGGCAAATTAATTCTTATTTCGCACAAATAGATTTCTTTTTTGGAAGCTATAACATTGGTTTTATATTCGTATTCGTCTTCTTTAAAATTCTAGTAGTAAACCTTGACTCTAAACGTTTCGTAGGAAACTAAAGATTAGAGTCAGGTTTATTTTATATCATTAAAATGCGGTTGCTAATTATTTCTACTTGAATAAAAGTGACCACTTACTTCTTCTTACACATTTCCAAATCATTCACTTTCAACTGATGTGAGACATGCAAATGAGATAACTCTTACAATTATGTTGTCAGAATTATCTTTTGTGAGAAATAAAACAATTCTAAAGCACTTGTACTGCATAAAACTGCATGTCTTATGTTATGACTTACGTCTAAGATACAGGCTCGGCCTAGTTTAGACGTTAAGTGTTCATTTTGGAATGTGTTTACTTGCAGTATTGTACTTTGGATAAAAGCAAAAATGTAAGTGATGTTTTGTGTCAATAAAGCTTTTTATGTTTTATATTAAGTTTATGTCCAATTATTCCTTTTGTCTCTTTTTATAGAGTGGTCAATTTCATGAAGGCATAGCGCAGTCCACATTTTTATGTTTATAAACTGCATTAACCCGATAAGAATTTGGCGCTGTATTTCGTCTAACGCTCTGCAAATTTCATAAAGTATTGCGTATTGTACCATTACCAATCTGTCAATCAATCGTCGTGATTACGGTAATCCTGAATGCGGGTAATTCTTTCCAGAGCCCAAATCGTACTTTATCTGTAGATGGAGCATGTACGTATTTACTTTGATTAATTGTCTCGGTAACGGGGATGCCCTGTTTATTGATAATGGGATGATTGAAAAGAAATCTTTCTTGGTTTGTGTTTATAAATGCCTTAAATTTCTGCATAATGATTGTTGCTTATTAGGTATATAATATAAGTAGGTATTGATCGCCGTCTGTTGATTGTGGAGGATGAAGATATGATAATTGTATTTTTACGTTTTATGATTTTCATGGTAATCATATCGTTAATAATATTATGGTTGTTTTGTTTTTCGTGTGAGTGTGGCCAAGTCTAGTGTCGGAGTTTTATGGTGAACCGCCGAGTCTTTTGCCTTGGAGCCCATGCATTGGCGAATCTAGGGAAATTTTAGAGCGGGCTTGGGTCTTCATAAAGCAATGGTGTTAAAGTTTTTAGGTATCCAGCCTAGAGTTTCACCATATGACCATACTGGGATGGACACGGCCCACCCTGTCATCCAGTTATATACGCCCGTGAGCCTATGGTTCACTTTCTACTACTATCACAGTAGAGACTCAGCTTGTCGTTCGTAACAGATCGACAAAGTTAAGCAACGCTTGCACTGGTCGCCACTTGGATGGGTGACCGCGTGTGGCATTAACATCTGAGCGCTACCGTGCTTCGGAGGACACGTAAAGCTGTCAGTCCCGGTTTTTGTCTCAGGATAAGAATCGTTAGGCCATGTCGGAAGCCTTAGGGCGTCCTGAAAATCTCGACACTAGAGTTGGCCACACACTCACACGAAAAGCAAAGCAAGTAGACAGAACATTGCCTATGTTTACGTCATTTCTGACGCAAAATCCTGTAAGTTCCCAAACATAAATCTGCCTTAAGCCTGGTAGCAAACATCGGTAAAGTCAACCAAACTCACAAGTATCAATTTTGGCGCGCAATATTGATATTAATGGATCGGAGGCAAAGGACAGACGGTATTCAGCCTGCACCTGTCGACGTAACACAGATTAACAGCTTAAGCTTTAAAAGCTTTCACTTGTATACCGATAGTGTAGTAGTACAATATGTATTAACTTCTGAAAGTTGGCTCATCGTGACTAGTTTGCGGAGAGGGGAACGATTAGTAAGTCAATAGGCGGGTCCACACAGACCGAGCAGCCTCGCGAGGAAAATGCTTCGCGAGGCTGCTCGGTCTGTGTGGACGTGGCTCGGTCGAGGAAAACGCATGTGCCGCCGCGGCCGAGCTTAGCGTGCGCCCGAGCTACCGAATTAGACACGTCCACACAGAGCGCGCAGCCTCGCGAGGAATTGGCGCGCGAGGCTGCGCGCTCTGTGTGGACGTGCCGCGGCCGAGGCAAGCGCGTGTGCCGCCGCGGGCGAGCGACCGAGCGGCCGAGCCATCGAGTTTGGATTTTTGTTTTGCCGCGGTCCGTACGCTGTTTCGTGCCTCGCTCGAACATAATAATCCTTACTAATAATATAAATTCGCAAGTGTGTTTGTATGTTGGACATTTTTTTTATAGACTCACGTCTGTATCCGCGTAAGGATAGGCAGAGTTATAATATTATTACATCCACATTTCACCATGAAATGTTTAGGTCCCACGTAATAGGGGACGAGCCTATTGCCGTTAACGGGCACATCAGCAGACTCCATGCTGCTTCTGAGAATTCGGGAAAACCCAGTAACACTTTTGCCCGACCCGGGAATCGAACCCGGGACCTCCGCTCAGCAGTCGCATACCCTATCCACTGGTCACTGAATGACGGTGGATACATTCATCATAACATTCTCATCTTTGACGCTATTTATTGTACGAATAATAATCCTTCAGTCTGTGCTTCGGTTACAGTATCCTTGCCTACAGATATTCATTTCCTATAATTCAATCTATATTTTTTTCCATGTCTACCTATTCCATCCTTTAGGTATAACAATAATCGACGACCGGTTGGCAAAGCGGGAGTGTAAGCGACTACAACGCCGAAGGTCGCGGGTTCGATTCCCGCTCATGTCAAACATTTGTGTGCATGAACATGAATGTTTGTCTTGGTCTGGGTGTTTCTATGTATATATTTACAAAAAAAGTAAGTATAAGTAAATATGTATATTATGGCCCATTATTACCATTGACTAGTACCCAAAGTAGGTACAGCAATTGGCGTCAGTCATGCAGCCGGCTAGTAAAAACACATGCCACAACCCTATTGCAGTATGACCATTTCCAAGTACTATATTTATAAACAAAATTTAAAAATAAGAGAGAGGATAGACCAACAATCTCACATTGATACGTAGACCGATAGATGGCAAATGTACTATTTCACTCTAATTCACAAGTCGACAATTTGATACATGCGCAATACATAATAGTTTTCAACTATAGTCCGTTCACAGTTATTTTACCTCTAGCTCTTAGATTGGCCAACCTGGGCGTTGTGTTGCTATATTTGGTATATAATACTCCCATTTTAAATATACATTATTGCTAAAATGTACTTATTTTTTTATTGCCTAAGCGATCGTCTTAAATATTTGGAAGTAATGTTTGTAACAAAACCTCTTGATATTGGCATGGCTATATGCATGTACATTTATTTTCTTACGAAATAACTAATTTCCTATGAAGATAAGTAGTTATAATAAAAATGTTGTCTATTTAATATATAAAGGTAAACGCATCATAATTACGCCAACGTGAGGTTCTAATTATCAAATACAAAAACGGTAAATTTAATTTTCATATTTATTTTGAATAAGAATGATGTGGGTGTCATATTACACCTATACCTACCCCTGCATGGAAACAGGCGTGAGTCTATAAGAATGATCCATGTGGACTGCCAATGTTATGATGATTCGTAACTGCTGTCATATTCTGTATCAGACTCAGAATTTAATTCTATTATGAACCTGTCCATTTCAGCATCCGTAGACCCATCTGTTTCACGAAGCTTGTCTTCAATGTGGCGCTCATGTTTGCATTGTTTTTGTCAGTCTTCTGCAGTGATAGATTGAAAAGCTTCTTCAGCTAAATTCACAATGTTGGTTGCCTCTTGTCCTAATTTTTTGCTTGTGACTCGCCTTTTAATGAGACTCCACATAAAATCAATTGCGTTTAGCTCGCCGTGGAATGGCGGTAATCTAACCACTTTGCGGCGATGAGCTTCAAGCATTTGAATTTTTGAAGCATTTCCACTAATATTGGGTAAAATGTTATGCACGGGTAACCCTATTTTACTTTCCTGTCATCACAGAGTACAATTCCAACATAAAGAAAATAAACACCGACATCTGTCAGAGGTAAAATAACTGTGAACGGACTATATATTTTCATGTTCTGAATTCAAACTTTATGACAACTACAATTTTGTTTTTTCCTACGGTGCCGAGGCTGCCGCGCTCTAGGCCGCGATCACATTTGTCTGATGTAATCTGTCGTGACGTCGTCTGTCGTGTCGCGACAGACAATGTCCTGGTCTGCGACAGAGAGGGGGGAGGGGTGTGGGGACGGTACAGCGCGAATTAAGAGATTGGACTCAGATTAATTGTAAAAAACATTTATTTAATTATAACAGTATATTTAAAATATAAACTAGTAATCGCTAATGTTAGATCTACAAAGGTATTTATAATAAATTAATGCTAAGATGACAATAGGATTATCTAGTTAATTTGGTGGGGAGAGATGTGCTGACGAAGCTAACATTGTTGGGTTCCGTACAGTTAACTCGCGCGACACAACTCGTCAGACTAATGTGGACGCACCACTGTCTGTCGTAAAGCGTCAGACGCGCGTTTGCAATTGTGCGCAATGGACGACGAACTAATTGACTTCCTTTTTATAATATTATTCGTATACAGTACCTATAGATGAGCAAATTGAATACGAAATAATATAATCCTATGTAAATAATTTATGGATATAATTGGATATCTACTTTATCTGAATCGGATAATTCATCAAAAACATTGCGAAAGTGTGAACTCCACGAGAGCCAAGACAGAACTGATTTAAAATTGTGTCAGATCGCGACAGACGGCGACAGACAAATGTGAACGGTAAGTAATTACGACAGAGACCGTCACGAGAGATCACGTCAGATAAATGTGAACGCAGCTTTATTCTATGGCCTCGCTCGTTCGGGGACTGTTTCCTCGCGCGGCAAATGCCTCGCGAGGCTGCTCGCTCTGTGTGGACCCACCTAATCAATTTAGGTACCGTTTTAAGTTGGATTTAGGCGAGTTTTGGCTAGGAGGCTGTTTGTAGGAGTAGTTTAATATAATGTCGTCAGATAGAAAACATTGAATATAGTTGAGACGGTGGATCTCAGGTAGGATGTCGGGGTTCGAGAGAAACACTGCTAGGCTGAACAGGTTCTTTATTATGTCTCACTACCGCTTACATACAGTATGACCGAACTAGGTAAGCACTGGCCTGAGGGCTGGAGTGTAGACTCCTGATGCTCTCCGACGCTTGCAGGGTAGACTGCTCGTAGGGTCGACGGTGAGCTGGCCAAATTGCACGCTGGGTAGGCAGCTCAGTGGTTGAGGTGTAAGCTGAGCGGCAGGCTCAGGCGGTGCAACCGATGTGGGCCGAGCGGTGAGGCTCAGGCGTAACCCGGTGCAGTCAGGCGTCCGTGGCCTGGCTGTAGGAGGCTCGTAGGCAGGAGCTGATGCGTGGCGGCGGCTGGTAGCGGCACGGCAACAGCAGCTCTTAATTGTAGCCCGTAGGAAGAATCGTGGCCCGTAGGGAGAATCGTGGCCCGTAGGGAGAACTGGAAACAGCATAGAGAATACACAACAACCGGTCAGGAACAGGCGGTCCCTAGATTGGCTGTTATGCTTAGGAGACACAGATACTACAGACAGAACATATAGGCACACAGATAACTAGAATATGCTTACCCCCAGCGGGACAGTAGATACGAAGTAGAATAATACTTGGTTGTCACTAGAACCATCAGCGAGGTGTATTGTAAGGAAAGTAACCGATTTAGATCGCGCACCCATCTTATATAGACATAGACCTATGAGTCACTGATTGACTGTGGCCCGAACATTACCATATAAGGTAATATTGCGAAGCGCTCTGCGGGTAAGCTGGCGTTAAGCGCCTGCGAGATATTATAACGCAATACGTAGAGTATTACGTTACATAGTAAGATCGCACGCGTGTAACGGGCATACTATGACGTCAAGTAATGGTCAAAGATATACCACTAGGCCATGGTTCGTCAGGCTGCGGGTTGACAAAAGATCTTATTTTTGTTTAGATAGCGGAGCCTTGAGGCTTTTAACAGGAGCCCATTCATCAGCTTGAATTCGACAGCCACAAAATATCCGTCTACTTTACACTTTTGATCGATAAGCGTCGATGCCTATGAGGACTTCTAATAACATGAAATCTGCTATTACTTCTCTTGAGAATGCAGAAAGACGTAAAAAAAACTTCCTCGTTAACTTAAACTTCGTCTATTACGGCTAAAACTAGAGACATAATAGACGAAGCAATTGTGTCATCTTTTTTCAAACTTAAACATGCCTGATGCTTACAAAGACGGTACCTGACATCATCATATTTGAACACTCAATATTTTTGCATTTGTATTTAAAATTTTCAGAGTAAAGGCTTGATGCTTCTATACTAACTTTCAGTCCGCCGACTACCTAAAGACAAAGTAATCGGTCATAGAAGCCCATATACGCTCCAAGTAGGTACCAAAGGAATGACTGGCGCGTTGCCAACATTAGGCAAATCTATATAATACACTTGACGAATCTTCAGTGGTAACACCATTTATTATGACTGGGTTAGAATTTGATCTTAATCAAACTAGCGTTAGGTAAGTAGAGAGACTGCAACACAGAGGATCTCGAGCTGAAAACCACGGCGTGCACTACTTTTCGGTGTTTCCATGAAGATCTCGAGACGAATATGAAGTCTGCTAACCTGTACTTGGTTAGCGTGGCGAAACTTAACGTTTCTCATAATGAGAAGAAGCATGTGCCCAGCAGTGGCATACATTTAAAGCAAGGTGCTATTGATAATGATCGTGAATTGGCAGTAGAGGCGAAAGGTGTGCGGTATTCCTCCAAATAGAGGGCGGTCCTCTAACTAGGGTAGGTAGTTTTGTCTGGTCCACTACTGATAATACCGATGCCGAGAACTTGCCTATATAGTATTTATTATTATGATATTAGTTATAATAGTTATCGACAGTAGTGATAGGAGGATAAACATAATATACTTGATAATTTCCATTCAGAAGTGGCTAGATAAATACAGATTAGATAAGTACCTAATGTTAATCCGAAATAAAAAAAATACGATAATATTTTGCCGACTACATCCCAGATAAAGCTTATTAAACATTGAACTAATAACGTGTTGGATTCAATGTCTAAATTAAATAATGGTCCGATTTTAAAGCAGCACCTATCGGTATTTCGATCCGGAAAAACCTATTTTAATCCTTAATTTTAATAATTAATTAGACATATTATTTTAAAATGACGTCTTGGCAAATTGTTTAGTAATGTCGAACTGAAATGGTATTATAAGATAATTTTTATGAAAATGGTGACTCACTGCAGCAATGGACTGATTGAAACCAACGTCGATATTTTATAGAAATGTGGTAATACCAAATTTGCATTTGACTATTATAATGCTGACTCTGGTAAATCTCAGCCACTTTATTTTAAATGTGATTTTTTGTTTCTCTATGACGTGTATTTTCCTAATATATATTTTATTTTATTTATTTATTTATAGACTCACGCCTGTATCCCCGAAGGGGTAGGCAGAGGTGTAATATTACACACACATTTCGCTAGGAATTTTTAGGTCCCCGTAATAGGGGGCGAGCCTATTGCCGTACCGGGCACATTACCAGACTCCGTGCTGCTACTGAGAATTTCCTAACGGAAAAACCCAATAACACTTTGCCCGACTCGGGCATCGAACCCGAGACCTCCCAATCCCACGCGCACATTTATGCCGCGAGACCAACGAGGCAGTTTCCTAATATAATTCATAGTATTAAGAAAATGTGCGATGTTTTGGCAAGTAAGTATTTCATACATGGATGCACAGGTTTAACACGCAGAGAGCCCTTGCGGATTTTAACTTAGAAGGTTATGGTACATCGTCTGAGAAGTCTCCATGGCTGCATTATAAATTACAAAAGTCACAGATTAGCAACTTGTATAGGACTATTACTACTTGTATGGATGCAAATTATTCTGAGCCATTGCAATGGGCGTTGAATGAATGTCTGTGTGAATTTTGAACACAATGGATGAAAAGCGCCGTCGACCATAGGGTAGATATTAGAGTACATAGTACTAGTAGTATGTGATAGTGACTTAGTTATTACGATAGTGCTTAAGTATATTTGTCAAATATTGAAAACCCTTATTTTCATTGGTGGCGCAGTGCTTTATACCAACGTTTCATCCTTTAGTACTTCATAGTGTCTGTAGGTTCGATTGCCACACTTTTTGTTTTTCGAGTGTGAACGTACTTTGGTTAATTTAGTTGAATATTTTTTTAATATCTACTAAAAAATAAGGAAAGTTAAATTAAACGTTTTTACAAAACGCAAAGTAGAGGCATTTACTACAGCAGAAATGCATTATTTTTCTTTATTTTAAAACCCTTTCTCGTTTGATAATAATATTACTTTGATAATAATATTCTGTAGTTTTTCACAATTGTATAACATTAACAATAATTATATAACAACATGTTTAGGCTATTCAATTACGATGTCATATATTATGATGATGCTGTAAACTTCCTTAATATAAATAAATAAATAACCTTACCTACTATTAAGGAAATTGATTTTCCACTAAAATACGGAGGGTGCTTGGGACATAATCTACATGAAAATTTCACCTTAGACGATATATTACTCTCAGAACGTTATCTAAAACTAGAGCAGCCGATCTGTTCTATAGCATATAATAATAGTTAATTATTCAAGAATACGTATCGTGTTCCATCATTTGCACAGTGATGCATTTTTTCTCACAAAGGTGGAGTGCGGTAAATCGGGGTAGTTTCCACGTCGTGCTTCTAAACCCCTACTACCGTGAATTTAGTCATAGTCTGGGACATAGTTTAAGAATTATATAGACTAACTATTAGTAAATAAATTGTTTTTCGCCTAAAATACAAGGGGTATTTTGGTTAAATTCTATGCGAAAATTTCCTCTTAGACTCTATATTATTCTCAGAACGCAACTTAATAAAACTAGAGCAGCCGTTCTGTTCTATTGGCGACGCAAAGATTATCCGCGCGCCTCTAGCGGATATATTTAGAAGTGGTCTAAGAACGACACTTTTGACAGCTTTCAATACAACTTTGCTTCGAGGTTATGGTGAGGTTAAGTATTTCCCTGACGTAAATTATATTGAGAGCTGTCAAAATGTCAAAAGTAGTCGTGATTTGTAAAAGTGTCGTTCTTAGACAATTTCTAAATTTTGCTGCTAGATTCACTAGTTAGAATCTAGCATCGCCAATAGCTACTACGTATTATTCAAGAATATGTATCGTGTTCCATCATTTGTACAGTGATGCATTTATCCTCACAAAGGTAGAGTGCGGGAAATCGGGGTCGTTGCCACGGTAGCTACGCCTCGGGCAGGTCAGTATGCGAGTCGGTAAACAATTTCCTGCGCTGTCTACGTCGATTGTACGTACCTTTGAGATATAATAATGCCATATTTACTAGTTTACCTGTATGTTGTCTACGCTAGATAGTTTTGTTTGAATGTTCTGTGAAATTTGAAGGTATAATGCTACGTTGATAACTGAGAGCTGAAGATATCGGTGTTATATATTTTAGTACTTTTCTTCGTTTCTTTTTTACGATGGACAAATACTTATTTTTTATCATGTTTTGACTAAAATATGTAATATGTATGATAACATTGAATTTCGGACCGATAAAAGTGATAAAAAATGAAGAAAAGGATTCAAGCAGGGTAGAGCTGAGCTTCTAGCCATATCCAGCTTGCCATAAAAAGGATTATAAATGATAATTGCCCTATTTAGGAGGTCTGCGCTAAGATATACTGCCCTTACTTTAAAGCAAAATAATAAAAAAAGTAATATCATTCTTAAATAAATGGCACCAAATAAATGACTCAGTTGTTACGGTAAACTTCGGAATTATTTTAAAATGATGCCTCATTTACGAGACTGTAATAATCTGTGTATAATCGATTACTAGCTACAATCAAATGATAAGCATCAGGCGCTTATTGAAATTACTAGTTTTACAAGCTTTCTCACATATTGAGGATGGCTTTACTAAACGAAGAAAAAGTATAGTAACTATTAATATTTTAGATAATTGTATGCTTTTAAGTGAAAAGATAAGAACGCTTTCAGTTACAGTTATGCATTTAAACGAATTTTAAATTAGCAAGTCACGCGTGCGGTCAGTGTGGCGGTTCTGCCGGGTAAAAACAAAAGCCTCATAAAATAGAGTCTACTCCTATCAGACACTTTTATATTTGACTCAGGAACGGTTACAGATAGATTCATTTCGGATGTCCGATATTTCTCGTTTACGGAGCTGCTTAACATCCCTGGTAACCACAAGTTACAAATATACTTTACCTTTGCCAGAGTATAAGCTTCTCACGAACTTCAGTAAAATCTCTCGATTCGAGTTCCAAACCTCATGATATAAGAGTAAGTGCCAAGCTAGAACGGTGTTAGCTTTGCAACTAGCTACATCCTCCAAAATTGGACAGCTCCAAAATTCTCGCTCCAATATTCTGAAAGTGGGACGCTCAAATCGAATAACTTAACCGGCAAAGGAAACGCCGTGTTAAAAGATTTCAAATCTTTTAACACAGCGTATTTCAGTAGAGTATTTCAGAAAGTTTGTTGAATTTGAAGGTATTTTCTTTTAAAGTTTGTCCATTGTTTTAGTCAAGTAAATATTTATATGACAAGTTTTGGCTGTGTATCGTTATTGTTACGTACGTTTTAATATGTTTAAATCAAAGATAAATTCCTTAAGTGGATTAAGTTTTAAGTTCACATTTTCGATTTTAATGAAGGTGTCTGAATATCATTGACATAATTGTGATTTTAGGCTATATTGTTCATTGACAGTAAGGTGGCAAAAGTTTGTTATTCTCCGTATTTTTGTCACGTAGGAAAGAATTTAGAATTTTTCGATTTTGGCGACATTCTTTATAAATAAATATATCAATGTATAAGTAACTACTAGAAAACATACAACATATTCATATAGCACTATAGATAAATTTGTCCTTTACTAATAAATCTTATAAACTAAAAGGACATAAAATAGCATTTATATACTGTACCATAGTAAAATAAGTCATTTAATATAAAATCTTGACGTTTATCTCGTCTTTTCACGTTCTCAACATTATTTTACTCAATTTTGTTAGAACGAACCATAAACAGCAAAGATGATAGATAGATATACTCTTTATTGTACACAAAATAATGTTAAAAAGTACACATTTTTTTAATTGGCTTATACTACAGCATGTACAAATGGCGGCCTTATCGCTAAAAGCGATCTCTTCCAGGCAACCTTTGGATGGACAGAAATGGTGTGTAAGCAATCAAGTGTGGCGATGGTGTAGTTAATTAACTAAATAATATCAACTAATATACATACTGAATATACATAAATGTATAAATATTATATATCATACATATTCTACATAAAGACCATACACATATTATGTACATAAATTATTATATATAAATATATACCTATAAACTATACGAGATAGAATGTCATATATTTCATAATATCGTTATACTAAAAACTATGCTAAAATACAGATACAGTGAATACTACTCATAAAGTAAGACCTGCATTCTAGGAGAACAGTGCATGATGTTAAATGGACAGGTAGTGCTTTTTTAACATGCTTTTAAAAATGTTTAAGGATTCTGCTTTCCGAATCTCTAGTGGTAATGCATTCCACAGTCGCGCGGCCTGTACAGTAAATGATTTGCTAAAGAAATTTGTGGAATGCGTTGGTATCTCCAGCGTCAAATTTTCAGACGACCTCAAGGACCTCTCATGTGCGTCATTAAGGAACTTAAAACGTTCTTTGAGATAAAAAGGAGTACTGGGATTAAACAAGATATTATACAATAATGTAAGAATGTGAGTATGATGTGGTCCGGAATGTTCTAGCGAAATTACTGTTTTGTCCGACCTTTCCAAATTTGTTGGTAGCCTTTCACTACGTTGACCCGTAGGTACGTAAGGTAAAAATGTTACTATGTGTATGTTTAAGGGTCGGTGGAGACGCAGCAAAGAGACTAATTAAGTTACAATTTAAATTCAACCTTACATGCTTCTACAAAGGACTATAATTTGTTTAACAAGATAAAATAACGTTACATGGCGGTGATGGGAGACTCGGTGATTCATTGCGTTGTGCTACTTGTAGTCTTATGTCGAAGCATTTAAGAAGCCTAGAGCGTTCTCGGTATTTCGTCAATTCCTGCCGACACCAAGGTGTATTTTTATTTTTGGCAAAGGACCCGTCGGGTCATCGATAGAGGTTAATTTAGAATATCAACACATGCTAACCCTTTGACGATAGTCACTCCTATACAAATGTGTAGGCTATTTTGCAACTCACGATGTTTTAGAGTACGTATTATCAGCTGAATTAATACATTTCAGACACACTAGTAATTTTATTTCATTTAAATCAAGAACTGTTTATAACTGTTGTCACCGGAGTAACTCTTGCTGATGAGATATAAATGTTAATACTACCACACTATGGCATTACTCAGATTATTGCCAACTGCAAAAAGTCATTACTTTTACATTTTCCGCTGGATAGTCAAAAAGTCAAGTCAAAGTCAAGTCAAAACAATTTATTCATATAGGCCACAAAGTTACGCTTATGAAAGTTAACATTTAAATTCTGCAACGTTCGCAATGCAATATATTACGTACCTTTGTTTTGAGTAACCGATATTTTGGCACAGGTTAGGTAAAGGTACCTACGTGGTATATATACGGTAGGAAAATGTAAAAGTAATGTAAACGACCACGAAAGTTTAAATTGCTAAAGGTCAATAACCAAATTAGTGAAGCTAAGGTCCGATTCATGAAATGGACGTAACAACGGACAACCAAAACTCTAGAAAGTACCTACTCTACTGTCAATAACTCACAAACCCAAATTAAACAAACACCTTAAACATTAACAAACACGAGAATAGAACTTGGGAACTAGCTGTTTCAGACATTTGCAAGTTATATCTGTACACACCCTTTTCGGCCATACTCACAAAATGACAGTTGCAAGTTCGTAAAGGGCTATTAAGGGTCTACAGAAATGCCGCAAGCTATAAAGCTGCGAGTAATTTTCTGACACTTTTGCATATACTATGTGTAGTATAGTTCGTAGTTTAATGTTGTAGTAAATGTTTGGTTAGTGTGTAAAGTCTTGTATAAAGAGGCAGGAAGGCAACTTATATACTGCATTTTTTTTTATTTACCCGTTTTGGCCGATCCCATGGGAATTTCGGGAAATCCCTTCTTAGTGCACCCCTACGGTCCCCAAGGAACATACATGCCAAATTTCAGCATCCTGCGCCCAATAGTTTCGGCTGTAGCGTGTCTGTCAGTCAGTCAGTAACCCAAGGATTTTATATATTAAGATTAAGAAGATTACTAGTCATCGGCAAACTATTTCCAGCCTCATACATTAATAAAGGACATCCTCATCACCTAGTGTGTAGAAAAAGCCCACAAGCCATTCTCACACCTACCAAATATACCTACACAAATAAAAAACATGAATATCAGTGTAGGCGTTTGGGAAGTGTTCGACAGCAAATACAGAGATTTTTACAACTATCTAGAAGAAGATGTAGCAGTTTCATTTTGATCTACTCCGAGATTACTTTGTCAAAATTGTTTTGAAATATATTCATATTATTATTGATATATACCACAAGATTAACATACTTCTTATGTTAGGCTCTGACAGAGCAAATCTGATTTCCGTGTCGGAAAATATACCTACATATTTTCTGCAGCATTCCGTTAAACTTTACCATAGCTATGAAATGAGAACGTAGTACGGTTGCCCTTCTTAATGAAGCCTCACCCTTCGTTCCCTTCGTTACATAATATTCAGAATCAATGCAAAGCCGAACAAAGTCGTGGAACACAACTTCCTTAATCCACAACGGTGTTGAACTTCGTAACTTGGCAAAGTACAAATCAACTCAATTTAACTGAACGTTTGCTCGTCAGTTTCTCTCGTTTGTAATAAATTCTTAAGCAACGCTTGCACAGATCTCCACATAGATGGTCGACCGCGTGTGTCATTTACATCACAGCGCTACCGTGCCTCGGAGGTAGCACGTAAATTTGTCAGTCCCAGTTTTTCGCTCAGAACAAAAATCGTTAGGTCATGTCGGAGACCTTCAGGCGGTCTGAAAACTCCAAACCAGAGTTGGCCACACATTCATAGGAAAAAAAGCGTTTAGAAGTCCCCTGCTGGATATAGGGCTTCTAATTTGCGGCACACTAGCATTGCAAGTCATAAGAGGATTTGGCCTAATATTCCACGATGGCCAGACGGCTTTGTATAGAGTTTGATATCGAGTTTTCCGTCTCTTCGTTAAGCTACTATTAGCTTCGCCTATTTTCTTGAGGCGCCACTTTCGACACCCACTTTCGTTAGTGTTACCCACTAACTATCCCATTTCGAATGAAATGGGATAGTTAGTGGGTAACACTTTGTATTCTTAATCCGTCACAATACGGATAGTGTATTCATCATCATTAACCTTTAACAGTCCACTGCTGGACTAAGCCTCTCCTTTGAAAGGAGGAATTGGCCTACTATACCACGCTGGCCTGGATTGGTATAGGATTTGTATCAAGTTTTCCTTCTCTTAAAATGCTGTTCTCTGCATAATATGCTCTCTCTGGCGACTCTTACGACACCCATTGCATTGTGCATTATATAACAAAAAATAAACATAAATTGCCTCACAATCCTCACAATCCTCACATAATGTATCAAGAGAGCGTCACTCGGCATATAAATCTAGACATCTTCAAGAGTAATGCCTTTCACTTGGCCGTAAAAGGGGGAGGTTCCACCCAACCCCCACGGGGAGGGAAAATGGGTGCCAGAGGTGTACGGACGATGAAATTTTTAAAGGCTCTTACACGATAGGTATTTTACGGAATGTCGAGGGGTAAAATATGTGCACGGGTTGAACGCAATGCATTTATAAAATGTAATGTATATGTCTACGGTAGCCTTCTGTATAATGGCTACTTAATTGATTAGAATGTGAGCACACTACAATGGTATGTTCATTCAATTATTTTTCCTTGTTACATTGTGATCAAATGTAATGGAGTTACTGTCGAATTGAGAATAGCTAGCTGAACAATCAGTTTTGTAAGTTATTGTCAATGTTTGCAACAAAGCGTTCTATGTAGGGTAGTATGGCATTTCAGAATATTACGAATAGATTGACTTCTGGTATTATTTTATTAGCTTAATAAGTTATACAAACATCTAAGTGAAATGGAACAGTGATAAAGTTTTTAGAGTGGTCGTTTCATTTATCTTGCATATTTTTTGTACCTAGATCATAAATTTCTTAAAGAATCGCTAGGTCGTTTTTGATAGCCTTGATGGATGCAATGGCTTTAATTATTTAACTATTTCTTTTTGTAGTCTTGACTGACTGATAGATATGCGTAGTAGCTATATTTTAGCCATAGGCTAGCTCTAATATAGCGCTGAAAAATCCACACAAAAAGCACAGGTTTATCTTGCAGGGAGCCTCACGGATTTTAACTTTGAAGGTTATGGTGCTAAGAATTCTCCATGATTGCATTATAAAGTACAACAGTCAGAGATTAATCGCAATGGAGGTATGACTATTAGTAGTAATAGTCATACCTCCATTGGGATTATACAAGTAGTTGTATGTAATAGCCATTCACCCATTGCGATTAATCTCAAAATGGATAGGTACTAATTTATTCTGAGCAATTGCAATGGGCGTTGAATGGAGTGGTCTATGTGAATTGCGAACATCATGGATGACAAACATATTGGGTGAAACTGCTGTTGTAGTGCGATTTCTATGTTTTTCAACATTCTACGGTCTATTTGAATTTAGTATGTTCGCTAGAATGATCGTGATTGTTTGTTTCGACAAAACAGAAAACGTCGAATGCTCGCTGTTCTGTTACAAGTGAATGCTTAATTAGACGGTAGGTACACTTCGCAGAACGTTATCAAAAACTAGAGCAGCCGTTCTGTTCTGTAGCTAACAGTTATTCAAGAATACGTATCGTGTCCCGTCATTTGCATAGTGATGCATTTATCATCACAAAGGTGGAGTTCGGGCAATTGGGGTCGTTTCCACGTTAGTTACGTCGTGCTTCTAAACCCCTGCGCTATTACTACCGCAAATTTATTTAAAGTCTGTGACATAGCTTAAGAATTATATAGCCTAACTATTAGTAAATAAATTGTTTTTCGCTTAAAATACAAGGGGTATTCGAAAATTTCCTCTTAGACTCTATATTATTCTCAGAACCCAACTTATTAAAACTAGAGCAGCCGTTCTGTTGTATTGGCGACGCAAAGATTATCCGCGCGCCTCTAGCGGATATATTTAGAAGTGGTCTAAGAACGACACGTTTGACAGCTTTCAATACAACTTTGCTTCGAGGTTATGGTGAGGTTAAGTATTTCCCTGACGTAAATTATATTGAGAGCTGTCAAAATGTCAAAAGTAGACGTGATTTGTAAAAGTGTCGTTCTTAGACCATTTCTAAATTTCGCCGCTAGATTCACTAGTTAGAATGTTAGCATCGCCAATAGCTACTACGTATTATTCAAGAATATGTATCGTGTTCCATAATTTGTACAGTGATGCATTTATCCTCACAAAGGTAGAGTGTGGGAAATCGGGGTCGTTTCCACGGTAGCTACGCCTCGGGCAGGTCAGTATGCGAGTCGGTAAACAATTTCCTGCGCTGTCTACGTCGATTGTACGTTCCTTTGAGATATAACAATGTAATGTTTATCTGTTCACCTGTTTATTGTCTAAGCTAGATAGTTTTGTTCTGTAAAGTTTGAAGGTATAATGCTACCTTGTTATCAAGGTAGCATTATACCGCACCGATATCTTCAGCTCTTAGTTATCTAAGAGCTGAAGATATCGGTGTTATTTTAGTACTTTTCTTCGTTTCTTTTTTACGATGGACAAATACTTATTTTTTATCATGTTTTGACTAAAAGCTGTAATATGTATGATAACATTGAATTTTGGAGCGATTAAAGTGATAAAAAAATGAAGAAAAGGAATCAAGCAAGGGGTAGAGCTGAGCTTCTAGCCATATCCAGCTTGCCAAAAAAAGGATTATAAATGATAATTGCCCTATTTGGGAGGTCTGCGCTAAATACGATATTATAACTACCTGCCCTTACTTTAAAGGAAAATAATAAAAAAAATAGTAATATCATTGTTAAAGAAATTTTGGGACCAAATAAATGACTCAGTTGTTATGGTAAACTTCGGAATGATTTGAAAATGATGCCTCATTTACGAGACTATAATAATCTGTGAATAATTGATTATTAGCTACAAGCAAATGAAAAGCGTCAGGCGTTTATTGAAATTCTAGTAATTTCTTACAAGGTTTCTCACTTCTCACATAATGGCTTTACTAAACGAAGAAAAGTAAAGTAACTACTTATATTTTATATAATTGTACCTATGCCTTTAACTGAAAAGATAAGCATGCTTTCAGTTACAGATATGCATTTAAAGGAATTTTAAATTAGCAAGGCACGCAAGCGGTTAGTGTGGCGGTTCTGCCGGGTAAAAACAAGCCTCATAAAATTGAGTCTACCCCTATCAGACACTTTTATATTTGATTCAGGAACGATTACAGATAGATTAATTTCAGATATCCGATATTTATCGTTTACGGAGCTACTTAACATCGGTAACCACAAGAAATAAATATATCTTACCTTTGCTAGAGTATTAGCTTCTCACGAACTTCAGTAAAATCTCTTGATTCGAGTTCCAAACCGCATGATATAAGAGTAAGTGCCAACCTAGAACGGTGTAAGTATTGCAACTAGCTAAATCCTCCAAAATTGGACCGCTCCAAAATTCTCGCTCCAATATTCTGAAATTGCGACGCTCAAATCGAATAACTTAACCGGCAAAGGAAACGCCGTGTTAAAAGATTTGAACAGTATTTCAGAAAGTTTATTGTTTCTCGCAGCGAATTCTCTTTTATGTCTTCTACCGATTGAACACGGGTGCCACGAAGTGGTAATTTGAGTTCAAGAAAAAGAAAGAAGTCAGCTGGGGCCATATCTGGTGAATGTGGTGGTTGCTCGATGGTATTTGTTGAGTGTTTGGTCAAAAATTCGTTCAGAATGATGGCCTTGTGCGAAGGCGCATTATCGTGGTATATCTTTCCACAAATCTGCCTTTTTCGTCGCATTCTCTTAAACACCGCATAACGCACAAATAATATTCCTTATTTACCGTTCGACCTTCCAGCAAGAATTCCAAGTGCACAACACCACGATAGTCAAAGAAAAGACTTTGGCGTGGTTTTCTCGGTTTCGGTTCAGTTGCAAGGCGCCACTCCGAAGCTTGTTGACTAGTTTGCATATCAAACTCGTAAACCCTCGTCTTGCGTGACAAGAGTAATAATGCGTTTCATGAATATTAGGTCGGAATTGACTCGTACTAGCACGTCCTCAGCGACTTTCATGCGATTGAGTTTTTGGAGAATATCCAGGTCTTTTGGGACTAGCCGAGCGGCAATATGTTTCATACCCAAATGATTAGTTAAAATGATATGGATCGAATCGTAAGATACAGAAAATTCGGCGGCTGTCTCTCTCAAAGTTGAATGAGCATTTTCAGTCACTGTTACCTTCAGTTTTGCGATATTAACTTCAGTTGTAACATTTACATTGACTACGAACACGAAATCCCATTGGTAATGCAAAATTTAAGACAAACTCTTATTTCGATGTTTTTGTCCTTTAAAAAATTCGCAATACTCACTAGATATTATATAAGTAAAAACAGCACTATATTTAATACAACTAACAGATGCAACTTAAACTTCGCGCCAAAATGGAAAACAGTTATGCCAATCTAACAATAACAAAAATAAACAAAAAATTGACTTTGGAACCATAAACAAATAATCCATTCCCGATACTTTTTTGACTGAATGTATAGTGATAAAGTAGCTTTTAAGTTGTTTTATTTTTTGCACAAAATATTTTACTCCCCTCGTACCCTCCAACCTCCTGGTGCTAGTTATAATCGCAATAAATGGTGAATTTATTGCAATTGATATTGCGTAGGTAAACTGTATTTATTTAATCTTCCTAGAAATAAATGCAATATATATCTACTTAGTAACTCAAGTTTAGTATCCTTCCCATAATTATATAAGGTCCCTTAAGATAACTGCAATAACTCAAGCTTATTGTACTTATAACTAGTAAATGAGAATCACAAGCAACGAAGTATGGTAATTATGAATGCAGTAACTCTACATAACTACTACTATAATTAGTACATTATTTAATACCGTAAATAAGGATCCTTATCATATCTGCAATAACTCAAACATATTGCACTTATAACTAGTAAATGAATATTACAAATTACGATCTATGCTAATAATAAGTATAGCAACTAAACTTATTGCAGATATATTTAGTATGATTTCTTAATTGCGTTAGTAAGTTATCGCAGTAAATCATGCTATCTATAGTTATTTCGCTCTTGATATGTAAATCATAAAGCATCGACCTAGATATTGCAGATAGGCTTAGTATTAAAACCAGCTGCGTCATAGTTACGTAAAAAGTGACTTAAAAGAATATATAGATCTCATTCTGCTGATTCCGAATATGTACTTATCTCAATTCGGTGCAAAACTCGAGTTATTGCACTTTTCGTAAGGATTTTTAATTAAGATTTATAAGATTTATAATCTACACGAAAATTTCCCCTTAGACTGTAGACTTCACAGAACGTAGCCGTTCTGTTCTATAGCTAACTATTATTCAAGAATACGTATCGTGTTCCATCATTTGCACAGTGAAAACAGTGATGCATTTACCCTCACACAGGGGTCGTTTCCAAGTTCACTACGTCGTGCTTCTAAACCCCTGCGCTATTACTACCGTGAATTTATTCATAGTCTGTGACATAGCTTAAGAATTATATAGCCTAACTATTGGTAAATCAATTGTTTTTCGCTTAAAATCCAAAGGGTATTTTGGTTTAATTCTATGCGAAAATTTCCTCCTAGACTCTAAATTATTCTCAGAACGCAATTTAATAAAACTAGAGCAATTCGGTGCAAGACGAGCGAAACGTCGGAAACAAATAGGTGTTTATACCTTAAATAAGTTAAGTTAACGCGATTAAGACCCGCTAAATTATTTTGTAAAACTAGAGCAGCCGTTCTGTTCTATTGGCGACGCAAAGATTATCCACGCGCCTCTAGCGGGTATATTTAAAAGTGGTCTAAGAACGACACTTTTGACAGCTTTCAATACAACTTTGCTTCGAGGTTATGGTGAGGTTAAGTATTTCCCTGACGTAAAGTATATTGAGAGCTGTAAAAATGTCAAAAGTAGTGATTTGTGGAAGTGTCGTTCTTAGACAATTTCTAAATTTCGCCGCTAGATTCACTAGTTAGAATCTTAGGATCGCCAATAGCCACTATGTATTATTCAAGAATATGTATTGTGTTCCATCACTTGCACAGTGATGCATTTATCCTCACAAAGGTAGAGTGCGGGAAATCGGGGTCGTTTCCACGGTAGCTACGCCTCGGGCAGGTCAGTATGCGAGTCGGTAAACAATTTCCTGCGCTGTCTACGTCGATTGTACGTACCTTTGAGATATAACAATGTCATGTTTACCTGTTCACCTGTTTACTGTCTAAGCTAGATAGTTTTGTTTGAATGTTCTGTGAAATTTGAAGGTATATTATAATGCTACCTACGTTGATAACTGAGAGCTGAAGATATCGGTGTTATTTTAGTACTTTTCTTCGTTTTTTTTTACGATGGACAAATATTTATTTTTATCACGTTTTGACTAAAAGTTGTAATATTTATACTAACATTTAATTCCGGACCGATAAAAGTGATAAAAAAATGAAGAAAAGGAATCAAGCAAGGGGTAGAGCTGAGCTTCTAGCCATATCCAGCTTGCCAAAAAAACTATTATAAATGATAATTGCCCTATTAAGGAGGTCTGCGCTAAGATATATTGCCCTTACTTTAAAGCAAAATAATAAAAAATAGTAATATCATTCTTAAATAAATGGCACCAAATAAATGACTCAGTTGTTACGGTAAACTTCGGAATTATTTTAAAATGATGCCTCATTTACGAGACTTTAATAATCTTGTTTACGGAGCTGCTTAACATCCCTGGTAACCACAAGAAATAAATATACCTTTGCTAGAGTATAAACTTCTCACGTACTAGTAAAATCTCTCGATTCCCAGTTCCAAACCGCATGATATAAGAGTAGGTGCCAAGCTAGAACGGTGTAAGCATTGCAGCTAGCTACATCCTCCAAAACTAGACAGATCCAAAATTCTCGCTCCAATATTCTGAAATTGGGACGCTCAAATCGAATAACTTAACCGGCAAAGGAAACACCGTGTTAAAAGATTTCAAATCTTTTAACACGGCGTATTTCAGTAGAGTATTTCAGAAAGTTTATTGAATTTCGAGGTATTTTCTTTTAAAGTTTGTCCATTGTTTTAGTCAAGTAAATATTTATATGACAAGTTTTGGCTGTGTATCGTTATTGTTAGGTAAGTTTTAGTATGTTTAAATCAAAGATAAATTCCATAAGTGGATTAAGTTGTAAGTTCACATTTTCGATTTTAATGTAGGTATCTGAATATTATTGACATAATTGTGATTTTAGGCTATATTGTTAATTGACATTAAGGTGTCAAAAGTTCGTTACTCTCCATGTTTTTGTCACGTAGGAAAGAATTTTTCGATTTTGGCGACGTTCTTTATAAATAAATATACCTATCAATGTATAAGTAACTACTAGAAAACATACAAAATATTCATATAGCACTATAGATAAATTTGTCCTTTACTAATAAATCTTATAAACTAAAAGAAGATAAAAAACATTTATATACTGTACCATAGTAAAATAAGTCCTTTAATATAAAAATCTTGACGTTTATCTCGTCTTTTCACGTTCTCAACCTTATTTTACTCAATTTTGTTAGAACGAACCATAAACAGCAAAGATGATGTGGTCCGGAATGTTCCAGCGAAATTACTGTTTTGTCCGACCTTTCCAAATTTGTTGGTAGCCTTTCACTACGTTTACCCGTAGGTACGTAAGGTAAAAATGTTACTATGTGTATGTTTAAGGGTCGGTGGAGACGCAGCAAAGAGACTAATTAAGTTACAATTTAAATTCAACCTTACAGGCTTCTACAAAGGACTATAATTTGTTTAACAAGATAAAATAACGTTACGCCGCATCGCGGTGATGGGAGACTCGGTGCTCTATTGCGTTGTGCTACTTGTAGTCTTATGATGAAGCTTTTAAGGTTCAATTTAAATTGTGCCTAGAGCGTTGCCGCTATTTCATCAATTCCTGCCAACCCTAAGAAGTATTTTTATTTTCGGTAAAGGACCCGTCGGGTCGTCGATAGAGGTTAATTTAGAACATCAACACATGCTAACCCTCAGACGATAGTCACTCCTGTATAAAAAATGTGGAGGCTATTTTGCAACTCACGATGTTTTAGAGTACCTATTATCAGCTGAATTAATACATTTTAGACACACTAGTAATTTTATTTCATTTATTTAAAGAACTTATTATGTTGTCACTGGAGTAACTCTTGCTGATGAGATATAAATATTAATACTACCACACTATGGCATTAATCAGATTATTGCCAACTGCAAAAAGTCATTACTTTTACATTTTCCGCTGGATGGTCAAAAAGTCAAGTCAAAGTCAAGTCAAAATAATTTATTCATATAGGCCACAAAGTGACGCTTATGAACGTTAAAATTTAAGTTAATTACTTAATGATGCTACATTTACATTTACTGCAACGTTCGCAATGCAATATACCACGTACCTTTATTTTAAGTAACCGATATTTCGGTACAGGTTCGGTAAAGGTACGTGATATATAATTATATAGTAGGAAAATGTAAAAGTAATGTTAACTACCACGAAAGTTTAAATTGCTAAAGGTCAATAACTAAATTAGTGAAGCTAAGGTCCGATTCATGAAATAGAACGTAATAACGGACATCAAAACTCCAAAAGGTACCTGCTGTACTGTCAATAACTCACAAACCCAAATTAAACAAACACCTTAAACATTACCAAACACGAGAATAGAACTTGGGAACTAGCTGTTTCAGACATTTGTAAGCTGTACACACCCTTTTCGGCCTTACTCACAAAATGACAGTTGCAAGTTCGTAAAGGGCTATTAAGGGTCTACAGAAATGCCGCAAGCTATAAAGCTGCGAGTAATTTTCTGACACTTTTGCATATACTATGTGTAGTATAGTTCGTAGTTTAATGTTGTAGTAAATGTTGGTTACTGTGTGTAAAGTCTTGTGTAAAGAGGCAGGCAGACTTATATAATTACTAGAGGATACCCGCAGTTACACCCGCGTTATTTTAAGCTACTGCTCTGCTCCCGTCGCTAATAGCGTGATGTTATATAGCCTATAGCCTTTTTTGATAAATGGACTATCTAACACTGAAAGATTTTTTTAAATCGGACCGGTAGCTCCTGAGATTAGCGCGTTCAACCAAACAAACAAACAAACTCTTTAGCTTTATATATTAGTATAAGATTACTAGGCACCGGCAAACTATTTCCTGCCTCAAACATTAATAAAGGACATCCTCATCACCTAGGGGTGTAGAAAAAACCCACAAGCCATTCTCACGTGAAAATCAGTGTAGCCGTTTGGGAAGTGTTCGACAACAAATACAGTGACACGAGATTTTTACAACTATCTAGAAGAAGATGTAGCAGTTTCATTTGATCTACTCCGAGATTGTTTGAAATATATTTGTACCTACATACATAGACTCACGCCTGTTTCCCCGAAGGGGTAGGCCGAGGCATATTAAACGCCCACTTTTCGCCAATGTTTTGATCCCACGTAATAGGTGGCGAGCCTATTGCCGCTTATCGGGATATTTTGTTTATATATTTATATCAATAATAATATATTTATATTATTATTGATATATGCCACAAGATTAACATACTTGTGACTGAGCGAATCTGATTTCCGTATCGGAGAATATACCAACATATTTTCTGTAGCATTCCGTTAAACTTTACCATAGCCATAAAATGAGAATGTAGTACGTTTGCCCTTCTTAATGAGGCCTCACCCCTCGTTCCCTTCGTTACATAATATTCAGAATCAATGCAAAGCCGAACAAAGTCGTGGAACACAACTTCCTTAATCCACAACGGTGTTGAACTTCGTAACTTGGCAAGTACAAATCAACTCAATTTAACTGAACGTTTGCTCGTCAGTTTCTCTCGTTCGTAATAAGTTCTTCATGTAACGGCAAAGTTAAGCAACGCTTTCACAGATCTTCACATAGATGGTCGCCCACGAGTGGGATTTACATCACAGCGTTGCCGTGCTTCGGAGGTAGCACGTAAATTTGTTAGCCCCAGTTTTTCGCTCAGAACAAGAAACGTAGGCCATGTCGGAGACCTTCAGGCGGTCTGAAAACTCCAAACCAGGGTTGGCCCCACATTTACATGAAAAAAATATTGAAAAAGCGTTTCGTAGTCCTCGACTGGATATAGGGCTTCTAATTTGCGGCACACTAGCATTGTAAGTCAATAAGAGGATTTGGCCTACTATACCATGTTAGCCAGAGGATAGAAATTGATGTCGAGTTTTCCGTCTCTTCGTTAAGCTACTATTAGCTTCGCCTATTTTCTTGAGGCGCCACTTTCGACACCCACAGAATGAAATGGGATAGTTAGTGGGTAACACTTTGTATTCTTAATCCGTCACAATACGGATGGTGCATTCATCATCTTCATCAACTTTTAACAGTCCACTGCTGGACCAGGCCTCTCCTTTGAAAGGAGGAATTGGCCTACTATACCACGCTGGCCAAACGGGCTGGTATAGGATTTGTATCAAGTTTTCCTTCTCTTCAAGTGCTGTTCTCTGCATAATATGCTCCTTCTGTCGACTCTTACGACACCCATTGCATTGTGCATTATATAACAAAAAATAAACATAATTGCCTCACAATCCTCACATAATGTATCAAGAGAGCGGCACTCGGCATATAAATCTAGACATCTTCAAGAGTAATGCCTTTCACTTGGCCGTAAAAGGGGGAGGCTCCACCCAACCCCCAAGGGGAGGGCAAATGGGTGCCAGAGGTGTACGGACGATGAAATTTTTAAAGGCTCTTACACGATAGGTATTTTATGGATTGTCGAGGGGTAAAATATGTGCACGGGTTGAACGCAATGTATTTATAAAATGTAATGTATATGTCTACCGTAGCCTTCTGTGTAATGGCTACTTAATTGATTAGAATGTGACCACTTTACAATAGTTTGTTCATTCAATTACTTTTCCTTGTCATATTGTATCCAAATGTAATGGAGTTACTCTCGAATTGAGGATAGCTAGCTAAACAGTCAGTTTTGTAAGTTATTGTCAATGTTCGCAACAAAACGTTCTATGTAGCATAGTATGGCATTTCAGAATATTAATAATAGATTGACTTCTGATATCATTTTATTAGCTTAGTAAGTTATCTAAACATCTAAGAGAAATGGAACACTGATGAAGTTTTTAGAGCGGTCATTTGATTAATCTTGCATATATTTTTTGTTTCTTAGAGTTCTCCATAATGTTCTTGAAAGACATGTATAGTCTACCAACCCGCACTTGGCCAGCGTGGTGGACTATGGCCTTACCCTTCTCATAGTGAGAAGAGGCCCGTGCCCAGCAGTGGGACAGTATAAAGGGCTGTTGATGATGATGATATTTTTTGTACCTAGATCATAAACTTCTTAAAGAATCGCTAGGTCCTTTTTGATAGCCTTGATGGATGCAATGGCTTTAATTATTTAACTATTTCTTTTTGTAGTCTTGCAGATTGATAGATATGCGTAGTAGCAATATTTTAGCCATTGGCTAGCTCTAACATAGCTCTGAAAAATCTACACAAAAAGAACAAAAAATATATTTCAAGGATTTAAGTAATAAAAGCCAGCGGCTTCGCACGCACATATTTTCGCATTTCCCGTTTTGCCCGATCCCGTGGGAATTTCGGGAAATCTCGTCTTAATGCACCCCTACGGTCACCAAGGAACATACATGCTACATTTCAGCTTCTCGCGCCGAGGTGTTTTGGCTGTAGCTTGTCTTTCAGTCAGTCAGTAACGCAAGGATTTTTAATATACAGATAATGTTAATTTCGACGTTAATACTTAAAAAGTCCATGATTCGCGTCCTACCAGTTTCTTTTTTAACGTTCATAATACCCAAATAAAAATATGCAAATGGAGACCCCTCATCACAGTCTCTTCATGAATAAGGGTAATTAGTAGCTTTGTGAATGTTTTGTATACGTAGTTGTGTGAAGTGTATAATTTTAAATTGGATACCATCTGGTGGCTCATAAAATTCTTGTTATTTTTTTTGTAATGATAATGCTCTTCGAACTCATGCAGGTACTACACCACAAGAGACGTTAACCTCAAGATCAAACTCTATACTAACCTGTCTGATTAGCGTGATCTGTCAGACTAAATCCTTCCACAATGGTATAGTGATGCGTGACATGATGCAAATTATGTGCGGCCTATGTCCAGACATGGACTGCAAATAGTTGTATGATAATACTCCTCCTGGCGATAACACAGTAAATCTTCAAGCTAAACGCGTCCGTCCACAAATAATCCACCCACCGAAATAAGTGTGCCTACAAATAACATTTTATCTCAGTGGGATCAAATAAAATGGGCTTGTTTGCCACCACAAGATTACGAGATATACATTATATGCAAGCCATAACGGCCGGCGGCTCGTGTGGGCTTTACGGAGATACATTGTGGCACTTTGATCTATCTCTAAGCAGAAGCTAAGTGCACGTTGTTTTAAATTGCGCTTGGATACATTATGGATGTGCTTTAGATTATTTTGCACAGAGTTTTGCCTGTACAAGTCGTCAGATATGTTTAGATGAAAGACAAGAAGCCGTGCTTCTTCTCCAGCCCGGATAAGCCCATGTGTGAACAATTTCCTATAAAATACAGCGATATATTTTTTTGCTCCTGGCGGGGCAAGGTCCGTGCACGTTCGCGTGTCGACTCCGGTTTGTTTGTATAGACCTTGAAGCGCCTTTCTTCTTTTCCCACGGTAAGGGCAGATATATGTTGGGGAAGAAGCTTTTGGGTGAATAGTGTAAATAATATGCGGATACATATTATTTAGATACACACAGTTATCTTTTTCCTTAGTGTTTACCACAGAAACTTCTTTTGACACGTTTATGTAAATCTCTATCTATATTATGGTCGGCATTTAGCCTGATGTTACTGAACTCCTAGTATCAGTTATACAATCTATATTATAAAGCGTTAGGACATAATATACTTTGTAATATAATATCGACTGTCATATATTATTATGATAGCGAAAACCTTTGAGCTTTTGAAGCTTATTGCTTGTAAATTATTATTTATCATTGGATTTTCCTCTTCAACAACGTGGGGCATGGTTTTCTTTCAATGCTCCCCTGTCATGATCATTCAATCTTATTCATAATATATATTATTATAAAGTTGAAGAGTTTCTTTGTTTGGTTGCAAGCGCTATTCTTATAAACCTCTGTTACGAATCGTTTTTTTTGTTAGATATATCATTTGTCGAGGGAGCGATAGCCGAGTGGATATACCAACAGACTGCCATGCAGAGGGTATCGGGTTCGAATCCACGGCGCGCACCAATGACTTTTTGGAGTTATGTGCATATTGAATTGTTAATTATCGCTTGTCCCTGCATCGGAGAGCACGTTAAGCCGTCGGTCCCGGTTGTCATGAAGATCTTTGACAGTCGTTACAGGGCGTCAATACCTTCTAAATTAACTGACACTAGTCTAAACCATGGAATATCACAACCCCTTCGGGTTGCGGAGATCAGACAGGCAGTCGCTCTGTGGAAAAGTTAATATTCAGCCAAATCCGGTTAGACTAGAAAGCGGACCCCAGATTGAAACTGGGATGACGCTAAGAGGATGATGATGATGATATCATTCGTCGAGGATTTTATTAAAAAGCGGGAAGAAGTCCGACGCAAATGATGATGATGATCGTTACGTTGTTAGATTATACCAGAGGATTCCCGCAGCTACGCACATTATATCCCCGATCCTGAACAAATTTCCAAAAACTTTCTCTTAGTGCTCCCTAAAGGACATACATGCCAAATATCAGCTTCTTACGCCCTGTAGTTTCTGCTGTGGCTGTGCCTGTCAGGCAGTAACGCAAGAATTTTATATACATACTAGAGGATGCCCGCGGCTACACCCGTGTTATTTAAGGCTACTGCTCCGCTCCCGTCGCTCATAGCGCGATGTTGTATATATAGCTTTCATTGATAAATGGGCTATCTAGCACTGAAAGAATTTTTCAAATCGGACCAGTAGTTCCTGAGATTAGCGCGTTCAACCAAACAAACGAACAAACTCTTCAGCTTTATATATTAGTGTAAGATGTATATAGGGATTGGGTCAGAACCTGGTGCGGTGTAATTCCGACATATGACAAAATATCCTGCCCAAATAAGGTGATCGTGACAGGAGGGTGATGTTTTGAAATTGTATAGACACTTTACACTTTACCACGTTTGAAACTAAGCTATCAAAGTTCGTTTGATTAGAGAGCTAAAGTTTTTGTCAAGTCTTGTAAGACTAGGAAGGGGACGGGTGGACCCCGTACTAAAAGCGAAGGTATTGATCGTAACCGGGATAGCGCTAATACGATGATGAAATGAATAAGTGAGTTTTGTTTAAAAGAAGACAAAAACTAGCTACGAAAATCTACATAACATAAGTAGGTACACATACTTTTATACACATACACGTATCTTCTATCGGCTTAGTATAATACAACAGTGAGGTTTTACCGCTCTCTGATAAGTAATCGCTGTAATAAATAAAAAATATAGTGTCTAGATCATTCGGTCTAAATGTAATAACTTAGTGAAACCAGTATATTGCGATAAAATCCGTAAACTGTAGTTTAATTTCAATGTAACATTCACGTAAACCCAAGAAGATGTCTCTGATTATTGTTTGATTATTTCGTTAACTTTTACAAATTTTGTTCAAATTTTGAATTTATCTGCAAGATAAGGTCCTCCAGAAGGGGCCTAAATGAAGTATTCTATTCCAACAACTAGAACGTTCAGAAACGTTGTAGCAACTTCCTTCTAATTATTAGACAAGTTTAGTGTTAATACTGCTAATAAATATTAATAACTATACATATATACCGCGGAGTTAATTTTGAGACAAGCTTGATGCGTATTAAGATCGTCATTTCATACATGCCTTGTCAAACGGCAGACGTGCACAAAGGGCGCACGGACAAAGACGACGCATCATGGCGAAATCCACTCAACCGACTGAAAAGGAGTGTACTACTACTTCATACCTTGCACTATGTAGGTATAACGTCTGATTTTTCTGTGTTGGCAACATGGACGGCTTCGACGGATACTTTTAAGAAATCATTTAGCCGGTACTGTGGTCTTTTGAAAGAAGAAAATTTGTTGTTCAGCCAGTTCGGAATTTCACGCTGGCGTTTCTAACTATACTTTAATACATACATACATAGACTCACGCCTGTTTCCCCGAAGGGGTAGGCAGAGGCATATTAAACGCCCACTTATTGCCAGAGTTTTGATCCCACGTAATAGGTGGCGAGCCTATTGCCGCTTATCGGGATATTTTGTTTGCGAGAGCCTCGTCCGTTGATCGGCAGGTGCACCACTTGCAGGGGAGGTTGGCTTGGGACCCTAAGTTCTTGGCGGGAACCCTATGCACCTATACTTTAATAAAGTTTTAATACGGCATAGCTCCTGTTGTATTTCTTTTTTCTATGATATTTTTTATTTAAGTTTCGACAAACAAATTTATTTCAGTTTAGATAAGCCTGATATACCAATTTTGGTTTAAGAAAAGACTAAACTAAATTATCTTCCCTTTAGTTATTTACGCGTTGGAAGATATGAGCTCACATCAAAAATGTAAACGATCCTTAAATGGTTGTTCCTCAGATTGTAACACAGAGAGCTTGTTTTAATACTGTGGCTTATATTCCAGAGATCAGTGTAAAATTAGTAAAATATGACATCATGACTAGCTAGTCAGTAAATCCATGTTAGCTCAGATGGTTTTACTGACATTTTCACATTGAAAAGGAGTAACACAATAGTGTATTATAAATTTCTTGATCCACATTAACACGACCTATTTAGGTATAGTCATATCCAAAATTTTACCATATTCTGTACAACATTTTTATAAAATAAACAAAAAATCATACAACATCGTTTAACCCCTTGTATGCCGGAACGCAGATCTACGCGAGACACAATGGCTTTTTAATTGTGTCTGGCATTCCGGCATACAAGAGGTTAATAAATTATCAAAAACATCATTTATTATATTTATTATTAAGCCTTTATTGCCAACTTAATTTACAAAATTATTACATCATTATATCTAAATATTTACAAATTATAAGCTTTCCTTATGTACTTATATGAAATTAATATTATTTTAAAACTTATTGAGTGTTGGCGTGTCTTTGCCACACGAAGGCCTCCTCCAGATTTATTATATTTAATTGAAACCAAATAACACAGTGTAGTACTGAAAATGACTGCGGAATCATAAAATGCATGCCAATAGTCAGTGACCACGAATCCATTAACGTCAAAAGCTGTATCAAATACATTTTAAATACATGGATGGCAAATCATCCGTGGTAAGCGTGGCAAAAGTTTACTGAGGGCACTATTCATGATTTCTAGATTGTTCTATTATCGCTAGCGACTATAGTAAAGGGTTTTACGACAGTATTTAAGAATTTTTACTAAATATTTTGAGTGTTTTACCCTTAGTACAAACTTTTTTATTATGGCTAATATATCTACTTCTTTCAATGGAAATGTATTTCAGGTATGTCGGTTATATGTCAGTGTTGTCTTTCAGGTTTATTTTATTATAAAATTGACATGGCAAGCGTGCTGATATCTGAAATACAGAGACTTACAGGCAGGCTTAATCATATCTTGTTCAGACTTAGATATTTTATTTTGGTGTTGATAAGTATGGTCAAATGTCAATAAAATAAAGTGTTAACAATCGTATGGTATTGTTAACACATCGTTTGGTATTTTGATTTAAAAAATCATGTAAGTTTTTTTTAATTTTATATTTTTATTTATAGACTCACGCCTGTATCCCCTAAGGTGTAGGCAGAGGTGTAATATTACACCCACATTTCGCCATGAATTTTTAGGTCCCACGTAATAGGGGGCGAGCCTATTGCCGTTACCGGGCACATCACCAGACTCCGTGCTGCTACTGAAAATTCGGAAAAACCCAGTAACACTTTTGCCCGACCCGGCAATCGAACCCGGGACCTCCGATCAGCAGTCGCATACGCTATCCACTGGACCACGGAGGCAGTCATGTAAGTATTTAAGGTTAACTTGTTTATTAACTAATCACGTACGTACGTAATAAACCTAGAGTAATGACATGGTATCTATGTATGTTTATATTTATGTAAATAGAGTATCAGTAAGTATGTATGTCACTAAAATCTAAAGCTATTAACCATAGCCGTAATAAATGTTTCTCGAATCCGTGGTAGGGGTTTTAAGTGCAGTTCTGACAAAGATGGATGGCGCGTCCTCCGTGACTTGCAATTACCAGTTTAACCGTTCTCCTTGAAGTTATTGGACAAACTCTGGCTCTCACAAATTCTGATAAAAACGTGTAAGCAAAGTTTGAAAGCAAATGTCTGCTGGGATTAGGAGAACACGATATACCGTTGGAAATCTTCGTTTATTTAGTTATATTTTCCTTTGCCTCAAAGGACTGGATGGCTGGTCAAAGGGACCGAAGTTGTGTTCATGTTGCTTTCTTGGAAAGTTATGTTGTGTTGTCTAAAATGCCAGATTTTTTCGAATGTTCATGAATCATTGAGACTGGTTACTAAGAAAAACTTTTGAGGTATAAAAATTATTGTTCTATTTCCGTCTATATTTCCAGAGCCCAGCCGAAATTGGTGCATTAAAAGCATATCTGTATTTCAAGGAGTGTTTAGTTTAAAATACTGTGTAGCAGCTTCATATTGCGACAAATATGTTGAACGTCAGACCTATGACTCTATCCTTACAATTAGAGAATTGAAAATCAAAACACAAAGCCAAACATTTGTGCTTTCAATGGTTTGAAATACCTACTACCTATGTAGGAATAAACAATATTCTTGTTTGTAAAGTGTATGTTTACATCAAATGCAACTATATAAAGTGTGTCACGACGAGACATTTTGAGTTTAAAAAAGTCAGGAAAATGTTTTCCCCATTGCGATTACATCTATATAATACCACGTAAGCAAAGAGAAAGTGATATTTCATGGCTGAGACCAGTGACCAGTGCAAGGCTTCCCATAACAGCTGTCAAAGATTATATATTATATATTGAAATGAAAACGTGCAAAAATTTCAATAGAGGCAAATCTGGCATCCAGTGGTACGTCCACAGAGATAAATAGGTCTATGTAAAACCCTTGAAAAATACAAAGTCAAATCGCGAGCTGAAGTCGTGAGTGTAGTATGTCGTGATAGGGTACAGTGCGATAGTGATAACGCAAAAACGAGTAAGAAAGCGGGTAGACCGTTACGGCGCTTGTACACGGTAAGAAAATACGCCGGGCTATGCAAGAATTCGTGTCGTAACTAGAAAAGAACTGTGTACACTGCTCGTAGCGGTGCACGAAAAAATTCTTGTCTGCCCAAGACACGACGCGGCGAACGTTGTTGCGGAGCGGTGGGGGGGGGGGGAGTAGTAGGGTTCACACAGCCAGTTAAATAGTGACCTGAGTTTTTGTTGTGCGTTTGGTGTGGACGTGTATTGCAGCGTAGAGTACAAAATGGCTGATTAGTTACTTATAACTTTAGTAAAGGGACAACCAGTATTGTGGGACAGAACTTCAACAACTTATTTTCATACGAAAATAATCCACAAATTTTTCCTCATGTTTTCGCATTAAACGGTCAAGGTTAATGAACCCACCAAACTCATTTTTCTCTTGAATAATTGGATGAACCCAGTAAAGTCTCTAGTTTTTTGTTTCCTTTTTCATTTTGTTATAATAATAATATGCAATTATCATTCTTTTTTGCTTTGTAGTTAACATTTTTATAAATAAACGAAAACGATTATCAGACTTGTTATTACTTGCGCACCCTACCCCCGACTGACGACTGCACGAAAAAAATCTTGTCGTGTACACGTTCCGATTGGTCTTGTCTGCGGAAGACACGAAAGTTTTCGTGTGTAGAACAGACAAAATTCTTGTCGTGTACACGAAGAATTTGTCTTGTCTGCCTCAGACGCGGTAAATTCTCTTAACGTATACAAGCGCTCTTATACTTGCTCGTAACATTCATCCACCCGCAAAACCCTCAATACATCCGTGAACATGGTGCTTGCTACAGTGCCGAAATATCGGTTACTCCAAACAAAGTTACGTGGTATATATCCCGAAAGACAATTTAAAATAAGTTTAAATGACCACGAAAGTTTTCTTCATGACAAGCGGAACCGGGCTTAATGTTCTTGGCGAGGCATGGAGCAAGCGATTGGACTGACGATTTAATACGCACTTAACTCCGAAAAGTCATTGGTGCACGTGGTGAGTTTGAATCCGATACTCCTTGCATGGCCGTCTGTTAGTATTTCTACAAGGCTATCACTCCACGAATAGATTTTTGAAAAGGTATTAAGTTCATAATAACTACCCCTTTTTAGATCCAATAGTTTATTTACTGCCTCCGTGGTCCAGTGGATAGCGTATGCGACTGCTGATCGGAGGTCCCAGGTTCGATTCCCAGGTCAAGAAAAAGTGTTACTGGATTTTTCCGAATACTCGGTAGCAGCCCGGAGTCTGGTGATGTGCCCGGTAACGGCATTAGGCTCGCCCCCTATTAAGTGGGACCTAAAAATTCATGGCGAAATGTGGGTGGTAAAATAAAATAAATAAATAAATAAAATAAAATAGTTTATTTGGTGCGGTGGCAAGATAAAAAGAGCCGATAGACGTCCACTTCTGGACAAAGGCCTGCCCCAAGGCTCACTACATCCATGCGCTGCCCGCCATGAAAGACGAAATAAGGACGTAGACAATTAAGGCCGTATACGTAGCAGTACCGTTTGACAAGGCAGTTGTCAGTGCGTCATCCAGTTTTACAGCCCATATAAGGCTATCGATTTGCGAGGCACATCGTAAAAAAGAACGATGGCGACGAGACGGACGTATCATATTTATTTTATAGGACTGTGTGTGTAAAGTTTAGAATTTACAATATGAGCTAGAAACCGTATCAATAAGTAAATCCACATGGAGACTGGTATAGGACTGGTACGCGATGAAAGAAAGAAAAATAAAAGAAAGCTTTATTTTGCCACAAATGGCACACACCAAAAATGTTATGCAGAATAAACATCAAAGAGAAAACAATAAAATAAAGTACAAAAAACGACAAAATAAAAAGAAAAAAAACATAAATAAAACAAAATAAAAATATAAACAAGGAACAGTCTATGAATAAATTATTTAATATAGTAGATTGTTACTCCGATACTCTCGATGCAAGAGCATGGATCAGTAGCACAAGCACCTATGGTTTGGCATGCCCAGATTAGTGTCCTTAACCTGCGAGTTGCTACTTATGTAAGCTCTCCAATTGTTACTAAATAGCATAATGTACAGTTTGCTTATTTACAGCATTTTGATCATAAGCTCTTAAACACCGCTTGCCACCACTCTACGGTATTCGTTTGTATTCTTTCTCCCTCTTTTCACATTTCTCATGAATGTGTTTCTTTTACATTGCTTCTGTAAAATGCTTAGATTCGATAGGATATTCTTTATCCAGGATACCATCAACAATCATGCCATCTACCTCTCGTGACGTTACTACTAATACCAATAAAAAAGGACATTTACTTTAAAAAAAAATAATTCCAAATTCGGTTTTGCTTGGGGAGCGGCATCCCTATATGCCATGATAAACGTTTAGCAGTAACCCAGAACCGTCAGCCTTGATTGATTGATATGATTATCAATATTATTATCGATGTCATATTATGTTACAGACGTTTTATGAAATTTCGAACAACGTAACAATATGAGGCAGATGAGGCAGATGTGTACAAAATGACATTCTAAAAAGAAAATTTAATCGTTGATTTTGTAAATGTCAGTGTTAGTGCAGAGGATTTGCTGCAGAGTGCGAAGCAACAAATTGGTGAATAATAAATTATTCACCATCTTCCGCTATACGATGAATGCATGTATCACAGGGACTTTAGAGACATTCAATTAACGGACACAAAGAACACAATCGTGGTCACAAAATGTTTGACTCACACAAAGTGTTGTCCTGTGTGGGAAATGAACCCACACCACGAGGCAACCGTTTAAACCACTACGGCATATATATGGCATATATATGCATATGCTAGTCGCTTTCAACACGCGTGTCGTGTGAAATGTCGCGATCTATCACTGGAATTGTTTCCTATTGTGCTATTACAGTGAGTGCTGGGAGTAAGTAGGTTGTAATCGTATTGTGGCAGTTGTTGTACCTACTGTTGTGTTGTTGCGTTCGGTGCTATTGTGGTTGTCCATTATCTAAGTAAGTAGTTGAATGCTAATTCTAGTTTTGTTGTTATAACACATTTAGACGTAACCGCTTAAGTGATAATGTTTTGAAGAAAATGTTAAAGTAGCCAGAGAAAATATCTGATTTAAATCCCACCTCAGACGAATACAATAAGACTATAGCTTACAATTAAAAACACTGTGTCTATATCAAACTGTAGCTATACCAACATAAGATATTCCTGTTAACTTAGATAAATGATTAATATTAACCATTTATCCAAGCCTATATCTACTTCATTTTAGTAAAGGTGCAATTCCGAGAGGGCTGCAGATCGCAAACTTCAACCGCAAACTGCAAGCGACATCACTAGTTTCTATGGATCTCTGTGAAATTGATTCCGAGCAGGTCGTGGCACGCAATGACTGCACGCTACAGCGCCAGTGATGTCGCGAACTGCAGACAGATCACATGTACAAAAATGACGACTTTTTCAGAGGATGATGAAAAAAATAATTAACTTTGTTGCTGGTCATCTAGGCGTTTATGACACATCTAATCCAAATTATCGCAATCATTTGGTGAAAGATAATGTGTGGAAAGCAATAGGAAAGGATTTGGATTGGTTGTATAACTCGTGCAATCGCGGCATGCCGCTGCGTTTGGAATAGAAACAACCGCGACTGCAGGTAGTACTGCGGTCGTCCAGAGTCGCTAGCCGCAGTGTCGTCTGCGGTTGCAGTCTGCAGCCCATCTCGGAATTGCACCTTAATAGGATTTTCTTATAGTTACAAATTGACAAAGAAATGTTGCTATGTCAAAGTATACACGTTCTTCCGAATACGCATTTCAGCAAATGTTTTGTGTACTCTATAAAGAGGTAAGTACTTTATAAGGTGTATGTGCTACCCACATACAAATTCACTAAAATTCACTAAAAAGGTTTTAAAGAAATTGGTAAAGATGTTCCCTCAAAATCTGTAGCTCAAACACGGTAAGAACAAATCTACTTGTCGACAATACAACGAAAATGGTACGAGTTCAATGGTCCAATATTTTTAACTGGCTTGATTGGATAATATTCTCATTTAATAGTAAAATTCAGAGCGTTTCCCTGTCAGTATTTTACATACGTTAAGTCAATTATGACGGGTTGAAATGCCTTTTGAAACAGATAACTCATCGCAATATCATTTCACGCCCCGTCGGTTATAATTAAGCGCAAATATTTTCACTGGCTGTAGGTATTGTTATGTTTCATTTTACATATTTATTTCTATGTTTATTTATATTCTTAGTTATTGCCCACGGCTGCTGTGTAATATATCGTCAATTAGTAGACGATTTAAAATTTCTTAAAGAATTCAAAGATCTACATGAGTTTTATCAGAATTAGTTCTGCGGTTTAGTCGTACAATTTTGAACCACCGTGTGGTTTCCAATTTTCCAAACTTTCGCATTTACAATTATTATATTTTTATTGCATGCCAATGCACGCAAGGTAAAATAACACAAAAAAAGAGACAACTACAGATCAATATATTATGTAGTTGTTATTTTACCTGATTGTTGTGTTATATTACCTGCAAGTTAGTTGGCGGGGCAAATCAACTTCAAAATTTCCACCCCGCTTGGGCAAACCACAAAAATTGGTACATCTGGTAAAATTAGCATTTCAAACATTACGTTATAAACGTAATCAAATAGCCCATACTCCATAATGGAAATGAAACTATACATCACACTATAAACAATCGAATCTATTATTGGATAATTTAACGCATACATAAAATTTACCCTACAGTGGCGGTGTCAGAACATTGTGACAATTTAAACGGAGCGGAGAAATTACTCCGTTGTACTGTCACACTAAGCAAACACTTATCATGATGACCGTGGAGCGAGTGTTTGGCGATTATTGTTTACATCTATACAACCGATAATTATGGGATAGTCTCGTTGCGCAAGCATTAGATAAACAAAGTTAGAAAAAGCGCTGCCGTCCTGTATCTCTTTACGCAACCATTCGAGTGGGCGAAACATGTCCAAATATCTCTTGCATTGTGGATTTATGGACATGTGAATTTATAATAATATAGATTCTCTGTACTCTCTTGTATGCTGTCACGTCATAGAGTGCGTTCACATCTCAATGCTGCGATGAGAATGTGTATGTTCGCGAAAGGATGGCGTGCCACTTGCACGGATTAAATTTTGTCATGTTTTCGGTTGCCGGAAAAGGTTAATATTCTATCAAATAAGATCAGTAAGCGAAATGTCTTAGATGCAATTGGGATAAAGCTAGGACAATGATGACGCTTCCTTTTCAGTCAAAAATAGAGGAATGCAATGAATACTGTTTGCATGTCTAGTCACATGACCATGCGGCCTGGTCACAAGATCGGAAGCGGCGAGCGGCGGCGCGGCAGGGGCGATGTACATGGCGCGTTTCATGTGAAGCGATATCGGTCGCTGCGCGCCGCGGCGTAGAAAAGCGCGCCATGTACATCGAAATCGCTCGCCCTGCCTCGCCGCTCGCTGCTTAGACCGATCTCGTGACCAGGCCGTAAACGTTACATCTAGGCGCACAGTTGTTTATAACTGAGAACGGCGCTCGATCGACGCACGCACGGGCATTACCCGAATGTTGGCATTCATGCCTGTTGTAACCTCGATGACACGACGTGAATGCATACTTTGTTTAGCTGTATATTTAAATTTCTTCTTCCGTGACTGGCTGACAGACAGACAACGCAAATCCACAATTTCTGGGTGCAAGAAGTAGAAACTTGCCATGCATCTTCCATGGAAAGTGTAAGGGAACACTAAAAGAGCGGATTTCTGGAAATTCCTAGCGTGGGGTAAATTAATCCTACGAAGGTGGAGTCGTGGGCGAAGGCTAGTCTACTATAAATGTAGATAATATTTATAGATTGCACTTGGTACTCATTTTCAGAGCCTCAGATATTAATAAAGAGTTCTTGATATAGATAGAATGGAGGTCGCCCTACTATAATCACAGAATTTACTCAATGCTATAATAATTGAGTTTTTGCTGTTTTGAACCATCAATAAACATACTTATGTAAAGTACAGGAAAAAAAAGGGTTGCATTTACCTAATTGTATGACTGCAGTATCTATCTCGTCTCCTGTATTAGTTCTGAAGTGAAGTTATAATAGTCTGACAACGCATAATTCTTTACATGCATTTACCAACAGACACTGTTACAGCCTCCGTGGTCCAGAGGATAGCGTATGCGACTGCTAGCCGGAGGTCCCGGGTTGGATTCTCGGGTCGTGCAGAAGTGTTACTGGGTTTTTCCGAATTCTCAGTGGCACGGAGTCTGGTGATGTCCCGGTTAGGCTCGCCCCCTATTACGTGGGACCAAAAATTCATGGCGAAATGTGGGAGTCATATTACACCTCTTCCTACCCCTTCGGGGATAAAAGGCGTGAGACTATTTAAAAAAAAACACTGTTACAGCATACAGCATACATTTCCATAAAAATGTCCCACAATTCAATAGCATACGTTATACCTTATCCATCTCTACTGAATTTCCCCGATCGGTTTCACATCACAAATATTTTCCGTAAGTTTATTCAGGGTAAGTTGGCTATTATGGTGCGCCAATGATCCGTAATATTTTCAATGGCCAAGGGTCCTTTACTTTCCTTTGTCGTTCAATTTCACTTTCAGTGCGGGCGTTGTTTAACAATGTATAAAAGATATGCTAACCATTTAGTTTGGCATTATTCGGTTTACGTGACTGACATTATTTGCTGCGATTACTCTCTGCAAATACAATCGCTACAATCTGCGATTTTGTTCGGGTTTGATGGATCTGTTCGATTAAGTGCGTTTAAACTTTCCGGATTAGTATGTACAGGTACACATGCTAATATTTATTTACCGGGTCTCAAATGCGTAATTATTTAACACGGGCTGGGGCGTAACCAGTTGTTGTCATGAGGTGACTGAAACGAAATAACTAAAAATAATTAGTCATCATTTATAATCATAAATTTTGAGTTTTTTTACTTTAGCATTTTTTAACTTCGTGTATTAATTCCACGTTCGTGATATGTTTATTATACAACATTCACTTTTTGGAAACAAAATCAATATAAGTGCAGAATGAGAGCAAATTATAGAAACAACTGATTACACATTATCAAATATGTTCGTAAAGCACATTTATTATTAATTTGAATTTCGAATTCGTAGTGAATTATCTATAACTATCGAGTCCAAGTTGCCAGTTTGACCTGAAAATGTCATATGTAAGAAGTGATATAAAACCTAGCTGGTAAAATACCGAAAAAACACCTCCATGGCACATGACGCTAGCATTTTGCTTCTATTTCTGCTGTAGAACAAAAACGCAACGTGAAATAACATCCCATCACCCGAGAATTGGCGTCACATGTGGCTTGTTCGTGGGCGTGTAGCGAACACGCGAAAATCAACATTTCGCTTTTGTCAAAACATAATATAGGTATATGTAGGCATTTTGGTATGTATGTGGTGGAGAAAAGTTTTCAATTTCCTAAACTAATCTAATGGAAACCTAGGAGGAAAAAGGAGAGGCAATATGGACGTAGAATAATTTAATCGAAATTGCGGTAAGTTGGTACCTATGTTAAATCTTTCGAATTTGGACTTCTCTCAATAGAATGAATTATCTATACACATAAATAAAATTGGAGTGTCTGTTTCATATAAAAATAACCGCTTTTTACTAAATGCATATGGATTTATAGACGGTACATATACCGAAATGTAATTTTTTACAATTTTTGTCTGTCTGTGTCTGTTTGTTCTCGCTTAATCTTTGGAACGGCGGAATCGATTTTGACGGGACTTTCACTGGCAGATAGCTGATGTACCAAGGAGTAACTTAGGCTATAAATTATTCGGGTACGCGAAGTAGTTCCCTCAGGACGCGGGTGAAACCGCGGGAAACAGCTAGTAGTGCTATAAATCTTGATCATCTATTTAGCGTTATCTTAGTTACGTTCAAGACTTTCATCTTGGTGCATGGGATTCGCTTTCTTGTTTAACTTGATTTCAAAGAATATTTTTCTTTACATATTGCTAATAAGACTTATGTCACATCTAGACAGGAAAGTGGATCTGAGATCTAAGGCGAAATTCTTGTGTGATGACGAAATTGGGATGACGCTAGAACGACGACACTAAACCGGAATGACGCTAAGACGAACATGATATTGCATACATACATACATATAATCACGCTTTTTTCCCGTCGGGGTAGGCAGAGACAACAGAACGCCACTTGCAAACCTAACGCGCTTCCTCGACATTCATTACTGTCTTCATACATGCTCGCCGGAGTCGCCGGTTCCGGTACTTTCCTCTTATACTCAATAAATTTCAGACCCCAAATCCATGGAATCTAGAAGTTATTCCAAGTTAACTGTTTTTGCTAGGGTTTTCACATTTGTTTTCCGGATTTTAATGATAAATTTTTTATTTGATATTGATTTTATAACTAAATTATATGTTGTAAAGAAATCAATATCGAATAAAAATGTAATCATTAAAATTCAGAATATAAATATGAAAAACCTAGCAAAAACAGTTATATGGAATAACTTCTAGATTCCATGGATTTGGGGTCTGAAATTTATTGAGTATAAGAGGAAAGTAAAGAGCATCCTTTCTGTATATATAACTTTTCCACATTTGGTAGAATCTTCGGGAAAAGTAAGAAAACCTAAAAATCCAAAATCTCGCTTAAATTTGAATCTAGTCAAGTTATGAGGTTCATTTTAACTGTAAAATGTGCAGTGAAAGAGACGCTATCGGTGCTTGTAACATTATTATTGCGTATCATGCTTAGTTTAAGTGGAATATCTTTTTTTATAAATATCCGCTTTAAAATATGAAGATTTTCAAAAAAGTTTTTCTAAAAAACTAGAGATGCTAGCTTAATGGTGATACGAAATATTTCTTTTTATTGAATATATCTATTAGCTTCTTTAATAAAAAGACGGTGTCCGAAAAATGGTCTTCATAAAACACTGTGCATCGCTCTCGTATTACTGGATTCGGAATTCTATCAATCAGTCTTATCTTACCCCACACATACTACGCAGTGGTGGATTCCGTCTGGTGACGGATTAAGAATACGGAATGTCACCACCCCATATCATCCCATGGGTGTCGTAAGAGCCGACAGAGGGAGCATATTATGCAGAGAACAGCACTGTAAGAGAAGGAAAACTTGATACAAACCCTATACCAACCCGTTTGGCCAGCGTGGTATAGTAGGCCAATTCCTCCTTTCAAAGGAGAGGCCTAGTCCAGCAGCGGACTGTTAAAGGCTGATGATGAACTACGCAGTGAACGCATCTCAACTGCGTTTGAACGTTTGAACAAAAATTCTGCTTTCATGCTTTGTCGGCCACGCCCAACACTCACTACCGTACATCAACGTAGGCACAAGCACTCCATTATGAACCGCCAGTCGCGCCTGTTTTGGCACATTCTGGCCGTTCATAAAGGCATGCAGCGCCCCATTTACACAGTTTCCCGCAGTCACTCTCCTTTCAATATTTCCTTCATATCTTTCATCTCTTGTAAACATGCTACCCAAATATACAAACGTAACATGATATTGATCGTTATAAATATATTTTGTACGATTGTAGTCTTTATTTAGGCTATAATAATATTGTAAATTGTACATATACCGCGACTAATTATTGTGTTACTGCATATTACTAAATTTCACTATTTTCAGGTCATAAAATGAGCGCTGAACTCATGTTAAACAGTCCAAGGTCATAATCTATAATATTTTCTGCGCTCGGCACCGCTTTTAATAGGTCAACGTCGATCAAGGTTACTGAAATAGCCTTTATTGTCAGCATTTTAAGGCGGACGGCATTGTAAACTTGTATACTGACGACTGTTCGGGGACGAAATGTTTCTAGTATTGTGATTATAGATTAAATTATTCGTGCCAATGTAGTATTTTTAAACCTTTTCTCGCCGTAGGAAAAGATCCTGTGACACAGGCGACTGACAAACATAGAAACAATGGGCGCAAAGATTGCTCAGACATGGAACAACAAATTATAACATAACTTCACGCCTTTTATCCCCGAAGGGGTAGCCAGAGGTGTTTTATACACCCACACTTTGCCAGTTATGTTAATGGGCCAAATTATGGACCACACAAAGTGTTGTGTCTCATATGGTGATCAAACACTCGACTGCACGGTTGGTGTAGTGGTTTAAGCGGTCGCCTCGCCGCTTGACACTACGCCGAGTGTTGTGGGTTCGATCCCCACACGAGACAACACTTTGTGTGATTCATAAATTGTTGTTTCGAGTCTGGGTGTTCATTGTGTCCGTTAGTTGTATGTTTGTAAAGTCCCCCGCGATACAGGATTTAGTCCTAGTGCGGGAGTTGTCTTTAAAAAAAAAAGACTCGACGCAGTGCTAAACCTTAAGACTGCCGCTGGAACAACTGTTTGCATTTACCTTTGCGACTTCGACGGACTACGGGTTTTGCCATCTGCCTATCACATACGGTCTTATGCTATCTGTAACCAACATTAAAGAATATGCTTTCATACAACATATTTTGTATTAAATAGAATTCGCTTAAAAACCGATCAACTGACTCTGTAGTGGTTTTCAAAGTTGGCGGCAAAAGAGCTGATGCATCATCGAAAACGGTTCTCGAGATGTCGACAGCTCGAGATTACTGACGATTTTTAACACTCGATATGTTGAGAGCTTCTCGATTCGGAGAGATTATATCCGTAAGAAAGATTTGAGAAGGCAGTCGTTTTAAATATAGACGGCTTTTGAAGTTCTGCCTGTCGTTTGTTTCAATGAGCTTTTTGACGTGATAATCTGTACCTTGTAGTTGACTGCCTCTGTGGTCATGCGGTAGTGTCAACGGCTGCGGATCATGAAGTTGCGGGATCGATTCCCGGGTCAAACAAAAGTGACATATTCTTGAGAACGTTGGTCTTGCGTCCAATCTCTCTCTGGTCCAATCTCATACAAGACAGGCCACCTTAGCCGAAATTTGGTCTGAGGTACATTAAATCATCAAATATGTTTCTCTCTTTAACTGATCTCTTGAGGAACTGTTTGAATCCTTTAGTCATCATTAGTCCTGTATATAAACTGTACTACTGCTCAGCCTGTCTGGTCTCTTCTCATTGTGAAAAGGGTTAGACCATGTAAGTTTGAACTCAACACAAAGCAGTTTATTGGCCTCTTCACTATAAATATATGATATAAATCGCGAAAGTTTAAAACTGTTTAGCTATGGTAAATCTAAACCAGAATAGTCTGAGTTATTCCGACATCACCAGTATTACGTTCACCATACACACCACATACCGTGGCATTCGATAATAACGAATAAGCGTTGGTCGCAGCTGGCCCGAGTATTATCGGGGCGGAGGGCAACTCGCCAAAAAGGGTGACACCACCTCTAGCGCTTTATTGAACATAATCCTGATATGTTCGGTCCTATGGAAACGTTCGAAACAATCATTGGTATAATTTTCGGCGATTATCTTTTTTGTATGAGTGTAAGATAAACAATTTGAGACGTATAAACGATGGTATTTCTTCACAGGATATAAGTATATAATATTCACGTACATTGTAGTTATGTTTTCTATTATGATAAGAGTGAGACATTACCGTAGCATCTTTAAAGTCTTCATGTGACCGACAACCGCTCCGCAATAATATCACATAATTATTTTTATATGTACCCTCTAAGTATTACTATTTTATTTTCTCTTTATATCTGCATTGTAAATGAATAAGTGTCTTGATTTCGATTGTTAAAATTAATATTTCCCTACTTTGTTTCAAAATTCTACCGTAACGTCGATGATAATGTTGTGATGTACGTTAAAACTCGTAAGAGTTTATGTTTGCATCATCGTAACAAATTTGTAAACTTGTACATTTTTGTGTACCTAAATAAATAAATAAAATAAATAAATAAATGTCACTACTAAAAACAATATGATAATGTTGTTCAAATCTACGTCTCCCGAAACGTGAAATGCCGTGTTCGCGCTGCATGCGTGGAAATAATTATGCAAATTTGTATCATGAATCAACCCTAACATTATTAATGTGGAGTCATTTTAACCCCTTGTTTTAGTGTAAGCTTTTGTCATTATTATTATTATACACAGGATTAAGTCCTAGTGCGGGACTTTTTTAACCAAAAAATATATTTTGATAAGTACATCTATAAGATCACATAAGATAAAAAAGTAAGTGTTCCTATCATGCACCCTTCCATTCTCTCCCTTTTCTTCGTTTTATGTTAACCCATACCACCTGCACACGATACGAAGCTCGAATATTCTCTTCATTGACATTCCAAAAAGCACCCAAACAAATGATCCAACTTCCAAGCCATATAATAAGTATTCGAGTATTCACAATACACGAACATATATTTTCGCTAAACTGAAAGCGATCAATTCCGATAAGGAGCAAAAAATATACATAAAGTGCGAGAGAGGGAATGTAATTTTGTGTGAGATGTATTTTTTTCTCCAAAGGAATCTCTTTAGTAACATGGTGTATTGGTTTTTGTATAACGTTTGGGGTTGAATGCTTTTCTTATCTGAATGTTGGAGCTGTTGGTGTGGAATGCAGATCTGCATTGAATTTACACAGAAAAAGAATTCGATGTCTTAGGGATAAATACACAGTATTTTCTGAGGGTACAGTATTTTCACTTTGAATATTAAACCACTTTTTCATGCATTTAAATCTTGAAAAATAGAGAGATGGACACTTAATACTTGAGAGAAAGGAAATAGTTATCGTCACCATCATGACCCTGACAGCTATGATTCAAGATTTTTGCCTTGCAGCCCGTGGTCCAGGACCTACATATCTAGTCTAACCAGATTAGACAGAAAATTATTTAGCTTTTCACTTTCTGTCTGTACGATTGCCATCTGAGGCACGCAACCCAAAAGGATAATATGATATTCCATGGCTGAAATCAGTGTCAACTTCATTATAATTTTGTGATCATGATAGCCGTTACCGACGACTTAACGTACTCCCTAATGTACAGGGCAAGCGATAATTTAATTAACAAACAATATGAGCCCACGGTTACACCCGCGTTATTTAAGGCTACTGTTCCTCTACCGTGGCTCATAGCGTGATGTTATATAGCCTATAGCCTTCCTCGATAAATGGGCTATCTAACACTGAAAGATTTTTTCAAATCAGACCAGTAGTTCCTGAGATTAGCGCGTTCAACCAAACAAACAAAGAAACAAACGAACTCTTCAGCTTTATATATTACTATTAGTACTAGAGGACACCAGCAGCTACGCCTGCATTTTTTTTTAATTTACCCGTTTTGGCCGATCCCGTGGGAATTTCGGGAAATCCCTTCTTAGTGCACCCCTACGGTCCCCAAGGAACATACATGCCAAATTTCAGCTTCCCGCGCCCAATAGTTTCGGCTGTAGCGTGTCTGTCAGTCAGTCAGTAACGCAAGGATTTTATATATTAAGAGTAGATTAGTATAAGATTAGATTATTTGGTTTAAACTCTACCTGTGGGTAGTTCCGTTTAGCTATCACTGCTCCATCAAATATCACCGAAATAAGATAGATAAAGCGATGCAAATAGACATTTACCTATAGTGTTCGAAGAGATATACAAAAATACGCTATAGGTAGCTTATTCAACAACTCACCGACTTATTATTAAAACCCTTCTGACACTGACGAGTCAATAATAAAAGGAAAAGAAACAGAAAGAATTGGGTCAAAGCCCAAAGTGTGTTTATTTATTTGTACCAGGCAAAGTACGGGGTACTTTGTACTGTTGTATAGATGAGGTGCTTCGTTGCCGCGCTGTCGCGTTACAGGGTTGACTGCACTCGGTGTAGTAATTTTGAATTTAAACAGAACGCTGGCATTATTTTGTGCCTTAATTATTTAATGCTCTGTTTTTTTCTTTTTTTAATAAAATAGAACAATGAAATTGATGTTCTATTTTCATGATTAAGAGGGAAACAGTTCTTGCTAATATTGAGTTTTGTTTACACAATGTTACCCATTGAAAAAACAATTTTCACTAAGGTATCGTACTTAGTTTATTTGTTTTACAATGTAAACAAAAGGAATTTGGGTCAAAGCCCAAAGTGTGTTTATTTATTTGTACCAGACGAACTACGGGGTACTTTGTCCCGTTGTGAAGAAGAATGCTTCGTTGCCGCGCTGTCGCGTTACAGGGTTGACTGCACTCGGCGTAGTAATTTTGAATTTAAACGTAGACTGCTGGCATTCTTTTCTGTCTTAAATTTTAATGTTCCATTTTTTCTTTTCTTAAGAACAATGGAATTTGATGTTCTATTTTCAAGATTTAGAGGACAAAACTTCTTGATGGAATATTGTGTTAAGTTAACACAATGTTACCCATTGATAAAAAAACATTTACAAAGCTATCATATATATAGTGTATTTGTGTTTACAATTTTGTCGACTTTGCATAAAGGAGTAGACTCTTGTTTAATTATTTTAATAAAAATAATGGATTTTGCATTTGCCACCTTAAAAATTTGTTATTTATATTCAAACATATTTAAGTAGTTAAATATTTCATGATATATCTTCTTGGGTTTACGCGAATGTTACACATTGAAATTAAACTACAGTTTACGGATTTTTGGTTTGACTGGGATTACATTTAAACCCATACGGTTTAAATGTAATCTTAGTCAAATCAATATCTCAAACTTTTAAGTCGATTAGTGCAATTTTATTTAACCGAAAATTGAAAGAACATAATCCTATTAGGCGCCACTACCTTGTTCCATACAATACCCTCCCATGGATTTCAAAATTCACAGGCTGTTATTACAACGTGTTTCTACCATTCTTCCATTCCCATATTTTTCCACTTTCACGTTACCCATACATTTACTCGCTTAAAATAACATCGCGGTAAAAGTGCCTGCTTACTTTAAAAATATAGCTAGAGTAGTAGAAACGACAGTACTGAGAAACATTTTCCTTCGAATTTGAATCGCAATACTGAGAACCCTTTCTTTCGAATTACAATAAATTGTAATAATGTTAGATCTTGCTATAGTCGTACATCTTTATTTCCCTATATTGGACCAACTGAGCCAGTGAACTGACTGGTAGTCCTTTTCCTAATTTGATTTCTGCGCCCAAAACGAGTATAATATTTACTGCCTGCTTATAAATTTGTAATCCATATAACTTGCACTAGAAAGGCAGCGATAGCGCTGTGGAGATACCAACACACTGTCATGCAGAGGGTATCGGGTTCATAGCCACGGCGCCCATTTTCACACTTGTTGGCGTTATGTGCGTATAAAATTGTAAAATATTTACTCCCCATTGTTCCCAATTTCCATTCCATTTCTCTATTGTTGCACAAAAACATAATATTGAAACCAAAAAATAAAGTAATATTTGAGTCAAAAACGTCAGTGCAATGTTCTAAGCAGGTTTATTTTAACCTAAATGTGTACCTATATCGCAGATTACATCTAGGAAACCAAGGCAAACATCCTTTGAATAGATCGGAGACATTCTGGCGACATGCCAGGTTAAAAGCACTTTAAAACTACGAACTTGCATGAAGAATGCGTTTAGAGTAATGGAGTATGAGAGATTGGCGAGTAAAATGGCAATTCGCAGTCTTTGCATAACCTACTTAAATGAATGTTAGGCTATATTTATTTATATCATAGGGAGTACTTTATACGCCTACGAGACTGCCTGCGTGGTCCAGTGGATAGCGTATGCGACGGCTGATCGGAGGTCCCGGGTTTGGTTCCCGGGTCGGGCAAAAGTATTACTGGGTTTTCCAAATTCTCAGTAGCAGCACGGAGTCTGCTGATGTGCCCAATGACGGCAATAGGCTCGCCCCCTATTACGTGGGACCTAATAATTCATGGTGAAATGTGGGTGTAATATAACACCTCTGCCTACCTCTTCAGGGATTACAGGCGAGAGTCTTTAAATAAAAATAAAGAAATAAAGGTTTATACGTTTATGGGATAGCATCTTTGGCCGTTTTCTATTGCAATCGCGGTCATCACTGCCTTAAAGCGTACAAAATATTGACTTTTAAATAAATCAATTGCTATCTTTATGTAGCCATCAAGGTAAAACTATATATTAAGTGGTTTACGCTTATTGGTATTTCTCATCACACGCCACTTATAAATCTTATCGGTAGGCTGTTAATCTATGTTGTGTATGATGTACCATTATCACACTAATGATGTCTTGAGATTGCTTTGGAGTGCGTTCAATTTTGTAGACTAATCAACTTTGATAGAATACTTAGACCCTGTTCACCACCTCTTGGTAAGCCTTTACTGCTAGATCAATTCGAAATTGTAACGAGTTGTCCGTGTGCTCCCGGATTAAGAATATGAAATGTCACCGCCCCATATCATCCCATGGGTGTCGTAAGAGCCGACAGAGGGAGCACATTATGCAGATAATAACACTATAAGAAAAGGAAAACATCAAGTTTTCCTACAAACCCTATATCAACCTGTTTGGCCAGCGTGGTATATATAGTAGGCCAATTCCTCCTTTCAAAGGAGAGGCCTAGTCCAGCAGTGGACTGTTAAAGACTGATGAAGATAATGATCCAAAAAGCAGTGAAACCTCCTAAACGTATAATAATAACAATATTCTACCACATTCACACAACACCATCTAGTCCTAAACTAAGCAGATGTATAGTCGTATAGTACTACTAAGTTAAAATAGAAATCACTGAGATAAAGAACATCCAAATCTGGCACAATTGAACGAAGGTTGTATGAATTTTTAAGGCCTGCATACGTTATTACCGGACGTACAGACGATTCCGTCTATCCACAACGATCACGTGACAATAGACAGACAATATCGTGTTATTTTCATACATCTAGATTTCAGAGTTATCATTTGTAAGTAAAACAGCAGCGATAGCCTAGTGGAGAGACCGACAGACTGCTACGCAGAGGGTCCGGGTTTGAATCCACGGCACGCACCAATGACTTTTCGGAGTTATGTGCTTATTAAATTGTTAATTATCGCTTGCTAAACGGTGAAGGAAAACATCGTGAGGAAACCTGCATGTCTGAGAGTTCTCCATAATGTTCTCGAAAGACTTGTGAAGTCTGCCAATCTGCACTAGGTCTGGTCGTGTTGGACTATGGCCTTACCTTTCTCATAATGAGAAGAGGCCCGTGCCCAGCATTGGGACAGTTTATATATAGGGCTGATGGTAGGCGGTAGGCTGATAGGCATGATGATGATGATTTGTAAGTAAGCGTTGTGTTACTTATCTTTGCGACATCGTTATTGACCTGTGCCTTTCTTTTGCAAAGTACATCTTGCATTATATCAGGATAGGGATGCAAAATCGTTCTTAAAAACACCGGTGCTTACAGACGACGATGTTCTCAAATGATGGAATTATATTTATCGTATTACTTCAATATGTACGACTCTACGGCGGATTTTTTAAAAACAGAATCTGTCTAAATAAATGGATTTCTATTTGAAGTATTTTAACATTTATACCATCTTTTGTAACCAGAATATCACAAAAGATGATAATTTATTTATTTATGAATTCTTTTTTTTTTACAATAGCGTAGTGGACCTCTTTTATTTCTATTAGACGTGTATTTCTTTACAGAGTTAAAGCTTAATCTCCTTTTAAACTTCTTTTACGACTAGTGACTTAGAGACCTAATCTGAGATTCCCGCCAAACATGACTTCTTTTAGATATGCTAGTTTTCTTAAACTGTATTTGAGAAGATATCAAATGGTAAATTATAGCCTCAAAATAGTCATAAACGTGTTTAGGCAATGATGTTACAAAAGTAAAAAGAAGTAGATATGTTATAGGCGTACCAAAAGCAGGACGCTAAGGATAAGCCAGTTGGCAAGTCTGTCAGACTTGCCAACTGGCTTATCTTTAGCATGTGTGTGTGTGACGTCGCGCGCCGGCGTCAACGTAAAACTGACACTGCCATTCTACTTAAACCTCTAATCGTAATGTAGTGTGATATTGCAATATTGAGTTATGTCTAGGTCTTCTCCTTCGTCCTGTCCCTTCCACACATGCCTTATATATCTGCTTTCGTCATCCATCCTCTCCACGTGCCCAAACCATCTTAGCATACCTTTCTCGATGCTTGTCACTACATCTTCTTTTACCCCACAACACTCTCTTACCAAACAATTCTTTACTCTGTCAGTCAAAGAAACACCACATATACTTCTCACTGCTCTCATTTCTACAGCATTAATTCTACTTTCATGACTCTTCTGCCATACCCAACTATCACTACCATACATAAGAGTAGGTACTAACACCTCTCTATGCACAGCCAAACGTGCCTTTTTGGACACGTTGTGGCTATTCATAAACGTCTTCAGAGCTCCATTTACTCTATTACCTGCATTAACTCTTCTTTCAATATCTTCTACATTCTTACCATCTCTTGTAAACAGCGTACCTAAATATACAAAATCAATCACTTGCTCCACTCGTTGTCCATCGATCATAACATTACAAGCCATAACGCATTCCTCCTTTTCAAAAACCATAACTTTCGTTTTACTTACATTCACTTACATTCCTTTCCTCTCTAACGCACCATGCATGATTGTTACTATCTCCTGCAACTCCTCTGCTGAAGACGCAAGTATAACCTGATCATCAGCATAAAAGAGGCATTTGACAAGTAACTCATTCATCCTTAATCCACAATCACTATGTTTCAAATCTTGCAAACAACTGTCCATAAAGAGGCTGAACAGCCACGGCGACGCTACACATCCTTGTCTAACACCTGTGTTGATGGTAAACCAGTCAGTGTATGCCTCGTTTATCCTCACACAAGCTCTAGAATCCTCTTAAAGGATTTCAGAGCTCGAATGAGGCTGCTGCCCCATACATCGACAGTAACGACCACATTTCATTTCTCACCACTTTATCGTAAGCCTTATCCAAATCCACAAATGCGCAGTAGACCTTTCTACCTTTGGCCAAAAATTTCTCGGCTATGCATCGCAAGGAAAAGACTTGATCCGTACACCCCATACCCTTTCGGAATCCCGCTTGTACTTGCCATATTTTCTTGTCGGTTACTTTTATAACAATTTCATCAGTACCTTTGCATACAATTTGCCAACAATGCTGATGCCTCTATAGTTTTTGCAGTCTTGTTGCGAGCCTTTTCTTTTATAAAGAGGCACAACTACTGCTGTGGCCCATGTGGTCATCAGGTACTCGGCCGGTGCTCCAGCACAAGTTAAATAAACGCTGCAGCTGACTAACTATGATGGCCTGTCCAGCCTTCAGCATTTCGACTATAATCCTATCATACCCTACAGCCTTACCTAATTTCATACTGGCCAGTGCCTTCAAAATCTCATCCAAGCCAATATCGCTTTCAGCATTGCTATCATTACCATTCATTTCACCTGTTGATGTCTCTGTCGTCATTCTTTCAAGTAATCCTTCAAAATACTCTTTCCATCTCTTCAGCACACACGATTCACCATTCAGTACCTTTCCATTCTTTTCTCTGATTGCTGTGTATTCTGAGGATTGAGTTTTTCCTCGAACTGCACGAACGGATTTCCAGAAAAACTTAATGTTTCTCCGAAAGTCGTCAGATAATCTACTATCAAACTCATCTTTTTTTCCTCTTTTTTCCTTTTAACCATTTCTTTCACTATTTGAATATACGAACTCTTTTCTAGCTTCATCTATGTCCTCAATCGTTGCTTTTCCCATTCTTTCATTTGCTCTGACAGCCAACCAATTTAGCCAAGATTTCTTCTTCTCTAACAATACTGTTTGAGTACATCCTTGTCCCACCATGTATTCTTAATCTTTCGTATTTTCCTTCTCTTGATCACTCCACATACTACAGACGCTACACATACTACCTCTTCCTTAAGGGACTGCCACAATTTTCCCATATCATTTATGCTATCGAACCTCTCAAATCTTGCTATCAATCTTCGTTTATACTCATCTTTCACATTTTTCTCTTGTAGGTTTTCAACTTTGATTCTTTTTAACACCCTCTCTTGATTATTTTCTCGGTGTCGCCATCCTCTAAAGAGCCCACTTATCCGGCTTAACACCAAAAAGTGGTCTGTATGGATGCCGATCCCTCGAAACACTCTCGTATCCAACACATTATTTCTCAGTCGTTCATCATCATCATCATATTACAAAATCAATCATACTTCTTCTAACACTTTTCGCCTCACGTGTATACAAATGTACCCTTTTGTGATCAAACATGGTGTTTGTGGAGCCCTGTACGGGGGTAAGATGAAATCCTAGCTGTGCCCTGTGACCACCAACACAGGCACCCTCCATTTGAGACCAGCTTGCCCTCTGGCCACGAATCCCTCGTCACGGGTCGGTTCACACCTTAGATCGGGGTTTTGTGTCGGGTATGCTCCCTGAAAAGTTGGTTTAATTTCAAGGCTAACGAGGCCCATCCCCCCGAACGTTTGGTTTAATTTCGGAGTTGTCCTTCTCCTAGACGGGTTGCCAACCAAGGCTAACGAAGCCCATCCCCCCGAATCGTATCTACACCTTTTCTAATATAATTGTGTTTAGGCATCAAAGTTATGGTCGCGTAGCAACACATCGATCTATTTAAATTATGCGCGCCCCAAAATATAAAAATAAGTGCCGAATGTCTATCCCATTTACGTATTTTCTATATTCCATGTTAACCTACAAACGTCATATTGGACAGGTGTTGACATGGGTTTAGATTTGCGATCTCGCTACTGACCATCATAACATTTTCATAGAAATATCTGGGTGTCGTAAGAGCCGACAGATGGAGTATATTATACAGAGAACAACACTGCAAGAGAAGGAAAACTGGATATAAACCCTATACCAACCCGTTTGTCCAGCGTAGTATAGTAGGCCAATTCCTCCTTTCAAAGGAGAGGCCTAGTCCAGCAGTGGACTATTAAGGCTGATATGATGATGATGATGATCTAGTTTGCATTGTCGTCTTTATTACGTGTAGATAAAGTTTATTTAAGCTTACGTGTAAAGTGTCGCTTATATAATAAGGAGGCAGAACAAAATATAACAGGTTGGAATTAGAATAACATTTGCGTACCGGTCTTTGTTTTTGTTCTTTAGTGTATGATATACATCGTATTAATATACGATGTATATTACTATTATGTATTACATTACGTGGCTGTCGTAAAAGGCGATTGAGGAAGAAACACAAAGCAAGTAGTGACTTTACAAAGAGACGGAAACTCGATATAAAACCCTTTACCAACAGGCCACAGCAGTGTAGTGAGCCAAAATCTTCTGACTCACAGTGCTCCTGTAACGCAAATTAGGACAGGTCCAACAATTATTAAAATGTGTATCTAATGTATTAATGTATTTTAAACCCTTGTTCGAGTGTGAGAAAACATTCTTATGTACTTTTTTCACACAAGATAAAATATAAGTAAGTATTCCTATCTTCCATCGTACAATCCCCTCCATTTTGAGTTTCATTTTTTATTATCGCAAGCCAACTGCACACCATAGTAGAATATTCTCTTCATTGACATTCCGAAAAGCACCCAAACAAATGATCCAACTTCCAATAAGTATTCGAGTATTCACAATACACGAACATATATTTTCGCTAAACTGGAAGCGATCAATTCCGATAAGGAGCAAAAAATATACATAAAGTGCGAGAGAGGGAATGTAATTTTGTGTGAGATGTATTTTTTTCTCCAAAGGAATCTCTTTAGTAACATGGTGTATTGGTTTTTGTATAACGTTTGGGGTTGAATGCTTTTCTTATCTGAATGTTGGAGCTGTTGGTGTGGAATGCAGATCTGCATTGAATTTACACGGAAAAATAATTCGTGTCTTAGGGATGACTAAATACACAGTATTTTCTCTGGGTATAGTATTTTCTCGCTGAATATTAAACTACTTTTTCATGCATTTAAATCTTGAACAAAAGAGACATGGACACTTAATACTTGAGAGAAAGGAAATAGCTATCGTCACCATCATGATCCTAACAGCTATGATTCAAGATTTTTGCCTTGCAGCCCGAGATCCAGGACTTACATAGTCTAACCAGATTAGACAGAAAATTATTTAGCTTTTTTACGTCTGTACGATTGCCATCTGAGGCAAGCAACCCAAAAGGATAATATAATATTCCATGGCTGAGGTCAGTGTCAGTTTCATTATAATTTTGTAGGTACTGATTAGGTACACATAACGACTGATATCTTTATGATAGGCGTTACCGACGACTTAACGTACTCCCTAATATACAGGCCAAGCGATAATTTAATTAACAGACTAGTTGAGTCCGCGGTTACACCCGCGTTATTTACGGCTACTGCTCCGCTACCGTGGCTCATAGCGTGATGTTATATAGCCTAGCCTTACGCGATAAATGGGCTATCTAACACTGAAATAATTTATCAAATCAGACCAGTAGTTCCTGAGATTAGCGCGTTCAACCAAACAAACAAACAAACTCTTCAGCTTTATATATTAGTATAAGATTAGATTATTTGGTTTGAACTCTTCCTGTGGGTAGTTCCATTTAGCTATCACTGTTCCATCAAATATCACAAAATAAGATAGATAAAGCAATGCAAATAGACATTTACCTATTGTATTCGAAAAAATATACAAAAATACGCCATAGCTTATTCAACAACTCACCGACTTATTATTAAAACCCTTCTGACGAGTCAATAATAAAAGGAAAAGAAACAAAAAGAATTCGGTCAAAGCCCAAAGTGTGTTTATTTATTTGTACCAGGCGAAGTACGGGGTACTTTGTACCGTTGTATAGATGAGGTGCTTCGTTGCCGCGCTGTCGCGTTACAGGGTTGACTGCACTCGGTGTAGTAATTTTGAATTTAAACGTGAAATGCAGGCATTCTGTTCTGTCTTAATTATTTAATGTTCTGTTTTTTCTTTCTTTAATAAAATAGAACAATGAAATTGATGTTCTATTTTCATGATTAAGAGGGAAACAGTTCTTGCTAATATTGAGTTTTGTTTACACAATGTTACCCATTGAAAAAACAATTTTCACTAAGGTATCGTACTTAGTTTATTTGTTTTACAATGTAAACAAAAGGAATTCGGGTCAAAGCCCAAAGTGTGTTTATTTATTTGTACCAGACGAACTACGGGGTACTTTGTCCCGTTGTGAAGAAGAATGCTTCGTTGCCGCGCTGTCAGCTTACAGGGTTGACTGCACTCGGCGTAGTAATTTTGAATTTAAACGTAGAACGCTGGCATTCTCTTCTGTCTTAAATTTTAATGTGCCGTTTTTTCTTTTCTTAATTTAATAGAATAATAGAATTTGATGTTCTATTTTCAAGATTTAGAATACAAAACTTCTTGATAGAATATTGTGTTAAGTTTACACAATGTTACCCATTGACAAAAAAAAAATCACAAAGGTATCGTAGTGTATTTGTCTTTACAATTTTGACCGAAATGTAGAATTATAATAGAAATTTTTTGTCGACTTTGCATAAAAGGAGTAGACTCTTGTTTAATTCTTTTAGTAACAACAGTAGATTATGTATTTGCCACCTTAAAGTTCGTTATTTATAATGAAACATATTTAAGTAATTAAGTATTTCATGATATCTTCTTGGGTTTACGCGAATGTTACACATTGAAATTAAGCTACAGTTTACGGATTGTCTAAGATTAAAAGATGGTTTGACTAAGATTACATTTAAACCCATTCGGTTTAAATGTAGTCTTAGTCAAATCAATATCTCAAACTTTTAAGTCGATTAGTGCATTTTTATTTAACCGAAAATTGAAAGAACATAATCCTATTAGGCGCCACTACCTTGTTCCATACAATACCCTCCCATGGATTTCAAAATTCGCAGGCTGTTATTACAACGTGTTTCTACCATCCTTCCATTCCCATATTTTTCCACTTTCACGTTACCCATACATTTACTCGCTTAAAATAACATCGCGGTAAAAGTGCCTGCTTACTTTAAAAATATAGCTAGAGTAGTAGAATCGACAGTACTGAGAAACATTTTCCTTCGAATTTGAATCGCAATACTGAGAACCCTTCCTTTCGAATTACAATAAATTGTAATAATGTTAGATCTTGCTATAGTCGTACATCTTTATTTCCTTATATTGGACCAACTGAGTCAGTGAACTGACTGGTAGTTCTTTTCCTAATTTGATTTCTGCGCCCAAAAGGAGTATAATATTTACTGCCTGCTTAAAAACTAGTCATCCATATAACTTGCACTAGAAAGGCAGCGATAGCGAAGTGGAGATACCAACACACTGTCATGCAGAGGGTATCGGGTTCAAATCCACGGCGCGCACCAATGACTAATCGAGGTTATTTGCGGATTAAATTGTAAAGCAATTAGTATTCCCAATGCTTCCCAATTTCTATTTCTCTATTGTTGCACAAAAACATAATATTTAAACCAAAAAATAAAGTAATACTTGAGTCGAAAACGTCAGTGCAATGTTCTAAACAGGTTTATTTAAACCTAAATGTGTATCTATATATGGCAGATTACATCTAGGAAACCAAGGCAAACATCCTTTGAATAGATCAGAGACATTCTGGCGACATGCCAGGTTAAAAGCTCTTTAATACTACGAACTTGCATGAAGAATGCCATCAGAGTAATGAAATATGAGAGATTGGCGAGTAAAATGGCAATTCGTAGTCTTTGCATAACCTACTTAAATGAATGTAAGGCTATATTTATATCATAAGGAGTACTTTATACCTACGCCTACGAGACTGCCTCCGTGGTCCAGTGGATAGCGTATGCGACTGCTGATCGGCGGTCCCGGGTTCGATTCCCGGGTCGGGCAAAAGTATTACTGGGTTTTTCGAATTCTTAGTAGCAGCACAGAGTCTGGTGATGTGCCTGGTGACAGCAATAGGCTCGCCCCCTATTACGTGGGACCTAATAATTCATCGCAAAATGTGGATGTAATATAACACCTCTGCCTACCCCTTCGGGGATTACAGGCGTGAGTCTATAAATAAAAATAAATAAATAAAAGTTTATACGTATATGGGATAGCATCTTTGGCCGTTTTCCATTGCAATCGCGGAAATCACTGCCTTAAATCGTACAAAATATTGACTTTTAAATAAATATATTGCTATCTTTATGTAGCCATCAAGGTAAAACTATATATTAGGTGGTTCATGCTTATTGGTATTTCTCATCACGCGTCACTAATAAATCTTATCGGTAGGCTGTTTATCTATGTTGTGTATGATGTATCATTATCACACTAATGATGTCTTGAGATTGCTTTGGAGTGCGTTCAATTTTGTAGACTAATCAGCTTTGATGGAATATTAGACCCTGTTCACCACCTCTTGGTAAGCCTTTACTGCTAGATCAATTCGAAATTGTAACGAGTTGGCCGTGTGGTGACGGATTAAGAATACGAAATGTCACCACCCCATATCATCCCATGGGTGTCGTAAGAGCCGACAGAGGGAGCATATTATGTAGATAACAATTAACACTGTAAGAGAAGGAAAACTTGATACAAATCCTATACCAACCTGTTTGGCCAGCGTGGTATAGTAGGCCAATTCCTCCTTTCAAAGGAGAGGCCTAGTCCAGCAGTGGACTGTTAAGGGCTGATGATGATGATGATCCAAAACGCAGTGAAACCTCCTAAACATATAATAATATTCTACCACATTCACACAACACCATCTAGTCCCAAACTAAGCAGTCGTATAGTACTAGTACTACTAGGTTAAAATAGAAATCATCCAGATAAAGAACATCCAAATCTGGCACAATTGAACGAAGGTTGTATGAATTTTTAAGGCCTGCATACGTTACCGTACGTTACGATTCCGTCTATCCACAACGATCACGTGACAATAGACAGACAATATCGTGTTATTTTCATACCTCTAGATTTCGGAGTTATTGTTTGCAAGTAAGCGTTGTGCTATCTTTGCGACATGGTCATTGACCTGTGCCTTTCTTTTGGCAAGTACATCTTGCATTGATGGATAGAGATGCAAAATCGTTCTTAAAAACACCGATGCTTACAGACATCGATGTTCTCAAATGATGGAATTATTTTTAACACGCTTTTATTAGGTCGTCGTGTATGTAACTAACTATGTAATGGAATCTATGGTTACTAATTTAACCATCTTCCAAGGGTCGTAGTGTAGTGAAAATTGGCAGTTGTATGTAGTTCTGATGACAATACAATAATATGGTACTGTCGAGCTGATCTGATGATGGAGCCGGAAGATATGAACTGGAACTTTATGATGGAAAATCGTATCATAGCTATTTTGGATTTTTTAGAATAGTCTTGTTATGAACTTTGACCACGATTAGGTTTCAAAGTCTGACGATGAAGCCGGCAGATAGGCACTGGCATTTCATGATGGAATATCGTATCATAGTAGTGCTTGACCTTGTGTGAAAGACGACATAATGGACTTTGAACACGATCAGGTATCAAGGTTATAACTGTTAATTATTAAAATTTATAAGGTGGAGCTTTTTGTAACTACCTAACTATGTGATGGAATCTAAGGTAACTAATTTAACTATCTTCCAAGAATCGTAGCGTAATCAAAATTGGCGCTGTATGTAGTTCTGTAGGGCAGCGATAACTGAGTGGAGAGTCTCGAGCTCGAATCCACGGAGCGCACCAATGACTTTTCGAAGTTATGTGCGTATTAAATTGTCAATTATCGCTTGCTGAACGGTGAAGGAAAACATCGTGAGGAAACCTGCATGACTGAGAGTTCTCCATAATGTTCTTGAAAGACATGTGAAGTCTGCCAACCCGCACTTGGCCAGTATGGTGGACTATGGCCTTACCCTTCTCATAATGAGAAGAGCCCCGTGCCCAGCAGTGGGACAGTATAAAGGGCTGATGATGATGATGATGTAGTTCTGAGGACAATACGATAATATGGTACTATTGAACAGATCTAAGGATGGAGCCGGAAGATATGAACTAGAACTTCATGATGGAAAACCGTATCATAGACGTGTTTGCATTTGTGAGAAAGAACCGTTAAAAATATTTCGTTATCAAAGACCAAAAAGTATAAAATAAATTAATAGTTTAAAAACACTAGAAAAACACGCTTTTATAAATGCACATAAAAACAAAAAATAAATTATGGATCGTTCAAGTTGTCTCTATTTCTGGACTGAAGAATAAACTATGTGATTTTAATAATAATATATTTAACTAGAGGACGCCAGCAGCTACGCCTGCATTTTTTTAAGTTTAGCCGTTTTGGCCGATCCCGTGGGAATTTCGGGAAATCCCTTCTTAGTGCACCACTACGGTCCCCAAGGAACATACATGCCAAATTTCAGCTTCCTGCGCCCAATAGTTACGGCTGTAGCGTGTCTGTCAGTCAGTCAGTAACGCAAGGATTTTATATATTAAGATTGTAAAAGCGTGGGGCGCTGGAACAGGAAAGACTTTCTAGTTAACAAATACTAATACTAACTTCCTAGCGAAAGCTGCATGAGGTCGCACAAGAGCATAACGTTTATGCCGCCAAAGGGTTACAAAGGGAACCAAAGATATCTCGTCCACGAACAAGAACTCTATATTTTGCCACTGTTGACGCATTACCCTTATGTACTTAATTTGCTGAAAGAAGAGGCATTAAAAATGTCGGTGACTGTCGTCTCTCCTCGCTGCTGGCGCATGTTTTGTCTGAGTTCGACAAACTGGTACTGTGAACAGACTGTTTAATTTAGAGCCACGTACTAGTCGTGCTGCAACTCCAGTTAGAGCGCCAATCTGTGTAACCTGCTTCCCGTACCTAACATCTCTTCACCTGATTTTTTAACAAGTTAAACAAGAACGTATTTCCTGTTCCAGCGCCCCGCGCTTTTACAATTAAATATATTATAATTAAAATCACATAGTTTATTCTTCAGTCCAGAAATAGAGACAACTTGAACGATCCATAATTTATTTTTTGTTTTTATGTGCATTTATTAAAGCGTGTTTTCTAGTGTTTTTAAACTATTAATTTTTATCTTTTACTTCAATATGTACCTACGACTCTACGGTAGATTTTTTTAGAACTCAGAATTAATCTAGATAAATGCATTTCTATTTGAAGTATTTTAACATATATACGATCTTTTGTACCCAGAATATCACACAAGATGATAATTTATTTATTCATGAATTCGTTCTTTTTTACAATAGCGTAGTGGACATCTTTCTTTTAGACGTGTATTTCTTTACAGAGTTAAAGTTTAATCTCAACTTCCTTTACGAATAAGTGACGTAAGGACCTAATCTGAGATTCCCACCAAACTTGAGTTCTTTTAGATATGCTAGTTTTCTTAAATTGTATTTGAGAAGATATCAAACGGTAAATGATAGCCTCAAAACAGTCATAAACGTGTTAGGCAATGATGTTACAATGTAAAACGAAGTAGATATGTTATAGGCGTACCAAAAGCAGGACGCTAAAGATAAGCCAGTTGGCAAGTCTGACATATTATGTGTGTGTGACGGCGCGTGCCGACGTCAAAGTAAAACTGACACTGCCATTCTACTTAAACGTCTCATCGTAATTTAGTGTGATATTGCAAAATGGAGTTATCGATGTGTGCGTTAGTTTACCGTTTCTACAGATTGACTACTACCTAGGTAACTTATCTACACCTTTTCTAATATCATTGTGTATAGGCATCAACGGTATGGTCGCGTAGCAACGCATCGATCTCTATAAATTATGAGCGCCCCTAAATATAAAAATAAGTGCCAAATGTCTATCCCATTTACGTATTTTCTATATTCCATATTTACCTACAAACGTCAAATTGGACAGGTGTTGACATGGGTTTAGATTTGCGATCTCGCTACTGACCGTCATAGCATTTTCATAGAAATATCTAGTTCGCATTGTCATCCTTATTACGTGTCGATAAAGTTTATTTTAGCTTACGTGTAAAGTGTCGCTTATATAATAAGGAGGTAGAACAAAATATGACAGGTTGGAATTAGAATAACATTTGCGTACCGGGTCTTTGTTTTTGTTCTTTAGTGTATGATATATATACATCGCATATATTACATTACGTGGGTGTCGTAAGAGGCGACTAAAGAAGAAACACAAAGCAAGTAGTATCTTTACAAAGAGACGGTAACTCGACATGAAACCCTTTACCAACATGTTTGGCCAGCGTAGTGTAGTGAGCAAAAATCTTCTAACTGACTCACAGCGCTCCTGTAAAGCAAATTAGGAGAGGTCCAACAATAAACTGCGTAAAGCTGTAAAGGTATAGGTATACCTTTACAGCTTTACGTATCCCTACGTATACCTAGATATATTATTATGATGTAGGTACATCATATCTAGGTATATCTAGGTATAAAGTATTTATTCTAGTGAAGCGTAAAGATAAAGTGGGTCATGTGATTAATGTTGTTTTGGTAGAGACACAACGGTATCCTTTCCTACATAATTCAACTTTATCGTCTGTGACTAAATAGGGTGCATAGGGTTCCCACCAAGAACTTAGGGTCCCAAGCCAACCTCACCTGCAAGTGGTGCACCTGCCGATCAACGGACGAGGCTCTGGCAAACAAAATATCCCGATAAGCGGCAATAGGCTCGCCACCTATTACGTGGGATCAAAACACTGGCGAAAAGTGGGCGTTTTATATGCCTCTGCCTACCCCTTCGGGGAAACAGGCGTGAGTCTATGTATGACTAAATAGGGACAGACGCTGCATTTCGTCCTTGGTATAGGAGTCGTACCGACAATCTGCAATTAAACGAACGTTATACGAGATTGAAGGGGATTAAATCTGACGTAAGAGACGCAAATCGATTACTTATTACTTTACTAGATACTTTTTTTTTTTCGTGTGAGCGTGTGGCCGACTCTGGTGTCGGAGTTTTCAGGCCGCCCGAAGGCCTCCGACATGGCCTAACGATCCTTATCCTTGGACAAGAACCGGGACCGACAGCTTTACGTGCCCTCCGAAGCACGGTAGCGCTCAGATGTAAATGCCACACACGGTCACCCATCCAAGTGGTAACCTGTACAAGCGTTGCTTAACTTTGCCGATCTGTTACGAACGGCAAGCCAAGTCTCGCTACGAGCGCTACTAGATACTAATTAGAATAAAGTTAAAGACATGCTTTATTTAATGCGTTAATTTTGGAAAATACCAATAAAAATCTTTTTCGGTAGAACAGCCCGATTATAATGACTTTCTAACATCACGCTACCATTTTTTCTGATACGAAAAGTGTAGTGCTTTAATCGAGTTACGAATTTCGAATATTGCAATCACATCATAGAGCAAAAAATATTTAGCAAGTAAAGGACCAATTGCAATTCTCTATCACGATTTATGTTCGATACCTCATTGCAATTAGAATAGTTAACAAGTTTTAGTTTCTTTGTTAGCAATCATGATCAAAAATCGATTAAACTGGGATTACACTCTGATTAGTATTGTATGCACTAAATTAACCATAATTTCACAATACTGTTGTTTGACATACATACTTAACAAATAAAGCACTTTTATTTTTTCCTTTCATTAATTTAACTTTTCTGTGAGTTCAAGTTTGACTTGCACGGACAGCGCAAAGGTTTAGACGGCGACCTTGCCTGATAGGAAAGTTTTCGATCCCAAAATGGCACATCACTTTATGTCATAAACAATTAGTATTTTTCGAGTCGAGGACAGAGATTTTATAGCCATAGTTGGTAGGACATCTGTAAAGTTGCCTGGCTGCGATGCATGAAATAATCCTAGTACGGAAATTGAATGTAAGTAATCTATAGATACTTAGAAAGTTATTTAGCATTGCTTTCTTTTTATTGAATATACTTTGAAAGTCAACCAGAATACGTTTTCTATATACCCTTGCGTACCAAAATAGAAAATGTTGTTATATTCCAAATCTCATTCGGTTACAAAACCAAGCAACTCACGTTCATATTGAATATACAAACCTTACAAAACACAAATTTGCTATGAAGAAAAACATATTTACTTACAACTCACACATAAAAGCCATTTATCGTCAAGAAAAATAAAATAATATATCAGAGGAATTGGCACCAGCGAAGCGGGGAATGAAGATTCAAGCAGAGCCTCCGATGGAGATAAATCGGATGATGGCGACATCCAAATTCAATCATATGTTGTAAATCTAATAATCCGTGGGCACATCGCACACACTTATTTCGGATTGGTTTCATCAACTTTAGGGGAAGCTGGTGTACCAGCTTTGGGTGTTGCCTCGTAGTGACAGCGCTACTATTACGATATTATTTTTCCACTTTCGCCCAAATCCCAACATATCATCAGCCTTTGTTTTAATGTGTAACACGACATACAAGAAGAGTCAGGCAGTCCAACACGCTGGCCAAGTGCGAGTTGGCAGTCTTCACACGTATTTCGAGAACATTAAGGAAAATTCTTGGATAGCAGGTTTCCTCGCGTTTACTCTGTTAAGCACTGTGTTGAACGTAGCGTATAGTAGCTGCTAGTTTCTCAGTAAGACTATCGCTGCTTTATAATATTATAAAGGTAAGCACATTAAGATAATTTTGATTTGAATTCCTCTAAATAAACGTTACGACTTTTCTATTCCATTGTAATTCCGCCTCTCGGAATCCACGCAGTGTCAGGAGTATGGTCACGAGGTATGCTCGAATTTGTTGTCTACGAGAGAGTATTGGCGGCACGCCAATTGCGTTTGACTGTTCAGGTGGTAGTTAACGTGTTTTAGAAGTGCGCGAAACAAATATTCAAGTACATATCATATCCAAAACAAAAATTTGTAACGTCTATAAAAACAAAATTTTCTTCGTTGGTTAAAAAGATTGTTGTTAAAAATCTTAAAAAGCGTTTAAAAGATTGATCTGGCTGCAATACTAAAAGTAAGTACCTATCTGAAGCTACAATGAAATGAATTTAAGAGTTAAAACACCATTATGTATGTTATGTATAGAAACAAAAATATTCTTTACACGTGTAAGTTGGCTATTAAGTAAAACGTTTTATCATAACGATTAAAACAAATAAACTACAATTTTATTCGTACACAGTTTTCCCGTAATTTCCTTGTTAAATAAAATATAATTTATTGAATCTAAATAATCGGCAATAAGCGGTTTTCCCAGTGTCTTCATAAATGTGTAATCCGATTAAATATTCATTTCAATTCTTCCTGTTTTCTTCGGTAAAACCGATTCATTATTTCTTAGCAAAGGAAATTTAATTAATATTTCCTCGGTCTCAGTTTTCTTTTGGTGTACCTTAATTGATTACTGGATGGAATTAATTTTTCTCGTAATATTTTGCGAAGTGAAACTACGGAATCGTATTGTTTACAAAAATGCCACCAGATTCGAAATATTATTTCTTTTTATTCAGAATTGTACATTGGTAACAAAATGTTTTTATAAGTATAATATGTGTATTTTCCTTTGTACCTATATCAAAGCTAACGTCCTTGCCGAGAGGAGAGAGAGATCTCTATCTCTAAAGTACATATTCTTCAAAAATATAATGGAGATAAGATAGAAATGCCCGTTGAATGTACCCGTAGACCGTACTGTCTAAGTATTAATGACAGTTTGAAGCGCTTTACAGAGTGTTTGTGAAGCGGGAGCTTTTCATACCATATCTCGCGTTAGCTCTACACTATACCTAGATATATTCATTGACACCCAGCTATTCACCAAGCATAGAATTCCTCTGACAACCCTCAGATCCGATACTATCAGTTTCACCGTCCCTCGCTATGTCCATTATAGTCTCAGGAAGGATGTGTCACCGAGCGAGACAGCATTATACCCGTGTCTAACGATTGTAAGGGAGAGACATGTATCATTGTGTTGCGTCTCGATTGTTACAACTTTGTATGCAGAAAGGAAACTCCTTTTATGTCTGCGAGCCTAGTACGCCGTGTTGGTTTTACGACATACTATTTCATACTGTTTTTCTATTATACGACATTATTATTTATTTGTTCTAGTGGAAATACACTGTTCTAGAAAGCGTGTGCTTGTTTTTTGAAACCTGCTATTCTTTTTGTACGTTTTTATTTACACGACTCTCTTGTTTGATGTTTCGATTGTTCATTTGCTATACAGGTACTGTTTGGGGTTTAGGTGTTGTGAAAACGTGTGCTTTTGCAAACCTTTTCTTTTATTTCTTGTTCGTGATCACAAATCCCGTTGGAAATACTACTCGTATTTTACTTACTGAAATGTTTTTCTTTCTCCTTGTGTGAATAAGGTAATGAAGTAGTTGCTGTTCATTTAGCAAAGAACAATGGCCACTTCTCATACATTGATTGACCTGATAATGAATTATTGTGTATATAGATAAAACGTACAAAAACAAGTAGATCTATGGTCAAGAAATTATACTGTAAAGACAGTTTTTCTTATAAAGGTCTAGGAATTAAATAATACACCGAAATTAGTTCGTATTCATTTGACAGATTCTCCCATGTCCAATGTCACCGGCGGCGTCTTTACGTCAAAAACGTTCCATTGCAGCCTTATCCAATGTTTTCAACGGCAGAAATACATTTATATTTATCTTTTTATAGCTTTTAACATAAAAAAATACATTCATTTATGATCAGCTTTTAACAACTTGATTCAATTTATAGATAAAATTAAGTTTGCTCGAGGTTTTGACAAAACCAAATGCTAAAGATGTGGTATAAGTGAAATGGAACGTAGCTAAACAAGGAAGTATCTTCGGGCACAGATAATAAAACAATGCAGCGAATGAAAAATATTTTGATAAGGATGCGTTCACGAGTTCTAGAACATCTTTACAACCCAAAACTTTACTTTTTACCTAGACTTCTATAAAATATAATTGTTAGTGAAATCATTACATTAAAAAATAACCTTAATTTTATAATAAGTTTTATCTCTATACATGTTTAGGTCAAAAATGGCCATTCTTCTTTATAATGCATTTATAAACATGGTCCTTGGTATCTGAAAGGTTTATCATAAATTGTTGATTCTATCTACATTTTTTTTCCTATTTTGGTTGGAACATTTGACACAATAGTAGTCAACTAGCGTCTATCTTAATGTTTATCCTACTGAGCCTATGATTAACTACGGAATTCAATATTCGAACTATAGATAGATTTTAGACTCGTTTTTTACATAAGCTCAATAAAAAATATGTCAAACACGAATCTCAAATCTCAAAATCCATGTATGGATCGAATATTGAAAATGGCCGTAAAATCTACGTCGTATTCGGCGTGTCTCCATTGAAGGTGAACTAAAGCAATATGTCTGACGTCCTTTCTTGTGGTTCTAGCTTTCTAAATTTGATAAAATTTGCGCAGTGGTTAAGCAGTAAAAGCGTAATTGCCCACTGATGCACACACTTACTCACTTTCAACTTTCGAACGATTTTTTTAAACCACTTTTGCCCATCAGTACCAGTTTAAGCCAAGTACGAAGAACTACTTTTGGGTTGAGGCAGATCAGAGCTCTAAGGAAAAGCAAATACTCAGTCAAATCTGGTTAGACTAACCACTTTTTTCCATCAGTACCAGTTTAAGCCAAGTACGAAGAACTACTTTTGGGTTGAGGCAGATCAGCGCTCTAAGGAAAAGCAAATACTCAGTCAAATCTGGTTAGACTAGTACGCGCCCCCCGGGTTACAACTAGGATAGGGGATTTACGTAGGGGAATTACGGAGGACTACTACACACAGTGAACGATTTTTAAACAATGAACACATACCCTTTGCTGCCAAATACAGTAGACTATTCAGTAGCACACACACGTTCACATAACACGAAACTGTTAGTCCAACAGCCTAAACCAACAAAGTTAGCTTACATGTTTACGTTGGCCCAGTTCTACTCAGTTACTTTGCTACGGTACCTCTAAATAATGTCCTACGCTATGTGGAGCTACTCTATTATGTAATGTGGTTCATTACTTTATGAGGAGGCTATGAGGTGGGGCAGAAAACTGGGCTCATGTTGGACTGTATGAATGGAGTAGTGGTTAAGAGGCACTTGTAGCAATGCTTGGCGTTATGGATACTATCAACAACAAAAAAAGGTTACTATTGTCACCACTTTGCAAAGAGATACCAGATTTTTATGTTACATTCGTCAAACAATGAAGATTAATTTGTACGAGTGGTTAATCTCATCCCCAAATTATACTTTTTTTAACGTTTCTTTAAATGTTGGTTTCCAAATCAGGTAAGTATACTAATTTACAAGGCACTGTTCTGACGTAACAGATAAACCAACATACTAACCTATATAAAATACGTACAGTAATATGAAGCTTGAGAGATATGTAAGGTTCTTTGCAAATGGCGGTCCGTAGCCTCTGCCTACCCCTTTGGGAAACAGTCGTGAGTCTTTGTATGTATGTAGGTATGTATGTAGGTAGGTATATACGTATAGTAAAGCTACAAACGAACTCAAAACGGGAATAAAATAACATTAGGAAGAAGATTTTAATTACAATTAGTAAAGTTTTCCCCAATTTTACGGTTTGCGTTAAAATTGTGCCCAAGTTTTCTCCAAGGCCTGTGTGTTTTACGTGAGGGAAATAGCTTGAGAGGACCAACAGTCACACGTGCGAACGTGACTTACAAGTGTCTTAACTAATGCACGGTGGCGGGTAATTCACCCGGCGAGTGGTAAGGGCTCTTTTAAATTTCATGTAGGTACACGCATGGGTTTAACCAGGGCTCGAGTAAGAGGATTGGTATACTGTTGGGATTATCGCAGAGGCTTCTGCTACAGGATTCCTTTAAAATTCTAAGTCATTACCTGCACGTGAGCAGGTATAGCGAAGTGGTTTAAGCGGATGCCTCTTTGTTTAACTCTACGTCGAATGTTGTGTTCGATGGCCACTTTGTGTGTACAATAACTTATTGTAGATCACACAAAGTGACCTAAATCACGTGAGCTAATGTTACCTCTGATAAATTTTATCATCATCATCATCATCAGCCCTTTATACTGTCCCACTGCTGGGCACGAGCCTCTTAACATTATGAGAAGGGTAAGGCCATATAGTCCACCACGCTGGCCAAGTGCCGGTTGGCAGACTTCACATGTCTTTCGAGAACATTATAGAGAACTCTCAGACATGCAGGTTTCCTCACGATGTTTTCCTTCACCGTTTAGCAAGCGATAATTAACAATTTAATACGCACGTAACTCCGAAAAGTCATCGGTGCCGTGGATTCGAACCCGGACCCTCTGCCTAGCAGTCTGTCGGTCTCTCCACTAAGCCATCGCTGATCTCTCTATGATCTGATAAATTACAAAATAAAAATTAAGCTTTAATGAAAACTATAAAATTGATCATTCTGGTTTTAAAAAAATAAGGTTTTAAACATCTAATATCGCTATAAAATTAAATATCCTAAACGTGTCGGTTCGGCCACTCTGGTTCTGGTGGCCTTAATTGTGGTCATGATCTAGGCATCTCACGTCTGATTGCCTTTATCATGACAATGAATCAATCCCAATTTTGTTTAAAATTTACATATGCATTGTAACTGTTTACAAGTTTACACTTGTAGCTTTAAACCGTAAGAAAAAAAAAACATTCTCACAAAAGTAAAATTCCTAACGATTCCTTAAAATGGAAAACATTCTGCCATCAATAGGATGCCTTCACAATATTTGCAGTACACCAAGCAGTTACCGTCAAAGCGATCAAATATTATCCCACCTTACCCTTCGCCATTGTAGCAAGGCGGAACATTGTGCTGTGGCCAAAGGCAGATAAATAATGAGTTTGAATGGAGGCGGAACCACGTAGGGGAGCGTCCGGATCGATGGGACATTGGAAATGAAAACATTATTCTTAAAGGATGTCAATTGACAAACTAAGGAGGTTTTATATGCAAAAGATTTTTTTTGGGTTTTATGTTGTTACTTTAGTTATAGGAAAAGTGGAAATTCAATACAGATGTTTAATATATTTTAGATGTTGGGATAAAACCTATTCGGGCCTGCTATGTAGTGACTTTTTGTAATAAGTACACACTAAACCCTTTTTTGGGCTCCTTAGCCAAAAATGGCATAAAAAGGGACCCTTATAGATTAGCCATGTCTGTCTGTCTATCACAGCCATTTTATTTAGTAAGAGTTAAATCGTTTATTTTGCACCCTTTGGTTATTTTTTGTCAGAATCCCTCATAACAATCCTCAACTATAATTATGTGGTAGATCTGTCTGAATCTATACCTAGCCCTAGTATATACCTAGAATTCCTTCGCGAGTTTAATAAACACATTCAAATACTTAAAGCACTAGGTTAATAGTTCTCTATAAAGTACTAAAAGCCCTAAACTAGATCGTTTGCTCCTTTTGATGTCTTGAAGCAACTTTATAGTGCAAAACTGGTACCAGCACGAACTCATTAGTGCACTTGCCAAGTTTTAATGTACGCCAACTCTTGTAGTCTGTGGTATATTTGACGTTTGCGTGCATTTACTTTTTAATTTTTCCACACACTATATATTTTAAGACTCTTTGAAAGAGTTTTTTTTATAGTAATAGACGGCAAACGAGCAGACGGATCGCCTGATGGTAAGCAATTACCGGTGGCCATGGACACAAGCAACACAACAGGAGTTACAAGTGTGTCGCCCCTTGGGGTTGGGAAATAGGATAGGATGAGGAGTGGGATGAGGGAGAAAGAATAGGGGATAGGGCCTCCGATACTCTCACTCACCGAACGAAACGCAACAGTTAAGGTACTGTTACTTTACGTCGATTTTCTGTGAGAAGGTAGTACTTCCGCGGTCGAGCCGACACATTCATGCTGAAATCAGCAAGGCTCTACTACCGTGGAACTCTTCATCATCAATTTTAAACTTTCGCGATTTGTATACATTATACAAAATAAATTAGCGGGTCTTAATCGCGTACAATTAATTTATTTAAGGTATAAATACCTATTTTTTTCCGACGTTTCGCTCGTCTTGCACCGAGCGTGGTCGCGGAGAGACTGATGAGAGCTCAGCGCCGTCTTGTGCAGGTGCGGGTTTCGGCACCTACCCTCACTTGGTTACATGCCGTATTTAAAGGGAGTGACGGACAAGGTTGGAACAGTACTCAAGAACAGTACTCCATCAAGACTGTATACAGTCCGTTCTCTAAGATAGCACATAATCTGCGTACCCCAAAGGATGTCATTCCTCTCCAAACACCTGGCGTCTACAAAGTCGATTGCAGCTGCGGTAGTTCATATATCGGGCAGACTAAGCGTACAATCGCTGAAAGAGTAAAGGAACATATCGCAGCTGTGAAAAACCGACATATTAATAAGTCGGCTATAGCTGAGCATTTGTTGGAGTCTGGACCAAACCACTGGATAGAACTGCATCAACCACAAGTCTTATCCACCGATCGTCACTATTACTCCAGGATAGTACGTGAAGCGGTAGAAATCAAGAAATATAACAATTTCAACCGGGAGGATGGATATAGATTATCGGCTACTTGGAATCCAGTCATCAGCAAATGTAAACACCGCCGCAGTGATAAATCTCAACAGTGTGTAGACGTCATTAGTGTAGTGTGTCGGAGTACCGACAGTGCGAACTTAAATAAAGACCAAGTGAGGGTAGGTGCCGAAACCCGCACCTGCACAAGACGGCGCTGAGCTCTCATCAGTCTCTCCGCGACCACGCTCGGTGCAAGACGAGCGAAACGTCGGAAACAAATAGGTATTTATACCTTAAATAAATTAATTGTACGCGATTAAGACCCGCTAATTTATCTTCATCATCAGCTTTGTTTACAATCGGCCCAACTGATCGAGGCCTTTTATTATTATGAGAAGGAAGGCGTTAATCCACTACGCTGGCCAAGTGTGGTTTGGTAGACTACTTTCGAAAAAGTTTTTGAGAAATCTCAGACATGCAGGCTTCTTAACGAGGTTTTCCTTCACGATTTAGAAACTTTTTTTTATAATCTCACGCCTGGATCCCAGAAGGGATATGCAGAGGTGTAATATTACACCCACATTTCGCCAAGAATTTTTAGTCCCACGTAATAGGGGGCGAGCCTATTGCCGTTACCGGGCACATCACCAGACTCCGTGCTGCTACTGCGAATTCGGAAAAAACCCAGCAACACTTGCCCGACTCGGGAATCGAACCCGGGACCTCCAATCAGCAGTCGCATACGCTATCCACTGGACCACGGAGGTAGTCAGAGTTTAGGAACTGATACCTATTAACAATTTAATCCACATTTTAACTTTAAAAAGTCATTGGTGCGCGCCGGTGGCTTACATCCGAGACCTCTGCATTGCGATTTATTGGGCTCCTACTAAGCTATAGATGCTTACGAGTCGTAATAGAGCGTCTGCTAGATATTAAGTAAAGCTTTCAGGCGTCAATAATTTATATTCAACAGTTGCGTGTCGGCTCAGCGAAAACCAATGAATACAGATTTACATAGAAGCGCAGTTCTTAAGGATTTCGTGTGCCGATTCCAAGTGGAGACTGTCTCCAGTTTAGTTCGTAGTTGGCGCCGTTGGCGGCGCTGGCGTCGTTGTCCGTCTCTCGTGCTCTCGTTGTTAAGAAACACACGAGGAACGTTCGTCTCTCTTGCTCTCGTAGAGACAGCTGTCAGAGCGCGACTGCCATGCCGCCAAGCGGCAATTTAGGTCACAGAAAGTCTGTCTTCAGAGCGCCCATAAGAAATGCGCGTCTCTGTAAATATCTGACCTCTTTGGCGAAACTGATAACATGTTTATTTGTCAATCATCATGTCATCATTCTAGTATTATCCCGGTTGTATCTAATACTTCTACTTTGGAGCCTTTGACCCGCTTTATAGTGACGTTTTACTAGAATAGACCGCCATTGGACAGATTTTTGGAAATTTATTTATAACATTTTCTTTAGAAGATATCTTCCAGCTATGTTTTACTATTTACATTTCCGTATGAATTAAATGCAATTCAAAGCAGTTAGTAATCATCCTTAATTGAATCCGGTGTCTAATAAAGTAGTAGTTGCGTTAATCACGGAAGTAGCAATAAAAATGCTAACGTGATTGCGTTCAGTCGCGATTAGAATGTAAAGTAACCCAGTTTGATGCGATTATTTCACACCGCATCCCGTAATTACATTAGAATAGCTTTGTACTGGAGAAATCTTAATATTGAATTAGCACGTGAAGTTTATCAAATTTATCTCCGTGAACGGTACCAGGGCCATTATCCAGACCGGCTGCCACATGTTACACCCCAACCCTACCAAACACCCCCGTATCACCCGTCCGGAAAATGTATAACCACCCACCGTACACTATTTATGACGGCGCTTTCTTTCTCAATAAGTTAACATTAACTACTCAGCCAAACAAACTCCAATTCTATTCACTAACAATAGACACCAAAATCCAATAGCACAAACTACTACTTACTACCCTTTGCAAAAATACCTCGAGCCCTGTTCTACCCCCTTAACAATCAAATATCGACTTACGGTTAACGAGAGAAGATTCATAATAGGTTGGCGCACTACGCGTAGTGTTAACGTTTCAGATCGTGCTTTTCGAGATGAATCCGCGAGAGTACTTATTTCGAAACCCCTATTCAGTGAGATCCTTTCATTTCTTAATACACAAGCGAATAGCAATCGTATTTCTGTGAAGTTTAGGGTTATATTTCCGGTAGAAGTTGAAGGCATTTACGACTGTTCCACTTTAGTTGCAATGTTTTTCAGAGAGGCTGAAATCGTTTTTCGGATAAGATGATTCATCTAAACGTTTTTTGCATCTTTGTTTCCATTGTTTCGGCTTGAATTGTTGAAGTTACAAGTTTGGTTCGTTTGGCGTTTTATTTATTTGTTTTTGAACCATCATCAATGCCATTGCCATGCCATCATTAGTAGAGTTTCTTCATAAACCATCAATATATTTTTGTTATTAATCCAGCAATGTGAAGGTTCGTTGACATTTTTGTGTTAACAAATACATTTGATGAAAGCTATGATCTGGTGATTATTAGGATGCTTCATGTTGAATTTTACATAAGAAAACATCAACCGTGGCACGCACTGACCAACTCAACCTAAACTAATTAGTTAAGGTAAATAATTTGTATTTACAAATATCCTTGCGTTACTGACTACTTTTGGGTTGAGGCAGATCAGAGCTCTAAGGAAAAGCAAATACTCAGTCAAATCTGGTTAGACTAGTACGCGCCCCCCGGGTTACAACTAGGATAGGGGATTTACGTAGGGGAATTACGGAGGACTACACACAGTGAACGATTTTTAAACAATGAACACATACCCTTTGCTGCCAAATACAGTAGACTATTCAGTAGCACACACACGTTCACATAACACGAAACTGTTAGTCCAACGGCCTAAACCAACAAAGTTAGCTTACATGTTTACGTTGGCCCAGTTCTACTCAGTTAGTTACTTTGCTACGGTACCTCTAAATAATGTCCTACGCTATGTGGAGCTACTCTATTATGTAATGTGGTTCATTACTTCATGAGGAGGCTATGAGGTGGGACAGAAAACTAGGCTCATGTTGGACTGTATGAATGGAGTAGTGGTTAAGAGGCACTTGTAGCAATGCTTGGCGTTATAGATACTATCAACAACAACAAAAAGGTTACTATTGCCACCACTTTGCAAAGGGATACCAGATTTTTATGTTACATTCATCAAACAACGAAGATTGATTTGTACGAGTGGTAGATCCCATCCCCAAATTATATTATTTTTAACGTTTCTTTAATTTTTAGTTTCCAAATCAGGTAAACTAAATTACATGGCACTGTTCTGACGTAACAGATAAACCAACATACTTACCTTCATAAAATACGTACAGTAATATGAAGCTTGAGAGATATGTAAGGTTCTTTGCTAATGGCGGTTCGTAGCCTCTGCCTACCCCTTTGGGAAACAGTCGTGAGTCTTTGTATGTATGTAGGTAGGTATGTACGTATAGTAAAGCTACAAACGAACTAAAAGCGGGAATAAAATAACATTAGGAAGAAGATTTTAATTACAATTAGTAAAGTTTTCCCCAACTTTACGGTTTGCGTTAAAATTGTTCCCAAGTTTTCTCCAAGGACTGTGGGTTTTACGTGAGGGAAATAGCTTGAGAGGACCAACAGTCACACGTATGTACGTGACTTACAAGTGTCTTAACTAATGCTAGGTGGTGGGTAATTCACCCGGCGAGTGGTAAGGGCTCTTTTAAATTTCATGTAGGTACACGCATGGGTTTAACCAGGTCTCGAGTGAGAGAATTGGTATACTGCCGGGAATATCGTAGTCAATTGCTACATAATTACTTTTAAACTCTCTTTGCCTGCACGTAAGCAGGTATAGCGAAGTGGTTTAAGCGGATGCCCCTTTGTTTAACCCTACGTCGAATGTTGTGTTCGATGGCCACTTTGTTTGATCTACAATAACTTATTGTACCTAGATCACACAAAGTGGCCCAAATCACATGAGCCAATGTTACCTCTGATAAATTACAAAAAAATTAAGCTTTAATGAAAACTACAAATTGATCATTCTGGTTTTAAAATATAAGGTTTTAAACATCTAATATTGGTATAAAATTAAATATCCAAAACGTGTCAGTTCGGCCACTCCGGTTCTGATGGCCTTAACTGTGGTCATGATCTAGGCATTTCTGTGTCTGATTGCCTTTATCATGACTATGAATCAATCCCAATTTAGTTTAAAATTTACATATGTATAGTAACTGTTAATAAGTTTACACTTGTAGCTTTAACCCGTAAGAGTAAAAAACCAACCTCACAAAAGTAAAGTTTCTAACGATTCCTTACAATGGAAAACATTCTGCCATCAATAGGATGCCTTCACAATATTTGCAGTACACCAAGCAGTTACCGTCAAAGCGATCAAATATTATCCCACCTTACCCTTCGCCATTGTAGGAAGGCGGAACATTGTGCTGTGGCCAAAGGCAGATAAATAATGAGTTTGAATGGAGGCGGAACCACGTAGGGGAGCGTCCGGATCGATGGGACATTGGAAATGAAAACATTATTTTTGAAGGATGTCAATTGACAAACTAAGGAGGTTTTATATGCAAAAGATTTTTTTTGGGTTTTATGTTGTTACTTTAGTTATAGGAAAAGTGGAAATTCAATACAGATGTTTAATATATTTTAGATGTTGGGATAAAACCTATTCGGGCCTGCTATGTAGTGACTTTTTGTAATAAGTACACACTAAACCCTTTTTTGGGCTCCTTAGCCAAAAATGGCATAAAAAGGGACCCTTATAGATTAGCCATGTCTGTCTGTCTATCACAGCCATTTTATTTAGTAAGAGTTAAATCGTTTATTTTGCACCCTTTGGTTATTTTTTTTCAGAATCCGTCATAACAATCCTTAACTATAATTATGTGGTAGATCTGTCTGAATCTATACCTAGCCCTAGTATATACCTAGAATTCTTTCGCGAGTTTAATAAACACATTCAAATACTTAAAGTACTAGGTTAATAGTTCTCTATAAAGAAGTAAAAGCCCTAAACTAGATCGTTTGCTCCTTTTGATGTCTTGAAGCAGCTTTATAGTGCAAAACTGGTACCAGCTCCAACTCATTGCCAAGTTTTAATGTACGCCAACTCTTGTAGTCTGTGGTATATTTGACGTTTGCGTGCATTTACTTTTTAATTTTTCCACACACTATATATTTTAAGACTCTTTGAAAGAGTTTTTTTTTATAGTAATAGACGGCAAACGAGCAGACGGGTCGCCTGATGGTAAGCAATTACCGGCGCCCATGGACACAAGCAACACAACAGGAGTTACAAGTGTGTCGCCCCTTGGGGTTGGGAAATGGGATAGGATGAGGAGTGGGATGAGGGAGAAAGAATAGGGGATAGGGCCTCCGATACTCTCACTCACCGAACGAAACGCAACAGTTTAGGTACTGTTACTTTACGTCGATTTTCTGTGAGAAGGTAGTACTTCCGCGGTCGAGCCGACACATTCATGCTGAAATCAGCAAGGCTCTACTACCGTGGAACTCTTCATCATCAGCTTTGTTTACATTTTATTATTAGAAGGAAGGCGTTAATCCACTACGCTGGCCAAATGTGGTTTGGTAGAGTACTTTCGAAAAAGTTTTTGAGAAATCTCAGACATGCAGGCTTCTTAACGAGGTTTTCCTTCACGATTTAGATACTTTTTTTATAATCTCACGCCTGTATCCCCGAAGGGGTATGCAGAGGTGTAATATTACACCCACATTTCACCAAGAATTTTTAGGTCCCACGTAATATTGCGAGCCTATTGCCGTTACCGGGCACATCACCAGACTCCGTGCTGCTACTGCGAATTCGGAAAAACCCAGCAACACTTGCCCGACTCGGGAATCGAACCCGGGACCTCCGATCAGCAGTCGCATACGCTATCCACTGGATCACGGAGGTAGTCAGAGTTTAGGAACTGATACCTATTAACAATTTAATCCACATTTTAACTTTAAAAAGTCATTGGTGCGCGCCGGTGGCTTACATCCGAGACCTCTGCCTTGCGATTTATTGGGCTCCTACTAAGCTATAGATGCTTACGAGTAGTAGGAGTCTGCTAGATATTAAGTAAAGCTTTCAGGCGTCAATAATTTATATTCAACAGTTGCGTCTGCTCAGCGAAAACCAATGAATACAGATTTGCATAGAAGCGCAGTTCTTAAGGATTTCGTGTGCCGATTCCAAGTGGAGACTGGCTCCAGTTTAGTTCGTAGTTGGCGCCGTTGGCGGCTCTGGCGTCGTTCTCCGTCTCTATTGCTCCTGTAGTTAAGAAACACAGGAGGAACGTTCTTCTCTCTTGCTCTCGTAGAGACAGCTGTCACAGCGCGACTGCCACGCCGCCAAGCGGCAATTTAGGTCACAGAAAGTTTGTCTTCAGAGCGCCCATAACAAATGCGCGTCTCTGTAAATATCTGAGCTCTTTGGCGAAACTGATAACATGTTTATTTGTCAACGTCATCATTCTAGTATAATACCTTTTGCATCTAGTATTATCCACTTTGGAGCCTGTGACCCGCTTTATAGTGAAAGTTTGACTAGAATAGACCGCCATTGGACAAATTCTTGGAGGTTTATTTATAGGATTTTCTGTAGAAGATATCTTCCAGCTATTTTTTACTATTTCAATTTCCGTATGAATTAAATGCAATTGAAAGCAGTTAGTAATCATCCTTAATTGAATCCGGTGTCTAATAAAGTAGTAGTTGCGTTAATCACGGAAGTAGCAATAAAAATGCAAACGTGATTGCGTTCAGTCGCGATTAAAATGTAAAATAGCCCAGTTTGATGCGATTACTTCACACCGCATCCCGTAATTACATTAGAATAGCTTTGTACTGGAGAAATCTTAATATTGAATTAGCACGTGAAGTTTATCAAATTTATCTCCGTGAACGGTACCAGGGCCATTATCCAGACCCGGCTGCCACATGTTACACCCCAACCCTACCAAACACCCCCGTATCACCCGTCCGGAAAATGTATAACCACCCACCGTACACTATTTATGACGGCGCTTTCTTTCTCAATAAGTTAGCATTAACTCAGTCAAACAAACTCCAATTCTATTCACTAACAATAGACACCAAAATCCAATAGCACAAACTACCAGTTACTACCCTTTGCAAAAATACCTCGAGCCCTATTCTACCCCCTTAACAATCAAATATCAACTTACGGTTAACGAGGGAAGATTCATAATAGGTTGGCGCACTACGCGTAGTGTTAACGTTTCAGATCATGCTTTTCGGAATGGATCCGCGAGAGTACTTATTACGAAACCCCTATTCAGTGAGATCCGTTCGTTTCTTAATACACAAGCGAATAGCAATCGTATTTCTGTGAAGTTTAGGGTTATATTTCCGGTAGAAGTTGAAGGCATTTATGCCTGTTCCACTTTAGTTGCAATGTTTTTCAGAGAGGCTGAAATCGTTATTCGGATAAGATGATTCATCTAAACGTTTTTTGCATCTTTGTTTTCATTGTTTCGGCTTGTATTGTTGAGGTTTCAAGTTTGGTGACCCGTTTGACGTTTTCGTTTTTTATTTTCGAACCATCATCATGCCATTGCCATGCCATCATTAGTAGAGTTTCTTCATAAACCATTTATATATTTTTGTTATTAATCCAGCAATGTGAAGGTTCGTTGACATTTTTGTGTTTACAAATACATTTGATGAAAGCTCTGATCTGGTGATTTTTAGGATGCTTCATGTTGAATTTTACATAAGAAAACATCAAACGTGGCACGCACTGACCAACTCAACCTAAACTAGTTAGTTAAGGTAAATCATCTGTAAATACAATATCCTTGCGTTACTGACTGATTGACAGACAAACTATAGCCAAAAGTATTAGGCGCAGGGCTTTAAAATTTGGCATATATGTTCCTTGGGGACCGAAGAGGTGCACTCCTCGGATCCTGAGGTTTCTTGAAATTCCTCTAGTATAGTTATAAGATCATCATTATCATCAACCAGCCGTAGTCCATCTGCTGCCACTTTGCGGATATCGTCATTACACTTAGCCGGAGGACGCTACGTTTGCCAAGACGCGGTCTCCACTCTAGAACATGACTTTGTGACTAATGGTTGGTGGTGACTCGTTGTCAGTTCTACGAAAAATGTTTGCAGCCACTGCCATTTGAACTTTTAATTTTTAGTCTTTAAAAATCTTCTGAGCTGTCAATCTTGCTATGCTAGAAAAAGCAATAGGAACATAACAATGAATACTATCATGTACACTTAAATTTGGAATGGACATAATAATTATATCAAAGAATAATTCTATTGTATACAATGCAACGAAATCCATTTGCAAACTACTATCACACTTTAAACATACCTACCTACATACGCATAACAAGCCAACAAAATAAACTAGTGAGCATCCAATAGTTTTTGCACAATTAAATCCAAGGACAGTCGTAGCAAACACTGGTAAATAAACAGGTGCACAGATTAAACTTGCACAGAGACTATATAAAATGATAATTTGCACAGACTTGGGGGCTTCGGTGCAACTAGCTAAGGAGAATTTAAGGCGGCAGCTCTTTGTTCGTATGTCTCCTGACTTATTGCTTTGTTGTCTTTGTGGATTACGAGTACTACGTAAAGTAAAATGTAGTCAAATATACTGTACTAAAATTGATCTGAACAAAAATACAATTTGAATTAATCCAGGATCTTGGGTATAAGTTAAGGGATTTGAAAAGGGAACAATAATCTTTTCGCTCGTTTAGAACCTTCGCATGCCTTTAGACGCTGTGATGACAATTTACTGGGTAATTTTCGTTAGACAACTTTTCAAAGTCTACTGCTGAACTTAGGCCTCGCTTAATTTGCGTCAACATATATTTGTGGATCAAAAGGAGTCTTTGGCTTACTAAACCACGTTAGCCAGACGGGTTGGAATAAGATTCGATGTTGAGTTTTCCGTTTCTACTTAAGTAGCCTCTTACGACAATAATAGGAATAATAGAATAAAGGGGGTAGTGACTCTATATTATAAATTCATTGCTACACGGATCGATTTCACATGCTTAAATAAGAAAACTCGAACGTTGCTCTACTGGAACTCTATGCGTTCCCTAACACCCGTGTATTCGACCGGCACAGGGCGGGTAATACGAAAACTCAAAATGTTTCTCGTATTAAATAGCACAGAAAACAACCGTCGAATCCACTGCGAAGCTATTTCTCATAACAATAATATTTCTCTCTGTTCTTGACAAATCTACTGCGATATTTTAAACGGTCTTACTTCATAATACTTACTGTATTTAGTACCACTTTGCCCTATTACATACGTTATACATTGCAGCCTGGCGTTCCGCCAGAAGAACTATTTCTATAGCACAATTATGTACTTTTGATTAACCACTAACATAAACAGACATTAAGTAACCCTCTTTAGTATTATTATCATAGAGATTGACAATAATCACGAATTATTATAGTATTTACGTTATAGTTCTAGTAAAAAATGGCTGTGTCCTGAAATGATTATGTATGTTTATATGATAGTCTCATTAAGCGTCACTATTGAAAGATTAAATAGGTATTAGAGCAATTTAGTGTTGGCATGAAATGACAGCATATTTAGCGTAATTTCAGTGGCGTGCCATGGCAGAGGCCTATATCCAACAGTGGACTACAACGCGGGCGCGAGAATGATGATGATGACTGCACGGTTGGCGTAGCGTAGTGGTTTAAGCGGTCGCCTCGCCGCTTGGTACTGCGCCGCGTGTCGTGGGTTCGATTCCCACACGAGACAATAACACTTTGTGTGATCTACAAATCGTTGTCTCGAGTCTGGGTGTTCTTTGTGTCCGTTGATTGAATGTTTGTAAAGCCACCCGCGACACAGAAATTTCTGCCTAGTGCGGGAGCTGTCTTTTCAGAAAAAATAAAATTCGGGCAAGTGCGAGTCTGACCCGCGCACTGAGGGTTCCGTACGCATTTTACCTTATTTGAGGTTGGTGCTAATTACGCTAGTCCTCTAAATCTGTATGAGCGCCCATACAACTTAGAGGACTATCTTAAATGGAGTCTACTATGTATGTATGGGGACACACTTAATTTTTTTTTATTTTTTGTAATTTTTTCCTTTATTTGTGCTGTAAGACCCTGCTTTTGGCCAAATTTCGTGATTCTAGTTCAACGGGAACTACTATATACATAGGTTTTCGACCCAAAACCTATAGGGTACTGATGGTTGACCTAGAATTGTCAATTTTGGTTAAAACCAAGGTCTTACAGCACAAGAAAAGGAAAAATTCTGAAAATTAAAAAATCTAATTTTGACCATATCTTTTCATCGGGTTGACCCAGGACACTGATTATTATACACCTAATAGGAACCATAGACCTCAGTATCTGGTGTAAATTTCTTTTTGCTAGGTCCACCCGTTTCTGAGAAAATCAGAGTGACACACGGACAGACAGACAGACAGACAAACGGACAAGAAAGTGATCTTATAAGGGTTCCTTTTTTTACCTTGTGAGAAAAGATCTATCAGAAAAGATTCGGCGATGATAGTTGTACGCTTACGCTTACTACTCTATACGCTTTGCGTGTCTTACGTTCTGTTTTTGGTGCTAGATTATCGTAGGACTTACTTGCTTACCATGAAGTAGATTTGTAATCGTCACAATAATATGTTTTTCAGTTCCAATGAGCTATCGAGCGCTTTCCAAAACCGTAACTTGACTAAGGTGAATAAACTAACTTGTGCATTGTGCAACAATTCAATCAGTGCTATGCAAAGAAATGGATCTACGTAAATTACCTGTCCTTATTTATAGTAGGTATGCATAGTTTGGAAGGAGAACACCGTAAAGCTCGGCACTTCGTAACAGCTGTACTGAATCGTTGTTTGCGGGTACTAAATCCGAAGTCTACCAGTTAGTCGCAGGTACAAATTTATTGGACTAGTTAACTCCTATTACACCCATATGGAGGTTAACTATATCTATATATTTATATATAGTTAACTCCCATAGGGGGTTTCGCAGTAATATGTTTAAGCTAATTAACGAAAGCAGATCAGTATTAATATTATTTGTGATACATACGTACATAGACTCATGCCTGTTTCCCGGAGGGTAGGAAAAAGTCTACAATCTGGTCAAAGTACGTCCGCCTAGGTCTTCCCCTTCCTCCCGTCCCATTCACAATCGCCTTGTATTGGTACTGCTACACCTACGTTAGCGTAATGTAACGTTAATGGCAATGGCCAATAACGCGCTAAAAAATACGCATTGGAAATTAGTATTTTAACGCGTTAAAACGTTGGCCACATCTACGTAGCGCATAAATTAACGCGCTAATTGACGCGTTATGACGTAGGTGTAGCAGGAGCATATAACTTCTTGGTCAATCTTTCGTCACTCATTCTCTCCATATTTGTTATACAGAAGCATTTTATAAAGAGGTGAAAAAGTTTTTTCTAGGCCATCAAGTTGAGGGCCATTATAACATTATTGATATCGTATTGGTGTGATGACCTTCACTATGGGAATACATGACTGCTTAAAACCAGGCGACATGGAGTCACTTTGACAGGCAAGAATAAAAAACGGAGGTGGAAGTTATTACGGGAAAGCCATTCTTTTTAGGGTTATTAGCTACTAAGCCTCCGTAGTCTGTCTGTCACCAGGCTGTATCTCATCAACCGTGATAGCTAGAAAGCGGAAATTTTCACAAATTATGTATTTCTGTTGCCGCTATAACAACAAATTAAAAAAAATGAAAATATTAAGGGAGGGTCCCATACAATAAACGTGTTATTTTTCGTACTTTTGGTTCAATATTACTAACGGTAACAGGTAGACGCTTAAAATTTTCACAGAATATGTAGTTGTATATTACCTTCCAAAATAAATAATTAAATAAAAAAAAGTAAAAATTAAAAGTTATGTATTTCTGTTGCCGCTATAACAACAAATTAAAAAAAATGAAAATATTAAGGGAGGGTCCCATACAATAAACGTGTTATTTTTCGTACTTTTGGTTCAATATTACTAACGGTAACAGGTAGACGCTTAAAATTTTCACAGAATATGTAGTTGTATATTACCTTCCAAAATAAATAATTAAATAAAAAAAAGTAAAAATTAAAAGTAAAATCCCATACAACAAACGTAATTGTTAAGCAATTTGTTATTCGATCTTAATAAACAGGTAGAAATTTAAAAAATATTTAAGTATTCATAAAAAAAACGTGATTTTCTTTCATACATGATGGTACGGAACCCTTAGCGCGCGAGTCCGACTCGCACTTGCCCAATTTTTTACCGTGTTTACCCCAGGCTCTGCCTGCGTGGGTTTCAACTATTAGTCATCGCGTCAAAAGGAAGCTTAAGTGCTAATCTAATAGCACCTAAACCTAAATGGGATAAAATTTTGTACCTATGTATTTTATAGCTGTGGCTCAATTGGCGTAGCGGGAGTGTAAGCGACTGCTACGTCGAAGGTCGCGGTTTCGATTCCCGCTCAAGTCAAACATTTTTGTGCATGATCATGAATTTTTGTCTTGGTCTGGGTGTTTCTATGTTTATATATATTATATATGTATTATAGAGTGTATGTTTTTTATCCATTATCTAGTACCCATAGTACAAGCTTTGCTTAGTTTGGGACTAGATGGTGTTGTGTGAATGTGGTAGAATATTATTATTATTGTAAGTGTGTCAATGCTATCATATCTCCTAAGCGACTGGACCGAATGTGATGCCTTTTTTGCTTAAGCTGATGTGATTGTTTATGTTTGTTGCAGTGACGAGACGAGAGAAGTGGACGGGCGGGCGAGGTCGGAGTCTGGTGACGCCGACTCAGTGTATCACGTCCGCGGTGCCTTGCACGACAACCGGTGGAGAGAAAACCAGGTGAGGAGTTGCTATAGGTTAAAGTTAAGTGATTAGTGAACGAAAGGCTGTTCTTGAGAAGTAGCAACGAGAGAGCTTTCGACTGCATGGTTGGCGTAGTGGTTTAAGCGGCCGACTCGCCGCTTGACACTGCGCGGAGTGTTGTGGGTTCGATTCCCACACGAGACACCACTTTGTGTGATTCATAAACTGTTGTTTCGAGTCTGGGTGTTCATTGTGTCTGTTGGTTGTGTTTGTAAAGTCCCCCGCGATACAGGATTTATTCCTAGTGCGGGAGTAAAAAAAAAGCTTTAAGAACTTAAGAGAGACAGCCTGGTAAGGTTAGTCAAGAACTTAGTGAGTAGAGAAACTGATACTTGAGACCTAGAACTACCTTAAGAGGATGTGCATACATCGATAATAGTGGTAATTTCACACAGTATATTGTTTATTTTCAACTACGGAGTTCGCTTTCTAGTCTAACTAATTTCAGAGAGTAACTGCACTCTGACCTCCACAACCCGAAAAGATAGCAATGTAGCATGGCTTAAACTAGTGTCATTATATTTAAGAAGTAACGACTCCGATCTGCATCTTCTTTAAAATAAATAACCCATGCTAATAATAATGAATTGTGCTTCGCCAAAGAAAGGTGTTGAAAAAGATTTTGTAAACATTGAATGAATACCTAGTGAGAAGAGGCCCGTGCCCAGCAGTTTTTGATGATGATAAATGAATACATACAAAAAGATACAGACTCGAAACATCAACTTGTGGGTCACACAAAGTATTATCACGTGTGTGGATCGAAGCCGGCATCCGGTTGTTTGGTTTAATGCTAAACGGCAAGGTGGCCGATCAACTCAATACGCCACCGTTACAGTGAAAGCGAACTTCCACAACTTTATTTAACGGGTAGTAACTAGGTTAGACTGCCTCGTTGGTCTCGCGGCATAAATGTGCGCGTGGGATTGGGAGGTCTCGGGTTCGATTCCCGGGTCGGGCAAAGTGTTATTGGGTTTTTCCGTTAGAAAATTCTCAGTAGCAGCACGGAGTCTGGTAATGTGCCCGGTACGACAATAGGCTCGCCCCCTATTACGTGGGACCTAAAAATTCATGGCGAAATGTGGGTGTAATATGCCTACCCCTTCGGGGATACAGGCGTGAGTCTATAAAAAAATACGGGTTATTATTGCGATGAATATATTTTTAACAGTATGACATTTAATATTTTTTTGAATCTGACCACTCTTGTGAATATTAAATGTATCTATCTAATACAGAAATGTAGGCCTAAACATTAAGTATTGTATAATCATGTCATGAACTTTTGAGACTAATCCAACTTAAACTTTTGTGATTCGTATAAGTACATTTTACGAATCTATTAAACGGGTCCTAATCCTTATTATTCCACGTTAAATACTTTGAGATTCGCCTTTGCGCTATTTTATTTTCTGCCTAAAGCATTCTACTACAGGGAAAAAACCATATCTCCTCTTTCTTCCAAACGTCTCTGCTTTGTGCTAGCACAGGCCATCGTCGTCTTGGCTTTCCACGTTGCCGTTTAGCACCTTTGAGGACCCAATTAATGGCAATCTTAGCCCCAAGTTCTTCAGGCATGTGGCAGACGTGGCCTGCTTACTAGCACTATTAAAGGCCACCATTTAAGCTTCCTTATTTTATGAGTGACATCTACGATTTCCGTTTTGGAGCAAAGTGTCACATAACTACATAATATGTTATAAGGTTTCATATAGCCCTAAGTCTATGCTTATAGCCTTGTACAACTTACCACTGTTTTGCTTTTGAAATAAGCAGAGGTTAACCAACCAGGTTTCCAAGCATGAAAATACAATCATCTGCAAATACACACATCAAAAAAGTCTAAGCAACACATACAAATTTAAATTTTACAATGTGTTTTGACATTAAATCCTTAGTATTTTCTTATTTATATTATTTTTTAATGCTTTTTTGATATTAGACAACAATTTTTTTTTAATGATTATACTCCTACTTAATGAACAATAATTACGAGTAAGTACTGTATGTACGTAGTACAAAACTTAAACTAAAAGTAAATGGTTGTACAAAAATTGCATAATTTAATACATAGTGTGGCCTCCTCTGTTATTGAGAACTTGCTGGCACCGATTATTCATAGAATCGATGAGATTGTTAATGTTATCCTGCGGCAATCGCTCCCAATGAAATTTTTGTAAGTCCATCAGTTGTTGGGTTGTTGTCACTACATCCAAGTCATTTAAAACACGTCTCTGGAGCATGTCCCATGCATGCTCTATGGGGTTGAGGTCTGGCGATTGTGCAGGCCAAGGCAATACCAGGATGTTTTCCCTTGCCAAGTACTCCCGTGTGTGCAAAGCTGTATGCGAATGCGCATTGTCATGCATCAATATGAAATCGGAGCCAAGCGTTTGTGCGAATGGACGGACATAAGGCCTTAGAACATCCTCAACGTAATTTACAGCGTTCATGTTACCATTTACAAAAACAAGCTCAGTTCGTCTGTTCTTCATAATATCCGCCCAAACCATTACTGTTGAGCCGTTGTATAGATGCACTTCCTGAACACACCTCAGTCTTTTAGTATTTTCAGGACGACGGTACACTCTTACCCTTCTAGTATCAGGCTTGAACCCAAATCGAGACTCATCGCAAAATAAAATTTTATCCCATTGTTCTCGGGTCCACGTAATGTGTTCCCTACACCATTCATTTCGACGAGCGCGATTCCCGTGACGTATCGGTGGGCACGTAATTGGCCGTCGCGCTCGTAGGCCATACTCATGCAGTCGATTTCGCACAGTTTGGCAGCTAACAACAACACCACTTGAATTTTGTAGCCTTAAACCTATCTCTCGGGCGGTTAACATCGGCTGGCGTCTTGCAGTCAGTTGTATGTATCGATCTTGCCGTGTGGTTGTACACCTACCTCGACCTGGGTGCTGCTCAGCAGGATCTCCCGTGTTAGTGTAACGCTGATGAAGACGGCAAATAATGCTTCTGTTGATACCAAAATACCGAGATACCTGAGATTGACTTCTTCCCGCTTGCAGCTCTATGCATTTCATCTGCGTTCAAATGACGTCGCTCCATGACGTAAAAAATGTCTCAAAATCCAAATTTGTTCAAAACTTTTTCAAATTATTATTTAAATCATAAAATTGATACAGAATACTAAATTTTAATAAGCAAAGAAAACGCTATAAAATTCGAACAAATGCATTCGCTTTTGAATTTGTGAAAAAAAAAAAACATATATGATACTTGAATTTTTTTTACAACTAGCCCGTATCGTATGTCCTCTAGATCAAAGAAGTTTACATAGGTAAGAAATGATATAATAATTGATTAATAATTTGAAATAGTACGTGTTGCTTAGACTTTTTTGATGTGTGTATAATCAAAAGACACATTCGCATACGTTATTAAATTAATACACATAGCTGAACTATAAACGACCCCAACTATTTACATTTAATTTTAAAATTGAAACAAACAAAATACCTCACGTAAATAATGAAGTTAAATGAAAGAAACATTTCACCGCAAAGATATGAAACTAAAATAATACGACGGGTATGAAACGCGAATTTCACACGGAATGAATTGAATTGTTAGCGGTGCGATAGCGAAACTTGGGTTAAATTAGCGTACATTGCTGCATTTTAAATGGAAACTTCGCTTTGTTGCTTAAGACGGGTGTGTATGTATAGCGTACAGTATGTATTTTATCGTTCAAGACGTATTTAGAATAAGTTTCGAACAATTTAAAGAACAATGGTGAAATAATTGTTGATAGAATGCCAAATGTTACAAATGTTTATTAAATAATTTATTATGCTTTTTAAGTGCGTGAGCTTTTATATCCTTGAAGAGAAGAATGTGGTGTAAATGGTTTCCCATGACTGTGCTAAGTATCCGGTTAATCGAGCTTTGTCCACGAGTCCAACATTTATTATCGTTGCTGCTGGTATGCACCCTTTGTCTGTACTTATTACAACCGAATTTTGATGTACCGGGGCCACCGACCACAGCCACTGGTGGCCAGCGACAGCCACTTAACACAGTTTTTTCATATATTTTGCATAGACGCACCGCAACACTCGCTACAGAAGAAAAAGTGTTAAGCTACCGATAACCGACAGTCGATATAAACCCGTAAAGGGTATAAGAAAATTTAAAGTCGCACGCTTGGCCGTGACTTAAGTAAGCATAGAAAAAAGATATGTTGGCTAGTATCGAAAGGTACGACATACATCTAGACAAACTAAGCAAAGCCACAGTAGATGTTATTCGACGTGAATACCAAAAGTACATGTTATTCCGACATCAATGTTAGTACTTTCATCATCATCATTATCACTTCTTCAATAGAACGCCACTAAGTTCCATTGCCGGCCCTTCAAGCCCTGTGTATCTTACCTACTATTTTAGAATTCATTAGCATTTCTACAGTAGGCAACTGTAACTCTCTTGACTTCGCATATTTGTTAACCTTACAGTTGTATGTAAGTCCCTTTAGGTCTGCTAAGTAAACTGCGTACCCAGCTTCGCCTGCTCAGTGAATACTAATGAATTACATGCTTAGTCAGACTAGTTGCGAGTTCATTAAGAAAACATGAGTTTTCTTCCATTTTCCCTTGAGAGAAGCTTTCAGGAAACGTTTTTTCGGCAATACTTGTTTGTTAGAATTAATTGCGGAGGGGCGTTTTTTAAGAACTCACGTACTAGTATTAATTTGAGTGACGGAGGACTTTACAAATATTCAAGTAAAAAAAGCGTTGACTTAAGACAAAAAGAGGATCATAAGAGTGTTTCCCGTGTGGGAATGATACATCTGACACGCTCAGTAGCGAAGCAGGAACTTATACCACTGCCCTATCCTTGAAATTATTAATTCATTTTATTACCTAATACCTACTTTTGTGATATATTCTTGGGTATACGCGAATGTTACAAAATTAAAATTAAACTACAGTTTACAGGTGGTCAGCATGACTAGAACTTCGAAATATAACTGAGTGATTATTTCAGTAAAATACTAATGGTGATTTAGTAAATAGTTGCGGTATATGTACCTACATCAGAATCAAAAGAAAAATATTATAACCTTATTTAACGAATTTTAAAACCACTTTAAGTGACATTTAATTAGAAGGACCGACGTTTCTACTGGCTCACGTAGGACAAAACAAGCAACTCAACATTATAAGCAACTTCGGAAAATATTACTTTTAATCTGAGGATCCCTGAATCGCAGAAGAGTCTACATTACCTCTGAGATCCAAAAACTAATTATCCGATCAGGGTATCAATGTCGCTATACATATCACAGTGACATTATCCATCAGTCCACCGAATCTCAACTAATATCCATTAAACCAAAGCTGAAAGACGTAGGAAAAGCGAGCGAACTTCGGAAATTGCACGCCGGCCTTTATCGCCGGCGGTAATAATAAATTGCACCCAGAAACTTCAGTCTTTTTTCAACGTCCCAAGTTTACAATGCTCATTTTATATTCCCCTTAGTGGCGAAGTTCACTGATTTCGCTGCACTAAAACGGCGTAATAAACATCCTGGATAATTTATGGTAGGATATTTTACGTTCTGTTTCGAAAGCGAGAGTTTTTGGTATTCGACGGAACGGACAGGCAATGAGATTGTTCGTAAATAACAACATTCTTGTTGTTTAGATGCTTCAACAGGGGGATTGGGCGAGCCACGTAGGCCCTATGCATCCTAACCGATGCCGATGGGACAGAGATGCTTGGAAGGTGGGACAGGTTTATGCAAAAAAACGATTCGAATTATGAGCTTCTGGTTTAAACTGCTTAAGGTTGAATAGTAGTGATTTTGTAGATGTTTTGAATAAGGCAGAGGCCCAGTACTATGTAAAACGGAAACTGTCACTTTATGGTGGTAGAGCTCTGTGAAATTTAGTATTGATTGATTGTTACTACCCCCTCCGTTAATCTGATAATTACTACCCCCTCATAGAATTTCTACGTGAAAGAGAAGTAACCATACTAGAGGTCTCGGTGCTGCTGTAGGCCAGAATATGGATATTTTACATACATTTGTTTTTGTACCAATGACAAAATAATAAAATTGCGAAGCAAGCTACGGGCCTCTTATAAATGGTTAATTGTCCTGACCTATAGGGCTAACAGGACCTGAGGTCAATTGCATGACGATTAATGTAATAAAAATGTAATGATATAGTATTTTTTGTTATATGCCGATTAACAGCAAAAAATTGATGATGTCCGATGCGAAACCTAATTAAAATTAATATGAACTGATTAATTATTATATTACGGTAACAAATTTTCACCACTGCCGCTCACCGCCGCTCAATCTGATTTAATCATGACTGTTTTATAAATAACTAGATGACCCCGCGGTTACACCCGCGTTATTTAAGGCTATTGCTCCTCTCCCGTGGCTCAAAGCGTGATGTTATATCAATAAATGGGCTATTTAATACTGAAAGATTTTTCAAATCGGTCCAGTAATTCCTGAGATTAGCGCGATCAACCAAACAAACAGATAAACAAACAAACAAACTCTTCAGCTTTATATATTAGAATTAGATTCATTAACTTAACGATCAATCTGCCATAAGTAGAAATATTGTAATAATATCATATTATTACTAACTGTTGACCCCAACGAAGCTCATGTAAATTATGACTAGATATATCAAAAATTTTGTGAAAAGCCCACCGGCTAGATAGAGTGACGAATTACGATATACGCAAAGTGGCTGGCAGGAACAACCGAAATTCGAGGTCAATAGCGTGTCATCAGAGAAACCTAGATATATCCAGCAGTGGACTACGGTAGACTGACGATCATATTAGAGCTAGCTTATGTCGTTTCAGTATATGCTTTATAGGACTATGTTGAATGAAGAATGTTGTGATGATTTTATGTCTGAAAGCGTAGTGCACGCCATGACTGTTTCTAGTAGCTTCCTAGATACCGGCGCATACAGGTGATCATGGCATTTTGTCAAACGTAAGGCGATATAGGGCAGCGATAGCCTAGTGGAGAGACTGACAGACTGTTGCGCAGAGGGTCTGGGTTCGAATCCACGGCGCGCACCAATGACTTTTCGGAGTTATTCAATTGTTAATTATTGCTTGCTAAACAGTGAAGGAAAACATCGTGAGGAAACCTGCATGTCTGAGAGTTCTCCAAAATGTTCTTGAAAGACACGTGAAGTCTGCCAACCCGCACTTGGCCAGCGTGCTGGACTATGGCCTTAACCTTGTCATAGTGAGAAGAGGCCTGTGCCCAGCAGTGGGACGGTTAATATACAGGGCTGATGACGATGATGATGATGAAGGAGATATTTTGACAAGCTTTTGACAGAATACTTAGTTATCAAAATGACAGTTAAATGTGCGTGCCAACAGGGTGCCAACACAGTTCCCTGCGCTAGTAGAGACTTATGTTTGACAAGTTTTTAATAAGCTACCTACTATGACTGATAATTTCACACACGAGCTTCCATCGTCTTCCGCGTCGCGCTTTACGCAATGTATCATATTATGAACATAAGTACGTATCCTTGATGCCTACCTTTATTGAGTAGATTAAACATACTTGATTGGTTACTTTACGTGGTAATCACCGAATCAAGTGTGTTAATAGCGTCAATAATTACACGTTCATTTTGAGGCAGCCAGCGCCGTGAAGCCTTACCGAACGAACATCTCTCACTGCAGACGCGCAGAAGGCTTCATTATAGGAATATGTTTGAATTGACTTGTTTGGTGGTAGTCCGTGTGGTGACGGATTAAGTATACGAAATGTCACCACCCCATATCATGCCATGGTGGGTGTCGTAAGAGCCGACAGAGGGAGCATATTATGAGAACAGCACTGTAAGAGAAGGAAAACTTGATACAAACCCTAAACCAATCCGCTTGGCCAGCGTGGTATAGTAGGCCAATTCCTCCTTTAAAAGGAGAGGCCTGGTCCAGCAGTGGACTGTTAAAGGCTGGTGATGAAGACTTGTTTATAGTGTGGTATCTGAACGTATATTACAGGTTTTTTTTAATTATACGCGCAGGCACTGGATTAAGAATACTAAGTTTAAGTAGTCATCATCGCCCTCGCGTTATCCCAGTTGCATCCCAGACTTATAGGCTAGGAGCCCGAGGTCCGCTTTCTGGTCTAACCAGATATGACAGAATATCAACTAAGTGTTCCACAGAGCGGTTGCCGTCTGACCTCCGTAATCCAAAGGGATAGCGATATTCTATACACACTGGACACAGGCTCCAAATTTTTTGCATGCCATACAAAATTGGTGGAAAGGTGGTAAAGGACTCAGCGGAACTTAAATCCTGCATTGCGATATTAAAGTTCTCACACGTGATTACTACACATATACCTAACAGTTTTCAAGTACCTACTTCCATCCGACTGCAGTCCACAATGTGCGATAACCTAATCTGGGCAGAGAATCCTCCCTCTACTTGAACGAACACCCACACCTTATTTCTCCCTAACACTACTTAAACAGACGACTGCAGACGGTATCGGGTTCGAATCCACGGCGCGCACCTATGACTTTTCGAAGTTACGTGCGTATTAAATTGTTAATTATCGCTAGCCCCGTGCCTCTAAGAGCACGTTAAACCGTCGGTCCCAGCTGTCATGAAGATCTTTGACAGTCGTTAAGGGTACTCAGTACCCTCAAATAAACTGATACTGGTCTAAACCATGAAATATCGCTATCCCTTCGGGTTGCGGAGGTCAGACAGGCAGTCGCTCCGTGGAAAAGCTAATATTCAGCCAAATCCGGTTAGACTGGTAACCGGACCCTAGATTGCAACTGGGTTAACGCTAAAGAGAAAGGAGTTTAAAACGCTCTCGTGCGAATGAGGCCTAAGTGGTTTAAGATGGCCACGATTTTGGAGAAAGCGGTGGGCTGAGAATTTACTATAAGCGTAGTACATTTCATAGTCTCAACGAAACACACAAACCAAACCGCAGACGTCAACCTCATATCAAGTGAAAAAGGTAGCTAGGCAGTGAAGCCAGTTAAAATATAGAGAACAGAAAAGAGATTACCAAGAATTTGCACACTCTAACGTATAAATACAATTATTGAAATTGTAAACAATTGGGCAATCATGTTTTTGCACATAGCATTTTATGTCTCCGTTAAACTGTCAGTATCAGCTGATCGGTAAAGATAAGACTATGGCAATTAATTTATTACGCATATCTATGGCGTACATTGCATTCATTATTCAATGGTTGCACAACGAAAACTAAGATTTTTTCTATTTGGACAACTTCCATAATTGGGTCTTCCTGTAATTAGTATGCATTGTGCAAGCTATGCAGTCGCCATCTTTGTTAAATTGTGTCCGAAATTCAATTCCGAAGCCAATTCATGTCGGAAATAATCCAGACTAATCTGTGTAACCAAATGCACTAGCCACTATCGCAGGATTTGTCGAAAACCAATTAATCACATCACATTGGAATTGGCTTCGGGTTTTGTTTAAAAGCCAATTTAGTCTTTAAACAACTTGTTTTGAATATCAAATAAAAATAAAGATTGATATGATTGCGGTGCATTGCGTTTTACAAAATTTGAATACTAAATGAAAATGTTTAAATGATTTCTGGTGTTAAATTATTGCAGGGTGTTTTACAAAATTGTATGAAGGCCTGCATTTTTCTTTAGTAAACAATAAAATAAAACGTTTCTTAAAGAACTCAGATATTTTAGCTTTCAAACAATTGATTAATTTTAAACAATGGATACATAAACTATTAAATGACAGTGTTTAAGAGTAGATTGTGGAAAAATGAGAAATACATATAGTTTGTTATTTGCACACTACAAATATGGTAAAAGAAACTATATATATATATATATATATATACCAATATTTTTAAGCAATTCACACGACCACAATCACTTCACGTGGGCGAGCACTAATTCCTATGATAATTAATAGTTAATACACACAAACCGCATTTTGTGGTCATTGTCCGCGCAATTTCGGGCACCCATGTCTCCTGTCTGTCTGTAGGTAGGATAGGATACGCACTACATCGGAACCATTACCACAAACATATTTTGTAGGTACCACGGCTTGACCACATTTTGCCGCAGCGCTGTTGTGTGGTTATGCGTATTGCGAATCAATCTTTTAGGGATGCAGTAGCTTCTGATAGATTGTTATTGTAGATCAAGTTAATCTTTTAAAATTATCATTTTTATATTAACTAGTAGCCTTTTCTGTTCTCAATACTTGTAAGTACAGTCGTCTGTTATTTTCTAAATCTGTCTTATAATCAGCAACACTTTTCGACTTCAAAATATGTTTTGGTACTAAGGATGAAGCAATTTAGCTTCATACATTACAAACATGAAATTTCAAGACGGCATTACATAAACATAGTTAATTTCGATGCATTACAATTCGTGCCATACTGCAAACGCACTGGAAAAACGAAAGACCAACTTGAAGCTGTCTTCTTTATTCATAAACTCTAATGCGTATTACCTAAGCAATAGAGCTCCTTTTGCAATGTTTTTGTGGTAAGATAATGTGGTCTGAGCTTATGATGTTGGGTATACGCCAAGTGCTACGTTGCAAGCATTTGGCACGATACGTCAAAACCGATTGTATCCGATGTGGTTTCAGGTTTGGCTATCATCAATTTATTGCGCTGTAGCTTGGCTATAGTTATTTAAGCTCGTATAAACTGCTGTTGGAAAACTTGTACGGGGCTCCATGAGATTTTGGCAATTTTAGTGATGAAATATAAGTGGCAATGCCTTGCCCTCCGTGTCGCGACAGATCTGTGGAACGTATCACCGAATGTTCGGTCGAAGACGCTCGCAGTGTTTTCAAATTCCTTATGACAAATCAGTCGAAACTACATCACGTATGACGAAGCGCTGGATCTTCCATCGAGCGAATATTTCGGCACAAATAAATAGCAACGCGTTTAGCACGTTTGGCGTATCATGCCAACCAAATACTACGACCGATTATTCAATTGTAGAAGTGTCGGCGCCGTTGTTACAGCGGGTGTGACGCTACACTTAGTATTTGTGTCACTGTTCTTTTGAAGTTATTTATGGTGGAGTATCACTCATAGTTATAGGAAACAAGCTGATTGTTATCCCAGACGATATAATATTAATAAAACAGGAACAAAAATATATTATATGAAGGAATAAATTGAACATCTCTTGTATTTTAAAATATTAACTAGCAGCCAGTATTACAGGAAAACCGTTTTCAATTCTGTCTTAGTGTAAAAATCTTCACTTCATTTAAAATTCGATTTGTTTTTCCGTTAAAAAAGGTTCCGCTTCCGTCAAAGTTAATTCTCTAGAAAGAGCAACTCGGAATGCCTTTATAGATTTAGTTAAAATAATTCCAGAAACCTTAAAAAGAAAGAGTTTTAGAAGAGTTTTTGTTTACCTTTGTGTTCTTGTTGAGAAGGGAAAACAAAAAGTTCTAATGTCCTTATTTTGTTTTTCAACTTCAATTGTTTCATCAGCAGTAAGAGAAGAATTATTATTGTTGTTTGTACTGGGGATTATTAGTTGGCGGGAGCTAAGAGCGAAATTACAATAATTCAAAGGCTGAGCTGAAGAGATCCTCTGTGTGCAAAAGCAAATAAAAACTCTTTGAAGTTGACAGTATTGTGGGCGCTTATAAAGGCAAACCTTTGGTTACGTCGGAATTGAAGTTTTGTACAATTCATTCACAAATAACAGTTATTTTCTGTAAAACTATTGTTGTGTAAAACGAACGCTGTTGGTTGGTGTATTGTTTTTGTAGTAAATTGTGCCTGGGGTTTGGGTCGTGTATTATATGAATAGAACAAAGTTCGATAGTTTGCTAGCTTTCTGTTATTTATGAAGTTTTCTGGACAATTGAATCGATTAGATATACCTATACGAAGTATAAAGTTACATACTGTGTGTTCTTATGGTACTTAGCTAGGAAAGTAGAAGTAAATTACGAAAGGAAGTACTGCTATCTACTTTGAGAGAAAAGAAATAGGCTTTGAACGCATATTTTATCAATGAAACAAAAATAAAAAAGGCCCATATTAGTGACCTGACCCTGACTAACAAAATTATAGTTTCTCTCTAGTAAAGGTAAAAGTCAACAATTTTAAATTAGCTCAGGTCAGACGACAGTCGCTCTATATCTTGAAGATTAAAGAAGATAGATTGATTAAGGGTATGGTGGATCCGACGGCTTGTAGAAGATCGCTGGGTCGGGCTGGATGCGGAAGGCAGACGGCCGCTCTTTGTGGCTCATGTTGGGAGAGGCTTATGTCCAGCAGTGGACTGCAATAGGCTGATTGATTGAGATTGAAATACCCTTAACGGAAGAGCATGCATGAAAAAATTGATGAGAGTGAATGAAGTAACGGAGATATGTTAGGATCGTTGTAAATGGTGTTCCGTTCTCTGCCACCCTTTCGGTAAACGAACGCGAGTGTATGTATGTATGTATGTGATCGTTGCAAATGGCGTTCCGTAGTCTCTGCTTACCCCTTCGGGAAACAGGCGTGAGTCTATGTATGTATGATTGAGATTGATAAAAGCATTTTCTTCCACAGGCCGCAAATGCTCGTCATCCGAAACGCGGGTGGGGCGCAGTCCGGGCTTGGTGCCTGGCTTGGTGGCACTCGGGGCGAGAGGACGTCGAGGACACGGAGCCTGAGGAGGAGCCCTCAGAAGCGGGGTACGCGACACCCGTATCTGTGGAGACGCCACTTCAAAGCTCCGTATCCAGGTAAGGAGTGCCGGAGGCCCTATCCCCTATTCCTTCTCCCTCATTCCACTCCTTATCCTATCCCTTTTCCCAACCCTAAGGGGCGGCAACGCACTTGTGACTCCTGTGGTGTGGCTTGTGTCCATGGGCGGCGGTAATTGCTTACCATCAGGCGATACGCCTGCTCGTTTGCCGCCTATTACCATAAAAAAAGGAAATATTGTTGAACTCTTGAGTGAGAATTAACTTCTGCTCTTCTTATAATCACTCAGTGTTTCTTATAGGACATGAGCTATATCGCGACTCACTATGCCGCCGTTTTGTACTACGTATACATACACTGTAAATACCGTTTTAAAACTAGTTAGTTATTACCACCTTTCGAACGTGGCAATTTGCGCTTTTAGAATTGTCATCGAATAAACGTAGTTTAATGGCAATTATGAATAATCTTCGATTATAATTTAATAATAATCATTTATTCATCATCAATAAGAATACAATTTCTCTTATAATAATAACTATAATTGACTCAAACAGAAATCAAAGAAAACAGTTCAGCTTAAAATAAGAGGTTGTCGTTGACGACCGTACTAATATAAATTGTGTTACAGTCACCAGAATTTGGATCCTAACAGCATTATTCTCACTGGCCTGTTAATCTCTAGACTAACACTTTTTTTACTTTCATGACCTCTAGGTCAGTGATACTGACTGTCAAAGTCCCCGATAGCCACCAGAGAAGAAGCTCCTTGGCTTATTCACAAGAAACAATCAGTGTATATTTATTTATTTATTTAAACTTTCCTGCAAACAATTTGCATAAGGCGCACTTAATGCCTGAGGTATTTTCTGCCAGTCAACCTTCAGGTGATTCAGAGATGATGTAGCAGGTGTAGAATTGAGAGTAAACTTTACATTGATGTTGATTAATACTTATCTATAATATATACAGAATACATAATATATAAATATTTAAGGACAAAATACGTAAGATACAATATAAAGAATACATAAATATAATAATATATATATATAGAGAGAGATATTGTTTTTATTAGTAGGTTAGCCGGAACTGAACTATTTGGATTAGGATAATTATTTATTTTGCGTAAAAACTTTTGGGAAGTGAAAATTTGTCAAATTCCTTTCGGTCAAACAAGAGAGACCCATATACTTATATTGTAACGCAAACCTAATGTTTGGGAAATGAACGTTTAAACTATAACTTGTTTACCAACTAGTACTTTTAACATTTTTTATTTAGTCAAATATTTCAGTTGGTTTCTGTCACTCGCCGGCCGCTACCGCGGCACCGCTCGCTTCGCTCGCTCGGCTCGGAGGTCACAGTTCTAACTTAACCTAACCTTACTATTTTTTTAATAATTAACCTACTCTAACTACTTCCATAAATAAACTAATATCACCAAACGTTTATTGTCTGAAGATTGCTGTAATAAATCATTTGATTAAAGACCAAATGCCATTATACTTGGTAATATTTTGCCAATTAAAAATTTGACCAAATAAAAATATGCGTACTAAAATCATTCGAAATATTGCAATGGTATAAAAAAAGGTTGCTAAAACTAGTTTGGGTAATGTAATTTTGTCAAAATCTTTTCGGCAAAACGGCAGTCGATCCCCATCATTTTGCCTGTCATGCCTATTTTCAAATTTCATAAATCAAAAACACACAACTAATAAAGATCACAAATCCTTCAACACCCTCTTGATCTAATCTTTATAAACAAACATTACATACGAACAAGGATCTCGCTGTTACTGACTACTCCGATAATCTCACAAAGGTGCCCTTAGAGACTACGAGCTTTCACTAATAACTTAGAGACCCTTCCTGCGAAGAGGACACTCCATATAATGCTCTTATATAAATAACTAACTTTAGAAATATGAAGGTTCTATTGTGAAAGAGCTTATTGCAATTTGTAGAGGTAAATGAAAGGCTGCTCGGTTTTACGAGGCTGTTGTGAGAAATGTTAACAGAATTCATGTTTGAATAAAAAGATTGCTAGTCGCTTTACCGATTTAAATGTGTTTGGTATGAAGCTCAAAGGATTGGGTTTCTAGCAAATAAATTTATCTTGGTCGCTGAGCCGTTTCGAAGCTCAGTTATAAAAAGAAATATCATGAATTTTGTTGACAAAGCTACTAAACAGTTTTTAAAGATATGAAATAAATATGTCGGCTGAAGTACGACTAGCAGCTATGTAATGCAAAATGTTATTCTTTCAATTTGGTAACGATTGTCTTTTTTTGGCAGATGCACGTCACTGAATGTCATCAGGGACCCTTACGCGGTCCGAGGTGGTTCGAGCGGTTCTGGCGGCGACGGAGGCACTTCTCCCCTCCGTCGCACTTACGATCCGCCCTCCAACATCCCGGCAGCTCGCGACAGCCGCTCTCTACCACCCAACACTAGGATCAACGCCACAACCTCACCTGCACCCAAGTCTGCCTCCGCAGACTCGGTATACACTATCCTTATTAGACTACCAGATGCCGATACTGAAAGACCAACGATCAAAATGATCACTGAAGAATCTCCTCCATCTAATACCCCAAGACCTCATTTTAGACCGACAAGAGGAGATTCAGAATTAAACCTGCATCCTGCTGGGCATCAAGCGTTGACCAGAAGGACTTCTCACATTCAGGATGTGAGAATTCCTTTAAACGCAAAGATTATCCCTAAGCAGTTAGCAGGGAAAGGAATTACGAAACCGGTAAAGAAAAAGAAAACGCAAGAGAAAAAACAAGAGACGAAAGCAGCGAAAACGTTGTCGGCTATCCTTCTATCTTTCATCATCACTTGGACGCCTTACAACGTCCTGGTGTTACTAAAGCCTTTGACTTCATGCACCAGATGTATTCCAGAAGAACTATGGTCGTTCTTCTACGCACTTTGTTACATAAATTCGACGATAAATCCTATGTGTTACGCTCTTTGCAATGCTACGTTTAGGAGAACGTACGTGAGAATTCTAACGTGCAAATGGCATAATAGGAATAGAGAAGCAATGACTAGAGGTGTGTACAACTGAATTGTGATGAGCTTCAGTATTTGAATTCTTTGTCTTTCAATGGTACCAAAATGTAAATTGCCCAATTTTGGTACCCATTTTGTTTTAAGTTCATATGTGGGATGCTGTTTGAATATTATGGTGGATTGAATATAATTAGCTAGTAGATTCATAAAATTAGAGTGCCTACGCATTGTTGTGGCTTGCGGTGTTGTGGCTAGCCGGAACGCTGGCCCCGTGACATCAAATCTATGGAATCCTAGCATTCGTTCACGTTGTGGTTTCATAAATTTGTGTGGCTACTAGTGCGTCAGAGGCCTTAAACAATCTCTAGAATTGTGTAATAGTGAATTCAGGTATGCTAGAGTACGGTCACGTAGCGTTTACACATATTAACTTAAAACGTTTAATTAAAAATACCCTCATAAAACGTGAACTAAAATGGACCTTAAACGTAATGTGGTGAATCCATATTTAGTGTGAACGTTAATTTCTTTTGTCCAATGAAACATTAGTTGTGAAATTTTCATTTGAGTAGTGAGTTGACCGTCCCGTCCATATAGTCGTATTATTTCTAGTTACGTGGATATATTTAATTTTATTAAACTTTTTATTTATTTAAATTTCTGTTCTCGGATGTTCTTTGTGTCATGTGCAAAAATGGGCGCTGTCGTAGATTGGTTCTAGCTTTTGCACTACATAAAGTACTAGGCCCGTCCCATTCTGATTTTGTGACGGGTTATTAAAGATCTACATTAAAACACAAGTATTGATGCCAAGACCTAAAACCATATAGGACATAACACAAAGAACCTCTTTATCTTCTCCTGTTGTAAGAAGAAGATTATTTATTTTAAAATCAAAATTTAAGAGAAAAATTTAAATGCCAAGATATATTAAGAGTAATTAGTGTTAAAGCTATGAAGCTGATCTAGGGGCTTAAAATGGAACTGAAGTGCAAGGCTAGTCGAATCGTTGAGACCAATCTTTAGGTTTTACTTACGCTAAGTATTGAATGCCCTAAAGATTGGATTTAACAGATTGGCTAGCATAGGTGCCATTTTAACTGTCAAGCAATCTAGTCAGGCGACCGTTACGGAATTACGAATCTCGGCAGCTCGGTTTCTTTTTTCAAATATTTGAACATCGATCACGTTTGTCCAATATGGCGACGCGACGAAACGACGGGGTTTCACATTTTCAAGCGTTTGAAATTCGAATTCGAGTAACTTTTGTTGTACGCTCGCGTTGTAAATAAAATGGTGACTTTGTAAACCGCAATATCGGTATATAAATTTCGTATGTCGTATTTTCGTGTCGGTTCGCAATCAGTGGAGATCTACTCTAGTCAGGTATTTCTCTGCAGTGTTCTGGATAAGGTTTGAGCTTTTAGGATAAATATCGACGAATTTAGATCACCGATAATTTTGTGCCATTTACTTTGAACATTCCTAATTTACTATCGTCTTATATATTTTAATGCTTGAAATTTTCGAAATCCCCGTTTGCTGAAAATATACTTTGCGGTAAAATGTTTTACAAATATTCTTTGCATTTATTTCAATATTGAAATACATATTTTGCGAAGAGCACGTTTTTCTAGTGTTAGTTTGAAATTGAACAGTTATTGCTTTGAAAGTAATCAGTTTTTGTTTTTATTTAAAAAAGTTTTAATGTACGACTAGTAGCGTTAACAAAATGGCGTCGAGAAAGACTCGGTGTTTGTCGAACGAACAGCTATAGAGAGAGAGTTCTAAGCCTTTTTTCGAGTGTTAAATGTATTTCATCGTCTATTTTATTTAAGTAAGTTTTATAATAAATTATAGAAATTCTAAGCAATACTCAAAACTATTACTCGAAATATGTAACTATGAATGTTTATATGATAATTTTAAGATTTCTAAATTGACCATTTTAATAGTAAATTTTCTTTATAATACGTTCTCTGTGATTTCCATTCTGTATATTATGAGGTTCATGTAACTCGGTATATAACTATTAAAACTCATACAACGATCTGTAATCGTATTTGACACCTACTAATACATCGTTTTACCTCACTCTTCAGCAATTTTATGGATATTATGGAATCTATTATTCCTTTTAATGTCGTAATTACTATCACTATTGTGATAACTTTGTGAGAAACGAATAGTGAGCTAAAATGATAAACCAATTTTAATTCATCGCTAATCTAACCCGACAACGTTTTACTAATATAATTATATATAAATATGTGTCAAAGTAGATAATGTGGATATATTCATTGAATTCTAAATATATGTATGTATTTTAAAATATATAAAAATATAATTGTAAATAAAGTTTAATTCGATATATTAAGTCTATGACATTTGTATCGACATTATAAATTATTATAAATAGGAATATATATGTACTATACAATTAATTAATGTGTGTGTGTAAGTATATTAAGGTATGTGTAATATATACATCAATCTATGAATGTCGTACAACGTTCCTTTGTTGTGAATGAGGTTTTATTAACCTAATTATTATAATATATGTATGTGTAGAAATAGAAGTCTATTATATATCAAAATGCAATTTACTTATAAGTCCTAGATTTGAATAATACCAAATTTTATACAAATAGGAGAATTACGCATTTTATTTTTTATTTACGAAATAATATGCGCCTTATTACCAGCGTTATTTCTTAGGTAGCGTGATTTATGTAGTTGCAAATGATAATATGAACAGTAGCGAAATTTCCTAAATAACGATATCTGAAACTATAATTATGTACTACCAATGGGATACATTGTCCCACGAGTTTAATTAAACCATGTATCCAAAATAAAATGAAAAATAAAATGCAAAACTTTAAGAAAATAATTAATTCGTTTAGGCACTGATGCATTATAAACTTAATTTATGACGAAAATGTATCATGTACTTTGCAGAATAATGAGGTTTTACATGTTTATAAAACAGTTAATGCATTCGAGATCTCATTCTTGTCCCTACTAAAGTAAACTATATTCAGGCTCTTAGGCAAGCACATAAATCACACTGTCTAATTCTGAGCCTTGCTTATAACAAAAATTCTGAGTGTGTATTTTTTAAATGCAATCGAAAAAGCAATAATAATAATTGTTATTTACCAATATAATCAATATTGAAATGTACACTGTCAAATGATTGTTAAATAAATGAACCAAACAAGTGAGGCGCCTACATAATTTATGTAAAATGCAGTTGGTTCATTTAAATAACAATTTCAGTTAAATACAACTGGTACAGTTACAGATAAATTTTGCCATGAAGTTATTATTGATAGTAATTGTCAATAAAAACAGAAACCTATGTCACCTGCCAATGGTTATTTTATAGAAATTGTGCAAATATTGTTATATTGTGTTACCCAAACATCAATTTTAGAATGCGTAATTCTACCATATAATACCTGTCTAACCGATAAGTATTACAAATACAATATAACCGTGTTTACAGACGTAACATCGTTTACATTATGCAAACAATGTATCGTGTATGGAGTGTATTGTAATTTCTGATTTATTTGCGTTAATTAACCTATTATTTTGTGTTAATTATTGTTTACTTTAAGTCTTACATTAGTTCCGTTAAATATAATAATACCATCCGTGTTTATATTGTACGCTAGTGCAATGCTCATCTTCTGAATTAAATGAAGATATTTTTATGATTTGCTTTGCGTGTGCTGGAAACGAAAGTGACACAGCAATAGGAAATAAAAAGACTAATAAACATTATATAATTTTGCTTTCGGATTGAGGTCTACCATGATCACGGACATATATTATCAGCGCTTGCGAAAGTACCAAAATATCGGATACTCGAATCTAAGGTACCTATCTAGATGGTACATAATATCTTGAAATACAATTTTATGAAGTACAAAACTTTAATTCGATTTAGCCGACCGCAGCCGTGTCGCCACGACATGTCGCCGCGACATGTCGCCTGCTGTAGGTATTTTTATGAAATACTTTCCGTAGCGAGCGCCACATCGTCTACGGCGCGCCGTAGCTAGGTGTCGCCCGACCGCATGTCAGTATTACCCGACCGCACATTCGTATTGCCAATGATTTTCTCAAAGATGTCAGACCAATAGTATACGACGCTGCCGTGTGCTGCAGACGTTTGCGGTTGCGTTCGAAATCATGACTTCAGCGATACGTCGCGAGTAGTTGCGGTCTGCGGTCGACTACGAACTCATAACACTGCAATGACGGCTCGGCAGTTTCAAATGATTTTTACGCAATACCGATTGGTGGGCGTTGATTCAACTTTTTTGCTTTCATTAAAATATGTCATTATTATAATTATTATTTTACTACACCTACATTTCGTACAAGTATGAATTTATGCCTTTTTACTGTAGTTATTATAAATCGTTAATTTTAATAATGTTACCGTAAAATAAATGAATAATTTAAAGGTATTTACTGTGTATATATTTTTTTATTTTAGTATTTCATATTTTATTATTTCTGTTCGTATTTTCATGTTTACCATTTTTTGTAATTTTTTTGTAAAATATTATATTTGTAATAATATTACGGTAGGTAATAATTCTAATTCCTAAACGTATTGTCAATGCGCACAGTAAAATTAGTTGGAACGTATTTTTCGTGAATGTCCCTTATCCTAGACTTTTAGACCGAATTGATTTGTAGGATATCTAGTAGATTAACACTTTGAACTATTTCAGAACGTACGACTTTAAAATTGTATCTTCATAAACCATAAATACATACATACATACATAGACTCACGCCTGTTTCCACGAAGGGGTAGGCAGAGGCATATTAACGCCCACTTTTCGCCAGTGTTTTGATCCCACGTAATAGGTGGCGAGCCTATTGCCGCTTTTCGGGATATTTTGATTGCCAGAGCCTCGTCCGTTGATCGGCAGGTGCACCACTTGCAGGTGAGGTTGGCTTGGGACCCTAAGTTCTTGGTGGGAACCATATGCAAACCATAAATACAATACAAAATATAAATGTCATGCAGCTAAATTGATTCAAAAATGAAATTTTATAAAATTAATATGAAATGTCTTTGTAATCAAAATGGTTTGTCGTACAATTTTAACGTGGCACGTTTTTAATTTTAATTCCATTGTAAATATTAATAATTGACAGTACAAAGCTGGCTTTTCATCGGCCGTTCTCGTTTTACGATATTGTTCTTTAAAACCACCCCACCCCATTTTGTGAACATTCCTGGGTAGAGCGACATATTACCTACATTAAAGTACCTATTTATATATTTTCTTTCAAATTTTATTTAATATTGAATATTATTCAATCAGTTAAGGGATTACATTTTCATTGAATTAATTTATGTTAATTTGGTATAATTGTTAATTACGTTGATATGGTATGGTATTTTGTCGCTCTACAATAAAATTAAAATAGTTAATTTCGTTAAATAATATTTTTAATAATGCATATTCAGCTATGATAGGAGAGTCTTGAAGACTTCTTGAATATTAATAGATGTTTAAGTACCTACATCTCGATGTTAATAATTTACACATTTAAAATCGTAATAGTTTTACCATCAACACAAGTTATATTATAGAAGACATCTTGAACGAAAATTGCGCAGCGTAATACAATTCCTTAATCAGTCCTTCCGAAAAATATACTTTATTATATATTTTTGTAGACTCACGCCTGAAAGACGTAATATTACACCCACATTTCGCTATGAATTTTTAGGTCCCACGTAATAGAGCCTATGCTGTTACCAAGCACATCACTAGATCCCGTGCTGCTACTGAAGATTCGGAAAACCCCAGTAACACCTTTCGCGCTATCCACTGGTCCACTTTATTATAAATAAATATTAGATTTATGTCAAGCGTCTTTATCGTGTAAGTATTTAAAAATAAAAGTGAATGACTTCTATGGCAGTCGTCCCGGATGACTTGAGCCCACATAGAAAAGGTGGGATGTCACCCTTCTTTTAAAAATAGTCATGCGATTGAGACTTGTTACTGTACAAATCGCGAAAGTTTAAACCGTTTTTATTACTTAAGTAATTATACTGTATTTATAAAAATACATTGGGTTTTCGCCATGTGTTTTTTCGTAGTACACCACGGGAAGAGTCAAAACTGATTAAAGCATTCGACAGCGACGATTTTTACCTCGGTGCGCACAATATTGTTTGCAATGTCTTCTCTAGTATACACTGTCTCGATGAACTGTACCTTGCTTTGCAATTATCCCTTTATTTGTCATAAACATAAGCATAAAACTATTGAGGCTTTTACCTCAGTATCAACCTTAATGGGTAGTGATTTACAAGATTCTAAAAAAAATCCCATTTTGTATTCCGTATATCACATTTTTGTCATAGATATATTATAAAATTATAATGTGACATCGGCGGTGATTAAATGAATATATTTAACATGTGCCAATACAGTATTATACAAAATGTAATAAATATTATGTGTGCAGCTCAAATTATAAAGACAGTAGTATATAAACGCGTAGTAGATTTATTTAATGTTGTGAATTTTTTCGATTTTATGTATCTAAGGATTAATCAAGAGTGCATAGTTAGCGAAATTCATAGTTTTAAAGAATACGGTACAGTAACCATCAGATACGTTCCCAATATCGCCTCAGTTACCCGCTGTGAAAATAAATGAACATTATTTTGTGATTAATTTATTTAAATGAACGCCATGTGAATCGTATTTTTAACATAATATTCATCATAATTTTTGTAATGTAAGCAATAGGTATCTCAAATATTTTTGAACGCCAGAAATAATATGAATAAACGCAAGTAATTTTAAATGAATATCAAGCCGCAATCAATTGCAGAGAGCAATAAAAAAGGTGTAACAATAAACCAAATTATTGTAATTGAAATAATTTATTTTATCAATTCAGCCGTGACACGTGTAATTCGTGTATACAACCACAATTAAATTAATTTTATGTATTAATACGGTCAGTGTTGATGATTAATTTCAATAGCAAATATGTAAATGAAACAGAACATATTTGAGATACCCATATTTTAACGAATCCGGTGTTTGTGAATGAACATTTTTAGATGTCGATTTTTTAAATCATTAAACTAATGACAAGGGAGTAAAACGAACTGAACTATTTAATTAAAAAAAAGTATTGACGTGTATTTGTAGTGTTGTAAAATAAATAAAAAATAATGGAAACTAAACTCAGCAAATAAGTATGATAGATATTCGATGGAATTTTGCATGAAGTAAGATTAGAGCAGTATTGAAATATTGATGAAAACCAGTGAAAACGGAATTATTTGCTTTACCGGTAGTTGGTAACATTATAAAATGGATTGTATTTATTATAATAATTGTATTTGGTAATCATTTAATATTGCATAAATGAAGCCGAGGCTTTGAAGTATTATTTACTACGTAATATTTCTGAGTTATATAGGTATATCTTTTTTTCTTTTTCTTTGAATCATTTTTTGAAAACCTGAGTAAACCAATATTCAGGTTTTTTTGTTCGTTGTATAAAGCAGGTTGTTATCCATGCGAACTATGTTAATTCTATTCTCTTGTTGTCTTGCACCTTGCGTGATTATGTGTAGTTGATGTAGTTTGTTCTTTGTGTTTCCGAAGATGTAAAAATGTATTTGTTGAACAGATGAAAATAAGACATTATCGGGTGTCTACCGGTTTAATAGCATTGTGCCTAGAGATATACTTTTCACTAAAAGTCAGATACATTCCTGATAGTAAAATATGTGAATTCCAATGGAATAGGTATATGTCTATGACTTCCATAAATAACTACGATAGCCCCTTTCCTGATATCTGTTATAATATCAGCGCTGTGATGTGCAAGATAATAATCTTGCACTATTTTTTAAGCACGGACCTAATCTCACTATCAAAAGGCTACATTCCACTATGCTATCCTAGATTTCACTGTCACACAAGTGGGTGTGAACATTATGAAAACCTCTCAGTAATACAGGTTTTTTGACGATGCTTTTCTTCACCGGGCTACGAATATTAACAATAGCACATATCTTCGACGCGTATTTCCCTTTCCGTGTTCAACTGGCGACACCGGTCTCGCGAAATCCACACGCTTTTGTTTTACTACGGAATCCTACGATCCCGTGTTCAATTCGCGTCAACTGAGCACGCCTTTGTGATCAAATGGCGCTGGGTAAGGTTTAACAAAATCGTGTGCAGTTGAACTGAACACTTTTTTGACTGTCCGAATTTTTAAATAAATAAACACGAAGTTGACGGAGCCCTGCTTCGCACGGCTCCTATTTTTGCATTAAGGGTCACAAGAGAACCTAACATAACCTACTTACTTGAATTAGTCTCACCTAAACAAATTGCAATGAGAAGCGCGCGAATCCAACTTCGGGCGTCACTTACACACTATTTTGTACAACCTTCTTTTAACGTTGCTTGATCGCAAAAACGTGCTCAGTTGACGCGAGTTGAGCACGGGTTGGTTGAATTCCGTAGTAATACAAAAGCGTGTGGATTTGGCGAGACCGATTTCGCCAGTTGAACACGGAAAGGGAAATACGCATCTTCGACAATTCTGCGGCGCGCCGTGGGTTAAAAGTCAAAACCCTTCGCGTACCAGTCTCGCCACTAGGCAATCCTCGATATAATGTTAGAATTATTTTCATTTTCATTGATCAAATATTCTGATTAAATATTATGTCTCATTTTAAACACGTTATACGTGGAACAGTCTCAATTCTATTCCGACAAACCGTTCAATATTCAATTAATTACTTATTCCATTCTGTAACAATAAAATTAGAATTCATGCATTCTGATGAAATAATTTAAATAGTTCACGCTGCATCCTTTCAGCACATTTCATTGCGTATTCAATGTAGTTCCGAGCGTGCGATCCAGTTTCAATTAAACTAGTTTTCATTTGTCGATTGTATTATGTTTTAAGCTATCGTGAAATAGTTATATGTTGACATGGAATGAATACAAAAGTTTTTGTAAAGTTTTTGTGACAATACAGGTAGGTAAGCCCTTGTTTCGTTTAGAGCGGGTTTCGTGACAAATACGGCTTTTTGTTATGAAGCCGATACATTATTCAATTCAGTTAATAATATTTCAGAGTCCTCGGCTTCTTTATTTTAGCAACATTTTAGGTTACAGAAGTGCAATATATTTTTTAGTAATTTAAGCGTTATTTTGTCTTTAAGACATGTTTTTAAAACCCGACCAATATACTTTAAACTTCGTTATGCGGTGTGAAGTAACATTTTGACAGAATGTATGTGAGATAGAAACGAAGTGTCAAATCTTGCAATTAAAAAAAAACTTAGAATTTATTATTATCAATGTACAAGTTTAGTCATTCACGATGTATTTATTAATAAAGAAATAAATAAATGTGGTTTTTTGTAAGTTATTTTAAAAATTAATCAATGTTTTTGTATAACCAAAGACAATAAAAATTTAACTAAAATATTGTGTTCATTATTTTTGTTCATGTTCCATTTATGATTTGAAAATAAAATGAATCTAATATTTTGCGTTCTAATTTTGAAACCCAGATATATTTTATTGTTTATTATTATTTTTTATGTTATGTTTGTTATATGTTTGGATGTTAAGAATTGAGTTATTTTGGTAAATCAAATTACGTCAGTTATCGCATATTGGAACTTATTAGTATGATTGGAGTGGGGTAAGTAGATTATAACCCAATATGCCGTTCGATCAGAGCAGTCAGGAAATCAGTCAGATCTATTAGTGCCTTTAATCTATCGGATTAAATTAATCTCTGTACTTACTACGCAATTTCTAATGTAGGTATTTCCTATGTAGGAATCTATTATAGTATTATGAGAAGTTATCACGTATCTATGTACGTGATAACTTCTCATAATCCTATAATTACAGCAAGGTAAGAAATCATAATTGAAATTAAATATGCATTGTCTGTAATATTAATGTTGAAAATATACTTGTCCATAGTAAATATATTTTATTTTAGGCGGTGAAGATTAAAATGCACATAGTCTTGTTCGTTTCGAAGGTGTAGAATTGATTACACATAGACAACATGCTGAACAGAATCTAGTAGCTATTCGTTTACGAAGAAGGTATATGTATATTAACCACTGTGGATAACTGATTACATTGTCGGCATGATGGTTGTCACCGCAACATTGAGAGAAGTCAGTTCGATTTCACCTCATTGAGAAAGATATTGTACAATAATTTAAACAAATACAATAATTAACACTGACATATTCGGAATGATTATTGTTTACCTAATGAAAGGCAAACTAGCAGTCGGATCCTGAAGGTAAGCGAATACCGCTGCCCTTGGACACCGGCAACATCAGAGCAGTCCCAAGTGCGTTGCCTGCCTTTTGAATGGGGAAAGGAATAGGAGGAGAAGTGGGATGAGGGACATTGAAAAGTGGATTAAGCTTCTGGCACTCTTACTCACCGAACGAAACGCAAACAGCATCAATACTGTTACCTTACGTCAATATTCTGTGAGACGGTAGTACTTACCTAGTCGAGCCGGCCCAACCATGCTGGAATTGGAAAGGTAGTATTCAACGTAGAAAATAATTTTGTTTACATGACTTATAATTAGCTATGGTTCTATAATGTTGAAGACTTTTATACAGGATTCCAGAGCAGCCGTAAAATATTAAAACAACGGTTCAATTCCTTGGGTGACTAGATTAACAATCCGAAAATCGAGCTTAAAGTAAGGGTTAATTTTATAATGACCAACGCACTTATTACATCTAGAAATAAATTGTTTGTTTTCACCTAAAGGGAACTAGCAAAGCTTAGAAGAGCAAGACCTATCTGTTTAGGAAACCAAATCACGTGACCTAGAAACTTCGAGCCATCTAGTGTCCCTAATCATGAGCAATGCAAATAGGTGTCGGAATTTAGCACAGGACTCTGTGGCGACGGATGGAACCATTTCCATATTCTTTAAACGTTCTGCTTCAATAACTGCAACTGTACAACACAACGGTATTTAAAATTTTAAGCATTTGCGTTTATTATGCAAAAACTCCATCATTTCACTTATTGAGTTTTATTTTTAACCGCAAAGCTGGTACTTCTGCATACAGTCGTGATGATGACATCTACTCAGCGATGTCCATGAGTGCAGCCTCGTTGTATAAACTAGTATAATACTAATTGTTTATTCAAATAGAACGCATCGAAATTAGCCCTACCGAGATGGAGAAAGATAAATCACAAGTAAATTTTAATGTTTTTAGGACCCTCATGGCAAGAGAGACCATATGCCTTTACCAATACCAATAATATATTATTGTGTGATAGGGAAAAAATACAGGCTCTCAACTAGCAACACTGAAGAAATACATCGCTCCTAGCGATAAGGCTGTCGATTGAACATAAATCGAAGTTTAAATCACTTTGTAAAAGACTTTCCCACTACTGCATCGCTTGTGCAGAGCCAGGTTTAGCAGTAGTGACCACAAAAAACACTGAGTTTTAAAACTACGAAAGTCCCGCAGAATAGAAACTGACTTGGAACCCGCAAATAATAAATCAGAAGTCTATCGAAGTAGTTGCCCCAATTTAATCCAATACCATATTTATTTGCTATGTAGGAAAGTAGATAAATCATATTTTTCCAGATAAAATTGCAAATTAGGAGAGGCTTAAGTCCAGCAGTGGACTGAAAGACTGTAGAGGGGAGAGGCAATAGAACGAGATAAAACTAGAGCATTTTTCTTGAATGCTTAGAATATAAACTAATCCATCAACCATACCAACCACTTACAAGTGTGCTCCTGTGCAACCATTACCAAATCTTAAGCTAATAGGTGCATTGTGAATATGCGCTGAATCATTAAGCGAGTCACACGGTGGCACCTGTTCAAGTGCAAGTTTACTAAGTTCGAGGATCATAACTTTGCCATTGTACTAGAATTAGGTCACACAGGATGCGCATTACATGTAGGTATTGTATAGAGATACATATAATTGTTGGGCTGTTAGCTTTACAACGTGATGCACATTGCTATAGAATAGTGAAGTGAATGTGGGTTTGGAGTTGATTGAAATTGAAATCAAACTACGTAATTTTGTAGCGATATCTTACTTTTAACTAGTTTTAAGAATAGTTTTATATGTATGCTGTTGGTGTTGGTGTACCTTATTTAAATAAATAAATATCTTGGTTTTATTGATATTACATTTTAGTCGAATGATTTAAATATTTTTATATCACTAGGCGAGGCTTCGATTTCTTTACAGAAACCGTAATCACGGCAGACTCCGGTGACATTTGTCTTAGTCTTAAATTTAAAAGTTGATTGAAATATTATAGTCATTCTCAGATTCTGATGCTTTTTCCATACAGTTACGGAACAATTGTCTGTAGAGGTTAGTAATACCTACTCAGAAAGAAGTATAGGCCAATGGAAAAATTGTTCATTCTCAGATGCATGTGATTTTTTTTTTACATTCAGTAACAGACTTCCTCATGGTAACCAGTTATTTTTACGTGCTATTACCATTTACCATTATATAGCGTTTGTTGGCCGTAAAACGACCAGGAGGAGATCGAAGCAGAAGGTAAAGAAGAATGTTTATGAAATTACAAAAGATAAATCTTGAAGTAACTCAAGGAATGGATGCTAAACCGTATGTTGTATGGCTTGATATGCTAGGACGATGATGATTATGATGCATTCTACCGCAATTTCAGTCCGCATGCAAACAAATTTTGCATCACTCATCAAATAGTTACATCAAACATAGTTAAAAAATGAATAGTAGAATTTAATTTAAAACTTATGCAATAAAAATACAATAAGACCGGGAGGCGACACTGAAAATAATTGAAAACCTTCTCCAACAATGATGTACCACAATACTAAAAAGTTACATACATAGTACGAAGTCTTATTGCTTAGTTCTCTGAATTTGAACATTCTAAGCTTTTCTAGGAATAGATACTAGGACCTATTTATACTATAGACCTATTAGACTCAAGCAAAGGTTTTCGATATGTTGTTTCCAATTGCATTATTTTTCAATGGTAATGCCTGAAAGTATGTGGAGTTATCTTCTTCAACCACGTTATTATTATATTTTATGTCAAGCTTTATAGGTTTGCTGTTGTAAGTTTGAAATTGAATCATTTTGGTTTTGTTAAGATTTATTTGTAATTGATTGCATTCTAACCAATTTATTACTTTATCTAATGTCATATTTGTCTCATTTTCTAAATTATCTTTATTCCTGTCATTTATAATTAAAGTTGTGTCGTCTGCGTAAAGTACAAATTTATGCTTAGTTATGTTGGGCAAGTCATTTATATTATAATATAAACATCAGTGGCCCAAGGATGCTTCCTGGCAGAATTCCAGATGTATTTTGTAGCTTAAATTTTGATCCCATAGTTGCATTATATTTGCCAGACGAGCATTGTATTTCCACGCATTGGTAACGATTTTCTAAGTAGCTCTTAAGTCAATCTAGCGCTTTTCCTCTAATTCCATACTTTTCAAGCTTATACAGCAATAATTTATGTTTCACAAAATCGAAAGCCTTGGACATGTCAAGAAATATTAAGACTATATTATCTTTGTTGTTGAGACTCTCAGTAATCATTTAAGTTAGCGTAAAACGTGCCAATGTAGTGGAATAGTTCTTCCTAAAATCGTTTTCTTTCTTTTTCCTCCTTTTAAAGGAGAGGCCTAGAGTCCAGCAGTGGACTGTTAAAGGCTGATGATGATGATGATGTAAAACCGTTTTGTTTGGGTTTAAGAATACTATTTTTTTTCAAAAAAGCCATATAATTTGCCATACATTACTTATTCAAAAATTTTTGACCGTATCGGAATTAGCGTAATGGGGTCTATAATTATTCATATTTTTGCCATCGCCCTTTTTGTGCAGCGGTTTGACGACAGATAGTTTCAATCTTGCCGGAAAGTGTCCTTGCAAAAATTACAGATTAATAATATGACACAATGGAGGAGATAATATTTTAGCGCATAATTTTAAGATGTCAGTTCTATTAATGATTTAATAATTTTCAAAATGTCATAATTACTTACAGGCGTCAAAAATATGGAGTCGGAATTATAAGGGATTATAAACGGGTAGTTAGTCATGTTTAGATTAAAATTGTCATTGCTAATAGAGGATGTCAAGTTTATAAAAAAATTGTTGAACTGCTCAGTTATTTGTTTTGGATTTGTGTATTCAGTGTCATGTACTTTTATAATTTCAATATAATTAGTGTTTCGTTTTTCTGATATATTATTTGTTATTACATTCCAAACCGCTGTGCATTAATTATGCGCTTTGCTGATAAATTTAGAGCTTTCAATTTTTTGAGCTTGTTTCCTACATTTTTTGAAGATCTTGTTAAAATGAACATATGTCTTTTTAGTTTTATTTGTATGAGAAACTTTAAACCGCAGATATAACAGACGTTTATGCTTGCTTGATTTAATTAGGCCTTCAGAAATCCACTCACATTTTGTCGGTGCTTTTATTACTTTAACGGTTATTATTGGAAAACATAGGCCATAAACCAAGGTAGCAATATCATCACCCCCGTGGGATCTCCACCTTGTCGTGGTGGGGGGGCTCAGTAACCGTGGATTGGTAACCCGCGGTGAAGCTAAGAGGGATCCAGGAGGGGACGCTTCGCGTGGGCTTGACGGGGCCTGCGCAGGATGCGTCCAACGGTGCGGGTGCGGGGGACAGTTCTGTCTGTCCCTCGCAGTCGGGTGCGGTCGCGGGAGGAGAGGCGTGTCGGTGTTGCGTTGCCGCGCGCCCTATCTCCCGCGACCAAATGGGGGCGCAGCATTCGATGCGTCGCGGTGGGGCCGCAGAGGAAGAGGAGATGCGGTGTTTCGTTGCCGTCCTCCCTATCCTCTGCGGCCGCTGAGTGTTTTGGCGGCGGAGCCCAACACCTTAATCCGCCGCCAAGGGAGTTTTGTTCGGGGCCCGCCTGACCATCTGGCGGGGGAATACCCGTCGGGGGGTAGCGACGAATGCTTATGCGAATCCCTACCCTCCGACACACGGGTACATGAGGAACACGGGTTGGTTTTTAGTCAGTAAGAGTCTGACAGTCCCCTTCGTCCTTCTCCTGGGGCGGCGGTACTCCATGAGGATTTTCCAACCCGATACCAAAAAAAAAAAAAAAGGTAGCAATATCATGAAGTATACTAAAAGCCGCCTCGATTTCTGCAAATTCAAATACACCATTAAATGAGAGGGTAGATAGACACGATATAAATTTTTCGATGTTAGTTTTAGCAAAGTCTCTTTTTTTCTCAAACCAATATTGCCTTTTAAGAGAGGTATATGTTCTGTCAAAGGATATGGTATGAGCTGTTTCGTGGTCCGACAGTGCTATAATGTGTATAAATTGGACGTTACATTGTGTAAGTTGCTAGCAATTATATAAATGCATGATTTTTGACGAGTTGGACTGTGGCTGTGATGTTTCATATTGTTATTACATAAAATTGATTGTAATTCTCTTGCATTTTCATTATTTTTTAGAATGTAAATATTCCAGTCTCCACACACAACTATGTTCTTCGCTATCCATTTGCATACTATACTATGAGGAAGCGATAAGTTTCCCAGAAATATCTTGGCATTGTGGTTTGGTATTCTATATATGCAAATTATTATAAATTGAAACGTGAAATTACGCTGCTAAGACTTTTACATAAACACGTGCAGAGCCCGCGGTTACATCCACGTTATGTAGGGTCACTGCTCCGCATTCGTAGCTCGTAGCGAGTATTATATAGCCCTTCCTCGATACATGACCTGTACAACACAAAAATAATTATTAAAATCGGACCAAAGAAGCTATCTCATCAGATTTATAAAAATAGCATAGATATAGTACACCTTATGTTCATGACATGTTTTTAGTTTTAAATATTTATGAAATAAAAATATGCCATCGTGAAACTGAGATGAATAAATAGATGAATAACGGAACACCTACTTCAGCAATGACGCAACATAACACCAAGAATCTAACTTAAGTACTTCTTGTGAAGTGACATTTTTTTTTTTTTTATTAGAAAGAACCTGTCAAATTGACTTCACGCTGCCTGATGGTAAGCTGACAGTTAAGTCCTATTGGGAAGGCCACCATCCCCAATTGCTGGTTAAGCAATGTGACATGATGGCCCTCACTTTGACGGCCTTGAGAGATGCTTTTTCACGCCCCGCTTAAAGGACCCAGGATCAAGGGAGGAAGGAAACACGTGAGCTGGCAGTGAGTTCCACATTTTTATGGTACGGCAAAGGTAAGACGTACCGAACCTTTTCGTACGTGACGGTATCTGATCTACCGTATAAGGGTGGCACCTTAACCCGGCACGTGTTGTTCGGGATAGGAAAGGAGAGGGTGGGATGAGTTGAAAGAGTTCTTCTGAACACTCACCGTGATACAATCGGTAAAAGACAGCCATTGAGGCTACGTCCCTGCGTAATTGCAGAGATTCAAGGGACTTAGTAGCCTCAAGGTCACCTATGATACGGACAGCACGCCGCTGCATCCTATCAAGGGCATCTAGCAGGTACTGAGCGGAGCCGTTCCAGAGATGAGAGCAGTATTCCACGCAGGGGCGAACCTGAGTCTTGTATAATAGACACAGCTGCTCCGGCGTGAAAAACCTCCTCACTCTGTTCAGGACTCCGAGTTTTCGAGATGCCGATTTAATGACACCCTCAATGTAGTTTCTCTGGTTGAGATTGCGGCGTATGTCCATACCTAGTATATTTAGACTGTCCTGTATCGGTAGTGGAGTGTCCAGAATAGAAGGTTGGGGAAGGAATGGAGATAACTTAGCTGAAAATGCGCACACCTGTGTCTTCTTGGCGTTGAACTCGACCATGTTTTCAGCACCCCAATTCGAGATGCTGTTCAAAACCTGGTCAAGCTCAGCGACAAGTTTTCGCCTATTTTCCTCAATGTCAGCCTGCTTAGCCGCAGGATGGCCGAGATACCGCCCATGCACGGTACTGTCATCTGCATAGCAATGTATGCTCCCGAAAGTGAGCATATCATTGATATGCAGAAGAAAAAGTGTGGGCGATAAGACGGATCCCTGGGGCACACCAGCAGACATTATTTTATTCTCAAATTTTTAATATATAAATTCATAAGGATTCTTCAGCAAACAAATAAACATTAAATACTAGCAGTTTTATGTTTTATACACTGATTAAAATCTGTTTTCTTATGACACCTACTCAAATAGAACATTCTCTCAAAGATTTTTCTTTATTTATGTGCATATTTCGCCGCAGTAAGATTTCATTTCTAAATTAGCCTGAGAGTTTGTGCATTAGTTTATATAAATAAGCAGATATAGAATAAGTAGGCAGATATGAAATAAGCCGGTAGGTACTCTGTTATTAAGTTGAATCAATCTGTATGGTATCGCGGACTTAACAGTAAGTATCTTAGGGGTGTTCTTGACTTGACAGCACACTTATCTCTCATCTTACTGAGCCTCTTATTGTTATCCTCTAGGATAGGACATCTGTAGGCTGCACATTTTTCATTCAAGCGTTTTTTCGTCACCTTGTGGGAATTTCGGGTAATCTCTTCTTGGTGCACATCTACGCTCCTCAAGGAATATATATGGCAAATTACAGCTTCTTACGCCAAGAAGCTGTGCGTTATCTGTGAGGCAGACAGTAACGGAAGAACTTTATATATTATATAGACGGAAAATCGACCATGTTTATAAATTGTTTCACTGCGATCACGCTACTTGCGATCCACTTGGATGGGTGACCTCGTGTGGCATTTACATCATAACGTTACTATGCTGCTTCGGATGGCACGTAAAGTCCCAGTTCTTGTTTCAGAACAGGAATCATTAGGCTACGTCAAAAGCTTGTGGTCTATTGGTGGCTATCCAGGTGGTCAGTAAACTCCGATACCAGAGTTGGCCACACCCTCCCAGGACAAAATATTGCTCAAACTGAATGACCCGAATAATCTATACATACAAATGTGTAAATCCATTATGCTCTACGCACACACTCACACTGTACTAGGCATTTTACACTAAAGATGTTTCCATGTGTACGTAAGATTTTCTCTCCCTAGCTCTAAATTACATTTAACATGAAAATTTAATCATTGCGTTATTGGATCGCGTTGGATCAGTAACGTGAGAATGTGACTACGGGGGAGTATTATCAAGATTGCGAGCGTTGCTTGCGTGGGTAGCCCAACATTACAACGCGTACGGGTTGTTAAGCGGATTTCACACGCTAGGTGGGGTAGGCTGGCGGACACGCTAGGTGGGGTAGCATTTTGAACTAGATTCACAACATTAAATGTGGCATAATAAACTCTCAATGGGTCGAATGTGCAAGCAAATCAAAGTTTATCCAATATAATCCTACGAGTGCAACCAAGGAATATTGTATATACTCCTTACGATATTAAACTACTTATCCGTCCATCGTACATTTTCCTAAAGCAAAAAACAAAAGCCCATTCTTTCCCAACGTCGCAACCCTAATACCTCTACTGAAACCTTCCGAAATCCCATTCCTTACATATAACACGGGCTACTTTTTAAAGGCTAATTTTCTCGGTACCCCGGAATAGGCCTCCAGAGGTGTACGGCCCATAAATCTGCTCAGTTCGAATATTTACGACACAACTTCTACCTTATGTAGTTACCAACAGAACGTTCTACGGCGGAGTAAAGGATTTAAAATCATTTATTTTCATAGGTACCTATAGATAAAGAGTCGCGCCTGTTTGCAAGTGGAGTAAGTAAAGATAAGCAACAAAAGGTTACCTGTTTTAGCGGTCCCAGTAAATCTGTATATAAAATTCTTGCGTTACTAACTGACTGACAGACAAGCTACAGCTGAAACTATTAGGTGTTGAAATATCTTTTTCAGCTTTTTCTTTTTTTGCACCGCACAGGTATAGCCTGAAATTCTGATTTCAGAAATGGTTGAACTTCAAGAAATGTGCTGCCGTAGCTGCGTCGTCTAGTATCTCTATATAATGTCATTGTTTACGAGAATTTTTAATTTCGTTCTTGATATCATAATTCACTTACAGCTTTTATTCATTAGGTATTAAAATATTTTCACAGACCTGTTTCAATGATAAACAATTATGAAACGAAATTGTTAATTTCGTTTCATAATGAAAGTGAAAATATTTACAGTGCGGCACAGGTTCTTATAATCCAAGTAAAGATTATTCGGCCTAACAGAATAATATTCGTGCCACTTTTATTAGCAGTGGTTATCCAGGCTTACATTTTCTTACATCGCCTCTACGTATAGGTCTCAGGTATAGTTGTTTTTTAGATAATTACAGCAAGAGAAATATTAAAGTTATAGTGGGTAAAAAATTAGGTAAATATGCGATCGGTAAAGCCAATATTAGTTTATTGGCGAAAATTTATAAAAATTAAAACAACAAAAAGTTCAACCCGTTCAACCGAAACACTGGTTACGCGTTATTTTAAATGTAGAATATTATTAGAATTACACGTGGATGAAATAAACGGTGGTAATTTGAATACAGGTCTACATTAATTTACATCGAAGGTGTGTTTGGAACATTCAAGATCTACCTATTCGTTTATACTTTACTAGCTGACCCAGCCAACTCCGTATCGCCTTTTTAAGAGTTTTTATTTACTTCCCTTTTTCACTTAGCGCTTAATCTCTTATCATTTCAGAGTCTATAAATGATGTACAAACAAACATAGATTTTTATATAATATTGAGTTCCCCATTGCTTAAAATATCGGAGACGATACCCATATCGACTTTAAAAAAAACCTGTCCGCCATCTTTGATTTCCAATCCGCTATCTTTGATCACGAAATAGATGTTGTATTTGGATTCACCATCCCTTAAATCATCAGAGACGATACCCATACCTATTGATTTTTAAAATATTTCCCATCCGCCATCTTGAATCACGAAATAGATGTTGTATTTGGATTCCCCATCCCTTTAAACATCGGAGACGATACCGATATTGATTTAAAAAAAAAATCCCATCTGCCATCTTTGATCACGAAATAGATGGTGTTTTTTAATTCCCCATTCCTTAAAATATCGAAGACGATACCCCTATCGACTTTTAAAAAAATCCCGTCCGCCATCTTTGATTTCCTATCCGCCATCTTTGATCACGAAATAGATGTTGTATTTGGATTCTCCATCCCTTATGCTTAAATCATCAGACACGATACCCATATTGATTTTTAAAATTTTTCCCATCCACTATCTTTGATTTCCCATCCACCATCTTGAATCACGAAACAGATGTTGTATTTGGATTCCCCATCCCTTTCAACATCGCAGACGATACCAATATTGATTTTTTTTTATTTTCCCATCCGCTATCTTTGATTTCCCATCCGCCATCTCTGATCACGAAATAGATGTTGTATTTCGATTCCCCACCCCATAAAATATCGAAGGCGATATCATATTGATTTTTAAAATTTTCTTGATGATTTCCCGTCCGCCATCTAGGATCACTAAATAAGTTTCATATTATTAAACAGCGTCCCGAAAATCTCGAAAACGATACCCATATAGATTGTATCCTATTCGTTTAGCCTTTTTTTGCCTTTAACCCAACACAACCTTTAACCCAACAAAAATAATAAAATGGTCAAACGAGAAGGGGAGGCCCCTTCTCGTTTGACCATTTTATTATTTTTGTCTGGCCCCTAAAAGTTGTGGCGTAATTTTATAAAGCCTATAGCCTTTCGGAATAATTGGGCTATCATAGGCAGTAACAATTTTTAAAATCCGACTGGTAGTTCCTGAGATTAGCCGACATTACCTTACCTTTTTAGCCTTTTGCCCGGCCCCAAAAATTCGAAGCGTTATGTTATATAGCCTTCCGGACTAACTGGGCTATCGTATACAAAAATATTTTTTCAGATCCGACCGGTAGTTACTGAGATTAGCGCGTTCAAACAAACAAACAAACTCTTCCGCTTTATTATATTAGTATAGATGTAAAAGCAAAATATGGTTATTGTGGGTTATCCTTGAAAGATAGACATATACCATCGCGGACTTTTTTGTAGATCTATTAAAGAGGTACAATCCCATCATACACTGTTTTGTTATAACTCAAAAGGTTTTGGTAGCGTTTTCGAGTAAACCTCCCCTTCTCGTTTGAACATTTTATTATTTTTGTCTGGCCCCTAAAAGTTGTGGCGTAATTTTATAAAGCCTATAGCCTTTCGGAATAATTGGGCTATCATAGGCAGTAACAATTTTTAAAATCCGACTGGTAGTTCCTGAGATTAGCCGACATTACCTTACCTTTTTAGCCTTTTGCCCGGCCCCAAAGATTCGAAGCGTTATGTTATATAGCCTTCCGGAATAACTGAGCTATCGTATACAAAAATATTTTTTCAGATCCGACCGGTAGTTACTGAGATTAGCGCGTTCAAACAAACAAACAAACTCTTCCGCTTTATTATATTAGTATAGATGTAAAAGCAAAATATGGTTATTGTGGGTTATCCTTGAAAGATAGACATATACCATCGCGGACTTTTTTGTAGATCTATTAAAGAGGTACAATCCCATCATACATTGTTTTGTTATAACTCAAAAGGTTTTGGTAGCGTTTTCGAGTAAACCTCCCGATCGCCTTAATTTTTGCCGCCGCGTTGAACTAATATCGTCGTAATATCGTCAGTTTGTACAAAATCTAAACTTATTATACACTAAAACCTTCCTCAGGGATCACTCTCGATGTTGTTGAAAACTGTATAAAAAATGTCCAGTACTTTTCAAGTTTTGAGCGAACAGACAGACAGACAGACGCGGCTGGGGACTTTGTTTTATAATATGTATAGATAAGGAAAACTAAAATTAAATGTTGAAGATACAGATCATACACGTAATTGTGAAATTGTTTCTTAATATCAGGGCATCACACACTGCGATAAGTTTTAAAACAACATTGATTGGTTTTAACTTATTCTATTCAGAAATCTTTTTGGACATATTTAGCATATAATCGAAAAATATATCATCTTTAAAACTAAAATGATTTTAAACGCTTATTTATTTTGCAGATTCTTATTTTCTATTTCATTTCAATTAAAAATGCAATCTCCAACTCGAAAACAAACGTCCTTTGTCTCCATAAGCCAGTTTTCGCGCGCTACAAGCGTCTCGCCCACATTGTTCAGCCATTTTGTTTTAAAGCTAATTCACTAAAGGCACTGGAAAAGGGTACTCTGCCTCTTTACTTCGAACAACTGCTTCCGTTCCGTCTCTTTGAAATTGAAGTCAACGTTTTTTAAAGTACCGCGTATGGGGCGAATGGAAAGGTATTAAGAATGTATATGGACGGATAAGTTTTAAGAAGGGATCTTTAAGCCAGCTGCTCAAACCATTTAGCAAAATGGTTCTCCTTGTTTTTAAAATCCATATACAATTTTACTATCAAATATACATTACATACGGTTAAATATTTTTATTTACTGACAAAAAGTTTAGAGCATTTCAAAATGTTTTGTCAAATTCTTTGTTAATTATATGTTTACGATAAAAGCTTATGTTCGAGCTGCGGACGGACGCAATACCGTAGTGAACTACTAAGAACTAAGAAACAGTCATAAAATAGATGATAATAACGTAAAATCTCGAAAGCAAATAGCATCATAAAACAAAAATGAAAACAAAAATGATAACTCTCGAAAGAGCTCAAAGAATGATTCTAAAAGTTGGCTTCTCCAAACCCCGTCTATTTTGTACTACTGAACTCTATAAGGAGATCGAAGTTTTGACTGTACGTCAGTTGTATATAATGCGAACAGTTATTAAAAAAATCTGCAAATTATCTGAAGAAAGTAAGAAACTAAATCCTCTTCGCAGAAGAAACTATGCAATATGTAAGTAATTCAGTTAAAGTAAAAACTACCTTTGCGCAGACATTTTTCCATTTCAGAGGTGGCATGCTGTTTAACAAAATCAATAAAATTATTAATATAGCTGGCTGCAGAAACTGAATGTCGGACTGTGACTGTTGTACTGTATTAGTTTTAAGATTAAGAATATAATTTGTGGTGATAAATAAATAAATATTGTTATTATTATCATAAAACTAAACAATGTTTTTAAATATTAATTTTAATGTAGAATACGTAAGGTAGCAACCACAATTCTCGTCACAACTCCACTCAGCATCCACTTTTCCTCATTTGGCTCGTAAAGCATTTTATATTTTTTGAAGCACGAATAATGTTTTTGAAATCGCCGCATTTTCTTGGAGTGCGATTGTGACACTTAAGATTCACTCGTGTTCCTACTTAAGTATTTGAAATGATTTGTGGTTTACTTATATTTTATAATTAATTTTGTGTCCACTTGGACTGTGTTTTGTATTTTTTTCTTGGCATATTATCTTTGAAAGCAAATGGAAATTACTAGTGATAGGCTTGAGTTGAAATAATTATCACAGGGTCATGGAAAGATATCCGGTAGGTACATAATAATATTATGTATACCAATAGACACTCAATAAATTTACTAAAAAATAAGGACGTCTTGGGCGGCACAAACAACTCTTTAAACATTTATGAAAAAGCAGGTAACAACCATATTATTGTAGGTTAGTAATCAAATTGTTGCTTCTAAAAGAACAAAACATATTAACTTCACTACTTTATCCCTGAAGGGGTAGATAGCGGTGTATTACACACCCACATTTCGCTAGTTATGTTTCGGTCCCAATTATTAAGAGGCGATAATTAAAATTTTTTAATGCACACATGACTTCGAAAAGTCAGAGATATGTGCCCAGGGTACCTGGGGAACCCAAGACTATAGTCTCGGCAGTTCAATACGTACACCGCTGGGCTATCGCCACTTTTTAAAAGAAGTACGTAAGAACAAGTAAGTAATAATTTGAAGTTCTGCGAAATTACACGTACTGGTCAAAATATTCTAAGCATGATTTTCTTCTTACGGAGCTACCAAAAATAATTGGGTACTTTTGGTCAGAATAAATACTGCCCCTTATGATTGATTACCAATCCCGTTGCCTGGAGACGGAAGGACGGAAACGGAGGAAATATGGGAAAGTACAGTAATGATTTTAAAAACACGTGACGTCTTTTTGCAAAGAAAACTCAATATTTACCACTATTCCTTATTTTTAATTCTCTCTTTAAAACAGTTAAAACATCACATCAGAATATTAAACATGATCAAAGATACCTACCTAAATGAAGGTCAAATAAAGATAAATTAACTAAATTTAATGAAATGTAACTAGGCAATTTCAGAAATTACGTTAGCAAATACTGCAGCTGAAATTTAAACAAACAACATAATTCACACACATAAACTTTCTAATTAATTGGAGTTACAGCAACGGGAGATTTACAAAACAGTTCGTACTAAAACGGTTATTCCGCTTTTGCGAGCTGTCAGAGTTATGCAATTAGGTTAGTAAGTTTGTGGCAGATACATGTTCCTTTCCGCCATTATTGGCTGCTAGTTTTGGTAGTAATGAACTGACTCGTTGAAGTGCCGATCGCTATCTACTGCAATTTGACACCGGTAATTGGAGCGAACACCTTACTTCGCGAGCTCGGGTTTGATGACGTCGTGTTCAAAATTTGATTTATATTTTCTAATTCTAAATTCAGATGAATAGGGAGGTGAGGCACTAACTCGAAGGGGCAGTCGATTTTATATTAAGTTTCTGACATTATTTATATGCTGTGAACATATTTTTTAAGGCCACGCAAACCCATGTGTTTGACATTTTTGCGACATAATGTTTAGGGACAATGGCAGTTTGGTTACTACACTGGCTTGTAATGCCACCCGTGTGATTTGGAGAATATTGTATTCTGTAACATACAGTTTTATATAAATTATCCACTACGGACCAATATGAACATCAGTATTATTCCTTTCTATAAATTGGTTAATAATTAAATTATCTTCATAAATATTAAACAAGTTGATATGCTGAACTCATGATGCTTTAATTAAATAAATGATCGTGTTCAGGAACCATTAAAATGAAATTCATCATGAAAATTGCTTATAAAACAGGATATTTAAAGTCACTTTATTATTGATGGTATTTAATACTTTATACATACTTTATACAAAATGAATGATATGAAATAGAATAAGTATTAATCAATTCGCAGTAACAGCTTTCACTGACAATGAAGTTGATTTAAATGATAAATGATGTTATAATAAAAGGCTTTTTGTTTTCTCTTTTCTGTCAGCAACAAGGGTTCGTGAGCAAACAATAATATGTATATCGATGATACATTGAAATCTCATATGATAAAAGTACAAGCAAGAAAAGTACCGTTTATAATACCGATACTATAACACGATCAAAGTACGTCATAAAGCTCAGAGACGTCCAAATCTGACCGTAACGTAAAGTTTTCATTACACAAATCGCAGTGAAAATGTCTCTCAAAAACTTGGCGCCCAAACTGGGACTCAGCTGACGCCGCACCGTGAAATATCGAAACTACACAATCTGCAGGTGAACTTTTAGAATTTCATTAAGTGGAGGAATATGATTGGTGAATATCTCGCGGATAGTTGCCGATGTCTAGAGAGGAGTGAGGGGAGGGATTTAATTGCTTTTTCAATTAACGCTGGGAGAGGGCCTCTTGGGATCCTATTCGTGAAGGCGTAATGGACTGCTCAAAGATTTAAAAAGCAGATGAGACAGTTTATGGAATAGAAGAGTGCCTCTTTTACCTAAATTTGGTAATGAAGATATCATTTGATTATATTTTAAAGTAATAACTAATTACCAAAAAGAAGTTAATGCCTCTTTGAAGCCAGAGTAACTTACCTACATGTAATTGTAAGGCAAGTAATATGTGTTAAAATGAGGAAAGTTCCTGATAAAAGTTACGACTGCAGTTATTCTGCTTATGTTAGAATTATCTTAAAAATATTAAATGACATGCATCCCATGCATATAAAAACAAACATAATATAACTATATATTCTCATCTATTGCCTCCGCTCAGAGTGTGATGGGTTCGCTGTAAAAGTGTGATGATTCTTCGTTCCTTTAGAGATATAACTTTTCATTACTAGAGTAATTCCGTAGCTTACTAGATCATCATCATTGTATAAAATAATTTCCCTTCCACGGACTGCGAAGCAGTCAATCTATTTACCACTTTTCGTTCATATACCTTAATGCCTGTCGTCAGTTCTGCAACATACTTAATCTTGATCAAGTCGTGCAGCGACACTCAAACGTTCATAATTCCATTTGCGAGTGAGTCGCGAGTACGTCTGACACTGCTCTCAGACCGCTGAGACCTGCTCTAAGTACACTGTGGACTTTGTGAACACTGATTTTACACTCATGGCACCGAGACGCGACGAAAGGATATTTTTTACATTTCTCTGTTATTTGAGTTCCACTTGCTAGACTAAAGAGAAGAAGTAAGCAGTATAATTATTACAATAATTTTATTTTATTCGCTGTGCTTGGTTTCTAAATGAAATGAAAGGAACGGTGCGCTGCATTTACTTACATGTGCAAATTGGATATGTTATCTATACATATTATAAAACAAAGTCCCCCGCCGCGGTGTCTGTCTGTCTGTTCGCTTAAAACTCGAAAAGTACTGGAGAAATTCTTTTACGGTTTTCAACAACATCGAGACTGATCCCTGAGGAAGGTTTTAATGTATAATAAGTTTAGGTTTTGTGCAAACTGACGATATTACGACGATATTAGTTCGACGCGTCGGAAAAAATTGAGCCGATCGGGAGCTTACCTCGAAAACGCTGCCAAAACCTTTTGAGTTATAGCAAAACAATGTATGGTGGGATTGTACCTTTTTAATAGATCGACAAAAAGTCCGCGATGGTATTATGTCTATCTTCCAAGGATAACCCACAATCTATACTAATATAATAAAGCGGAAGAGTTTGTTTGTGTGTTTGTTTGTTTGTTTGTTTGAACGCGCTAATCTCAGGAATCTGACAGGATCTGAAAAATTCTTTTTGTATACGGTAGCCCAGTTATTCCGGAACGCCATAGGCTATATAACATAACGCTTCGACCCTTTGGGGCCGGGCAAAAGGCTAAAAAGGCTAAAACATAATGTCGGCTAATCTCAGGAACTAGCAGTCGGATTTTAAATCAAATGAAATCAAATCAAATCAATCTTTATTTTGCGGAACATGAGTATTTAAAAGTTCTTACAACAATATTAAAGGAACATCATATTCTGCTGTCATAGCAGCATGCAAAATTAACATACTATTAGGTTATAAAATTAATTCAATCATTATTAAATAACACAATTATGTAGGTATTTTAAAAATTGTTATTGCTTATGATAGCCCAATTATTCCGAAAGCCTATATAGGCTATATAAAATTACGCCACAACTTTTAGGGGCCAGACAAAAATATTAAAATGGTCAAACGAGAAGAGGGGGGGTTGGGTCAAAGGCAAAAAAGGCTAAACGAATAGGATACAATCTACATGGGTATCGTTTTCGAAATGTTCGGAACGCTGATTAATAATATGAAATTTATTTAGTGATCCAAGATGGCGGATGGGAAATCAAAAATGGCAGATGGGAAAAATTAAAAAAATCAATATGGGTATCGTCTCTAATGATTTAAGGGATGGTGAATCCAAATACAACATCTATTTCGTGATCAAAGATGGCGGATAGGAAATCAAAGATGGCGGACGGGATTTTTCTTTAAAGTCGATATGGGTATCGTCGTCGATATTTAAAGGGATGGGGAATTCAAAAACAACATCTATTTCGTGATTCAAGATGGAGGATGGGAAATCAAAGATGGTGGATGAGAAAGTTTTAAAAAATCAATATGGTTATCGTCTCCGATGTTTTAAGGGATGGCGAATCTAAATACAACATCTATTTCGTGATCAAAGACGGTGGATAAGAAATCAAAGATGGCGGACGGGATCTTTTTAAAGTCGATATGGGTATATCGTCTTCGATATTTTAAGGAATGGGGAATTCAAAAACACCATCTATTTCGTGATCAAAGATGGCGGATGGGTTTTTTTTTTTTAAATCAATATGGGTATCGTCTCCGATGTTTGAAGGGATATGGAATCCAAATACAACATCTATTTCGTGATTCAAGATGGCGGATGAGAAAATTTTTAAAATCAATATGGGTATCGTCTCTGATGATTTAAGGGATGGTGAATCCAAATCATAGAGATATAAAGGATAGAGTGGCAGAACAGTACCTAACTCAATACTGTGTCGTGTCCGTCGGTGCGAGAGAGAACGCAACATTAAAGGCCCCCTGCATCTCTCTCTAACAATACATGCACAACATCAACATTACGCAGTGGCGTGCTACCTGTAACTATTATTTATATCAGTTTATCAGTAATCATCATCATCATCATCCCAAGCCTTGTCCCGCTTTAGGCGGGGTCGGCTCTCCTTGTCCTTCTTTTCCATTGGGCACGATTTTGGGCTATTTTAGCGTCCACGTCCATTTCTTTCAAGTAATCAATAGTTTAAAAATATATAAACTTTTTTGTCACTTCAAACTATCTTCGTGTATCAATAAAAACGACTTTTAAACTATTGATTACTAATAAACTGATTTAAATAATAGTTACAGGTAGCACGCCACTGCGTAATGTTGATGTTGTGCATGTATTGTTAGAGAGAGATGCAGGGGGCCTTTAATGTTGCGTTCTCTCTCCCACCGGCGGACACGAATAGGCCTCACTCTGCCACTCTATCCTTAATATCTCTATGATCCAAATACAACATCTATTTCGTGATCAAAGATGGCGGATAGGAAATCAAAGATGGCGGACGGGATTTTTTTTAAGTCGATATGGTTATCGTCTCCGATATTTTAAGGAATGGGGAATTTAATATTACATAACAATCTATGTTTGTTTTTGCATCATTTATAGACCCTGGAATGATAAGAGACTAAGCGCTAAGTCAATGGTAACTTTGGAAAAGGGGCTTGGAAAAAAGGGAACTAAATAAAAACTCTTAAAAAGGCGATACGGAGTTCGCTGGGTCAGCTAGTGATATATATATTTCAGATACATGCGCACAAAGTCTGTTATAAATTTTGACATAAGCGAGCTTATTCTCGTAAAAATACTTCGGATAAGGTCGAGATAGAGTCAAAACTTGAGAAAAAGTATCCAGTAATCAAAGTAAAGGAATCAAAGGCTGTACGATGAACCTAATCAGATTCAGAATAAAGATTTACTAGTACTTAAAATATATTATATAGATTCAGAATAAAGAAGGTGGCACATCAACAGGCCTCAAATATTACAATTATTATTTTACTTGATAAAAACTTTGAAAATATATTTACGAATTAAAGGCTCTGAAAAAAATTACGTTTATAAAGAAAAGTAGAAAGTTACGTACTTCCATTTAATAAGGTATACCTATAATGACTTTGAGTTTTCCACCGATACTTAACGTTGATCGGTAAAGTTTATCAATTTTGTAGGATTTTCTCTGAGGATTTTCTTTCACGTATGGGAAAACAATGTTCTCAAACAGGATTATTGAAATCCATATCATTAAAGAAGCGTAGCACAAGATAGGTACTGACCGACGCTGGACCGACGATTTGGTTAAGATCGCGAGAAACGGTTGGACGCGGCTCAAGATCGGTCTGTGTGGGGAACCTTAGGGGCCCTGTCTTCAGTATTGGACGTCTCTAGGCGAAGATGATGAAGTAGTTTTCCAAACAGTTTCAGATTGGCAAAATTTCGATATCTATTTAAGATTCTTTTTTGAGGCTTTTTTGTACTTTAGCATTTCGTCTACTGGTTCACCTGTTTAGTTCGGTTCAGCAGCCTTAACCGTCAAGATGATGAGTTTTGATTCTCATGAAGTCTCGAAAAAAGACTTTCTAGAAGTATACTGGAGGATTTATTAAAATAATATATATCTCAGAAGTTGGAATTTCAGATTCTATCAAATCCAACCTATTTATTAAGAAGTATTTAGCGTTCGCTTTTTTCACGCTTGTTAAACACCACCCACATATTACATGCCTCGTAATTTCAAATCCATAATACATCCTTTTACGTGGTTTAACATGTAAACAAGGTTCCTTATTCACATGGTAATAATGTGATCCGATAGACGTACTTGTTTACTACCGACGTACAACTAAAATGTTTTGAGATAACCCAGTTTCTAATGTTACGAACGTGTGCGTTGAACGTGAGTGGAATAATAAACGTGGGCTTAAGATAATCTCGATGGTGAGGTATATTCTTTTCTATTATTAGTTGCGCTTACATTGTCTGGAAAAGAAATCGTATCAGGGCTTTATTTGAAAAAAAGATACGGTGTCCTTATAAAATTTTTCGCTTTTATATTTGACTAGAGAATTTAGAAGTATATTTTAATACACATAATCTTTTAATTTAAGTGTTTCTGCCCGATCTCGCGGAAATTTCGGGAAATGCCTTCTCAGTGCACAACGTTCCCCAAGAACCAAACATGCCAAAGTTCAGAACTCAGTAGTTTCGGGTGTGCGTTGTCGGTTAGTTAGTCAGTATCAGAAGAACATACAGATTATGATATTAACTTTCTGGTGTGATCTTTTTTTAATATTTTTTTTTTGGCTGTTGATAAAGCAGGATGTCTTATGTAACAAACATAAAAAATACAGTCGAATTGAGAACCTCCTCCTTTTTTTCATTCGGTTAGAAATATCAGCTTATCCGTTCACCGATCACGAGGTGTCGGTAAGTTAGCGACAAATTCGCGAGAGCCGAAGTTCGATCTAATTCCACAAACTTTAATAGCTCTTGGCAGGCTCGCATTAGCCCGACATTTCAAACTTGAATGAGCAATCGTTTTAGAACTTGTACTTCGAAACTTTTATCTGAATTAGCTCAATTTTGATCCAGTTTTTTTTGGTAACTGTCTGCCATATTTGGAACCAATCTGTACTTGTGTAACATTGTGATTGCGCGTAGATAAAAATGTATAATGCACTAGCTGAGCCAGCGGTTGCACCAGCATATAAGGAAACTGCACCCGTTTCTCATAGCGTGATGTTATATAGCCGTTAGTCTTCTGCGATAAATGAGCTATTCAGCAAAAAAATAATTATACAAATCGGACCAGTAGTTCCTGAGATAAGTGCAGTATTCCTATTTAACCAAACAGGCAAACACTGCAGCTTTATTATATTAGCATAGATAGTCAATTGTCCGTGTGGTGACGGATTAAGAATACGGAATGTCACCACCCCATATCATCCCATGGGTGTCGTAAGAGCCGACAGAGGGAGCATATTATGCAGAGAACAGCACTGTAAGAGAAGGAAAACTTGATACAAACCCTATACCAACCCGTTTGGCCAGCGTGGTATAGTAGGCCAATTCCTCCTTTCAAAGGAGAGGCCTAGTCCAGCAGTGGACTGTTAAAGGCTGATGATGAGATAGACAATTACTGTCACAAGAGTTGGAGCGCTTTAGAAAGGACGGTCGCATACTATTATACAACATGTAACAAGTGTATATGCACATCCTGAAAGTACTTTGTTCAGAATCGGCAACTGAATCCATTTCCGTCATTTTTAATATTGTTTATGTTTGTTCTTAAAATAATTAAAATAACGTAAATTGTAGTCACTCAATTTACGAAAATAAACCTTAAATCAAAGCAGAACGGCTTATTTTTAAATGCATTTGTTAAATGGTTCCACGTTGACTTACACAAACGCACACAATAATACAACACAATAGACGGCAAAAGACAATAGCACACCATTGAGCACCAAAATGTCTATCATCTATCTTTCACTAACGTAGGTAATAAACAACGGAAAAGAGCGAGACGTAATGTCTCGCTCGCGCTGGCGCATGACAAGCGCAGCTCGCGATGCGCTTAGACATGTTATGACAAGTACAACCGGGAATATCTATCGATCAGTGAGTGCTGTGAAAACCTTTTTACAAGTTCACTTGTTTACAACATGTGTGATGGTGTATAATTTAATAATTATCAACAAGACGGTGTCGGTGTGAAATGTTCAACATCATCTTGATGTTATGTTGACTTTTTCATTGTGGAGAAATATTAAATCACTAATTTATTGTGACGAGAGAAAAAGTGCCGAGTAGGTAGTTAATTAATTAAGATACTAACTGCTTTTGAAACAGTGAAAAGATGTGATTTGTGAGGAAATAATGAAGTGCTACGTGGACTAAAGAAATGTGATTTAAGCCTGTAAGTTATTTTATTATTCTATTATTGTAACTATTTAGATTCACAAGACAACTTTAAACACGCCGTTCTTGTTAATTTATGTCATTGATATTCTTTTCTTTATCGATCAATAATGCTAACTAGGTATGATTAAGTTAAGATATTCACAATAGTCACTTACGATGTTAAGAAACAATAGATCGTGCATATTAATAACAAACAATAAATAATTCGACTGTCCACTCCATAGCCTAAAAGTGTGATGGAAAGAAATACTCATAATATCTTTGGTAATATCAACAGTGGCCGACAAATTGTTCAAACATCATTTTTGTAAACCCCACTCTATCAGACTGTGGTTTACAGACTGAATTTCATACATTTTGTTATATCGTATCGTTTTTCGTTCCTATCAGATTGCTGTTGTTTGTTTACCATAGCAACCGTTTCGTTTGTGTGCGTGCGCAGATTTACAGTGACCACGATTTTCACTTTTAATTGAGTTAATACCTTCTTTAAAAAACATTATTTACGCAAATAAAAAAAATATTTCAATTCATGCATTATGTATGATTGTAACAAGGTTTTCTAATTGGGGTGTCTGAGGATGTGCGTTATTTCCATTACACGTTGTATAGTACCTACTTTCCTGTGAGTGTGTGGCCAACTCTGGTGTTTGAGTTTCAGACCACCCGAAGGCATCCGACATGGCCTAACGATTTCTGTCCTGAGAGAGGAACCGACAGGTTTACGCGCGCTCTGAGGCACGGTACCACTCAGATGTAAATGCCATACGCGGTTTCCCATCCAAAGGGATAATTCGGATTCAACGTTTTGTTTCATACAGAAAACATCGTGGTCGGAACCATGAAAGCTAATTTATATAAATGTTGAATTTTATAGATCATATAACGGCTGCACCAAACAACCCAAATATCAGCAAACTAAAAAAGTGAGCTAAAGTAAATCATAGCGGTCAACACACGCATATCTAATCGTTTGCTACCGAATAACAAAATGTTATACGTAGCACAGTTAATCAGCAATCAGTTTACAAAACTAGTTGAACACATTAATTGCAGCCAGTGAACCGTTCACTGATGAGGCGCGGATTAGAAACTATCGCTTATAATGTTACTATCACATTTAGCAAGCATGGTGAGAAATTGTATAGGTGGTAGATGGGTTCCGTGCCCAGCAGTGGGACAATGTCACAGGGCTAATATATACAACTTATAAAATAAAGTCCACATCGCGTTGGTAGGTATGAAGGGATAAACCCAGAAAACACCGAACGGTTTTATGTACAGTTCACCTATAGAAATAATGAATAGTGTAATGACTGAGCAAGCTTAGGTGCATAATTAGCGCGGGCGGAGCCGCAGGCGAAGTCTAGTATTATACAGGATGTTATAAGACCTATCACCAAGCCGAAGTCTACTCATTTTGGACATAAAAGAGCGCGCGTGCAATTTTCGAAATACCTACTCATCCATGGGTGCATAAGACATTTATAGAACAGGTTGGCGGAGTAAATGCAATGATTTTGTACCTAATTACAAAAATTGTATGGTAACTTTGAGCCGCAATATCTCCTGAACAAGTAATTTCCCAGGTATGGTGCCGAAGTAAAAAATGTTCGTACTGATTGGTACAATATGGGGTTTCAGTTTTCGTTAAGAGTCTTTATACACCTCGTGTATATTTAATAACAGGGATGACCTATCCTAAAATGCATTACATTTTGACTCCGACTCATACGAGTACAATAAGTAACGGACCAACTATTCGTGAATAGGTGGTAACATGTTAACAGGAGTGGAATATTCTTCAGTAAGATAAAACGTATCGAAATTGTAAATGTATGAAAGAAGATAGGTATTATGTGTTATTCTCATAATCTAAATGGTTAAATGACTAAATCTAGGTAATGGTACACTAAAAAAAAACTTTATTTAAGTGCTGAGGCCAATTAAAAAAGAGTAATTTTACGGAAAGGTTGAAGTAGTGACGAAGTAAAAGTACTTCGTCACATCATTTGGCTTAGCCTTAGTGTTTGCCCCTTCCGTAGCCGCCCCATCCGAGGCCATTACTGCCCCATCCGAGTCCATGACCAACTAAACCATAACCATCCCAACTACCGAGGCCATAACCGCCACATCCTCCGAGGCCATAACCGAACCATCAGAGACCGGCCCATCCGCCATAGCCGACGGTGCGCAGAACGGTTGCAGTGACAATGGGAGCGACGGCGTGGGTGCGGATCACGGAAATAGGGGCAACTTTGTACAGGTTAGCAGTGGAGACCGCAGTGGCAGCTAGGCCGACCCATGGGATACCATAACCTGGAAAAGAACATTCTAGTTAATATTTTCTATTAAAACCACTGTGGTAGTTAAAGTAAAGGGTAGAACTCCCGCGACCAAATGGGGGCGCACCATTGTTACGTCGCGGTGGCGCCGCAGAGGAAGAGGAGATTCGGTGTTGCGTTGCCGTCCTCCTTATCCTCTGCGGCCGCTGGGCGTTTTGGCGGCGGAGCCCAACACCTTCATCCGCCGCCAAGGGGGTTTTTTTCGTGGCCCGCCTGACCATCTGGCGGGCCAATACCCGTCGGGGGGTTGCGACGAATGCTTCGGCGATACCCAACCTATGATAAAGTCGAGGTGGTTTTTAGTGGCAACATCACATACTCCGGCTCTCATTTCCCCAAGAGTCGGAGATGCGAAGGGATTTTCCACCACGTAAAACAAAACAAAAAAGCAAAGTCCGTTGGTATATCCATTAAGCTATCACTGCCTGAAAGGGTAGAAGGCCCCTGAGAGTAAATTCATAAAAATGCCTTATGTTGTTGAACTGTACCTTTATAATTATGTTAAAAAAATAAATGTCCCAGTTCTTGTTTCAGAACAGGAATCATTAGGCTACGTCGAAAGCTGGTGGTATATTGGTGGCTATTCAGGTGGTCTGAAAACTCCGATACCAAAGTTGGCCACACACTCCTAGGACAAAACACTGCTCAACTTGAATAACCTGCATAATCTATACATACAAATATGTAAATCCAGTATGCTCGACGCACAAACACACACTTCATTTTACACTAAAGATGTTTCCATGTGTGCGTATAAATTTTCTCTCCCTAGCTCTAAATTACATTTAACATGAAAATTTTATCGTTGCCTTATTGGATTGCGTCGAATCGGTAACGTGAGAATGTGACCACGGGGGAGTATTTTCAAGATTGCGAGCGTTGCTTGCGTGGGTAGCCCAACATTACAACGCGTACGGGTTGTTAAGCGGAGTTCACACATAGGCGGGCTAGGGTGGCGGACTGGCTAAGCTAAGGAGAAACGAAGCGAGCTAAGTGGAAATTTGGTGGAGGGAAAGTAAAGAGCGTAGAAGGCACTGGATGTATCGTTCAATTAGTAAAGTCGCTTGTGTAGCTTACATATATAGTTCCCGTTGTGAAGCGATGAAGCGATCCACAGTTTATACAATGCGAGCTAATCGCAGCTTTAGTAAACCAAAAATAGAGCGTTGAAGGCTATGATAAGCCGAAATTATATGGTTAGAAATATTTCCTTCACACATTTAAGGCGCAAGCGTAGCTATGTATCCCGCCCGCCCACTGCAGGTGTGAACGTAGCCTTAATGTGGGACTTTAAGGCCAGCATGGACTTTAAAATTGAAATGTTCGAGCATCAAGGTGGTATGCGCGATAATTATCCGCTCGCACGCCGACTATTTCTTATATATTGAATACTAGCTGACCCGACGAACTTCGTACTGCCATATATGTATTATACATATAAACCATCCTGTTGAATCATTCTATCTATTAAAAAAACCGCGTTAAAATTCGTAGCGTAGTTTTAAATGTAAGCATACATCCCTATGTATGCTAACAAAGTCTGTCTTCTGTCTGTCTCTCCCTACAGACAGACAGAAGACAGACTTTGTTTTATTCTACGTGATGATGTGCTGGAATGTGTAAGGAATAGTTTGATAGACACCATGATTTAAAAACCTTACACGAGTAGGTATATAACCCATAATATCCGATCTCCGCAGTGGTGACATCCGGGCGTCTCCTCCCGGCCAATCCGGTGCAGGAACCATCCAAAACAACCATGGTCGGTTATCACCTATGGATGCAATCATGCCTAAAAATAATTCCATTTATTATTTTCTCATTTAGTACTAGATTCACAATATTTAATGAGGCATGAAAAGCTCTCAAAGGGTCGAATGTGCAAGCAAACCAAAGTGTATCCAAAATACTACTACTACTACTTTATACTTACGATATAAAACTACATACCCATCCATCGTATATTTTCCTAAAGCAAAAAACAAAAGCCCATTCTTTCCCAACGTCGCAACCCTAATACCTCTACTGAAACCTTCCGAAAGCCCATTCCTTACATATAACACGGGCTACTTTTTAAAAGCTAATTTTCTCGGTACCCCGGAATAGGCCTCCAGAGGTGTACGGCCCATAAATCTGCTCAGTTCGAATATTTACGACACAACTTCTACCTTATGTAGTTACCAACAGAACTTTCTGCGTTGAGTAAAGGATTTAAAATCATTTATTTTCGTATAGGTATAGGTAAAGAGTCGCGCCTGTTTGCAAGTGGAGTAAGTAAATATTAGCAACTTAGGGTTTCCTGTTTTTGCGGTCACAGTAAATCTGTATACTTATCTATATAAAATTCTTGCGTTACTGACTGACTGACAGACAAACTGCAGCCAAAACTATTTGGCCCTGAAATTTCTTTCGGGCAGAAATGGTTAAATTTAAATAAATGTCGGGGTTCTCTTGTATCTCTATACTATATATTATTGTTCAAAAATATATGACCGTTTACGAGACTTTTAATTTCGTTCTCGATATAAAATTCACTTACCTACAACTTTTATTCATTAGGTATTTATTCCTATGAGCTTTATATTCCTAAATAATGGAGAGTTCACATTTTAATGTGTATTTTCAACTTGCAAAATTATTGAAATAAGATTCAATTTTATGATTTTGAAGCAAGCGCCATAAATAATACGGGGCAACGACTACTTAAATGTAAACCAGATATTGCTTTTTAAATATATCTATTAGATATGAGTTGGATAATTCTTAGAATCCAAGTAAAGATTATTCGGCCTAACAAAATAAGTTAAATGCTGATTGATTTCAGCATGAATGGGCCGCCTCGACTGGGGAAGTACAAAATCGACGCAAAGTAACAGTATCAAAAATGTTGCGTTTCGTTCGGTGAGTGAGAGTACCGGAGGCCCCATCCCCTATTCCTTCTCCCTCATCCCACTTCTCTTCCCATCCCTTCTCCTAACTCAAAGGGCGGCAACGCACTTGTGACTCTTCAGGTGTTGTTTGTGTCTATGGGCGACGGTAATTGCTTACCATCAGGCGATCCGTCTGCTCGTTTGCAGCTTATGAAATAATAAAAAAATCGTGCCACCTTTATTAGCAATGGTTATCCAGACTTACATTTTCTTACATCGCCTCTACATATAGGTCTCAGGTATAGTAGTTTTTTAAGATAATTACAGCAAAAGAAATACAAAAGTTATAGTGGGTAAAAAGAAATAATATGCGATAGGTAAAGCCAATATCAGTTTAGTGGCGAAAATTATTGACAAAAATTAAAAGAACTTTGTTCAACCGAAACATCGTTCACGCGTTATTTTAAATGTAGAATGTCATTAGAATTACACATGGATGACATAAACGGTGGTAATTCGAATACATGGAAGATGTTTTTGGAATATTCGATACTTATCTATTCGTTAATACTTTATAATGATTGCTATAGGTTACTCATGTTCGGGTTTTTTAAAAGTCTGTACCTTGTATTCCGTACCAGCGCATTATTACACTTTCGCAATGTCTATCACTTTATGATGACATGAGCCAGGCCTAGATTTAATTTGGAAATTATAAGGCACTAAAAATTTACGCACATTATACATTAGAAATACGTGTATAAAACTGTAAATTAAAATGTTGAGGTAATAATATCATATACGTAAATGTGAAATCGTAACTTCATGTGTGATATCAGGGCATCACACAGTGCGACTGGCTTTTCAGAAACAGGGATTTGTAATAAATTCTTCTATTCAGCAATCTTTTTGTGACATATTAACGCGTACCGTCTAAAAATATATTTTCATCAAAACCAAAACAAATAAACAACATGTTATTTATTCTGCAGCTTTTTATCTCCTCATTTCTGTTCAAAATGCAATCTCCAACTCGAAAACAAACGTCCTTTGTCACCGTAAGCCAGTTTTCGCGCGCTACAAACGTCTCGTCCACATTGTTCAGCCATTTTCTTTTAAAGATAATTCACTAAAGGCACTGGAAAAGGGTACTCTGCCTCTTTACTTCGAACACCTGCTTCCGTTCCGTCTCTTTGAAATTGAAGTCAACGTTTATTAAAGTACCGCGTATGGGGCGAATGGAAAGATATTAAGAATGTATATGTACGGATCAGTTTTAAGAAAGGATCTTTAAGCCGGCTGCTCAAGCCATTTAGCAAATGGTTCTCCTTGTTTCAAAAATTCATAAATAATCATAAAATGCGGTTCGATATTGATTTTAATGTCAAAAAGTTTAGTGCACGAAAAAATATTTCTGCAAATTCTTTGGTCCCATAAAAAACAATACTTGTCAAAAAAACAAGTCTCACCACTCAGTTTTCCTACCGTAAAAAGTTGTGAGATCCATGTAACCAAGTCGGTTAATTAAAAATCTTTAATGTTTTAAATAAATAGGCCATTCGGCCATCGCATGAAAACACAATATATCTCATACTAGACGTCGCCAGCGGCTTCGCCCGCGTCAATTATGCATATACTTGAACTTTCCTCTTGAATCATTCTATCTATTAAAAAAAACCGCATTTAAATCCGTTGCGTAGTTTTTAAACGCTGCTACACACAGTGCCGCCGGCCAAGCCGCGTACGCCCGCCGGCATACGGAGCCGCCGGTCTGGCCGCACGAATGAGCCGCCGGCATGGCCTCGTGGGTAGGCCCCGGCCGGCCGCGGGTTGCAACTTGCTACTTGTGTGCGGTCGTCCTATTAGGGTTGCCAACCATACTTTATAATAAAGTATCCTACTTTATTTTTGGCAATTACACTATACTTTTGTATATTAATAAAGTATATGAAAATACTTTATTTCCAACCCTTACTGTGACGTGTAAAACAATCATCACATTGGGTGGGATCTGTAATAATAATAATAACGTTTATTGGAACTTAAAAACACAATACAAATAAAATAATATACGATGGTAACTGCTAAAGTATTAAACTGTGTCGCAGCTACCAACGCCCTCTCTTGGTAATACAATAGTTCCTGACATGAATGAGCTAAGACATAAAATTATTATGAAATAACATTTTACATTAAACATAAAACATAAAATACATGCTAAAAAGTACACATTTGTGTGTGTGTGTGTGTGTGTGTGTGCGTCTGTGTATTTGTGTGTGTGTGTGTCTGTGTATTTGTGTGTGTGTATGTGTGCGCGTGTGTGTGTGTGTATGTGGGTGTGTTATACTTCAACTATACGTTCCGTAGTGTCATAATCAAGGGATTGAAGCCAAACCTGCAGCTTCTCCTTTAGATTGTGGCGGTTGAGTGGATATATATTTAAGAGTCTGTTTATCTTATTATACAGTTTACTCGAAATGTAACTGAAGTGCTGACGAGCAGTTGTATATTTACGTGTCAGTGTTACACAAACTCTGTCACTACGGCGCCTTGTTCTGTAGACACTTGGATCATAGACTAGCTGGCTATGTTTACGAACTATCGTGCGAAGGATAAATAGCTGTCTGACAGTAAGGACACCACAAATCGAGTACAGGGGTGTCGTATGGAACCGAGTTGGTTTTCTCGCCAATACCTTAAGAACAGCTCTTTGTCCACGTTCGAGCCGTAGGAGTAAGGTCTTATTGGCTCCGCCCCAAACCGTTACACAGTAACCGAGTATGGACTGGGCAAGAGCATGATAAATAGATATTAGGGTGTTAAAATCCACAACAGTTCTGAGTCTCTTAAAAACAAACATTAGCTTTCTTAGCCGTGTTACAACATAACCAATTTGTTGTTTCCACGTTAAATTACTATCTACAATAACGCCAAGGTATCTAATTGACTCCACACATTCCAACTGAAGACAGCCACAGTTTGCGTTAGGAATGGAGCAAGAGTGAGCACAAATCTGTATGGGAGTTTGTGGTTGGCTAGTCTTTGTTGGAGAAAAGGCAATGAATTTGGTCTTATTAATGTTCAAGGTTAACAGATTATCTGCCAACCACTTCATGACCAAGCTCAAAACTAATTCCGAATTTGTACGGGCCTCCTTCCAATTTCTACCGTGAATAATAAGAGCTGTGTCATCTGCATATGTTATTATGTTGCAGTTAGGGAGTGATAATTGACACAGCTCGTACACATAGATTAAGAACAGTGTAGGCCCAAGCACACTGCCTTGTGGAATACCAAAAGTAAGAGTTTCCTCTTCGCTGAAATAGTTTTGCAGCTTCACTACTTGTTTTCTGTCAGCAAGATAGCTCCTGAACAGGTCCAGGGTCTTGCCACGAATCCCTATGCCTTCAAGCTTGGAAATAAGTATGGGGACAGAGACAGTGTCAAATGCCTTAGATAGGTCCAAAAATATGCCAATAGTTTTGAGCTTTTTTTCAAAATTGTTGCAAATAATATCAGTTAGTTCTAATACAGCATCTTCAGTGGATGTACCGCTCCTGAAACCAAATTGGTTATTAGCCAAAATATTAAATTGTGTTAGGTAATTGGTAAGTCTCGTGTTAATTAACTTTTCTAGTATTTTTGATAAGGTGGAGAGAACCGATATAGGTCTATAATTTATGACACTGTCTCTGTCACCAGACTTATAAATAGGGTGTACAAGGGCAGACTTGAATACATCCGGGAAGACACCTGTTTCGAAACACTGATTAAAAATTGATACAAGCACCGGTGCAATGCTAAGTCTAGCAGCCTTGACAATGGAATTAGTGATACCATCAAACCCGACAGCACAGTTATCCTTAAGGCCAGAAATTATATTTAAAACTTCATTGATGTCTACACTGAGAAGTGCCATTGAGTGTGGTGTCGATTGGTTCTTGTGAGACGGAGGAATTGAATTCTGATGCAGACCAGATTTGCAGATTCTGCAAGCCAAAAGTCTGCCTACGTTAGCGAAATAATTGTTTATTTTATTTACAGATTCAATAGGCTGCTTACATATTTTCAGTAGGTCTGAGGATGATGATTTATTCTGAGCCATATGTGCGACATCTTTAATCAACCTCCACGTAGCTCTAGGATTGGTTCTAAGCCTTTGGAACTCGGCACGTTCGTATTCTCGTTTGATCTTTTTAAGAAGATTGTTACAAAAGTTGCGGTACCGATAGAATATCAATTTATGCGAGTCCATGTCAGGAAACTTTTTGTGCGTTTTAAATAATTTGTCTTTGTGTCTTATGCATCTCAGCAGGCCAGGAGTAATCCAAGGCTTAATAATACGCCTTCTACTTGGAATGCGTGTAGCCAGGGAGTGTGATGCTATAGCTGTGGACATTATCGACACTAGTGAATTTGCAGCCAAATTAGGTGTTTGTGTGTCCATTAAAACACTTAAATCTGTATTTTTTATACACTCGACTACCGCCGGCACATCTACTTTTATACTAAAATTGCTACGTTGAAATTTTGATTTGATCTTAGTGTTGCAAAAAACAATAATAGGGGCATGATCTGTCATATAAGAGTCTAATACCAATGTGGTAGCTATGGTTGGTGAGCGTAGAATCACATGATCAAGACAGCTAGAGAACCTGGTTGGAAGGTAATGAGAAGGCAGCATTGCATGGGAAGCCACGAGATTAAGATATTCGTCCACAAAAGCCTCACTGTTGTCCGGTATAATATTTATGTTAAGATCGCCAATTATAGCGGCGGTCTGAAAGTTTGACAAGGTTCCCAATACATTGTCAAGACTGCTTAGGAACTGAGTCAAATCTCGATATGACGGTGAGCGATATAAGGCGACGAAAGCCGCTTTATTAGGAAATTTAATAACAACGCAATTCGCATCATTAAAATCGGGTATCTCTACAATGGGAGTGAGGGTATCTCTAATATAAATAGCCACACCATCATTTTGATTCTTGAAAGATGAGCAATAAGATAAGGAAGGGATATTAGGACATTTGCTCAGCCAACATTCTGTCAAAATAATGATGTCAGGTGAGTATGTTAAACGGCTCAAAAATAGTACCATAGTATCAAAATTGCAACCAAGACTACGAATATTTGTGTGTAATATTTTAAGGTCATGCAGGGTGCTATCAAAATATGTGCCACTATTTTCTGGCGCACAATTATAGCACTTGGAGACAGAGAATTCCTCAATTTCGTTGCTAATCGTTGCAAAGTCATTCATCATACAATAATAGAATAGACAAGTCAAAACCGGAACCGTTATTATGGTAAAAAACCGGAAAAGAAGCCAACATCATTCTAATCAATAAGTAATATATCAATTGAAACACAATTTGCGTTGCCAGAAATACCGAGCCTATATTATTACAAAAGTAATTAACATTTCGGTGGTTGTTGATATATGTGAAATATAACGTTGTGTAGTTGAGTGTACGGATGAGCGTATGTATAGTGTGTGGTGAGTGGAGAATGGTGATGGTAGGATAATAAGTTACAGATTCAAAAAATAACCAAATCTTAATATTAACATGCACGTAATTATGACAAACAGAAAAATGAGAAGAGTAAGGTGATGATAATATAACAATGTAGGTGACGCAAACAATATAGTGTCCTAGTCACGCTGTTTTAACACTCTCACCGCCATACGGTCCGCCGGCGGTACGTATCTTTTCGAGTAAGGTGCGCCATCTATGTGTTGCACTGACTGAGTCAGCAGGCCGTACGGGCCGCCGGCGCACCGTACGTTTCGCGCCAAAATCACAGATTTTTCACCGCGGCCTGCACGGGTAGGCAAAGTTGCGGATGCCGGCAGACCGCACGGCCTGCGACACTGGAAAAAAATATATTTGGGTGGCGGTGAGAGTGGTAAACACGCGGGCAAGATCCGCCTCAGATTTGATATGGAAATGAGGGCTACCAGATTTTTCTCGCACGAAGATTTTTCCATGAGACACCCAACAAAAGTCGTACTGGTTAGATTTGGCTGCATCACGAGCCAGAAAAAATAGTCTTTTATTTTTAGCTGATAAATTTTCAGAGATAAAGATACGTTGAACAGGGCCGCTTATTTTCAAGTGTTCAGTTGTCAGTTTGTTCTTGTTTTTATTATAGTAACGAAACTTGAGTAAAAAATCTTCCTTTTGTAGTACGGTTGTAAAATCGACAATAATTGGTCTGCAAGCCGGGTCCTTGGTTTTTATGCGAAACAGGTCTTTCACATCACTCCGCTGTATTGGCATATCAAGTATGTTACCAATGTTGTTAACGGTGCTTAGTAAGCCAGCTTTGGTCTCTGATTGAACACAGGGCACATTTCTGATCTCAACGCATGTTGATCTTGCGCTCTGTTCTATTCTTTCAATCTTGGTTTCAAGTTCATTAATATACGACAGATTTTCTTTCCGCTCAGCCTCTAAGAACTGTACCTGATTTTTAAGCTCGTCATGTTGTTTAGATAGATAATCAAGGGAATCCTGAATGCCGTTCACAGCGGACATAAGCTTTTCATATTTTTCATTTTGTTGTAGTTTAAATTCATTGAACATTTCTTTCACCTCGGTCATAAACGCTGACAGTATGCCTTCCTCATGTTGTCCCAATCGTTTGCGCTTTACGTTTCTTATCGTTGTATTTGAGGGCGTATCAACAGAAGGGGATTCTGCCCCTGTCGTTAAGTTAGGTTCTGATGAACTAAGTGGTGTGCTAAACGCCTGATCAAGAGTGGCAGGCAATGCAATAGACTTTTTTGACGGTGGCGTATGTTTGAGCGGCATCTTTAAGAAGAGTTTATGACAAGTATCAGGAAGTCAGTAGTTCCAGACAGCTGAAGTAACTATGATAGCAAATGTGTACTGGTGGCGATGGAAGAGTTGGTATAAAAAGTCCTTTCCGTCCAATATTAGTCGACTTCCGATAAACAATAACTATATCCTTTACTCACAGATAGGCGTGTCGTTGTTTATCCTTGTAGCTCACGAAGCTGCTTACTGCGCCGCACACACAGAAATTATAAGTGGTTATTGCTTCTGCAGTGTTTGTGATTTATTTATTATACGAAAATGTATAATTCGTAAAACTTAATTCTTGATTCTATTTCTGGTAACACTTGTAGTTGGTGATAGCTCTTTTTTTAATCCTGCAGTGGTAACACTGTAAAAAGTAGTAACTTTCAAAATCGGAGGGTAGCAACACTGTTTTTCAGATTTCTGTCCTGTGATTGGCCGTTTGGTCTATAGTTTATGACAGTTTGCGTGTCAAACGAACTTCACTTTGCACTTGTTTTGACGTTAACTTTTCTCGTTTATTTATTCACATGCTAGCACTGTTTATGTTTATAATGTTTGTTTAATTAGCTTTATAAGTGAGTCCTGATTTGAATTTTTTTTTTCACATTTATAACGAGAGATGTGTTACTATTAGGTTACAAAAACAATTTTAATTTCAAGAGCACTTGGTAACACGTCTGTTTACATTTGGTACCGGAACCGGAGGAAAACAAAACACTAATTATGATTACTTATCTATACCTATATCGTTACACATAAGTTAAATAGATGATGGAAATTATTGAGACTTAAGAGATCTTAAAGAAATTCACCACTGATGGTAAAGATTTTTTACAGAAAAAGGCAATTGGCAGTAGTATAGACTCACGCCTGTATCTCCAAAGGGATAGGCAGAGGTGTAATATTACACCCACATTTCGCCATGAATTTTTAGGTCCCACGTAATAGGGGGCGAGCCTATTGGCGTTACCGGGCACATCACCAGACTCCGTGCTGCTACTGAGAATTCGGAAAACCCAGTAACACTTTTGCCCAACCCGGGAATCGAACCCGGGACCTCCGATCAGCAGTCGCATACGCTATCCACTGAACCACGGAGGCAATTTATACTTAAAATCATCCGTCTCCGTCCCCGGCACTTCAGATGAATCCAAAGTGGCGAGAAGAAAGAAATAGAACGTCAATAATTAACGTAATTAAAAACTAATTGTTTACTTATTTATACATTTTTATTGTCAAACAAGCTATGAAACATTTAAAGATAGAAAAAATAAAAAAATGTTAGTTTATTTTTGGCCTATTCGAACAATTTTACACTTTATTTTTCGCAAAAATAAGTTAGCAACCCTACGTTCTGTACATCTGGAATGATGCCCGGCGGCTTTCTGCGGCCAATGCCGGCGGCACCGACGCCCGCCAAAAGCCGGCGGCACTGTGTGTAGCAGCCATAAGATTTAAGCATACATAGGAACAGACAGACAGAAGACAGACTTTGTTTTATACTATGTAGTGAAGTAATATATTAAAAACATACATATATAAATTAGATTGTTTAGTGCGATTGCCAAGTCAATCTATTTATTTAAAGATTTTTAATTAACCGACTTAGTCTTACATAGTCTCACAACTTTTTACGGTAGGAGAGCTGAGTGGTGAGACTTGTTTTTTTGACAACTATTGGTTTTTATGGGATCCCATTTCTTTTTGTAGATAGTTCTACTTTTTTTCCTCTTCGGTACCTTCTACTTCTTGTACACCAACAACGAATTATCTTAATTAAAGCCTTAACTGCAAATGTAATCTTGTAATCCTATATATTTACTAAAGGAAGCCAGCAGCTACGCGTGCATTTTTTTTTAATTTACCCGTTTTGGCCGATCCCGTGGAATTTCGAGAAATCCCTTCTTAGTGCACCCCTACGGTCACCAAGGAGCATACATGCTAAATTTCAGCTTCATGTGCCCAATTGTTTCGGCTGTAGCGTGTCTGTCAGTCAGTAAGTAACGCAAGGATTTTATATATTAAGAAGATATGGGATTACAAAGTTGTTTATGCAGTTGATGTATCCCAAAAACTGGACCGATATTTTAAAATATTTTAGTTTTCCTTGATTCATACACTAAACACTAATTGTATTCTAAATTTGAAACTTCTGTGTCTGCTAGAAGTGCCTTAGACTATTGATGATCGGTCAGTAAGTGACAAAATTAAGAAATTTTGACTCGTTATAATTCTTAAACTCCTGGTTCAAATTGAATGAAATTTGAAATTTAACATTTTCATACTAAAACAACAACAATATCTGCTTGGTTACTGAAAAGTCAGGCTTCGTTGTTTTGTCAACAACGAAGTTATATGGAGTCGAAAATGGCCTGAACTACTTTAAGAAATCGATGGTACGAGTACGACCGCCGGCCGTGCTGCTTTTTTGCTCGACTTGGCGGAGGCACTGCCGTGCCCCCCGATATATATATATTTATGGTAACAGGTTCTATTCGATGTGGGGTCGGACTCAATAGCAAGGTATAATACGAACCAGTTAGGTATAAAAGTTATTATCATAATCATAATTAAGAATAATTATTATCATCGGCTGTCCTTACAATATCTCGAAACACAAAAAAAATTAGAACATCATCAAAAAAGTAAACAAATTCTTAAAAACATGAATTTTTAATGTAAAATATGTAAGGTAGCAACCACAATCCTCGTCACTGTCACAACACCACTCAACATCCACTTTTCCTCATTTGTCGTAAAACATCTTATATTTCTTGAAGCACGAATAATATTTTTGAAATCGCCGCATTTTCTTGGAGTGTGATTATGACACTTAAGCTTCACTCGTGTTCATACTTAAGTATTTGAAATTATTTGTGGTTTACTAATATTTTATAATTAATTTTGTGTCCACTTGGACTGTGTTTTGTGTTTTTTTTCGTGGCATATTATCTTTAAAAGCAAATGAAAATTACTAATGACGGGCTTGAGTTGAAATAATTATCACAGGGTCATGGAAAGATATCCGGTACATAATAATATCATGTATACCAATAGACACTTAATAAATTAACTGAAAAATAAGGACGTCTTGGGCGGCATCAACAACTCTTTAAACATTTATGAAAAAGCCGGTAACAACCATATTGTAGGTTAATTATCAAATTGTTCCTTCTAAAAGAACATAACATAATAACTTCACTACTTTATCCCTGAAGGGGTAGACAGCGGTGTATTACACACCCACATTTCGCTAGTTATGTTCCGGTCCCAATGTAATAGAGGGCGAGCCTAATGCCATCTACCGGGAACATTATTAAGAGAGCGATAATTATTTTTTTTAATGCACACATAACTTCGAAAAGTCAGAGATATGTGCCCGGGGTACCTGGGGAACCCAAGACCATAGTCTCGGCAGTCCGACACGTTTACCACTGGTCTATCGCCGCTTTTTAAAAGAAGTACGTAAGAACAAGTAACTAATAATCTGAAATTCTGTGAAATTACATTTACTGGTCAAAATATTCTAAGCAGATTTTCTTCTTAAGGAGCTACCGAAAATAATTGGATACTTTAGGTCACAATAAATATTGTCTCTATAGTATGAGATTACCAGTCCCGTTGCCTGGAGACGGAAGGACGGAAACGGGGGAAATATGGGAAAGTACAGTAATGATTTTAAAAGCACGTGACGTCTTTTTGCAAAGCAAACTCAACATTTACCTCTATTCCTTATTTTTAATTCTCTCTTTAAAACAGTTAAAACATCACATCAGGATATTAAACATTATCAAAGATACCTACCTAAATGAAGGTAAAATAAAGATAAATTAACTAAATTTAATGAAATTTAACTAGGCAATTTCAGAAATTACATTTTGCTAATGTGTAAATGTAATATACTGCAGCTGAAATCGGAACGTTATACAAACAACATAATTCACACATATAAACTTTCTAATTAATTGGAGTTACAGCAACGGGAGATTTACAAAACAGTTCGTACTAAAACGGTTATTCCGCTTTTGCGAGCTGTCAGAGTTATGCAACTAGGTTAGTAAGTTTGTGGCAGATACATGTTCTTTTCCGCCTTTATTGGCTGCTAGTTTTGGTAGTAATGAACTGACTCGTTGAACTGTCGATCGCTATCTACTGCAATTTGACACCGGCAATTGGAGCGAACACCTTACTTCGCGAGCTCGGGTTTGATGACGTCGTGTTCGAAATTTGATTGATATTTTCTACTTCTAAATTCAGATGAATAGGGAGGTGAGGCCAGAGAGGTTGGACGTTTAGACTAGAGAGAACATGCTCGCCATATTTCCTTATACCGAACGTGCAACACGTAATGTCAGTTGGTCTTAGTTGGTTAATCATAACGTCAAATTACGCGTCTCATTTAAAGAGGCATAGTCTCCTTACAGACTCATATCTTTGACTGCATTCTTTAAATAGCCGTGCTGTAAATCCTATTATTAAGGAGTTATGTGATTTGACAGTGAAAGGAGATATCGATGTTTTTTGAATGAGGGATAAATACGGAAACAAACTATCGGACATGAATGTAAAACTGAATCGTACCCGCAAGCTTCGGCGTGGCAGTCGGTTGCACTCACGCCAACTGGGTTGTCAAAGTAGTTCACTGCTGTACTAATATTTACATAAAGGCGAATCATTTGTGCTGGCGGATTACAAATCGGATTACCTACAGCTCTAAAAAAATCGACCAGTGTCCAACGTAAGTGATAGCAAGCAACGTGATATGATGCGATGCATACAAATTGCCAAAGCCTGCCGCATTAGCCAATCTGGTATAATTCGTACAATACATAATCTAAGTGACAGTTTCTTAGCATCTCATCGCAACGCATCGCTCATTCGTTTATGAATACTTTTTGTCAATAGATTTTATGGCTAAAATTAACAATTAAACACGTGAAATTTTTTAGTACTGTCTGTCTGGCAAGTCTTTGCAAAGCACTGTCCGGCGTCGACAGCAAAAACTACAATTTCAATATTTTAGTTGTTGTTTACTTCTACGGTTTAAATATATCGACACATACTAAAGTTAGACATAAACCAAAAATATTTATCGATAAATCATCACTGTTACGAACAACACTCGGTTTCCTAACTCTATGTTTTGTCTACTGTTTGCCTACCACGACGCTGCTATAAGAGCGTGCTGCTAAACCTATCGACAGCTCTTTCTATCATACTGCATGTGCCATTAGAAAGAAGATATCAAACATAGCAACCGCTGTTGTTATTTATTGTTACTTCTATGACTTAAGGTTATATTTCTTTGGGTGAGGCACTAACTCGAAGGGGCATTCGATTTTATATTAAGTTTCTGACATTATTTATATGCTGTAAACATATTTTTAAAGTCCACGCAAACCAATGTGTTTGACATTTTTTCGACAGAATGCTTAGGGACAATGGCAGTTTGGTTACTACACTGGCTTGTAATGCCACCCGTGTGATTTGGAGAATATTGTATTCTGTAACATACAGTTTTATATAAATTATCCACTACGAACCAATATGAAAATCAGTATTATTCCTATCTATAAATTGGTTAATAATTAAATTATCTTCATAAATATTAAAGAAGTTGATATGCTGTAATCATGATGCTTCAATTAAATTTAATAAATGATCGTGTTCAGGAACCATTAAAATGAAATTTCAGGATGAAAATTGCTTATAAAACAGGATATTTGAGGTCACTTTATTACTGATTGTATTTAATACTTTTTATACACACTTTATACAAAATGAATGATATAAAATTAAATATTAATGAATTCGCTGTAATAGCTTTAGCACTGACAATGAAGTTGATTTAAATGATAAATGATGTTATCATAAAAGGCTTTTTGTTTTCCCTTTTCTGTCAGTAACAAGTGGTAAAATTTTATTCGGAATTTTAGGAGATGTCGTCAGTAGCTAAATTTTGACGATAATTCTTGGTAGAATAGCTATACCCGAGGGTATAGCTATTCTACCAAGAATTATCGTCAAAATTTAGCAAACAATATCATGTATAGCGATGATACATTGAAATCTCACGTGATAAAAACACAAGCAAGAAAAGTACCGTTTATAATATCGATACTATAACACGATCAAAGTACGTCATAAAGCTCAGAGACGTCCAAATCTGAACGTACCGTAAAGTTTCCATTACACAAAATCACAGTGAAAACGTCTCTCAAAAACTTGGCGCCCAAACTGGGACTCAGCTGACGCCGCACTGTGAAATTTCGAAACTACACAATCTGCAGGTGAACTTTTAGAATTTCATTAAGTGGAGGAATATGATAGGCGAATATCTCGCAGATAGTTGCCGATGTCTGGAGAGGAGTGCGGGGGAGGGTTTTAATTGCTTTTTCAATTAACGCCGGGTGAGGGCCTCTTGGGATCCTATTCGTGAAGGCGTAATGGACTGCTCAAAGATTTAAAAAGCAGATGAGACAGTTTATGGAATAGAAGAGTGCCTCTTTTACCTAAATTTGGTAATGAAGATATCATTTGATTATACTTTAAAGTAATAACTAATTACCAAAAAGAAGTTAATGCCTCTTTGAAGCCAGAGTAACTTACCTACATGTAATTGTAAGGCAAGTAATATGTGTTAAAATGAGGAAAGTTCCTGATAAAAGTTACGACTGCAGTTATTCTGCTTATGTTAGAATTATCTTAAAAATATTAAATGACATGCATCCCATGCATATAAAAACAAACATAATATAATTATATATTCTACTCTATTGCCTCCGCTCAGAGTGTGATGGGTTCGCTGTAAAAGTGTGATGATTCTTCGTTCCTTTACAGATATAACTTTTCATTACTAGAGTAATTCCGTAGTTTACTAGATCATCATCATTGTATAAAATAATTTCCCTTCCACGGACTGCGAAGCAGTCAATTGATTTACCACTTTTCGTTCATATACCTTAATGCCTGTCGTCAGTTCTGCAACATACTTAATCTTGATCAAGTCGTGCAGCGACACTCAAACGTTCATAATTCCATTTGCGAGTGAGTCGCGAGTACGTCTGACACTGCTCTCAGACCGCTGAGACCTGCTCTAAGTACACTGTAGACTTTGTGAACACTGATTTAACACTTATAGCACAGAGACGCGACGAAAGGATATTTTTACATTTCTCTGTTATTTGAGTTCCACTTGCTAGACTAGAGAGAAGAAGTAAGCAGTATAATTATTACAATAATTTTATTTTACTCGCTGTGCTTGCATTCTAAATGAAATGAAAGGAACGATGCGCTGCATTTACTTACATGTGCAAATTGGATATGTTATGATATAAATATTTCAGATACATGCGCACAAAGTCTGTTATAAATTTTGATATAAGCGAGCTTATTCTCGTAAAAATACTTCGGATAAGGTCGACATAGAGTCAAAACTTGAGAAAAAGTATCCAGTAATCAAAATTAAAGTAATCAAAGGCTGTACGATGAACCTAATCAGATTCAGAATAAAGATATACTAGTACTTAAAATATATTTTATAGATTCAGAATAAAGAAGGTGGCACATGAACAGGCCTCAAATATTACAATTATTAGTTTACTTGATGAAAACTTTGATAGTATATTTACGAATTAAAGGCTCTGAAAAAAATAATGTTTATAAAGAAAAGTAGAAAGTTACGTACTTCCATTTAATAAGGTATACCTATAATGACTTTGAGTTTTCCACCGATACGTAACGTTGATCGGTAAAGTTTATCAATTTTGTAGGATTTTCTCTGAGGATTTTCTTTTACATATGGGAAAACAATGTTCTCAAACAGGATTACAAAAATCCGTATCATTAAAAAAGAGTAGCACAAGATTGCAACTGTTGTGATCTTTAACAAGACGAAATTACTTTTCTGGACCGACGAGCCGGTTAAGATCGCGGGAAGCGGTTGGATGCGGGCGGCTCTGAAGATCTGTCTGTTTCGAGAACGTTGGCCCATGTCCAGCAGTGGATGTCTCTACGCTAAGATGATGAAGTTCTCGAAGGTTTCGTTATGGAAAATATCAATTTCTTTTTAAGATTATTTTTAAGTCTGATCTTTAGCTTTTACTCTACTCTATCACCTGTTTAGTCAGGTTCAGCAAGATGATGAGTTTTGATTCTCATGAAGTCTCGGAAAAGAGGGTCTAGAAGTATATTGAAGAATAAAAAATAAATTTATATTAAAGAAGTTGTTCAAGATTCTATCAAATCCAACCTACTTGTATTTAATCTACTACACCACCCACATATTACATGCCTCGTAATTCCACATCCATCAAACATCCTTTTACGTGGCTTAACATGTAAACAAGGTTCCTCATTCACATGATAATAATGTGATCCGATAGACGTACTTGTTTAATACCGACCTACAACTGAAATGTTTCGAGATAACCCAGTTTCTAATGTTACGAACGTGTGCGTTGAACGTGTGTGGAATATTAAACGTGGGCTTAAGATAATTCCGTCGGTGAGGGACATTCTTTTCTTTTATTAGTTGCGCTTGCATTGTCTGGAAAAGAAAATAGAGCTTCTACTACCTATGCGATGAAAATACAGTCACCTTATTTAACATGGTTTTCGAATTCGCTCGCTTTATTATTTGACTAGAGTTTCTGCCGTATCCCGTGGGAATTTCAGGAAATCCCATCTTAGTGCACCCCTACGGTCCCCAAATTTCAGCACCCAGTAGTTTCGGGTGGGCGTTGCCGGTCAGTCATTCATTAACACAAGATTAGGATATAAGTAAACTTTCTGGTGTGATTTTTTTCAGAATATTTAGGTTTTGGATAAAGCAGGGTTCCTGAGGTAAAAGAAATCAGTTGAATTGAGAACCTCCGCCTTTTTTTGAATTCGGTTAGAAATATCAGCTTATTCGTTCGCCGATCACGAGGTGTCGGTAAGTTAGCGACTATTAGCGACAAATTCGCGAGAGCCGAAGTTCGATCTAATCCCACTAACTTTAATAGCTGTTGCTAGGCGCGCATTAGCCCGACATTTCAAACTTGAATGAGCAGTCGTTTTAGAACTTGTACTTGGTAACTTTTATCGTGATCAGCAGAATTTTGATTGTATTTTTTTTGTTATTGGTTGTGCCAATAGTTACCAATGTGTATTGTGATAATTGATATGTGTTTCCAACGTAATACATGTGAATACGTATTAATCATAATAATAGTGCGTAGGTAAAACTATAATAATGCATAGACGATTACTGTTACAATAGGTGGAGAGCTTTTAGATCTTAGAAAAGATGTCATAAATAAAATTTTCATAATACAACAAAGTCCTTTTTTTCTGTGTGAGTGTGGGACCAGCTCGGGGGTCGGAGTTTTTAGACTACCCAAAGGCCTTTGACATGGCCTAACTATGATTGCCCCGCGACAAGAACCGGGACCGATAGATTCATGTGCCTCCGAAGCACGGTAGCCCTCTGATGTAAATGCCACACGCGATCTCCAATCAAAGAGGATAATTTGGATTCAACATTTTGTTTAATACAGAAAACGTTGTGTTCGGAACCATGAAAGCTAGTTTAAATAAATTTTGAATTTTATACATCATGTAACGGCTGCACCAAACAACCCAAATATCAGCTAATTAAAAAGTAACCTAAAGTTAATTAAAACAGTAAAAACATGCACACTAATAAACGTTTGCTACCGAATAACAAAATCTTAGCAAATAGGTATAATTGCACTTAGCACAGTTAATCAGCAATCAGTTTACAAAACTGGTTGAACACATTAATTGCAGCCAGTGAACCGTTCACTGGTGAGGCGCGGATTAGAAACTATCGCTTATAATGTTACTATCATATTTAGCAAGCATATTGAGAAATTGTATAGGTGGTAGATGGGTTCCGTGCCCAGCAGTGGGACAATGTCACAGGGCTAATCTATACATCTTATAAAATAAATTCCCCGCCGCGTTGGTGTGTATGAAAGCGATAAAAGAAAACACCGAACGGTTTTATGTACAGTTTTCACCAATAGATAGTGTTATGCCTGAGAAAAGCTTAGGTGCATAATTTGCGTGGGCGGAGCCGCAGGCGAAGTGTAGGTATTATACAGGGTGTTACAAGACCCATCACCAAGCCGAAGTGTACTCATTTTGGACATCATGCCAAGTCATACTAAGCAAAAATAAAACCTGGGAAGCGATATTTTTTTTAGGAGACACATTTTCAATCCGCATTTAAAAGATCGTGCGTGCAATTTTCGAAATAATTACTTATCCATGGGTACATTAGACATTTATAGAACAGATTGGCGGGGTAAATGCAATGATTTTGTACTTAATTACAAAAATTGTATGGTAACTTTCAGCCTCAATACCTCGTGAACCAGTTATTTCCCAGGTATGGTGCATGAAGTAAAACATTTTCGTAATGATTGGTTCAATATGGGGTTTCAGTTTTCGTTAAAAGTCTTTTACACCCCGTATATATTTAATACCAGGGATGACCTATCCTAAAATGCATTACATTTGACTCCGACTCATACGAGTAAGTTACGGACCAACTATTCGTGAATAGGTGGTAACATATGCGCCAAATTCCATCTTCTACCTATGTATAAGCGAAGGGATATTGCTGATATTACATACTTACTAAATGTTTTGTCTAATTCTATTAATAGCTCAGCATTGTTGTCTGTGGTAGGTTTCAATGTACCAGTAAAATCATCACGTCATCATACTCCACTACACTTACCACTCGTACCTACAAACTACCGGCAGGATAGCTTTATGTGGCGCGCAGGCAAGGCACTTAACGCAGCGAGTAAGTTGCATGATTTCGACATCTTTGTCGCGAGTCCGGCGACGATGAGACAGATGCTAGGCAGAGATTTTTTTTGAACTACGTAGATGTTTAGTTAGATAATTATATTTTTCTTTTACTGTTACTTTCAATGCACATGGTTTATGTATAGCAAATTGTTTCTAACCGTGAGGACCTTTAATTGGCCACGTGTCATAAATACCAATGTTATCCAATTTTTATAAGGCCGTTGGTCTTCTTATAATTTCTTTTTTTTTTATAGACTCACGCCTGTATCCCCGAAGGGGTAAGCAGAGGCGTAATATAACACCCACATTTCGCTATGAATTTTTAGGTCCCACGTAATAGGGGGCGAGCCTATTGCCGTTACCGAGCACATCACCAGACTCCGTGCTGCTACTGAGAATTCGGAAAAACCCAATAACACTCACACATCGAGCATAGTACCCTCTTAAGAAAATTGTACGCATATGGTATCAGAGGCAACGTGTATGAACTCGTAAAATCATATCTCTCAAATAGACAACAATACACAGAGATTCGTCAGTTAAACCCACAATCAATGATTGAAGAAATTTATACATCTGAACCTGGAACAACTCAATTTGGTGTCCCACAAGGTAGTATTTTGGGCCCCTTGTTCTTTCTAGTTTATATTAATGACATGCCTTCAATAATAAAACACGACATCACATTATTTGCTGATGATAGCACGGTACTATTCAACAATTATAATACAATTAATTTAGAACTTGACATCAATCAATCCTTATTTAAAATTATAGACTGGCTTAATATGAATAATTTAATGATCAACATCGACAAAACAAAAATAATGAATTTTAAAATACGTGCAAATCGCACGCCTCACTTAAAAATCCGATATATTGATAGTGACATAGAAGAAACTGAAGTAACAAAATTTTTAGGAGTACATATCGATAACAAAATCAATTGGAAATCACATGTTGACTTTGTGTGTAAAAGACTAAGCCAGTTTTCACAGGCCCTGAATCGGTTAAGAAAAATATCAAATAAAGAAACACTTTTGACAGCATACCATGGCTACGTTAGTTCAACCCTAAGGTTCGGCGTAATATTTTGGGGTAATAGTACAGATAAAGGCCAGGCATTTATAGCACAGAAACGCTGTATACGGGCTATGTTTAATCTGCACCAAACCGACTCGTGTGTACCATATTTTAAAGAATTTAAAATCTTACCTTTGCCAAGTCACATTTTGGAAGTTGCTTTATTTGTAAAAAATAATTCTGAGCTATTTGACTTTCGAAAACGTGTAAGACATGAGGATAAACTATACGTAGTCGCTTCTAAGACACATTTTATGCACGAAAGTATATTCTGTACAGCTCCATGCATATTCAACAATATTCCGAAAGAAATTAGAATGATAACAAACATAAAAACATTTAAAAATAAACTACATGACTTGCTAATAAACAAATGTTATTATACAGTAACAGAGTACCTATCTGACAAATCTCTACTCAGTTACTCTGTGCCGTAGTCATGATGTGTTCAGTATTATCTACTTTTATATGAATTATTATTATTGCCTGTATACAATTTTGTGACACTTTTATCCGTATTTCAAAATGCATGTACCTACGCCATTTATTGCAACCATTGTATGCCCAATGGGCGGGACATAGCTGAACTAGAATTATTGAAACTATAACATCTGTATTATGTACCAACCTATGATCCACAATAAAGATTATTATTATTATTAAAAACACTTTTGCCCGACCCGGGAATCGAACCCGGGTACTCCGATCAGCAGTCGCATACGCTATCCACTTAAATAAATAAATAAACATGTTAACAGGAGTGCAATTTGCTTAAGTAAGATAAACGTGTTGAAATTGTAAATACATACATACATAGACTCACGCCTGTTTCCCAGAGGGGTAGGCAGAGACTACGGAGCGCCATTTGCAACGATCTTGACATATCTCTCTTGCTTCATTCACTCCCATCAGATTCCTCATGCATGCTCTTCTGTTCAGGGTGCTTCTAACCTGTCCTGTTTTTAGGATGTCTCCAATCTGGTCAGAGATCGTCCTCCTAGGTCTTCCCCTTCATCCTGTCCCTTCCACACTTGCCTTATATATCTGCTTGGTCAGTCTTTCGTCATCCATCCATCTTCTTTTACCCCACAACACTCTCTTATCACACAATTCTTTACTCTGTCAGTCAAAGAAACACCACACATACTTCGCAGTGCTCTCATTTCTACAGCATTTATTCTACTTTCAAGACTCTTCTGCCATACCCAACTATCACTACCATACATATGAGGAGGTACTAACACCCCTCTATGAACAGCCAAACGTGCCTTTTTAGACACGTTTTGGCTATTCATAAACGCCTTCAGAGCTCCATTCACTCTATTACCTGCATTAACTCTTCTTTCAATATCTTCTACATTCTTACCATCTCTTGTAAACAGCGTACCTAAATATACAAACTCATACTTGATACTTGATACTTGATGGCACGGGCTGTTTCCGCAACTCCACGTCTTGGCGTGTATTTTGCGTGCAGGTGGGAATGGTGTCTTCATTCGAGCCACCCCAGCTCTTCGAGGAAGGCCAGCAGACTCTTGATGTGGCCCACTGCCTCCCTCAGGGTGCTGTATCTCGTCAGGTACTGCTGCCTGTACTGTGCGACCTCAGGGCAGTCGAGGAGCAGGTGGGCTGCCGTCTCGTCCGCTGCCATACAGGCCCTGCACAGCGGGCTGTCGGTGATACCTATAGTAAATAGGTGTTTATTAAAGAATCCGTGTCCTGTGTAGGCGGCCGTGACTGTCCGCAGTTGTTGTTTGGACAGCCGGAGGATTTGTTTGGCTATCTTACCGTCTACTGCGGGAAGAGCCTCCTTGGCCTGCCTACATGTTTCAATACCAATCCAGGACTGGTTGTGTTGGGTCCTGGTCCTATTCCTTACCAGGTTGCGATAGAAACCAGAAGGGAGGGGAATAATTGGCTTGGGTCCCACCACCTCTAAAGTGGCCCCTCTTCTGGCAAGTACGTCGGCTGCGTCATTCCCTCTTGAGCCACTGTGGCCCTTGATCCATTGCAGTGTTAATTTGTTTTGTTTACCTACCTCTGTTAGTTTCTGGTGGCATTCAAGCGTGAGTGCCGAGGTGATAGTATGGCTTTTGAGGGCTGAGAGGACAGCCTTACTATCTGAGAGGATCCTAATGGATCGTTCCCTTACCTCACGTGCCATGATTGCTGTGGCAGCTAGGATTATGCCAAAACATTCGGCCTGGTAGACCGTGTTGTAGGCTCCCAGCGGTGCTGCGATGTTGATGTTAAGGTCCTCGGAGAATACTCCTGAACCCGTACCTGTATCCGTCTTAGACCCATCTGTGAAGATCGTGAGCTCGTTGTGGCCAACCGCTCCCTCGTGTAGATCCTCGTACAGTTGGATTTTGTATTTCTTATCGAAAACAAATTGTTTCGGTATTCGGTCGCCAATGGCTTGTGTGAGAGGAACTTCTTTAAAGAGTGTGTTTAAGTTGCTAGTGTGCAGTGTGTTAGTGTCTTTCCAGAGCTTCAGTGCTCTTAGCCGGATCGCCGACATCGTTGCTTCCTGTTGTATGAACAGGTGCAATGGAGGCAAGTCCAGCAACACTTCGAGTGCCGCTGTAGGTGTAGTTTTCATGCAGCCCGTGGCCGCTAGGCATGCAAGTCTTTGAAGCTTTTGAAGCTTGTTGGCGGCCGTTGTTAAGTTGGTCCGAGGCCACCACACTACTGCGCCGTAGCTTATCATCGGACGTATTATTGTCTTATAGAGCCATAAGACAATTTTGGGGGATAGGCCCCATCGTTTACCTATCATCTTCTTGCACTGCCAGAAGACGATGCTGGCTTTATTGAGCTTATTTTCCATGTGGCTGTTCCATGTCAATTTGCTGTCAAGAGTGACTCCCAGGTACTTTACCTCGGTGGACAGCTTGAGCTCTGTGTTGAATAGCCTGGGCAGTCGGTAAGTACCCAGCGCGCGTTTGTGTGTGAACATAACTAGTTCGGTCTTGTTCGGGTTTACTGATAATTCGTACTCATTACACCACCACTCTACTATGCGTAGAGCCTGTTGAGTAAGGTCGTACACTGTACTAGTTACCTTACCTGAGGTGAGAATGGTCAGATCATCTGCATATCCTATTGTGTAAAAATATCTCGCGTTGAGTTTGTCTATGAGTTCATTGATGACTAAGTTCCACAATAGCGGGGAGAGTACACCGCCCTGCGGGCAACCTTTAGTTATCAAGGCTGTCTGGGAGTCGCCGTGCAGGCGCACTACTCTTTTGCTGAGCATGTTTTGGATCCACTGTATGAGCATCTGATCCACACCATGTCTGGCTAGGACGTTGCTTATACTGGAGAAGTTTGTCTTGTCAAAGGCTCCTTCTATGTCAATGAAGGTGCCCAGACAGATGCTTTTTTGTTGTATAGCAGCTTCTATCTGGTTCACGACCTGATGTAAGGCCGATTCCGTCGATTTCCCTGAGCTGTATGCATGTTGATTGGCATGTAGGGGTAGGTGTTTAAGTGCCCCACTTCTTAATTCCCTCTCGCATAGCCTTTCCAAGGCTTTAAGCATGAAGGAGGTCAGGCTTATTGGTCTGAAGGACTTTGCATTTGTGTAGTCTGTTTTGCCTGGTTTTGGTATGAAAATTAGTTTGACTTCCCTCCAATTCTTCGGTACATATCTAAGGGCCAGGCTAGCCCTCATGATTGCCAGAAGTCTTTTGCGGACCGGTTCACCCCCCCATTGTAATAACCCAGGGAAGATGCCGTCCAGTCCGGCTGCTTTGAAGGGATGGAAGCTATCGATGGCCCATCGGAGTTTTTCTTCTGTGACCACGGTGTTTGCGTGTCTCCACTCGTGTTCGGTCGCCACTGTTGGTGTATCGTGCCACGTTATTACCGGGGTGAGGACGCAGCCTGGGAAGTGTGTTTCTAGTAGGACGCGTCTTGTCTCCTCCTCCGATGTGGTGTATGTGTTATCCGGTTTACGGAGAGTACCTGGTGCAACCAACGGTTGCTGAGCCAGTAGTTTCCTTACCCGGTTTGCTTGTTGGCAAGATTCAATGCTCCCACAGAATTTCCGCCATCCCATGGTGCGTCTGAATCTGAGGCATTTCTTGTAGCTTGATTTGGCCGCTTTATAAGCGTCCCAATCTGCGTCCGCGCTTGTGTTCATTGCCCTGTTAAGGGCCCTTCTTACCTTCTTGCGCTTGCGTTCAAGCTTAGCGCCCCACCAGGGTTGTTTACCTGGGGTTGAGGGTAGAGTGGTTTCTGGGCATGCTGCGTGGTAGCTGTCTAGCATCGACTGCGTCAGTGTACATACCTGCTCGTCGATCTGTTCATTGTCACCCAGTACCGTCGGCATAGCAGTAAGGGTAAGTTTCTCTTTAAGTAATTGGACATAATTTGCTTTGTCAGTGTTGTGTGGTTTCCTGCGTGGCTGTGTAGGTTGTATAACGACTTCCATAGAGAAGCTGATCCATCTGTGGTCTGAGCACGATGCCTCTTTCGAGACGTGCCATCCCTTGATGCGTTCAGCCGCTCCTTCTGTTGCGAGAGTTAAGTCGATAATTGTCTGACTACGTCTTGTGACGAAGGTGGGCTCCGTACCTGTGTTTAATAGGGTAAGATTAGTGGTGAATAGGTATTCAACCAGTGATTTACCTCTGTTGTTATTGCAGTTCATGCCCCACATTTGGTGGTGGGCATTGGAGTCCGTTCCTATTACGACCTCCGTTTTGGTTCTCTCGCACTGGTTAACCAGACGCGTGAGGTCGAACGGTGGCGGGTCTTCGGCCTCGGGCATGTAGACCGATGCGAAAACAACCGCTATACTCCTTGGCTGCTGTGTTATTTCAATTTGTATCGCTGTGATGTCTCTGGAACAGAACTCCGTTAGAACTTGGGCTCTGATGTTTTTAGTTGTCAGTATGCAGGTTCTTGGATGTGTGTGGTCAGTTGAAGAATAAATCTTACCTCCCAGGCTGGAGAGGCCTCTGATGAGGCCACCCCTTATCCAAGGTTCCTGGATGAGCACGATGGCTGATTGTTGGACCTCCATCCATTTGCGCAGTTGCGCAGTGGCCGTTTGGCTGTGATGGAGGTTGATTTGGAGGCAACTGACGTCACTAGGCAGAGGGTTCATCTTTGGATGATGTCCCCACCTCCCCGACCGTCAGCTGCGTTAGGCCGGCCAGGATGTCGCCAGCCTCCACCCCGTCGTCCCGCCGCACCGGGCTCAGGAGCAGGCTCTCATCTTCCGAGTTACCCTCGGCTGACGGGCCAGCCCCCGAGCCAGACGCGGCCGACTCTGACGGGCCGGGTTCTGCGTCGCACCCTGGCTTGGTGTTTGAGTCCTGCTTGACTCGTGTGGAGTTGTCGTCCGGAGGATGATCGACAAACTTACCTGAGGGGTCCCGGAACCTGACGTAGACGGCACCTACCCCCAACGCGAGGCGGCGCTCGTTCTTCATCAGGATCGGGACCTGTTCTACTGGGACGCCCACTACTAGGAACCACCCACCCGACTGCCTTTCAGAGTGCAGCATCGACCATTTGTCAACCTCCAACCAGGGGTTCTGAAACTCCAGAGCGCGACCCACGTCGCGCACGTCGTCTAAGACCCCCTGTTCGTCGGGTACGACAATGCCGCACCGCACTCTCTTCGGGGTCTCTTCCTGGCCCCTGACCTCCAGTTCGAAGCCCGGTGGTGGGACCAGGAGAGAGACTGCCTCCGTCAGCCAGGTATGCGTTGCCTCGTCGGCGCACCAAAGTTTTTTTTTCACGGGTTTCCCGGTGAACGCTGGAGCGGGGCGTTTGGGGGTTTTGGTCGACCAGGCATCACTCAGGATCTTCTTTTGGAGCTCCCGGAGTACCTGGTCCACCAACTCCTTCGGCAAGTTCCCTGTGCGTTTGCATGTTACTGCAACACCCAGGGACGCCTTGGAGGCCTGTGCGTAGGACTTACCTTGTATCCTGGAGGAGTCGAGGCGGGGCTTCTTGTGCTCCCCTCGAGGCGAGCTGGTCTCGTTGAGAGCACGTTTGGCCTCACCTCTTTCCTTGTTTTCGGCAGTTTTACCTGCCGCGTTTCCCGGTGGTGCTGGGGCTGGATGCCGTCCAGGGTGGCCAGCCCGCCGCTTGGCGGCAGGCGGCTTCCCCGTACTGCCTCCGGCCTTCGTGCACCCCTCGCTACTGAGCGTGGGCTGCGCGCTGGTCACATTGCTGGGACCTGCGACGGCAACCTGCTCAGCTGTTTTAGTGGAGGCAGCACCGGCAGTAGCAGCGGCTTGTTCAGCCTTCCGCCTAATTGCCATGCGCTGTCTCTTGCTTTTGTTGTTCCTCTTTTTCTTCGTGGAACTGGTAGCCACTCGGTTGTGTGGTGGGCGTGCGTTGGACAGGACCGGTGGCCTTACCCTTACCCTTACGGTGACTCACCACTTGCCAGCCCGCGAAGGAGGAGTCATCTTCCCGCTTGATCTCAAACGGGCTGACGATTGTAAGGACGGGACCAGTACTAGCGTTAGCCAGCGCTGAAGTCACGTCCTTGGGGGATGGTTTGACACCTGCAGCCGGGGCCACGGCGTCGACCATCTGTATGGTTTTGGTTGTGGCGGCGGGAACAGCTTTCGCCGTCCCCGTCGCGGTTGGGTAGTAAAAAGGATTTCGGTATCCATGCGTTTACTTAAAGACTTCATCCCTCTGGCTTCCCACCCTCCATGGAGCCCGCAACAGGGAACGTCATACCGGACGTTAGGATTACCAGAGGGATATAGGAACGCAAGGCTGGCTTACAGCACGACATCGGGCGCCCGCTCGGGTCAAAGGTCGGAGCCGAGTTACCAACTCCATCCGTCTTCCCTCGCTTGCGCCTTCAGTATAGCCTTCACCCACCACATCAACAGCCGAAATAAATTCCAACTGCTGATGCGGACCCCACGTCCCTAGCCTGTGGCCCTCTGACGGGACACGATGGCCATTTCCCCCGCTGCGGCTCACAGTGGGGGCTACCGTTTAGCGTGAAATCGGGACCGAAGAGGGCGTGTTGCCTCACGGTCGCATTACCGCCAGCGCCGCTCGGCTCAACCCCCCAGGACTCCGTCATCCCCGCGTACGGCGCTCGACTGCGCAGGTCCTAGCGCAGGTGGTCAACTTCTCTTACCCGTGACTGTTTACTACGGGCCCAAGCCCACCCGGCCACGAGGGGGCGTGGTGAAGAGATGTGTAAGTGAATGTGTGTGTGTGCGCGCATGTGTGTACGTGTGTGTATGCGTGTGTAAAGTGCCTGTTATTTGTGTTTCGGCTGGAGGTTTTGGTTGCATCCATTTCTGAAGGAACTGGACCAAGAACGGGCGGCAACCTCGAGAAGGATAGTCCACCAGCCTTGCCTTAGGGATCATCGCGACCTGCGCTACCCCTGAGACCATTCGCCACTCCCTGCACCGGACTCAGGTGCAGGGAGTAGAAGTCAGTGCAGCTCAGTGATGCTAAAGATGAGTTGACCTGCACGGGCTTCCGCCCATACAAACTCATTCACTTGCTCCACTCGCTGTCCATCAATCATAACATTACAAGCCGTAACGCATTCCTCCTTTTCAAAAACCATAACTTTGGTTTTACTTACATTTACTTTCATTCCTTTCCTCTCTAACGCACCATGCATGATTGTTACCATCTCCTGCAACTCCTCCGCTGAAGGCGCAAGTATAACCTGATCATCATCATAAAGGAGGCATTTGACAAGTAACTCATTCATCCTTAATCCACAGTCACTATTTTTCAAATCTTGCAAACAACTGTCCATGAAGAGGTTGAACAGCCACGGCGACGCTACACATCCCTGTCTAACACCTGTTTCGATGGTAAACCAATCCGTGTACGACCCATTTATCCTCACACAAGCTCTAAAATCTTCATAAAGGGATTTCAGAGCTCGTATGAGGCTGCTGTTCACCCCATACATCGACAGTACCGACCACATTTCATTCCTCACCACTTTATCGTAAGCCTTTTCCAAATCCACGAATGCGCAGTAGACCTTTTGACCTTTGGCCAAGAATTTTTCGGCTACGCACCGCAAGGAAAAGACTTGATCCGTGCACCCCATACCCTTTCGGAATCCTGCTTGTACATCCCATATTTTCTTGTCGGTTACTTCCATAACTCTTTCAATCAGTACCTTCGCATACAATTTGCCAACAATGCTGAGAAGGCTAATGCCTCTATAGTTCTTGCAGTCTTGTTACGAGCCTTTTCCCTTATAAAGAGGCACAACCACCGCTGTGGTCCAGTCATCAGGTACTCGGCCGGTGCTCTAGCACAAGTTAAATAAGCGCTGCAGCTGACCAACTATGATGCCCTGTCCAGCCTTCAGCATTTCAACTGTAATCCTATCATATCCTGCAGCCTTACCTAATTTCATACTTCCCAACGCCTTCACAATCTCATCCACACCAATATCACTTTCATCATTGCTATTATGACCATTAATTTCGTCGATCTATGTCTCTATCGCCGCTCTTTCATATAGACCTTCAAAATACTCTTTCCATCTATTCAGCACGCATGATTCACCATTCAGTATCTTTCCATTCTTGTCTCTGATTGACGTGTATTCTGAGGATTGAGTTCTTCCTCGAACTGCACGAACGGATTTCCAGAAAAACTTTATGTTTCTCCGGAAATCTTCAGATAGTCTGCTATCAAACTTATCTTTCTTTTCCTCTTTTTTCCTTTTAACAATTTCTTTCACAATTCTTTTTGACCTAACAAACTCCTTTCTTGCTTCATCTATGTCATCACTCGTTGTCTTTCCCATTATTTCATTTGCTCTGGCAGCCAACCAATGTAACCAAGCTTTCTTCTTCTCTGACACTGCTGATTGTACATCCTTGTCCCACCAGTATTCTTAACCTTTCGTATTTTCCGTCTCTTGATCACACCACATACTTCAGACGCTACACATATCTTTTCTTTAAAAGATTGCCATAATTCTTCCATATCATTTATGCCATCGAACCTCTCCAATCTTGCTATCAATCTTCGCTTATACTCATCTTTCACATCTTTTTCTTGCAGATTTTCTACTTTTATTCTTTCTAGGACCCTATTTTCATAATGTTCTCGGTGTCGCCATCCTTTAAAGAGTCCACTTATCCGGCTCATCACCAAGAAGTGGTCTGTGTGGATGCCGATCCCTCGATACACCCTTGTATCTATCACATTCTTTCTCAAACGTTCATCTACAATTACAAAATCAATCATACTTCTTCTAATATTCTTAGCCTCACGCGTATACATGTGTATCCTTTTGTGATCAAACATGGTGTTTGTCACACAAAGGCTCCACTCTAAACAAACCTCAAGCAAAACTTTTCCATTTTCATTCACACTCTCATCACCAAATCCACCTAAAACCCTTTCAAATCCATCTCGTTTTACCCCCACCCATCCATTGAAATCACCTAACAAGATCAATCTTTCGTTATCCTTACATTTCCTCAAAATCGCTCTTAAGTTCTCCCAAAATTCCTGCCTTTCATCTTGTTCTTGCTGTGACATACCCGCTACTATATTGACCGGGGCGTAAACCCCTACAATAAAGAGACGAGTATGTCCTACTTTCATTCTCATCCACAATAGTCTAGCATTTACACATTCATATTCCTTAACGCACTCATTCATTCGCGCAGACAGTATTAAACCAACTCCCTTGCAGGCTCTGGTGGTACTGTCTACCCCAGACCAATAAGCCGTGTAGCTGTCATGCTTGGTGGGGCCACAACCTTTCCTTTTTGTCTCATTCGCACATAGAACATCAATCTTTCTATCATCCATCATCTGGCATACTTCATTCAATTTACCATCCATTCCTCCTCCAACATTTAATGTTGCAAACCGGCTTTCCGTAGGCCGCTTTTCGCCCTCGCGGGAAACGAGACGTGATGGGTTGCGAACCGCGTCGCCGCCGTCTGGAGAAATATTATTTTCAGTTCTCATAGCGTTCCCACGAGTAATAGGGATTTAGAATGTCCATCCCCGCAGAGCCCTGTACGGGGGTAAGATGGAATACTAGCTGTGCCCTGTGACCACCAACACATGCACCCTCCGTTAGCGACCAGCTTGCCCTCTGGCCATGAATCCCTCGGCACAGGTCGGTTGACACCTTGGATTGGGGTTTGTTTTCGGGTATGCTCCCTGAATGTTGGTTTTATTTCAGATTTCCTTCTCCTAGACGGGTTGCCATCCAAAGCTGACGAGGCCCATCCCCCAAAGAGAGTGGTTTAATTTCGGAGTTTTCCTTCTCCTAGACGGGTTGCCATCCAAGGCTAACGATCCCCCCAAAATTCTAAATGTATGAAAGAATATAGGTATTATGTGTTATTCTGATAATCTTAATGTTTAAATCTGTAATGAAACAATAAAATAATGGCTTGAATGCTTTATTTAAGTACTGAGGCCAAATAAACAAGAGTAATTTTACGGAAAGGTTGAAGTAGTTCTTTTACTTCGTCACATCATTTGGCTTAACCTTAGTGTTTGCCCCATCCGTAGCCTCCCCATCCGAGGCCATTACCACCCCATCTGAGTCCATGACCACCTAATCCGTAACCACCCCAGCTACCGAGGCCATAACCGCCCCATCCGCCGAGGCCATAACCGCCCCATGCGAGGCCGCCCCATCCGCCATAGAAGACGGTGCGCAGAACGGGTGCAGTGACAATGGGAGCGACGGCGTGGGTGCGGATCACGGAAATAGGGACAGCTTTGTACAGGGTTGCAGTGGAGACCGCGGGGGCAGCTAGGCCGACCCACGGGACACCATAACCTGGAAAATAACATTCTGGTTAATATTTTCTATTAAAACCACTGTGGTGGTTAAAACAATATACAATGTGCAAAGATAACACAGCACATTTTACTTAAGAATCATAATTTCACCATAAAACGTTTTTGTTTATGCGACAAAAAATAACGGCCGCCATTCTTTGGGAACGTAATAAATGCATTACAAAAGTTTCGTTACTTTTTCATTGCAATATTTGTCACTTTTCAATAAACTATAACTCAATATGAAATCTATACTTATTTTCCAGTAGTTCTGTATATATATATATATTAATACTTATAAGTTTACTCAATGTTTTCTCATTACAAACATTTTTTCTTTTCTTAACAACTTGTCAAACAAAGTCAAAGAAAACTCAAATCAAGTATATTTAATATTTGGTACAAAATGGGTTATGATAGAAAACTTACCATACGCGCCAATGGCGCTTCCTTGGCTAAGACCAAAGACAGCTAACAGGCAAGCCAACTGGAAACAAATTACAATATTAGTAGTTAATAAATGTCGTACAAGGACCAAAGAGTTATAGAAGGTCCTAAGTTCCTATCGGCTCATTAAAAAAGGATTAAAATGAAGACTACGGTGACTACTGGATTAATGAATAATGCAGTGTCACTATCCCCTCATAATTCCTTGAATGTCGTAAAACCCTTCAATAAGCACCCCTACAGCCATAAGCCGGTCGCTGTAACGCTTCACCTCCAAGATCCCGCCCTGAAACTGCTCGGCGAGCACAACCGCTACCGCGCTCTCCCCGCCGGTTCCACCCGTATAGATCAGCTTGTAGCCACTCCCAATGGACCGGGATCTGCTACCTTTCCACCGAGCCTATTGCAGAAACGCCACGGCCACCCTCCGCCTTGAGAGTACATCGGCCAGCTCTCTCGCGCGTACAGTTATCATGCCAATGTTCCACTATGCGAAGCGGATCTTCCGGGTTGAGGCGAACGTCTTTGGCCGTGTCCACCTCTGACACGGTAGCCCTTGCCCACTTGCCACAAGAGTGTGATGAAGCTCCTGCGCATCCTTTTGCGGCGGTGCCCTACCCGTAACACTTATGTTACTTGTGCCTTCCATTTTTATTGATATGGCTGTTTTGCCTTTACGGGAGCGACTGCCGTCTGACCTCCCAACCCCTAGGGAAGGCTTACGCCAGAGCCTCGTCCGTCATCCAGCAGGTGCACCGATTCGCAGGGGAGGTTGGCTTGGGCCCCGAAGAACTTGGTAGGGCCCCGTACACCCAATTAAGGATGAAATTGATGTAAGGGGCATTAAAGAAATCAAACATTTAGTGTTTTCTAAAGGTCTGTTGTATTTTTGTATAGTGGTGTACTCTATATAACTTATGCAGTTAATACATTTAGGAAATTTAATTTTATACAGTTTTTATGATCGACTATGCCTGTGTCCTAGTAAAAAACTATTATATAACTATTATAAAGGAATGAAACGTATTTGAATAAACTAGATGTGATCTATGCTTTTATTTCTACTCACAAATTATTTTTTTGAAACGCAATTTACTCTCAATACTACAACGTACAAAATCATTTTGTTTTGAAATCGCAAAAAATGTGACTTATACATAGACAAATAAAAATAAAAATCTCCCTACAGAAATGTCTCCTTATGTGAATAATAAATTAAATTAATGTCTTTCTTAATAGGAAGTCAATATTTTGATCAGTTCAATTGTCGTCGGTATTATTAGGCCTATTATTATCCCCCCCGTAGGATCTCCACCTTGTCGTGGTGGGGGGGCTCAGTAACCGTGGGTTTGAGGTACACCCACGGTGAAGCTAAGCGGGATCCCGGGAGGGGACGCTCCACGTGGGCTTGCGTGAGGCCTGCGTAGGATGCGTCCCAAGGTGCGGGGGACAGTTCTGTCTATCCCTCGCAGTCGGGTACGGTCGCGGGAGGAGAGGCGTGTCGGTGTTGCGTTGCCGCACGCCCTATCTCCCGCGACCAAATGGGGGCGCACCATCGTTGCGTCGCGGTGGGGCCGCAGAGGAAGAGGTGATGCGGTGTTGCGTTGCCGTCCTCCCTATCCTCTGCGGCCGCTGAGTGTTTTGGCGGCGGAGCCAAACATCTTCATCCGCCGCCAAGGGGGTTTCGTTCGGGGCCCGCCTAACCATCTGACGGGCCAATACCCGTCGGGGGGTAGCGAGGAATGCTTCGGTGAAACCCAATATATGAAAAGTATTTGCAATTATACCACTGTCACAATATTTTTTGAGACCTTTAAATTTTGAAACTGAAATTGTCGGTCTTTCCTCACATAAATATTTATTATTTTTGAGGCTTACTACTGTTAAAGATCTGCAATCACAACTAGAACCGATGACTTATTGGTGCTTTCCGGTCTTGGTATGAAATGAATTATCATTCACCTATCCATAGATCAACCATGGCAAGCGTTTTTTAACCTCGATCGGTTAAACAAAACACTTTTAATACTCATTTATTCCGCGTTCATGCGCGCTGTTATAATAATCATTTACCGTCGTTATATGAAGTCAGTACCGCCCTGTGAATAAACTGACACATACCAGCCAGTAATAACAATACTCCCTAGGTCAGAGATAACATATGGCGTGACAAATTCCTTCTTCCAAACCCTTTGGCAGAAAAACTACCTGCAGGAAACAGGCTTCCTTGGCCAATTTGGAAGGCATTCAATAGGCTATGTACCCAGGTTGGTAAATCCAGGGACAATTTGTCAAGGTGAGGGTTTATAGCCCCGAGCATAAATAAATGCGGCTGTTGCGCCACGTCCACAGACGATAGCCATTTACTTACGTTCACACGACAATTTTTTTATTCTACAGACATAAAATCGGCTCTGTTTATAAATTGTTTCACTGCGTTCACGCTACTTGCTATCCACTTGGATGGATGACCTCGTGTGGCATTTACATCAGAACGTTACTATGCTGCTTCGGATGGCACGTAAAGCTGTCGGTCCCAGTTCTTGTTTCAGAACAGGAATCATTAGGCTACGTCGAAAGCTTGTGGTCTATTGGTGGCTATCCAGGTAGTCAGCAAACTCCGATACCAGAGTTGGCCACACACTCCCAGGACAAAACACTGCTCAACTTGAATAACCTGCATAATCTATACATACAAATGTGTAAATCCAGTATGCTCGACGCACAAACACACACTTCATTTTACACTAAAGATGTTTCCATGTGTGCGTAAAAATTTTCTCTCCCTAGCTCTAAATTACATTTAACATGAAAATTTAATCATTGCGTTATTGGATTGCGCCGAATCGGTAACGTGAGAATGTAACCACGGGGGAGTGTTATCAAGATTGCGAGCGTTGCTTGCGTGGGTAGACCAACATTACAACGCGTACGGGTTGTTAAGCGGAGTTTACACTGACGTATGGCGGGCAAGCTGGGTTAGCGGGCTAAGCCAGAGAGAAACCATGGGAGCTAAGCGAAGAGTTCGCGAACCAAAGCAAATATCACTGAAGGCACTAATATTTTGTACATAATAAAAAAACTTAAGTGGCGGGCTAGTTTGGTAGAAGGACTAAGCTGGGGAGGACCGACGCGAGCTAAGCGAAGCTTTGGTAGATCAAGGTAAAGAGCGCGGAAGGCACTGGCAATTGAGTTTACATAGTTTAGGCGTTAGCATAGCTATTAAATGTATAGTCGGTCAACGAGCAGATGTCTCTCATCGTAAGCGATTACCGCTACCCACAGACGCAAGCAACACCAGATAATTCACAGTTTAAGTGCGTAGCCACCCTTTGGGATGGAAAAAGGGATAAAAGGAGCAGCGGGATGAGCGAGAAGGAATAGGGTATGGGGCCTCCGGCACTCTCACTGAGCGAACGAAACGCAACAGTTTAGGTAGGTACTGTTACTTTACGTCGATATTCTGTGAGAAGGTAGTGTTACCTCGGTCAAGCCGGCCCATTCATGCTGGAACCACGAAAATCTTTGAGCCATATTGTAGTGCGTGGTGTAAGGGACAAGGCACCCTGTAACGGCACTGCGGTATTTCCAATGTCACGCTAGTGATAAGCGCCTCGCAAGGCTAACCTGCTCGCCCGCTGCCGGTGTGAACGTCACCTTAATGTGGGACTTTAAGGCCAGCATGGACTTTAAAATTGAAATGTTCGATCATTAAGGTGGTATGCGCGACAATTATCCCCTCGTTCGCAGAACAAGGAATAGTTTCATGGACGAATAAAACTAATAATAGCCTGCAAATTGTTAAGCTATAGCTAGCATAATCTCGCATTTCATGAGATAAAGAAATGTTCTAAAGAAAATAGGTAAGTATATTTTTGTAGAGTGAATGATAAGAAATAATTGTTCACTCATCTTTTCTTTCTTCTTTGAGTCAAAGCTCATCAAGCCACACTAAAAGGGGTTATTGTAAACTTACCACATTGTCGATTCGTAAAACTTTTGTAAGTACTATACAGTCATTGTATACTCGGAAAAAACCATAAAATGTGCCTATATTCTATTCGAAGACTAAATATGAGGAATTTTTTGTTTCATTAAGACGGTGAGCAATTTTAATATGATGGTACCTAAAGGAAAATAAGTAAGTATCTAAATCGTTTATTGCAAGAACAAAACACACGCTTAAATAGGAAACTATCCGCTAAATGCAATTTCTGCAATGTTACTCATTCCTATTTTATATATTTCCAAGCTTATCAATAGCTTCTGAATAGACAATAATTTTATCACTTTGTTTATCTTAAACAGAGACAAAGATTTCGACAACGCAAATACGACTTTAATACGCTTGAAAAATTCTACACACATTTCTACACCTTTATTTTCAAGCAGTTTGGGTAGACACCAGAAGATTCCTGTTAAAGACCTCAACATGCATGAAAGGTAATCTGCAAGTCGACATAACAATATTTCCTTTTATTATTTTGTTTTAAAATAAAACAGCTGCCCGCGGCTTCAGCCAAATGAAATTTCGATAAGAAGTAGCAGATAACCCATGTCTAGTATTTTTAAACAAAATCGAGACGATGCGATGGTATCTGGGAATCGGATGACCCGGTTGCACGGATGACTGGATGGACCCGGGGATCGAATCTGAGGTTCGATCCCCGGATACCCCGGACACGCACCTCTGTCTTTTCGGAGTTAGGTGTGTATTCGTAATGTAAATTATCACTCGCATAATAATGTGCCCGGTAGATCGCAATAGCCTATTACCTTGGGACTGAAAAATAACTGACGAAGTGTGGGTGAGTAATACACCGCTGCCTACACCTTCGGGGATGAAAGGTGTGAATTTATATTATGTTAATACTGCTTATTTCCGTTTCCCTATGGGTGTAAATGGTTACTGAAAAGAAAAATAACTTCACCGTCTATGCTAAGTTTCAACAATAGCATTTAAGTGAAGAGGGGATACTTTCGTGAGAAAATGTACAAACAAAGTCTCGTAGGAGAAGGTAGAGATTAATTCTACTAGCTTATTGTCTAATCCCTTTAATCTTATTAAATTAACTGTTATTTTGTGTGATCTATAAAGTACTAGTAATCCTCTATCGCGATTTCCTTTTATCCATTTGAGAATTGAATAAAAGATTACCTACCTATAATATTTTGTAGGGTGAAATAATGCCTTATAAGAATTCAATTTATTATTTTCTCATTTAGTACTAGATTCGCAACATTTAATGCGGCATAATAAACTCTCAATGAGTCGAATGTGTGAGCAAACCAAAGTAAGTACATTTAAGATAACCATAAGAGTGCAAGCAAGTGTACAAGGCATATTCTAAAAAGTCCCTACGATAATAAACTACATACCCATCCATCGTATATTTTCCTAAAGCAAAAAACAAAAGCCCATTCTTTCCCAACGTCGCAACCCTAATACCTCTACTGAAACGTTTCGAGATCCCATTCCTTACATATAACACAGGCTACTTTTTAAAAGCTAATTTTCTCGGTACCTCGGAATAGGCCTCCAGAGGTGTACGGCCCATAAATCTGCTCAGTTTGGATATTTACGACACAACTTCTACCTTATGTAGTTACCAACAGAACTTTCTGCGTTGAGTAAAGGATTTAAAATCATTTAGTTTCAGATAAAGAGCCTGTTTGCAAGTAGAGTAAGTAAAGATAAGCAACTTATAAAACTCTTGCGTTACTGACTGACTGACAGACAAGCTACAGCCAAAAATATTTTCAAATGAAATTATGAAATATTTTCACATTTCTGTTTCAATGTTATATAATTATAAAACGAAATCAACAAGTGAAAATAATTGCAGCGCGGCACAATCTTTATTCCTAGGCTACACGTTTGTAAATAATGTATTGTACACATTCTAATAATTCGTATTTTCAGCTTGCTTAACATACATACATAGACTCACGCCTGTTTCCCGGAGGGGTAGGCAGAGACTATGGAACGCCATTTGCAACGATCCTGACATACCGCTCTTGCTTCATTCACTCCCATCAAGTTTCTCATGCATGCTCTTCTGTTTAGGGTACTTCTGACCTGTCCTTTTTTTAGGATGTCTCTAATCTGGTCAGAGAACGTCCGCCTAGGTCTTCCCCTTCGTCCTGTCCCATTCACACTTGCCTTATATATCTTGCTTAATTGTTGAAATAAGCTTGTTTTTTATGATTTTGATTTGAAAAGCGAGTTTGGAATATTCGATACCTACTCGTTATTATGATTGCTATAGGATACTCATATTTAATCTTGGTCGTTTAAAGGTTGTCTGTTTGTAGTGTTCCGCACCAATGGATACTTATAGTTTCGCCATGTCCATCCATTTATACAAGAGCCAGCCAGTGACTTAATTTGGAAACTATAAAGCACTAAAATGTTGACGCATTTTATACATTTGAAATACACCTGCAAGGCTGTAAACTCTGAATTTTGTAGACTAAAACTTTTGAAATAAGTACCATACACGTAAATGTGTAATAGTATCTCAATGTACGATAACAGGACATCACACAGTGATACTGTTTTTCCAGATACAGAGATTAGTTTATTCAGGGATCTTTTTGCGACATTTTTAGCATACAATCTAAAAAAAATATTTTCCTCGAAACTAAAACGATTATAAAATTTTGTTTATTCTAGCTTCTTATCTCCACATTTCAGTTAAAAATGCAATCTCCAACTCAAAAATAAACGTGCTTTGTCACCATTAGCCAGTTTTCGCGCGCTACAAACGTCTCGCCCGTATTGTTCAGCCATTTGCTTTTAAAGATAATTCACTAAAAGCACTGGAAAAGGGTACTCTGCCTCTTTACTTTGAACACCTGCTTCCGTTTCGTCTCTTTGAAACTGAAGTCAACGTTTATTAAAGTACCGCGTATGGGGCGAATGGAAAGGTATTAAGAATGTATACGTACGGATAACTTTTAAGATGGTATCTTTAAGCCAGCTGCTCAAACCATTTAGCAAAATGGTTCTCCTTGTTTCTAAAATCCATGTACAAGTTTATTATCAAATATACATTACATACGGTTAAATATTTTTATTTACTAACAAAAAGTTTAGTGCATTTCAAAATGTTTTGTCAAATTCTTTGTTAATTATATGTTTATGATAAAAGCTTATGTTCGAGCTGCGGCCGGACTCAATAGGAAGTGTACTAAGAACTAAAAAAACAAACAAACAAACAACAAACTAAAAAACAGTCATAAAATATATGATAATAACGTAAAATCTCGAATGCAAATTGCACCATAAAACTAAACAAATTCTTTTAAATATGAATTTTTATGTCGAATATGTAAGGTAGCAACCACAATAAATTCTCGTCACCTTACCGTCACAACACCACTCACCATCCACTTTTCCTCATTTGGCTCGTAAAGCATCTTATATTTTTTGAAGCACGAATAATATTTTTGAAATCGCCGCATTTTCTTGGAGTGTGATTGTGACACTTAAGCTTCACTCGTGTTTCTACTTAAGTATTTGAAATTATTTGTGGTTTTATTATATTTTTTAATTAATTTTGTGTCCACTTTGACTGTGTTTTGTGCTTTTCAAGGCACATTATCTTTAAAAGTAAATGCAAATTACTAGTGATGCGATAAAAAATTTTCCATTGTACATACTCCCAGCAGTTACTTGTAAAACATAAACTGGAAAATATGGAAGTCTCAGGTTGCACAAACAACTCTTTGCATATTCATGAAAAAAATAATAAATAGAAATATTTTATATTTAAATACACATACATACATAGTCTCACGCCTATATCCCGGACAAAGTAGGCAGAGATATATTGCTACACCCACTTTTCGCCAGATTTATTTTAGTCCCACGTAATACGGACGAGCCAAAAGCTAAAAAATATTGATATTTAAACTATCTGTTAAGGATCTATAAGATTACAGATTATCATTGTTATATTTTATGGTAATCTGTAATTCTGCGAAATTACATCATCTGGTCAAAATATTCTCAGCAGATTTTCTTCGAGAAAAAAATTGGATAATTTCGTTCAGAATAAATATTGTCCCTATAGTATAAGGTTACCGGTCCCGTTGCCTGGAGACGGAAGGACGGAAACGGAGGAAATATGGGAAAGTACAGTAATGGTTTAAAAACACGTGACGTCTTTTTGCAAAGCAAACTCAATATTTACCACTATTTTTAATTCTCTCACATTCCCTCATTTTAATTCTCTCTTTAAAACAGTTAAACATCACATCAGGATATTAAACATTATCAAAGATACCTACCTAAATAAAGGTCAAATGAAGATACAAATGAAGATAAATTAACTAAATTTAATGAAATTTAATTAGGCAATTTCAGAAATTACATTAGCAAATACTGCAGCTGAAATTGGAACGTTAAACAAACAACATAATTCACACACATAAACTTTCTAATTAATTGGAGTTACAGCAACGGGAGATTTACAAAACAGTTCGAAATAAAACGGTTATTACGCTTTTGCGAGCTGTCAGAGTTATGGAACTAGGTTAGTAAGTTTGTGGCAGATACATGTTCCTTTCAGCCGTTATTGGCTGCTAGTTTTGGTAGTAATGAACTTACTCGTTGAATTGTCGATCGCTATCTACTGCAATTTGACACCGACGGTAATTGGAGCGAACACGTTACTTTGCATGCTCGGGATTGATGACGTCATGTTCGAAATTTGATTTATATTTTCTAATTCTAAATTCAGATGAATAGGGAGGTGAGGCACTAACTCGAAGGGGCTGTCGATTTTATATAAAGTTTCTGACATTATTTATATGCTGTGAACATATTTTTAAAGTCCTCGCTGACCCATGTGTTTGACTTTTTTTCGACAGTATGTTTAGTGACAATGGCAGTTTGGTTACTACACTTGCTTGTAATGCCACACGTGTGATTTGGAGAATCCTTAGTGCGTAGAGCTTTTTACGCGATTTCTATAAAATACAGTTTTATATAAATTATCTACTACGGACCAATATGAACATCAGTATTATTCCTATCTATAAATTGGTTAATAATTAAATTATCTTCATAAATATTAAACAAGTTGATATGCTGAAGTCATGATGCTTTAATTAAATAAATGATCGTGTTCAGGAACCATTAAAATGAAATTTCACGATGAAAATTGCTTATAAAACAGGATATTAGAGGTAACTTTATTATTGATGGTATTTAATACTTTATACACACTTTATACAAAATGAATGATATGAAATTAAATATTAATGAATTCGCTGTAATAGCTTTAACACTGACCATGAAGTTGATTTAAATGATAAATGATGTTATAATAAAAGGCTTTATGTTTTCTCTTTTCTGTCAGTAACAAGTGGTAAAATTTTATTCGGTACTTAAGGAGATGTCGTCAGTAGCTAAATTTTGACGATAATTCTTGGTAGAATAGCTATACCCTCGTTAGCAAACAATATCATGTATAGCGATGATACATTGAAATCTCACCTGATAAAAACACAAGCAAGAAAAGTAACGTTTATAATACTGATACTATAACACGATCAAAGTACGTCATAAAGCTCAGAGACGTCCAAATTTGAACGTATCGTAAAGTTTCCATTACACAAAATCGCAGTGAAAACGTCTCTCAAAAACTTGGCGCCCAAACTGGGACTCAGCTGACGCCGCGCGCCGTGAAATATCGAAACTACACAATCTGCAGGTGAACTTTTAGAATTTCATTAAGTGGAGGAATATGATTGGTGAATATCTCGCGGATAGTTGCCGATGTCTGGAGACGCGTGCGGGGGAGGGTTTTAATTGCTTTTTCAATTAACGCCGGGAGAAGGCCTCTTGGGATCCTATTCGTGAAGGCGTAATGGACTGCTCAAAGATTTAAAAAGCAAATGAGACAGTTTTTGTAATAGAAGAGTACCTCTTTAACCATTTATTTGCAGTAAACATGACTCCATTACATAATTTGATTGGAATTTTAAGTAATGCCTTATTTTAACAATGATGAAGTAAAACCGCTTTGAAGCTAGAGTAACTTTTAGCCACGTTTTATCCGTTTTTTACCCGACTACGGCGAAGCCAAAAGGAAGGGTAATGTTTTTGGCAGGATATGTATGTGTGTAAGTATCTATGTATGTAATTACTGGAAATAATAAGGTGAAAATATACCTACACAATTATAAAGTAAGCAATATGCTTTAGAATGTCGCGTAAACGTTGCGCTTCTATATTCCTTCCTGATAAAACTTACAACTACAGTTATTTTGTTCATTTTAGAAATATCTAAAAATGTCACTTTACTCATACATGTTTATTAATGTCATGCATTCCGTGTATAGGAAAACAAAAATAATAAAACTATGTATTCTCATCCATTGTCTCCGATATATTATTCGCTGGAAGAGAGTGATGGCCTTTTTCATTCCTTTAGGCAAGTAATTTTTAATTACTAGAAATCCCGTAGCTTGCATCACTAGATTATCGTCACTATTTAAAATAATTTACCCTTCACAAAACAAGATAGCTAACATATCTCGAAAAGCCAATGGACTCTGGGACATGAGGGTTCTAGAGTGGCAGCCATGATTCGGAGGACACAACGTCTATGTGGAGAATCCATGTATGTGAGCCCTACGTTTTGCAGTAAACGTCTCTAGGCTGAGATGATAACAGGACGGATAATAAGTCAATTTATTTGCTGCATTCCGTTCATACACCTTAATGCCTATTGTCTCTTCTGTAAAAACTTAGTCTAGATCAAGTCGTGCAGCGACACTTAAACGTCCATAATTCCATTTTCGAGTGAGTCGCGAGTACGTCTGACACTACTCTCAGACCGCTGAGACCTGCTCTAAGTACACTGTGGACTGATTTTACACTCATAGCACAGAGACGCGACGAAAGGATATTTTTTACATTTCTCTGTTATTTGAGTTCCACTTGCTAGTCTAGAGAGAAGAAGTAAGCAGTATAATTATTATAATAATTTTATTGTATTTGCTGTGCTTGCATTCTAAATGAAATGAAAGGAACGGTACGCTGCATTTACTTACATGTGCAAATTGGATATATCATGATATAAATATTTCAGATACATGCGCACAAAGTCTGTTATAAATTTTGACATAAGCGAGCTTATTCTCGTAAAAATACTTCGGATAAGGTCGAGATAGAGTCAAAACTTGAGAAAAAGTATCCAGTAATCAAAAGTAAAGTAATCAAAGGCTGTACGATGAACCTAATCAGATTCAGAATAAAGATATACTAATACTTAAAATATATTATATAGATTCAGAATAAAGAAGGTAGCACATAAACAGGCCTCAAATATTAGGTACAATTCTTATTTTACTTGATGAAAACTTTGATAGTATATTTACGAACTAAAGGCTCTGAAAAAAAATTACTTTTAAAAAGAAAAGTAGAAAGTTACGTACTTCCATTTAATAAGGTATACCTATAATGACTTTGAGTTTGCCACCGATACGTAACGTTGATCGGTAAAGTTTATCAATTTTGTAGGATTTTCTCTGAGGATTTTCTTTTACATATGGGAAAACAATGTTCTCAAACAGAATTACAGAAATCCGTATCATTAAAAAAGAGTAGTACAAGATTGCTACTGTTGTGCTCTTTTACAAAAGTAAGTACTTTTCCGGACCGACGAGCCGGTTAAGATCGCGGGAAGCTGTTGGATGCGGGCGGCTCTGAAGATCTGTCTGTTTGGAGAACCTTGGGCGAGGCCCATGTCCAGCAGTGGATGTCTCTACGCTAACATGATGAAGTTCTTTCCCAAATGGTTTTGGTATGGAAAATCCAACAATTTATTTTAAGATTATTTTTTAAGTCTGATCCCTTTAGCTTTTACTACTCTATCATCTGTTTAGTCAGGTTCATCAAAATGATGAGTTTTGATTCTCATGAACTCTCGGAAAAGACGGTCTAGAAATATATTAGAAGAATAAAAAATAAATATATATTGAAGAAGTTGTAGTTCAAGATTATATCAAATCCAACCTATTTCATAAAGTATTTAGGGTTCGCTTTATCACGCTTGTTAAACACCACCCACATATAACATGCCTTGTAATTTCAAATCCATAATACATCCTTTTACTTGGTTTAACATGTAAACAAGGTTCCTTATTCACATGATAATAATGTGATCCGATAGACGTACTTGTTTAATACCGACGTACAACTGAAATGTTTCGAGATAACCCAGTTTCTAATGTTACGAACGTGTGCGTTGAACGTGTGTAGAATATTAAACGTGGGCTTAAGATAATTCCTTTGGGGAGGGATATTCTTTTCTTTTATTGTTTCGCTTGCATTGCCAAAGAAAATAGAGCTACTACATTCGATGAAAATACAGTTACCTTATTTAAAATGGTTTTCGAATTCGCTCGCTTTATTATTTGACTAGAGTTTCTGCCGTATCCCGTGGGAATTTTGGGAAATCTCATCTTAGTGCACCCCTACAATCCCCAAATTTCAGCACCCAGTAGTTTCGGTTGGGCGTTGCCGGTCAGTTATTCATTAACACAAGATTAGGATATAAACTCTTCTTTTAGATTTTTTTTATATTTTTTTATAAAGCAGGGTTTCTGAGGTAAAAGAAATCAGTTGAAGTGAGAACCTCCGCCTTTTTTTTGATTCGGTTAGTTAGAAATATCAGCTTATTCGTTCGCCGATCACGAGGTGTCGGTAAGTTAGCGGCTATTAGCGACAAATTCGCGAGAGCCGAAGTTCGATCTAATCCCACAAACTTTAATAGCTGTTGCCAGGCGCGCATTAGCCCGACATTTCAAACTTGAATGAGCAATCGTTTTAGAACTTGTACTTGGTAACTTTTATCGTGATCAGCAGAATTTTGATTGTATTTTTTTTGTTATTGGTTGTGCCAATAGTTACCAATGTGTATTGTGATAATTGATATGTGTTTCCAACGTAATACATGTGAATACGTATTAATCATAATAATAGTGCGTAGGTAAAACTATAATAATGCATAGACGATTATTGTTACAATAGGTGGAGAGCTTTTAGATCTTAGAAAAGATGTCATAAATAAAATTTTCATAATACAACAAAGTCCTTTTTTCTGTGTGAGTGTGGGACCAGCTCGGGGGTCGGAGTTTTTAGACTACCCAAAGGCCTTTGACATGGCCTAACTGTGATTGCCCCGCGACAAGAACCGAGACCGATAGATTCATGTGCCTCCGAAGCACGGTAGCCCTCTGATGTAAATACCACACGCGATCTTCAATCAAATGAGATAATTTGGATTCAACATTTTGATTAATACGGAAAACATTGTGTACGGAACGATGAAAGCTAGTTTAAATAAATTTTGAATTTTATACATCATGTAACGGCTGCACCAAACAACCCAAATATCAGCAAATTAAAAAGTAACCTAAACTAAATTAAAACAGTAAAAACATGCATACTAATAAACGTTTGCTACCGAATAACAAAATGTTAGCAAATAGGTATTATTGCACGTAGCATAGTTAATTAGCAATCAGTTTACAAAACTAGTTGAACACATTAATTGCAGTCAGTGAACCGTTCACTAATGAGGCGCGGATTTGAAAGTATTGCTTATAATGTTACTATCATATTTAGCAAGCATGGTGAGAAATTGTATAGGTTGTAGATGGGTTCCGTGCCCAGCAGTGGGACAATGTGACAAGGCTAATCTATACATCTTATATATATTCATAAAATTAAACTTTGAATCTCCTCTGTATTAGTGTCTGCTGTTTTTAATTTGATGTTTTTTTTTGTAGTAGTTTAATCTCAAGTGTTTACCAAAAATGCTGTGTATAGTTTTAACTGGGCTTCAGATTTGTGTATTGTATACTGTTCATAGCTTAAGTACGAAATAATCTGTATCATGTTACTGTACCTATTAAATAAAAAAAATAAAATAAAAATAAATAAAATAAAGTCTTATAAAATAAAATATAGCCAATTGGAGAGACCGACAGACTGCTACGCAGAGGGTCTGGATTAGAATCCACGGCGCGCACCAATGACTTTTCGGAGTTATGTGCGTATTTAAATTGTTAATTATCGCTAGCCAAATGGTGAAGGAAAACATCGTGAGGAAACCTGCATGTCTGAGAGTTCTTCATAATGTTCTCGAAAGACATGTGAAGTCTGCCAACCCGCACTAGACCAGCGTGGTGGACTATGGCCTTACCCTTCTCATAGTGAGAAGAGGCCCGTGCCCAGCAGTGAGACATTGTAAAGGGCTGATGATGATGATGAATACCAGGGATGACCTATCCTAAAAAGCATAATATTTGACGTAAGTAGCGGACCACCTCTTATGCGTGAATCCAAAGTGGTAACATGTTAGCAGTAGTAGAATTTGCTTAAGTAAGATAAAAAAGTGTTGAAACTGTAAATGTATGAATGAGGATAGGTAAGTCTTATGTGTTATTCTGATAATCTAAATGTTTAAATCTAGGAAATGAAACAATAAAATAATTCCTTGAATGCTTTATTTAAGTGCTGAGGCCAATTAAAGAAGAGTAATTTTATGGAAAGGTTGAAGTAGTTCTTTTACTTCGTCACATCATTTGGCTTAACCTTAGTGTTTGCCCCATCCGTAACCTCCCCATCCGAGGCCATTACCGCCCCATCCGAGTCCATGACCACCTAATCCGTAACCACCCCAGCTACCGAGGCCCTGACCGCCCCATCCACCGAGGCCATAACCACCCCATCCAAGACCGCCCCATCCGCCATAGCCGACGGTGCGCAGAACGGGTGCAGTGACAATGGGAGCAACGGCGTGGGTGCGGATCACGGAAATAGGGGCAGCTTTGTACAGGTTAGCAGTGGAGACCGCGGGGGCAGCTAGGCTAACCCATGGGACGCCATAACCTGGAAAGGAACATTCTGGTTAATATTTTCTATTAAAAGCAGTGGTGGTTGTAGTAAAAGGTACAAGATCTCCAAGTGTAAATTGATATTAAATGAATGGTATTGAATAGTACATTTAGAGGAAAAATTAATTCAACTATTAGAAATAGATAGCAGGGATTTCTTCAGCGGTTAACTAAAACAAATTGGACACTCAATATAGGCTAAAAAAACTCAAATCCAGTAGATCAGATGTTTACTACATTAAGGTTTGTGAGAGAAAACTTACCATACGCGCCAATGGCGCTTCCTTGGCTAAGGCCAAAGACAGCCAGCAGGCAAGCCAACTGAAAACATATTTTAATATTAGTAGTCAATAAATGGCATACAAATACCAAAGAGTTATGGAAAGCCAAGTTTTTATCTCTGACCTAGGATGAGTCACATATAACAGCTCATAAAATTATTGGATTAAGGATATAAGTGTCACTAGCCCATTTCTTTCCAAGGGTGCCGTAAGCGACCTACGGAAAATACACGAAGCCAAAGGAATTTGGGAAACGCCGCCACATTCGACACCAAACCTTTACTAAACCGTCTGGCCAGCATGGTGTAGTTGGCAGAATGCTCCTATTGACTCACTAATGCTATTGTGGTGCAAATTAAGAAAGGGACATGTCCAACAGTGAGCTGCCAAAGGCTATATGATGATGGAGCACTATAGGAGAACCAGACATTGTCATGCCATATTTTTGGAGAGACTCTTTTAGCACATGAAATGTTACCCACTCGTCACACGTAGCACATCACAACACTAGACATGAGACAAATAGTTTTTATTTTTGCATTTATGAATTATAATTAATATTGGCAGGAATTGGAACTTAAGTGAGGGTCAATTTAGTTTCAATTTGAACATCTTTCTTTTACAGCTCTGCTACATTTTATGATGAAGAAATATTGTCCAATTTCCTTCAAATCATTGTTTCGATTACTCGTTGTAGCTATTATTGTAATTTGGTGATAGCAATTTGTGCCAAGAATACGTTGATACTATTGACAAATATACAAAAAAATGTCTAAGTTAATGTCTTTTATTTTTACGAGGCCCATGCTGAAATCGATTCCTTTTCAAACTTTTTACAAGAAATGTAACAAGCAAAAATATAAAGTAAGAAATACAACGTAAAACGCGAACAGTAAATACAAACTGAGCTAATTCAATTAACGCCTTGAAATAGGGCCAATTTTATTAATAGGTTTAAGGAAAAATACGGTTCGAATAAAACGTTAAAAGGTAAAAGGGTTAAGGTATAAAAACATCTATTGTAGGACAAGATATTGAAGTTATATATTATGGTTAATCTCTGTGCCTTAATTAACTAGGAATATTTTCTAGGTTTTAAAGAGATAATTACTGATTCAGATATTCGTGCGGCAGATATTTCACTAAATATTTAAGAGATCTTTCACATTACGAGTAATAATGTTGCAATTTAGTATTAACATTTTTATGGCTTTATACAGGAAAAGTGTATTGATAGAAATATTTCTGCACTAGTAGCTAATCACGAAAGCGATGGAACCCTACAAATATCAAATCTGCCTGCCACGTTTTTCAGTTACAGGGATCAATTAATGTTTCATTAGTTATGTAATAATAAATTTGAAGCAAACCTTGTATAGCACGGAACACGTTCATTCAATTAGTTTTGTAGCAAAAATGTTAACGCTTCATAGCTGTTTTAAATCACTCGTCAATATAAGCCAGGATTTTCAGATGGATCGAATTTCTACCCGTTACTTTAACATGTTAAAGTAACGGGTAGAAATTCGATCCTCGAATTCTTCGATCGGGAATCATGATTCCCCTATTAAAAAACTAGCAGATGGGATTAAAATAGTATATGAATCTTTTAGTAAACCCTCAACACCTCTAGTCTGACCATTAGGTATAAGTCGTTTCTATTTAGAAAACCGACTATCTGTTGCAAAGATCTACGTCTATACCCTATATGAATAGATGGCTAGGTTTTCCACAGCAATACTTCAGCAGCTATGGTTTTTGTTAAATTATTACAGGTATTGCAATAGCTTCATCTACAGTCTCATCTCGAGCTACAGACATCGAAATCAATGCTACTACTAATAAGTTTTTAACAAAAACTTCGAAACTACTTTTATTTCACTCCACTACTTTCGATCCAAGAAACTTGTAAGAACTTTAAAGATCAAACTTTTAAGCCAATGGACCAGCTCAAAAAGGGATCGCGAATCATCTTATATCTACTTTGCAAACTGATTCTAATCTAAATGTGCGATGTTGGAGGGATTCACAGATATTAGGAAGGACACTCGAATGGTGATATCGTAGATAAAAAAGCAAAACTTACAGTGATGTAGGTGTTCATCGTGGGTTGATACCAGACGAAGTGTGCCTTCCAGTAAATGCCCAAGCATTTTATACTTGCGCCAAAATCCTTGCCAACTACCGAAACCCGACCGGATACGCCTCACACGCACGTAAAATGGACAGTTGCGTTACACATTAGTATCGAACATCCTTGCAGCATTGGGAACGATGAATTCATTATCATTGTCTAATGACTGAAAGTCGTCCAATGTTTCGTGAAACAGCTGTCCGATACAGTTTCAGGTGGAATGATCAAATAATCCAGTTGTATAGAACTTATTGAATAACAAGGTGACGATTCTGAATCGCAACCGGGACGAAGCTAAGATGAGATGAACTTAAATTTTATCTGTGACTAAGATATGTTTTGTTCCGACAAGCAAGAAGAAGAAGAAGCCCAAGACATTTCAATGGACTAATGCAAAATGTTGACGTTCCAGGCGTCTGACGTGTTCCAGTATCACAAAACACTGATGACAGCGCATATATCGATAAAAAGACGATCAATTGACATATTACTTTCCTACTACACATATCTATTTACCGTTGTGCTCATTGGATTTGACATTATTTGTTTTTGATAGAACTGTCGCCAAGTGACTTAGTAGAAATTCTTTGTTTACAAAAAGTCTATGTTCTCGTTGCACGGACTTTAGACACTGTTCTAGAATGTCTCCCATTCGCGCTGATACAACATCACGTTAACAAAGGCGTATAATAGATCTTTTGTATAGTTATTTCATTTGGGTAATCTAACAACGATATTTTATCACTGGTAAGCAGCTATAGAGTAAGGTTCATTGAGTATGGCCGAGAATGACTGAAAAATCTTCACATATATTCGATAAATATCTAGTTTATATCATTTTGTCACGCTAAAACTGCTGATCAAACTTTGATAAAACTGTAGTTAGATTGCAGAGCTGCGTATCTTCCTCGTCCAGCGATCTGGCGGAGACGCATCGTCATATCCAATCTTACTCTCGTCGCTACATAGGCTAGCATCAGCAGAAACCACATGCATGTGCTTTGTAGCGTAGCTGTATATCAAATCACTGATGGAAAAGTACCCTGAAGCTAATTTGGGAAATACAGTTTCCTCGGTGCAAAGAAGATTTATTTTAATACCATGTGTGGACCTTCATAACATTGTGTAACTAACTTCCATAACCCAGTGTTCTAACTTCACCATTATGCTAAATAGGTGCAGTTATAAATGATTGGTTGAATGAACTATTTCAAACATTATTTCAATGATTTATTAAAGCAGTAATTGAGCACATTATCAAAATTTCTATCCTCATAAATGTAATAAATTGATTTACAGCAATTATGAATGCAAACATACATGTAGGTAATTATGTAGTATTTACATACACAAAAAGATACAAAATTGCTGAAATTGCACGCAAACGGAATGAATTATTGTTAGCATAACACAGTGTTCGATATAACCACATATCAATTAAAACAGTAGATTTTACAGAGCGAGTAAAGCCATAAAAGTTAACACATAACTGTGTTAACAGGACACGCTACGTCGCATCGCTTCATTCTCCTACAAATCGTACTGCTATTGTTAATGCTAAGGTTTGTGAGAATAGATGAATCGAATGTTTGTTACTATTTCACACAAAAACTAAGTAACATCCGTTACTTAGTTTTTGTGTGAAACTGTTGCAGTAATATAGCATATACATCAAAATAACACGTAGGCTTCCTTTGAAGCGGTAACCGACACCTACGCATGCGAACTAGTAGGTAGTAGGCCACTTCGGATGCGCGTTGCACTATTGTCATAGTGAGAAGACGCTCGTGCCCAGCAGTGGAGCAGTATACACTTATACAGGGATGATGATTGTGTTGATATTGATTAGGTGACAATAAAATACATTCTACAATTGAACTAGTCCGACGATGATGGAGGAGGTCGGAGGTAAGCGATGAAATCACGGAATGCCTTCTTGTAAACCCATTGAGCATTAGAATCTAAACTGGTTACATTTTTCCTAATGATAAAACACATCTTATTTTATTATTATCTTGTGTAAAGGCAACGCCTACCAGTAAAATAAATCCTGTGTCATGTGGGACTTTATAAATATTTAAACAATGTTCGAAGGACCAGAATCGATCACACAAAGTGTAGCAGGAATCGAACCCACGACTACGGGGACAGTGAACCACAACGCTATACGTGCACTCGTTATTGCTGTACTTGGTAAAACAGTAATTGTAGTGCTTATTGTTTGTTATGTTAATCTGTATTATCGGTAAACAATCAATACTTAGAATACAATGTTAACGCCTAGCGTTTAAACTATTAAAGCATTAGCGTGTTCACGATCGAAGGCTGAGAGTTCAATAGCCTGATGTATTTATTTGGGGTCTCCCCTGTTTGACCGAAAGAAATTTGACAAATTTTCACTCCCCAAAAAATTTTTCTGTTTAGAGTCCGGGCTAAAATTGGGTAGGTTTTACAGAGATCAGTGGAAGCGATTAATTCATCCAGTCTTAGCCCAGGGCAAAGGTCTAAAATATGGACCAAGTTTCTTGGCGCTAAGAATTAAACAATGTACAATTACCTGTATCTTCACTGATGTCAGGCCTGGAACTAAGTTAGGGAAAAACAAACAAAACTAAGGTGGCCACGATAGATTGAATGAATTATCCACTTAGCTGTTCCTTCCAACTTGATGTCCTCTCCGTCTTGACACGAGGGCACGTTCACAGGGTTCACAATTACAGTTTTACAAATGTCAATGTTCAATATGTCACAAGTTTATCACAAACTTTGCCGGAAGTCAAAGGCGGCAATTATAAGTATTTACAAGTTAATTCAATTCGCGAAGCTGGTTAACTATGTGCTTTTCAAAAGGCGATATCTTTATATCAATTACAAATCTCGCGGGACAGACCAAGACGGCGTGTTAATTTTTCAAGGCAAGCGGAAGTTGACAGTTCCGTGTGACCATAGTCAAATTTTACAATAGACTAAACTAAACGTTACTAAATCGATATAATCGACTTGACCTATCATAAAAACTAATTCTATTTCAAACATCCACCCGCCCCGGACCGGCCTACCGGTCCGTTAATTGGTTGGTAGACGTGACAATGTTGCAACCGCTCTCCTCAGAATCGAACCGTCCACCAAGACCTCAACAAATCGGGGAACTCCATCAGCCCCAGTTACCAAACGAAGAATGCGCCCCCTGCGCCATCTGAGTGGCGGAAGGTTAGCCTCCTTGATCAAAACGAGGTCACCAATCTTGGGTGGATCGGTCTTGTCGGTCCACTTAACGCGTTGCTGGAGTATGTGCAAATATTCCAAATTCCAGCGTTTCCAAAAGCTCTGAGTAATCTGGCGTACCAATTCAAAACGCGAGAGACGACCAGGTCTCGTATCAATATAGGGGTACTCAGGCAAGGCAACAAGTGGGCGACCAATCAAAAAATGGCCCGGCGTAAGGGCCTCCAAATCATTCGGATCTGAGGAGATCAGGCACAACGGCCTAGAGTTCAAAACGGCCTCAATCTTACAAAACACAGTTGCGAGATCCTCAATGTAAGGACAAACTCACCGATTGTCCTGTGCAAGTGTGTTTTGGCCGATTTCCACCCCAGTGTGGACAATTTGGTGGGGAAAACAACCAATTTATCCCACGTCGGGCAAGCCTATCACCTATATCAGCCTTGTTGGTTTCAAGGAAATTAACAGCATCATTCAAATAATTATAAGTGCCCTTGAAGTTAGTGCCGCAATCAGAACGGATCAAGGAGGGCAGCCCTCTGCGGGATACCAATCTATCAAATGTGGCTACAAACGCCTCGGTCGGAAGCGAGGAGACCAGTTCTAAGTGTACGGCCTTTGTGGAGAGGCAAACAAAAACGCACAAGTAGGCCTTGACAGTCTTGCTGTTTCGAAGTGTCGACGTTTTCACCAAAAAGGGACCTGCGAAGTCCGTGCCAACACCATCAAACGTCCTGCTCTCAGTTACGCGATCTGCCGGTAATTCTCCTATCAAGGGCTGCATGGTAGAAGCCTTGAGCTTATAGCAAGGGATGCAGCGAAAGACTACACTCCGAATAATTCTTCGGGCAGACAAAATCCAAAACTCGCGTTGCAAAATAGCCAACAGGGCATTACAACCAGCATGCGAATTTTTGAGGTGACGGTCAGTTACCAACAAGCGTACCAAATGACCGTCCTTAGGTAACAACAGAGGGTGACGTGCCCCGTAAGGGAGGTGGGCGTTCTTGAGACGCCCTCCAACGCGCAAGAGACCCGTATCGTCCAAAAAGGGGTTCAATTTTGATACAGCTCCCGATAATTTCGATCTCCCTGACTTAAGGATAGCAATCTCCTTCTCAAAGTGCGCCAATTGCACAGAACGAACCCAAAAGGTGAGCGACTCCTGTCGTTCCTGTGGTGAAAGAAACGGTGTCAGATGTTTCTGTTGTGGGTGCCTAAAATTAAAAACAAAACGCTTTATCCAAGCAGTGACACCTAACAACTTGTCGAGGGAGCTGTAAGGATTCAACAAAAAATCGGGGTCGAAGGCGCCTTCTACCTTCTCAAGAGAGAGTGTTCGTAGACCCGGCAAATTAGAAGTATTGAAAACTGGCGTTCGAGGCCAATCAATTTCTGGTCGACTCAACCATTCCGGACGCCACCACAGCGACTGACCTATCAAACTAGGCGTCAAGCATCCGCGCGAGGCACAATCAGTGGGGTTGAGCTCACCTGGCACGTGTCTCCAAACAAGTTTGACTTCGGATTTCTGGATTTGGGAAACGCGATTAGCGACAAAAACCTCCAAGGTGTGGACAGAAGCCTTCAACCAACAAAGAACAATTTGGCTGTCTGTCCAGGCGTAAGTCCCTCTAATACAAATGCTTTTACTCAAAGTGTTAGACACGTGGTTCAATAAGCGTACAAGTAGTGCTGCTCCCGAGAGCTCCAATTTCGGAATGGTCAAAGATGTCCGAAGGGGTGCTACCTTGCTCTTTGCCATGATCAGGGAAACTCTCACCTGACCTGAGGCACTGACTCTGCGCAAGTACACCACGACCGCGTGACCACGTTCCGAGGCATCACAAAACCCGTGAAGGGTGGCCTTGTACTTCCCGGGAGGAAGGATGGGACGAGGCAAGGAGATCTCGTTGACGGCAGGAAGTGAGAATACAAAAGAGGTCCATTCCTCAACAAGAGTACCGCATAGAGGTTCGTCCCAGGTCAATCCTGCTGTCCAAAGCTTCTGCAAGAAGCATTTTGCCCAAAATATAACTGGACAGATCCAACCGTTCGGATCAAAGGTTCTGGCGACAGTAGACAATACGAGACGTTTTGTCCAAGAACATGGCAATTTCAAGTCTACGTTATACGTAAAGATGTCTAGGACTGGTCTGTACTGAACGCCGAAAACAACCATCATGGCGGGGTTGTCAACAATCTCAAACAGATGTGGATCTTGCTGATGATCCTCTGGCAAGCCTTCCAAGAGCGCTGGTGAGTTGGAAATCCATTTGCGCAACTCATAACCAGCGGAGGCCAAAATACCTATCAATTCGTCCCGCAGGAGGATCGCCTCGTCCGCTGTGGAGGCGCCCGAGCAAATGTCATCGACGTAAATAGCGTCTTTCAAGATGGCGGAGGCTCGTGGGAAACGAAAGCCTTCTCGGTCTGCGAGCTCCCAAAGAGAACGTATTGCCAAATAGGAGCTCGACCTTAACCCGTACGTATTGGTATTGAGCTCGTAGACGACCATGGGATCACGAGGAGACTCTCTCCAAAGGATCAGCTGGAAGCGACGGTCATCAGGGTGGATAATCGTCTGCCTGAACATCATTTTTATATCGGCTACAAAGACAACCTGATGTCGTCGGAAGCTGGTGATGACATCACAAAGGTCCTTGCAATGACCAACTTGGGACCAGAATGCAAGCACTGGTTCAAGGATACGCCCGTAGAAGTCTGCGCAGAACCATCAAATATTGTACGCAGCTTGCCAGTCGATGGCTTCAATACCGCATGATGCGGGAGAAAGTAGTGCTCCACCGAACGCCAATCCAAATTTGACACAGACATGTGTCCCAATTGTTCATATTCTCTCATGAACTCAATGTACTTCTGTCTGAGCTCCGGATCACGACCCATGCGACGCTCCATAGCCAACAATCTCTTTTCGGCTAAAGGTCGTGACTCACCAAGCGGAGGCCGGACAGACAGAAAAGGTAGCTTCGTAATGAGCCGACCAGTGCAGAACGGAGTCGACCAGTGTTGTTCTGTAAGAACAGCTCGCACTACTCATGTTCTGGATTCAAACGGGCAGCTTGAGGAGGCTCCTCTACTTCCCAAAACCTCTGAACCGCATCAGAGAGAGCAGAGCCTACAGCCAACAAATTATCAAGTTCAGGTGGAGGGGGGTCCCTAGGTACAGGTCCCATCAAAGCAAATCGAAATATGGTCGGGATGGCAGTCAAACCATTTGGCACCAAGACCCGTTTCCCACCAATCAAAATTCCACCGAGGACATCAGAGCCAATCAACAAGTCGATTTGTCCCGGTGTGTCAAATTTGGGGTCTGCCAGTTCCAATCCCGATGTCAAATTCACCACAGCAGCAGGTAGCTGCTTCTGTGGGTGCATACCCAAAGTATTCTTCAGCACAATAGCCGAGGTTCTAATCCTCGGGTGTGAAGATTCAACAGGGCCAAACAAAACCTTAACTTGCCCTTCAACATTAGAGGCTACGTCCCCTATGCCCCGTATACAATTTTGAAAAGAGCCCATATTTAATATAACCTGCCCTACCAAATAAGTGGAAACAAAGCAACCTTGTGAACCTGTGTCCAATATAGCACGGACAACAACAGAGGTCCCCGTGGGTCCCCAGACCCTAACAGCAACCGTTTGGTAGGATAACGGTCTCAATGGGGGAGGTTGGCGTTATAGGGCAGGGATCAATGACCTATTGTTGCCTGGGCGGCGACCGATGGCCAGGACCAGGCAAATCAAAATGAGGGTGCGGCTTGAAGTCCTCAAAAGCGCGATGACTCGATCCGCGCGCCATCTGTGGGGGGTCATAATGACGCACCCGCCCAAAACGAGGTGGGCGCGAGTCAAGGTGGGGACGCTCCGCCAAAGGAGGGGAATACCTGGGGCAGCAGTCATGGTGCTGGTGACGTTGGACGGTCGCACATTCTGGTGCGCGAGAGAGAGGAGGCGTGCGCACGCTACGGTTCTCCAAGCGGGGTGAGCGGCGATCAATTGAGCGAGGCGACTCTCGGCTGCGCGCCGGTGAGCCTGGCATTCATGCAGAGAATGTCCAAATGCTGTCCTCCACAGTGAGGACAGGGGCGAGAGTTTGGGCAGTCTCGCTGGTAGTGGGACCCCAAGCAAGAGAAGCAAAGGCGGCGGGCATTCGCGATGCGCCTACGAGAGGCGACATGCAGGTCCAAGAATGCCTTACAACTGGCCCTTCTGTGCCCCGTGACCTTGCAGTAAGAGCACTTCGCTGGGCTCTGCGTGACTGCAAAGCGAGAAGGGCGCCGGTCAACATTGGCTCGGATGGGAACGCGAGCCTGCTCCTTGACCTTGGGCGGCTGCATCTTAGCCGGCGTGTCACCACCGGAGTTATCCAAGACCCGGCACTCATCCTCCAGGAACCTCTCCAGGTCAGCAAAGGGGGGCAGATGGGTCGCGCTATCCCCACCAAAGCGCTGCTCAAAACGCGACCTCAGGTCGGCAGGCAACTTTTTCAGCACAATGTGCACCAATAGATAGGACCATTGGTCCACGGGCAGTTCAAGGCACTTAAGTGCATTGATTGCCACCAAAAGCGGATTCAAAAGTTGGGTGCGCAACCCAGAGACCCGGGTGAGCGTCGGCAAACCCAAAATCTGCTCGATGTGCGTGTCGGCGAGGCCACGCTTGTTATGATACCTACGGGTAATTAGGTCCCGAGCCGTCTGGTACGCCTCGTCAGACACGGACAGATGCTGGATGAGGCCTTTGGCCTCTCTATCCAGAACCGACATCAAATATGCCAATTATTGTGCCGGCCGAAGGTCAGCCCTGTCATTGACCAGGCTGTCAAACAAATTAACGAAGCCCAGGTAGCTTCCTAGGCAGCCATCAAAATGGGGGAGGTCTAAAGTAGGGAGCCTACTCACCAGCCCCGGTGCTGTCTTAGGAAGCTCCTGCTTCAAGCCGGGTTGCCCATCCCTCTCGGCAACCAATTGTCTCGCACTATTGGAGACAGCATCATACAGGTCTAAGACCTGGGCATAGTCTTCGCTGACCTTATTTCGCTGGTCAGCGGTGAAGTCATTAACTGACACTTCGAGACAGCATGTACTGAAAGTGCGGAATTGCTGTTCCACACTTGCCAGGCGATCATCGATCCGCTCATACCTTTGTAGTAAGGCCTGCTGGCGATCAGGCCGGTTCACCAAGGCACTGGCCGAGGCAAATCAGCGCAAATCTGATGCAATAACACCAGCAGCCGCACGCAAGTCCTTGATAGCTGACATAATCAAATTTCAAACGAGCCTGGACAAGCGTTAAATAATATCAACAATCAAAACTTAATTTTTCTTAATACTTTCGCTTTTTTATAGTTTAGGATAGTTTAGTTATATAATTAGTTTTATTTTATTGTACATAATTATGTTAATCCTACGTATGTCAGTTAATGTAAATAAATACTCATCATGGTATATAAATTTTTCTTAATTCTTTGAAACCAACAAAGAATTAGCCTGTTTACTGCTAGTACAAGCAAGTGGCAGGTATCTACTGTCCAACAAAATTAATAGTTTCAATATATATTGACACAAAACAAAGTCAAAGTTATCAAAAGTTGAAACTTCAAATAAGTTAATTAATGTTAAATATTCAAATAAATTAACTAATTACTTGCAACAGACAGACTGGCTGTGTTATTTGAGATATACAATAGTAATAGTATGTGTTGCCTAACAATATTATCTATATATTATAACAAAACAAAAGTTTATTAATGTGACCCGCCCAAGTGGCAAGGTCAAGTTGGTTGTTATAATGTTTATGAATATATGCAATAAACTAAATTTACTAAATTTATTGATACATACAGCTGTTATGTATCCAAACAAACTGACTTATTAATACAACAACAAATTTAAGTTAGATTTCAACAATACAAATCAACAATTACTAATTGAGGTTATGTATGACATGTGTTTCAAGTTATGCAGGTCAACCAATACAAATAAATATGATGTATTTTAAACAACACTAACCTGGGAACACCACAAAAACGTTAACAATGAATATATAGCTTAGATACAAGCTTATACAATACCAATCTGAGTATAGGTACAATCAACGGCTAAGTTTCAACCATGCTCTGCTACCAAAAATTATGTTTAGAGTCCGGGCTAAAATTGGGTAGGTTTTACAGAGATCAGTGGAAGCGATTAATTCATCCAGTCTTAGCCCAGGGCAAAGGTCTAACATATGGACCAAGTTTCTTGGCGCTAAGAATTAAACAATGTACAATTACCTGTATCTTCACTGATGTCAGGCCTGGAACTAAGTTATGGAAAAACAAACAAAACTAAGGTGGCCACGATAGATTGAATGAATTATCCACTTAGCTGTTCCTTCCAACTTGATGTCTTCTCCGTCTTGACACGAGGGCACGTTCACAGGGTTCACAATTACAGTTTTACAAATGTCAATGTTCAATATGTCACAAATTTATCACAAACTTTGCCGGAAGTCAAAGGCGGCAATTAAAAGTATTTACAAGTTAATTCAATTCGCGAAGCTGGTTAACTATGTGCTTTTCAAAAGGCGATATCTTTATATCAATTACAAATCTCGCGAGACAGACCAAGACGGCGTGTTAATTTTTCAAGGCAAGCGGAAGTTGACAGTTCCGTGTGACCATAGTCAAATTTTACAATAGACTAAACTAAACGTTACTAAATCGATATAATCGACTTGATCTATCATAAAAACTAATTCTATTTCAAATAGTTACACCTCGATAAACCACACGGCAAAACCTGCAAATGCGATTATGGCAGAGAAACAAAGTGTTGCGGTCTTTTTTGTGATCCTCAATTTTTTGTCGTTCTAACTTAGACTAAATGTCTGTGCATTGTAGTACAAAATTGTAATATATACATGTATGCTGATGACACATGTTTATTATATGCAGACAAAGACTTAAATGTAATCGAAAATAAGATATAACAAGATTTAACTAATATAATAAAATGGGCCCATGATAATGGCATTATAATCAATATAAATAAAACTAAATGTATGCATATCCATTCTCCGTATCTAAAAACTGCGGGCAGCTCACCGCGCATAGTGGGTCATAGCTACGAATGTCTGCACGGCAGCGCCGCGGGGCTCGCATGCGCCGCTCGCGAACATGAGCGGTGCGCGTGCGAGGCGATTGAGGTGGTGAAACAATACAGGTACTTCGGATTAGTCACATATCAAGATTCTCTTGGAAAATACATATCTCTAGACTGTGTGACAAGCTAAGATCAGTTCTTGTAAAGTTTCACCACCTTAGCCGTATATTAAGTAGGGCAACTTTGTATATGGTATACTATGCGCTGGTGGATTCATTGCTTGGTTATGGCTTGGCCAGTAACGGTCTTACATTTAAAACTTACCTGGATAAATTAAAATATATACAAATAAGGTTTATGAAATTATTAGTAAATAAGAATATTAAAAATAAATGTAAGGCCAGTGATTATGAAGAGCTGTTTGTGGAATGTAACATGCTACACATTTCATGATAAGGTCAAATTAATTATTGCATTTGAACATTACTGTAATGATGAATTTAAAATCTATACAAAATGTACCAGATCGTGTAGAAATCATAATAACACTTTAGAAGTTCCCTCTTGTAATAACTACTTTGGTCAAAGGACTAGGAAATATCTTGTTCCAAAAGTGTTCAATGAAATACCAGATCAAATAAAAAATTATAGTAAGACAAAATACTCTTTTAAAAATAAAATGCACAAGGTGTTACTAGAAAACTTTACAAAATCAATAGCACACAAAACTTTTCATTAACTTCAAAAATTTACTTCATATATATAATATGTGTACCTATAGACTGGATAATGTGTAAAAGCAATCCAATTTTAATAAAAATGTTTACCTCTTTATATAAGGGCCTACGTCCAGCAATGGACTGCAATAGGCTGGTTAGTTACTTATGTCTACGCTAATAAATTGTCCATAATTTTATAAATGATGTGCTGAATATATATATATTATGTTATTATATAAATTATTATATACATGTGTGAAAACGGGGGCTACATCTGCCAACAAACTGTTATACAGTTTTGCAGGGTAAGCTATTTTGTTAAAAACGTTATCTACCTACCTGAATAATCGATTTTATTATTATTATTCTCTTTATTAAACAGTATTCTCAAAGTCACATTTTACATAATTAAACCTAATATATCAAATAAATTTAACTATATAAAATAGGACCACGGAAACCCACCGGTGTCGGGTACAGGGACCAAGCCACCGGTGGTTAGGGCCTCAGAGAAAGGAACTTCCTCACGATGCGCGCCGTATCGAGAAGAACCGCCTTCTGAATCAAAGACTTGATCCAGCTGCCTAGTGCGAGCCTCTTTAGGTGTTGGTCGAGGCTCTTGGCGATTAATCCATTCACCGACACGACTATCGGCACAATGATAGCCGAATCCACATCCCACATGTCGACAATCTCGTGAGCTAGGTCCAAATATTTTATCTCCTTCTCTTTTTCTGCTTTCACGAGATTGACGTCATGTGGTATGGTGACATCGACTATCATTGCGAGTCGCTCTGCTCGGTCTATCACTACAATATCAGGCTTATTGGCTACAATAGTCCTGTCTGTAATGATAGACCGATCCCAGTACAACAGTGCACGACCATTTTCGAGAACTGGGTCGGGCACATATCTGTAGTACGGTACCTCAGAACCAATGAGATCATATTTAAGGGCTAGTTGCTGGTGGATTATCCTGGCCACTTGGTTGTGTCTGTGCAAATACTGACCATTGGCAAGACTCGAACAACCGGATACTATATGCCTGAGAGATTCTCCGGGCCGGTGACACGCCCGACATATGTCAACCGTACCGTCCCTCAGTATATACTTTCGGTAGTTGTTTGTCATGACAACTTCGTCCATAATTGCACAGACAAAACCTTCGGTTTCTCCGAAGAGATCACCGAACCGTAGCCAGGCTACAGAAGCTTTAAAATTGACATTTGGGTCATATAAAGCTCTATAGAACCGTCCATGCAGCTCCTTTCCCTTCCATACTTCTCTTCGGTCGTCAGTACTAAGTACTGCAGGTTTGTGCCAGTTCTCTTTAGCCAGAGCGAGCGGGGTAAGTCCTGAATCAACAGCAACTACATCGCGGTGCACATCCACGTTCCTTCCTAGAAAATATTTTCTGAGGTTGTACAGCTCGCGGTTATGGAGAGTCTTAGCACATAAAAAGCCTCGACCCCCACATTTCCGCGGGATGTACAGCCTCATCACCGACGAGCGTGGATGATGCATCCGAGATGCAGTCAGCATTGAACGGACTTTTCTGTCCAGGGCGTCTAGTTCCGTCTGGGTCCACCTGAGTATGCCGAAGGAATACATTAGGACTGGCATGGCCCACCCGTTGCAGGCTCGCACCTTGTTGCCACCTGATAAAAGACTGTTAAGTACTTTTTTCAGGCGGCCAAAGAAACGAGCCTGCAACGTATGTTTCATGTCAGTCTCAGAAATATTCAAAGACTGCGACATACCCAGGTATTTGTAGGTCTCGGTTAGGGAGAGGGATCTAAGTTGTATGGAATCTGAGAGTTGTATCCCTGCAGATTCCATAATCCTGCCTCTCTTCACATGCATGACCGCACATTTATCCACAACAAATTCCATCCTGATAGAATTACTGAAGGTTTCGGTTACCTTAAGTAATGCAGTCAGTTGAAAATTGTTGGGGGCAAATAATTTCAGGTCATCCATGAAAAGGGGGTGAGATGTAACATGACCTCCTCTCCTTAACCGATAGCCTAGCCCTGAAGCCTCTAACAAGGTACTTAAGGGATTCAGGGCCAGACAAAACCACAAAGGACTCAGACTATCGCCCTGGAATATACCTCGCTCGATCCTTATTGGAGCACCGCAACCCAAACTCGATCGACATCCTGGATAGCGCAATACGGTCCTCCACTGCCCCATACATGACCTTAAAAAGGTGCATAGAGTTGCATCTACTTTGTACAACTCCAGCACCCTCAAAAGCCATGTATGTGGCACGGAGTCGTAAGCCTTCTTGTAATCTATCCAGCATGTCGACAGATTCTTTCGGTTATGGCGCACCTGTTGGCTAATGGCCATGTCTATCAGAAGGAGTTCTTTAGTGCCACGGGCCCCACTCCTACATCCATTTTGAGAAACAGATAAAATAGAATTATCAGATACATGTTTTGTTAATTTCGTTCTCAAAATGGATGTAAGGAGTTTATATATTGTAGGCAAACAGGTAATCGGCCTGTAATTTTTGGGGTCCGTGGCGCTACCAGACTTATGGAGTAGGTGAGTGACGCCGGATGTTAAAAATTCTGGTAGCGACCCCGATTCCAGTGATAATTGGAACTGAGATGCTAAGCAAGTATGCGAACTACGGAGCCACTTGAGCCAAAAATTCTGCAGCCCGTCCGGTCCCGCTGATTTACAGTTAGGTAACGAACGGACTGCACTGGCTATATCATCATTTGATATATATATTGGCTCCATAGTTGGAATTTGTTCGCATACTCGCTCAACAACCCCAATCCAATCACTCTCCGTGTGGTTGACAGGCGTCGACCAGATGCTGCGCCAAAACATATTAGTGGCATCATCATCCGGTCGACTCTCATCAACGTCACCGGCCGTAGACTCGGGTCGCTCCCATCTTCGGTACACCCACCTCTCGTCTCTTTGAAATGTGCGATTCAGGCAATACCGATCCACTCTTGTTTTGTATCGCCTAATACGGTTTGCCCATGCATAAAGCTTTTGCTTTAGTGTATCGATGCGCTCTGTAACCCGAGGCAAATAATCTTGGGAACTGATACCAGTTCCCGCAAAGGCTCGAGTTACAAAGCGCATCACTCTTGGTCGGGTATTGCCCATCCTGAAACAGGAGAGCTTGCCAATGAGTGCCCTAGTCTCAGCAATACGACGCTCAATCCTGCGTTGCCAAGCTGGCACAGCAGCGGTCTGTCGAGTAGCGGTATTATTTACAGGCATTTTAACCCCTGCTACTCGACACGCCGCAACCGCCGCACAATACAGGATTGAATGTGTATCGCTGAGATTTTCACTATTATCAAAGTGAGTAGACAGTAATGCGTCTAGGGCACTCACCAGCGCTATGTTTTTGTTATGCATGGGCAAACGAGGCAAACGAGGCCGACTATTTGGGTCCATGGATCGGTATTCCGTAATAGCACATTCCAAAGCACTCCTTAACTGATCGTTGCACTGGGTACTTACATGAGAAGTCTCGTCATCTACTTCTTCATCAACTGGATTTAACAGTTGCTGTTGAGCAACCACTGTGTCAGGCTGCGTTGAAAAAGTGATGGGGAGACTTCTCTGCACGTCAGAGCGAAGTCTCTCAAGCACGGAATCATCCAACAGGCGACACCGCTGGATGGCCCGCACTTGATCCGATAGCCGTTGTGTTGACACGTTGACAGCTGGCTCAAGCGCCTGAAACAAAGGCAGCATTCGATCACGGTACGCACTGAGGTTAGTTCCTCCCTCTGTGGCCACAAAATATGCCCGCATGACGTTTTCATTCATTGAACTCGTCCATCTCATGCGGTGCACATCACCACCGGTAACGGGGGCCCTGTTCGAGACCGATGGGTCTCGGGATCCCAAGCGGGTCGGTGGCCGGCCTCTCCCTCGCCGACGTACAGGTGGTGGCGACGTCGGCGGCGAGAAGTACTCGTCGCTCGACGAGCTCGACGCCTCTGCAATTGCCGATAACGCTGATGCAGGTGCTGGCGGCGGCTGCGAGGCGGAGCTGAGCGACGAGTCCGGGGGTGTCAGGCGTGCAGCTGCTACCTTAGCTCTCGTCAACATATTTTCTTGTTGATTACATCATATTTACTAGTGTATATTATGTTGTTTATGTTTACTTTTCTTCGTAGATTTTCGTTTGACATTAGGTGTCATCTTGAACTATTTTTCGGTATACTTTTCTTAATGTTTTTTTATGGTTTCTTTAATTTATAATATATTTATCAAATTAATTAGTCCTTCTTGTGATTGTGAATATATATATGAGCACAAAATGAAATAAATTACAAATACGAATATTCGAGGAAAAAATATGTTGACATGTTTACGTGTTGCTAGGTACTTATTATTATTATTATTATCTAAATACAAGTTTGGATACCGTGCTTACACTACACTTGCCACTTAGGAGCATGATTGTCCTCTTTGTAATAATAATAATAATAACTGGCAACACTAAAAGTCAACAGACACAATTTTCTTAGATAAATTTTGTATTGATTTATTTTATTGTTTCTGAGGCGTATACTATATTACATACGTGATAAACACAATTGTATAAATAATTATTATCACAAACTTCTTTAAAAACCAAAAAGAAAATAACTACAAAGTAAATATCAAGAAACCAAAATGACATCAGATGTCACAAATGTAAACAATGCAAATAAAGTAAATACAAGAGTAAATACAAATATAACTAAGAGAAAATGTTGACTAGAGCCAGAGCAGCGGCACAAATAAGACCCCCGGACTCGTCACTCAGCTCCGCCTCGCAGCCGCCGGTGCCAGCAGCGCCGGCCATTGCTGAGGCGTCGAGCTCATCGAGTGATGAGTATTTTTCCCCGCCGACGACACCAACACCAGCGCGCCACCGGGGAAGAGGCCGGCCACCGTCACGCTTGGGACCCCGAGACCCACCGGTTTCGAACAGGGCCCCCGCTGCCGGTGGTGATGTGCGCCGCATGAGATGGACTCAAACGATGAATGAAAACGTCATGCGGGCATATTTTGTGGCTACAGAGGGAGGAACCAACCTTACGGCGTACCGTGACCGCTTACTGCCTCTGTTTCAGGCCTTGGAACCAGCTGTTAACGTTTCGGCACAGCGACTGTCGGATCAAGTGCGAGCCATTCAACGCTGCCGCCTGTTGGATGACGACGCACTTGAGAGGCTACGCTCAGACTTGCGAGGTATCCCTGAAATCACACCCTCCACACGCAATATGGCTCCAATAGTGCACGCTTCACTCAGGGCCCAAGAAGAAGGTGAGGAACTGATGGACAGGGATATACAAGTAAGTACCCAATGCATTGATAAGATAAGGAGTACTTTGGAGTGCGCCATTGGGAAATATCGGTATGCTACATTAGAAAGCAGACCCCGGCTGCCGCGTTTACCCACGCATAGAAAAATATAGCGCTTGTGTGTGCCCTGGATTCACTATTGCCTACTTACCTAGACACTAGTGAAAATGTTAGTGATACACACTCAATTCTATACTGCGCGGCCGTAGCGGCGTGTCGAGTAGCTTAAAATACAAAGCAGTATTACTATTGCTCCTCGGGATGCCGTTCCGGCTTGGCAGCGTAGAATTGACCGTCGTATTGCTGAGACCAGGGCATTCATAGGCAAGCTAATCTGCTTCAGGTCGGGCAATACCCGCCCGAGAGTGATGCGTTTTGTGAGTCGGGCGTTTAAGGGGACAGGACTTTGTCCTCAAGAATATCCGTCACGGGTCACAGAACGCATCGACTTCCTGAAGCAGAAAATCTATGCGTGGGCGAATCGCATCAGGCGGTACAAAAAAAGGATTGACCGATATACCCAAAATCGCGCATTCCAAAGAGATGAGAAGCTGGTTTATAGGAATTGGGAGCGACCTGAACCAGGTGTGGATGATGGGCGTCGACCAGATGATGCGAACACAATTGCGTTCTGGCGCAGTTTATGGTCGACTCCCGTCAGCCATACAGAGGGTGACTGGATTAGGGATATTGAGCGATCATGTGAGGTAATACCTCAAATGGAACCTGTAGCCATAGACGCCAGCGATGTAAATTGTGCAGTCCGTCCGTTAGCAAATTGGAAATCTGCGGGACCGGACGGGTTGCACAATTTCTGGTTAAAATGGCTACGCAGTGCACATGTTCGCTTGGCATCCCAATTCCAGTCATCTCTGGACTCAAGATCGCTGCCAAGTTTTATGACAACTGGCGTAACTCACCTGCTCTTTAAGTCTGGTAGTACCACGGAGCCTACGAACTATAGGCCTATAACTTGCCTGCCTACAGTTTATAAAGTTTTTACATCCATTTTGAGAACAAAATTGACATTACACATATTCAATAATAAAATCTTATCTGAGTCTCAAAATGGATGTAGAAACCGGGCACGTGGTACTAAGGAGCTACTCCTTATCGACATGGCCATTAGCCAACAGGTGCGCCGTAGTCGAAAGAATCTGGCGACATGCTGGATAGACTATAAGAAGGCCTATGACTCTGTACCACATACATGGCTCTTGAGGGTGCTGGAGTTGTACAAAGTAGATGCAACTCTATGCGCCCTCTTGAGGGCATGTATGGGGCAGTGGAGTACGGTGCTTCGCTATCCAGGATTTCGACAGCCTTGCGGGTATGGCGTACCTATAAAGATCAAGCGAGGTATTTTCCAGGGCGACAGTTTGAGTCCACTATGGTTTTGTCTAGCACTGAACCCGCTGAGCACTTTGCTCGAAAGTTCAGGGCTAGGCTATCGATTGCAGAGTAGAGGTCAGGTTATTTCTCATCTCCTTTTCATGGATAACCTGCCCCCACTGACATCCAGTTAACTGAGTTACTAAAGACAACTGAAAATTTTAGTAATTCAATTAAGATGAAGTTCGGTGTGGATAAATGTGCGGTCATGCATGTAAAGCGAGGCAGGAGTGTGGAATCTGATGGTATAATGCTTTCAGATTTCACACAACTTAGATCTCTCTCTGCAACCGAAACCTACAAATATCTGGGTATGTCGCAGGCATTAGACATTGATGACGCGGGCATGAAACAGGCGTTACAGGTACGTTTCTTTGGCCGCCTGAAGAAAATCTTAAAAAGCTTTTTATCAGGCGGAAATAAGGTGCGTGCCTGTAACGGTTGGGCCATGCCGGTCTTAATGTACTCCTTCGGCATACTCAGATGGACTCAAACAGAATTGGACGCCTTGGATCGGAAAGTTCGCTGTCTACTCACGACATACCGGATGCATCACCCGCGTTCGTCGGTAATGAGATTGTACATCCCGCGTAAGTGTAGGGGTCGTGGCTTCCTAAGTGCCAAGACTCTCCACAATCGAATACTTTCTAAACACTGACGCGGGAATGCACCGAGATGTGGTCGCTGTAGACAGTGGGCTTACCCCGCTGGGTCTGGCGAAAGAGAACTGGCGCAAACCTGTCGTACTTGGTGTAGAAGAGCGCAGGGAGGTATGGAAAGGTAAAGAGCTGCATGGACGATTTTACCGGGCCTTGCATGGGCCCGACGTAGATTTTTCAGCATCGGTGTCCTGGCTGCGTTTTGGCGATCTTTTCGCCGCAACAGAAGGTTTTGTGTTTGCAATTATGGACGAAGTTATCATGAAGAACAACTACCGGAAGTATATTCTGAGGGATGGGACGGTCGACATATGTCGGGCATGTCACCAGCCTGGTGAGTCGCTCAGACATATAGTATCCGGTTGTTCGAGTCTTGCCAACGGCGAGTATTTGCATAGACACAACCAAGTAGCCAGGATTGTCCACCAGCAACTTGCCTTAAAGTACCAACTTGTCGACTCTGAAATACCGTACTACAGGTATGTGCCCGACCCAGTTCTTGAAAATGGTCGTGCTACTCTGCATTGGGATCGGTCTATCATTACTGACAGAACTATTGTGGCTAACAAGCCGGACATAGTGGTGATAGACCGATTAGAGCGCCTTGCAATGATCATCGACGTCACCATACCCCATGACGAGAATCTCGTGAAAGCCGAAAAAGATAAACAAATGAAGTATTTGGACCTGGCTCACGAGATTGTTGACATGTGGGATGTTGACTCGGCGATCATTGTACCGATAGTCGTGACCGTAAATGGTCTTATTGCCAAGAGCCTCAACCACCACCTCAAGAGGCTCTCGTTAGACGGCTGGATCAAGTCCTCTATACAGAAGGCAGTATTGCTGGACACGACACGCATCGTACGGAGGTTCCTTTCTCTGGAGCCCTAACCAATGGTAGCTTGGCCCGATGCCGGTGGGTCTCCGTGGTCCCATTTTATATATTTAATTTTTTTTTTATTGTAATATTTAAGTATGTAAAATGTGATAATGAGAGCAATATTTAATAAACGGAATAATAATAATAATATTCTACCACATACACACATCACCATCTAGTCCCAAACTAAGCAGAGCTTGTATTATGGGTACTAGATAATGGATAAACATACATATATACTTTTTTTGTAAATACATACATATTATACATAGAAACACCCAGACCAAGACAAACATCCATGTTCATGCACACAAATGTTTGACTTGAGCGGGAATCGAACCCGCGACCTTCGGCGTAGCAGTCGCTTACACTCCCGCTGCGCCAACCGGTCGTCAGAAGAACTTTTTGCTACTGTTTGCAATTCCAAAAAATTATGCTGGCTCATTAAAATTGTCAATCTGTATGGAATCTGTATGACAAATAGACTATTTATATTTTTATATTTCATAACTAGCCACTGAAGTGCATGTCAAATCTTGCATGTAATAAATTAATTTCCACGTAAAGTCAAAATAAGATGGAGAACCGCCATTACAGCGGTTAATATGATAGGTATATTCATAAGTGTTAAGACTATGACCGCGTCTGTTGTGCGTCGGCGCGTATAAGTTATTCGATGCCCGCGAAGTTTTTTTGTATTAACAAACACCAATTACATGATTGCTGTTCGATTATTCTTCGTATCAGTATTCGATAAGTTCATTTACATATAAATTCTTTGTTAAACAAGCTCTATTGAATCATAAAACAGGGTAACTGACATACTTGCTGATATGACGTGTTAAACAATTCATTGTTCTTGTGCCTACACGCGTGTATATTTGTTAGCTAAACACGGCCACGCTTCGCAGTGGCGGCCTGTGGTACTTCTTGAATTGCCCGTTGCCGTAGAACCTTTGAAATCTTCTTCTTCTTCTCAGTCGTGCACTCTTGTCAGAGTGGTCGTGACGCACTCCAGCATTTACTACTGCGCAAAAGATAGAGCTACATGGCGACGCATCACAAGAACAGCAACGGCGCAAGAATCGACCGACGCATGACCACGACTTTTTAAATAGAAGTATGTAAAAGAATATTCTACCACAACGCAATTTTCTTTAAACAATCTAAAGAGCATTAACATTGAGTATTGTAGCTATTTTTTAAAGCAAAGAATTCTTCCATATCCACATGAACAACGTATGGTTACTGTACAATTTAGAAATGTTGTTGTCGAATCTGCATATTTTTTTTAGGTCATCCTTAGCACTATGAACAAATGTGTTATCACCTGGTCTTCACATTTGTAGACCGCACAATATGTGGCCACTGCCTCCGTGGTCCAGTGGATAGCGTATGCGACTGCTGATCGGAGGTCCCGGGTTCGATTCCCGGGTCGGGCAAAAGTGTTACTGGGTTTCTCCGAATACTCAGGAGCAGCCTGGAGTCTGGTGATGCGCCCGGTAACGGCAGTAGGCTCGCCTCCTATTACGTGGGACCTAAAAATTCATTGCGAAATGTGGGTGTAATACGTACGTGTAAGACCATAAATAAATAAATAAAAAAACAATATGTGGAGATCGAACCTTACACGTCCGGAGCAGCGCCAAGCGACGAGGCGTCTGCATTAATTACTATACCATCAATGCAGTAAAGTATGCTTTATTCATTGTGTCGTGCGATCATGCAATAGGATATTTACGTTCATAGCTTGAAGGAAGGGCGTCCCCAGCCGATTGCCTAGGGGGCGAGGGTCAAGGTTTTTTGAATCTCTAGGGGGGGGCAGCTGCTTCTCTCTGCCCCCCTTTGGCGACACCCATGGCTTGAAGGGGGACTCGCATTGGGGATTTATTGGTAGGGGCCACAAACAGATTTGCAGTAAAGCTAGATCTTCAGCAGTTGTGGAGTAGATGTTTTCAATTCACCTATTCAACGTAATGTTCCTGCCATGTACTTCGCCTGTAAGTCATACCAAGGTTGTGTTGTTTAGTCACAGTGTAGTTTACAATAGCTACAGTCAAAATGTTTATCTTTCTAAGATATGTAAATACCAAAATGCATGGTGACATTATTGTCTGTGTCAAAATAACTTTAAAACTAGCTTTCTACTCTACTCTTATCTTTGTTTATACGAACATTTATTTTGTGAAACAGATACATATTATGAGTACAATGGATACAAATAAATTTTCAACCACTCAGAAACTTAAACTCTAAAACCATAACAACCATCAAAAATTCACACAAATGAAAACACCGAGAACCTCATACTACCTATCAAAAAAAACTCTTTGTATATAATACTAAAAGAACAACCAAATATGTTTGAAATATATAATCCAATATTTCGCAGGTGTAATGTTTAAACCGATCACTTAGCGAATTCGGTTCGAATTATCCGCTTATATTGAATTTTAACCGATCGGTACCGAATTACGCTTCGTTTAAAAGTAAAAAAGATTAAATTTATTGGTCTTCTGACATTTTATTGGTCACGAAGAAAATAAATTATCCTTTTTCATGTCGCATGGCATTATGAAAGAAATTTCATAATGCAATACCCTAGGACAAATGGTATCGCTTCGCTATAAGAGCGAGACCAATCATTTGTCTATGTGTAATCCTAAGTTTTCTTTTGAACAGGTTAGATTTTCTAGTCTAGATCTGTGATACCCTGCAACGTAATTGCATTTCAGAATCCGTATTTTCTGGTTGGTTCCAGTTGCAAGACTGTCCGAACCAGATCCACTTCACTAAAACATTCAATGTTCTGAATATTTTTAGATTAACCGATGTGAAAACGATACGATGGTTAAGTCTTGTAGCGTTTTTACACATTAAATACATGTTAGACTATTCTAATGCACAATGTTCGTCACATCAAACGTACTTAAATGCATGCTAAATTAAGGCGCTACATATCAGAGGAGGTAACCTTATCATCTAAAACCAGATAGTCTCCTATCTAGTTTTGTTTGTTAAAATCTATACATTAACAGTGTGTACTATGGATTACCTGAAACGCAAAACATATAAGTATGTACACAAAAATAATGCAGTGGGCAAATATAAAACCAAACTTCGCCTATTCTATCGAAGACATACAAACCAATATACAAATCCGCAGAGCTCGCGAACAGTACGATGGCGTATTGATAACGTGACGTATAATATAAAAAGCCTTTGTGCAGTTGGCGAGCTGGTTACACTCCTTTGTTTTCACAAATGACTTCACCATTCGTTTCTTTTTCATTTTTATTTTTCTCACGCGCACTCTTTACGTATTTTCTCGCCGGTAATTTTCACTGTTTTTGTTCCTTGCGAGTGCAGTATTAAACACTTGGTCGCACTTTGACGTGAAGAGTAATTAGAGGATTCATTTCGTATTCATGAAAGTTTTGTTTTGTACAATGTATAAATTGTAACAGAACTGTGGGTATTATTGTGGAAGCAGATGAATGCAAATGTTTGCTTTGTGGTGTTTTGGTCTGAACATTGCTTGTTAATTTATTTGCCACTCACTACTTGATAAGGAAAAATCAAGAGGCCAACAGAGAATCTGAAACTTAAAATAAAAGGGGAGAAAATAAAAGGAGGTACTGTACAAATTTGTGCAAGATTGTTAACAAGTGGAATGCGTGGAAGGTGTCTCACTACACAGTTGCCACGCCGCGCGCCGGTACGGCTATGTCCCACGACACCTGTTATGTAACGTACAAAGTGAATGTCTTGGATTGCAAACTGGGAAACTATTACAACTAGGATTATGTTGACGATGATAAATTAACGAACAATTCATTAAGAAATTATTGTGTATGAATTTTATTGTTGTCATCAAATCGCAGTCGTTGCCCGTTTGCGAAACACGTGTCGAAGCATAGTCGGCGCATAGAGCGGGATACTGCACGTCAGGTATTTTTCTGGAACCCATTTCCGCATTATTCAGACATAAAATCTACATTAACAAACATTTATTGGCTCCTTATTTGGTACAACTAGGCACCTGTGTCACTGTACTGTGTCAAAAACTTACCAACATCATCACTATCGAAATTTACCTATTACTCTCTCTTTTTGTCACTGTCGAGCCATAACAGTGATATAATACACTTCAACCTCCTATCGCAGACTTACTCGCACAAGCGTTATTCGATTATAATATTTCACTTAACGTCCTTATTATATACACCCTGCCCTTTGCAAAAGATCGTTCACAAAGCGGAAAGATAAAATGATACACATCCAATGTTGTTCTTTCATTTTGAGATTAATTTAGGAGAGTCCCGGAAATTTTCAATTATGTTAGACGTCGCTGAAATGTTCCCCTTTTCACTCTGCTCCCCTGACTTTGTCGACTGTGAAATTTCCAGAAAATGCATTTTAATTTATTCTGTTGTAGCTTCTACCTGCAATTTAGCTAGAGTTTGGTTAAAAAACTAGCGAGTAGGGGGGGAAGGAACGTTTAGTGCATAGCAAATTAAATTAAACAGCCAGGTTTGGTTGCGAAAAATTTGATAAATTTGCTTCATACGTATGACATAAATAAAGTTACTTATGATCTTCTTTACTGTCGCGACCTTTTGTTATACTTATAATGTATTGCTTCTTTGTGAGGGGAGGTGGACGGGATGACTGAAACTGAGCGACAGTCATCTTGTGACTTAAGCTCACCAGCTTTAGTCACAAGACGACTGTCGGTCAGTTTCAGTCATCCCGGCATAGATTACACCTAATCTATGCCTAATGCTGAGGCTAAAAAGAGGTAGTTAGTTCAATTTTATTATCAAATGTTTGGATTGAAACCCGTTACATGAATATAACGTGTACCTACATAAAAGTTGTCTTTATGGCATCGTTTCTTCCATTTAATAAATTGTCAAAATGATAGAGTACTGCTCACTGCTCATGACTACTTTCAAATTAACTCAAATAGTGCGAGTAATTTGAAAGGAAACTGCACCTTCCTACATACAATATTAGTTCTATATTTACACAGCAGCTGATTGACAACTTACTTCTTTTAAGTCTACTCAGAATAAGAATATTACTTTTTGGATTTCTTTCGTCACAAAAATGCAGACAAAAAAAACCACACCTAGTCTAATAAAAATACAATAATTTTTGCTTTGAACTCTTTATTATGCTTGTGAAGTAAAAAGTTTTTGTCTGTGTATTTAAACTTTCATTATTTTTGAAGAAAAGAGGTTACATTTGTTATTATAACTTTTCTTATAGCGCTGAGCTGAGTAGATTGTTTTTATTAGTCAAGTTTGGCCGATTTCAATGAGAGCAAATCCATGTAGGTTTTTTGCTAATACTTACATTATGAGACACCCTTATGCAGCAGACGTTCACCATCATATAGACTTATCATCATAATACAGCCTTTTTGGCAGCGATAGCCTAGTGGAGATACCAACAGACTGCCATGCAGAGGGTATCAGGTTCGAATCCGATGCGCACCAATGACTTTTCGGAATTATGTGCGTATATTATCGCTTGTCCCGTACCTCAGAGAACACGTTAAGCCGTCGGTCCCGGCTGCCATGAAGATCTTTGACAGTCGTTATAGGTAGTCAGTACCTCTAAATAAACTGACACTAGTCTAAAACATGGCAAATAGCTATCCTCTTGGGTTGCGGCGGTCAGACGGGCAGTCGCTCTGTGGAAAAGCTAATATTCAGTAAAATCCGGTTAGACTAGAAAGCGGACCCCGGGTTCTAACTGGGATAACGCTCGAAGGATGATGATCATAATACAGGCTTTTACAGTCCACTGGACGTAGGCGTAGGCCTCTCCCAATTTGCGTCACATAAGCAACAATAGGAGAATTTGGCCTATTATACTACGCTGGCCAAACAATTTGGTACAGAAGTTGATTTCAAAATTTCCGTCTCTTCGCGAAGATGCTATAATTTTTTTCGTATATTTCACTTAGTCGCCTGCTACGTCACGGAAATGGAATAATTAATCTGTTACCTCACGGAAACACGTATTATTGACAAAAGCCCTTTTTTGTACCCCTTATATTCTTACTAGCTGACCCAGCAAACGTTGTTTTGCAAAATTTTTTTTGAAAAATAGATGTTGGCCGATTCTCATAGATACCGGATAAGCACAAAAAATTTCATCAAAATCGGTCAAGCCGTTTCGGAGGAGTATGGGAACGAAAACTGTGACACGAGAATTTTATATATTAGATATACCTACTGCCCCATTGCTGGGCACTGGTTTAGTCTCAATATGAGAAGGGAAACACGTGTAGTAAAACATAATATTTTTTTACCATTAGTATTTTAACCTTAATTATTTACGCAAAATAGACCTTTTTCATAAAATTAAATATAACCTACTAAATCTCTCGCGCACCCATGCAGCCTTCATACCAGAGAGGTTGGACTATAAGGTTATATTTCTTTGCTTCATACAAATACCATAGACAAGTTAACGAGGTCATAACACTGTAACAGCGTCATTAACTCGCCACAAGCACTCTTGAGTAGACAGTGTCATTACTACGTATACTGTGCAGCCACCAGACACCGTCAAAGTAATTACGACATTTCGCTTATGACGAATAAAAGTATAGCTGTGTGTTAGTTTTAATGAATATAACTTATTATTTTGTCGTATCTTGCTATTGTTATAAATGTCAAACGGTGTGAGGATAGTGGATGTACCTATGTGTTGATGTTTGTAACTCTTTAACACAAAATTACTACATCGTTTTGATGTAACTTTTTAGTAATGTATCACAAAAGTCAGAATACTACTGTTTGTCGCGATAACTGATATCTATGTGGGTGAAATCTAGTATTAGAAATATAAAAATATCTTTCACGTCTAAATCACTGAACCGATTATGATGAGTTCTCTCTTAGCAAATATATGTTAAATTTTGTTGAGCCACTAATGGCACCCAATAATGATATCGCTTTAAAAATTAACACTTATTTATCACAATGTTATTACTTGTTAGGTAATATTTTAAACATCAAGGAATTGTTTTGGTAGTGGGTCACTACATTAATACTTAATTCCAGGCTTCCAGAAAAGAAAGTATGAAAACAGCTATACCTACCACTCTCCCTTTATCGGTATCATTAATTATTATCTGTATTTTTGGAGTTCACAAATTGATTAATCAGGAAGAGGAAAATTACTTGTCAGATTTAATCTTACATACATACATACAAACATAGTCTCACGCCTATAACCCCGAAGAGGTAGGCAGAGGTGTATTTCTACACCCACTTTTCGCCGGATATACTTTAGTCCCACGTAATAAGGGGCGAGCCTATTGCCGTACCGGGCACATTTCCAGACTTCGTGCTGCTACTGAGAATTTCGTGACAGAAAAACCCAATAACACTGCCCGACCCAGGAATCGAACCCGGGACCTCCCGATCCCACGCGCACATTTATGCCGCGAGACCAACGAGGCAGTTGTATAGGGCTTGATGTCGAGTTTTCCGTCTCTACGCAAAGATGGTATTTGCATCGTGTTATCCCTTAGTCGCCTCTTACGACACCCACGGGAAGATAAGGGGTGATGACACTTGTATTCTATGCCGTCAACCACACGGCTTAATTTAACGGCACACGGCCACACGCATTTAATCTTATCTTATACTAATATATAAAGCTGAAGAGTTTGTTTGTTTGTTTGGTTGAACGCGCTAATTTCAGGAACTACTGGTCCGATTTGAAAAATTATTTCAGTGTTAGATAGCCCATTTATCGAGAAAGGCTATAGGCTATATAACATTGCGCTATGAGCGACGGGAGCGGAGCCGTAGCCTTAAATAACGCGAGTGTAACCGCGGGCGCATCTAGTACCCATATAAATTTGATAGGCAACATTAGGGTGCAGTCTCATGAAAATCTGTACTATGAAATTAAATGAGTCCTTATTTCGTGTAAAAAAGTAGTAGTATCGATTTAAGAAATGTAGGCATAGGAAAACGGGAAATAAAAAAATCTTGCAATAGGCTTGTGTCCACTAACTATAAATCGGTTTAATTGTAGTATCTGTAGATTCATTATTATTTGTAGATGTCAATAACGTACCTATATTAGCTTATACTAATATATAAAGCTGAAGAGTTTGTTTGTTTGTTTGGTTAAATAGGTAAATGCTGGCTTGACGACATAAATGATGGTATGCGTGCCAATTAACTAACCACCAGGGATGCTGAAAACCGTGCGAAATGGAGGAGACACAGCCGGGGCCCCGGGCTCCAAGGCGTAGGTTTTGGAACGCAACCGGGACAGCGCTAGGATGATGATGATGATCCAGGAAGAAGGAAACGCAATTCTCAACCACTCAGCAATTCAACCAAAAACCGATAACCCTTAAAAATTCACTCAAATAAAAACGTCGAGAACATCTTAGAATCAATAAAACTGCCTGTTAATTATACTAAAAGAACAACAAATTATGTTTTAAATAAAATTAATCCAATATTTCGCAGGTGTAATGTTTAAACCGATCACTTAGCGAACCGGAATCGAAATATCCGCTTATATTGAATTTTAACCGATCGGTGCCGCATTACGCTTCGTTTAAAAGTGGAAAACATTTAATTTATTGGTCTTCTGACATTTTATTGGATACGAATAAAGTAAATGAACCTATTTCATGTCGCATTGCTATATGAAAGGAATTTCAAAACGCAATACTAGTTTTCTTTTCAAAAGGTTACATTTTCCAGTTAGAGTATAAAATCCGTGTATCTGTGATGCCATACAACGTAATCGCATTTCGGAATCCAGTATTTTCTGGTTGGTTCCAGTTGCAAGACTGTCCGGACCAAATCCACTTCACTAAAACATTAAATGTTCGGATATTTTTAGATTTACCGATATGAAAATGATACGATGGTGTAGTGTAAGAATATTCTAATACACAATGTTCACATCAAGTCATCATTGCGTCCTTAAACGCATGCTTAATTGCTTAATTCTCCACATACCAGAGGAGTTACCCTTATAATCTAAAGCTATATAGTCTCCTACCTAGTTTTGTTTGTTAAAATCTATACATTAACAGTGTGTACTATGGATTACCTGAAACGCAATGCATATAAGTATCTACATAGAAATAATGAAGTAGGCAAATATAAAACCAAACTTCGCCTACTCCATCGAAGACATACAAACTAATATAGGTAAAAATACGCAGAGCTGCTGTGAACAGTACGATGGCGTATTGATAACTTGTCGTATAATATAAAAAGCCTTTGTGCAGTTGGCGAGCTGGTTACACTCCTTTGTTTTCACAAATGACTTCGCCATTCGTTCCTTTTTCATTTTTATTTTTCTCACGCGCACTCTTTACATGTTTTCTCGCCGGTTTTTCACTGTTTTTGTTCCTTGCGATTGCAGTATTAAACACTTGGTCGAACTTTGACGGGAAGAGTAATTAGAGGATTCATTTCGTATTCATGAAAGTTTTGTTTTGTAGAATGTTTAAATTGTAACACAACTGTAAGTATTATTGTGGAAGCAGTAGATGGGTCATTATCAGGTTACTCATTATTTGGTTGACTTCGGTGGCAATTCTTTTTTTGTTAGTTTAGGCATTATTAGCATGAAATATCAAATCTAGATTTAATTTAAAACATATTAATAGTAGAGGGAACAACGTAGACTGAATGGATAAGTAGGAATAAAATTTTCTTGAAATGGTGACCACCGGAATCAATATTCTTATCATCGAAATCAAACATCAAATGATTTATATTCTGAAGACTATTTTATATCCCTATGTTTTAACTGCTTTAGTACTACTACGTACGCAGGTACGTATGATACGTACTACGTAAGAAATTGCAGTTTAGGAAATCGAGGCTAAAGCCCCATTTAATAATATATAGGAAAATTTACAAGAATCAACTTTGGAAGGAAGCGTTAAATTATTACATTACCTTTAATTAAAAGTAGTAGCTAGTCGCTAAAACTGACCATATAGGAATTTAAACAAATCTGAGTGTTCGTTGAGATTTAGCTTAATCACAGAGAATAATTTACGTATTATTAAAAAATCACTTAAAATCAGCCTTTCAAAAACATCAACAATTATCTAGAAAGCACTTATTTGATTTATTATATTTGGAACTTTATTAAAAATATTACGTTGCCTTTTGGTTGTAACACGATTAAAATAGTTTTAGGTATATTAAGCACCTAGCATTAAATTATCAATGTAATAAAACTTATAAAAACTTTATAAACCCTTTTGCAAAAAAAAAAAACGGCCACCTTACAGTCATTGGCTTAAGTGTTAAAATATATATTCGCATTGATAATATTAATATTTTTAGTATGTCGTTAGCATAAATGACTAGACATTTCTTACATTCGAGATTCAGAGACATACGCATTGATAGAGAATATATATTTTAACACTTTAAATCCTGGAATCAGTATTTTAGTCAATGTAAACAAAGAGCCGTGTATATTATCAATAGAAAAACCAATGACTGCAAGGTGCCCGTCTTTTTTTGCAAAAGTGTTTACTTATTCAAGTTTGCAATCCTCAATTAAAAAATAATTATATTCCTCGTCACTGCTGTCAATGTTAGAGAATGTAACTACATTCATTACTATCGGAGCAATATTTTCACGACACATGTGTCCAGAAGCTATCATTTTCGTGCAATTCAATGTCTAATGTTTAGGTATGGGATAGGTGCTGCTTGGTTTCATAGAAGACATCAGCAAGGTCAACAGAATAGCTACTACCAGGTTTAATCAGAATGTTCGATGAAATTTGAGGTTTATTAGAATTGGCTACACCGATTTCACTCCCTTTATACATAATCACAGTATTGTGATTATGCCCGAATGCTTGAAACAACATGAGAGGTGATGAGAAAGTTAAATAAACAATCTTTAAATGTAAATTAATAACTAATGTACTAAGCCACCGAATTCCTTAATAAAAGAGTTGCACGGAGACGCACAGACTTGTTATCCTTACCACCGACGCGGCACTACTAATTGCTCGTATTACTGTAGCAAATAGTCTCGAACTCCCTAAAATACAGGATTTATGAACAGATCGGTACGCGCCACTGATATCAACTCTAAACTTCGGACGCGAAGACAATCAGTTTTAACTTGTTTAATATGGCCTATAATGACGTAGCAATATTATACATTGAGTTAATAACTATCTAGTTGTTTGTGAACACATGCCAAATTGTGCCATTTATTGTAAAAAAATAGAAAAAAAATATTTTCCGCCGCAATCCGAGGGCCGGACGCGGCACCGAGGTCAATATTTTCAAGGTTTTTCTTTTTTTTTATTCCCTTGCATTTTATTTATTTAAAAAACAATACTTGCGTCACCTAATATGAAGTCCTACCTATTATAGAAAAAAATATCAAGTTGTTAGTTATTCATTTTGTACTGAATTTCGACCCGGACACGCTTATTTGAGCCGGCTGAGAATGACCCAGATTAATAGAAATGTTTGCTTTTAGGACAGAACATCTCTGGCTAATTTAGTTGCCACTCACTAGATAAGAAAGATGGTAAGAGGCTTAAACAAAATCGGGAAAATAAAAAAAGGAGGACGAAAGAAAAGAAGCTACTGTATAGATTTGTTCAAGATTGTAAACATGTGGAATGCGTGGAAGGTGTCTCACCCAAACTACGCAATTGCTACGCCGGTACTGATATGTCTCACGACAATCGGTATGTTCCAAAGTGAATGTCTTGGATTACAATCTGGACAACTATTACAACTAGGATTGTTGACGATGATAAATTAACGAACTATTCATTAAAAAAAATTACGTGATTGAATTGTCGACATCAAATCTACATTAACATTTATTGGCATCTTATTCGGCACAACTAGGCACCGAGCTTACCAAGATCACTTCTATCGAAATTTACCTATTACTCTCTTTTTTTGTCATTGTCGAGTCATGGCATTGATTTAATAAACTTCAGCCTCCTATCGCAGACTTATTCGCACAAGCGTAATTCGATTATAATATTTCACTTTACGTGCTTATTATATACACCCTGCCCTTTGCAAAAGGGTATTCACAAAGCGGAAAGATAAAATGATACACATCCAATGTTGTTCTTTCGTAAGATTAATTTAGGAAAGTCCCGGAAATTTTCAATTATGTTAGACGTCGCTGAAATGTTCCCTTTTTCACTCTGCTCCCCTGACTTTGTCGACTGTGAAATTTCTAGAAAATGCTTTTTAATTTATTTTGTTGTAGCTTCTACCTGCAATTTAGCTGGCGTTTTGTTTAAAAACTACCCCGTAAATTATCATATACTGTCCAATGGGACAGTGTATGATAATTTGCGGGGTATAAAAGAATAAACCCGTTCACAGCAATGGCTGGGCACGGGTTTACTCCTAATATAGAGAAGGGAAACACGTGTAGTACAAGCATAATTATTTTTTTACAAATGGTATCTTAACGTAGTTAAACCTTACTTAATTACGCGACATAGACCCATTACATAAATACCCAGAGAGGTTGGACGTTTAGACTAGAGAGAACATGCTCGCCATATTTCCTTATACCGAACGTGCAACATGTAATGTCAGTTGGTCTTAGTTGGTTAATCATAACGTCAAATTACGCGTCTCATTTTAAGAGGCATAGACTCCTAACAGACTCATATCTTTGACTGCATTCTCTAAATAGCCGTGCTGTCAAATCCCATCATTAAGGAGTGATGGGATTTGACAGTGAAAGGAGATATCGATACGGGAAAAGTGTGGTCTCAAAGAAGATGTAGTGACAAAGATTGAAAAAGGAATGTTGCGTTGGTTTGGACATTTGGAACGGATGGATGAAAGAAAAAATACGAAAGGAGTGTATCGTGCGAGAATGGATGGAAATGTCGGTAGGGGACGCCCTAGGCGGACGTTCGCCGACCAAATAGGTGACGTACTAAAAAAGGGCCAAATTAAAAGTACCCATAACCGACGCGCATGCATGATGAGGTTAATGAATGTCGAGGAAGCGAAAGAGGTATGTTTGAACCGAAGCATGTGGCGTTCCATAGTCTCTGCCTACCCCTATGGGAGACAGGCGTGACGATATAGATAGATAGACAGGAGATATCGATGTTTTTTGAATGAGGGATAAATACGGAAACAAACTATCGGACATGAATGTAAAATTGAATCGTACCCGCAAGCTTCGGCGTGACAGTCAGTTGCACTCACGCCAACTGGGTTGTCAAAGTAGTTCACTGCTGTACTAATATTTACATAAAGGCGAATCATTTGTGCTGGTGGATCACAAATCGGATTACCTACAACTCTAAAAAAATCGAGCAGTGTCCAACGTAAGCGATAGCAAGCAACGTGATATGATGCGACGCACACAAATTGCCAAAGCCTGCCGTATTAGCCAATCTGGTATAATTCGTACAATACATAATCTAAGTGACAATTTCTTAGCATCTCATCGCAACACATCGCTCATTAGTTTATGAATACTTTTTGTCAATAGATTTTATGGCTAAAACGAACAATTAAACACGTGAAATTTTTTAGTACTGTCTGTCTGGCAAGTCTTTGCAAAGCACTGTCCGGCGTCGACAGCAAAAACTACAATTTCAATATTTTAGTTGTTTACTCCTACGGCTTAAATATATCGAGTATATCGACACATACTAAAGTTAGACATTTGACCAAAAATATTTATCGATAAATCATCATTGTTACGAACAACACTCGGTTTCCTAACTCTATGTTTTGTCTACTGTTTGGCTACCACGAGGCTGCTATAAGAGCTATTTGTATACTCTTTGATAAGAGCGTGCTGCTAAACCTATCGACAGCTCTTTCTATCATACTGCATGTGCCATTAGAAGGAAGATATCAATCATAGCAACCGCTGTTGTTATTTAATGTTACTTCTAAATACCCATGAATACCTATTAAAACTATTCGCGTAGCCATGCAGCCCCCATACAAATACCATAGACAAGTTAACGAGATCATAACACTGTAACAGCGTCATTAACTCGCCACAAGCACTCGTGAGTAGACAGTGTCATTACTACGTATACCTTACGTATACTGTGCAGCCACCAGACACCGGCAGAGTAATTACGACATTTCGCTTATGACGGATAAAAGTATAGCTGTGTGTAAGTTTTAATGAATATAACTTATGATTTTGTCGTATCTTGCTACTGTTATAAATGTGAAAGGGTGTGAGGATAGATGGATGTATGCGTTGATGCTTGTAACTCTTTAACACAAAATTACTACATCACGTAGCATATACACCACTATTTTTTAATTAGTACAAAAACTTTAAGGACAGATTAGCGAAGATATTATTATCATATATGTGACGTAAGAATTTCATAATATCAATAAAGAGCAAAGTTATTATCATTTGTTTATTGTAGAAAATCTCACTTAAATCATAGTCATATTTTACAATCCATCCACTAATTAATTGATAATATTCCATCCTGCTCATTCGCATTCTCTCTGTCGCACTTATGATGTAGGTAGCCATAGAAAATAAAATGAAGGAAAATAATAAATGTGGGTAGTCATTTTTTAATTTTGTTAATTCTACCCTCTCCTTCATACTTCATTCGGGCTTAGGACCGGTAAAATGTATTGTTTAACAAGTAATTAAATACAGAGGTATGTAATTAGAAAACAAACAAATATCAAAATAAAAGAAGGTGTTCTGGACTAAAAGAAAAGAGTAATTTTGGCGTATTTATGAAGTTAGAATCATCTGCTATTTACAAATTATTTTATCATCATCATGTCAGCCTAGAGACGTCCACTGTTGGACATAGGCCTTCCTTAAGGTGTGTGGAGAACACAGACCGATTTTGAGCCGCCCGCATCAAATTATTATTTACTTAAGGACGCGTTTACGCTTGTATCAAAAAACCACATATTTCCGGTACATTTTACGACAATTTTTGATAATAACTAATAAAACTAATGATTACGATAAATTGATTACTTCTTTATCTATAAATCAATTTGAAAATAAATAAAAAATATTTAATTAATATTAATGTAAAATCGATTCGAAACGGCCTCTTAAATCAAAAATAGGCATATACTGCTATTTTTGGGTACAATTTTCTCTCTATTTTTACATTTATTTAGATTTTCAAAGATAGAATAGGGTAGTAAATATAGTCAACTCAAAAACAATTTGATTATTTATTTTCAAAATATTGTAAATTGACTCAAAAAAGCAAAAAATCATCTTACATTTTTCTTCTATTTTGCTCGCATACGTGTGTCTTAATATATGGCAATAAGGTTCGTTTTATTTAGCCACTTTCTTGATTTATATATCCAAATTCTGCAATGAGATCTCAGTCTGCGCTTGAGCGCCGTCGGGAGTGGACTCTATGTCGCTTGTCGCTGCAGCCCGAAGACGAAAAAAGCAATATACGAATACAAAATATTCGCTAAAATCAATTTGATACTAATTCTCGTATTCTGTGCGAATTACGTACAAGTAAATTTCTTTTGTATAAATGGACATTATTAGATTATTACTTTATTTTCTCCGTTATGTTGAGTCAGGATATATTTCGGTATTTAGATATTATTTTGTTTCTTGCGTCGAAATCTGGTAAGATTATCTGGACTGATGGTATACCATCCCGTTCAAGTGTTGCGACTGGAACTTATAAAAGAGGAGACCTAGTTATGCCAGGTTGGGGCTCATTTTATTTGTTTTGGTGAGACCCTATCACTGGTACTAGTGAAGTAACCTTCCAAGGTTATTCGATGAGTCGTGCTGGTACTCATATGTGAGTAGAGCTAGGCATGCCGAGTTTGGGCTTATTTTGTTTGTACATAAGAGACCCTACCACTGGAACTTATGAAGTAACCTTCCAGGGTTATTCAATGACTCTTGCTGGTACTCATGTGTGAGTAGAGCTAGGCATGCCGAGTTTGGGCTCATTTTGTTTGTACATAAGAGACCCTACCACTGGAACTTATGAAGTAACCTTCCATGGTCATTCAATGACTCTTGCTGGTACTCATGTGTGAGTAGAGCTAGGCATACCGAGTTTGGGCTCATTTTGTTTGTACATAAGAGACCCTACCACTGGAACTTATGAAGTAACCTTCCAGGGTTATTCAATGACTCTTGCTGGTACTCATGTGTGAGTAGAGCTAGACATGCCGAGTTTTGGCTCAATTTGTTTGTACATAAGAGACCCTACCACTGGAACTTATGAAGTAACCTTCCATGGTCATTCAATGACTCTTGCTGGTACTCATGTGTGAGTAGAGCTAGGCATACCGAGTTTGGGCTCATTTTGTTTGTACATAAGTGACGCTACCACTGGAACTTATGAAGTAACCTTCCAAGGTTATTCGATGACTCTTGCTGGTACTCATATGTGAGTAGAGCTAGGCATGCCGAGTTTGGGCTCATTTTGTTTGTACATAAGAGACCCTACCACTGGAACTTATGAAGTAACCTTTCAGGTTTATTCGAAGACTCTAGGTATGTTCTAGTGGTAGGGTCTCTGATGTTCATACAAAATGAGCCCAAACTCGGTATGCCTAGCTCTACTCACACATGAGTACCAGCAAGAGTGATCGAATAACCCTGGAAGGTTACTTCATAAGTTCCAGTGGTAGGGTCTCTTATGTACAAACAAAATGAGCCCAAACTCGGCATGCCTAGCTTTACTTCCATATGAGTACCAGCAAGAGTCATCGAATAACCCTAGAAGGTTACTTCATAAGTTTCAGTGGTTGGGTCTCTTATGTACAAACAAAATGAGCCCAAACTCGGCATGCCTAGCTCTACTTACATATAAGAACCAGCAATAGTCATCGAATAACCCTGGAAGGTTACTTTATAAGTTTCAGTGGTAGGGTCTCTCATGTACAAACAAAATGAGCCCAAACTCGGCATGCCGAGCTCTACTAACATATGAGTACCAGCAAGTGTCATCTAATAACCCTGGAAGTTTACTTCATAAGTTTCAGTGGTAGGGTCTCTTATGTATAAACAAAATTAGCCCAAACTCGGCATGCCTAGCTCTACTCACATATGAGTACCAGCAAGAGTCATTGAATAACCCTGGAAGGTTACTTCATAAGTTGCAGTGGTTGGGTCTCTTATGTACAAACAAAATGAGCCCAAACTCGGCATGCCTAGCTCTACTCACATATAAGAACCAGCAAGAGTCATCGAATAACCCTGGAAGGTTACTTCATAAGTTCCAGTGGTAGGGTCTTTTATGTACAAACAAAATGAGCCCAAACTCGGCATGCCTAGCTCTACTCACATAAGAGTACCAGTAAGACTCATCGAATAACCTTGGAAGGTTACTTCACTAGTACCAGTGGAGGGTCTCACTAAAACAAATAAAATGAGCCCCAACCTGGCATAACTAGGTCTACTCTTTTATGAGGTCCAGTCGCAACACTTGAATGGGATGGTATACCATCAGTCCACATAATCTTACCAGATTTCAACGCAAGAAACAAAATAATATCTAAATACCGAAATATATCCTGAATCAACATAATGGAAAAAATAAAGTAATAATGTCCATTTAGGTATATAAAAATAAGAAACTTATTTGTACGTAATTTGCACAGCCAGGCCTATAACACATAGATACATATCACAAAAAATTCTAAGTCTCAAAGTTATTTAGTTGAACTACATTTCCGCAAATTACCGTACGTAGTACGTACTGTTGCCGCCGTGTCGCTGTAGTGACGCGATTTTGTACCTACTAATTTTGTAAACGCGTCCTTAAGTACGTATTATTTACTAAACTTACAAGTATTTCCATTGTCCTTCGAAATGTCCACCACCGTTGTCAAAAGCATCCAATATGCACTGTTTTAATTGTTTGACACTGACCCGGTCACTTTTGTACACTCACAATACGATGTCCATGGGTTAACAGCTGCATTCGCGATTTTTCCACTCAAAAAGTACGCACGAAGCACAGTTACATACTCCCGTGATATGAACTGATATGATAGGCCATCGCGTCGGGCAAACGTAGACAAACAATTAAGTTTTGCAACGAAATTAGATACGCTCACTTTAGCTAACAATTTAGTACTGTTTGTCGCATCGTCGGAGCGTGGCGCAGGCGCAGAGGGGGGGGGGTTAATTTATGAATGGTTAATTTTACTATGATAGTACACGGGTCGGTCATAGTATTAGTATTGGATTTACCAATTATCACGTATTTTTGTGGACAGTTTTGAGACAGTTTTGGGACTTAGTGTTTTTATTTTTCAACTACATAAATATGATCAGTTAAAGATACTTAGTGCCCTGTTAAATTTTTTGTACTAATTAAAAAATAGTGGTGTATAGGTACGTCAGAATACAACCTTTTGTCGCGATAACTGTAAACCATGCTGGCAAACAATAGTATTAGAAATATGAAAAGCATTCTGTATGCTTTCACAGTTAAACCGTTGAACAGATTTTGCTGAGTTCTCTCGATAAAAATACATTAATTTTTCTTATAAATCAGCCACTGATATTTGTCACCCAATTATGATACCATTTTACAAATTCATAAAATTACTTATCATAGTCTGGTTACTTGTTAGGTAATATATAAAAAACACCAAAGAATTATTTCTCTCCGCGACAACGATCAGTGCTAGACGATCGAAACATCGGCAAAAAAAAGTATTTGTACCTTAAATTAGTTAATTTTACGCGATTAAGATCCGCTAATTATTTAGTATGAACATCAAGGAATTTAAAATTATTTTGGTAGTGGGTCACCCACTACCAAAATAATTTTAACATTAATATGTACCTACTTTTTTAATTCCAGGCTCCCAAAAAAGAAAGCATGAAAACAATGCCACCCTCTCTTTGAATGATCTGCATGGAGTTCACAAATTATTTAATCAGAAATAGGAAAATTACGTGTCAGATTTAATAAATTAATCCCTACTAATATTATAAATTCGAAAGTGTGTATGTATCTATGTATGTATGTTCCGTTTTCACGCGAAAACGGCTGCACCGATTTTGTTGAAATTTAATATAGAGATATAATGGACCATGGAGACGGACATAGGCTACCATAAGTTGCAAAAATTAAACTGGGTGGGATTGTAGGGAGGATAGAAGTTTGTACGGCAGAAATTTTCCTCTTGGAAGTAAGAACGCATGCGCGAATAATTAAGTGCTGCGCATGTGCTATCTGTCAGTACTGTCACATCATACATATTGTCATATTGTGCACAGTACATTGTTCGCATATCTAAACTAATAATTATATACTACGCTCAAACGGCTGAAACGATTTTCTCTACATACTAAATAATAAATGCGAAAGTGTTTATAGATATATATTGGACATGTATTGAAACATGGATTTGACATTTCATTTTACCCTAAAGAGCTTCTGACTCTTTAGAATAATCAGGAGTGTCTTCAAACAACTTGAGACTGAAATTAGATATATGTGTTACGCAGAATTTAACGCGCGCGAAGCCGCGGGCAAAAGCTAGTCCCCATATAAATTTGATAGGTGAAATTAGGGTGCAGTCTCACTCCTTTACTGTAACAGTATTATTTTGATTTGGTAATGAAGATCTGCATTACAAAATTAAATGAGTCCTTATTTCGTGTAGAAATGTAGTAATATCGATTAAAGAAAATGTAAGCGTAGAAAAATGTGAAATTAAAAGTTCTTGCAATTCTTAAGTCTCGTGCTATGTGATGGTAACAATGTTTCTCTCAAAACCAAAAAGTGCTTGTCACTCTCTTCAGTCTCTCAAATGTCTCACCGCTTTCTATACGTCAATTATTTATTACTGAGCATTACAAAAACCTCGTAATCAATTTTTATCGCTTTGGATTTCGTTCTTTGCAATTGCTATTCAAACTCTGCCCTAGATCCACCACCAAGGAAACCCATACTCGAAGGAGGCTGCTCAAACCATAACACTATCTATACATATTATACTATAGTTGCTATATATTTTGAGACGATAACAAAAGGGTCATTATTCGAGACACGTTTTTTAAGCGGCATTAGCTTAAAAAAATAGAAATCGAAAAGTTAGCAAGCCACTTTTTTTTTCGGGCAAACCTTTAATCCTCTTTTACATGGGTTATTGATTATTTTTCAATTATCTTTATATTTAATATCGTAAAAAATAAAACACCTCCATTCTTTGATTTTCGTGGAGTGTCCCAAACCCCGATCTAGTCACTTAGTAAATTATATACATACATACATACATAGACTCACGCCTGTTTCCCGGAGGGGTAGGCAGAGACTACGGAACGCCATTCGCAACGATCCTGACATACCTCTCTTGCTTCACTCACTCCCATCAAGTTTCTCATGCATGCTCTTCTGTTAAGGGTACTTCTGACTTGTCCTTTTTTCAGGATGTCTCCAATCTGGTCAGAGAACGTCCGCCTAGGACTTCCCCTTTGTCCTGTCCCATTCACACTTGCCTTATATATCTTCTTTGTCAGTCTATCGTCATCCATCCTCTCCATGTGCCCAAACCATCATAACATGCCTTTCTCAATGCTTATCACTACATCTTCTTTTACCCCACAACACTCTCTTATCACACAATTCTTTACTCTGTCGGTCACAGATACACCACACATACTTCTCAGTGCTCTCATTTCTACAGCATTTATTCTACTTTCAAATCTCTTCTGCCATACCCAACTTTCACAACCGTACATAAGGGTAGGCACTAAAACCCCTCTATGCACAGCCAAACGTGCCGTTTTGGACACGTTTTGGCTATTCATAAACGCCTTCAGACCTCCATTCACTCTATTACCTGCATTAACTCTTCTTTCAATATCTTTTTCATTCTTACCATCTCTTGTAAACAACGTACCTAAGTATACAAACTCATTCACTTGCTCCACTCGTTGTCCATCGATCAAAACATAACAAGCCGTAACGCATTCCTCCTTTTCAAAAACCATAACTTTCGTTTTACTTACATTCACTGTCATCCTTTCCTCTATAACGCACCATGCATGATTGTTAACTTCTCCTGCAATTCCTCTGCTGAAGACGCAGGTATTACCTGGTCATCAGCATAAAGGAGGCATTTGACAAGTAACCCATTCATCCTTAATCCGCAGTCACTATGTTTTAGATCTTGCAAACAACTGTCTATGAAGAGGTTAAACAGCCACGGCGATGCTACACATCCCTGTCTAACACCTGCCTCGATGTTAAACCAGTCAGTGTATGCCCCATTTATCGTCACACAAGCTCTAGAGGCTAGCTCTCTCTTCATAAAGGGATTTCAGAGCTCGAATGAGGCTGCTGTCCACCCCATTCATTGACAGCACCGACCACATTTCATTCCTCACCACTTTATCATAAGCCTTTTCAAATCCACGAATGCGCAATAGACCTTTTGACCTTTGGCCAAAAACTTTTCGGCTATGCATCGCAAGGAAAAGACTTGATCCGTACATCCCATACCCTTTCGGAATCCCGCTTGTACATCCCATATTTTCTTGTCAGTTACTTCCATAATTCTTTCAATTAGTACCTTTGCATACAATTTGCCAACAATGCTAAGAAGGCTAATGCCTCTATAGTTTTTACAGTCTTGTTGCGAGCCTTTTTCTGTATATAGAGGCACAACTACAGCTGTGGCCCAGTCATTAGGTACTCGGCCGGTGTTCCAGCACAAATTATATAACTGCTGCAACTGACCAACTATGATGCCCTGTCCAGCCTTCAGCATTTCGACTGTAATCCTATCATATCCTGCAGCCTTACCTACTTTCATACTTCCCAGTGCTTTCACGATCTCATCCACGCCAATAACGTTTTCATCATTGCTATCATTACCATTTATTTCAGCTATCGGTGTCTCTATCGCCGTTCTTTCAAATAAACTTTCAAAGTACTCTTTCCATCTCTTCAGTTCACACGATTCACCATTTACTATCTTTCCATTCTCGTCTCTGATAGATGTGTGTTCTGAGGATTGAGTTCTTCCTCGAACTGCACGAACGGATTTCCAGAAAAGCTTAATGTTACTCTGGAAATCGTCAGATAATCTGCTATCAAACTCATCTTTCTTTTCCTCTTTTTTCCTTTTAACCATTTCTTTCACTATTCTTTTTGACCTAACAAACTTCTTTCTTGCTTCATCTATGTCTACACTCGTAGCTTTTCCCATTATTTCATTTGCTCTGGCAGCCAACCAATCTGACCAAGCTTTCTTCTTCTCTGACACTGCTGATTGTACATCCTGTCCCACCATGTATTCTTAACCTTTCGTATTTTCCTTCTCTTGATCACACCACATACTTCAGACGCGACACATACTACCTCTTCTTTAAAGGCCTGCCATAATTCTTCCATATCATTTATGCCATCAAACCTCTCATTTCTTGCTATCAATCTTCGTTTATACTCATCTTTCACATCTTTCTCTTGTAGATTTTCTACTTTTATTCTTTCCAAGACCCTACTTTCATTATGCTCTCGCTGTCACCTTCCTTTAAAGAGTCCACTTATCCGGCTCAACACCAAGAAGTGGTCTGTGTGGATGCCGATCCCTCGATATACTCTTGTATCCAACACATTCTTTCTCAATCGTTCATCTACTATCACAAAATCAATCATACTTCTTCTAAGATTTTTCGCCTCTCGCGTATACATATGTATCCTTTTATGATCAAAGTATCAAGTAAATTATATATTTTAAACTACACACATGCTTACCAAAAGAAAAACATTAAGTCCTAAGAAGTTGACAATACTATGAAAAATTAGATCATAGTTCTAAAAGATTTTGTTCATCTAAAAATAATAAAAATGTAACTGTCCCGGGGTAGTTACTGATTTGCGTGGACCATTGTAAATTCACTTGCACATCCCTTACTTCTTGGCCCAATGGTGCGTCATCCTAATTCACGTTACAACTAGTCGCGCTCCGACGCGACGGCTGGGCAGAGTGCTTCTGTGACGACGCGTCGAGTTGCCGAAAAATTAAGGTAAGAACTTCGTTTTGTGGGTATGGTTTCTCAAAACTTTGATTTGCTTGGTACAATTTTCTCCGGTGTCTGTGAATTTGTTTATTGAATAAAATATTGTAGCGAACAAATATAAGGTAACGGAAGTTATATTCAAAGCACAGTATATTTGCGTAAAGGATTTTTATATATTTTTAGAATCAAGGATTTATTTTGATTTCCGTGGTCGTGATTTGCGTGGTTTACATGGTAGTTTAGACCCACGCAAATCAATTATTGGCCATGCAAATTAAATCACTTTGAGTTTTGTAATAGTATTGTATGATAATATTTTTTATTACTTTAGTTAAATGTAAATTCGTTAAAATCAAAGTTAAAATGAATTTATAAGTACCTAATAATAATAAAAATAGTGTCAGATCAGCTAAAATTGTATTGAATTATTTCTTAGACCAAAATTTCATTAACAAGAGAGAAAAATTAGAAAGAAAGAAGTTATCTGAAAGAAGAAGAAGAGAGAGGCTTAAAAATAAAAATATAATATAATAAAAGAAAAGCTGAAGGAAAAATACTTAGTATTCATGACTTGAACCGCATCGAACAAAAACCTAGACGAGAGAAAAGTCGAATAAGTTCCCAGAAATATAACTTGAAGAAAAAAAATCAAGCTAAACGTTGTCTTCATGAAAAACTTATACAAGTACCGGAAATTCAAAATAAATAATGTTAACTGATTCTACCATAAATAAAAGCTTTACAAAAACTATTTCGGTGTTAGTTACTTACTTATTATTTTACCTGATAACTTAATAAGTTATTTGAGAAAGTTAAAAAATAAAACATTTTCGTGGGGTGTTTTGTGATTTGCGTGGCCTCCAATTTTTAACTTCGATTATCTCTGTAAGTATATCGCTTCCTGAGGTTCCATTTCTATAAAAAATATTACTTTTACGTATATTTTAAGAAACACATGTCGATTTAAAAATATATTAAATTTAAAAATTGCCACGCAAATGCCTTGCTCGAAGAAGCACCCAAAACACCTTCCTTTGAAAATATATTGTACATCACCTCTAGGGATTCTTATTTCATCCGTTATCTAACAGAGTACGTGCAATTTATCGTTGTTGTTGCCTTAAATTCTACTTGACACGTGTCTAGTGTGCAAGGTGAAGGGACGTAAGGTATAGAGTATGTAGGTCTAAAATCATGAAAAAATCTTTGCATATATTCGATAAGTCTCCTTATTTCACTCTATAACTACTCATCGGATTCTGATAAAACGGTTGTTTCATCGCTTGGTTTGAGCTGCGTATCTTCTCGCACAGCTATGTCGCGACGACACATCTTGATATCCCTTTACTCGCCCCGTAGGCAGCTTCAGCAGAAATCGTCACAGAGATTCGTAGCCTAGCTTTCCCATTCTCGTAGCATAGCTGAATGCATGCATATGTGCATCTCTGATTGAATAGTACCCTAAAGCTGGCTCAGAAAATATGGTTTCCTCGTAGAAAAGGAAATTAATATTAATTCCATGCATTAATGCAGTAATTTAGTACATTATCAACATTTCTATCCTCATAAATGTAATAAATTGATTTACAGTAATTATGAATGCAAACATTTGCATGGACATAAAGATACAAAATTGTTGAAATTGCACGCAAACGGAATAAATTATTGTCAGCATAACATAGTGTTCGATATAACCTCATATCAATTAAAAATGGTACATTCTGCACAAAGAGTAAAGCCAAAAAAGTAAAAACATGACCGTGTTAACAGGACACGGCACGTCCCTTCGTCCACCTACAAATCGTACTGCTATTGTAAATGTAAAAGTTTGTGAGGAAAGATGAATTGAATGTTTCTTACCTTTTCACACAAAAACTACGAGACGGATATTGATGAAACCGTTGCAGTAATATAGGTTATACATCAAAATAACACGTAGGCTTCCTTTGAAGCGGTACCCGACACCTACGCAGGTGCAGACTAGTAGGTAGTAGACCACTTGGCCAGCGTGTTGCACTACCTATTGTCTTCCCCTTCTCATAGCGAGAAGACGCCCGTGCCCAGCAGTGGGGCAGTATATATACAGGGCTGATGGCTGTGTTGATATTGATAAGGTGACAATAAAATACATTATACGATCGAGCTAGTCTGATGATGGAGGAGGTCTGATGTGAGAGACGAAGCCCCGGAATGCCTTCCAGTCATCCCAACGAGTTTGGCTTTAAGCATAAGAATCTAAACTGGTTACATTTTTCCTAATGATAAAACACGTCTCATTTTATTATTATTATCTTGTGTAAAGGCAACGCATACCTGTAAAATAAATCCTGTGTCATGTGGGACTTTATAAATATTTAAACAATATTCGAAGGACCCGGATCGATCACACAAAGTGTAGCAGGAATCGAACCCACGACTACCGGGATAGTGAACCGCAACGCTATACCTACGTGCACTGGTTGTTGCTGTACTTGGTAAAACAGTAATTGTAGTGCTTATTGTTTGTTATGTTAATCGCTATTATCGGTAAACAATAAATGCTCCGAATACTTTGTTAACGCCCAACGTACAAATGATTACATCATCATTAGCGTGTTCACGATCGAAGGCTGAGAGTTCAATAGCCTGATGTATTTATTTCAGGTCTTGGGTCGATTGATCTAGAAGCACAAAAGACAATTTAGGGCCAGTTTCAGTTCCCAAGTTACAGTTAAATTAATTGTAAGATAAAATCATACGAATGCGATTAATATTTTTATTTATCTGGAAAATAACGCCTTATCATACGCAGTGAGTTTAGACTTTAATTTCAAGCTCAAGAATCCTTTAACAATTTGATTTCTGGTGTAAATTAGATTTATAATTATGAAAGACAACTACCTACTTACTCTTTGCAAGATGGCGGCCGAGGGACCAAGGTACGACCCCAAAGATTTGGATTATTGTGCTTTACGATAGCCCTCCTAAAATAGACAACTAAAAAAATAGGAGCCCTGCTAAGCAGGGCTCCGTCAACTTAGTTTATTAAAAACTATTTCTTGGACATAATATCTACTTACCTACGTATTATATTTGTGATATAATATAATATAAACTAAGTTGACGGAGCCCTGCTTCGCAGGGCTCCTATTTTTGGGTTAAGGGACAAAAGAGAACCTAACATAACCTATCTAGTTACTTGAATTACGTACCTAACAAACCAAAACCATGTTTGAAAATATCTCGACAAAGGCTTATCTATTTGAGTGAATATGAATCATACTGTACTAGGTTTTGTACGTGTATTTTCTTTGAAAATATCAAGGCAAAAAGCTAATCCATTTGAGTAAATTTTTTTACTGAGATAGATTAGGTATTGTCGAGTAATATGCATAAACAAAAGCTATTCTATTAGAGTCTGACTCGTGACTCAAATAGTAGGCTTTGTAAATACGCCGCAGGGCCGCCGCCGCGCCGCCATTCTGTAGACATAGCACGAAGCTTAGTAACAGGTCGCCAGCGCAGAGATGTTCACACGTAAGTAATTAATATACGGAAATGTGATCGCTGCTTTTATGCGGCGTTAGTGCGGCTGCGATGCGGCTATAGCATAGTGGCGATGCGATTTTGATGTGAATACACAGTATTACGGTGCGGCACCGGTGCGGTTCCGGCGTCGTATACAGGAAGCCTAATTCTGCTTTGCGGTAAACCAACTGCAAGGTTAAACGGATGGAATCTTATCTATATATCCTACGATTGAGCAGCTCTATTTCTTCTAAGCATGCTGTATGTGCATGCGTTTGGGTACGTCGTAACGCCTCAGCAAAATCTAAGAGGTGAAAATCCTAGAAGAAGAGTATTCTCGGATAGCACAGTATATATATATATATATATAGGCAGAGACTATTTTAATCTGGATGGTTACACCTCGATAGACCACACGGTAAAACCAGCAAACGCGTTTATGGCAGAAAAACAAAGTGTTGCGGTCATTTTTGTGATCCTCAATTATTTGTCGTTATAACTTAGACTAAATGTCTATGTTTTCAGTACAAGTTTGGATACTGTGCTATCACTACACTTGCCACTTAGGAGCATGATTGTCTTCTTGTAATGCAGTAGAATTTTTGCTACTGTTTGCAATCCTAAAAAAAGATGCTGGCTCATTAAAATTGACAATCTGTAATGAATCTGTATGCCAAATAGACGATTCATATTTTTATATTTCTTTAGTAGCCACTGAAGTGCAGCCTAAAATCTTGGATTGGAATCTTGGAATTCATATCGAAGTAAAGTCAAAATAAGATGGAGAACCGCCATTCCAGCGGTAAATATGATATACTTATTTATAAGTGGTGAGACTATGACCGCGTCTATTGTGCGTCGGCGCGTATCAGTTATTCGATGCCCGCGAAGTTTTTTGTATTAACAAACACCAATTACATAATTGCTGTTCGATTATTCTTCGTATCAGTATTCGATAAGTTCATTTACATATAAATTCTTAGTTAAACAACCTCTATTGCATCATAAAATAGGGTAACTGTTGTACTTGCTGATATGATGTGTCAAACAATTCATTGTTTTTGTGCCTATATGTGTGTATATTTGCTAGCTAAACACGGCCACGCTTCGCAGTGGCGGCCTGTGGTACTTCTTGAATTGCCCATTGCCGTAAAACCTTTGAAATCATCTTCTTCTTCTCAGTCGTGCACTCTTGTCAGAGTGGTCGTGACGCACTCTAGCAACCTCAGAACCTCATACTATCAAAGAAAACTCTTTGTAGATAATACTAAAAGAACAACCAAATATGTTTGAAATAAATAATATTTCGCAGGTGAAATGTTTAAACCGACCACTTAGCGAATTCGATTCGAAATATCCGCTTATATTGAATTTTATCCGATCGGTGCCGGATTACGCTTCGTTTAAAAGTGAAAAATATATAATTTATTGGTCGTCTGACATTTGATTCGATACGAATAAAATAAATGAACACTTTTCACGTCGCATGGCTGTATGGAAGCAATTTCAAAACGCAATACTTACTAGTTTTCTTTTCAAAAGGTTAGATTTTCCAGTTAGAGTATAAAATCCATGTATCCGTGATGCCATACATCGTAATTGAATTTCGGTATTTTCTGGTTGGTTCCAGTTGCAAGACTGTCCTTACCAGATCCACTTCACTAAAACATTCAATTTTCAGATATGTTATATTTACCGATATGAAAATTATACGATGGTGTACTGTAAGAATATTCTTATACACAATGTTCACATCATGTCATCATTGCAAACGTCCTTAAAGCCAGATACTCCTATCTAGTTTTGTTTGTTAAAATATATACAGTAACAGTGTGTACGATGGATAACCTGAAACGCAATGCATATAAGTATCTACGCAAACATAATGCATTAGGCAAATATAAAACCAAACTTCGCCTACTCCATCGGAGACATACAAATTATTATAGGTAAAAATACGCAGAGCTTCCATAACAGTACGATGGCGTATTGATAACGTGTCGTGCAATATAAAAAGCCTTTGTGCAGTTGGCGAGCTGGTTACACTCCTTTGTTTTCACAAATGACTTCGCCATTCGTTCCTTTTTTCATTTTTATTTTTCTCACGCGCACTCTTTACGTATTTTCTCGCCGGTTTTTTCCACTGTTTTTGTTCCTTGCGAGTGCAGTATTAAACACTTGGTCGCACTTGGACGGGAAGAGTAATTAGATTATTTATTTCGTATCATGGAAGTTTTGTTTTGCACAATGTATAAATTGTAACACAACTGTAGGTATTATTGTGGAAACAGATGAATGCAAATGTTTGCTTTGTGGTGTTTTGGTCTGAACTTTGCTGGTTAATTTATTTCACTCACTACTTGGCAAGGAAAAATCAAGAGACCTACAGAGAATCTGAAACTTAAAATAAAAGGGGGAGTAAAGAAAAAGAGGTACTGTACAGATTTGTGCAAGATTGTTAACATGTGGAATGCGTGGAAAGTGTCTCACTACACAGTTGCTACGCCGGTACGGCTATGTCTCACGACAACCGGTATGTAACGTACAAAGTGAATGTCTTGGATTGCAACCTGGAAAACTATTACAACTAGGATTATGTTGACGATGATAAATTAACAAACATTTCATTAAAAAAATTAACGTGAATAGAATTTGTTGACATCAAATCTACATTAACATTTATTGTCTCCTTATTTGGCACAACTAGACACCTAGCTGTTTCAAAAACTTACCAACATCATCACTATCGAAATTTACCTATTGCTCTTTCTTTTTGTCACTGGCGAGCCATAGCATTGATATAATACACTTCAGTCTCCTATCGCCGACTTACTCGCACAAGCGTAACTCGATTATAATATTTCACTTAACGTCCTTATTATATACACCCTGCCCTTTGCAAAAGATCGTTCACAAAGCGGAAAGATAAAATGATACACATCCAATGTTGTTCTTTCATTGCGAGATTAATTTAGGAAAGTCCCAGAAATTTTCAATTATGTTAGACGTCGCTGAAATGTTCCCTTTTTACTCTGCTCCCCTGACTTTGTCGACTGTGAAATTTCCAGAAAATGCTTATTAATTTATTCTGTTGTAGCTTCTACCTGCAATTTAGTTCGAGTTTTTTTTTTTTAAACTAGCGAATAGGGAAAGGACGTCTCTTTAACTAAGTGAATACCAAATGAAATTAAACAGCGAGGTTTTGCGAAAAGATGAGTTAAATCTGTATATATATCTTAATATATAAATTCCTTGCGTTACTGACTGACTGACAGACACGCTACAGCCGATACTACTGAGCGCAAGTAGGTGAAATTTGGCATGTATATTCCTTGAGGTGTGCAGGATTATTGGAAATTCGTTCCCTAAAACAGATTATCCGTGTTTGTATGAAACTTTTGATTCCTTCAATGGATTAACTTCAAACTTTGAATATTTTTTTTTTAATAGACTCACGCCTGTATCCCCGAAGGGGTAGGCAGAGGTGTAATATTACACCCACATTTCGCCATGAATTTTTAGGTCCCACGTAATAGAGGGCGAGCCTATTGCTGTACCGGGCACATTACCAGACTCCGTGCTGCTACTGAGAATTTCCTAACGAAAAAACCCAATAACACTTTGCCCGACCCGGGAATCGAACCCGAGACCTCTCAATCCCACGCGCACATTTATGCCGCGAGACCAACGAGACTTTGAAATTCATTGAATATTGGTTCCTCAAATTAAGTTAGTGAACACTAAGAAAGTCTTTTTGGTAATTCTTAGCCTAAGTGGATGAAAAGAGGAGTCAGAATTCGTATTAGAACCCTTTATTACTTCAAGAAATTAACTTCATAGTTTGTTAATTGGATCCGCACATGACGTTAGCGAACACAAACACATTTATTTTGGAAATTCTTCTCCTAAGAGGGTAGAAAAGTGAGTCAGACTTTTTGTTAAATCTTTTACTTTTCAATCGAATCACTCTTAGGTATCTGTATATATAAAATCCTTGCGTTACTGACTGACTGACAGTCACGCTACAGCCGAAACTACTGAGTGCAAGTTGGTGAAATTTGGCATGTATGTTCCTTGAGGAGTGTAGGGGAGTTTGTGCAAAACATTTTATCGAAGCAAAATTTACGCGTGCGAAGCAGCGGGCAAAAGCTAGTTGGTTTATACGTATGACATAAATACTAATGATCTTCTTTACCTCTTGTTATACTTGGGCTGGGGTAACCTACGCCAAAGCGTCGTTTGGAGACTAAAAGAAGGTATTTCAATTTTATTATCAAATGTTTTGATTGAGACCCCTTGCATGAATACAAAGTGTAACTAAAAGTAGTCTTTATGGAATCGTTTCTTCCATTTAATTATTGTCAAAATGATAGAGTACTGCTCATTACTACTTTCAAATTAACTTAAATAGTGCGAGTAATTTGAAAGGAAACTGCACCCTCTCACATACAATATTAGTCCTATATTTACCGAGCAGCTGATTGACAACTTACTCCTTTTTAGTCTACTCAGAATAAGAATATTACTTTTATACATTTCTTTCGTCAGAAAAATGCAGACAAAGAAAACCACACCAAGTCTAATAAAAAAACAATAATTTTTGCTTTGAACTCTTTATTATGCTTGTGAAGTAAAAAGTTTATGTTTGTGTATTTAAACTTTCATTCTTTTTGAAGAAAAGAGGTTATATTTGTTATTATAAACTTTTCTTATAGCGCTGAGCTTAATAGATTGTTTTTATTAGTCAAGTTTGCCCGATTTCAATGAGAGCAAATCCATGTAGGCTTTTTGCTAATACTTACATTATGAGACACCCTTATGGAGCAGACTTTCACATAATTTGCATTCTTGTTCTACTCTTTTTATTATAATTTATCGGATTTGAAGGTGAGGGTAACTCGTGGTCATGAGCTGCAAATTAATAGATTGTAAATTGCTGCAGGTTTATATACTGTTACTTTCCGGGACATGCTGTTCCACCATAGCCCTGAACAGTCATGTTCGCGAGTTGCCTACATTAAAAGACGTAAGTGGATGCTCCTGTTTCACCATATTCACTTTGGGAGGCTTACCAAATGAATATAATTTATTGCTTGAGTATGATATCAATAACTTTTAACTTTTGTATTAGTAGATAACTCACAATGTGAAACAGTTGCAGCTCCTTACAAAGATAACATGTAAAACCATTATCCTGGCAGTTAAAAAGAGTGGCCACGAGTTTTATTGCCCGTTCTTTCTCGTGGTTCTACCTATTGCATTGCGAACGTGGCAGTAAATGAAAATGTATAATCATCTTGTAATTAACTTTAATTTTTGACGTTCCTAAGCGTCACTTTGTGGCCTTAATGAATAAATGATTTTGACTTTGACTTGACATTTAGACTTATCATAATACAGCGTTTTTGGCAGCGATAGTCTAGTGGAAATACCAACAGACTGCCATACAGAGGGTATCGGGTTCGAATCCACGGCGCGCACCAATGACTTTTCGGAGTTATGTGCGTATTGAAATGTTCATTATCGCTTGTCCCGTACCTCGGACAGCAAGTTAAGCCGTCGGTCCCAGCTGTCACGAAGATCTTTGACAGTCGTTATGGGTAGTCAGTACCTCTAAATAAACTAACACTAGTCTAAACCTTGGAGAATAGCCATCCCTTTGGGTTGCGGTGGTCAGATGGGCAGTCGCTCTGTGGAAAAGCTAATATTTAGTAAAATCCGGTTAGACTAGAAAGCGGACCCCGAGTTCTAACTGGGACAACGCTCGAAGGATGATGATTACAACACAGCCTTTACAGTCCACTGGACGTAGGCGTAGGCCTCTCCCAATTTGCGTCACACAACCAACAATAGGAGAATTTGGCCTATTATACTACGCTGGTCAAACAAGTTAGTACAGGACTTGATTTTGAGTTACCGTCTCTTCGCGAAGATGCTATCCATTTTTAGTATATTACCCTTAGTCCCTGTTACGAAACGGAAATGGAATGGGGTAGTGATACTTACTTCGTATTTTTAATCCGTTACCACACGGCAACACGTATTATTGACAACGACCCTTTTTATACCCCGTAAATTATCATATACTGTCCAATGGGACAGTATATGATAATTTGCGGGGTATAAAATAATAAACCCGTGCACAGCAAGGGCTGGGCACGGGTTTATTCTTAATATAGAGAAGGGAAACACGTGTAGTACAAGCATAATTATTTTTTTACAAATGGTATCTTAACCTAGTTAAACCTTACTTAATTACGCGACATAGACCCATTACAAAAATACCCATGAATACCTACTAAAACTATTCGCGGAGCCATGCAGCCTCCATACCATTCATGCAAATACCATAGACAAGTTAACGAGGTTATAACACTGTAACAGCGTCATTACAAAGAAATATAACCTTAAGGCAACGTCCAACCTCTCTGCGTTATTAACTCGCCACAAGCACTCGAGAGTAGTCAGTGTCATTACTACGTATACTGTGCAGCCACCAGACACCGTCAAAGTAATTATGACATTTCGCTTATAAGTCTTATGACGAATAAAAGTATAGCTGTGTGCTTAGACAAATGATTGGTATCGCTTCGCTATACTAGACTCCGCGATGCCTAAGAAAAATAGGTCCGTAAATGAGGCAACTCATTATGACAGTGTATGTCAAACAAAAGCATCAAGACGCATGCGTCAAGAATTGTGTTGTCAGCTTCTCAACAGTTACCCGAGTAAATGGGAAAGTATTTTATCCTGTGGTCTAGTGGATAAGTTATTGGTCTCAAAATCAGTTAAGAAAATTCTTAAAAATTACAATTCATTAAGAGCATTAATATATTTGTGTATAGGTTAGGCGTACCGCGTAAGTTCCTTTACGAGAAAAATGGTTGGTATATTATCCAATGATTAGGCCTCAATTTATTATGATGGTTTGTTTTATGTAGGTACTTATAGTATTTTGCAAATTATTATTAGAAATAACCATAGAGGAAATAAGGTGTTTCCAAAACAGTGCTTTCTATTTCCATGCTATTAGTCCATATAAATTTAGTTAGACATTATTAATTTAACATGAATAGTCGTGAAAACTACTTTGAATAAAACAATAATCTTACACACTTAATTACACATATGATTAGGTAAACCATGTTTCTTGAGAAAGATGTTCAGCTTCTAACAACTAACATTTTCACCTTATTAGTAAAGGTATAAACATAAAATAATATAGAAAAAGGTAAAATATATAGATAATAAATAGGTTAGATAAAAGAAATAGTAAAATATAAGGAAGTACAATAACTATAGATTCACATAATTAAAATCGAAACTTTGGGGAAGTTGATACTTGTACTAGCAGCAACACTGAATGGCGTTTTCGGTTTTTTGTAATTTTATGTTGATATTTCATAATTATTCTTATTTTACAGGTAGTATGTTATACCAGAGTTCTTCTTATTTCTTGCTGAGTTATTTTTACTCAGGATAAAAGCGCAACTTGGCATTGTACAGCGAATTATTTCCGTAATTAATTTGGTGGATAGGTATAAGGCTGTCAGTGTGACAGGCTCAACCATGCCAGCTGACATGGTTTTTTCTGCCTCATCTTACAAGTATGAGGGCTCCGTCTAGTAGAGCAGAGCGAGACCAATTATTAGTCTATGGCTGTGTGTAAGTTTTAATGAATATAACTTATTATTTTGTCGTATGTTGCTACTGTTATAAATGTGAAAGGTCGTGAGGATAGATGGATGTATGTGTTGATGCTTGTAACTCTTTAATGCAAACTTACTACATCGTTTTGATGTAACTTTTCAGTAATGTATCACAAACGTCAGAATACTACCGTTCGTCGCGATAACGGATATCTATGTGGGCGAAATCTAGTATTAGAAATATAAAAATACCCTTTACGTCTAAATCACTGAACTGATTTTGATAAGTTCTCTCTTAGCAAAAATATGTTAAATTTTATTAAGCCACTGATATTTGGCACCCAATTATTATATCACATAGCACACTGACGCTTTGCTTACTAACTATATTATTACTCGAAAGATTCTTAATTTGACACTACACATCAGACACCTCTTGTTTTATAAATCGTTTCTACTCGCATTTTTAGGTAGTTTATAAAGTTTTAAACAGACACTCGTGCGTCGATGCCACTAAAATGTTGTGTAAAATGTATGTTGTCTAAAATGTACCAGTGTTACGGCTTAATAACCGCAACGTGCACTGAGCGTAGTCCAAATTTTGTCACTAATGAGACACACACTTCCACTTCAATTTTCAAATTTAATTTAAGAATAAATAAATATATGATTGTTATCACTGCTCTCTGACATCACTTGCAACTTTGGGTTTGTTTGTTTTGTTTGGCCTTCCGCTCTGTCGACCAATGGAGGCGGACCGGGCGGACGGGTCTCGATTGGTCATCCGGGAACCGTTGTGCTGCCAGTGGGCAGGAGTAACAATCTACTATATTAATTAAATAATTTATTCATAGACTATTCCTTGTTTATGTTTTTATTTTGATTTATTTTATGTTTTTTTTTTCTTTTTATTAGGTATGTCGTTTTTTTACTTTATTTTATGTAATTTTATTGTTTTCTCTTTGATGTTTATTCTGCATAACATTTTTGGTGTGTGTGTCATTTGTGGCAAAATAAAGACTTTTTTTTTATATCGTTTATAAAAATTAACACTTATAAAAAAATAAAAGAAATATTTTAAACATCAAGGAATTGTTTTGGTAGTGGGCCACTACATTAATACTTAATTCGAGGCTTCCAGAAACTCATCCGTGGGATCTCCACGCTCTCGCGGTGGGGCCGCAGAGGAAGAGGAGATGCGGTGTTGTCAGGTTGCCGTCATCCCTATCCTCTGCGGCTGCTGGGTGTTTTGGCGGCAGAGCCCAACACCTTTATCAGCCGCCAAGGAGGTTGTGGCCTTCGGGCTATCCGCCGGGGTGTCTGGGTAGAATGCTAACGCGACCCTCTGGCGACCCCAAAATGGCGTTGAAGTATGCGCTGTGGTTTTAGTGGGTATTACGGCCTTGCACTCCAACCGTCGAGTCCCACATACGTGCGTAAATGCATTTCCACAGCAAAGAATAAAAAAAAGGCTTTCAGAAAAGAAAGCATGAAAACAACTATACCACTCTCCCTTTATCGGTATCATTAATTATTATGATCTGTATTTTTGGCGTTCACAAATTGATTAATCAGGGAGAGGATAATTACTTGTCAGATTTAATTTATACCAATATAAATTTTAAAGGTAACAATTAAGGTGCAGCCTCATTCCTTTACTTACTTTGATTTAGTAATGAAAATCTATATTAAGAAATTAAATGAGTCCTTATTTCGTGTAAAAAAGTAGTGTGTGTGTGTAATGTTATATGATGATAACAATATGTTTGTCTACAAGTATTTGTAACGCTCTTAAGTTTCTCAAAAAGCATGCGCCATCAGCAAGGAAGACGCCATTCACAGACATTTTAACGCCTCTTTTTTCAGGAAATTAAGTACATAAGGGTAATGCGTCAACAGAGGCAAAATGTAGAGTTCTTGTTCGTGGACGAGATATCTTTGGTTCCCTCTGGCGGCATCAATATTATGCTCTTGTGCGACCTCATGCAGCTTCCGGCAGGAAGTTAGTATTAGTATTTATCAACAATAAAATATTTCCTGTTCCAGCGCCCCACGCTTTTACAATCAAATATTATAATTAAAAGCAGTTTACACTTCAGCCAAGAAATAGAGACAACTTGAACGATCCATAATTTAATTTTTATTTTTACGTGCATTTATTAAAGCGTGTTTTTCTAGTTTTTTTTAAACTATTAATTTTTTTAAAGACTGTACTATATCTTGTATCGCGGGATACTTTACAACAATTTAACCAAAACACACCAAGGACACCCATACTCGAAGGAGGTCAATCAAACCACAACGCTATCTATACATATAAAGCTATAATTGCTATACAGGGTTATTTGTAAAACACCGTTAACCTCTCAGGACTATGTTACTAACATCATAATCAAAAACTTTTGTTCTATGAGTTTCTACAAAAAATAACACATTTGCCAAAACAAACCTTCAAGATTTCGTTGTACTATCTAACATATTTCAACTCGTCTATTTTGCTGAACCTACCTACGCCTGCTGCGCTCTGTTCAATTGCCACCGCCGCGCGCCGCCCGCACCCTTCGTTATTGTTCTACCGCTTTCGCATAGACCTCGCAACATTTAGAGCGTTCAATTTAAATATTTTTATCTTTGTATGAAAATCAGATGAACTAAAATATGATGAATCTTTAAAAGTTATAGAACAAAAGTTGTTGATTATGATGTTAGTAACATAGTCCTGAGAGGTTAACGGTGTTTTACAAATAACCCTGTATATTTTGAGACGATGAGAAAACACTTTACTGTGAAGATTATATTGTACAGCCTCTTGGGATTCCTGTTTCATCAGATACCTATCAGAGTACGTGTACTTTATCGTTGTTGTTGCCTAAAATTCTACTACTACTATTTAAGTTATGTCAGTTAGTAGGTACTTGATAAATTTTAAATAGATTATATAACAGTCATATCCTATAGATGACTAAAATTCGCTCGTGGCTCTGCACGGGGGGAAACAGTTATCACGGTACCAGTAGCAGTAGTTTTTTTTTTACATCCACACAACACCATCTAGTCCCAAACTAAGCAGAGCTTGGGTACTACACAATGCATCTCTATCGCACTCCAACCTTTTACCTATATACCTACCCACAACATCATTGCTCCATTGCGACGAAAAATAAGGACAAACAAACAACCAAATAAACAAACAAACAACAAACACTCTTCCGCATTACATATTAGTACCTTTTACATAACTTTGACTTCGTTCCATTTCAAGTTTCGAAGTTATTTACATACTTAGGTAAGATGGTGGCATATTCTTAAGTAATATACGTTTTAGGAACTTTTTACGTAAACGTAAACCAAAGGCCATATTAAAATGCTATAATTTCAGCAAGACGCTGAGGTACTGTAGCACAATGACAAGATATGGTTCTGTTTCTGTATCCACATTTTTATGGCATATATGATCAATCCATGGATGGCGATGAGGTTATGTCACATATGTATCTATCTCTAGTAGCCAAACAAGAAAATCTTTTGAAAATCCTTTTGTGGGGTAACTCTGTTGAGATGTATAAAGTTTTTGTAGCCCAGAAACAATGCATCCGTGCACTGGCCGGTGTACCTCCACTTACATCTTGTAGATTATTATTTCCCAAACTAAAATTATTGACACTTCCATCTATCTACATCCTTGAATGCTGTTATTTTGTAAAAACACATCCTTACCTATTCCCCAAATGGAGTGATCACTGTACGTTTAATACTAGACATCCTGATAAATTACTTGTACCTAGCCTAAGAACTGAATTGTATCGTCGAAATTCTTACACTATGGCCATCAAAATTTATAATAAATTACCAAAAGACTTAATAGATCTGCCAAGTAAAGTGTTTAAGGCGCGGCTTTGGTCATGGCTTGCAACCAAAGCTTTCTATTCAATTAATGATTACTTGGAAGAAAAAATTACCATAAATAATATGTATACCAGCTGTTCGTTGTAAATTTCTTTGATTCTGTAATTAATTTTATTTTTCTTATTATGAGTACTGTTTTAAATTTTGTAATATATGTTATAATTATCGTTTTTGTATTTCACTGTAATGAACTACTTACTGGCTTAAGTAACATTGTTTCTACGGCTGTTTTGCATGCTGTTTACAGCCAAACATATGATACCAAATATCTATTATTGTAACACCTTATGTACTGTGTTTGATGCAAATAAAAAATATTATTATTATTATTATTATTATTATTATAAGAGATACACACTTGACTGCTCGGTTGGCATAGTGGTTTTCGCGGCTGCCTCGCCGCTTGACACTGCGCCGAGTGTTGTGGGTTCGATCCACACGAGACAACACTGTGTGATTCACAAATTGTTGTTTCGAGCTTGGATGTTCATTGTGTCCGTTGGTTGTATGTTTGTAAAGTCTCCCGCGACACAGAATTTATTCATAGTGCGGGAGTTGTCTTTTAAAAAAAATATAAATAAAAAAATACATTTGAACCTTCATGCTAAATATGTCAAATCTTTAGTAGCCAAATCTATGTATAGATCAGCGACCGACCGTAAACCGTCAACTTATCTATAATATACTAGAGGATGCCAGCAGCTACGCCTGCATTTTTTTAAATTTACCCGTTTTGGCCGATCCCGTGGGAATTTCAGAAAATCCCTTCTTAGTGCACCCCTACAATTCCCAAGGAACATACATGCCAAATTTCAGCTTCCTGCGCCCAATAGTTTCGGCTGTAGCGTGTCTGTCAGGATAAGTAACGCAAGGATTTTATATATTAAGATGTATCTTTTTCTCTGGAAAAAGATAGGCCTCTCTTTTACTATTAATTGGGGTGTATATCACCGGTTATAAAACAAAACTACAAATACTAAAACAAAATCCTTTTCACTTAAAACATTCACGACTCACCGTATAATTTAACGAGGTCGTACTTTCAGTAGATATGCAGAGGTACATTGTTACTTGGAGATACATCTATTATTCACGTCTCTGTCTATCTCGTGTCCGGGCAATAAATGTTGGGTGAGAGACAAACAGGTCAAATCGAGATGGATTATTTAGAAGCGCGCTTTAATTTTCCTTTTATTTTAATTTTATTGTGCTTTAATAGTTAATTTTTGTGTCTGATTTACTTGCCTTGTGCAATGAATACAGATTTAAATAGAAGTGCAGTTTTTAAGGATTTCGTGTGCTGATTCCAAGTGGAGACTGTCTCCAGTTTAGTTCATAGTTGGTGCCGTTGGCGGCACTGGCGTCGTTCTCCGTCTCTCTTGCTCTTGTAGTTAAGAACACAGGAGGAACGTTTGTTTCTCTTGCTCTCGTAGAGAAAGCTGTCACAGCGCGACTGCCACGCCGCCAAGGGGCAATTTGGGTCACAGAAAGTTTTTCTTCAGAGCGCCCATAGGAAATGCGCCTCTATGTAAATATCTGAGCTCTTTGCCTTGTGTCGACATTTTTATCATTGAATTTATACGTCTCTACTTTTGAAATAATATCGCTAATATATTTAAGATTCGCGATGACTTAATTATTCACCTAACTATTGCAAAAGAAATAAAAAAAAATTTAAACTGTTTGACAAACCTACAAAATAAAACAAAATCTAATGCAAAAACATATTTATTATTGAAAAATCACAAAAGTATCACGTGAAAATGGACACATTATTACTATTTATTATTTGTTAATATTCAACTTACTCTAAAGATAGATGATATTGCACTTAAGGATATATGGAACTCTGCACTTTTCACTTTGCTAAGTTACGAAGGCACTCATTATGCGCAATTTTATGCACTTTATGACATCGTCATGAAATTACGCATAAAATACGCTTACGCTTCAAGAAACTGCCACTAGATAGACTCAAGACCCATTACGAATATTCATAGACGTGTTAGTAAGGGTCAAAATTCCAGTTACTGATAGGAAGGTAAGCAGAAGAAGAGACAGAAGAGACTGCATCTTTGGTCTCGCGGCATAAATGTGCGCGTAAGATTGGGAGGTCTCGGGTTCGATTGCAGGGTCGGGCAAAGTGTTATTGGGTTTTTCCGTTAGGAAATTCTCAGTAGCAGCTCGGAGTCTGGTAATGTGCCCGGTACGGCAATAGGCTCGCCCCCTATTACGTGGGACTAAAATAAATATGGTGAAAAGTGGGTGTAGCAATATACCTCTGCCTACATCTTCGGGGATATAGGCGTGAGACTATTTATGTATGTAGGTAAGCAGAAAGCTAGCGTGTGTACAATAGCTTTTTGCTTACCTACCTATCAGTAAGTGGAATTTTAATTGCTTTTAGGTACCTTGACGGAACGCAATAAATTCCTATTACAGCAAAATACTTGTTCATATGGCTCAACCGAAAGTCAATCGCCAACCAGATACCCTGACCAAATCAAAGCAAGTTCTAAGGAAGAACGGAGGGCAAAATATGAACCGGGACTGATGGAGAAAGATCGTAAACTGGTGAGAACGACCTTCTGAAATGCAAAGAGACGTGAAGAAGGTGGTTCAACATCATTGGTGAACATGTTTTTGTCTAAATGAAACAACTAACATTGGATTTTAAATCAAAGCAGTCGTAAAATGGCTGCGTACTGACGATTTATGTAGCGTATATTATGCTTGCCCCTTACTCTAGGATCAAAAATTCTAGCTAAAAGTAGTTTTCTCAAAAGTAAGTCGTAAAATTGTAAATTCATGGAGTTACATTTAGCTACGGTAAAATCTTTCTGTGAAATAAATTGTTGCCTACAATTTGAAGTGTAGGTACAACATATTAAAAGGTAGAAACTACTTTTATAAAAAGTGTTTAAATGTATTCTAAGACAATAGTGTTTAAAAAATAAAAGAAGATACTTGGAAAGAGACTTTACTTTAGGCTTGTCTGTAGTTGCACTCTTGAATGCAAAATGTGTACAAATATTCAAGTGTAAAATGCAGAGTCGTTTGTAAACCTTGCCTATTTAAAAGATTGACATTATATTTGAATGTTATCACATAATTTTATTAAATTTCGTTTAAATTCAGAGGCTGCATAAATGAAACGCCTGTAGGTATGCCACTGCAACGTAAAAAATACATGAAAATCCCAAAAAAAAAATACTTGCATCGTAGGTATGTACATGACTTATAAGCATTTCGAACGTACTGCAAACACACCACATCTTTGTACTTATAAAAATTGAGTTCAAAACTCACGGACCACACCTTGCAGTAATTATCGACCGCATGTGTATATGACCACATGGCAGCCACGTTGCAACCACAACGCTGCAAGGCAACTGCGAGCTTGCGTTCTTCATGTTGCCGCTATGTAACCACATCCTAACCGCTTACTACAATTTAACGCAACTACAACTATATTTTGTATTTACCGCAACTAATCGCAAAAAACCACGGCTTAACAGCATTTTGTCACGTTGGCGACGGTGTCATGTGGTTGCAATACAAATGCATTAATCCTTAAGGTATGAGTTCGTTACCGACCGCAGACGCGTCTGCTTTCTATGTATTTCTATGAAAAGCCTTACGTCGCGCCGTCATATCGCTTGCAGTTGCGAATTGCGGTCGACTACGAGCTTGTACCTTTAGTATGTTAATGTGAGGATGGAATATGAACGTTATGCAATTAAAAACAAGGTAGTCTATCAAATGTTCTTATCCTCGCACAGCCCAGGCTCTGGTGGAATCGTCAAGCTGTTCGCCACGTGTTTCATCTCTGGATGCTCCTGGAAAAAAAGAGAGCTTATTAGTTTTGACTGTAAAATTCAGTTGTTGCAGGCTGCGGTAATTTTCTTTGGTTGACGTGAGGTAAGCAATTTCCGTCTGCATGACTAATTACTATCGTAATTAGTAACCGAGTATCTGCAGCACATAGATACCGATATCGCCTTGTGTCTTCAGGCCGATTTCGATTGTTAACCTTAGTCAGAGGTCAAAGAAGATGATACTGTCACTGACCATCTATTCCAAGTCGACTTGTCCTTCAGATAGCCGCTCCTCTTAATGCTTCTGTCAAGAGTTGGGTACTAAAGGGATAAAAGGGCAAAGCTATCTTAGATCACCTAGTCGGTAATCAACTAGTCGCACTTTTCTTTTAAATTTTTCAGTGACACGTTTTCCAAGAAAAGGGAAGAAAAGTGAACTTTTCGTCCACTTTTCCCAAACCGATATCCATTTCATTCCCTCTAGTCTTAAATGTGCCATTCAGTATGCATCTATACTTGTTAAGCGTCGCCTGGTCCTCCTTATAATCATCATCATCATATCAGCCGAAAGAAGGCACTGCTGAACGTAGGGGGAGGCCCTCCAAAAGCTCTCCTCAGAGACCGATCTTGGGCTAACCGCATCCATCGAGCCCAACATCGTCGATCCACCTTGCGAGAGGTCTACCTAACTGCGGAATTCAATACTCGATCTATAGATTTGATTCTTTTTTTTCTTTTTTTTTGTATTGTACCATATTTTAACATTTTAATTTAATTTTAGTAGTAAGTAGTATATAAGTAGTTATAATAGTTTTATGTTAAAATTAATTGAATTTTGTGGTCGTTAAGAAATCATTTTAAGATATTAAAAAAAAAAAACTATAGATAGTACATTTTAGATTCGTTTTTTGACATAAGATCCATACAAAATATGTCAAACACGAATTTCGAACCTCAAAATCCATGTATGGATCGAATATTGAAAATGGCCGTTAGTCATCGACTCTTTATAATACATAACTACATACACATCGCGCTCTCATCAATGTATCTTTTTATAACTACTTGGAAATTTCGTTTACTTATAATAAGCCTTCGAATACGATCGCATTAAGGTGATATTTCTTTAACAGTATCGTGGCACTAATCCGTGGTGCACCGTTGCTCTAATTATGAAGAGTGCTCCCTCGACCCGGTAATTAGCTTAATTATTCTCTCCTGTTAACAAGCATAATAGAATATTGTTGCCACAATGTTGGCAGATTGCAGTTTATATTGAATCAGCGTGTAGTTTAACTGTAAGACTAGTGTAGTTAGCGAGCGACGTCAGCATCAACAGCCTGCCTTGTCCACTGCTGTATTATTGACCTCTCCAATGGCACACCACTATGCTCGATCTTCGGCTCTTCGTGTCCAGCCGCCACTTAGCGTATATCGTTACTCCACCTAGCTGGCCTACATTACTTTTGCCAAAGCGCGGTCTCCGCTCTAGCACACGCCCTAGTTAGCGGCGTGACCGCTTAAAAAAATATATATTTATGGTTGCAAATATTTCAGCTGAATCTCCCTAAGCCTCACAATTTGATGACATTGTCTGGAGCATCACAATATAAAATTCTTAATAACTTGCCCCGTGCCTCGCAGAGTACGTTAAGCCGCCTTCGTCAAGCCTGCCATGAAGATCTTCGACAGTTGCAATAGGGACTTAGGACCCTTGAATATAATGGTCTAAGCCATGGCGTATCGCTTTAACTTTAGGTTAAGGCTGTCAAACAGCTGCCACGGATTTTTTTAAAGCCAAGCTTATGTTAAACCTGTTTAGACTAGACTGCGGACCACAGCCTCGAGGGCAAATTATGCAACCGAGATAATGCCAAAACGATGATGATGATGATGTCTTAAGAAGCATCTTAATTGAAAGGCAGATCTCAAGCTCAATATCCGTCGTATAAGTTAAAAGAATTATATACCAACATGTTCTGATTCAAGTCTGTCCATCTCATGTATGGATTTTGTTATCTTCTGTGCTCTCTTTTGCGCGGATGCTGCTCTTGCTTGTAAAATCTGTAAAAAGCAACGGCGTAATAAAATATATGTATACATGCCATTTGTGTCCTATAACATTAAGGCCGCCCGCATATTGCCGTCAGCGTTAACGCAGCGTCACCGCGGCGTAGACGCGGCATCGACGCGTCGTCGACGCCGTGTAGACGCCGCGTCTACGTCGCGTCAGCCGAGCGTTCTTTGAGAAGGCTTTTGTCTTTTGAAGAAGGCTCGGCTGACGCGACGTAGACGCGGCGTTGACGCTGACGCCCAATGTGAGGGTGGCCTATAAATATTCCTGTTAAAAAGTAACTATAAACGGTTGTGTACTAACTAAAGTTGTTTCAATATATGTTCAAGACATTGCCTTAATAATCCTTGCTTAACAAATATTTGTAAGCATACATACTTTTGCTTCCAGACTTAGCCACGTGCGGGTCAGTTTACGGGTTGCAAAGTTTTATCAAAATCCATTCAAAACATGCATGCATGAAAGATTAACAAAAATCCATCCAGCACTCCACGTCTAAATAACATTCGTGCTTATAATGTAGGAATAGAAAATCAAGTTTATATTACAAAAGTAGCAGTAGCCAGCAAAATCGATTCCATTTACTAGTTATTCCATATTTCCACAAAAATAAATACTGGTCTGCTTTTATTATTCAGATGGGCGGACAATACATTTGACACATTGTCACGTGTCAATTAAGTAGCAACGCGGGAGTATTTTCAGTAAAAAATATACAGCGACAGACAAAAATAACGGTAACTAGATCATAAAATAACTTAAACATTTGACTATCGCTGGCTGCATGCGTCGGCGAGGTTCCTGACTGTCATAAAGATTTTTGACAGTCCTTGCTTCAGCAGCCTTGAATATATTGTCACTGTCCTTAGCCATGTAATTTTTTTTTCATTCGGTCCTTAAGATTAAACGTTCACTGATATGCTGTCAAATCTCAGAGACCAGACATTTTCGTTATTCCTAATACCGCTATCGATTGGTTGCTTTGGTAACATAAGCTATTCGCTTCTCGTCAACCACGTGGCATATCGAAGGTGGATGTCAGTTCCATACGTTTTTGTACTTAGCGAATAGCGATATCGCTGATCAAATGCCAGATGTCTCGGCTCAGTAGTGACACTAGAAAACGTTTCCCGGGATCCAAGGCGAAAATATTAGATGCAACCGGGATAACGCTAGAATGACATTGATCATAAAGTACTTACAGATAGTCGCCTCTGTTCAGCTTCTGCCAACTTTTCTTCAATGTCCGGCAAGCTGATCTCGGGCTGAGGTGGTTGAAGTAACCTCTGTAAATGAGGCGGTGGCGTAGTCGGTCGCTTAGCTCCATCGAACTCTTCCAAAGGGATCTCAAAGGCAACAGCTGAGGATCGAAACATACGATTTTGTTATGATTAAATCGTAATGTATAGATACGCACACCAAATGGAGTAGCTATTACCCATTCTTAACACGCCCATTTTATATGGGTGCGTTTTGCTATGACTGTGATTTTTTTGATAATTTGACTCGACTTTTTTTTTTGATAGAGGAAGTACAGAACATTTGTTACCAGGATATCTCAATGAGGGTGTTTGATATTTCTTCTACCACCAGACGGCACTTCGTAAACGTCAGGTCCAAACAGCTGTCAGATATGTACAGACGCGTACACACACATGATACGAAAAAACACAAACGTATGAAAATACAGGGCTTAGACAATTTTGATAGGTTTCTGGACCGAATGTCTCAGTGCTGCCGCATAGTGAGCGTCAGAAGACGGAAGAGAAGGCGTTTCAGAAGACCCCCATTGAAGTAAATGCCGGCTGTGTTTTTTTTTTGTAATAAATATATCGTCGCATAAATACAATAATTTTAATGAATACTGAAAATAGAATGCCATTGTAACAGTTCGGTTGACAGCCACACGGGAAATAAACGTCAACACCATCCGCCGCCATCAGCACTTTACTTTTGTACAATTATGATGCAACTAAACTGAAATAGAAAACGTTACGCGAAGAGACGATATGTACCATGTCAGTAAATAAATGATAATCAACTTTAAGGTTGATTATCATTTGTTTACTGGGCCGGACCGGGAACCTGGACGAAAAAGCGAAAGATAGATAGATAGATTGTGTAAGGATGGACAAGAAAGAGAAAGAGAAAAATTATCGGATGACGGGCAAAGGAGAAGTATGCAAGCATAGGACATACAGTGCTGACCCAGATAAATTGGCCCCAGGGCAAGAGGACAATGACTTTGTTGACATGCCCAATAGGCTAGTTGACAAAAAGAAATTTATAAGTCCGTCCTTTAGATTATTCAAAAATAAGCGATACGTATTTTTTTATTTGTAAATTAAACCAAAAATGACCAAGATATTGCTCATTAAAGTTACGTATAACGTCACGCCGTGCTGCATTTTTTAGCACTAGATGACGTCACACGTAACTTTAATGGGCTATATCTTTGTTATTTTTTATTTAATCGAAAAAATAAAAAATACGTGTCCAATATTTTTTTTTATTTTATAATCTAAAATACGGACTAAATAAAATGTAATTATTTTGACCCTGGAAACTACCCTATTGCTGACATTACGAAGGGCCATACCTTTTGACCCTCGCCTTTCAAAGAGCCTTTTACAACAGGATTGTCTGTCAATTTAGTCACGCCATGTACAACCTGTCTACATGTTCACGTAAAACGTTGATCAATATTTAATTACCCGTATAATTAGATACACGTATCGATTTTGAATGACGTAAAAGAGCTCTGAAAGCACGTCTGCCTGATCAAATTAGAATCATGTACTTATGAGCTGTTGTAATGGATACTGAAGATGCTTTGTAAAGTCATCTTTGGTATGACTATAATAAGCAATTATTGCTCTGAGTGTAAATAAATTCTGTGCCATAAACTTACAAAATATGTGTATCACAAATCTCCATATCCATGGATAGATCGAATACCTATTCTTTTCAGCGGTAAGTGAGGGCCACATCAGTAGGAGATGGGCTTTTTGGCTGCCGGGCGAGGATCGTTACACCTTTTACACACCGCAAACTACACAGCTAAGCTATGCTAGCGAATAAGCTGTGAAACGAAAAATCCAATACCTTCGGAGCTCTATACTTTCGTTCGCCAAAACTTTGTTTTGCTCACATCGTTTCTCGCTAGTTCAACGTGCTCGCCAACCAGCAGGTTTTAATCCAAACGCTCTGTATCCTATTTGTCGGTCCCGCAAAGCCTATTGCTGCTTTCTTGCCTATTAGCTAAACGCCCGACAGCCTTGGGTTTGAATCCGAACTCTATTGGTTTCCTATACTCAAACTATTGTATCTAATATTTTAAAACTTACGTGGTTTAGGTTTCTCCGGAGTGTCAGGTAGCACAACAGTAGGTAAATCATCTCCATCTCCATGATGATGGCCATTCAGTCCAGCCCCGTTTGTAGCTTTTGTTACTCCATTAGTTGCTTCTTCACGCACTGCGACTGCGGACCCTGATGAACCGCAACCCATTTTGAACCTTAAATGTTACACAAAACATCGGTTATTGCTCGTTTAGTCTCACACGATTGCACGGAGTCAGCAACTGTTAACCAGGAAAATGAAAAGTGCTATTCGGAAACCTTATCCTCTTGCTTTACAGAAAAAGTTGCATTTAATCATGAAATTAGAAAAAATACAATTATGAGCATAAGTAAAGGAAAAATCCGATGTTTGTACATAATAATTATATTTATTAAACGAAAGTATCACATCATTATCAACCTTGTTTTTTATAACCTATCTGGGTAGGCGATAGTCTTCCACGCTGACGAAGTGCGTTTTGGCAGACTTTACGCCTATCGAGAATATTATGGAGACCACTCAGACATGAATAGTTCAGACATATAGCCAAGGAGCATAACAAGGAGCAAGTATCTGAGCATAATTATAGACTTTAATAGACACGTAGCTTAAGTAAAATTCGCATAGAGCTGACATTGGTATAGACGTTAACCAAAAATCCCCTTCGAACCAAAAAGGTCAAAGGATTTTTGAAACCACTTATGGTTATAACTCTTAACTGCCGGTTCATATACCGTTATCGTCATGCTCACTAAAATGTCATTTCTTGTGGTGGCGTCGTGTGTCGGGTCATCCCTGTCCCTCTAATATGGCGAGAGGGATGATGGCTGGCACATGCGTCATACTCGTGAACGGGTGTTACTTGTGATGACTGGTCGATGACGGTCTTGCGGGCTGGTATTACATTTTAATATTTAACTGCATCATTTCCATCATGGTTCTGATTATTTTCGCAGATTGCCTGCATTATTAGGTTATATATAATGTAAGTGGATGCTCCTGTTTCACCATGTCTATTCTGAGGAGGCTATATAAATAAACATCAAAATTAAAATTAAGAATTATGCTTGACTATTATTATGTACAGTAAATATATACAAGTGATATAGAAGGTGTTACAGTTGCAGCACCTTACAAAATATAAATTATGTGTACTATGCAAAACCTAGTGATGAAAAAGATTGACCGTGAGTTTTATTGCCCGTTCTTTCTCATGGTTCTACTTTGCGTTCTACTGCCCTTGCTTTGCGAACGTGGCAGTAAATGTAAATGTAGAGTCTTTAAGTAATTATTTTATGAATTTATTATTTTGACGTTCATAAGCGTCGCATTGTGACCCAAATGAATAAAGGATTTTGACTTAAGTTATCATAAATTTTGTCTGAAATCGTAAGAGTTATCGTAAAAATAGGCGGACATAAGTTGATCATACAATTCTCAACAAAAATTTATGTGCGTGAGATATCGTGATTTTAAAAGTTAAATAATACATGTTCTTCACATATTTCTGAATCAGAACAATATTTAAGGATCAGAGTCAACATAGAAAAATGTCACCCTATTAGAATCGATCATTTCATTTCGCCATGTTTTTTCGAAATGAAAAAGACATGTGTTGTCACACAAAAATATTATATTATGTGGGCATTTTTTGTTATTGTTTCGAGCAACACGAATCGGAAATAAGTAGACAAATAAAATATTTATTTATCTGTTTCATTCCTTGTTTAATAAACTCTGTACGTTACTTTAATTACTGCTAAACATATTATTCCATCCAAGGATTTATCTTCGTGTCAAGTGGAAACTCGACAACACGATTAACTCTAGAGTGTAATAAAGATATTTTAAGACGGGTAATTGTGTGGAATTTTATGTTACATTTGAAGTAGGATACGGCTCTTCAGGGGAGTGGCTTAATTTAATAATTTAGATGGAAAGCTATGCGCAAAATTACAGGTAGAATTCTACATCCTCATATTTTCTAACCCCCGATTTGATTAGACCTCAATAACTCGAGAAATATTTTACTCAATATTAATATTGCGAGCCAGACAAACACAAATTATAATTACAAAATAACGTGATTCAATTATTCAAACCGGCCCATCGTTACTTACATAAAGCAAACAGTAAAATCGAACGACAGGCATTTTAATTTAAATATAAAAAATGGCCCGACTTTTAGAACGTATTTCGATAGCGGTCTCTTTCGCAAGGCATTTAATAATGGCGGAAGATTAAATTCCATGAAATATTTTCACTGGAGAGTTTGCGGGACTAGTTGATATTTTGGATAGGTAAGTGGAATGTGGCTAGGGAGATTATACTTCAGCGAAATATGAATAGCCCGTTCGAGCAGGATAAGAAATATGAAAATCCTTTGAGAAGAATATATAACCAGCACTATTGGTATCTTCTCCCTATATAAGATCGCTGCATCTTAAAATATCTATTGACAATTAATACATTTTAGCAAGTTCTTAAACCCGAACTACTTTCTAGAAACCTAATGGAAGGAAAGAGGAACCCACCACGCACCCTCGGATTGACCACCCCAACTATTGCAACAGAAAAAGGTTGACAATACCGAACTCCTCTAAAAGGATAAGGGATATAGGAATGGTATGGGTTCCAGGAAGATACAGGTGACTTGCAGTAAGTATCCCGCTGTATGCGCCGACTATTCTTCGACACGTGTTTCGCCTCTGCACGAGGCATCCTCAGGAGCGATGGGCAACGACTGAGCCGTTCTGGGTTCCTTTTTCCTTCCATTAGGTTACAATGGAGTGCCGCCAAGTAACGCCTGATTCAATCAATCAACTTTCTAGAAAATCAACGACTATCAAAATAGCAGAAATTGATTTATTATAAGCTAATTAATGATGATCATTGTTAAGAAACTCGACCTACTAGCCTACTTCTCAAAGTTTCACCTATTCACACTATGCGTTACACAGGCCTTTGCTAAAATTCCATTACACCATAGAGTCTAGAGGATAATAATATAATGTATAGCACGCGACGATTTATTTTTTAAATATGCCGTGTTGGATAGCAACTGAAAGACCTTCAACGGTACATGTACACTACTTTCAATCCATCTATTTGCATTTTTATTTTATTTATATATTTAATTAACCTAACTTTCGAATGAATTGAACTGCCTCCGTGGTCCAGTGGATATCGTATGCGACTGCTGATCGGAGGTCCCGGGTTCGATTCCCGGGTCGGGCAAAAGTCTTACTGGGTTTTTCCGAATTCTTAGTAGCAGCACGGAGTCTGGTGATGTGCCCGGTAACGGCAATAGGATCGCCCCCTATTACGTGGGACCTAAAAATTCATGGCGAAATGTGGGTGTAATACCTATTACGCCTCTGCTTACCCCTTCGGGGATACAGGCGTGAGTCTATAAAAATAAAATATAAATATAATAAAACTTTCGAATGAGTAATCGTAATTGTACATCAAAATATTGAATCAATACGAAAACATCCTGCAGCATTTCTAACCTCATTGCTCAACCGATGTCATTAACCTGAGGAAGTAATCAAATTACACCCCCACCCATCCCGTTTGTGGCGTTTTGATGCCACACTGTCTGTCGTGATAAAAGGCACTCATTTATCCTGTACAAGCTACTTAAGGCCCGAGCCACATAAATGCTGGGAGGGATGTCAAATATTATTCTTTGATGGACAACAATGACTATATTTGGACAAAATTCTCAAGGAATAAAAAGCTAACCCATGATAACTATACATATATTTTTAGGGAGGCTGGAATAATTCGAATAATTCAAATTCAAAATACATGCTATTAATTCAGAAATTCGACTATAAAATTGTTCTTAACATCTTGAAGTAGCTGAATGATAAAATTATGCCTCTTACAGTAATAGTCTGAAAGCTAAACTAATACTAATATATGAAGCTGAAGAGTTTGTTTTTTTGCTTAAACGTACTAATCTCAAGAACTGCTGTCCGATTCGAAAAATTCTTTCAGTGTTAGATAGTCCATTTGTGGAGGAAGGCTATAGGCTATAATATAACATCTCACTTTGAGCCACGGGAGCGGCAGAGTAGCTTTAAATAACGCGGGTGTAACCGCGGGCTCATCTAGTGCCATTAATGAAATTATTAACTTAGTAACTACTTATCTGAATATTTATTTTACTGCTGAACTATGTTAACATTTATTTTCCTAATAATATTGGTTTAGGTCTGTACAATTATTTTGTTTGATAATATGATGTTTGATAATGTAATTGGTTGGGTGACGCATGACTAGTGCTCGTCTGGCTATTGATCGTCTTCACACCTAACGATAACTATGAGGGTCTTCACCCTCATAGTTATCGTATCTTAAGCTGGTAAACATAAACATAATAAACACTAGGGTTTTTCGAGAACTACCTTATATAGAAATTAGCTTTTGCCCGTTGCTTCGCTTGCGTAAATTTTGTTTAGATAAAATGTTTTGTGAACTCCCCTACACTCTTAAAGGAACATACATTTCAGTAACCAATATACAAAGTGTGAAGTTAATCCATTGAAGGAATAAAAAGTTTCATACAAACTCTGGCAACCTCTTTTACCCCCGTAGGGAAAGAATTTCCAAAAATCCTCCTTTAGTGCTCCCCAACAGTCCTCGAGGAGCATACATGCCAAATTTGACCTACTTGCGCCCAGTAGTTTTGGCTGTAGAGTGTCTGTCAGTCAGTAACGCAAGGATTTTATATAGACAGAACATAAAAGTGATTCTGGAAATGGAATCACCATTGAAAAAATAAAAGGTTTTACACAAACTCTGACTCCCTTTTCTACGCTCTTAGGGCAGCATTTCCAAAATAAATATCTTTGTGTTCACTTACTTCATTTAAGGAACCAATATACAAAGTTTGAAGTTAATCCATTGAAGGAATAAAAAGATTCATACAAACTCTGACAACCTGTTTTATTCCATTAGAGGTGGAATTTCCAAAAATCCTCTCTTAATGCTACACTCCTCAAGGAAAATATATGCCAAATTTCACCTACGCTCAGTAGTTTCGGCTGTAGCGTGTCTGTCAGTCAGTCAGTAACGCAAGGATTTTATATATACAGATGTATAGAGTTAAGTATCGCACTGTTATTCGATGTTTCGGTCGCTGTACAGGAACCGTAGGCCTGGAGCAGAGATTTTGTCAAAATGTGTATCCTTCTCGTAAACATCCTTTATTTTAAACGTCACATTAACTATATTGAACACTCAATACACTTCTAAGTTATATGAATCTTGTACCTATTAAATTGTACAAATCTTCGGCAGTTTTGGTAAGTAAAATTATTCTAAATGCAACTATTTTCTTGACATATTTAAAATATTTTACCGGTTGTGCGCGCAATAAACGAGTAAGAAAGCGGGCAGACCGGTTCACTTGTTTATAACATTCATCCACCCGCAATACTTCAGTACATCCGTGAACATGGCGCTTGCAACAGTGCCGAAATATCGGTTACTCAAAACAAAGGTACGTGGTATTTATATCCCGTAGGAACAGTAAAAAGTAATTTTACCGAAAACTAAGAAAACAGACAACGTGGACGAGATCTTTATCACGATGTCTAACCCGATTTAGCTTCAGAATTAAACGCCCTCATTACGCTCAAAACCGTTTGTTTGTAGATTGGACGATTTTCAGTTTTTGTGCCGCTAAGTAATGTCATTTAACGGATGGATTGGATGGATTATTATAATTGCATATTTTAGTGCAGATATTGAAGCATTCCAGGGACAAAACAATGATTCTGTTTACATTTCTGTTGCAACTCTTTCTGGTATTAATTTACAAGCTATTATTTGTCGGCTCGGCAGGTTAACCTTGTAGTCACGTCACTATACAAATGCCTGGTATTTTTTACTATTTCAAATTATTTATCTTCTTAATATATAAAATCCTTGCGTTACTGACTGACTGATAGACAAGCTACAGCTAAAACTATAAGGCACATGAAGCTGAAATTTGGCATGTGTGTTATTTGGGGACCAGAGGGGTGCACTAAGAAGTTATTTTCTGAAATTCTCACGGGATCGGGCAAAAACAGCTAAATTAAAACAATGTGCAGGCGTAGCTGCGGGCGTCATCTAGTACTTAATATATTGCAATTGAGAATAGATAATTGACTGTTTCTAAACTAAAACTAACTGAAGCTTTATTTTTGCAGATTGATAAATTAGCTGTTTCTATACATTTTGCCGAGCCTATAATTATAGTCTCATTTACCTACTATGGAAAACAGGTGATCTTTTTTCGTGCTTTTGCCAATGTTTCAGCACATTGATAAACAACTTTTGTGCTCAGACATTATAAAACAAGTAACATCACACTTTAAAACATTTGCACTATACTATAAACATATAAATATAGAGAAGCGGCGATAGCCCAGTGGTGTACGTAACGGATTGCCAAAAGGATGATCTCGGGTTCGATCCCCAGTTACCACGGGCACACACCTCTGACTTTTCAAAGTTACCTATGTGTGTATTAAAATGTTAATTATCGCTCGCTTAACAATGTGCCCGGTAGATGGCAATAGGCCCGCCCCCTATTACATTAGGACCGAAACATAACTGGCGCAGTGTGGGTGTGTAATACACCTCTGCCTACCCCTTCGGGGATAAAAGGCGTGAAGTTATGTTATGTTATGTATGTGTGTAAACATATAAATCTTACGTTACTTACTGACGAACTGACTGACAAACAAGCTACAGCCAAAACTATTGGGCGCAAGAAGTTGAAAGTTGGCATATATGTTCCTTGGGGATCGTAAGGGTGCATTTTGAAGGGATTTGCCGAAGTTCGCATGGGATAGGGTCAGAACAGTCAAATAAAAGTAAATGGTGCGGGCGTACTAGTAGCTGCGGGCGTGCCCTACTTCTATAATATAAAAATGAATCGCAAAATGTGTTGGTAAGCGCATAACTCAACAACGACTGGACCAATTTGGCCAATTCTTTTTTTTAAATGTTTGTTGAAGTTCAAAGATGGTTTTTACGGCGAGAAAAATTCTAATAATTGCCTGAAAAACCCTAAAAACAGCCCTTTTCTTTTTTCCATACAAACGTTCTTCACTAAAACGTAGAGTCAATTTGTAATTTGTTACCGCTGCATAAAGTTCAAATTCGCGTGCGCGTTGATATACTTCATTGTTTGATGGCAGTTTTGACAGGTTTCCGGACCTGAATTCTCAGTGCTGCCGCCCAGCGGGCTTCATGTCAGAAGAAACCCATTGATAATCCCGACTAAATCCTACTTCCTACTAATATTATAAATGTGAAAGTTTGTGAAGATGTATGTATAGATGGATGGATGGATGGATGGATGGATGTTTGTTACTCTTTCACGCAAAAACTACTGAACGGATTTGGATGAAACTTTACAATAATATAGTTTATACATCAGAATAACACATAGGCTACAATTTATAAAGATTTTGTATAATGTTGGCATAATATAAGGAAAAGTATCAACTAAGTCGGCAAAAAACCTGAGCTCTGAAAGTTATTAATTGGAATTTTACCCCCTTTCTGATGACAGATTGATCGGATATTTAGTATACACTCATAATGTCATCAAGATTAAAAGATAATATTTAAGTGATTGTAATTTCAAGATGGCCGCCACTACAAAATGGCGAATCATATTATATTACTTCACAACAACCTCAATATGGATATCAAATGAAAAGGCTTGATTGGTAGAATAGAGCTCACATGAAAAATCCAAGATGGCCGCCGCCACAAAATGGCGGATTACTAATTTCCCACAAATACCTTAATATGGGTATCAAATGAAAGCGCTTGATTCGTAGAAAAGCACAATATCTTTCTATGAAAAATCCAAGATGGCTGTCGCCGCAAAATGGCGGATTACATATTTTCCACAAATACCACAATATGGGTATCAAATAAAAGGGCCTGATTCGTAGAATAGGACTCACTATGCAACATCCCAGATGGCTGCCGCCAAAAAATGGCGGATTACTTATTTTCCACAAATACCACAATATGGGTATCAAATAAAAGGGCTTGATTCGTAGAATAGAGCTCACTATGAAAAATCCAAGATGGCTGCTGCAAAGAAATGGCGGATTACTTATTTTCCATTTTCCACAAATACCTCAATATGGGTATCAAATAAAAGGGCCTGATTCGTAGAATAGAGCTCACTATGAAAAATCCAAGAAGGCTGTCGCCACAAAATGGCGATTACCTATTTTCTACAAATACCTCAATATGGGTATCAAATAAAAGGGCTTGATTCGTAGAATAGAGCTCACTATGAAAAATCCAAGATGACTGCTGCAAAAAAATGGCGGATTACTTATTTTCCACAAATACCTCAATATGGGTATCAAATAAAAGGGCCTGATTCGTAGAATAGAGCTCACTATGAAAAATCCAAGATGGCTACCGCCACAAAATGGCGGATTACATATTTTGCACAAATAACTCAATATGGGTATCAAATGAAAAGGCTTGATTGGTAGAATAGAGCTCACTATGAAAAATCCAAGATGGCCGCCACCACAAAATGGTGGATTATTTATTTTCCACAAATACCTCAATATAGGTATCAAATGAAAGGGCTTGATTCGTAGAATAGAGCTCACTATGAAAAATCCAAGATGGCTGTCGCTGAAAAATGGCGGATTAATTATTTTCCACAAATACCTCAATATGGGTATCAAATGAAAGGGCTTGATTGGTAGAATAGGACTCACTATGCAACATCCCAGATGGCTGCCGCCAAAAAATGGCGGATTACTTATTATCCACAAATACCACAATATGGGTATCAAATAAAAGGGCTTGATTCGTAGAATAGAGCTCACTATGAAAAATCCAAGATGGCTGCTGCAAAGAAATGGCGGATTACTTATTTTCCATTTTCCACAAATACCTCAATATGGGTATCAAATAAAAGGGCCTGATTCGTAAAATAGAGCTCACTATGAAAAATCCAAGAAGGCTGTCGCCACAAAATGGCGATTACCTATTTTCTACAAATACCTCAATATGGGTATCAAATAAAAGGGCTTGATTCGTAGAATAGAGCTCACTATGAAAAATCCAAGATGGCTGCTGCAAAAAAATGGCGGATTACTTATTTTCCACAAATACCTCAATATGGGTATCAAATAAAAGGGCCTGATTCGTAGAATAGAGCTCACTATGAAAAATCCAAGAAGGCTGTCGCCACAAAATGGCGATTACCTATTTTCTACAAATACCTCAATATGGGTATCAAATGAAAGGGCTTGATTCGTAGAATAGAGCTCACTATGAAAAATCCAAGATGGCTGTCGCCACAAAATGGTGGATTACATATTTTCTACAAATACCTCAATATGGGTAGGTATCAATTGAAAGGTCTTGATTGGTACAATAGAGCTCACTATGAAAAATCCAAGATGGCCGCCGCCACAAAATGGCGGATTACTTACTTTCCACAAATACCTCAATATGGGTATCGAATGACAGGGTTTGATTGGTAGAAAAGGACTCACTATGAAAATAGAATGAGAAGTATAAACTAACAACAACACTTAAAACTTGAAAATAAAATTAAGTAAAAATAAATTAATTTTGGACGTAGGGTATCCAGAGTAAACATTATGATAGTTTCACTTGCCCAACGATTTTATATTTGTCTGATAAATACCCCAGATTGATGAGAAGCTTGGTGCGATCTGGTAGCTAGAACTTACCGTATTACTTTTTAGCTTTTAGTACATAATGTAACTAGGTTCATCATTTTTTGTTGTAATATAACAGTATAACATAAAAAATATATGTATTTTACAATGCTCATTCTAGAGAAGTTATCAAATTGTTTTCAAAATTGTTAGATTTATTGCCTTCAGTATTTAATGTAAGTAGATTAACTTTGTCTTTTACAGTCAGATATCTGACCTAAGCGCAGCGTCATTAAAAGCGCTTTCTACGAAATAGTGCGCTTAAGCACAGCGAGGCGGAGGGACGGTCTGATTGTCTGATATGTACTTTGTGGTACCTACCTAATGCTTTCAGATTTTATGTTTTGTTGCTGTTATATTCAGTAGGTAAACAAGCTCTTCATAACTTCAATGATATACTCATTTACTAATCTTTACCTGAAGTTCAACGATTATGAAAACAAAAGTAATTTTCATTATTATCTGTTTATATGTATGCTACACGGCTAATCTACAGAGCCGTTTGTGATGAAATTTGACATGGATAGTCTGAAACCCGGGGAACATAGGCCACTCTTTATTAAAATATCATGCTGGCGAAGCCGCGGGCGAAAGCTAGTGTATATATAAAATTCTTGCGTTGTTGACTGACCGACAGACAACGCACAGCCAAAGATATGGGGCGCTAGAAGTAAACATTTCAAAGTCAAAGTCAAAATCCTTTATTCATTTGGGTCACAATGTGACGCTTATGAACGTCAAAATAATAAATTTATAAAATAATTACTAAATGACTCTACATTTACATTTACTGCCACGTTCGCAAAGCAATAGGTAAAACCATGAGAAAGAACGGGCAATAAAACTCACGGTCACTCTTTTTCATCGCCAGGTTTTGCATAATACATATAATTTACATTTTGTAAGGTGCTGCAACTGTTACACCTTCTATATCACTTGTATATATTTACTGTACATAATAATACTCAAGCATAATACTTAATTTTAATTTTTATGCTTGCTTTTTATGCATTTGGCATGTGTGTTCCTTGGGGACCGTAGAGGCGCACTCACTTTAAAGGCGCTTAAAGGGATTTCCCAAACTTCCCACCGCATTGGGCAGAAGCGATTGAAAAGAAAAAAGTGGGTGGACGTACACGCGGGCATCCTCTAGTATAATACACAAAGTTTAACGAAAAGACATTTAAAATATATCAAAACAATAAAACAGCAACTTTGTCTGTTTATACGAGGATATTTTCACGACTGCCACTAAATCAACAATCTTGTATTGCACAATGTTGTTCAAACACGTAATATTATAGGTACTAATACACCATCACTTCAAAAACCATGACGTGTACAGTGTACCTACTGTTTCTATGAAAAATATTCGTAGTCGTATAATTTCCGACATTGACATTTAAACTGTCGAGTGAACAGTGATGTATAATTATTTTCAATTACTAATTCTGCTCGTGGCTTGGAGCGTGGGTGTCTGTTTGCGACAAAAGGAAGATTATGGGGTATTCTAATGTATTAGCTATGTTACCTACTGCAAAGTTTTGTCTGTTAGGTAGTGTCTTGCGTGAAAGAGTTACAAACATCCATCCATAAATGCAACTATCCTTACCTACAAACTTTTGCGTTTATAGTAGTTATAAGTATGTAGGTAAATAATGGTAAGTATGTAGGGTTCCCACCAAGAACTTAGGGTCCCAAGCCAACCTCACCTGCAAGTGGTGCACCTGCCGATCAACGGACGAGGCTCTGGCAAACAAAATATCCCGATAAGTGGCAATAGGCTCGCCACCTATTAGGTACGTGCGATCAAAACACTGGCGAAAATTGGGCGTTTAATATGCGTCTGCCTACCCCTTCGGGGAAACAGGCGTGAGTCTATGTATGTATGTAAATAAATAATGAATGCTCTTTCGTTTTCGTCCCTCAACCATGCAAAAAAAGAAAACCATGCAAAGAATACATAGATGGATTGTGTCTGAATGGATATGAAAGAGAAAGGGGTAAAAGTTTAGAAGCGAAGAACACACTGCGTTGCCCCCAAATAATTTGATACCATGGCTAGACAATGAAATGAAGTGGTGTAGCGTGCGTGGGTTTAACTAAGGGGTGGACAGTCAGCTTAACGCCGCAGCACCCAAAATATGTAGCATCGACTCATTTTTATTATTAACATTGATGTGTACCTAGGTCCTAATACTACCCTTTGAGTAGGAGTGAACGCGTCACTTTCCGACTCACGCAGATATTTACTGGGCATGGTTGTTTCGGAGAATACCTGAATAAGATCGGACGCGAGGCCTCGGCGAATTGTCACCATTGTGGTGATGAGTAGGATACAGCACAACACACCTTAGAAAAGTGTCCTGCATGGTACTCTAAGCGGCGGGCTCTAGTTAAACGGATCGGACAAAACATCTCTCTGCCATCAGTAGTATCTTTACTGCTGGAGGCGAGAGATAACTGGAAAGTAGTAGTTTGTTTCTGTGACGATGTAATGATACAGAAGGAGGCTGCTGAGCAGGATCGAGAAAGAGCCGATCCTTCTCGAAGAAGAAGACGCCGAGTGGGCAATCGCTCCTTCACCTAGTTTATATATACCCTCTGCCCGTTCTTTCTCGCTCTGTGCAGAGGGCCCTCTGAAGTCCTTAGCGTCTCAAAATAGGGAATTTGGACGCTAAACAACGGCTTTCGAGACGACGTTGGTACATAGTGGTCACGTGCCCCCGTGTGTGTTCATTTCACACCGTGATGTGCCTTAACGGCGTAGCACAGGAGGAGCTCCGGTAGCATAAACCATTCTTGAAGCCCTCTCTCTGTTGTGTAGAAGTTGGCCACCGAGGCGGTTATAGTGCTGTAAAAATCCCACACAACCCGGCCTTCCCCCTAGGAGACCGGTAGACCATTTTTTTCGAGGGGATACGTTTTAGAAGGTATCCCCTCGAAAACAAAAATGGTCCTTATACTACCCTGCTTTAAAAGCTCACAGACCAATTCCTAATAACCATAAATAGCTATTGAATTTGCGTTTGTAAATAATTGTCCTGCTGCATTGTACGGTTTTCACCAACAGATGTATGATTCTTGGGTGTGGTAACCGGTACCGAGATAACCGACTCCCATTCGGATGGAGTCACGTGCGAAGTCTAGTAGAGCTTATACGTCTGAATTGCACCACATTTTGCACGGAAACTAACCCATACGCGGGCTAAGCACGGGTAGAAATTGGTACTTCAAATCCCTATTATTAGCAGAACATCGGCAGAATCCTAATCTTAAATACACATACATACACTCAGGCCTGTTTCCCGGAAGGGTAGGCAGAGACTACAGAACGCCATTTGCAACGATCCTGACATATCTCCCTTGCTTCATTCACTCCCATCAGATTCCTCATGCATGCTCTTCTGTTCAGGGTACTTCTAACCTGTCCTGTTTTTAGGATGTTTCCAATCTGGTCAGAGAACGTCCGCCTAGGTCTTCCCCTTCGTCCTGTCCCATTCACACTTGCCTTATATATCTGCTTGGTCAGTCTTTCGTCATCCATCCTCTCCACGTGCCCACATCTTCTTTTACCCCACAACACTCTCTTATCACTCAATTATTTACTCTGTCAGTCAAAGACACACCACTTACTTTTTCTACGTTGACGTATTTTATTATTTACTATAACATAACATTGTCTCTATAATATGCAGCTTGCGCTACTTTGTTGGCAAACACAGATAGAACCTATGAAAGTCGATTTAATAAAGTTGTTATACGTTTTAAAACGTAATTGAGGAGAAAGAACAGTTTTACGGGGAAAGTTATGGATACGATAATATAAATTTTATATGCTTTGGACGTCGCCCCGTCGGCGTCGTCCATAATCTTATAGAGTGGTTTAAAGAGACAGACATAGTCTAGTGAGCAGGGTGGAGTGGACCATCATCGGGTCTTCACATTTATATCGGATTCAAAACCACGACGCCCACCACGGCCGTTTTGAAATTACGTGCGTTATAAATTTTTATTTTTATTCATAGACTCACGCCTGTATCCCCGAAGGGGTAAGCAGAGGCGTAATATTACACCCACATTTCGCACATGAATATTTAGGTCTCACGTAATAGGGGGCGAGCTTATTGCCGTTACCGGGCACATCACCAGACTCCGTGCTGCTACTGAGAATTCGGAAAAACCCAGTAACACTTTTGCCCGACCTGGGAATCGAACCCGGGACCTTCGATCAGAAGTCGCATACGCTATCCACTGGACCACGGAGGCAGTCGCGTTATAAATATTATTTTTGTGAGTAAGATCTTCGACAATCATGTTTACAATGCATCCGTGAACATGGTGCTTGCAAAAGTGCTGAAATACATATCGGTAACTCGAAACCAAGGTACGTGGTATACATATATCCCGAAAGTCAATTAAAAATAAATATGACCACGTTTAAATTATATATCTTCGAGAGTCGTTATAAGAAGTCACCTTCGAATATACCTACTGACACTGATCTAAGCCAAGGAATATAGCTATCGCTTTGGGATTAACACACGTAAAACTTAGCTCAACTAAAGAAAAGAGTTGCTGGGAAACCACTTTTGAAGTATTTTTCCTGTAGGCCAATTCTCGTATTTTATATGACATTGAAATTATATTTTGAATGGACTCAGAATCGGTATTCTGCTAACCAAATGTCATTATCGTATAATTTGAAATAAACAGTTCGTCATTGACACATATTTTGACACTTGTTTCAATTTACGATCTCGTTACAACTTCATTTAAATATCAGATAATTTAGAAGAATACGATTTTTTTGACATAAGATGACACTGACATTATTTCGAAACAAATTTGAACAATTTTTTAGGAGAATTTTGCCTCTGTTGCATAATATCCATTCAGTAGAAAATACAGTGCCTGTGATTGATTGACTCGTTTCTATATCGCTAAGATGCATATAAGCCTCGTCCACGATAAACGTTTTCCACAAAATGTTGCCACCTGTTTTCTTCCATGGAAAGTAAAATAAAAAACCAGGGAAACGTTTTTATCATTTTTAACCTTGTCCCTCTAGCATTTGCACGCCTGCTGCATTCTCACGTTCATACAATATGAACATCATTTGGCATTGAACTAAACGATCCATCTATAATATCTGCTCGGCTTTCATGATGAGTGGCAGTTACTGCGAAGAAATATGTCATGGAAACTAGGTTAAAGAATTGATTGCTAAAGATGCGTGCAAACTTGGTAAATTGCGAACTTTGAGAATTCGTTCGTTACTGGGTGAGAGGGTGGTACGTGTTCGTGACAAACACGAATGTTCAAAATCTTATCAAACTATGCAGATACAGACATACGCTTACTTATAGAGACGAATGTAGACCGGTAAAAGATATCCACAATTAGGTACTTTGGGTATTGACTACCAGATGACAAAAGTTTTTCCAAAGATTGACGCCACATCAAGCATCCATTCAATCCATCCATTAATAAATACAAACAACAACTGCGAAGATCAAGTCGCATTGTAAAATTACATTCGTATAAAAAATGTTGTTACCATTTTTTTTATTCTAAAATATACGAATAGCATAAGGTGATATACTCGAACTCGATATCTAACGTTTTGTCAAAACAATAAAGTAGCTACTTGCAATCTCATTAAATCCAGCAACGCATCGGTTGGTAGAAAAATAAGAAATAAACAACACGGACGTTCGACAGATGCTCAGCCATTTTTCAATCTTTGTACCGTTTTACCCCGATCTCGTAAACACGGATAAGGGGAAAATGGGATGAATTGCTAGCAATATTTCCTGATTATCCCACCCGAGCGGGTAAACTGGCTGTATGGCCTCGTTACCTTTGCATTAAAAAAATCTATGGCGGTGTACCTTTTTTAATTTCATTTTGTTTTTAATCTGAGCTTGGCCTTTTAAGGCAGGGAATCTAGGACCTAGCAGGGAATGAATTACTGCTTTTGAAAGTAGTTGATGGCACTGACTGCAGATATGTAACGGCCATTGTTTTCTTTGTGATTTTATTGTTTTGTCGTGATCTATGATCACAAACATAATCATTATTATCTTTCTGTAAGTAAACCTATAATCTAGTTATTGTAGGTATAAAGAATTTGCTAAAGTGATATCTACCTAATTAAAATGTTGCCAATTAAACGAACATTTTTAGCACGGCTCTATTTTAGTCATTACCTAAAATGTGATGTAATTATAAGATTTTAAACTTTCAAGCTAAATTATTTTCATAAAAACATTTCATAGCACAGCTGTAGATGTTCATGAAGAAATGTGATAAGTTTTTTTACCAACGCACTTACCGCTGAAACCAATACCTGATCAATCTATGGACGTAGAGATTTGAGATGCATATTTCAAGTGAGCGTCGTACAAAATATATCACATATGCATCTCTTATCTTTAAATCCATGGATAGAATGTTTATTGGAACAGACCGTTAGACAATAAATATTTTTACCACTAAACGGGATCTAAGGAGCAACAGCCACACTAGTTTTCATCATCATCAGCTTTTAACAGTCCACTGCTGGACAGGCCTCTCCTTTGAAAGGAGGAATTGGCCTACTGTACCACGCTGGCCAAACAGGTTGGTATAGGGTTTGTATCAAGTTTTCCTTCTCTTACAGTGCTGTTCTCTGCATAATATGCTCCCTCTTGGATGGGATGATATGGGGGGGTGACATTCCGTATTCTTAATCCGTCACCACACGGAATCTTTTATTAATACCAGATACCAAAATATTACCCACTTCAAGCATCTGGAGATATTACTTATCATAACACAACACAACACAAGGATGTTTAACATCGACCTTCTCTAAGGTGAAAGCAGATGAAATACCTAGTTAAAACACAGTTTGTATACTTATACCGCTTACAAGTAAATAAATTAACAACCTCTCGAATTTTCATAACATGTTGAAAAATTATAATGAATTGAAAAACTCACCTAATATTAAAAACAAAGTTAATTTCAAAACGCTAAGTAATCCCGCTATAACTTCAATAAAGCACTCCTCAGCAAATTATTTGCACTCAACAGTAATTTATCCTAATTAATATGTTATTAAACCACTGTAATATTATTTTATTGCACGAACACGTCATCAATCGGGTGTCGAACGGGCGACCCGTGCGGCCGCGACCGCATCGTACACACAACTATCCGATGCGATTAATACAATTTTATTTTCACTACACTTTTTCCAATCGGTCGTAGTTAGATACGACGACGGAATCGTCTTGGTACTTGATGGTGTACATTTACATAACTTTATATTATCATGCTATTCATTTAAGTCTCAATTTTATGGCGTATGAGGCAAACGTACTGATGGGTCGCCTGATGGTAATCGATTACCGCAACCCAAGGACACCCGAAACCAAGTACGTTGACGTTGGTTACATGGATGGAAAAAAGACTAGAACGAGCAGTGGGATGAGGGAAAGTAAACGGGGATGGGGCCTCCGGCACTCTCAATCCCCAAACGCAACGCAACAGAACAGATACTGTTACTCTACATTGATATTCGGTGAGAGTGTAGTTATTCCTCGGTCGAGCCGAGAAAGAGATTTATACTAATAGCAAGGTTCGTCATAAAGTTAAGGCAGCGATAGCCTAGTGGAGATACCAACTGACTGCCATGCAGAGGGTATCGACTTCGAATCCACGGCGCGCACCAATGACTTTTCGAAGTTAAGTGCGTATTAAATTGTTGATTATCGCTTGCCCCGTGTCTCGGAGAGCACGTTAAACCGTCGGTCCCCGCTATCATGAAGATCTTTGACAGTCGTTACGGGGCGTCAGTACCCTCAAATAAACTGATACCGGTCTAAACCATGGAATATCGCTATCTCTTCGGGTTGCGGAGGTCAGACGGCAGTCACTCTGTGGAAAAGTTGTTATTCAGTTATATCTGGTTTGGTAGACCAGTAAGGGGACCTCGGACTCTAACGCGTGTAAGTCTTGGATGCAACCGGGATAACGCTAGGGAGATGATAATGAAGAGCTAGGTTCGTCAAAAAAGAAATGGGAAAATGCTTATATAAAAATAAATAAAATTCTGATGACTAGCAAATGCGGATTGTCGACCGCAGAAAACATGAAGTAGGCAGATGCAGTGATTCAGCAAATTATTCAGAGAGGATCAAAATATTCTCTGACTATTATAATAATAGGTTGTTGGATGTTTCATCTACATCTAAGTATTTATATTTGTTTTCATTTTTTTATTTTTGTTTTCATTGTTGCCTATCAAAATGTCTCCATGCTGCCTGATCTTAAGCGTACATGGAGTCCCATAGCAAAAGTCATCATGCCAATAAATATTAAAAATATTGGCATGATGGCCCCTACTTTGATGGCCTACAGAAAAGCTTTTTCACCACCGCTTAAAAGACCCGGGATCATAGGAAGTGTGAGTTTTTTCTCTTTTCATTATTTAGTTTTATTTGTAGGTAAGTGTTTGTAATTAGTTGATTATGCTATTAATAATGTTTAAGCGTTTTATTGAAAGTGAACATGTATTTTTTTTATCCAGTTGCACAACAAAACGACATCACGATCCTTTTGCTTTCGCTAATATTTCATCATCATCGCCGTACTGGTATAAGATGTGTGAAACCTTAGAGACCTTAAACCATCTGTTCAATAGATGAAAATATTTTCATATCAAGCTTCGTTGAATTTTTTAGGTTGACGATATTTTCAGCTGTTTTCAAGTATCAACCACGCTAAGTCGGCGCACACCCAGGACTTTAACAATGCTTACACAGAAATTACCATCGCCACGAGCCGCCTGAACCCCTTCCGTCCACACATAGGAAACTAGAGAGTCGATACGTGACGTGTGTAGCTTCACACCCGCTACGTTTTAAAGGATAAGCAGAACTGATAAATAGATATTTTGGTGTCTTTTTATATTTAAACGTTTAAACTGTCAGGACTCTATCGTGTAATTATCCTACTTCGTAATACCTTAAAGTTTGAACAGTTTCTGAGGATAAATTTAATATGGTTATTTGTCATTCTTTCACGGAAAAGATCCTAAGTGGGTTTTGAATATTTAGGAGTAATATTATAGCAGCCTGTTTTCAGGTTAACATACACGCGGCTCCGCGGCCGGTGAAAGCTAACATAAATATTATATAAAATACTAGATGAGCTTGCGGTTACATCCGAGTTATTTAGGCCTTCCACTCCGCTCCCTTAGCTCATATCGTGATGTTATAAATTATAGTATAGCCTATAGCCTTCCTCGATGAATGGGCTATATAACACTAAAATATTTTTTCAAATCGGGCCAGTGGTTCCTGAAATTAGTGTTATCGAGCAAGCAAAAACTCTTCAGCTTTATAATATTAGTAATAGTATAAATAAGCAATACCTACCAATACTAGAAGTCATTTAAGGCCTCTTTATTATATAGAATTGGTGGTCCACATAATTATTTTTTATTAAAGAATATATTTACTTTTAAAGTTTTCATGCAACCGATAACGATTAATATTAAAAGGTCAATTTATTTCGACATCCGTTGCCAGTATAACTGTTGTATGTGGTTAAACGGTTTCAATAATTTACATCACTTAATGATCAGTTCAATCCGGTGTGTAAAACCGAACACTCATTCATCATTAAAATTCTTGACGAAGGATGTTCATTCAAAACATTAGACGGCTGTAAATTAATTTATTTTAAAACTTAAATACTAACTTTATTGTACAGCGCCTATCTTTAATCTTATGGCAATATTTTTTTGTTATTGCATTATTTATTTTTATGGCATTTTTAGCAGCACTAGGTTTTTGTTCCTAACTTCGGACGCATATGAAAGTTTACGATAGGTATATTCAAATACCAAATAAAGCAATATACAAATAAAGCATAAATGTACGTATCGTTATCGTATATAGTTTGTCCGTAATGGCTTTTACTACCTAAGTATTTCAAGTCCTTCAATTTTTTTCCGTGTAGTTATTTCCATCTCCAAGGTTTAATATATTTGCCTGCTAAAATTCATCAAATAAGTTATAGCCGTTTTGATGTAAAGTTGCACAAACATGCGGACTCAATTAAAAATATTTTAGAAATGTTGCATTACTCTTCTTTCAGGCGCTCCCATCTTCATTTATTCTGCACCAAGCAGTGAGATCCCGGAGATTGCCCGAGTTAAGATGAGAAGATATTGAACGTTGGGGTCGATATAATGTTGCAGTTCTAGTGCTTACCACATCGTCCAATGCTGCTAAAAAACAAATTCAGAATTAGCTATATTATTTGCTACCTGGAATCATCACAGAAGTTCATACGCCTTGCTTCTGGAAAATGTACAAAAGGAAATTATTTCACAACAAATCCTACCATCAAATTGCCACATTAATATCCTAAAAGCCAACAGCTCAATAACATACTAACCTAATCCTGTCAGACCAAAACATTTAGCCCCAATTCTACTCTACGGCACCAGATTCGGGTCGTCACTCATCGAAGCGAACAATCACTAACACCTACCATTGATTGCCGCTACATAATGCATAGACTCCTCATACCACCCCAAACCACCCTGTAGGGTGGCCTACCCCACCCTCAAATTATTCTAAAGCCCAATTAACACTGACACTTCACTTCATTCCGCTGTAGAACAGTTAGTTTTCACACCAGAGGTCTTGTTATACTGGTGTTGACACATGTCGATAATTTTCGGATCGATTTTAATAATTATATGGTTGTCTGTGTCGTGATTTAGGTTTATTGGATTTTTTTGACCTAAAGAGTATGTGTTACACTTAGCTTCGCTGGCGAAAATTAGTATTCATTCTAGTCTATTAGGTATCTGGAAGTGAAGGTACCTAAAGGTCTGATTATACACATAATCAATATTTCCATATTATTTAGTTCACTGACTGTTAGTGTTAGAATGTACCTTTGACTACTATAATATTATCGTTTGTTCGTGGTGGTGACGATTAGACCCTTATGTTGTGGTACAGGATTCATCATCGCCCTAGCGTTATCCCGCTTTATAACCAGACTAGACGACGATGCCCGCGGTTACACCCGCGTTATTTAAGGCTACTGCTCTGCACCCGTCGCTCATAGCGTGATGTTATATAGCCTATAGCCTTCCTCGATAAATGGGCTATCTATCATATCAGCCAAACGACGTTCACTGCTAGACATAGGCCTCCCCCAAGGTTCTCCACACAGACCGGTCTTGAGCCGCCCGCATCCAACCGCCTCCCGCGATCTTGACAAGATCGTCGGTCCACCTTGCGGGGGGCCTACCTCTGCTGCGTCGTCCGGTACGTGACCGCCAGTCCAGAACCTTTCTGCCCCAACGGCTATCGGTTCTTCGAGCTATGTGCCCTGCCCACTGCCACTTCAGCTTGGCTATCCGGAGAGCTATGTTGGCGACTTTGGTTCTACTGCGGATCTCCTCATTTCTAATTCGATCTCGCAGGGAAACTCCAAGCATAGCTCTCTCCATCGCCCTCTGAGTGACCTTGAGCCCTCTGATAAGGCCCATAGTGAGCGACCACGTCTCTGATCCGTAAGTCATCACTGGCAACACACACTGGTCAAAGACTTTCGTCTTGAGACACTGCGGGATATCGGACGAGAAGATATGTCGTAGCTTCCCGAACGCTGCCCAACCGAGTTGGATTCGACGATTGACCTCCTTCTCGAAGTTGGACCTACCTAATTGGACTACTTGTCCCAGGTAGATATACTTGTCGACAACTTCGAGCGTAGAGTTCCCAACCTGAATAGGAGCAGGTACAACATGGACGTTCGACATGATTTTCGTCTTGTCCATGTTCATCTTAAGACCTACTTGTTGGGAGACTCTACAGAGGCCATCGAGCATTGTGCCTAGGTCTTCCATGGTCTCAGCCATGACTACGATATCGTCTGCGAATCGAAGGTGAGTGATGATGTTGATGCCGAGTCCATTCCAGTCCAGAAGCTTGAAAACATCCTCCAGCGCAGTGGTAAACAGTTTCGGGGATATGACATCCCCCTGTCTTACCCCTCGCTGGAGTTGAATAGGTTTCGAACTCTAGTCCTGGAGGCGGACTGACATAGTGGCGTTTTCATACAAACACTTCAGCACTTCGATATATCGGTAGTCAATCCGGCACCGTTGGAGAGACTGAAGCACCGCCCAGATTTCGATTGAATCGAAGGCTTTCTCATAGTCCACAAACGCCAAGCATAGAGGCTGGTTATACTCCTCGGACTTCTGTATAACCTGCCGCAGCATATGTATGTGGTCTATGGTACTATAGCCTTTACGGAAACCAGCTTGTTCGGGAGGCTGGAAGTCGTCTAGCTTGCTCTCGAGATGATTCGTGATGACCCTCGAAAACAGCTTGTAGACGTGGCTCAGAAGTGTGATGGGTCTGTAGTTCTTTAGGAGGGTTTTATCCCCTTTCTTAAAGAAAAGCACCACCACACCTCTGTGCCACGCCTGTGGCGTTTTACCCTCGAGAATGACGGAATTAAATAGCTTCCGGAGGGCTTCTCTAGCGGGTGCGCCGCCGGCCTTCAGAAGCTCGCTCGTAATTCCGTCATCACCCGGCGCCTTCTTGTTTTTGAGCTGTTTGAGAGCCACACTAATCTCGTGCATGCTGACGTCCGGGATATCTTCGGTATTGTGTCGGGTCCATCCAGCTCTAGGGTCTGACGCTGGAGTGCTTGCGGGTTGTTGCGTTATCGTGTATAGCTGTCCATAGAACCTTTCGATCTCCTCCAAGAGCTCAGGCTTGGACGATACGATTCTGCCATCTTCCGTCTTCAGCTTTGTCAGCTGACTCTGCCCAACAGACAGATTTTCTGGAACACTTTGGATCCCTTATTCTGCTCGATCGCCTCACGAACACAGTTTGTGTTATATTGGCGGAGATCGCGAGTCAGAGACTTGGAGATCTGTCTGTTGAGGTGCCGATATTTTGGCATGTCGTCGGAGGATAGCAAAACCATCTTGCGCCTTTCCTCTAACAGCTCGAGCGTCGGATCCGAGATCTTGCTGGTTCTCTGGCGTTTCTGGGGCTTAAAGAATTTAGCCCCTGTTGTATGGACAGCATCCACGAACCCGTTACTGTACTCGTCCACATCTACGCATTCACCCAGGCATTCGAAACGGTTCTTGAGTTCGAGGTGAAAGCTCTCGGGGTTTTGGATATGAATCGGTGCCGGTCGGAGCGTGGACTTTATCAACCTCGACCGTTCGAGGCTTGTACAGATATTCAATGTGCCTCTTACCATTCGGTGATCGCTCCCCACTTTAAGTGAATTGATCACGGAGACATCATTGAATATCTGCCTCTTCGTCGACTTGATAAAGTCGATCTCATTTTTAACCGACTTCAAAAAAGGAGGAGGTTTACAATTCATCGGAATCTTTTTTTTTTTATGTATGTTCCCCGATTACTCTAAGACGCCTGGACCGATTTCGAAAATTCTTGTTTTGATTGAAAGAGTATACCTCCTAGTTGGTCCCATGATCATCAGGTCAGGATCTGATCATGGAATCTTGAGAAATCGAAGGAACTCTTCAAATTTTATAAGCACACTTGAAGCGATTTCACCGTAACAACCCAATGCCGTCGAGTTTGGGCTCGTTTGAGTCATCTTTTACATGGACATTGATGCTAGATGATTTCCATGGTATGATGATAGAGTTGGAAGGTAACCATGAGATTTTTGTGATACAATAACCCAATCTCATCAAGTTTAGGATCGTTTGATTCGTCTTTACATGGACTTTGGTACTGGATGTTTTGCAGGGTCTGATGATGGAGCAGGAAGGTAGCCATGAGATGTTTGTAATACAAAGACGCAATCCCATTGAGCTTGGGCTCGTTTGATTCGTCTTTACATGGACTTTAGTACTGAATTTAGTGCTGAATGTTCACCAAACTCTGATGATGGAGCAGGAAGGTAGCCATGAGATATTTATAATACAATTACGCAATCCCATTGAGTTTGGGCTCGTTTGAGTCGTCTTTACATAGACTTTGATGCTGGATGATTTCCATGGTCTGACGATGGAGCAGGAAGGTGACCATGGCATTTTTGTAATACAAAGACGCAATCCCATTGACTTTGGGCTCTTTGGATTCGTCTTTACATGGACTTTAGTGCTGAATGTTTACCAAACTCTGATGATGGAGCAGGAAGGTGGCCATGGGATCTTTGTAATACAATAACGCAATATCATCGTGTTTAGGCTCGTTTGTTTTGTCTTTGGTATTGGATGATTTCCGAGATCTGATGATGGAACTGAAACGAACGTGTTTAGGCTATTTAGTCGAAAACAAAAAATACTTGAAATTGCCAGAAAGGTACAGGTCTACATTTCAGAATTGAGGCACGTAAGGAAGGCCTCCCCATCATGTACCACCTACACTATCCTATGTACCACCTATTGCTATTTTTTATTAGTATACCACTAAAAAGCAAAAAATAAAAATTATTTTTAAATAAAAAAAAACCAACTTCAAAAAACACTAAGGAACTAAAAAACAAAAAATAATTGGTTTTGGAACAAACATTTTTGAATTCGGTGCCAAGCCCTTACGCAAAAAGTTACTAAATTACAAACTACCTATTCTATCAACAACGAAAGTTATATAAAAATGTGTAGAGGTTTTATAGTCAGATCAGAAATACTTTGCTTGGCACCGACTCCAAAAATGTTTGTTCCAAAACCAATTATTTTTTGTTTTTTAGTTCCTTAGTGTTTTTTGAAGTTGGTTTTTTTTTATTTAAAAATAATTTTTATTGGTTGCACGTTCTGGACTTACCCAGGTCCACTTGCGGCATTCTCGCTTCTTGAAGAAGGAATTCATCATATAGAGTCCTTCCTTCTCCATAAAGCTAGCCAGCAAGTGACCCCGGGAATTCCGATGCCCATAACCAAATTGCCCCACTCTCAGCTTATCACCGTCGCGTTTGCCCAGTTTCGCGTTAAAATTTCCCATGACCACGGTGTAATGGGTTTTGTAGCCATGTATAGCCCGAGGTACGTCCTTGTACAAGGCTTCCACCTCCTCATCGGGGTGCGACGAGGTCGGAGCGTATACCTGTATGACCTTCAGCGAATACCGGTTGGATATTCTGAGTATAAGGTACGCTACCCTGCTCGACACACTCCCGATATTTACCACGTTGGTCACGAGAGATTAGTGGACGATGAACCCGACACCACCTTGGGACTGTTGGTCGCCCTCCCGGTAGAAGAGCAAGTTACCGGAATTGAGAACTATCGAGTCCTCCCCCTGTCTTCGGACTTCGGATAGGCCTATGATATCCCATCGCAACTTGCTCAATTCTTCTTCCAGCTCGACAATCTTCTCGTCGGTCCACAGTGTGCGCGTGTTCAGTGTTGCCAGGGCCAATTGTCGTTGGTGGTGGTAGCCCGATCTCTTCCGGAGATTCTTCGCACCACTTGCCCCGCCGTTACCATGGCCGCTACCTTTTTAGTGCTGGAAGCTGCTGCCCATCTAGCATCTTGGGTTTTACTTCCGCCAGGTTCGGATGGTTTGACCGCCATCTTTCGGTTGACTGCTTGCGCTGGGGGAGATACTATGACGAGTATCTACTCTTCAGAGTAACTCCCTCAGTGGGCGGTGGGGTCGTCACGTCCCGACGCCAAAATCTTGTCAATGGGCTATCTAACACTGAAAGAATTTTTCAAATCGGACCAGTAATTCCTGAGATTAGCGCGTTCAACCAAACAAACAAACAAACTCTTCATCACTATCAGCCCCTTACAGTCCACTACTGGACCAGGCCTCTCCTTTGAAAGGAGGAATTGGCCTACTATACCACGCTGGCCAAACGGGTTGGTATAGGGTTTGTATCAAGTTTTGTTTTAAGTTTTCCTTCTCTTACAGTGATGGTCTCTGCATAATATGCTCCCTCTGTCGGCTCTTACGACACCCATGGGATGATATGGGGTGGTGACATTCCGTATTCTTAATCCGTCACCACACGGACAGCCCCGTAATGGCTGTCAAAAATCTCCATGACAGTTGGGACTGACGGTGGTATAAAGGTATAAGGCAAGCAATAATTTACAATTTAATACACACATAGCTTCGAAAATTGGTGCGTTCCGTGGATTCGAACCCAATACCTTCTGCATGGCTGTCTGTTGGTATCCTCCTCCTAAGGTATCGTAGTCCTTTGCGATTGCCCTTTGTCCATATTTATAAGCAAACTTTAATTAAAGCCACAAGTCTCAACAAAATGAATAAAATATTTATGAAACTAGCTTTTGCCCGCGGCTCAGCACGTGGTAAAATCATATCAAAGAACCAAGGAGGAAAATAAACATTTATCGCTGACCCAAAAAAATAACCGATTGGTCGTAGAAACTTGCAACTTCTATTTCAAACCTTCCACCATTTATTTTCACTCCATGTTCTCACGTCAGAACGTGGTCACTCACTCCAATACCCAATCGTATGTATGCTAAGAATCACTCAATTCAGTTCAGCCGTTTCGTATTTTGCTTAATCTGGAAACATTTTAGCAATGTTTCAAATATCGCTGTAATAGAGTAACCGATAGATTCCCCTATTTCTACAGTGTCTAACGAAGTCCAATATAATAGTCCGAAGTTCATAATATTAATATGCTGTATGTTATACATAGGTACGACTAATAAGACAATAGGGTAGTTTCCAGGGTCAAAATAATTACATTTTATTTAGTCCGTATTTTAGATTATAAAAAAATATTGGACACGTATTTTTCTTTTTTCGATTAAATGTAAAATAACAAAGATATAGCCCATTAAAGTTACGTGTGACGTCATCTAGTGCGAAAAAAAAAATGCAGCACGGCGTGACGTTATACGTCACTTTAATAAGCTATATCTAGGTCATTTTTGGTTTAATTTACAAATAAAAAAATACGTATCACTTAGTTTTGAATAATCTAAAGGACGGACTTATATTTTTTTTTTGTCAACTAGCCTATTGATATACTTCTTTACAAAGTACTCCAAACATAGTTTTGAAAATCAGTACTTACTTACCTGAATTTCACCTTCTTAAACAAAATTTAAGTAGATACATAATAATAAATAATTATATGCAGACTGAGACGTTTGCTTTGAGGGATGGCTACCAACCAAAATGTACGAGTAGGTATATAATAATAATAATCGGCACTTTCTGTAGCATACATTTCCATCATAGTTCTGAACATGATCGCGAGTTGCCTACATTTTAAGGCCTATGCAAAGCACGTTTTTTAAACGCGCCGTCGACGCGCGTTTGTAGCGATACAGACGCGATACGCACGCAAGTCAGACGCAGCCTGTAGACCTTTGCACACCTGTATAAATTCAAACGCGCGTGTGTAGCGATACAGACGCGATGCACACGCGCGTGGGTAGCGATACAGACGCTCTCAGATTATAGAACAAGAATCAGATGGAGCGCGGTGGATGCTCCTGTTACACAAGATTCACACTGGTAGGCTACTACAGCACTTAAATTGGTAACTGCATTAATTGTTTAGGTAGTATGTATGTTCCTAATTACAAGTAATTAATTACAATGTGAAACAGTTGCAGCTCCTTACAAAAACAAAATATGTAACATAACACTGGCGATTAAAAAGGCCACGAGTTTTATTGCCCGTTCTTTCTCGTGGTTCTACCTATTGCTTTGCGAACGAGGCAGTAAATGTAAATGTAGAAGCATTAAGTAATGTACTTTAAAATTTGACGTTCATAAGCGTCACCTTGTGACCTAGATGAATTAATGATTTTGACTTTGACTTTAATATAATAATAAAAATATTTCCAAAATAGCGCAAATACATTTACAATTCAGCCCCCTTAGCCAAGTGGCATTCGACTAACGATATCGCTAATCGCTAAGTGCAAAAATGTATGAAACTGACATAAGTCTTCGATATATCACGTGGTCAACGAAGAAGGAATTCCTAGGACCAAGAATCAAATGGACTCGACATTTGCGTACACCCGTAAAGGACGGACATAGAGTACATCCTGAGTTGGTGTTACCAGATGTTGTAAATGTTTACCCTACAATTCTACGAAGTACATATTAACTTTTAAGTAACATTGTATCAAACCTGAATTATAATAATAATATTCTACCACATTCACACAACACCATCTAGTCCCAAACTAAGCAGAGCTTGTACTATGGGTACTAGATAATGGATAAACATACTTATACCTATACTTTTTTGTTGTAAATACATATATATTATACATTGAAACACCCAGACCAAGACAAACATCCATGTTCATGCACACAAATGTTTGACTTGTGTGAGATCGAACCCGCGACCTTCGGCGTAGCAGTCGTTTACACTCCCGCTGCGCCAACCGGTCGTTCCGAAATTGAATACCTTACCAGACATCTGAGACCGCGTTCTCCTATTATTTTTAATCAATTTGGTATTTCGATGAATTTATGAGCTAACTCTAGAAGTTCCATCAATATCCGTTTAGGTATTTTTGCAACTAATAGTAACAAACATCTATATAATATAATTTACAGCCCAATAAAAAAATTAAAATATAGCTAACCTTACAAGGAGGTTTTAATCCATCCATAAGGTGTGCGATAAGTATTTTTTATACTTAATATTATTATGTATAACAAAAGTGTCGAATATGTGGAACTGGCTTCACTCGCCAAATAAACACGAGGCTCAGAGTTATATACCTTTTATTATATTATTTGACACTCAATTTTACTGTCCTTTGAACAAAATTAAATTTGTATACAAAATTCTTATTTTCTCTTCTTTATCATTCGAGAATGATTCCAAATAAGCACCTATTGCGGGGAGTTTTCCTAAAACACTTTTGTTCAAAGTGTTTAGAGCATACTCTTGCATATTTATTCGGATCCCAGTTTTCTCCTCCTGTTGCACGTATCCACAATTATTTTTGGATCGTGCAGTCCTTTGGGAATCTATAAACAAATAATTTCATTACAACAAAGAATCGGAAAACAAATTAAATAATTAATCTTAGGTTTATGAAAGTAAGTAACGGCAAATTACTCAAAATTTGGGTAATTTCCCAAACACTTCTGTGGTATCCCTAAAAAACATTTAACGCTGTAAAATTAAAAAGTATCGATGACTTTTGGCTAGCTCATCATTCAACGACCTATTGAATTCGATTGTGTAATACTAAAATCGCGGTGAAAATAAAATAGCATTTTTAGGTTTATTGATGTAATTTAGAAATTATTTCCTTATGTAATAATACGCTATTTGTATCATTCTATCAATATTTTCATGTTTAAATAGATATTATAACTAAAATATCGTACTTACGAATAAATGGTTACGTTCTCACATTTCCGCTCACTATGGCTTTTACAGCCTACAATGTAACAAATCACCATAATAAATCTGAACCAATTTTTCACTAAGCATTCACAATTAATAACAATAACACAATATTTCGCGGAAATTATCGAGAGCTCAAACGTTTGTTGGTCACAACATTCAGTTGTGACCAACAAAAAAAACGAAAACTCTGACAAAGACAAAAAATGCTATCTTTATCTCCTTTACTCTTATGTATTTCTGTATGTCATTATCTCGGTGTGTCACGGTATTATCAATGAATACAGATGACTTACATTAAAGAAGCTTATTTCTTAAGGATGTCATATGCCGATTAAAGTTGGCGTATTGACGGTTGTCATTAGTGAAGTTCGTAGTTGGCGCCGTTGGCGGCGCTAGCGTCTTTCGCCATCTGTCTTGCATTGCTTTGGCGTAAGAAATAGACAGCTGTTGCACTGACACTCACGCGACTGTTACGCCGCCAAGCGGCAATTTGGGTCGCAGAAAGTTTGTCTTAAAAGCGGCAATAAGAAAAACATCTCTGTAAATAAGTATCTATGCTCTATGGTATTATTATTTGCTTGTCAAATCCATAGAGATAGGTACATCATCCTAGAGGAATTCCTTATGTTGCCATGGCAACTAAGCGTTAACGAAAGTAGATATCAGAGCGAATGCCGTTTGGCTAGGGCCTCTGGTCTTATAAGTACATTTAAAGGATGAATACATATTTGCCTGTACTAGGTTAAAAACCTGTGCTTCAGGCGATCAAGTAAAACTATCTTATATGGTAAAACTACATTAAAATAACTAAAGCTAAAATAATAATAGTTGTATACAGTTATGTTCTTAGTTCTATTTTAATGTTGCAAGTAACTCTTCTGTCTGTTCATATGGCATGTCTTGTAAATAATTACAGAGTGTTTTTTTACAATTATAATATTTTGAGGTATATAAACTTTTGACTCTATTTAATTTGTTGTATAAATATGGACCCATAAATGTGAAAAATCTAGTTGTAAAAGTAAATTTTGAGGTCGGGTGTGAAATGCAGACTATATCTTGCCGCTTCTTGTTAGTATTGTGTGTATTATAGGTAAGCATGTTGTTTTAAAACTATGTGCATGACGAAGAGTTGACGAACAGTTATCACATGACAGGATTTATATAATAGGGTTGTGGGAAAGAGAAAAGGGCGAGAGTGTGCTACTTTTAAGATCGTTCTCTGTGCTCGCTCAAGGGGCAATAAGATTGTTTTCAGAGCACCACCCCAAGAAGTTATACAATATTGGAGTATAGATTGACATATGGCCAGATACACTTGTGTGATTAATTTTGAGTCCGCAAATGTCCTTAGTTTTGTAAATACATAAATTAATTTCCGGACTCGATTGACTAAGTTTGTTATATGTTCACGGAAGGAAAGTGTTTCATCAATAGTAATCTCGAGATATTTTATGTTGTTAGTACGGAGGATAGTAGGACAGTTACATACAGTGTTCCCTGATGGAGTTGTGCATTCGTGTGCGTATAGGTGAGGTTTAGTAACAATTTGTTTACTCTTGCGCATGCCAAAATGAATATATTTTGTTTTGTCCGCATTTAATGTGAGTAAGTTACGAAGTTACGATGCATGCAATTGTTTACTACATTAAAGCCTGACTGCGCTTTTTCATAAAGTTAATTGACAGTTGAGGCGGTAAAAACGAGTGCCAAAAATACTTCCTTGGGGCAAACCAAATTTAGTGTTTTTTTATAATTGCTCGTAATATTATCTATCTTAACACACTGATGCCGATCATTTAAGTAGTCCGCAAACAGTTTAAGCTGCGTTCCTCTTACACCAAGGGACTCCAATTTTTGCGTAGAAGTGAAGAAATACATACAGTATCGAATGCTTTGGCTAGGTCAAGAAAGATCCCTAAGGTGTAGTTGCCTTTTCCAAGTTCCTGTGTAATTTAGTCAGTCAGGCTATGTACGGCGTCAGACGTTGATAATTTTGCTCGGAAGCCGAATTGGGAAGAAGAGAGATAGTGTGTCTTTTCCAAGAAGTTAACTAATCGGCTATTAATAATCTTTTCAAGTATTTTTGATAGTGCGGTAAGTAATGATATCGGTCTATAATTAATAATTAGGTCCTTTTCTCCAGATTTATAAATCGGAATAACTACTGCCTTTTTGAGGCATTTAGGAAAGGTACCCTTGGATAGGCATGTTTGGAAAATGTGCGTTAGAGGGGGTATAAAAATGTGCATAAAACGTTTAAGAATCTTATTACTTATACTATCCCAGCAAACAGCACTGTTGTCCTTTAATCCTGTAATTATTCTCTCTATTTCGTGTTCGTCAGTGTCCAACAGTACAAAAGATGACGCATAACTACTCGATTTCTGCAACAGTGCAGTTAGATTTTGCCCACGTTAACAAAGTATTCATTGACGTCATTGGCAGAAAAAAGCGGTGAGGTGTTTGTTAATAATAATAAACTCGAATGTGATATATGTTGTTTTGAGCTATAAGTGACGTCTTTTATATGTTATTAGATTAATTTTTTTTGAGGAGATTATTGCAGAAATTTCTGTATCTCTTGTAAGTTAATTGAAGAATTAAGTTATTAGGGTATGACTTACTCTTTTGGTGTAGTTTATCTCTGTTTCTTATGCATCTAATAAGCCCGGGTGTAATCCATGGCTTAATTTTGTAGTTTTTCTTATTAATTTTTACTTCTGTTGTGTTATTTAAAAGGACTTGCTGGACAAATTTTATAAAATACGATAGTGACTCATTTGGGTCGGCAGTATTATAAACTATACTAAAGTCAATATTGCATAAATCACATTCGAGTTTGTTTATGTTTAGCTTAGGCTTTGTCCGGGGATGAATTTGCTTAGGCAGTGTTAAATTTATGGTGAGTAGGACAGCGTGATGATCAGTGATAGTCGAATTTGTAACAAGCGTATTATATTGATAAATAGATTGTACAAACATATGATCGATACATGAACCTCTATTATGTGTAGACAGTGTGTGAGCCGCATACCATGGTCTACTACCGAGTAGACCATAGTATGCGCAGATATTAAGATAGTCTTGGGTACCTGTATCATGAAATTCAGATCCAATATTAACATTTATATGGCCTGTTAGTATTCAATTTTGGATAGAGCACAGCGCCTGAAGTGTATTATTAAGGGAAGTTTGGAATTCGTCTAAATTTCTGTGCGCTGGCGATCTATACATAGAAATAATCTGAAATAGCTATAATAGTAAATAGCTAAAATCTATACATAGCTATATATGGGTGAGTTGAAAAATTTAAAACACTTTCTTGAACATAATTAAGTATGTAAACCTTGCCCCCTGCGTTGTATAAACTGTTACAGGAGGCAGTACCTACACCTAGAGTACAATATTTTGCTAGATATATGTATTTTACCTCCAGATCAACATAGTCATCTCATAACAAACTACATTGTCAAACTGTTACACATTGCATCGACAAGTTGCGATCCAACTCGTATTTATCCAGATTTAGTTTTAGCTGACCCAGTTCGAGGCCAACTACCCGTCAAAGGTTTCCAACATGAATATGAATGTTTAGTGTGGAAACGTGAGATTTTCATGAAACACAGTTACGTGTTTTGATGTACAATATTTTCGATGCATTTTTACACAAACTGTTTTACATACAATGCCTGTGTAACTTCAAATGGGTTTGCGTGAATAAGTTTTTAGTTTTATAAACGAATGCAGCTTTAGTTTGGCTTAGTCGATATTTTTGTTTTACATTCAAGTGTAGCCAATAGAATCATGATTGCTAAATCAAGCTACGAATAGTCGATATTGTGGCTTATTGTTTTGATGTAACTATGTACCTAATGGGCCTTTTTGGATCTTACAGGAGACAAAAATCTCAAATTAATCTTTGTTTATATGTATGACAACTTTTCAGAATATTTTATGAAGTTTTTATTAGAACTAGAGGATGCCCACTGCTCATTTTTTCATTTAACCGTTTCACCCCTATCCCGTGGAATTTCGGGTAATCCCTCTTACGGCCCCCAAGAAAGAAACACGCCAAATAGCTTTCTGCGCCCCATAGTTTTGGCTGTGCGGTCGTTGGTTGCTGTTGCTGTCGGTCAGTTGGTGCGTCACGGAAGAAATTCTATATTCTATTCTATTTTTATTCAGGGAAAGAAATAAGGACTAGTTTATTCCACACACTACAATACATATACCTATACAAATATATTAGTCATTACAATTAAAATACTCTCTACATACTTATGTTACGTTTTGCTGATTTTCGTTCTTCCTTTTCTTAATTTATAAATGGATAGACAATATTCTTGTCCCTGTGAAAGGTTTAAAAATGTAAGTGGTCAAGGATAATTAGTATAAAAACAGTTTGAAAGAGCACTGTATTAAGAATTACCAGAATGAATACTGCTTATGAAATGAATACCTACTCAACAGGTAAAATATAATATGTGATATTATGTGAAAAACTGTAAAACGATAAACGACTACAAATATTTTATGAATGGCTACGGAAACATGTAGGTAGTCTTCAAATAGGTATTAAAACGTATGGTTACCACAATAGCATACAATTCAAGCGGTTTGTGATTTTATCGTAACGATGGCTATTAATTTTAATAAGTATAACATGATGTATTTATGAAGACTATGAAGTAGGTATGTCAACAGCTGCTTTCTCGTTGGTATTTTAACATGAAGTAAAGGATGATTCTCATTACACCATGCCGGAGCCGGGCCGGGCCGGGCCCGGCCGGGCCACGGCCAGGACACGGTTAGGATGATTCACATTACACCGTGCCGTGTCCGGGCCGGGCCTCGTCCGGGGCACGGCCGTGGCATGGTCAGATTAATCAGATATTCATTGTATTATTTGTATGAAGTAATTCACGTTAGGCCGTGGCCCGGCCTTGCCACGGCTGTGCCACGGCCGGGCCACGGCGTCGTAATGTCGGTGGGTATTGTTTCTCTTTCGTCTGTCGCAATCCCTACTTGAACAGACTGACACAGCCGTGCAATCAATGCTCGATGATTCACGTTACACCGGGCCCGGTCGTGTCGAATCCACCGTGCTCCGGGCGGGCTAGGCATTCATGCTACACCGGGCTGTTTCCGAGCATTCATTGCACGGCCGTACCTGTCGGTACTTGTTGGGATAGCGTCACACGAGGTGATAGTTTGTTAGTATTACCAGAGACTAGTAACTTTACTAGTCTCTGGTATTACTAATTAAAATGCAATTCTCACAAATTGAGTTGGCAGCTATCGCCATTGCCATTGACGACGAAGCATTGAAAAAACGAACCGAAAGTACCTAGGAAACAGGCAGAGGGCGCACAGAGTACCTTTACTACAAGGGGTCGTCAAGGCTGAGTCGCGGGCGCAGAGGATATTACTGTGATCAACGTGAACACAAATAACAGATGAAAAATAACACCCTGAGTTCTAAAAATATATCAAAATATGCGTTAATATATCTTGCTTTACGAACATGTATCGTGCTATGCCAAAATATATTGTCCGATATCTGTCGACATACTTTGGTGACGTAGTAAAAATATAAGTTAAAGCTGCGTGTGTAGTCACTCGCCGATTACTAAAAAAATATACCATAACATACCGACCTATGATTAATATTAATTTATAATTATAGCTCCGTGTGTTCCGGCCTAAATCATCAACTGCCCTCCGGCCGGGAAACAATACCCACGGCCGGATCACGGCCGTGGCACGGTCGTGCCACGGCCTAACGTGAATTACTTCATACAAATCAATACTATGAAATTATGAATATCTGACCGTGCCACGGGCGTGCCCCGGTCGGGGCCCGGCCCGGACACGGCCCGGTGTAACGTGAATCATCCTTTACGGTTTTTAATTCGAGCGATTGGGGTTTTGATTTTGTGATTTAGTATTCTTTACTAGTCTCTGGTTTTGATCATAGGTATAGTAATATTTCTATGGTTTTGATGAAGTCGGATTTTCTTCTGTTTGGTAACTATGTGACTATGTTTAAGTTTGTTATGTACATAGGCATTATATACAATGGTGAGCGACTTAAGTTTAGGAAATAATAATTTAAAGGCAAATAACAACTGCTGCATTTCAGAAAGTTGCCAGTTTGGGTTGTTTTTAAATGCCATACCTACATATCTCTCCACTGTGACCAGTATTGTCACAATATGTAGGTACACGCTCATTATTGTGTTAGTAAAGACGCTAGTTTAGTTAAGCAATGGGTCCTCACTATTATTCTGAGGAACCGTATTACTATTGTTCTCTACTAATTTTATTGTTATTACTGCCATCTATTGCGTTTGCAGCACACTACTTGCACCTTGTGTTGTTGATGTGAAGTCTTGCGGGTTACGTTAAAGTTTATTGATTGTGACGAGTTTGTTACGATATTCTATCAAGAGATGGCACTACTTGTATCATTAATTTAATAAGGCATGTATTTAATGCGGCGACTAAGTAAAGCGAATACAAGTTTCAAAAATAATTAGAGTGGGTACCATATATAATGGGTTGGTAGCTAATAAGGAGTATCGTAATAAGTAAAATGTAGCATATTAATAAGTCAGTAATAAGCTTCGTTTTAATTTAAACTGGCAGCTTTTGTTTTTGGGAACTGAATTAGTATTTAAGCGGAAACTTGATGATGAATAAAAAAATAGAAAATGGACATTCATAAATAATACAAATTTCAATATTTGCCAAATGATTTTGTCTTGAATTGCAAAGGGCTCCTATTTTCGCGAACTTACAGGGTCACAAGAAAACCTAACATAACCTACCTACTAACATTGTTAGTCGCCAAGTCATTATTTATAGCTCCTCGGCTATTATTTCAATTGACTTGTATAGTCTATTTGCTACCTAAACGCAGCTGCTAGTTTTAAGTTTTTATAACACTAAGGGTGTTTTGAATCTTATTTAATATATAATAGTCGCGAAAATATTTAATCGCTAGCAACTTATTTTATTAGTTGCAAATATTTAGTCATCTTTTAAGTTATTAGTCACTCGGAAAATGATTTCCCATTTAATAATGTGGTAAGTATTAAAATATATTATAGTTTTTAAAATTAATTTTACTTTTAGAACTATTTTAAATTATAAATTTACACATTGAGATGATTGCCATACTTTTTAAAATCTACATTTTTATGTCAAAATTAAAAGAAACTTATTTATTTTTAAATTTAATTCTTTGCTTCCGATCCCTTGGGAATTTCAGGAAATTTCCCTTCTTAGTGCACCCCTACGATCCCCAAGAACATACCTACACCTACATGCCATATTTGAGGCTCTTGCATCCAATAGTTTTGGCTGTGGCTTGACGGTCAGTCAGTCAGTATCTAAAGCAAGAATATTTATTTAGACTGATAACCCTTACTGACAGATAACCCAAAATGAACATAACTGCAAGGATTTTCACTTCGTAGATAGGTACCTACGTTAATTATTTTTTGTTGTCACTAATCTTTTTGCCCGTCTGAGTGCATTGTTACACACACAAATTAAACTGATCCTTTCGGGTTGTATTGCGCTTAGTTTTGTATCAAAAGAACTTAAATTTTATTCTCGGTTATACCCGCGCTATTGAAGGCTACTGCTCCGCTCCCGTGGCTCTTAACGTGATGTTATATAGCCTATAGCCTTCCTCGATAAAAGAGCTACCGAACACTGAAATAATTTTTCAAATTGGACCAGTAGTTTCTGAGATTAGCGCGTTCAACCAAACAAACAAAGAAACAAACTCTTCAGCTTTGTATATTACCTGATGTTTCGGTTATTATACAGAACCCGTAGACTCGGGAAGACTGTCATGGTATTCGTTATTATGTATTGAGTGTGAAGTTTTCGCGAAGTAGGTCATCATCTCAGCCGAAACACAGCCACTGTTCAATATAGCCACAGAAATTAATCTATTAATTTATGTGAGTATAGCCCTCCAACACAGACTGATCATTGCGTCAGTTAGAGTAGGATTACCTACCTGTTGGGGCGTCGCCAGCCGATGGGGGGGAGGCAAGTTGATATGGAAAATGAGAAAAGTACTGAAAAAAGTATGAATTGTAGAGTGTTTTGAGTCTCTAAGAGGGGGCCCCCTTTGCCCCCCCTTGGCGATGCCCTTCTACTACTAGGTACATTTCTGTACGTAACGATATATTTGTAGAGCCTGTCTGCTACTGGCTAGGTTCATATAGGTATTGTAAGTAAATAAATTAACTAACTATTCTAGGTAGTCTATGACTTACAGTAAAGTCTAGAGCCCTATTTACCTAAAAATGGATAGATTGATAGTTGGTTGTACAAAAAGCTAAATGTCTGAAAGCTTTTAGCCGTCAGTGGGTTTCAGGTCGCCGAACTGAAAGTGACCTGTGTACACGCAAGCTGTTGAAAATTTTCAGTAGGTTTTAAAATAGTAACTTTTTTTAGCGTTACGCCTGTATCCCCGAAGAGGTAGGCAGGGGTGAAATATTACACCCACATTTCGTCTTATGAATTTCATCATCATCATCAGCCTTTAACAGTCCACTGCTGGACTAGGCCTCTCCTTTGAAAGGAGGAATTGGCCTACTATACCACGCTGGCCCTTCTCTTACAGTGCTGTTCTCTGCATAATATGCTCCCTCTGTCGGCTCTTACGACACCCATGGGATGATATGGGGTGGTGACATTCCGTACCTATTCTTAATCCGTCACCACACGGACTTATGAATTTAGATCCCACGTAATAGGGGGCGAGCCTATTGCCGTACCGGGCACATTACCAGACTCCGTGCTCCTACCTACTGATAATTCGGAAAATCTCCGTAACACTTTTGCTCGACCCAGGAATCGACCCTAGGATTTCCCGATCAGCAGACACACACGCTATCCACTGGACTACGGAAGCAGTCTATATTCGTTTCTTAAGTGAAATGGTAACTACCTAAATTTCAAAAAAATTGTATGGGAAATCTTCGTGGAGAAATCTGCATGTTGAGAGTTCTCCTTAATTTTCTCGAAAGATATATTCTGAACTAGAGGATGCCCGCGGTTACACTCGCGTTATTTAAGGCTACTGCTCCGCTCCCATCACTCATAGCGTGATGTTATATAGCCTGTAGCCTGCCTTGATAAATGGGCAATCTAACACTGAAATAATTTTTCAAATCGGACCAGTAGTTCTTGAGATTAGCGCGTTCAACCAAACAAACTCTTCAGCTTTATATATTAGTATAAGATCTATGATTAAAGATATCTCGCTTGGCTAGCGTGCTGGACTATGTCCTTACCCTTCTCATAATAAGCAGAGTACTGTACCCAACAGTGGGCACATTAGCTTTAAAAATATGTCTGATGATGATGATGATGTGAAACAGCAGGCCCGGCTTAGATGATGATGATGATGTGAAACAGCAGGCCCGGCTTATCATCGCTGGAAAGGCAGCGGTACCTACTTGTATCAGACTTATACAAACCCGATTTTACCCTGTTAAGGGTAAAATATGACTATATTTAATAAGGCTTATTTAGGAGATTGATAGCTATCGAACGCAATACAACTCGGTTGTAGGTAGTAAATAAGTAAATTAAGGATGTAGGTACCTATTCGTTTTCTACTTTGGGAAAGTAGTCTGAACTGCCGCTGATGGACAAAGTGAGTAGTTTATATTGTTTTTGTTATTCCTCCATTTATCTATCCGTGTGGTGACGGATTAAGAATACGCAATGTCACCACCCCATATCATCCCATGGGTGTCGTAAGAGCCGACAGAGGGAGCATAGGTATTATGCAGAGAACAGCACTGTAATAGAAGGAAAACTTGATACAAACCCTATAGGTACCAACCCGTTTGGCCAGCGTGGCATAGTAGGCCAATTCCTCCTTTCAAAGGAGAGGCCTAGTCCTGCAGTGGACTGTAAAGGCTGATGATGATGATGATGATGATGATGAAGGGTAAAATATGACGATAATTAATAAGGCTTATTAAGGAGATTGATAGCTGCTATCGAATTCAATACAGCTTGGTTGTAGGTAGTAAATAAGTAGGTATTCGTTTTCGGCTGTGGGAAAGTAGGCTGGACTACCGCTGATTGACAAAGTGAGTAGTTTATATTGTTTTTGTTATTCCTCCATTTTCCAGACAGAGCAAGATACCAACTTACAAGGGTATCTTTCGCGCGTCTCTGATCATAATCATTTGACAGCTCTCTAGAGAATACTCAGTCCCGTATGTCTATGGTATTAACTCGACAAACTTCCAAAGCTACCCCGAAAGGTCCCTAAGTACCTCGTTTCAGAGAACCGGTACCAAAGTAATCACAAACTCAATTTGAACCCTTAATCCCAAAAATCGAATGTATCCCGCAGTTATTAGTGCGAAGCTATCCCAAAAACGATTCCAAAACTAAACCTATCCGCGCTTTCCTCAAAGCGAATCGATAAAGCGATCTAATCGATTCCAATCCAAACTCGGTTATTCGTTTCGCTTAATCGGATTCGCAAACAGCGTACCACGCGAATTCGAAAAAGGAAGAGATTGGGGTAAATCACCCGATTGTGGACTCCGCGATGGGTCAACGCACTATTAATACTGATGTGGAACGGTGAATCGCTACGATAATAGGGTGAAGTCACGAATACACAGCCATTTAATATTTTACTCCATAATTATACACTCCATATTTGTATGCCTTTATGTGTGACTGTTTTTTTGTTGTATTTATTCACAATACGCATTACAAATAACAACAATAAAATTATAGTTTACTCCTTTAAAGAGATTTACGATTTTCTCTAAAATGAAATACCTAACTTATGTGTCAGTTAGAGGTTATCGTAGACGACTAGAAAATAAGCTTATTTATTTATTGTAAGATTCGCCATCAGATTTTACATTTTAAACTTATAAACTAACAAAAGGTATATACCTATCTATCTGGAACATAATGCAAATCCAATTATAGGCAAACTCGGCATGCACTCAGATTGCACTATCAACCAGATATTCTACAATCTACACCAAATTAAAATAAAATAACAAACAGCTAATCAAACAATTGCTTTGAATTTTTTTCAATTCGCTTTCTTTATACATATTTAATTAGCGTATCGTAAACTAATAAGGTATTATTCTCTTATATGGCAGACCTGTGTCAAGCAGAGCAAGTTTCTTTGATGGATCATGTAAGTATATGGAAACTATCTACAGGAAACTTGAATACATTACTGTTTTCCACAACATCCTTGGAGATGTGTAGACTATTAACTCCCACTTAGACAGCATCCAAACTATAGTCCTAAGTTATTATTTATTACATAGTTCTCGCCAGAAGCGCAGCGTATCGAACTATGCTTTAAAATATGCTCGCCAGCTGTTACTTGGAAGCTAAACCATAGTTTCGTAATTTAAATCTATCTATTTTGCTTCTTAACACATTATTTTTTAATAATGTGGTCAGCGATGGGGCAAAACTGGCTTAAAAATATACTTTTTACCCGACTACAGCGAAGTCAAAAAGAAGGGTAATCTTTCGTGACTGGTATAATGTGCAGACCACCCCTCGTACACAGGCAAAAAGATTCATGGTTTGGTCTTTGGGCGAAGAGCTCCATGCCGTGGTCGTCGGACTTAGAAGCCTACGCCTTGGTCTTCGAGTGAAAAGTACCACTTCTACTTCTACGCCTAAGCACCAGAAAAATGAAATTCAAGTACTCTGTGCCCGCAAGTGCCATGCTAACCTCACGATGATCCATTAAGCCTAAATATCTAGACTGACATACAACCTGGCCTAACATCAAAATATATGCGTCAAGATAATAAATGTGTTTTGGTCATTCTACGCAATAATTATTTATAATATAATTAATAATGACTAACAATGTGCAACTTGGATGAGTATAGTCATTACTGAGCCAACATTTCTGCTGGTGACGTATTCTACTGGCACTTTGTAATTGAACTTCAGAATGTCAACAATCCGTTTCTACTGATGCAGGGAATTTCTGCGATGTGTTACATGGACGTTAATAGCAGGCGAATCATTGCGGTAGTGTAGTTAAGTACTCTCTCGTTAGGTAGTGTGGTTCCCAAGGTCCTTTTTACGGCACTGGTTGCTCCTGAAATTATTTATTTACCGTTGGAAACTATAGGTATTTACACTATGACAGTGGTGACTGGTAACTTACTGTAAATACCTGTTCCTAAGAACACAACTTATAATATTGTTGTCACTTGGCCTATAGGTACTTACGACTATGATATGCGAAATTTTGTTATGACTGATGTATAAATGTGTGGAAAATATTTCACTCAAAAACTACTGAACAGATTTTAATAAAACGTTGCAGTAATATAGCCAATATATCAGAATGCTACCCTTTGTTGCGATATACGATGCCGATACCCACGCGGACAGAGCGGCGGTAGAAGTCTAGTTAATAATAATGAAAAGGCACTTACGGCGGTTACGGTTCTATTTATCATTATTTTGCTCATGTAAAGTAGTACGGCGTGAGCGAATAACACTGTCTGGTTAATGAACTTCGTGACCCGACATATGTCGCTCTGTCTAACGACTGAAGTGACAATCTAACTTTTCAATTATTTCAGCTGTTTCTTTGAACACCAAAAAAATGTATACAAATTGGTCCTATTGGTCCTCACAATATCGATTTTTGCAAAACTGACCAAAATCTATCGATATTTAACAATTGCTTTATAATTTTATTGCAAGTTATAAAATCCCTATAGCTATAAACAAAAATAAACACTTTTTAGAAGCCAGCCATGCGAAACCGATCACAACTCATGCTCAACCAGTTTCGGCACACGAAATTCGCCACATCCATCATCTTAACTGCGCTATCTAGTTTATGAAACAGAACTCGAACTTCAACACAATTCATAAACCGTCGAGAGCGACCGAGTTGCGTGATTGGGACGTCTGACAAATATTTAAAGCTGGAAATACTTGGAGAACCAATAAGTAGTACGCAAGCACTGAGATATATTGAAACATATTGCTGTAACTTTAGATGCCTAATGATATGTGGATGCCGTCGATGGATAACTTGACGATACTCTCGATAGCAAGTGTCCGCTATACTTATCGAAGTCCGCAGGTTCCAAATGACTGGACCGAGTAGAGTCCAGTCATTTGGGACCTGTGGTAATTTTAAAGTATCTTGTAAGCAGTAAGTATTTAGTACCAATTATCATCATCATCATCCTAGCGCTGTCCCGGTTGCGCTCCAAAACCCACGCGTTGGAGCCCGGGGTCCGCTTATTTAGTACGAATTATATTTTGATTTAAATCAACCTGGGAACAACAGTGAGAATTTGCTTCATACATGTATGTTCTCCTTTATTTGTAGTCTTATTTTCATAGCCGATAAGATAATATGTTGTAAATAAGCCTTTAAAAATTAAGGAAGTTACTTTCAAAAACTGTGCAATCTACCCTACTCAGCTTTCATAAAGACACCGTTAAAATAACCAAAACAGTTTCACTATGTAGTCATTCTGTGATTGGGCGGCCAACAATGGTCGCCGATACCCTTTTTCGGTAATTTACGATTGTTTTCTACACGCGTGGTGAGAGAAAACCGCTTTTTTAAGGAAATTAGATCGGCAAGTAACGGTTTTTGATTTAAATTTAGAGTTTTTGGCGACATGATGAGGTCATTCTAACGGGTTCTATGTTTATTTTTACTTAATAATATTTTTTGTTTTGAAAATGCTCTTGCCATTTTGCGTATGTCGAATTAAAACTGCTTTGTGTGAAAAAAACTTTATTTTCATCGCATTTCGATTTCAGTTATTAACAAAAGATCAAAAAAGTATTGTTTCGGCTGAAGATCATTATTAGGTACATATATGTAAAATTACTTGTCTTGAAATCACAAGTATCCATACTGCATTTTTCTTAAATCATATAGCAACTCTCTAATGAAAGGTATTTTAATATGCCACTACTAATGGGGTATTTCCAAGTTTGACTTATAAATCAAAATTTTCCTTGTGAATCACCGCATGAAAATCCATTCAGTAGTGTATATAGCTGTTGCCCGCGGTTTTACCCGCGTCCTGAGGGAACTACTTCGCGTACCCGCTTAATTTATAACCTAAGTTACCCCTTGATTGTCAGCTATCCGCCAGTGAAAGTCCCGTCAAAATCGGTCAAGCCGTTCCAGAGATTAGCCAGAACAAACAGACAGACAGACAAAAAATTAAAAAATGACATTTCGTTATTGCTATGTACCGTGTATGCATTTAAGTAAAATGCGGTTATTTTAATACAACAAACAGCACTCAAATTTTATTTATGTGTAACTTAGGTACAATTTAACATCTAGTTAAATTGTACCTAAGGGCTAGGTGTTTTCCGCAGTATCCAGCCTTTTTACTTTCTAAATCTCGAAATCAGCCCTACCTACTCTTCATCTTGAACCTAAACTATCAGAGACTAATAGTCACCTAAAACATTATCACTGTTATCAAATTTTGTATGGCATAGTACTATCACAATCGGGCCAATAGCTTAAGACGCCTCCTACACCACTGCGCCGACGCAGTGACATACAAACTAAAAAGATATGTAGGTACAGATATGATTATTAAAATATTCCTTTACATTCATAACAATTGACGCAACAGCAACTACCAATAAAACATTTACATAGCGAGCAAATTAGACTACAACAGAAAGACAAACAGTACAAACATAATATTTAAACACAACATCAACATCACTGACAAACGAACAGACAAACAAACAGGGGCCAAAACTGGACATAATTATTGTAAGTGAAATTAGTGCTAGCACTCGAAAAGGGGCGAACTATATATGGGGTGGTTCAAATTGTGGGCACAAATATGCCGCGTATATGGTGCTCCGAATTTGCGGGTAGGCGATAACTATGACGGTGACACTGTTACGTCATAACAAGGTCCTACACTACGTTAATCCTTCGACTTCGTTCGCTTTGGTAGGTATCACCTGTCCGTAGTCGCTCTGTGGATAATTTGCAGGAAATTTTCAATTCACACGGACCATATTTTGCAGTCATAGATTATACCATTTTCGTAACCACAGTTTGGCGTTGTGTGGTTGTGTTTCGGTTATCCTGGCTGTAAGCTGAAAATCCTGCATGCTATCGGTACAACGCTAAATTAATAATGAATGATAAATTCATATGGATAATAAATAGGGTCAGTTGTATCCTAATGTGTTTAAAATATTACTTTCTTTATTTGTTTAAGAACATTGTCATCAGCCTTGCAGATGTAAAAATGCAGAAAAAAATTACAATTGGAAATGGTTTTATATAGGTAATTGAATAATTTCGCACATTTTAAACATGTCATAAAATTATTCAAAATATCATCCATATAAAAAATCTTTATTTATCTAAATGAAAATTTTATTAATCGAGAGCTGAAACTTTAAATCTTATTGTTTTTTTATTGATATTAATTTAATATAAGTCATAATAATAATATGTATCAGAAATAGCAAAAGCGATAAGACTCTTTTACCACTGGATTTAAATTATTTATTTTATTTAATAAAATTATGTACACTACCGCTCAAAAGTATTTGCTCACCTTGATTTGAGGATGTTTGAAGAAAATGATTTTCTTCTAATTGTACTAATTTTATAACGACAATTCATTGCCGTATGTTATTAAATCTAATATAGACAGTTTTCCTATCATGATTTAACTAAAAAGACATAAATAACCAAAAAGCAGGCAGCGGTAGCCTAGTGGATATACCAACAGAGTGCCGTGCAGAGGGGTTCGAATCCACGGCGCGCACCACTGACTTTTCGAAGTTATGTGGTATTTAATTGTTAATTATTGCTCGCCTCGTGCCTCGGCGAGCTAGTTATACCATCACTCTTGGCTCTCGTGAACAGTTGTTGACAGTCGTTACGCGAAATCAGTACCCTTAAATAAACATGATGATACTGGTCTAGATAAGCGGAGACCGGTAGCCAAGGCGTTGCACGTCTTGGCTACCGGTCTCCGCCTACTAGTCTAACCATATGTGACTAAATATCAGCTTTTCCACAGAGCGACTGCCGTTTGACCGCCGCAACCCAAAGAGATAGCGATATTCCATGGTTTAGACCAGTATCAGTTTATTTAAGAGTACTGAATCCGCGTAACAACTGTCAACAACTGTTCACGAGAGCCAAGAGTGATGGTTTAACATGCTCGCCGAGGCAGGAGGCGAGCGATAATTAACAATTATCGCTCGCCACATAACTTCGAAAAGTCAGTGGTGTGCGTCGTGGATTCGAACTCCCCGCACGGCAGTCTGTTGGTATATCCACTAGGCTATCGCTGCCTGCTTTTTGGTTATTTATGCTTTTTTTGTTAAATCATGATAGGGAAACTGTCTATATTAGATTTAATAACATACGGCAATGAATTGTCGTTATAAAATTAGTACAATTAGAAGAAAATCATTTTCTTCAAACATCCTCAAATCAAGGTGGGCAAATACTTCTGAGCGGTAGTGTATGTCTGCCTCGTTGGTCTGACTGCCCTGTTGGTCTCGCAGCATAAGTAAGCGCGTGGGATTGGGAGCTCTCGGGTTCGATCCCCGGGTCGGGCAAAGTGTTATTGAGTTTTTCCGATAGAAAATTTATCCGATTCGATATTATTAGGCTATACAGTAGCCTCGAATACAGCAACTAGCTCTAAAGAGTGTTGATATATTCGGTGAACAGGTGTCTTAGTTGCTTCTAAATTGGAATCCCTAGCCCAAACGGCCAACTGTGGTGTCGGCATTTTCAAACTGCCATATCCTAACGATTCTTATCCTGAGATAAAGACCAAGGCCGATAATTTTACGTGCCCTCCGAAACAAGGTAGCACTCTTATTCAAATGCCATACGCGGTCACCCATCCATGTGGTGGCATGTGCAAGTGTTGCTTACTTTCATTGACCTATTACGATTGGTCACGCTATGAGCCTTACTAGTCCAATAATCAGAAACTTAAGCCTCTCAACCAATCTTGCTTGGTTCATACCTTCGATATACTGTGTCAATATGACCCCAACGAAGAACATTTTGTATGTTCTGCGTTGGGGTCACGCCGAAACCAAAACCAAAGCCAAAACTTCCATCAATCGCTAAAGAAATAAAATCACACATATCACCATCCTCCTAGCGTTATCCCAGTTTCGAACCGGGGTCCGGTTACTACTCTATGGGATTTGACTGAAGATTAGCTATACCATAGAGCGATTGCCAGTCTGATCTCCGCAATCCAAAGGGATAATGATATTCCATGGCTTAGACTAGTGGTATTTTAAGAAATACGGTCTCATAATAAATACCAGAAAAACACAGCTAATTATTATAGGCAGCCCCAAACTGGTCTCAAAAATCAGTTGGTCCGATCTGCCACAAATCTATTTTGATGGACAAAATCTCCTTTTCAGTAAAACGGTGAAAAACTTGGGGATCACTTTGGATGAAAATTTGTCCTGGAAATCTCAAGTGCAAGAGACAAGTCGCAAGCTTTTTGCATCGGCAGGTTCGTTGAGTAGGTTACGCAACTTCCTTCCAACTGCTACTAAAATTGCGCTCGCCCAGTCTTTGCTTCTGCCCATAATTGACTATGCTGATGTCAGCTATCTTGACCCCACAGAGGAGCAGATGGATAAACTTGAGCGTCTCCAAAACTTTTGCATAAGATTTATATTTGGTCTGCGCAAATATGATCACGTTTCAGATTTTCGCAACAAACTCAAGTGGCTCCCAATTCGTCTTCGCAGGAATACTCACATTCTTACATTATTATATAATGTTCTATTTAATCCTTGTACTCCCTCCTATCTCAAAGAACGTTTCAAGTTCCTTCATGACACACATATAAGGTCTTTGAGGTCGTCTGAGGATCTGACTCTGGAGATGCCAAGGCATTCCACAAATTATTTTGATAAATCCTTTTCTGTTCAGGCAGTGCGTCTGTGGAATGCATTGCCATTACAAATTCGAAGAGCAACATCATTGACTATTTTTAAAAATTTGTTATACAAACACTACTTAAATTCTTAACGTATTTAAATTTATTTATGTAGTTTACTTTTACTCGAGTTCTAGGTATGTATTACAATGTATCTATCATGTTTGTTATATATGTATATTTATATATATTCATATATAATTTATATTGTATGTATGTATCATGTATATACTTAATCTATGTATGTGTAAGTATTTATGTGTGATATGTAAATGTATGTATGTATATTATGTAAATCTTTTTTATTGCGAATTCTACTTATTAACTACACCATCGCCTCATAAAACGCTAACATCATTCCTGTCCATCCAAAGGTTGCCTGGAAGAGATCGCACTTAGCGATAAGGCCGCCGATTGTGCATTTCTCGTAGTTTTTAAGCCTATATTGTAAACATTTATTTTGGTGTACAATAAAGTATATTCTTATCTTATCTTATCTTATCTTATTTTATTCAGAGGTACTGACTCCCATTGACTACTGGCAAAGATCTCCATGACAACCGGGACCAACGGCTTTACGTACTCTCCGAGTCACGGGGCAAACGATAATTAACAATTAAATACGCACGAAACTCCGAAAAGTTGATAGTGCGTGCAGTGCATTCGAACCCGATACGTACTCTGCATGGCACTCTATTGGTTGTTTTTTTTTTTATAGTAATAGGCGGCAAACGAGCAGACGGATCGCCTGATGGTAAGCAATTACCGCTGCCCCTGGGCACAACACCACAGGAGTCACAGGTGCGTTGCCGCGCCTTGGGGATGGGAAAAGGGATAGGATCAGGGAGAAGGAATAGGGGACAGGGCCTCCGGAACTCTCACTCACCGAACGAAAAGCAACAGTTTAATTACTGTTACTTTACGTCGATTTTCTGTGAGAGTGTTGTACTTCCCCGGTCGAGCCGGCCCATTCATGCTGAAATCAGCAAGGCTCTACTACCTAATAGGTTATTGCTCCCTATATAAACAACATCACACATATACAAACCAATAAAGGCAACCAAAACAAACCGACATCTCTAAAGGTAAAGCAGTAAAGCGTCGGATGGGGAAGCACTTTTATTTTCGCTCATAGACGCACATGACACACTGTACCTTATATACGAACAATGCAGGAAAGCCAGACAAGTCTGTGAGACACCACGTGCATTACCATAGTGGTGTCTGACCATAATTTTGGATCCAATCCATAACCAAGGGACGCTGTCTTACTCCAGTTACCGATAGTGATGGGATTTACTTATCGATTTGAATACTCGATGTTTTTTGTTGTGATGTTTTTTATTGTTTGTTGTAGTTTCAAAATACTTTGTAGAGTTCTTGTCTTCGAAGGCTAAGTCCAGTAGTGTATTGCAAAAGGCTGTGAAGGTAGGGTAAGCTTAGATTCTTAGATCTCTGATAAAGTGTTTTAAGACCGTAAATGTAGCAGTACTATTAAAATTATATTTCTAATAGTTATATTTTGTGTCGAGTGCCATGAGTCTGTACTGTTCCATACTTTATTTTGATCTAAAGTATGTAGTTTAACACTTTGTAAGGATACACGTTAAGTGTAACCGAATAAAACTATTTTATTTGAAGTAACTTGGATTCGTATTGATAAAATATTATTAAAGCGTATTTTATCAATACTGACTGACTGACTGACTGACTGACAGACAAGGCACAGCTGAAACTACTGAGCGCGAGACGCGGAACTTTAGCACGTATTTTCCTTGGGGATCGCAGCGGTGTACTAGGTAATAAGGAATTTACCGAATTCACCAGGAATCAAGCAGATATGGAGAATTTTAAAGAATGTGTAATTCACCAGACATATTTCTAATTCTCTGTAAACATAGACGAGTGCGATCTAAAATAAATGGCAATACCTAATGGCAATGCCATACCGTCTCATTTAAATAATGCTAAAAAGTTATCAATAATTTTTACCGAGTTTTATTGCCGTTTCTGAAATACTGAAAATTTTATCGCCGTCTCACCCGAGGTACAAAATTATGCCATGAAACCTTAATGAATAGTGAAACCAGTTTAATATTCAAATTACATATCGATATATCGACACTTCCCAACACTATTAGCTACATATTTAGCCCGTCCATCTCAGTAAGGCAGGTACCTAAAGTGGTGTTCGCAAAGATGCTCTTTTTAGCGGTGCGAACATTTCTTTTTGGTGTGCCCCCCAAACGGGGCAGTTCAATGTTGGTATTATGTAATGCTGTGAATGAACTTCATACGTATTTGTCTTTACGTAAGTATTTATGGACGGTGATAATTATATGATCCAATGGGGGCGATATATGGTGCTAGTGTGAAAGTTTGTTTGCTTTGACGGGTCTAAAGTAGAGTACTGGTTTGGAGTAAGTATACTGTTTACATGTGAGGTATGGATGGACAGCTGAAGGATTGTGGGTGACTCGACGAGCGAAATGTATCAAGCGTCCTGATCTGGAGTATTATGTATGTATAATTATGATGTTTACAATACACATTGAGTAATAAACTCACTACTTACAGTTCAGTAGATCACTACTTTGTAGAAAGTTTATTACTCATATCGGAGTGTTATTGTCTTTTATAAATGTTAAAGCTATAATTTGTTAATTATACAAGTACCCGTCGTCGGTTCTTCTGAAGAGCTAGCCACCCATCACAAGCATATTGTTAGCTTAACAGGTGACTTCAATTACCTAAATTGTAAAAATGTACTTTTTGTAATTGAAAATAAACATTTTTATTTCGTTATTTATTATTATCAGAGTGTATTTTTCATCATCTCAGAAAAAAAGCGTCCTCCACCCTCCACATCAACTGCGATCCCAACAAGATCGTCAGTCTACCTTCTGGGAAGCCTACCTCTACTACGACATCGGGTGCGTGGCCGCCACTCCAGAACCTTTCTGCTAAAACGGCAATCAGTAATTCCTCTTAGCTAAGTAGCTTATTTAGCTAGCTTATTGGTCGAATTTTTCCTTTTTCATCTGGCCACGTCGTCGGACAGCTTTGGGCGGTATATCATCTTAATAACTTTACTTCACGTATAAGATTGGTAGGTTACAATTCATTCACACTTTTTGCTTCAGAGATAGCTCTCACCCGTGGAACAACTCTTGTATCGCAGGGTGTTGTCTGTTGTTTGAATGTTATAAAGTACCCTAACACAGAAGGATATCCTGAAGCGGTATTTTATAAAAACTTAGAGAGAAAGTAAGTTATTGGTACCTATAGCTACCTTATTGGCACCTCCTTTTGACGCACAGTGCTGCTGTGAAGCAAATTACAGAGTAAGAGCCGAGGGCCGCCAAACCTTACTTATTTTCTCAGAAACGAAATGTATAGAATAATGTAGTGTTAGTATCTGCTATGAGTGTACGCATACTTGCTAGCTTGGATCGTGAGCCAATTTTTAGTTATGAGGTGCTTTGCTTTCTAAATGCGCCTCCTATTGGTCTCTACCGATATCTAGATATTTTGGAAACTTTAAAGCGTCTGGTAAAAATTACCGCCGCCGTAATGAGTGCGACAGTATTATTTATAAACTTTTTATAATATTTTCTAAAACATACATAAAAATCAGCACTGAGAACTTAAGAAAAGTTAGTACAATTTTAACCTAACTTTAGCACCTTGTGCCTAAAAATTGACCTACGATACAAGCTAAAAAGTATAATATATACACTCATGTATGTGTCATGTCTAATACTAAATTATTCTATACATTTCGTCTCTGAGAAAATAAGTAAGGTCTAGCGGCCCTGGGATCTTGGACTATTAAGAGAAGATTAAGTAACTTAAGTATATCTATACAGTATTTTCACTTCATACACACGGGTGGGTGTATGAAGTTAAATACTTTACAGATAACATTGCCGTGCTTAAATACAGCTAGCTGTAGTCTTCGAAAGGCTGCATGCTAGCATGAATTCACTACATGCTCGCATGCAGTTATGCTGTAAAAAATTCTAAGCTTTGAAATAAATATAACGTCGAGGCGTCAAAACCACAAATATTTTAGCATAATTTATATTGTACTAAACAATCTTTTCGTACATGCATTTGACACCTATGATGGCTACTTATCAAACTTCAATAACACTTTAATTTACGCTTTTGTTATATTTGACGGTTTTTAGTTTTACCTACAAAAATCTTCTTGGGTTTACGCGAACGAAATATACATTGAAATTAAACTACAGTTTACGAATTTTATCGCGATGTATTGGTTTCACTGAGATTACATTAAACCGACTGATCTAGTAACTACATTTTTGATCAAACCCGTAAACTGTAGTTTAATTTCAATTTATCTACTAATTTAAAATTTTACAAAATTGTTGGAGATTGGCAATGATGTTTTAAATGCTACTTACTTACGTCAACTTTCTAATATTTGTTCCTGCGAGATAAAGGACAGTTTAATGATGACGAAAATCATAATCTGCGCGTTTGCTATTGCTAAACTATGATAAAAAGTGGTTTCTTATAATTGTACTGTACCAATTCACTGTTTCATACTGTAGTTCTGCGGATGGCGTGAACAAAGGCATATACGACGAAACTGCCGAGTAATTTAGTTTATTTAGAGACGTGTACGTACCGATTACAACCAAATAATTTAAAGTTAAATTGTAATAGGTTTGGCTGACGAATAATATAAAACAGACATAAATATTTATAGAGCGTATATACCTGTTTAAAAATAATGTAATTTACTATTAATATAAGGAATATAATATTACCAAATATTAAAATTATTAGTTGTCATTTGATTTTTTTTATGTATGACGATTTAATCAACGGTTTAGTCTGACAGTTAGGCCTAATGACGATGCTAGCCGTCGCGTCGGTTATGACTCGCATGTAATTTAGTCCCCTCGACAATGACAAAGTTTTTGTTTTCACAAAATAAATATTTTATTACTAATGTACTAGTGAAATTGTGAGTTTGTTTGCTAGGCCTTGACTCTTTGACTACTCAGCTGATCTTGTGAAATTGTATACGCGTTATAAGCGGTTCAGGAAAGAACACTTTTCAAAGAGTACCTTCATACCTGTTGGTACTAATTTTGCTTCACAAAGCTAGCTAATAATATGTAATATTTTGTATGTAGGTATGTAATGTTGTTTTCAATACATGGCAGTGCACCTAACCTCTACGACAGATAACACTAATTTGTTATGTGGATTGAACAACGCGTAATTTTGTAATTATCAAGCTTATTTATAGTAGCTGTTTACTACAGTCTAAAGTGTTTGAAATTAAATGACATTTAATGCCTGTATATGACATCCTGTTTTGACACTTGAATAAACTCTGTAAGGTTTCGGCTAAATGACTCAAACGTAAGATACGAACAATATAATTTAACAAGTCCATCAATGACCACAATAAATTGTTAAAATTTCCATACTATTAGGAATAATTTGTTAATAAATTATAAGATATTTCATTACGTGAGTTTGCCAGTACAAAAGCTTTTCCAATTGACAGACACAGTTTTCAATCGCATGAATAATCACGCAATCAGGCAAGCCACTGCAATTTACCCACCGTACTGAGCCGTGTGACCATTAATAATAACTGTGGTAAGTTTTTACTAAGTAATGTGTAAGGGCCATTATCAAAGGCATTAACTTAATACAAATACCAGTGGCGACACAAAGTAATTGGTTGTCAACCGGGATACGAACCCACTACAAAACATAACTATGTCCTTTTATAGTCATTTTTATAAGTGGTAGCGTTGAAAATATCGACGACAGCTGATAAAGTTTTTCTTGATACTGCTATGTTTGCATTATAGTTTTCGTAGCTTTCATACCAGTCTTTCAAACATATATTGTTTTTGAGAATCGTAGATCGTTTGCATGTAGAGCTCACTAAATGAACCTTAAGTTTTAAAAAATCACAATTCAAATAATTGTATCAATAGTTTTGATCATCATCATCACCGCTAGATATAAACCTCCTGGCCAGGCTCTCCTCACAGACTTATCTCGAGGCACCTCCATCCAATCGCTGGAGGATCGGGTGACTTAGGTGTTCTCTCACTCACCCAACGTAATGCGGCACTGAAATCACCCTTGTCAACCCCGTCAATTCGTGTAACTAGCCTGGCTCTATCATCATCATCGTCATTCTCGCGATTTAGCCCGGTTGCATATAACACTTTCATTTGGAGTCCAGGATCCGCGCAGAGCTCTAAACAGATTTGACAGAAAATTACCTTTCCCACAGAGCAACTCCGGTCCACCGCAACCCAAATAAATAGTGATATTTCATGCATTGTCAGTGTATTCAAGAGTATATTCATTCCATACCGATTGTAAGAAATCTGCCAGGCAGCAGCGAGCACCGACGGCTTACGTGCTCGCCAAGGCACGAGGCAAGCGATAATCAATAATTCAATATGCACATAACAAAATCGAAAACTGTGCTGCACGATGTGGGTTTGAAGATCTTAACCCGATACCGTCTGCATCGCAATATGCTGGCATCTCTAGTGATAGTAGTGGATCTACCACCCCTGGTATATATTATTTATAATTTTCTATAGACTCACGCCTGTATCCCTGAAGTGGTAGGCAGAGGTGTAATATTACACCCACATTTCGCCTTGAATTTTTAGGTCCCACGTAATAGGGGGCGAACCTATTGCCGTACCGGGCACATTACCAAACTCCGTGCTGCTACTGAGAATTTCCTAACGGAAAAACCTAATAACACTTTGCCCGACCCGGTAATCGAACCCGAGACCTTCCAATCCCACGCGCACATTTGTGCCGCGAGTCCAACGAGGCAGTCCAATATATTTCTATTCTACTGAAATCCAATTCTCCTTGAAAACTTTTATTTCTACGTATGAATTCCTAATCGCATGGCTACGCAGAGGCATGAGAATTTAATTAAAGAGTGACAGCTAAATTTCAAGTAATACCTTAGTTATTTGTCAAATGCAATTGATTGACTTTCTATATTACATAGAATTAAGGGTACGTAAGTGGTTCTTGGTACTAGAGCTAAATGTTTTTGTGTCTGTTTCGGTCGATTTGTGACCGTTAAATTAATTCGTCTTATTCACTCCCCTTTTGTTAGACTATGCAGCTTAAATGTTAGTTATGAAGAAATGTTGACAAAATGCCACGGTTCAATTATGTAGAAATCATGAAGTAATACGAAGAGACTGACTAAAAAGGTATGAGAAATCGGTCTTTTTTAATTTTGACCCTTCAATCGGTTAGTTTTTCATACTGTTATATAGCAGACGAACTCGATGGTAAGCATTCCCAGATTTAACGTACCATTTACTTTAAACAAGTCTTGTACCGACTGCATTCAAATCTTCGCTTAGAAGCCCGGGCAATATTTCTTCTCTGCTTTTGGAAACACAGCTTATTTACCTTACGAGTAAGATTGGTATTATTATTGCCCAAAACAATCCATCTTAGAAGCTTCTATTTATATAAAATCCTATTCCTAGTTTCTACTGGAGTGTTTATATTTTAATAATTAACTAATACTTTTTCTACATTTACTTATTTTATTGTATGTACGTGAATTATTTCTGGACTGCGAGGTGGGTGGGACGGTTAAAGTGCAAAATGCAGCGCCAAATGATGATGCGATATGTCTAACAAAAAATAGTGTAAAACACAAACGGTTGTCCCGACTCTGGGTATTGTATTTTTTTTGTGTCCCTTTTTCTTTTCTGCCTATACGATACAGGGGTTGTTCCTAATGAACTTAATTTAATAACCTATGACCGAAAGAAAATGTCAGACAAAAACTGGACTTATAAAAATGCGATCAAACGTTGCACACTTCAAGTATTTTTTACGCTAAGTGTAAATTGGTTTTGGGGTTCCGTTATATTAAATGATACTTTAACACTGTTACTTATAAAAATACTAAGAATACACAAATACCACGGTTATCATACATGCTTTCAAAGTTCACAGCTAGACAAAGGTCTCTCCGAATTTTCGTCACAAGAGGATTTAATCTGCGTCGCAATTCGTGAGTCGAGCTTTCCGTTTCTTCCTAAAAAATATTTTTTTTTATTTTATTTACAGACTCACGCCTGTAATCCCCGAAGGGGTAGGCAGAGATGTAATATTACACCCACATTTCGCCATGATTTTTTAGGTCCCACGTAATAGGGGCGAGCCTAGTGCCGTTACCGGGCACATCACCAGTCTCCGTGCTGCTACTGAGAATTCGGAAAAACCCAGTAACACTTTTGTCCGACCCGGGAATCGAACCTCCCATCATCAGTCACATACGCTATCCACTGGACCACGGAGGCAGTAAAAATATAATTTGCTTCGGGTATTCTCTTTAATCTCCTCTTACGACGCTCGCGGAATGAAAACCTATTCTTAATCTGTCACAACATCGATACCACAATTCTATATAACGTGTCTTAACTACATGACTATTTAAAAATATAGGTCATTGCCACGAAGTTTAAAGAACTTTTGCAAAAAAATATATAAATATTCGTAAGCTATGCAAAGGCCAGGCTAGTTATTACATCTGTATTGTGAGTTCGTTCGTATTGAAATGACCGATGTTAATAACCACACTCCTACCTAACAATTTACCTGTGCCCTGTTAGAGAATCAAACAACTGCTACTTAAGACGATTTATAGTTCCAGGCTGGTACCATTACCGTTGCGTATAATTTCGTCAAAACGACTACCTTCATTTCCTGGAAGTTCAGGGATAGGCAGTATCAAATATCAGAATAATTCAGGTAAGCACATTATAATTTGATATCAGATCAAACTAGGCAGATATTTGCTAAAATACATTAGTAGGTACATAATAATATTAGGGATAATAATTAAACCGATACGTAGAACAAATAATTCCGCTCATCACGTAAAGATTTAACTCCCCGTAACCACTCTCACAAGTCCTCATGACTGCCGGGATCGATGGCTTAAAGTGCTCATCGAGACACGAACGCTAGCGATAATTAACAATTTCATATTGCATAACTTCGGGAAGTCAGTGGTGCGGACCACGGACACCGTGGATTGAAACCCGATACCCTCTGCATGGCAGTCTGGTGGTATCTCCATCGGCTACCGCTGCTATTGCTCTAAAGCAGCACCTGCAAAATTAGTTTTCAAATCGGCCTGGACATCAAAGATCACCATCATATAATGTAGGTGTATATCGATGTCATAGTATTGGCTTCCCACAGCTGTAGTAATTAGCGTGCAGAGTACGCCGCGACCTGTACGAGCCGCCCCTTATGGAGAAAGGGGCGATCAGCTTAGTTTACTTTCCTACGTCCGCCGGATATGTACCGTTGGATTCACGCGAGTGGCACCTTCCCTAATCGGTATCTCGGTTATTTAGGTAAGTTATATTAGAAAAATTATGGTTACTTTTAATGGAATAATTATTATTTGTTTAAATTATACTGAAGTTGACAAAAATACAATGTTCCTGTAAAGGAGATTATTGAGACTGATGAGACTTGTATTGGGTGAGAGCTTTTTGGTACCGATGGAACATTTAGTAATTTAAGTAATTGGATAGTACTGCAGAAATCGATAAAATTAGCTGAGATTCGACTTCCTTTTTTAAGTCCAAGAATCTGCTGCGTTTTTCTGCTTTGACACCAGTTGTAGCTGACATAACTTACCTACTGCTTTACATCAGTGGCGGCGCTAGACCACATATGGACGTCGGCGACATCAAGTTCGCGAGGCCCTATATATCGATGGCGAGGCCCTATATATCGATGGCGAGGCCCCTTTTACTTCGTCGTAAAAAAAAAACGTTAAATTAAGTGAGCCAAATTATAAAATAATGTACCTATGAATAAATAAATGACAAAACATATATTTTCACCCAGTACCTACAGATATCGTTTCGGGCAGTGTGTGTTAAAACGCTCATTCGGGCGAAAGTTTCATTTCATAATATTGCAAGACAGACGATTCTGAATACCTAGGTTGTACCTACCCGTAAAGTATTACTCACTTCACTTCACACCACACGCTCGTGTTCGAAAATAATATAAGTCATTATCATCTGCTTAGCGTTTTCCTGAAATGTTCGGAGTAGGCTTCCTAGGCCAGGATGATTGGCGAAACGAAAATAAGTATCTTGTAAAACATTTTTGCGAGGCCCTCTCAGGCGCGAGGCCGTCGGCGGTCGCCGACGTCGCCGACGCCTAGCGCCGCCACTGCTTTACATGAATACCCATAGACCAGAGCTGAAATGCCGAAGGCGCAAACGATTCAATACATAGTAATAATTCTGGTTACAGGCACAATAAAAACTAATAAAACAATTTGCATGAAATATTACATACTACCTGATGAAAAACAGATCAAAATAGTTCAATTTTCTTTTTGGATTTTCGTATCATTTTTGTCAAAGCTAATTTTTATCTTTCCCCACTAAACAAAAGTCCGAACGGGACTCCGCTAGGAGCGCGTGCTCAAATCAAGATGGCGATATTGTTATGCAATTGGCGCGAAAGTAACTGTCAACTACCTTCCTGTAGCACCGGATATCGAAATAAATAAATGTTACCAGTATTACAGTGCCAAACACGTACGAACGCAGCTACTTGAATTTATGATTGACATTGAAAATTATTTGGTATGAAAGTATCAACGTTTATTATATTATTAATGGGTTTATTGAGTTATTGTGGTTACTGACTGCATGCTAAATATGTGTGCTACTAGCGGTAACCATTATTTGAAGTACGTAACAAAATGTCCATTTGCTTTTTATCACGCATGCAATGGCATCCAAGACTCTTATTAGAGAAAAAGTCTAATTAGAATTGGCAGAATATTAGCTGTCCATATTTCTTTGTTTTTATATACATGTAACGCAATTTTCACCGACATCAGTCCTCGCAGAAGTCTACTGCCAAATATCTCTCTCCAATGGCACATCACTGAGCTGTATTGCCGAGCTTTGGGTCCAGTCACTTTGCGTACATCGTCACTCCACCTAGGACGGACGCCGGACGGCACGGCGGCCTAAGTTAACGTTTAAACATTCTTAATTAAATGTTAAATAGGTTCATTAAAGACATTCAAACTATGAACGCAAATAGTTTTTATTGTCAAAGAGTATTTTTTATTGATAATTGAAAAGGTACCTATCGACAGCCTAGTGTAGAAACTATAACTCTTCAACACTTTACCAACTTATACCTACTGAGTGTCTAGTACGAGTTTGCACTCGATTGTCACGGTGGACGATAGCCTAGTCGACGGGAACGATTTCCATACGTTTTCTAAAAGCGCCCCTAACCTCCGTTAGACTGCGGACTCTATCGATCGCTACTCTCCAGTACCGATCGATAGAGTCCGCTAGAGGGCAAATTCGTACTAGACCCCCAGATTATGTAAATATAGTTATTAATCTCATCATCGTCAGCCTAGTCCAAATTTAATTTGTCCCACTGCTAGGCCCATGCCTCTCCTCATTATGAGAATGTTAAGACCACGGCCACTACGCTAGCCAAGTGTGAGTTAGAAGACGCCACATGGATTTCGATAACGTGGTGGAAAACTGTGACACACAAAAAAAATTTTTCGTTTATAGCAAGCGATAATTAACAATTTTTTATTTTTATTTATAGTCTCACGCCTGTATCCCCGAAGGTATGCAGAGGTGTAAATATTTTACCCACATTTCGCCATGAATTTTTAGGTCCCACGTAATAGGGGCCGAGCCTATTGCCGTTACCGGGCACATCACCAGACTCCGGGCTGCTATTGAGTATTCGGAAAAACCCAGTAGCTTTTGCCCGACCCGGGCGTCGTACCCGGGACCTCCGATCAGCTGTTGCATACGCTATCCACTGGACCACGGAGGGAACAATTTAATACGCACTGAAAATGCAGTGGTTCGCGCAGTAGGTTTGGTTTGAACCTGAACTAGCCTAACCTCGATGAAGCAGTCTGTTGGTGCCCAATAAGCTATCATTACCTCCCTGTTATAGAATATCGATGTAAAATAATAGTGTTTGTACAGTTGCGTGTATTTAGATTCGTATGGTTACTAATTTAGTACGCGTCCCTAGTCAACATTGCATATTGGTAATTAAATTAACTGAATATATTTCTTTGGACATTTTTATTACAAAAAAAAGCAAAGACAAGTAAACAACACGTGTAATAAAACTTAAAACAATTCCTTAAAAAAAATTAAGCCATTAATTAAATTCCTTATCTAAATTGGCAGAAATAATACAATTTATCTCAGACATTAAAACTTGATCATAAAAATTCTATAAATTTATATTTATACAAACAATTACATATGTACAGCCATCAGGCCTTCAAACATCAAATGTAAAGAATTTGTATTATGACAATGTAATGATAAGTATCGGAACAACATACTGGTATGTACACTTTTTACTATTACATGAGGCTTATATGTATACATAGGCTACACTTAGGATGGAAGCACATCAGACGTAAGATGCGTCGGCGTACTGTACTCGCAAACGATACGTAATCTCGTAACGAATGTTACCACATCGGTCAGATAATATATGTTAAGGTAAATCTTTTATTCCCTGGTTCCAGTGCATGGTCCCTATGACGTTGCAAATGCTGTATTTGACTTAAACAGGTACAGTTGTGGGACACTTGTGGCTATAACAACTAATTCACTTGTGAAGGGAAACATCGTGAAGCAAGCTGCATGTCTGAGAACCCTTTTCATAATGTAAAGAGGCCTGTGCCCAGCCGTCAAACGGATTATAAACGAGGCTGATGTCATCATCAGCCGATCATCTTCATGTTCGAAATATATTTACTAAGAGGATTTGTTTAATTTGTACCATAATTATTTTTCATTTTAGCATTTCTCCCACGGTTTAGCTATACAGAACAAGACGGTTTTTGTCTTTCACGTTAATTTTCTGGCGATACGCATCTCATTTTCCGTCAGACGTACGTCCATCTTTAAGTATGTATATAAGCAAAGTATGTACCTAATAGAGAATGGTGGGGATGGTAGGATGCAGCTGGAAAAATGTTCCCACCCCTTTAGACTAACTACGACTCGCTAAAGAACTCGTTCTCACTACACTTGAAACAATTAACTTATTATTTTTCTTTGGACATTTTTATTACTTGAATAGTTTAAGATACTGTTGATGTGGACTATTTATATACCTACTATTTATTGCTGATGAATTCGTTCATGAATGCTGTAGATAGAATTGTAAGTTGAAAAACTTGCATATTCATGGAAAAGTCGATTATATTCCACGTCTGCGTCGTGTAATAATATCTTAATATTTTGTCATGTAAGTAAATGCTTTTTGCTGTGACAATAAGACATACAATTCCACATTTTCTATCATTATAAAAGCCAAATTTACCTATTTTAGTTACCTATATACAAAGATACGACTCACGCATATAATGATCAGTCGTGGTTATATTCTACTTCGAAACGGAACCTTCTCAATATGAGTAGAGTTTCAAACTCCTCAACGAAGCCCCATGCGGTTAGAACAATCACACATATTCGAGATATGTTCGAACATACTAGAGTTGTCTCACAAGTAGTTAGAAACATTTTCCTTCATTTTCATTCGCTGTAATGTTTATGATAAATACAAAAAAAACCTATGCCTTAAGAATCCAAATAATATTGGTAATTAATCAATATTTGGTATTTTAGATTGAACAAGCCGTTAAACCCAAATAGGTATTTATTACCAAAAATGGACGCCGTAACACATAATCATCATCCTCTTAGCGTTATCCCAGTTTCAATCTGGGGTCCGCTTACTAGTCTAACCGGATTTAGCTGAATATTAGCTTTTCCACGGAGCGGCTGCCTGTCTGACCTCCGCAACCCGAAGGGATAGCGATATTCTATGGTTTGGACTAGTGTCAGTTTACTTCAGAAGGTACTGACGCCCTACAACGATTGTCAAAGATCTTCATGACAACCGGGACCGACGGCTTTACGTGCTCTCCGAGGCACGGGACAAGCGATAATTAACAATTCAATACGCACATAACTCCGAAAAGTCATTGGTGCGCTCCGTGGATTCGAACCCGATACCCTCTGCATGACAGTCTGTTGGTATCTCCACTAGGCTATCGCTGCCTCTACGCCGTAACACATAAAAAACGTGAAAAATAGTAAACTGACATCGTGAGTTAAGTTCATAATTTTCACGTTATGGTCCTTTGACTAGTTATACGACCATAACTAGAATGCAGTTCAAAGCTCCCAGTCAGTATAATTTCCATATACATCCAAAATATCACCAAAACACCAAAAGCCAGGGAGGGCGCGTACGCGTCTGCCATCACACTATGCGCAAACACAATCAAAATGCGAGGCACACGCACCAACACATGGTTTTTCTCTCTCCACGTGGAATCTCCCGTAAATTCCAGCGAGCGCATTAAAATTGTATAGGATCTTAGTTTTTGTCCAGTATCGTATGTGAGGGTTGCACAGGCGAGTACATAATTGTAATTAACATAAGATTTCCCGTAATAACCACGTTGTGCGCGCGCGACCAAAATGGCCTCTACCGCTTTTTGCGGCATGCGCGTACGCTGAATATCATAAGCTACGTGTGGACGAACTGACGGACCGCCACGGGGGCATTTTTACGCGCATAGCTTGAAGCTCGTGGTTTGGAGTGGCCTTTCAAGGATACAAGGATACATATGGCAGTCTCTATAAGATTTGATTGTTATTTTTATCAAACTGGTAATACGATCAAAAGGTAAAGGTAACAGATAAATGTGAAACTGTAGCTACTTAGCTGTAACATTGTACATAAGTACTGCTTTAGTTTTAAATCGGTTTGCTCGAACGTGACTTACAGGCAATTCTAAGCTTTCTTCTAAATTGCGCATACACCTCACGCAATATAAACGCAATCAAAATTAGGAGTAAATTATTTTTCGGAGTTGCTTTGCACTTTTTTTCCATAAAAATGTCTTTAGTAGTTTTTCTACTTGCCGTCTGCCCTTCACATTGCCATCTTCCCTTTTTCTTTTAATTAAAACTCACTAAAACAATAGCCATTATTTGATAGTATTTTCAAAGAGCTAACGCGCAACAATCACCCCGTGTGCAATGATGCTTGTCGACGGGAGACAGTGCTACGCCCTCTATACTGACAACTGGCTACTTATCGACAATTGACAAAGCCATTCTACACACACGATACGAATAATACAATAACATGTACAACTACAAATACACGGGGAATAATACATCTATCATTTTGTGAATTTAAGCGTGAGATTTGAATACATACTTTAGGATATAGGCACCTAGGTACATTTAGACTCCACCCAAATTTATGCAATGGACTAAATAAATAGATTCCAAGCAATAACCTTTGAATATATTTTTAGCCTAAATACAACATAGTACCTCCAGTCCAAATGAACTTCATCCTGCATCGTATCAAACAAAGAACAAACTTCGAAGTCAACCGTGACGACTTCGACTCGACTTACGACCCTTAAAAGTCGTATTCCATAAAGGCAGTACTCACTCCCTACAAACCGATCCTTACGCTACGTTGCGTGTGTGCCGCTTTGAGTTTTTGCGCTGCCTCGTAACACGATCGTCCCATCTCATAATTTTAGACGTTTTTACGCCGACTCCTGCGCAGCCCTTATTAAGCGACTACCCGATTACATTCGATAGATGTTTGTGATTGACAGTTGCTATTGCTATCATAGAAACTGATTTTAGATTAATTTGTGACGTTTGATTTATATGAAACTGTATGAATTCTATTGAATTTACCGTTTAACCGTGTTAACCGGGATAGGAGAAGTTATATTGGATAAAAATACCAGTGAATAAAATAATTTGATATATCGTATCTGGTTTCTTTCTTTGTCAAAAATGATAAGAACACTAACTATTCTACTAGACAAAACTTTTGGCCTAAACTATTACATAAAAAGAAATGTTCATACCAGCTTAAGCCTAGTTAAATTTTGGTAGGTTTTTTAAATTAGATCTCGGGCTCAATTGCGTGCCATAGGAGAAGCTTATAACCAGCAGTGGAATACGGCAGGCTGATGATGATGACATTTCAATTACCTTTTCAGTCTTATTATGCCATTCAGTTGCACATAAATTCATCTACAAAGCAACTGTCATATCATCTACATCTCTCACCGCTACACTTAATACGTACTTAGATAAATATCTAAGCGCAGTAGCGGTACTTCCCGCGTCACAACAGTCTCGTCTCGTCAACATACTACAGATAGCAGCCGGCTCCGCTCATACTACAGATATGTCAGACACATTATATCGGAGCATAATATAGAAATAATATATCCAGGAGATTGCCGGGAGCTTCCAGCTTGTTTTTTAGAGACGTTGGCATTGAGCAAATAGCATTTGTGATGATAGCGGTTGCGATATACCATTTAGGTATATTTTTATTACTAATCTTTGCTTAGCTATATCACAAAAAGCATTGGTAAAAATTTTAGGATATCTTCCTAGATGAGTTAAAATCAAAGAATAGATATTTTTTTATTTACTATTAGGTATTCTCTTAGACTCTAAATTATTATTTTTTATTAGTATGATTCTCTCAGTATCACGGGAACTTGCATGATTTTAGGAACCACATGACATTTTAGGGTACTACACAGAAATATGAGTCCAATGTCCCATGGATTGTCCCATAAGACGAATAATAAATTTGAGGATGTGAAAGGACCAGGTATTTGCAATAGCTGAAGTAAGTTTTACAACGTCAGTTGTACTAGTTGTATTATCTTAATATATAAAATCCTTGCGTTACTGACTGACTGACAGACACGCTACAGCCGAAATTATAGGGCGTTTTGGCCGATCCCGTGGGAATTTCGGGAAATCCCTTCTTAGTGCACCCCTACGGTCCCCAAGGAACATACATGCCAAATTTCAGCTTCCTGCGCCCAGAAATGTTGGCTGTAGCTTGTCTGTCAGTCAGTCAGTAACGCAAGGATTTTATATATATTATTAATGATTGCGTTTAATTACTAAAATAATTATTTTGATTCGCTTACTGGTGCGAGCATAAGTTGCATTTAAGCTTATTTTGAAGGATCCAGGTTGGCATAATTATGTTGTCTTTATATAGGCTCTTCTCTGACATTAAGAAATTAATTATTAATAACGTGACAGGTATGTATGCGCATTTACCGCAATTTATGTCTCTATGTGGTAGAAATCAAATCATTGTTTTTATCTAATTTAAAGCAATACTTACTATGTACTATCTCCGTGGTCCAGTGGATAACGTATACGTCTGCTGATCGGAGGTCCCGGGTTCGATCAGGTTCGATTCTCATGTCGGGCAATAGCGTTACTAGGTTTTTATGTATTTGTTACGGAGTCTGGTGATGTGCTCGGTAACGGCAATAGGCTCGCCCCCTAGCGTGAGTCAATAAAACATAGGTATAAATATACATAATTATATAAAAAAACTTACTATGATCGAAATATGATATTTATTACGGCGCGGCGGCTTATTGGCTTAGCTGCATAATTGTGTATATTAAAAGCTTACGAGTAAATTATACCTTTTTGCTCTGAAATAAGTAACAAAAATCAGTACTAATCGATACTGTTTTTATCTGTCTGTCTGTAGACATTTTTCTAGATATAAATTCTTCCGTTATTGACAGTCAACGCACAGCCAAAACTACTGGGCACAAGAAGCTAAAATTTGGCATGTATAATCCTTGGAGACCGAAGGGGTACATTAAGAAGGGATTTCCCGAAATTGATCGGGCGAAACCGTTAAACTAAAATAAAATGTGGGGCGTAGACGCGGGCATACTCTAGTAATATATGACGCGGTAATGAGGACTTCGTCTCACACAAAGTGTGAGACGAAGTCCTCATTACCGCGTAACCTTTGTTTATTAATAGAAACTTAGGTACGTTTTGTGATCAAAAGAGAAGCTTAAAATATTGCAATATCTCTCAAGAAATTCCCATTTTAGAAAATATAACGCTCATATTCCAACAAGATTTTTCCATATATTTTAAATATTGGCACTAGCGACAACGTGTGGAGCTCAAAAAATAGAAAAAGTACCCGAACATGGCGAATAATTAAACCTAGTGGCGTTCTTTGTAGCCAAAGCCGGTGGGTGGCAAAGGCACTCATGTCATCCTGTGATATAAAAACTCCACCTAGTAATAATTAAGTTCTTTATGCCCCGAATGGGATTAAATGTTGTAATAAATTTTGTGTGGGACTTTGTGGAAATTTTTAGTAATGTAACCAAAATGTAACTTCCGTTTTTCGTTCATATTTAATTTAAATGTGGAAGGAAAGTTGACTGTAGTGTGCGGTAAATAACTGGATTCAGTTCTTTTGTACAAAGTTCAGTAACTGTCTCGTTGGTCTCGCGGCATAAATGTGCGCGTGGGATTGGGAGGTCTCGGGTTCGATTCCCGGGTCGGGCAAAGTGTTATTGGGTTTTTAGGTTAGGAAATTCCCAGAAGCAGCACGGAGTCTGGTAATGTGCCCGGTACGGCAATAGGCTGGCCCCCTATTACGTGGGACCCAAAAATTCTTGGCGAAATGTGGGTGTAATATTACACCTCTGCCTACTCCTTCGGGGAAACAGGCGTGAGTCTATAAAAAAAAAAATCATTAACTAAAGACTCGGTGTTATCGTGCATGAATGCCATATTGTGGTAGATTCGCCGCTAAGAGGGATTCAGGGCCGCAGTGTTCTACTGCCTAGGTCCGAATTTTACGTGAGTCGCACATAGTACAAACAAACTCAATTTTTTGGCTTGAATACTGATGGAAAGAATCCTGCAATTAAGGTAAAAACCTCCTTTCCTTCCTTGTACTCTTTTAACCTCTTGTGAATAGGTTCTATAATTGCCAAACCTGAATTAAGAATACTCAACAATGTTTTAAAAGAGATTTTCGTGAACTTTCTCTTCTCCTCGTATCATCGCATCCTTTTTATTTTAATATCGACTGAACAAAAGTTGAATGGCTTAAAGTTTTCTATTGTATTACTTATTTCCTTCATGCTATAAACTACCTTCATGTACTTGTGTTGTGTAGGCTTTTATTATAATAAAAAAACGATTATGATTAACACAATACAACGGCTTTTCATCGTAAATTCAAGTGAAGAACTCTGAAGATCACTACAACTACACAACAATAATATAGTTTTCCACGAAAGCCCAATCATACAGAATACATGGCCCTTTGTTCTATAATATTTCCACGTGAAAACCGTCCTTCAGTGGCGCGTGAGTCGCACCCCGATGCGACGCGCCTTATTCAGACCGGACGGACGATTTAGGCTGACGCGTGCGCGGACATAGCGATGACTGTATTGTGACCAGGTAATGGATAATTGTGGGATGGAATAATTTTATAAATATTGAAATTAAACTACAGTATACGGATTTTATCCCGATACATAATCGGTGAACTGTAGTTTAATTTCAATGTGCAACATTCAGAAAATGCAATATAATACGTAGTTCAACAGTCATGATGGAATAAATGGTCATTCATGAAACCGCAGGAAACAGCTAGTGTATAGATATACACTAGCTGTTTCCTGCGGTTTCGCCCGCGTCCTGAGGAAACTACTTCGCGTACCCGGTTAATTTATAGCCTTAGTTAAGGTACGAGTTAGAAGCCAGCCGCAGACGGCAACTGCAAGCGACGTGTCGCCGCGACGGAAGGTATTTCATAAAAATATATAGAAAACAGTAGCATCGCGGCGACACGTCGCTTGCAGTTGCCGTCTGCGGCCGGCTTCCAACTCGTACCTTTACTCCTTAGTACATCAGCTATCCGCCAGTGAAAGTCAAGCTATCCGCCGTCAAAATCGGTCCAGCTGTTCCAGAGATAAGCAGAAACAAACAGACAGATGGACAGACAGAGAAAATTTTTACAAATTATCATTTCGGTATATGTACCGTGTAATATTACAAACAGACACTTAAATTTTATTTATGTGTCTATACACATTCTTCTTTTTGTAATATCTAAATATTACAAAAAGAAGTCCCGAAACTAAGTGCGATAAACTCAAAAACGGCGATCGGATTTTTGTACAGTTTTCAACAATAGATAGTATAATTTTTGAGTAAGTTAAGATATCTAAGACACGCGGGCACAGTCTAGTGTTAGGTACATACATTGAGGTCAAAATTATACCCGCCGTAGGAAAAAGATCGTGTGAGAGAGAATAGCCTCATATAATAAAATGAATAAAACAAAAAGAAGATAAATATGTGTAAGGCCCACTACCTGTCATCATCATCATCAGCCCTTTATACTGTCCTACTGCTGGGCACGGGCCTCTTCTCACTATGAGAAGGGTAAGGCCATAGTCCACCACGCTGGCCAAATGCAGGTTGGCAGACTTCATATGTCTTTCGAGAACATTATGGAGAACTCTCAGACATGCAGGTTGCCTCACGATGTTTTCCTTCACCGATTAGCAAGCGATAATTAACAATTTATTACGCACTTAACTTCGACAAGTCGGTGCGTGCCGTGGATTCGAACCTGAGACCCCCTGCGTAGCAGTCTGTCGGTATCTCCACTCAGCTACCGCTGCTTCTAGCCAAGCTACACTACTTGTAGCCAAGTACATTACGAAATATTTGAGCAAAACAAACTTTTTGTTTGAAACGCAAGCAAAACAAGGGGAAACTAGCAAGTTTTTAGTGACAAGTTTTTAGGGCAAGCTTTTGTGGTGAGTATACATTTTTATTTTGCGCCCTATCGTAAGTTTGGAAATACATATAGGTATATGCTAGATTCGCAGAAGCATGCTCGGCAATTTGTTCGTCGGATAAAAGAACGCATATATAAAAACTGTATGGATTCAAATCATATTGCTAAACTTTGCAATGATCATAGTATAATTATAATGAAGTAAAGTATACCTACCTCACTTCGCTATCACAGTGCGCATTATACACTATGTCTACATGATGCATAATGTAAATCAATAATAAATAAGGACACTATCCCGATTTATTTAATCATAGCAGATAATAATGACAACTTCAGATAAGCTAAAATAAAAATCGCGATAAAATCCTTTACGGCAATCAATACCTTTTAAAACATTCTATTTTGTGGTTACCCTATCCAAAAATGACGCTCGACACCAATTATGGTTACCATTATTAGAATAATGAGCATTAGCAAAATATTCATGCGCTGGCAACATTGAATTTTTAATTATATCGATTTTTTGTTGTCAACAGGCAGCAGGAAAATTGTCATACAATGTGGGGAGGGGCTGACAACTGCCAACAATTTAATTTTCTTAAGGAAAATATGAAGAAGTTGGAACTACATATTTATAACAACTACCGCCTTAACCCATTCGCTGTCCGGCGCTAGACACAATAGAAAATCAATTGTTATGAATCATATATGTTTCTATGTATAATATGTATGTATTTACAAAAAAAAAAGTATATATGTATGTTTATCCATTGTCTAGTACCCATAGTACAAGCTCTGCTTAGTTTGGGACTAGATGATGTTGTGTGAATGTGGTAGAATATTATATTATTTTTATTATATATGATACACGGTTCAGGGAACCTGTTAAAAAGGAATATTCCTTTGCTCCGTAGTATATACATATCAACGTTTGCTTAGGCACACGTAAAAGACTGAAGTCCTCTCCAATGATTGGTCTATAGGTCTAGTGGTTAGTGAATCTGACTGCTAAGTCGGAGGTCCTAGATACAATTTTCACACAACACAAATCTTAGTTTCATGTGATAACGATTTCATGCTTAATAACAACAATATCACGTCGGTCACACAAATTTTTATGCCATTTGGTTACTGAAACAATGCCATTCCTGACCTGTGGATAGTGATGCGGCGATGTCCTAGGACTTAGAGCATTTTCCCTGACGAGGCAATTAAATAGGGATCTTCGCAAAGGAATCGAACCCACGACGGCTCTAGTACCGCTGTGGATTCGACCTGCATGCGAGATAACACTTTGTATACTCCACAAATTGTTATTTCGAGTCATTGAGTCCGTGACAGAGATCACAAGACTTATTACTGCTACAGGCGTTGGCTACATAAAGATATTCACAACTGTTAGGTAACATTTGACCAAATTTAATATTTGTTTGTCACCATATTTTCCCAGTTTCTCTTTATCTTTCATGCACTCTGTATAATGACAAACGTACTCTTCTGCGAAATGAAGTCGCACATTCTGACAACATTTCTTTTATGAAAAACATACATGAGCCCTCGTTAACTAATTTAATTATGTTTGGCACTAAGAGTGCCCGCAAGAGGTCTGTAATTAGTGAGGACTCTCCATTTTTTATGCTCTCCTTTGTTACAATTACATTTAGTTGTCTGTTGAACAGAATCCTGTTCAGTGATATGAATATAGTTATTTTAAAGATGAATCATACTTTTGTAAGTAATGTCTGCTAACAGAAATCCAAAATCTATGAGTGCAATCATTTTGGCTAGATGTAACTCAGTCAATACTGCGATTTAATTTTACGATAGGAGAAATTATGTATTGGACATTTGTCAACACAATTTTTTTTAGATAAAGATTTTTTATAAGTTATGTGATATTTATAAATATTGTAAATTGCCCTTAACATGCACCTAAACTATTTGACAGTCTATATTTTTAGCATCGTGACTCTAATTATTCTTTGTTATCATCATCATCATCATCATCAGCCCTGTATATAAACTATCCCAATCCTGGGCACGGGCCCCTTCTCACTATGAGAAGGGTAAGGCCATAGTCCACCACTCTGGCCTAGTGCGGGTTGGCAGACTTCACATGTCTTTCAAGAACATTATGGAGAACTCTCAGACATGCAGGTTTCCTCACGATGTTTTCCTTCATTCTTTGTTATATGTTCACCAAAGTATTTAGTCAAATTCTGTTAGACTAGAAAGCGGGCCCCGGGTTACAACTGGGACGCTAGGAGGATGATGATATGTTCACGAAAATATTTATTTAAAGCAATCGTATTTAAAAGCGGACTACAAAAGCCGGCCATATCACTACAAGGTATTTCTTCCAGGCAATTTTTGGATTGAGATGATATTATTATATTGCATTTTGCAATGGCCATGGCTATTTCAACATTACATATCTACAAAACGCGTAAAACCCAAAAAATATGTCAAATCCGAAAAACATGAAAACCCATATAGGTGCATAGGGTTCCCACCAAGAACTTAGGGTCCCAAGCCAACCTCACGTGCAAGTGGTGCACCTGCCGATCAACGGACGAGGCTCTGGCAAACAAAATATCCCGATAAGCGGCAATAGGCTCGCCACCTATTACGTGGGATCAAAACACTGGCGAAAAGTGGGCGTTTAATATGCCTTTGCCAACCCCTTCGGGGAAACAGGCGTGAGTCTATGTATGTGTGTATGTATGTATGTATGAAAACCTATAATGTTTTCCTTCATGGTTCACCCGACTTTTCGCAGTAGCTCGGTAACCTCAAACTAGGTATGTTACAGACAAACAAAATCGTAAAGATAGTGACGCTTCGTTTACCGTCGCCAACTATCAACGGTACAACTAGTAAATCACTTTATTCCGTTGTGTTCGACTCATATGCACGGTGATCAGTGATCAGATCAAATTTGTGATGTGTGTGGAATGTTGGGCAGACAATATTTTTGTGTGATATCATTTGATTTTTATTTATTTGTGAAATATGCAAGCTTACGGTACGAGCGGCTAAAGCTCTTGTATTCTGTGTAATATAAAAGAGACTAGATGATGCCCGCGGTTAAACCCGCGTTATTTAAGGCTACTGCTCCGCTCCCGTCGCTCATAGCGCAATGTTATATAGCCTATAGCCTTCCTCGATAAATGGGCTATCTAACACTGAAATAATTGTTCAAATCGGACCAGTAGTTCCTGAGATTAGCGCGTTCAACCAAACAAACAAACTCTTCAGCTTTATATATTAGTATAAGATAAGATTAATAAAGCTTTGACTGTTAATTATTTACTGTTTAGTTAGTAAACGCGTGATGATAATGTTTAATATAGATAAATTAAATAGGAATTATATTAATATGAAAGCAATATAATTATGTATCGATACAAAGATTTTATCATTACTTATAGTAGAGGTGAAATTATGGCAAAAGATATTCCTGGCAAATGCATCGATATTTTACAATGAGTTCGAGGATATAATCTCCATAGATGTTAACCAAACATTATTTTAATAATTACCAAATGTCAACAATTGTTTGATACCATTTTGTCATTTGATTTTGTTTATCCTATTTCTCTACAGAAAGTAGTATCGAGCATTCCTTATATAAAATCAAACAAATTACGAAACATTCCATTCATTATTTTCAATAATAGATCCGAGTAGGATAAAAAAATACGAATATGGACAACATAACAATTTATCTATTCAGTGTCATAATTTTCCGTAAACAGTGACACTGGTAGGAAATTATCTGCGATGCAGGAAAAATGTTTTAATTTGAACAAGCCTTGTCTACTTACTGGATCTCCTTGTTATACCTACAATGAGTTGACAGTTTATTGCGCTCAAAGACATACTATTTACTTACTAATTGCTTACATTAGTAATGTCTAGCTTGACTTAAGTGTAGATGTGTCAAAAGTTTTTTTTTGTGTCTGATTCCGTTGCCTCATTTTCAGAATTTAAACAGCTTTACTGGCCATAGCAATACAAGCGATCTTTTGGCTAACAGTGCCCGATGTAAGTGTAGAGTGATGGTAAAATATCAAATAAAAATCTTTTTAAGGGTTGGGTATGCGCTCCACGATGTATCACTAAGGACTAGCTTATTTGCCATTTTAATAAAATGTAAAAACAGTAACACCGTATGGTTAATAGGTATGTAGGTGTACCAGTCACAAGAATTGCAGCCCTCTGTGACTCGGTAAACACGTAAAGCCGTTGATTCCGGCAGTCATGAAGATGTATAACAGTCGTTGTGTGAACTCAGTCATCTCAAATATCCTAGTCCTAGCCTTTTCTTATTTTTTTTATAGACTCACCACGCCTGTATCCCCGAAGAGGTAGGCAGAGGTGTAATATTACACCCACATTTCACCATGATTTTTTAGTCCCATGTAATAGAGAGCGAGCCTATTGCCGTTACCGGGCACATCACCAGACTCTGTGCTGCTACTGAGAATTCAGAAAAACCAAAGGGAATCGAACCCGGGACCTCCGATCAGCAGACGCATACGCTATCCACTGGACCACGGAGGCAGTCTCCTGGCATTAACCATAAAATAAGGCTATCCTTATGTGATGCATCACGTTACGTCAGTCGGCTAGCTTTCTGACATAACTAACGCTAACCTTTGAGAGAATGTTAGTTATAACTCTGTTGTGATTTGATACAAACAGGATTAAACTAGGATGATGCCGATGATTTATTGTATCAGTCTTTTACACCAGCCAATAGAATCTAACTTCGACGCACCTCCGCACTAACCTAATCCACATGCCATGTGTTTTTACCCTATTTTGTCTAGAATTATTTAAACTGAACACTTATTTGTATGTATTACATACAGACGATTAGGTTTGCAAAATACAGTGAGTGCTGATACAAGATAGCCCTGTTTGCGCACCAGTCTAGCAGCTGACCTGTCACTTATGCATTTGTAATGAGAAACTTTTACACGGCCCCATGTGTATAGCAAACGTTGATATCCGATGCGAGATTTGTCAATAAAATATTATACTGTATAATTTGTCGTGATTGTGAAACGAGTTGTACGAGTTGTGAGGTATTTATGTCGAGTCCAGCTGTCAAAATAGGCCGTCGCTATTGGTGCAACAAAGTCACGTGAATCTATTTGACCAATAGCTATGCGGTATGTCTCTATTTCACAAAAAAATGCCCTAAGTTCTGTTCTAGAATACCACTTGCAAGACCTGCGAGGTATAGATTTATATCGCGTCTAGCTGTCAAAATAGGCCGTCACTTTTGGGGCAATGACGTCACGTCATCTTGTAGCCAAAGGCGTCGCAGTATGTCTCTATTTGACAAAAAATCGTCCAAACATCGAGATCGAGAAGTGTGTTAAGAGGTCATCAAGCTAGTGCAGTCTGAAAAGGTTTTCAGTCCGAACTGGCCTGACCTCTTAACACACTTATTCCTACGTGCAGTCTAAATTGGTTTCATCGTGTAATATGTCGATGTAGGATGACATGTTTTCATGTTTGGTTCATAAATAAATTGCTTGTTAGTGCGATCTTAATGGCGTTTTCAGTAGGTATGGGTTGAATATTATGGAGAAGTTTCAGGCACGTAGGTTTTATAAAGTTTTCCTTCAACGTTTAGCAAGCGATAATAAACAATTTAATACGCACATAACTTGTGAAAATAAAAAAGTTTGCGGCGCGTGCCTCTCCTCTAGGATATCGCTGCCCTAGCCTTCCAAGTAGATCACTTCAGAATGTCTCTTGTCCACGAAGCGGCTTTTTAGATACCTACGCGTGTTCTTTATAACACAACCGTTCAACTGTTCAAAGCCGTGTGGTTGACGGCATAGAATACAAGTGTCACCACACCCTATCTTCCCGTGGGTGTCGTAAGAGGCGACTAAGGGATAACACGATGCAAATACCATCTTTGCGTAGAGACGGAAAACTCGACATCAAACCCTATACGACTGCCTCGTTGGTCTCGCGGCATAAATGTGCGCGTGGGACCGAGAGGTCCCGGGTTCGATTCCTTGGTCAGGCAGTGTTATTGGGTTTTTCTGTCACGAAATTCTCAGTAGCAGCACGGAGTCTGGAAATGTGCCCGGTACAGCAATAGGCTCGCCCCTTATTACGTGAGACTAAAGTATATCTGGCGAAAAGTGGGTGTAAAAATACGCCTCTGCCTACCTCTTCGGGGCTATAGGCGTGAGGCTATGTATGTATGTATGTTCAACCGTTGGACCTTATTTAGTTTAACATCATCATCATAATCAGCCCTTTATACTGTCTCACTGCTGGTCACGGGCCTCTTCTCACAATGAGAAGCGTAAGGCTATAGTCCACCACGCTGGCCAAGTGCGGGTTGGTAGACTTCACAACATTATGGAGAACTCTCAGACATGCAGGTTTCGTCACGATGGTTTCCTTCACCGATAAGCAAGCGATAATTAACAGTTTAATACGCACTTAACTTCGAAAAGTCATTGGTGCGTGCCGTGGATTCGAACCCGAGACCCTCTGCGTAGCAGTCTGTCGGTCTCACCACTCGGCTATGTGCTGTGCTAGCGCTAGTTTATACGTAACTGTAATAATTATTGCAAGCAGCCTGCAGCCGTTTCATTTCAAGTAAAATAAATAAAATAAAAAAGGAGATACACCATAAATATACAGCGGTCTACTTATAGCCCAGTTCGAAAACCAATAGCTGCTAGTTTGTCGTCAGTTCGCTTAACAAATGGCAATGGTGTACTCTGCTGAATATAATTATTCGAAGCAAAAGACAATTATTGTTCATTAAGTGGCTTTTTTTTTGTCGTTCGTTCTAAGGCTGTTTGTCGTCGCCTGCGTCGATAGTGACTGATGTTAAAAGTAATTATGGCTACACTGTAGATAGATCGTTTTCTTATGCTAATTTGTTGGGGTTGGGTGTGGAAAGGCGATGGTATTTGTGTATCTAATGGTAAATAACGTTATGTATTATCGATTGTAAGTGAGGTTTTTCTGCTCTTAGCATGGCGTAACATCACGATTCTTTTGAGGATTTCGGAAATGAGAAAAGCTATGTGATTTTAATTATATTTACAAGAATAAAGTTATTTGATATATTAACGACCACAAAATTAAATTTATTTTAACATAAAACAATTATAACTACTTATATACTACTTACTACTAAAATTAAATTAAAATATTAAAATATGGTACAATACAAAAAAAAAAGAAAAAAAGAATCAAAGGGCGTCGTGAAAGTCCTTCACATCGGCTAAGAATAAAACCATTTCTGCGTATCACGGGATTTTCAATGTTCTTACGTTGAAGATTCCATGTACTGATGATCATCTGCTTGTATTCTAAGAGATTGTATGTCTAATTTCAAATACTTGTCTGTCTTAGGGCTTTTATGCTTCTGATGTTCCGTTTGGTGTTAGTAGTAAATTAAGTAACACTCTAGTAAGAGTCCGCTAAAAACAACAAATACATTATTGGTACATGTTTTAGCCGTTCTTTTAGAGTAGTATCTAAAAGTATAAGTTCTGTTGTTGTAGTAGATCCTTTGAAAACCAATAGAACTAAAGTTTCCTCCATATTTTTTCTATCCTGTCGTCTCTTGTTATATTTAAATAGAACTAGAGCACGCCAGCAGCTACGCCTGCATTTTTTTTTAATTTACCCGTTTTGGCCGATCCCGTGGGTATTTCGGGAAATCCCTTCTTAGTACACCCCACGGTCCCCAAGGAACATACATGCCAAATTTCAGCTTCCTGCGCCCAATAGTTTCGGCTGTAGCGTGTTTGTCAGTCAGTCAGTAACGCAAGGATTTTATATATTAAGATTACAAAAACAAAACCCAGGCTGAGAATAACAATTTCTGGATAAGACAAAAGGTGACTCGGCGTAGAAGTCGAATCCTGGAAACGCGGCGAAATATATGCGACCATATTGGCAAGGTGACCAGACTATGTACTTTAAATTTTTGTATAAGATTTCCTCCACTTCCATTCTCTATCAAGTCCAATATGTACCTATTATATTTTTATAGACTTACGCCTGCATCCCCGAAGGGGTAGGCAAAGGTGTAATATTACACCCACATTTCGCCATCAATTTTTAGGTCCCACGTAATAGGGGGCGAGCCTATTATATATTATATATATAAAAAAAAACTGTATCCAAGCAACGTTATGTTTTGTCATTATAATTTTCAGTGCCTGCATATTTTTTTCTATATATTATAAATACAATTCTAAATAATAAGTAGACGCATTAGTTGATCGGCCAGAGCTGGTCTAATTAACAAGTGTACACGATTGCTATGCGGCCAGTCTCGGTGCGCGCTTGAATATGTAATGACAGCCATATTGGGACCTTGTCAAATGTGGACACGAATGGCGTAGAGACTTCTCAACCATTTTTTTTTATTTCTTGTTTAATATTTATCAAATTTGAAGATTGACTGCATGGCCTCTCACCACTAGACACTGCTCCGAGTGTCGCGAGACACGAGACAACACTTTGTGTAATCGACAAACTGTTGGGGTGATACCTGACAACGTGATGCACTGCTCGACGGTTCCAATTGTCTCTTTGGTCTCGGCAGACACCGCAGTTGCTGAAAATGCTACATCCTGCACTCGTAGCACTGCCAGCTATTTCTCTTCACAGAACTGCAGGTATGCTGATAGGCTGATAGCAAGAGATCGGTATGACATATTTGTATTAAAGATAAACAACATAAAGATATTGAGGCGTTTTAAACAAATTCTGCGTAAGTAGCAATACCAATTGTGTCTTATCAACTGCTGACAACCTGACGACTGACTGACGAAACGTAAACAAGTGTTGATAATACGATGAAAGTAATGCCAAATTAATTCGTAAAAATATGTTTAATTCAAAGTGTAACAATAACTTAAACATGAGATACTTTACAGATATGGTAATAGTATTTACAGGTAAAAGTACAGTATTTCACTAGGCCCTTTAACTCAGCCAACCCTAACTTAACCGTAACTAGTGTTTAAAAAATAATAATTAATTAAATCATCACTTAATTAACAATTAACAAAAAACTGTGGCACAAGAAATGAATGGCAGAAGAAACTGAACTTACTTGTAAGTTGTAATAGTAATTCTCAATTTTCAACTAACTTAAATAAACTACTTACGAATTATTTTATCGCCCAAACTAATAAAAAGTTTGTTATGACAAATAGCATCACTAGAGGTGGTAGAAATTTATCATTACTAATTAAATGAACATGGGTGGTCGAAAGTTTATACATATGTTTCACGTCACATGCAACAGAAAGAGCCAACTGAATTATAAATGAAAAATGCATATAATGAAACATGAATTTGAATTTTTTCTACATCTAATAAAAAAGAACCTAGTGATGTTACAAATAAAAAAATACCTACAGCACTAGTAAAAGACAATGTTAATGTATTATTATTTTTTATTTATCACGCAATGACTGCGATCCAATAGACTTCAAATAGACTTTTATGTGTTCTTTGGGAGGCTGGATACATAATTTATCTTAGGAGCAAATCACAATGTTGTTTGGTGTTAGAGAAGAAAACAAATAAGCTGCGAGAGACAGAGTTAAAGTCAGAATCAAGCCCTTATCAATGGATAGTTTCAGTGCCTAAACATGAGACAGACATTTGTGTGGTTAATCATCGGTATCTAGTATACATATTAAATACTATATGACAGTTCTTTAAATAAAATTAATGTAAAACTTATGACATCATCATCATTAACAGTCCACTGCTGGACTAGGCCTTTGAAAAGAGGAATTTGCCTACTATACCACGCTGGCCAAACGGGTTGGTAAAGGGTTTGTATCAAGTTTTCCTTCTCTTACAGGGTTGTTCTCTGCATAATATGCTCCCTCTGTCGGCTCTTACGACACCCATGGGATGATATGGGGTGGTGACATTCCGTATTCTTAATCCGTCACCACACGGACAAACTTTTGACACATTCCCCATAAAACCATGATGGAAAATGTAGCTGCAATGTCCCTGGATGCGGCTCTCTTTTCATGAATTAGATCTTAAAATCATAGCTGAAGAAATCAGATATCCACCTAACAAATAGCTTGTAACTTTTGAAACCTATCCTTTCGGAAAACTAAGAGCATGAAACTACGTGTGTCATTTTCGATTCTTCTAAATGATTTCAAAATAACTCTATGTTATAACAGTTGATATTAATAGATCCCTAGATACCAATATACTTTTTGTATCGTGCGACCATTCGTATGAAAACCAGTTGCAAACAATAAGATGTATTTAATATCTTTACAGTTTTTGCTACTCAACTGCTTTATAGGCATCGGTACTGTACATTTATTACTGATCAGCCGTTCATTGGTTGATTTTCAACCAATCACCACACGACCGATATGTTATTAAATAACGAATAATAATGTAGATGGTACATAGCTATGCCAAATATCGACACCAGTTTTCCAAGATCTCTAGCTATGAATACGACTTTCGCAATTGGTAACATACCTGTTCGGTTGTCTACGAGTCAGAGTTCTAATTATAATGGACAGTGTCTACGTTTTTTAATAGCTATCTGGTTTTTGCAATCAGTCTTGTTGTGTTTGAGATTGTTTTTTTTTGATAATGGCGGATCAGTGATTAACGGTTTTTCTGACAACAGGACGAAGATGAATATGATTGTTTAAATATAGAATTTGTTTGAATTAAACAGAGATTCGTTAGATGTTGATTGTTAACTTTGTCAACGTTTAACAACCGGTTTTAAAGTTACTTCGACGTTCTGTTTGTAGACAAAATTCATGCCTGTTTCGCAGAGTGGAATGCCGCATATATGAATTTTCTTCATCCAATTCGGGCTTGTTCATCAATATCTTAGCTTACTCTATGTTTCTAGAAATCTTTCATATTTAGTAAAATATTATACTTCTACCTCATCTGTAAAAGTATCTGATAATTATTTAAGTAAGACACATTGAATTAAATATATTATTACCGATTTCGATCACTTGCTATCTGCATATTAGCTGCTGGATGAGTAGAAAATTATGAAAAATGGCAGCGATAGCCCAGTGGAGAGACCGACCGAGTGCTACGCAGAGGGTTCGAATCCACGGCACGCACCAATGACATTTCGGAGTTATGTGCGTATTAAATTGTTAATTATCGCTTGCTAAACGGTGAAGGAAAACATCGTGAGGAAACCTGCATGTCTGAGAGTTCTCCATAATGTTCTTGAAAGACATGTGAAGTCTGCCAACCCGCACTATGCCAGTGTGGTGGACTATGGCCTTACCCTTCTCATAGTGAGAAGAGGCCCGTGCCCAGCAGTGGGACAGTTTATATGCAGGGCTGATGATGATGAGTAGAAGAACCTGGCAGGGTTACAAATAGTGCAGCAATTAGCTTGGGCAGCAACTGTGGTGTCACCCCAAACTGCTAGCAGGTAAAATAGTAGCAGGGTATCGTACTATGTAACCCAAATTCTGATGGGTCTCATCACAAACAGCATTCACAACGAAGACAAACAGTAACTCACTAAGGATGCATTATTTTATATTCCACCTTCAAGGGTTTAAATAAGGGTTTTGAGGAGTTTGTTGGACAGAATTTTTAGATGCAAAAATAGTTATTTCGAATCAGAGTAAAGAGAGAATTTTAGTGTCTGTTAATTCAAACCAAGTAATCAACCATAAGTATCATACGAAGATTTATCTTAACTTTCAAATGTATATCATATTTCAGTGCAGAGCATATTTCATACAGGAATGTTGGCATGCAAATATAAACTTGTGCCACTAGCGATCATATTAATACACAATTATTCTAAGAAATGATATTTCGGCTTTCGGCGTTATTTATGTGTCAACGCTGAAATAATGATTTAGATCGCCTTTAATCGTGTTTACTGTTTACCAGAAGAAGTATTTTCTGGTCGAATAACTCTAACGGTCACTCTTATAATATTTTTTATATCCCCGAAATTTATACCATGGCGAAATGCGGATGTTACACATCTGCCTACCTCTTCATCATGATTTTACATACGTCCACAGCTGGACATAGGTTCATAGGTCCACCACCAAGGATCTCCACACAACACAACAACACAACACTCCATAAGCCCTGCATCCAAACGCTGCCCGCGATCCTAACACGGTCGTGCTCCCAAGAAGAACCTTTATGTTTTCTCCCGCCAGTGGGTTTAGTAGCGCAATCAGTAAACACTGTGCCTACTGCTTATATAAATGTTACTGAAATCAGTTGAGAGAATAATCTGTGCGTTTGTTGATAAAAGAACCTACATGAGAATAGAAAAATACTTTTGACAAAATGGAGGCTGTCGTGTCGACATTTTCTCTCGACAATTTACATCGACAAACAAATTCTAGTGAAATAATTTTAGTACTGTCGCAAAGTTGGACACATGTTCCTTCACGCGAGATAAGGGATGTTATTCCACCGCACTGACCAAGTGCGGATTGGCTGATGACACACGTCTTTTGAGAACATCATGGAGAACTCTCAGATAATAATATGCGAATTTTATCACAGCTTTTAATTTCACCATTTATCAAGCGATGATTAACAAATACTTTTTTTTTATTAAATTTCTTCTGTAACACAGTGATAAGTGTAGTTGGTCTGAATCTAACGTTCACCCTTTGCGTATCAATCTGTCGATATTGTCCACTCATTACCTAAAAATTCATGGCGAAATGTGGGTGTAGTATTACACCTCTGCCTAACCCTTTGGGGTGAGTCTATAACAGGCGTGAGTCTATAAATAAATAAATAATAAATAAAAAAAAATAAAAAAAAAAAAAATCTAAAAGGCTATCGCAGCCTTCTTTAAACTTACTGCTGTTTTATTACAGCGATTTCTAGATCCCAGAATCCCATCCCCATACAGTAATAGGTGTGCCAATACCCTATGCATGGCAATCTGTTGATATGTAGTTGATGAATAAAGAAATTAATGTTTTATTTATCCATACAGTAATCTCTAACGTCCTTATTTACAGAAATACATAACATACATACATACATACATAACGTCACGCCTTTTATCCCCGAAGGGGTAGGCAGAGGTGTATTTCTACACCCACTTTTCGCCAGATATACTTTAGTCCCACGTAATAAGGGGCGAGCCTATTGCCGTACCGGGCACATTTCTAGACTCCGAGCTGCTACTGAGAATTTCGTGAAAGAAAAACCCAATAACACTGCCCGGCCCAGGAATCGAACCCGGGGCCGGGACATTTATGCCGCGAGACCAACGAGGCAGTCGTATAGGGTTTGATATCGAGTTTTCCGTCTCTACGCAAAGATGGTATTTGCATCGTGTTATCCCTTAGTCGCCTTTTACGACACCCACGGGAAGATAGGGGGTGGTGACACTTGTATTCTATGCCGTCAACCACACGGCAAATTTACAGAAATAAAAAAATGTACATGTGACATTACTGTTTTTCTTTCTCCAAAAGCATGGCACATAAGCGACACGAACTCTTTATAATCTGGCCTGATGGCCAGAAAACAATCTCTCTCTATGACGCTATGATAAATAGAATGTATGTGATATGATTAATCTAGTAGTTAGTGTGGCTGCTGACTGATGGTGGTCGTGGGTTCGATTCCCGACCGGGGTGTGATGTTTAGGTGTAAAATTTATCCATGATATGTATGTTTTCAAGAATATATTGTTTATCAGTTATCTAAACAAGCTCTGCTCAGAGTGTGATGTCATTCGATCCCACGTGTTTGTCCCGGAGTACGATAGATAAGGTAGTAGGTACAATAAATAACAATACAAATTATTTTTAATACTTTTATTACAAAAAATTGAAACAAAAGGAACATTTATTATAGTAAGAAAAATCGTTACAGCAATGTTACATATTTTGTTCGATGCACATTATTATAGACCACAGGGCCTGTGAAAAACATAAACAAAACAAAAGCTAAAAGAAAAACAGTTGTTATTAATTAAACATATATCGTGATCACACGATAAAGAATCAAATTATGACAATCATCAAGGCCTTGCCACACGATACAATTTTACCACTGATCAAATTTTCAATCGAATTGGCTTTGCCCGTCTACACGACACAATCAAATCACTGATTTGCATTCCGTCCACCCGATTGGTTAAAATCTGGTGGTACCGCCCACCCGATGAACTTAAGTTGGACGACTGGCGTCTACACGTCACTATTTCATCAAGTGATTTAGTCAAGTTGGACGTAAAATTGTATCGTGTGGCAAGGCCTTCAGAAAGCATAAAAATAACCAAAAAAGCAACTTTATACAATAGATATCTGAACATACATGACGTGGTATGATGTTCAATGTTTTCTATTAGCAAAGTGCTTATTTTCTTTAAACATTTAAGATGAAATTGTTGTAATACTGACATAGAGATAAACACAATATTCGTCTTCTAAATGAGTTTTCATCCGATATCAACTATTGTAGATTACACAACTTATATGTGTTATTATAGGTAATATTAAGAGAATACCTTAAAATAGGATCTAAAGAAATAAATATAAAATTATTCTAATATTTAGGTAGGTACCTACCCAATTTCTGGGAAAACCTGCAGGATAAAACAAAATATTTCTTGCATAGACGTGCCCCGTGGTCTATATGACATACGAAACTAAAATACAGACAAATTATAACAAAATTTAAATAAATGCTTGTCAATGATAATGACGAGAAATATTACAGTATAAGGCCGCGGTCTCACTAGCAGCGGACGATTACGTGGTAGCGGAAGCGGGTGATTGTCTATGTGATGTTAATTTTACGAACACAGTAAATAGATAAACATTTTAAGTAACTAATATATGAAGCTTACTTAACTACTTATATTTAATAATATATTTTATACCAAATAATACACTGCGTAGGTAATAAATTACATTCAGCAACAGTAGACAAGTTTCGTAAAATAAATATTTAAGTCAAACTTGATACTTAATTGTGTCAAGATTCTCTGAGCCAAGTCGACCCGCTTCCGAATAAATTAAACTATAACTAAAATTACACAATGTGCTAAAGAAAAAGTAAATTAATAAATCCTAATTGGATAAACTCACGACACCTTAAAATGCGTTTGAAAGAAGTGTATCAATAAACCCTCTGTTAACAGTTTAATAAGTATTAATGTTTGGTACAAAAATACGCATATTTCTTGTTATTTTTCATACAAACAATATTAATTTCTACTTAATTAAATACAATAAATAAAGAGTTTTGATTTTAATACAATACAAAGTAAGATTTTGAATTTTTCTCGTGGCAAGGTTTACCATAAATAGGCGAAAACATTACACAAAGTAAATTTAAAATTTGGTAATAAAAATGATGATATTATAACGGGATCATAGTTATACAGCAAATAAGTAGCAAGATTTAATAAAACTTATAAACTTATTATTTCCAAAAATCGTATGTATCATTTTGTAACGATCTTTAATTTTCTTTTTATAACTTAATTTAAAATACATAAACCTCAAAGTCTAAATCCTTTATTCATTTGGGTCACAATGTGACGCTTATGAATGTCAAAATAATAAATTTATAAAATAATTACTTAAAGACTCTACATTTACATTTACTGCCATGTTCGCAAAGCAAGGGCGTAAAACCATGAGAAAGAACGGGCAATAAATTTTCCTCATATTTCAAATCCTATAAAGAAATTCAAACGATGTGATTTTAAACAGCTAATGAAGTCATTTCACGCATGTTTCATCGTACTAAGTAAACAGGTTCCGTAAAACAAAGGAGCAAGACAGGGAAAATAAAACTGTAAATAAAGGAGCACTTAGATTATTGTTCCGCCGTGCTTAGTTCTCGGCCACTGAATATTTATACCCGTGATATTAAGAGTTCGCTTCGCTGGAATTGGATAAAGCGTTGTGATAATATCATTTTGAAAAGTGCTTTTGCTGCAAATGTCGGAATAAAAGATGCTCCGTTGTTGAGTGAAAATAAAATTACCTCATATCTCGTTGTTTATCTCAAAAAAGGAAGCAGCGATGACCTTTTTGAATCAGGACAAAAGTTATTTAGATATACGTGGAAGACTCTAAGGGAGCCGAAATTATGCTTGAAGATATTTTTCGTTGCTTGTGTTTTACACGATTTCAATCTAAATTATTCTTGTGAAGTGTTATTCAAAATGTAAGTAAACTGTTTTGGCGAATGTCTTATTCTTTATTGCAGCAACATATCTAACATATCTATTCCGTGTGGTGACGGATTAAGAATACGGAATGTCACCACCCCATATCATCCCATGGGTGTCGTAAGAGCTGACAGAGGGAGCATATTATGCGGAGAACAGCACTGTAAGAGAAGGAAAACTTGATACAAACCCTATACCAACCTGTTTGGCCAGCGTGGTATAGTAGGCCAATTCCTCCTTTCAAAGGAGAGGCCTGGTCCAGCAGTGGACTGTTAAAGGCTGGTGATGATGATGATGATATCTATATTTAAGGTGTGGACTCACATTGCCAAGTACTTGCGTAGGTACTAAAATAGTGCTCTTTTTTTCAATTACAGAAATACGCGCAAAACACCCAGTACCAAATATGGGTACGCGTTATACCAGTTAAAATATTTTTTTCATCCCTTCTATTCGAAAAGTGTCGCTTTGTTCCTCTTTTAGCGGGAGCAAAATAGCTCTTTTCTGTTAAGAACTTTTTAGCGGGCGGGTAAGTGATTTGAATTTGGAACGTATATCATTTATAGAAATCGAACTGAAATTGTATGAATAACTGTCTGGTACGTGTTGGCTGCACGGCGTGGGACCCGCGCTACCTAAAAAAAAATAACAGAAGCGGACGAATTACGTCTCTGTTCTTGTAATCAGTTTATACTTTATTGTATTTTGCAAAAATAATGAGTTCTACGTCGCGTTATGAAAGTGACAATGCTTTAACTCCTTAAACAATAACTACAGAAGCTAAAAACTTAAACAACGTCATACAAAACTTATTTCCCACGAAATTATTTATTTTATCATAGAAAGGGGATAAATTTTGTTTTTTTTTTCGCTACGCTCGGGATTCTATTCTAGAATCCTTCGCTTCGCTCGTGGTTCAAAATAGCGCCCTCGCCGTAAAAATTATATTTTGTTCCCTTGTCATACATTCTACTATTATTCTACATAGTTAAATTGTTTTTTTTTTTTAATTTTGATGTCTATATATTAGGACTCGCTACTCACTTGCAGTATAACCTGATCCTTATCAATGATGATGACGTATAAGAAATCATCTACAACAAGATATTAATTTCTTTGATTACGTTTACCTACCTACCAACAAATCTAGATATCTTGATATTGCTATACGTCCAAATATAAAACTTTGGTACATAATATTTTTTGTAACTTTATTTATTTTTTCATAAGATTAAATATTGATAATAACGTTAGTCCAGCCGTTGCGTGTTGATCCTGGAACAAAAATGTCGATTGAAATATGGTTTTTAGTAGCAAAGTAAGATTTTCTAAAAAAATATATTTGCATTTGACATGGAAACGGGGAGGTTGTGAATGGGTATGTCATACAAGACTGATGTAGAATTACGTCCCCCTGTCAGACCGCCCGAAGGCCTCCGACGTGGCCTAACGATCCTTATCCTTAGACAAGCACCGGGACCGACGGCTTTACGTGCCCTCCGAAGCACAGTAGCGCTTAGATGTAAATGCCAGACACCGTCACCCATCCAAGTGGTGACCTGTGCAAGCGTTGCTTAACTTTGCCGATCTGTTACGAACGACAAGCTAAGTCTCGCTATGACTGCGCTACAACTTCCCCTGTCACTGACGAAAATCAAGAACACAGCGGTGGTCACAGTAATTTCCTATTTACTGCATATCTTCCATCTTCAAGAAAGTCAAGTCATAGCCGCCATTCCACTTCCACCGCCTCAAGTAAGGCTAACTAAGCAGCAGAAAATTAGGTTTCACCAATACATTTTTCTTTTGTATTTAAATGTTATAAAAGTTGTATAAAATTAGGAATTTTGCACTAACGGTGCTTAACTCCAAAACTGAACAAAAAGTAATTGATGCACTATTAACCACTGATAAATATGGATAAGTGAGGACGCCAGATAACCAGTCACTTTGTGATCCCCAGTCATGATTTTGCTGCCTCCCTTTCAGTGACATGGATGTGGTTCCATAGTCATGCTTTCACAAAGCCAAGAGCCACATTCAAGCGGCGTACTTACTAGCGCTGGGACCCATTGGGCAATGGCTGATATACGGCAGTATATGTAGGTGTACTTACCGAGCGGCCCGTCACTTTCTGCCGGTGCTCAAGTCTTGTAGCTCGCTGCTGTCGTCACTGCTGGCGCTGGGACACCCATTGGTGACAGTGGCGGAAGGCGCACCGGCCGCCGCTGCCATTGCCATTGACAGCGGGATCGTTATGAACTGCGGCTGGTTTGATGAGGAAGCTAAAGCAGGACAATACAAACAAATGAATACTAAGAATGGTTAATCAGATCTGGATTATTTCTAACTAGCTGACCCGGCGAACTCCGTATCGCCTTTTTAAACTACCTTTCTTAAGACGGCGGATGGGTAATCAAAGATGGCGGATGGGAAATTTCAATAAAATAATATATTGATTTTCCATCTGCCATATTTGATCACGAAACAGATGTTATATACGAATGCCACACCCGTTATAACGGCGGAGCCGATACCCATATTGATTTAATAGAATTTTCCCATCCGCCACCTTAGATTTTCCATCCGCCATCTTCGATGGCCCGTTTGCCATCTTTGATCACGAAATATATGTTGTACCTATTTGTATTCCTCATAGCTTAAAACATCGGAGAGGATACCCATATTGACTTTAAATATTTTTCATCCGCCATCTTTGATCACGAAATTGATGGTGTATTTGGATTCGCCATCCCTTAAAACATCGGAGACGATAACCATATTGATTTTTAAAACTTTCCCATCCGCAATCTTTAATTTCCCATCCGCCGTCTTTGATCACGAAATAGATGTTGGATTTGGATTCCCCATCCCTTTAAATTTTGGAGACGATACCCATATTGATTTACAAATAAAATCCCATCCGCCATCTTTGATCACGAAATAGATGGTGTTTTTGAATTCCCCATTCCTTAAAATATCGGAGACGATACCCATATCGACTTTAAAAAGAAATCCCGTCCGCTATCTTTGATTTCCTATCCACCACCTTTGATCACGAAATAGATGTTGTATTTGGATTCACCATCCCTTTAAACATCGGAGACGATACCCATATTGATTTAAAAAAAAAATCCCATCCGCCATCTTTGATCACGAAATAGATGGTGTTTTTGAATTCCCCAGTCCTTAAAATATCGGAGAAGATACCCATATCGACTTTAAAAGAAATCCCGTCCGCCATCTTTGATTTCCTATCCGCCATCAATGTTGTATTTAGATTCTCCATACCTTAAATCATTAGAGACGATTATTTGGATTCTCCATCCCTTAAATCATCAGCGCTCATAGCGAGACTTGGCTTGCCGTTCGTAACAGATCGGCAAAGTTAAGCAACGCTTGCACAGGTTGCCACTTGGATGGGTGACCGTGTGTGGCATTTTCATCTGAGCGTTACCGTGCTTCGGAGGGCACGTAAAGCTGTCGGTCCCGGCTCTTGTCTAAAGATAAGGGTCGTTAGGCCATGTCGGAGGCCTTCGGGCGGTCTGAAAACTCCGACACCAGAGTTAGCCACACACTCACACGAAAAACAAAAACAAAAACAACAAACAATCATCAGAGACGATACCCATATTGATTTCTTAAATTTTTCCCATCCGCCATCTTTGATTTCCCATCCACCATCTTGAATCACGAAACAGATGTTATATTTGGATTCCCCATCCCTTTTAACATCGCAGACGATACCAATATTGACTTTTTTTAATTTTCCCATCCACCATCTTTGATTTCCCATCATCACGAAACAGATGTTGTATTTCGATTCCCCACCCCTTAAAATATCGAAGGCGATACCCATATTGATTTTTAAGATTTTCTCATCCGCCATCTTTGATTTCCCGTCCGCCATCTTGGATCACTAAATAAATTTCATATTATTAATCAGCGTCCCGAAAATCTCGAAAACGATACACATATAGATTGTATCCTATTCGTTTAGCCTTTTTTTGCCTTTGACCCAACCCCCCCCCTCCTTCTCGTTTGACCATTTTATTATTTTTGTCTGGCCCCTAAAAGTTGTGGCGTAATTTTATATAGCCTATAGCCTTTCGGAATAATTGGGCTATCATAGACAATAACAATTTTTAAAATCCGACTGCTAGTGCCTGAGATTAGCCGACATTATCTTTTAGCCTTTTTAGCCTTTTGCCCGGTCCCAAAGGGTCGAAGCGTTGTTATATGTATAGCCTTCCGGAATAACTGGACTATCGTATACAAAAATATTTTTTCAGATCCGACTGGTAGTTCCTGAGATTAGCGCGTTCAAACAAACAAACAAACAAACTCTTCCGCTTTATTATATTAGTACTAGCTGGCCCAGCGAACTCCGTATCGCCTTTTTAAGAGTTTTTATTTAATTCCCTTTTTTCCAAGCCACTTTTCCAAAGTTACCATTGACTTAGCGCTTAATCTCTTATCATTTCAGAGTCTATAAATGATGAACAAACAAACATAGATTTTTATATAATAAAATGAATTCCCCATTCCTAAAAATATCGGAGACGATAAACATATCGACTTTACACGAAATAGATGTTGTATTTGGATTCACCATCCCTTAAATCATCAGAGACGATACCCATATTGATTTTTTTAATTTTTCCCATCCGCCATCTTGAATCCCGAAACAGATGTTGTATTTGGATTCCCCATCCCTGTAAACATCGGAGACGATCCCCATATTGATTTTTTTAATTTTTCCCATCCGCCATCTTTGATTTCCCACCCGCCATCTTGAATCAAGAAACGAATGTTGTATTTGGATTCCCCATCCCTTTAAACATCAGAGACGATACCCATATAGATTTAAAAAAAAAACCCATCCGCCATCTTTGATCACGAAATAGATGTTGTATTTGGATTCTCCATCCCTTAAATCATCAGAGACGATACCCATATTGATTTTTTAAATTTTTTCATCTGCCATCTTTGATTACCCATCCACCATCTTGAATCACGAAACAGATGTTGTATTTGGATTCCCCATCCCTTTTAACATAGCAGACGATACCAATATTGATTTTTTTTATTTTTCCATTCCCCATCTTTGATTTTCCATCCGCCATCTTTGATCACAAAATAGATGCTGTATTTCGATTCCCCACCCCTTAAAATATCGAAGGCGATACCCATATTGATTTTTTAAAATTTGTCATCCGCCATCTTTGATTTCCCGTCCGCCATCTTGGATCACTAAATAAATTTCAAATTATTAATCAGCGTCCCGAAAATCTCGAAAACGATACCCATATAGATTGTATCCTATTCGTTTAGCCTTTTTTTGCCTTTGACCCAACCCTCCCCCTTCTCGTTTGACCATTTTATTATTTTTGTCTAGCCCCTAAAAGTTGTGGCGTAATTTTATATAGCCTATAGCCTTTCGGAATAATTGGGCTATCATAGGCAATAACAATTTTTAAAATCCGACTGCTAGTTCCTGAGATTAGCCGACATTATCTTTTAGCCTTTTTAGCCTTTTGCCCGGCCCCAAAGGGTCAAAGCGTTATGTTATATAGCCTATAGCCTTCCGGAATAACTGGGCTATCGTATACAAAAAGAATTTTTCAGATCCGACCGGTAGTTCCTGAGATTAGCGCGTTCAAACAAACAAACAAACAAACAAATAAACAAACAAACAAACAAACAAACTCTTCCGCTTTATTATATTAGTATAGATATATAGTATAGATAGATGTAAAAGCAAAATATGGTTATTGTGGGTTATCCTTGAAAGATAGACATAATTAATATAATTATATCTACCATCGCGGACTTTTTTGTAGATCTATTAAAGAGGTACAATCCCATGATACGTTGTTTTGTTATAACTCAAAAGGTTTTGGCAACGTTTTCGAGGAAAGCTCCCGATCGGCTCATTTTTTCCCGACGCGTCGAACTAATATCGTCGTAATATCGTCAGTTTGCACAAAACCTAAACTTATTATACATTAAAACCTCCCTCAGGGATCAGTCTCGATGTTGTTGAAAACCGTATAAGAATTTGTCCAGTACTTTTCGAGTTTTAAGCGAACAGACAGACAGACACCGCGGCGGGGTACTTTGTTTTATAATATGTATAGATTAGGAAGAATTACCACTACACTGATAGTTTACACCCCGACAAAAATATAATTGACAGGGGAAACACTACAAATTGTTCAGTTAATAATGTTGAATTGTTGTATGGCAGTTGTTAGACTTTTTGTAAGTGTGCTTACTAAATCTGTGTAGGCTGGACAGGATCTTGCACGACCATCTAAATTAATCATTATAGATTATTACGATCGTGTCGTATCTTGAAAACCCAGACCTGCTGATTAATCATCGGGCACTTATGCATAAGACATAATTATGGGCAGTACGATAAACATATAAACTGCTATATGGCGACGAGGTGCGTATTTTACAAACACCATTGTCTGAAATCTATAGAATATTAATACTTACCGCCGTCTTGTCCCTGATTAGCCAGTCCAAGTATAAAGCTGTGAGGATAACCCATTGCAAGATTGCCCAGTCCGATATTGCTGCCGATGCCGTCCAGTCCAACGCCAGCCAAGACCCCTGAGTGGTACAACATTGCTCCGCCAGGGAGGTCCATAGCTTTGGGCAAGATTTTCGGCAAGTTCTGAGTGGGTTTGCTGCTGTCGGCTTCTTGAGTTGTTGATGATGTGGAAGCATGTGCTTCGCTGTGGGATTCCCTGTAAAGATGAGATATTTCATTTTAGAAAAGTTAAACTAATAGTCTCGCTACGTCTAGTCGTACACGACTTACATACATGTAAAATAAATCGCAGCACGGCACAAACTTTTGTCAACAAATAGCTGTAACATATTTCCACAGAACAAACGATAGGTACGAAGTTATAATAGAAAGGGCAATATCACAAAATAAACGAATACCCCCAAAAGAATCAGCAAAAGTGTAACTATAATTTACCCTTTTTTGCAAGTATACTGCAGTATTAAATTTTAGTAGTACCTACACCTGTTAAACTAGGCAGCATTTCGAAACAAATGTAAAAGATAATTCTTAAAATTCTACATTAAATTTCTTCTTGATCCTTTGTCATTCTTTTTTTAAAACCTTTTCGTTATTAGGAACAATAATACTAAATATTTATTTATTTATTTAGAGACTCACGCCTGTATCGTGGCAGTAAGCCGATGGCGTAAGCAGAGGTTTAATATAACACCCACAGTTCGCCTTGAATTTTGAAGTCCCACGTAATAGGGGGCGAGCCTATTGCCATTAACGGGCACATTGCCAGACTCCGTGCTGGTACTGAGAATTCGGAAAATCTCAGTAACACCCTTACCCGATCCGGGAATCGAACCCGGAACCTCCGATCAGCAGTCGCATACTCTATCCACTGGACCACGGAGGCAGTAATACCAAATAAAAAACACATAAAAAAGATGTATTAAAAAAAGCCTTATCGCCAGAAGCCATTTCTACCAGGCACATAATAAGCTATGCGATGCTAGTTCAAAGATGACGCGTACCTTTTAACAGCTTCGTGGCTGTCGTTCTGCAGCCACTCCTGCTTGTGAACTTGCATCAGCTTCTCGCTGGGAGACTCCGGTTCACTGCCGCTCTCGTCGCCACTGTCTCCTGACGAAGCCGGCTCATCCTGGGGGCAAAGAGAGACACTTCAATTATTAACGTTCTAGATTTATAGAAGATAAATGTTAAATTGTTTGTATGATGTATTGAATATGAATGCAATATTTTTGTAGGTCGTAACGTCGCAATAAATGCAACTTAAAAAAAATGCAAATAAATAAATAATTTTGACTTTGACTTTAGTTTCTTATGTCTACGAAGTAAGAAGATAGAGAGGTTTAATGTCGGCACACGGAGTTAAAACACAGATTACTAATGTCATACAACGTAGGAACATATGACTTTATTGTGAATGGTAGTGTGGTGTGGTGTGGTGTGTCCACGTGCCGAGGCACGGTTAGGGAGAGTTTCAATAATAACGCAACACGTCCGTACAGTTCAAAAGTCAAGTTTTATTGCTCAAAAAATATAACATACTAATACATCTTAAATATTTGGGTAAATGCTGACACTAATATTATAAAGGTAGTTACTTACTAGTTTAATACATATAAGGTAACATACACACTACAGTAGTAACTCTGCCAGTATTCGCAAAACTTACTCTGCTCCGTGATTGCCAAACTAAATCAATATGAACATTGGCTAAAAATTATTTAGTATATCATCGCAATTTTTCATTACTCAAGATTCTCTTAAAAGCAACCACTATATCCTTCAAAAAACATTCTTAAGGAAGACTTGAATATTTTATCTATCGTTGTTGCTTCGCATTCCACTCAGGCCACAGGTGTCTACGAGACACCACTCACGACTTTTTAGCGCAGCTTGTAAAAACAACATGGTTTCAGACAGGCTACTTGACGTTTCTAAACTGTCTAAGGAAAACTTATATAGTTATGGAATCCAAAGGAATACAACGTCTGTAGGTATTCCTGAATGTTTTTAAACATTTTTAGGACATCTTCAGCAATAGGAATAAATATTTTCTCGTCTGGAACTTCTCGACGGACAAAGTACGTCCGAACTTGAAACAACTATTTGTGGACCATAAAAAGTGATGTTTTACATGGGGTTAAAACTGCATCACTAGACGTAGTGCCGGTGTGTTATACCTACAAACGTGTATAGTATAGGTATTTAAACCTCAACGCTATCTGCGTAGTCTTTCCAGTCAAATCTCCTAAAACGACGGTATTTTAAGATTTTTTTTTGCAGGTCAACAGTACCTATACGATTAACCATAGAGTAAAGTAATACTACGGAAAGATTAACACTAAACCAGTGACGATAAACAACTAATTATTTTTATGATTTTGTTTTTTGTTCTCGAGGTAGAATACTTATGCGGGCGAGGTACAGTTTTGAACAGGCGGAATAAGTGTATAAGACTCTCTTCACCAAAGACGATCGGTGCCCACTTAATAAACGGAGTCCTCGACGTTTCAGGGCCACGTAAATGCGGTTAGTATACATTACCGCGTCACCGCCGAGACTAACTATAATATTTATACATCAATACCTTTTTTGAGCGATACTGAGATGTTTAGTTTTACTTAGTAAGTTTAGATTTTAATCCTTATTACTGGACTACAGCGAAACCACGAGACAACTAGGGTAATCTTTTAAACCGAGCCATTTTTCCGTTACGTTCGGTCCTTATGGGGTAAACTCAAGTAAGACAAAACTTCAAAGCTTTTAGAAGCTTAAGTTAAAAGTAAGTTCAAGTTGTAATTTTATACCACAGCAAAGCGCAGCTGGTTATATTTATTTTGAATAATTAAGTAGTAGAATATTCTATTTATTCAAGTGCTAGATGAGCCCGCGGTTACACCCGCGTTATTTAAGGCTACTGTTCCGCTCCCGTGGCTCATAGCGTGATGTTATATAGCCTAAAGCATTTCTCGATAAATGTGCTAACTAACACTGAAATATTTTTTTAAATAGGACCAGTAGTTCCTGAGATTAGCGCGTTCAAGCAAAGAAACAAACAAACTCTTCATCTTTATGTATTAGATTTACTATGAGATTGTCTAAAATTCTTTCTACTACTATGCGCTACTATAGGGCAGCAATAACTTAGCGATGCCTTTTTTTTTGCAAAGATGCACTGAAAATGTAAGTTTACTATTTTAAAATAAGTAACATAACAACACGCGCGGGTGTTTTTACGAAATTACAATTAATGCATAAAAATGTACAGATTAATGACAACGATTTGTGGATCTCATTAAGTACCTTTTGCCCATGGATCGATCCCACAGCAGTCGGTGCAGTGCCAAACTACAAACCGATCGCTTAAACCACTACGCCAACACTGCAGCTAGACTCAATGGACCAATTATTAATCGTTTACTAAAACGACCATACACGCAGACAATTAAAAAAAAAAAAAACAAAACAAACCTAGTTCTGATTTCAAATCACAACACAATGTACGAGCTTTCATTGTTGTCCACACACTCATAGACAAGGTACATTGTTAGATCACACGCATATACATGTAAGCTCACGCACACATAGACGAGTTGTCTTGTAAGCTTGTAACGCTTCATACATACACAGATACTCACGCACACATAGACATGTAGCATTGTTACATGTACATTGAACACGTACGCACACATGTGCAGGTAGCATTGTTACGTCACAGGGATAACTCACGGTAGTAATTAGCTGGTATCAGGCGCATCAAGCAGCACAATTGTTAATAAATACCTACAAAGGATAAGGACCTACAAAGGATGATTTTCCTGGGACGCGGTGCGGCGTGCGCGCATCTCGATACGACCGTGTACAGTTACCGTAAGATTTGTGTGGATGAGGCGGTAAATTAGTTTTATTTACCAATAATTTTTGCCTTTCTTTTTCTTTTTTGAAAGACAACTCCCGTACTAGGTTATTAATGCCTGTATCGCGGGTGGTTTTACAAATATCAAATGAACAAACACATAAGACATCCAGACTTGGTATAACAATTTGTGGAACACACGGCGGCGGGGCGACCGCTGAATTTCTACGCCAGCCGTACACTCAGATTCTACATTGTACTACTAATATAAACGCGATAATTTGTGAGGATAAATAATGGATCCATACATTCATCCATCCTGTTTTTTTACTCTTTAAAACAAAAATAATTTTTGTTTTAAAGAGTAAAAAAACAGTTTAAGTTTTACCAAAATCCATCCATAAATTATTTACGGATGGATTTTGGTAAAACTTAGCAGCAATACAACTTATACTTAAGCTACGTTATGTCGCGATAACTTACTAATCTATGCGGGCATAGCCGGGGCCCGAAGGTCCGTTCACCCTCACAAATTTAACGGTTATAAAAGTAGTGAAATTTGGGGGGAAGCCTGGCCTGAAATGTCCTTTACATGATATAAAGCAAAAAGAACTAGTTCCTAAAAATATCCCCTTAGCACAATGTATGACAATCACTTTGAAACAGATTTATAGATGAACTATTTATTGTTCATCGGTAAAAAAAAAACTATTTAAATAATTTAAATTATAACCGCAAGTCTTATCGCAAAATACGATTTCTTAAAGACGACCTATAGAGTTAAGGTGTGGAAACACAGGATAAATGATATAACTCTTAGTTTCATAGCATTGTTACATTTGGGTTATCTTCTCTGTAAATTTCAGCGGAGTCATGTGTTCATGTTTACATTTTTTGTCAAATAGAATAGATCAAAACAAAATCGTATCCTTACTATGCTGACGCTACGCTAGTCGGCGTGGGCGTCGCCTTTATTCGCCGACGCACTAAATAATAATAATTGTGGTTAACTAACTACCGTTTAACGCATTCGGCTTTCTTCTGTACATCTGATAAGACCGCTGGTACGGCTAGCATGAAAAGTTTTACTTTTGTGTTATATATTTTTGTTCAGTACGGAGCACGTAATTTATTGGTTATATTGGTTGTCATCCCGTTTCTGTATTCGTTTAACGATTAGATTAGGGTTTGACTCCTGTTTTGAGCACAATGCTTTGTTCTGGGTGTAATATATTTGTTATTATATGTACGTATTTCAAAATAAATATAAGAATGTTTTTTTATTAACTAGTACAGGCTCTTTTAAGTTTAGGATCACCTGATCATGAGGCAGTAATCAAAGGACATTAGTTATAATTTGACAATTAATTATACAAGGAGTACGAGAAACGTTATGATCACACTCAACGATGATGAAATAGTCATCAGAATTGTATATGCTTAGAAATCTTCAAAATTGCCTGGAAATGGGATTTTTCAAGTAAAAGTAATGAGTTGATCAGGTGTTTTCTGTTTATTCAGTTTAACAGCCCAGTATAGTAAACAAGCGTCATTAAACAAATTCTCTTCACCAGTGACACAATGTCACATCCCACCTTGTTCACCGAATATTGCAATTTGCGTGAAGGGACAAGGACTCGTCTGATTCATAAATACTTAAGAGATTCGGGGTATTTTGTAGACGAGTTAATTATAAAGAATATATGGGCTTAGCTGCTTGTATATAAAAATATATGGGCATTCTCTATCGAAATAATTATATTATTGAATACTTACCAGGTACTTTTCCTTTAGCTCAGAGACCCAAAGTGAGTCTTGGCCTCCGAAACAACAGATACAAAAATTCTATAATATTTTGAATAGCTACTTATATGTTAGGTAATCTTACGATAGACAGAACTTAGTGTATTATATCTATGAGCTATTTTGGATTTATTTCTTTTGTGTTATTTCCGTTTCTATCTCATGTTATACGAGCACACAAGGGGATTGAATGTCAAATTCGTAAGCTCTACAAATAGTTGTTCTCACTCCGTGCGTTTGTTGCTTCTGGTGTCAAATATAAAAATTAAGATATATAACAATTGCAGCCGTTTGCTAAAATAAATGCACTCGAGTCAACGGATCAGTCTTTAGCTACAGTTTGCCAAAGTCATCCGACTGATACTATACTCATCTCGCCACACATGCAACATTTACATACGTTCTTGGTCATTTTAAATCTATAACATAGTACAAAATAATAGTAGGATAGCTTCATACAAATCGGCCGCCGCCGGTTTGAATGTACGCGTGAGTCGCCGGCGCCGTGTACGCACGCACTTTTCACGCACACAATCTCATAGACGAGCGCGGCCCGGCGCGGCCCGAAGCGGCCTCAGTACGGGATGCACCGGGCGTAGATAGGACGCAAGAGTGGTAGGCAATTAACTCGCCGATCGGCCTTAGCTAACCTACTATTCTTTTTTTACTATGTCTATAATAACAGTTATTCAGCTTATTTTTTAACACGAAGAACCGATGGCAGGACGGTTCAGGAGTGGCGCCCGCATACCGGACGGCAAAGATCTACCAAGATAGACCGACGATTTTGTTCGGATCACGAGAAGTAGTTGGTCGCGGGCAACTCCAGATCCGTCTATGTGGAGAGCCTTGTAGGGGTCTATGCCCAGCATTGGGCGTCTCTAGGCTGAGATGATGAGGATAATGTAAGCTTATTTTTTGTTTTATGGAGAGTTCATTATTCCTTTTTGAGTTTTATACTCTCTTTTCATTATTTCTTTGCATTTTATGACTGCCATTTTTAGAGGAAATAAATCCAGTGGATAGAAATAAAGCAGACTTTGCGGTTTCATCATTTTGGTTTCAAAGTATTTATTTTATTTATAGTATTATGGCCATATGAGGAAACTTGCGTCTTGAGAAACTGACAGCAGGAAAATCCTGCCGTGAGAACTATTTCTAAAATTAAATATTTTACGAAGTATATTGAATTACTTAATTTATTATAATTATTATCCTTACCGTTTTACCGGTTAAATAATGCCATGGTTTTGTTTGTTGTTATTTCTAAATACTGCATTTCTGTATGGTGCCTGTAACTTTTATCATGAAGCAGTGTTCCTAGAAAGGATATAACATATTACATGTAAAACCCAGATACATTTAGAGTTAGTAGTAAAAATTGAGTAGACGTCTGCCGTACATAAATACTAAGAATTCCGAAACGCACCTGACGAGAGTAAGCCTAGGTCGAAATTTTACCAAAATTAACTGCATTGGCGTAACTTAGTGTAACAAAACAAACTTAAAAAAGCGATGAAAGAGACTTAAAGATTAACTTAAAAGTCTGCATAGAAAAATATTCATATTTTTTTGCCGACGGTACATAGTAAAGGTATTAAGTGTCCGCGAGTCTACAATCGGTCGGTACTCCGTTTTTGGACGTTACAGTTTATTTTGTACCGCTATGACGTCACAATGCTACAGTTACCTCATTATTGTGCTAACTGTACTTACGTTTGCTACACTTACAATTGTTTTTGGTATTAGAATACGAGTGGGTGGTGAGTTAGGTGATATATTATTTTTACCTTTTATGAACAATGTGCTTTAAGGATTGACGAACATAATATGAATCATGCTGAAAGAAAGAGAGTAGCTTCCAACATAATCAACATTTTTTGGCAATTAGTTAATAAGATAAATACAATAATAGCGTAAATTAGCTAGTAATAGAAATGGTTCTAATTCAGAATTGCCTGATCTTTATAGACCCACTAGATGAGCCCGCGGTTACACCCGCGTTATTTAAGGCTACTGCTCCTCTCTCGTCGCTCGTAGCGTGATGTTATATAGCCTATAGCCTTCCTCGATAAATGGGCTATCTAAAACTGAAAGATTTTTTCAAATCGGTCCAGTGATTAGTCCAGAGATTAGCGCGTTAAACCAAACAAACAAACTCTTCAGCTTTATATATTAGTATAAGATTTAACGATAGTCCTTATATTCATTGAGTAGGTAGCTCTCCTACTATATATTTTGAAACATTATCATTCTTGCAGCGGATAACTTTCATTTCTCAAGAAATCGTAAGAACTGACATTTTCGAGAAATTGTATGTTAATTCCTGAAAAAGACAGCTAAATACTTACTACTTTTAATAATTATGTACCATAAAAGGAAAATCAGGACAAAATGTCAATATTAAAACGATGAATCGTAAGTGGTTTGTTTACATAAATACTGGATTAACTGTAGGATGGAAATAATGCACACATGTTTCATAATAATCGTATTTGTATTTCGTAGAATTGATTTAAAATCATATGCATATATGTTATTTTAAATCAAACAGGTAAGGTAAGAATACACAAACTATTATTGTTAAAGTTGACAGGGAATTTCCTGGGTTTTTAGAAGCTAGAGCACGTGTCCAAATGCTTTGATACGCACACATAAATGAAATAATCGAGGATTGAGTGTTATACCTAAGATCATATCACTACATAGTATAAAACAAATTCTGTCTTCTGTCTGTCTGACCCTATGTTTGTTTAAATCTTAAAAACTACGCAACGGATTTTAATGCGTTTTTTTAAAGATAGAATGATTCAAGAGGAAGGTTTATATGAATAATTGACGCGGGCGAAGCGGCTGGCGACGTCTAGTAGTGTATATACCTAATGTATAGGTAGCCAGTCAAAATGCGATGATATTGATGTAGTTTCGAATGGCCTGTAACCGTTTGCAATACTAGCTAATGGGTCTATTTCTAAACTGCTTTTTATTGTTTTTACCGCTGTGGACTATAATACCCTACTACCATACTATGAATAGTGTCATACCTATTCTTTAATCTATGGTCATACCCATATATTAAGTAGTTTGTTTGTTTGTTTTTCGTGTGAGTGTGTGGGCAACTCTGGTGTCGGAGTTTTCAGACCGCCCGAAGGCCTCCGACATGGCCTAACGATCCTTATCCTTAGACAAGAACCGGGACCGACAGCTTTACGTGCCCTCCGAAGCACGGTAGCGCTCAGATGTAAATGCCACACGTGGTCATCCATACAAGGGACGACCTGTGCAAGCGTTGCTTAACTTTGCCGATCTGTTACGAACGCCAAGCTAAGTCTCGCTATGAACGCTTAGTAGTGATAGCGTAGTGAAGAGACCAACGGACTGCTATGCAGAGGATCTCGAGTTCAAAGCCACGGCAGGCCCCACTGACATTGAAGTTAAGTGCGTGTTATTTAATAATTATCTGTCAAGTTAAAGTTGACAGGGAATTTCCTGGGTTCTGACTGCCTCCGTGGTCCAGTGGATAGCGTATGCTACTGCTGATCGGAGGTCCTGGGTTCGATTCCCGGGTCGGGCAAAAGTGTTACTTACTGGGTTTTTCCGAATACTCAGTAGCAGCCCGGAGTCTAGTGATGTGCCTGGTAACGGCAATTGGACTCGCCCCTATTACGTGGGACCTAAAAATTCATGGCGAAATGTGGGTGTAATATTTACATCTCTGCCTACCCCTACGGGGATACAGGCGTGAAACTATAAATAAATGAATAAAAATCTGTCAAGTGAAGAAAAACATCGTGACGAAACTTCTATGTCTGAGAGTCCTCCTTTTTTTCTCAAAGGGCATAAGCAATCTGTCAAATCACTTTTTGCCAACTGTATCTCTCATAATGAGGAGAGACCTGTACCCAGCAGTGGAGATTAGAAACGAGGCTGAAGATGATTATGAACAGAACCAGACTCTCTTTCAGAAGGTCGACACAGCTGGCAGCAGCAGCAGTTTTTATGCGGCAGAGCTGGCACGCTATTGCAAAAATAAGCAAAACTTTATTGCTCATACATTTCTGGCAGACATGTCAAAGCTTATTTAACAAGCACATATCAAGAGTTTGATTTAAGTCCCTTGTAATAATTTCCCAAAGAATCAGCATTGCCATCCAACGTGCAATGCTGCGAGCCTTCTGAGCACGTTACCCGATGATATCGATGCGGAGACATTCTACGATGCCTAAGCCCACCTGTACATATATATATATATTTTCACTTTTTATTTTTAGATTTATGTAAATATATATTCTTAGAAATTATGATTATTTAAGATAGTGATGTATATAGTTATAATTAATCATCTGTAATATAATTATGAAAATTTAACAAAATAAACTATTTATTATCTTAAAAAAATTAAAATAAATAAAATTCTCAAAAGTGAGTGCAAGTTTCATGTCTTTCTAATACTCTACACATACTTATTTTCACGAAGAACATCCCAACAGAAATCCCGATATCACGTAATCTGACTAAGCAACCCAATTGCAAGTAATTTCAAAAGGGAAATACGAATCATCTAAATTAAAGTAATAAAACTTGATGTCATCAATTGTCCCTGAGCGTACGGAGAATTTCCTTCGTATTGGAGTGAAGGATTAAGGAAAACGGAGTGGATCAATATTTACACGAAATTCAATACGTGCGCCGAATATATTGGTTTTACGTAACTTCCCTTATGCCTTGTGTAAGTAATAGTAGGCTTGAATTTTACAGTTAGCTGCGAAGATGGAAATCATGGTCTCTCTGTAAAGACGACGACCGGTTGCGCAGTGGGAGTGTAAGCGACTGCTACGCCGAAGGTCGCGGGTTCGATTCCCGCTCAAGTCAAACATTTGTGTGCTTGAACGTGGATGTTTGTCTTGGTCTGGGTGTTTCTATGTATAATATGAATGTATTTAAAAAAAAAAGTATATAAGTATGTTTATCCATTATCTAGTACCCATAGTACAAGCTTCTGCTTAGGTCGGGACTAGATGGTGTTGTGTGAATGTGGTAGAATATTATATTAAATTATTATTATTTAGCCTAGCAAATATTACTGCGGCGTCAATCGACAATCTGTCTGCCGCACTTATGAAGTACTGATTATTAATCAGTACGTCAGCCGTTAATCAGTGATTAACGGCCATTTTCAATATTCGGTCCACACATGGATTTTGAGATTCGAAATTCGTATTTGACATATTTTGTATGGAGCTTATGTCAAAAACGAATCTAAAGTCTACAGATCTATTAGTTCGAATATTGAATTTCATAGTTAAACGGGCACCTCGCCGCTTAACACAGCGCTGAGTATTCTGGGTTCAAGCAGAAGGATATTGATTGAAAGCGAATACCAGAGAATTCAGTGCTTTTTAAAAAAAGAGAACGCGCTACTCTTGTAAGTTTGATATTAGATGGGAAATATCGCGAGCGACAGTCAGTCGCAATTTTCTTGTGTGAGCATACTTCTTATAAAACGCACAGTTGCGGACTATCAACAGTTTAAATGATAGGTTCTCCTAGAGACAGCAGGAAACAGTCCGAAATATTAAAAGCGATAGAAGATGCAAATGTTTAATAATAATAGTTATAATGTGTCCACTAAGAATAAATCAGTTTGATTGTAGTAGCTATAGATTTATTATGATTTTAAGATGTCAATAAAGTTTATAATTTATTATAAAAAGGTAAGATTAATGTTATTTTTGGATCCTAAAACTAAAAATAATGTATTTATTCTTGTGACAGTGAACACCAATCAGAGAGCATTACGTCAAACAGTACGCCCACCATTCATGTTGTTGACGTTTTAGTAGTGAAATTAGTGAATAATACAACTAAAACTTCAAACTTTCTATCTGTCAAATCGAATATAACAAAATAAAAGTGGGTACATCACACCAGACCAGACTTCATTCACGGTTTGTTTTGTTTTGGACTTTGTGATATCACTCAACCGCCATGATGGTTTACAGCGTTTTCGTGTCAGATTAAAAAAGGCTTTTAAAAATCCGTAATTAGTAATGTTGCTGATCGATTTTTGAAGAAAAATCAGGTATTTCAGTTTAATATCTAATAAAGGAACGAATCAATCGCTATTTACATTTTAGGACACAAGCTTATTACCTATAATGTTTTCACTGCACCATATATTTTAAGCATTTAATCACGCAAACTAGAGGATGCTCGCAGCTACGCCTGTATTTTTTTATTTAACCGTTTCTTCGCGTTACCGTTGGAAAATTTCAGCTTCTTGCGCCCAATAATTTTGGCTGGGCGTTGTCTGTCAGTCAGTCAGTAACGCAAGAATTTGATATATACCTACAGATAATATATAAAATTGGGCAAGTGCGAGTGCACGTTTATTATATGTGCCCTAAATATTTTCATTTTTTTATTTTTAGTATTCGTTGTTATAGCAGCAACCGAAATACATAATATCGATCGAGCAACAAATTGCTTAAAAATTACGATTGTTGTATGGGAGCCCCCCTTTATGATTAACTTTTTTTATTCAATGATTTATTTTGAAAGGTAATATACAAGTTCCTACATATTCTGTGAAAATTTTAAGCGTCTACCTGTAACCGTTAGTAATTTTGAGCAAAAAATACGAAAAAAAACACGTTTATTGTATGTACCCCTAATATTTTTATTTTTTATTTTTAGTATTTGTTGTTATAGCAGCAACCGAAATACATAATTTGTGAAAATTTCAGCTTTCTAGCTATCACGGTTTATGAGATACAGCCCGGTGACAGACAGACAGACAGCGGAGGCTTAGTAATAGGGTCCCGTTTTTTACCTTTTAGGTACAGAACCCTAAAAACCACTTGTCTTGACTGACGTATCATCGCAGAGCCGAAACTTAGTGTTCGTAAGTGTGCTCTAATACTAGAAAATACATATTACAACAATGTTTAGTGAAATATTATTATTCATTACATATGAATACCGTATTTATGCTTAAATTTGAATTTCCTACTTACCAGCGTAATTACTTTGAATACCAACGTATTCAAATTAATTACGCTACCATGTGTTGGCTCTTTTGTTTCTCTACACTTTTAGTAAAACTCTTGACCCTGTCTTATAGTGGTATCTGTCCTTCAAAGAATGCCTCTGCATTTCAACTGCATCAACGAACCAGTTAATTATCGTCGTTTTGTGGTTATCCTGGTTATACAGGGTGTCACAAGACCCATCACCAAGCCGAAGTCTACTCGTTTTGGACATCATGCCAAGTCAAAAATAATCAAAAATAAACTTGGGACATGATTTTTTTTCAAATAATCACATTTTTTAAGCCGCAATTAAATGTGAGCGCGTGCAATTTTCGAAATACCTACTTATCTATGGGTGCATGGGATCAGAGGCGGCTCGTGAAAGATTATATTGGGTGTTCACTAAACAAAAATGAAACTGCTTACCATTTATTTTGTAAATGCTTTTACAATTAATAGTAAGACGTACTAAATCATCGATACCTACCTCAACCGTCCATGCAGTCTCAACTCCGGCGCCACTAAACGAAATACACGGAAAACAAAACAACTTCTTACTTCCTTCGCATTTTCGCAACCACATAACCAAAGCGTTTTATCATATTTTTTTAAGTTTTTTCACAATTTTTTATAAAGTTTATGCTGTTATATTCCATATTAGTTACACAATTTAACTGTCTTTCTTAAACAAATACACACAATCATACATACAATGAACTATATTTTAAACACCAATCCTTTTCTAATTACCAACGCACTCGCAGATAAATGTTTTGCTTTTGTTTACATTCAAATTTCAAATGATACCGGCAAAACACTATTAAAAAAAAACGGCGCACACGTTTTAATTTTTCTTCGTGACAAATGGTCATATCATTTAGTCGGGTAATATATTCGCGCATGCGCACCTCATCAAACTAGCCAGGAGCGGCGCTCCGTATTCGGCTTATTTCTCATACAAATCTTTTGTCTCACGCGCCCAGCGCATAGAACGCTCTCTCTTTCGCACTCATTACATTTCAGTATTAAGCGTTGTACTAAGCTTTCGTCAACGAAGAGCGCTGTTATGAGCGCTCCACTCAACAAAAATACCTATGTAGGTTTCAAGAGTGTTGACAAAATTATGATAAAAAGCTTAGTAGTCAAATACTTATTTGTGGATATGCATTATAGAAAAGAGAATAGGTGTGTATTAAAATATTGGGTATGTTTATAGAAAAAGTTTATATGAGTTGTAGGTATAATATTTTATAATTTTGGGAGTTCACTGCTCCAGCGCTCCTTTGAACGAGCCGCCACTGCATGGGATACCTAATTACAAAAAAAATATAGAAAATTTGAGCCTCAATATCTCCTGAACCAGTAATTTCCCAGGTATGGTGCCGAAGTAAAAAATGTCCGTAATGATTGGTACAATATGGGGTTTCAGTTTTCGTTAAGAGTCTTTTTACACCCTGTATACAAGACTTAAGTCTAGAAGTCCGGGTTCTACTTTCTAGTCTAACCACAGGTGACAAAATATTAGCTTCTTGACAGAGCGACTGCTGTGCCAACCAACCGCAACTCAAAGGGAAACCTCCAAAGATTTATGAATATAATTATACTGTTTAAAGATATAAAATGATTGATTATTATTTAAATGCAGTTAATACGGAAAAACGAATCAGGAGCTCTCATTGTAAGGACTGTTCGATCGTATCGATGCGATACTGTTCGATACCGTCGATCGATCGCCGATGCGATACCGGTACCGTAATAAGCCAGAATTTGTACTACACTATGATTTATGAGATACTTCTTAATATATTATCGAAGGAGACTTGTAATTCGTATCAGTGATTTATTATGAATAAATATATTATAAATATATGTGCCCGGTACGTAGGACTAAAGTATATCTGGCGAAAACTGGGTGTAGAAATACACCTCTGCCTACCTCTTCGGGGTTATAGGCGTGAGACTATGTATGTATGTAAATATATTTTATAATATTAGTGTACTGGTTCATGCTGCGGCTGGCAATCTCAAATTGTTGGGTAGGTTTTCCACATCTAATGAATACATACATACATAGACTCACGCCTGTTTCCCTGAGGGGTAGGCAGAGACTACGGAACGCCATTTGCAACGATCCTGACATATTTCTCGTGCTTCATTCACTCTCATCAGAATGAATATTTTTAGTAAATTACCACTCTTCAAACAATTTAATTTAATCATGTGAGAACGAGCAAGGTCGTAAATATCATTTCTGTATTGAATCTTATAAAAAACCTTATTAAATCAAATCAATAAAAAATAGAACAATAGAGGTGAAAGAAAATACCATTTGTTAAAATGTATGCAATGGACAATGCTGTAAGCAGTAGGTAACCAGTTCACATTATTCTCTACAACGCTAATAACTCTATCTTACAGCACAAAAATAGCCCTTTTATCTCAGATAAACCAAGTAAATTTTCATACTACACAAACAGGACTTTCGATAAAAATCAGTTTTGTAACAACGAAAAGCTATACCGAATACATTGTAAATCATTATTCAAGGGGTCCCATACAAATGTCTGAACATACGCACTGACCACAAACATGTGTATACCTGAAGAATTCCTATTATACCCACGGAATGCGTCTGGTTGATTTTGAATGGCCGCTTATTATGCACCCATTTACACCCGAGAAGCGGTCGCAAGGAGATAGTTGCGCTGGAATAGATAGCGCTATTGATATCAATTTATTGATAGGATGGTACTTTAGCGCACATTGATGAAAAGTAAAAGGGATTCGATTGGCCTGGTATGGACATGTTATGCGAAGAGATGAAATGTACGTAGATAAGAACGTGATGAATATGCACGTAGAAGGAAAAAAAGGGAGAGTGTGGCCAAGGAAAAGATGGATGGACTGTGTAAGGATGGATATGAAAGAGAAAGGTATAAACGATCGGATGACTGGTGACAGAGAAATATGGAAGCGATACTGCGTCGACCCCAAATAAATTGGGACCAGGGCAAGACAATGATGATGGTACTTTAGAATTTAGATTGGATTCATCATTTACAGGCTCACAGTCCATCATGCTTGTTGATAAAAGTGTTGACAAATCTTTAAGAGGTCCAAAACTAGGTAGGGACAGTTTGGGTTTAATGCTTGCCTTATAAATGATATAACACAATTCCATCTTTTGATCTTCGCGTGTTATAATAAGTAGAAAGAAACGCCAACTGGCGCTTGGAATCAATTGTAATACTGAGATTTTTGCGTTATCGTTTAATTGCCGGCCAGCGATTTGCTCCTTAGTGCCTGAGACATTCTAAAGTACGTCATAGAATTGTGGGTTTAATAACGTACACACGGGTAAAGATATATTTAGAACTGTTCATAGTACTTGCTTACTCTCAAATCACACAGATCTCTTTTTTGCTCCGAATCTATTACTAAAATTCTTTATCGTTTGCCCCATGCCTTGGAGAGCAGGTTAAACTCTTTGACAGTCGTTGTGGGGAGTCGGTACCCTGGAATATAAGTACTGACACTTGTCAAAGCCATAGAATATCGCTATCCCTTAGCATTGCGGAGGTCAGAACTCAATCATAACGATTTAAAACTAGTGCATATTGTCATCAGCCCTTTATATTGTCCCACTGCTGGGCACGGGCCTCTTCTCACTATGAGAAGGGTAAGGCCATAGTCCACCACGCTGGCCTAGTGCGGGTTGGCAGACTTCACTTGTCTTTCGAGAACATTATGAAGATCTCTCAGACATGCAGGTTTCCTCACGATGTTTTCCTTCACCGTTTAGCAAGCGATAATTAACAGTTTAATACGCGCTTAACTTCGAAAAGTGGTGCGTGCCATGGATTCGAACCCGCACCCCCTGCATAGCACTCTGTCGGTCTCTCCACTCGGCTATTGCTGCTTTTGTGTGTGCATATTACTTCGTCTATATTTACACCCAATTTGCATACCAGGCACTTCCAGTAGAACTTTACATCCGAAACGAAGATACGAAAACAGTAGCCCAAAGGCGTTTGATACGCATCTGGATAGCAGTAACAAGGGCCATGTTCATGTCAATCGCGCTAATGTTACCGCGCCGCCGTTGCACGTGTGTGAGTCATTTTCATACGTACTAGTAGTGGATGGGTTTGCGTGGGCGGGTGGACTTGTTTGTTTCGACTCGGGTTGTTGTGAACTATTAGGTGGGTATTGATTGGTGTGTATAGGTTGGACTTTACGCACTATCGTAATAGATAAGGATATGATGATAGGGTGAAAAGGTGGTCAAGCTGATAGTGAAGTAACAAGGAAAAGTTTGTATAGCTATTGTGAAGAGTGCAGTGACTAAATTCAAATATAGCCAAATTCTTGAAAACAATATCTTGACTTGTATAGGCATAGGTATAGGCTCTGTCATTAAGTATATACTAATATAATAATGATGGAGATTTTGTTATAATTTCCGGAACTAAAAATCGGATGTGTAAATTGTCCAATTATTATCAACCAGCAATATAAACACGAACCGAGATGGATCACCGAGTGAAAAAGTGAGGCACAGCAAGCTAACTATTGGTACAGGCATTGTGTGCTTTCTGACTAGGTATAGTCAATAAGGTCCGAAGTGTGGGCCACATCAAGAGTCTGCTGGCCTTCCTCGAAGAGCTGGGGTGGCTCGAGTGACAAGACCATTAGGCGGGTGGGCCGCACGCAAAATACACGCCAAGACGTGGAGTTGCGGAAACAGCCCGTGCTACCAAGTACCAAGGTCCGAAGTGGTACCCTACCAGGGTAGCACAGAGGGGGAAGGAATTAGAATGTAAAGTCCCCACGAAGGATATTGGTATGTCTGCATAACACAATGATAGTTTAATATAATTACGTAGTTTTATAAGTATATATTATATATATATTTTTAAAGACGCTTATATTCCCAGACGGGTAGGCAGGTGTAATATTACACCCACATTTCGCCATGATTTTTTTAAACGTAGTTATATAATGATTTTATGCAGTAATTAATAATTAGCTATGTGTTTATATAAAGGTACTAACAAATGCCTTACTTCATTGCCGTCTTTAACATTAGTGCCGCAACCAGTACGATGTCCAATTACCGATATTTTGTACAAATACTAATTGAAAGCTGTCCAGAACGAATCTATGTCTCTTCACGATCGGTGTCAAGATAAAAAATAAAAATAATGATTGATGTATAGAACCAACCTGATTGCTCTGGTCTTGTCAATCTCTTTGACTGTCATAGATAAGTTGCGGATTGGCGGTATACGATTTACAGGTAAAATATGTTGAGAATTAATCAATTGTAAAGAGTAGTACTTTTCTATCATCATTATCAGCCATGTAGGTATATATACTGCCCTCCTGCTGGGCACGGCACTCTTCTGCCTATGAGAAGGGTACGACCGTAGTCCACCACTCTGACCAAGACGACAGACTTAACAAATTTTTCGAGAATTAAAGATCTCTTAGACATCTATTAAGCAAGCTAGAGGTAATTAGCAATTAAATACACGAAGGCAGTGTTGGGGGGTTGAAGAAAGATACTTTTTACGACACTAATTTTGCAATAAAGCCATTTAAAAATAATCATCGCTTTACCCATAAGGTTATGATCTAAACACTATATATCTACAACACCCTACACTTCAAACCTCAATGCAAATACCCCGGCAATAAAACTAAAAGACAAATAGGAACAACCCGACGTGCCCGTTCGAGTGTTGACGCATGTCCATTGTGTCGGGGGTTCGATTCCGCGCGACGCAGATAATCGACTGACGGGAAGACTGAATTTTAAACGAGGGAGGTGCCAATTACCTACATGGTGGGTTGACTTCTTTTTTAAACGGTTATTTTTAGAGCTGCCTCGTTGATCTCGCGGCATAAATGTGTGCGTGGGATTGGGAGGTCTCGGGTTCGATTCCCGGGTCAGACAAAGTGTTATTGGGTTTTCCGTTAGGAAATTCTCAGTAGCAGCTCGGAGTCTGGTAATGTGCCCGGTACGGAAATAGGCTCGCCCCCTATTACGTGGGACCTAAAAATTCATGGCGAAATGTGGGTGTAATATTACACCTCTGCCTACCCCTTCGGGGATATAGGCGTGAGTCTATAAAAAAAATATTTTGAGAGATGTTGGTCTAGTGATTACAAAGTACAGACCGTATTTTAGGCTGATTAACGGCCGGTTCCAATGTATGATACATCCATGGATTTGAAAATTAGAGATTTTTATGGAACTTATGTCATATATGCATCTCTAATATCCAATTTTTTTGTAAACAGGTAGGTAGCTATCACTTATTTAAAAAGTAAAATCAAAATAACTGTCTATTGAGCCCACTTACCTACAAGCTTTAGTAAAATATCTTACGTTATACATATTATTTTAATAGCCGCCAATGAAAACTATAATCATCATCATCATCATCAGCCTGCAAGAGTCCACTGCCTGATATAGGCCTCTCCAATGGCACGCCACTGAGCCCGATTTTCGGCTTCCGTGTCCAGCCGCTGCGCATATCGTCACTCCACCTAGCCGTAGGGCGTCTTACACTACGTTCGCCAAGGCACGGTCTTCACTCTAGAACACGACTACTCCAACGGTAGTCGGTTACAATTACAATTCGAAATTATAATTTTAACAAACGATAATCAATCTTAACAGAAAATCATTTTGTGTTCAAAAACAAGACTTTATACACTTCTGTTTATAAATAATGTGGCTTAGATATCAGTGTGTGTCCTAGATATAGAAATAACTTCAATACAACAATGTCTAAGTAACATTATTAAAAATAATTAGCACCCTTACCAAAATGCTATCATAAATTCTTTCAAAGAGTACCTACCGTTTATAAAAAGCATTTCCCAACAAAATTGAAATTGCCATCGAAAAACATCAAAACATTTTATATAGTTACAATTTTCTTTTTTTTTATGTATTTCCTTGTTCCCAAAAACTATTATCTGTTATTTTCCGTGACACGTGGCGGCTTTAAGTAAGCTGTCAGTGTCAGACATGTCCCGTTTAGATTAAACCGTCATATTTATATAGAACATCAAAAACGGGGAACATTATTATATTGTATGACGTTATCTCGGATGAGGGTAGGCTTTAGAACATTTCTGTGTAAATGTTTTGTACTAATGTCTTGTCTTTTAGTTTAAAAATGGTCTCCAATTCAATCAGAATATGGAAGACTAGCCGTTTCCCGTGGTTTCACCCGCGTCCTCAGGGAACTACTTCGCGTACCCGAAAAACCCAAATATCTTACGGACCTCTATTTTTTCTAAAATAAAATATAGCCTATGTTACTCGCAGATAATGAAGCATTTTAATGGTGAAAGAATTTTTAAAATCGGTCCAGTAGTTTTTGAGTTTATCCATTACAAACAAACAAAAATACAAATTTTTCCTCTTTATAATATTTTTATAGTGTAGACAAAATAACGTAATTGAGTAAGTATGAAATGCGCAGTTATTGTGAGTTAACATTTTTCGTATTAATTAACTGGGCCTAATTATAGGTTCTTTCGTATAGAAATTGTGATATACCTACAATACTACTTATTCTTTGGACAGGGGTCAACAAAGTTAAAATTGTACAAATACTTATAGTCACATATTTATGTTACAGGATTAAATCGAGTTAATAAATTAGGACCTAGATCATTTGGATAATTTATGTTTACAAAACGATAAATTTAAAATAAGCAACACCAGCAGAAGACCCTACAAGACGAGTCCTGTTATCATAGCTGGTGTGGTATTAGTAACCTATGCCGAATCGTCGGGTTTGTAACCTTTGTGTATTAACTCGATTTATACTTGTCAGATAATTCGAAATAAACATGTACACAAATCGCAGCAGTTTTTTTAAGGCAGCGATAGCCTGGTGGAGATACCAACAGACTGCCATATAGAGGGTATCCGGTTCGAATCCACGGCGCGCACCAATGACTTTTCGGAGTTATGTGTGTATTGAATTGTTAATTATAGCTTGTCCCGTGCCTCGGAGAGCACGTTAAACCGTCGGTCCCGGTTGTCATGAAGATCTTTGACAGTCGTTACAAGGCGTCAGTACCTTCTAAAATAAACTGATACTAGTCTTAACCATGGAATATCGCTATCCCTTTGGGTTGCGGAGGTCAGACAGGCAGTCGCTCCGTGGAAAAGCTAATACTCAGCCAAATCCGGTTAGACTAGTAAGCGGACCCCAGATTGAAACTGGGATAACGCTAAGAGGATGATGATGATGACAAATCGCAGCAGTTTGAAAACGTACACCATACTTAACTAACACCCTGACCACATACAGATCATTTTTCTCCTCTCAAAGAGACCAACACGAAACTAACCAGTGCAGTGTCCACTTACAAAAGCTCAGCAATAATTTAACCAGTTGAAGTAACAGTCCGTGTAACCACACAAAGGCAGTTTCTGTACCGATTACAGTACAATGAGATGTCGTAATTTCTAATGTTAATAACATAATAACAAGCCAGTACCTATTTAGGATTGAATTTGTAACAGAACGGGAGCATGCTCGCTGTGGCGAAATGCTTTAAGTAAAGGATTCAGCTTTTTGCTTGGTGTTTCTACTAACTTTATTTTGTTTGCCTCACGCCTATACCTTTGAAGAGGTAGGCAGAGGTGTAAAGTTGCAGCAACATTTCGCCTTGTTATGAATTATTAGGTAGGTAGGCGAGTTCCTATTAACTGCTACGATATACTTGCAGTTGTAGTAAACTTTAACTACACCGTAAAAAAGCTATAGTAAACTATGATTGTAAGTATGGCGTAGCAGTTAAAGAGCCTGTCTCGCCGTTTAATACTTCGGCGAGTTTTGTGATTCGATTCAGACACTAGTTTAAAAGGCTCTCTTAGGGCTTAATACGGCGACGAGAAGTATCGAGTCTGGAAGTAAAAAAATGTTAGATCAATTATTTTAAACCTTATCAATTTGTATGCCTACATTAATATTGTATATAGAATATTTATTAACGGATAAAACATTCGTACATAGATAATATTTCTTCGAGACACAATTTAAATTACTTGGACGGGATATCAAAAAGTAACACATAGGTAGTTTTCTAAATTTAATACTAAGCGATTTTACGACTTTTCGATAAATTTCAGGACGATGCTAGTAGTATTGTTTAAGACTGAAATTTCTTCGTTATCGGCATTGATCGTCCGAGTCTCATGTTGCCTTTTTTTCTGTCATTTTCATTGACAACCGGAACTAATGGCCTTGTTCCATCAAGCGCTCCAACGCTCTTTACAGATTCAAACCCAAAACAATTTCCTTTACGAAATCCTTAAAATCCTCAAATAGATTGTTGTCCTAGTTCCCTATTCTAAATCGTTTATCGTTTCGCAAACAATCTACATCATTAATTTAAGCAATTCGAGCCAAAACAATACCGACCATTTATTATTTTTAACGACATCCATCGATGCATTGGGGAATTAATGGAAATTCTTTTGAGCGAGCAAAACCGGCGATGGACGCCGTATATTTCGTATTTGAGTTGTTTTAACACCTCGTTGCTCTGATCGGGTGAATAAACTCACGTTTTTAATTGATGAGCACGGAAAAATGTTGGCGATTTTGTTTCGAAATTCTGCTGCGAATATTTTCCACTGGATTGCGCCTCGATTTAGGTGTAAAATGTTTCGATGAGGGCTTTTAATTCCCAATGGACGATTAACGGTAACGGATACGTTTTAAATTTATGAATAAATGATTTGCGAGAGTTGTGAATGAGAGAATCTGTAATGGTCATTTATAAATGTGATGAGTTGTTTATTTAAATGCAAATAAATAATTTGCCTGCTGCTGCCTCGTTGATCTCGCGGCATAAATGTGCGCGTGGGATTGGGAGGTCTCGGGTTCGATTCCCGGGTCGGGCAAAGTGTTATTGGGTTTTTCCGCTAGGAAATTCTCAGTAGCAGCACGGAGTCTGGTAATGTGCCCGGTACGGCAATAGGCTCGCCCCCTATTACGTAGGACTAAAATAAATCTGGCGAAATGTGGGTGTAATATTTACACCTCTGCCTGCCCCTTCGGCGATACAGGCGTGAGACTATAAATAAATAAATAAAAAAATATGTTTAGACAAGATATGACTTTGTTAAGTTTAATGTCTATTAGAGTAAAGTATATGTTTTATCAAACTTTTTTTACACAAGCAATAGGTACATTGGAGAGGCCTATATCCAGCAGTGGACTCTTGCAGGCCGATGATGATGATAGGTACATCCTGTGATTGCGAGTTAATAATTAACATACATTCAAACAACGGACACAAACAACACCCACACCTGAAACAATAATTTGGAAATCACGTATACTTAAGATTGAACCACATCACTCGGCGCAGTTCCATCCCTGCAATTTTTTTCTCTTCATTTTCTTTTTACTACTTATGTATGTTGGCGGCTATTATTTCCATAACAGAAATAGCCCAAGAGATTTTAAATACGAATTTTTTTTACAGGAAAAGTCTCGTATTTTTATATGACATTGAAATTATATTTTGAATTGACTCAGAAGCAGTATTCTGCTAACCTAATGTCATTATCGTATAATTTGAAATAAACAGTTGACACATATTTTGACATTTGTTTCAAGTTACGATCTCGTTACAATTTCATTCAAATATCAGTTATTTTAGAAGAATACGATTTTTGTGACGTAAGTATGACACTGACATTATATCGAAACTGAATTTTGAACCAATTTATTTAGGAGAATTGGGCCTCTGTCTAGACTTGTTAACGGACCCCGGGTGGTAACTAGCGCAAGAAGATGACTTACATCGTCTAAATAACAAAAAAAATAAGTTTAAATAAATTTTGTTACCCTTCAAAACATAATATCACTTGCCGAATAAGAAGCTCAACGATTTTCCAACAACAAATTCAATTTCCACCTCCTTAAAGTAATTGACAAAAACCGCATTAACACCCAGTAAATACCGGTTATAACCGTTATTACTTACCGTTACCGCCCCTTGGGTTCCCGGTATTGCGTAAGGGATCTAGAGATTGACGTAAAATTGTTTCAGTCTTCGGTTTTATTGCGGCTGCCAACCGTTATTTTATTTATATGACTTTTATTTTTAGGCTTACATTTTTATGATATGTTCTAGCTTAGCTTTGCAGTAAAGAGGTTTATAAAAGGTTTCATCAAGAAGATTGACGTTGCTCGGCTTGAATAACGGTTGGATGCCGGTGAATCAAGATTGGTCATGTGGAGAGCCTTGGGGGAGGAGTATGCTCAGCAGTGGAAGTCTTTCTGCTGAGATGATGATCATATACCTAGGCTAACTATTGAGTACGATTTTTCTCTCTCTCCTCCTCTTACTCTTCCTTATTCTGAGCAATTCAGTCCATAATAATCAAAAACTTCTTTATGCTCAGGGTATATTGAAAAAAATATATTGTTTGAATATTCAATAAAATAGTCTACTGCAAAAACGACTGAATATTCTACCAACATAAACGCAATCAAATAATAATAGGTAAATAGTTTAATGTTTTGTTTTGAACAAAAACCCATTCGTACATTTCCTCAGTTATCCCGTTTGCGCGGCGGTTGCACATCTTACAAGGCATACGGAAGTACAGGACGGTCACAGAGTGCACAATAGTCGGCGAGATGAAAGCCACTTAATATGCGTTACGTAAGCTAATGGCCACCGTCCGCCATTGTTGTCTGATCGAGATCGGCTATTTGCCGATATTTTTTGTTATTCTTGATATTATCTGTAGAACTGTATTTTTAATGTGCCTGAATTTAAGGGATTGCTCGTGGATTTTAGCGGCCGCTTCGTAGCACTGCGCTGAGTATAGTCGCTTCAATCTTTCAATCCCTGAGTGTACTGGTTTTATCTTTTAAGAGATACAGGCCAAAGAACATCATGTGTGATCTATACATTATTTTACGGACTCTGGGTGTTCTTTGTGTTTGTTGTTGAACATACATACATAGTCTCACGCCTTTATCCCCGAAGAGGTAGGCAGAGGTATATTACTAGACCCACTTTTCGCCAGATTTATTTTAGTCCCACTTAATGGGGGGCGAGCCTATTGCCGTACCGGGCACATTACCAGACTTCGTGCTGCTACTGAGAATTTCCTAACGGAATAACCAATAATACTTTGCCCGACCCGGGGATCGAACCTGAGACCGCCCAATCCCACGCGCACACTTATGCCGCGAGACCAACGAGGTAGCCTGTTGTTGAATGTTTATAAAATACAACGTGATGTAAGATTTCATCCTATTGCGAACATTGTCTTAATGAAAACAGACAAGTGGTCAAATGTTGATGTGGACGCCACAGTCTTTCAGATTAGTTTCACAGTGAACCAAATGGCAAAAGCTTTTTAAAAGAATACTGGCAATGCAGGATATGAACTATAGTTCAACGGTCTTAATTTCATAAGTAATAATAATCTCTGCGAGGATTATAAAACAAAATATTCTGTCAAATCGTTTTGGATGCAATCAGGATAACGCTAGGACGATGATGATGAGTCACTATGAATTTCTGATAGAGGATCTCAATCACACTTACTCCCTTACGTACATTCTTTTTTTTTATAGTCTCACGCCTGTATCCCCAAAGGGGGTAGACAAAGGTGTAAATATTACACCCACATTTCGCCATGAATTTTTAGGTCCCACATTATTACGTGGGCGTGAGCCTGTTGCCGTTACCGGGCACATCACCAGACTCCGGCCTGCTACTGAGTATTCGGAAAACCCAGTAACACTTTTTGCCCGATCCGGGAACCCGGGGCCTCCGATCAGCAGTGGCATACGCTATCCACTGGACCACGGAAGCAGTCATGTACAATAGGATTAAAAAGTACTCAATTAGGTAGATATATATTTTTGTAAGCTATTAACTAGCTTGAAGATAATATATCGTAACAAAGTTGAGATATTTGTGCATCTACCATGGTTCTCTATACGCCCACCTACTTTATACATGGTGTGTTTTACTACTATTGAAATAATACGTTCATTTCAATTACATAGCACGATTTGGCTGGGGTAGATATTCTTCCACAAATAATTACACAACGGTTGCAACTTGTGGGCCATAACGTTTCGTTTGGGCTCTTCTTCTTGTCGTATGAGTGGGACCAAGTCTGGCTTCGGAGTTTATACCTGGTCTCAGGGCATCCTCTGACCAGAATTCTGCGAAAAGGGCCAGTTTTAGATGTGCTCTGAAATGCGTTCTGAGTAAATGTAGTAGGTACTGCTCAAGAAACGGAAAAGTTTGTAATCCCGGGTTCTGCCCACTAAAAGCCTGTCTCGTCGGCCACGAACGCCAATAAATAAAACTGCCTTGAAATCAAATGAATGCCATTACAGGCCAATCTTTGGTATCGACCTAAAAGGACAATCACCAGTGCTGAAATGTTCTCCATAAGTTAAACAAAGAGGCCTAAAATCTAAGACGATTTGGAATCCAATTAGCAGTCAAAGCCTTATTTAAAGAATAAATACGAAGAACATTAAGTGCTGTTTATTATGGTAAAGAGCAGTTTTTATTCCGGTAATCAGTCAAGGGAAAGGACATTTGGCTATTCACTTTAAGCGATCTTTAAGCTATTTCACTTTGATTGTTGTGATTTGTGAAGGTTTGATACCTTACCCCCCTCCGGGAAACAGGCGTGAGTCTATGTACTTATGATACCTTAATAGTAAGTGTGATTGACGAAAACGGTTTCAAATTGTACCTATGTATTAAATGAATTACCTAATTGAAAGTTTAATCTAGTGCTAAAGAATAAAATACCACACATCAATCACGAAACTAAAGTAAGTACCTATGTCCATTCGCGTTGCTACCAACTAGGCAAATTGTGATTGAAATTTGAACTTGGCGTTGCTAATATGCCACTAAATTTAAATGTAGCATCCTTATGTAATTATTTTTAAATTTGACGTTCCTAAGCGTCCTCTAACCTAAGCCTAACCTAAATCCTTTATTCAGGATTTGACTTAAACTTGAAAATTCTCTTGTCAAATTCAAACAATTCGATTTAATCATTATTCATATCACAAAATAATTTTTGAACTACCACAATGTCATGATACTATCAAATACCATCTCAATTTAATTTACATCTTCCATTCACTTCTGATTTTTCTTATTTACACTTTCCAGACCCTCAATTTAAAACGATTTTAATAAAGAAACCCTCTCTAAACTGTAGGCAACATCGTAAACCTATATCATAACTTGGCCGCAGTAATACTGCAGCTGAAAATTGGACGGTTAATACACAAGAAGCGAACATTTTCAGATATCTGGCTATTTATTTGTTACGTGCTTCAGAAGATATTGGAGTCTGGGAATCCACTGCACGACTTGGAAAATACTGAATGCGGGGTAGAGGTTTTATTTTAGGACTGAACTGTGTCTTCGTGCTGCTGTGAACGGCAAATATATTAAAAGCAAAGCATTACTGATTTTGGTAAAGGTTAATGGAAATAATGCAATAGAAACTGGATATTAGAAAATTTATTTTCTATTATATGAAGAGAATAATATGAAGAGAATAGAGAATAGAAAATAAAACCTTTTTATTTATTACACCGGAACAGTGTAACCTTAAAGGTTACACTGTTCCGGTGTTCGACATGAAATGCCAAACTAGAAATAATTAAATTACAAGTACAACTGAAGTTTTGTAATTTCTATTATCCAGCTTCTACTGCTTTATTAGCAAAAGTAGAACATTTTCAGAGCAGGCTTGAAAATCAAACCCACTTGCAATTGATCGCAAACCTAAGCACAAACGAGACTACCAAAATGATTATTACACAGCCACATTTCGAACCAAATGAAACCAAATATCCGAAACTAGAGCACGCTGTACGTAAAAGCCCCAACACACAGTTCACAGGTTTCACACCGGAACGTTCATAACTCCGCCTCGAAAATTTGCACCGCGTCGGTATTGCGTCGAACGTGACGAATTCAAATCGATGCAGCGTCGTTCTAACGCAAATCACAGGCGGACGCGATCGAATCGGCCTGTCGTGTTCGCCGCGGGCGTCGATACCGTTTGCTGACGGTGGAACGTGTACATGGGCATTAGGATCTGTTTTTTGTTTCGATTGTTTTGTTTTTGTATGTGTGCTGTTGTTGTGTGTGATTTGTTTGTCAATAATGTTTAGGTAAACATTTGTACCAGAGTTAACCTGTTATAAATGTCTTATCTTACAAAAGATTACCAAGATTTTAAAGTTTTATAAAACATGATATTAGTAGATGAACAGCTCTTTAGTCTCTTGAAGTTTAAAAAAGTAATTCTTCAACATAGGATTGACAATCTTGATTAGTATTTTTACGTTATCGCTGCAAACGTTTATAATAAGTGCTACAAGATCTGCTTGCCATCAAGCAAACCTCATAGTGCTAGCTTCACGATCCATATTCACCTAAGATTAAATTATTTGTAGACCAGCTGTTGCCTGCTGCTTCGCCCGCCCTAAGCTTACAACCCAAATTTTACTCCATGCGGATTGAATATTAAAAATATTTTCTTAGTCTTCTTTGACTGCCTCCGTGGTCCAGTGGATAGCGTATGCGACTGTTGATCGGAGGTCCCGGCTTCGATTCTGGGTCGGGCAAACGTGTTACTGAGTTTTACCAAATTCTCAGTAGCAGCACGGAGTCTGGTGATGTGCCCCGTAACGGCAATAGGCTCGCCCCCTATTACGTGTGACTTAAAATTCACGGCGACATGTGGGTGTAATATTACACCTCTGCCTACCCCTTCAGGGATACAGGCGTGAGTCTATAAATAAATAAAAATAATTTTTCTTAGTCACAAAAGGAAGCCAATTTCCAATATATGTTTCTGGCTTCAGTAATTTAGGCTTAGCGATGATATGTCAGTCACTGATCACACAATTTGATAACACACACAATTTCAAAATAGTGAACTCTTTGCCTGCTGAAATATAGGTTGTTCCAAAATAGGACGTTTGTGAGAACACTCTGTGACTGGACGCTGTGATCGTAATACGTATGCGTATCGGTGCTTGTAATGTGGTAGCATTTTTCACGCGACCAATTCGACTGGCGTATGTGGTTTGTCCGTGTGGTGACGGATTAAGAATACGGAATGTCATTACTCCGTATCATCCCATGGGTGTCGTAAGAGCCGACAGAGGGACCATATTATGCAGAGAACAGCACTGTAAGAGACGGAAAACTTGATACAAACCCTATACCAACCCGTTTGGCCAGCGTGGTATAGTAGGCGAAATTCCTCCTATCAAAGGAGAGACCTAGTCCAGCAGTGGACTGGTAAAGGCTGATGATGATGATATGGTTTAAGTGGCTGTCTCGCCGTTTAGAACTGTGTGCCGGGTTGTGGCTTCGATACCCACACGATGCAAAACTCTGTGTTCCATAAATGATTTTTCCCAGTCTGGGTGTACCTACTTTGTATCCGTTGTTTGAATGTGTGTAAAATCTCCCGCGACACAGGATTACAATGTAGAACGAAATATGTATTAAAAAAATGTCACGACATTCTCTTTGGATGGAGCCATCCAAAGCGTCCACAACCGAGTAAATGTTTCGCGCGCTTATATTATTCGCAAGCAGCGATAGCTGAGTGGAGAGACCGACAGACTGTTACGCAGAGGGTCTCGGGTTCGAATCCACGGTACGCACCAATGATTTTTCGGAATTAAGTGCGTATTAAATTGTTAATTATCGCTTGCTAATCGGTGAAGGAAAACATCGTGAGGAAACCTGCATATCTGAGAGTTCTCCATAATGTTCTCGAAAGACATGTGAAGTCTGCCAACCCGCACTTGGCCAGCGTGGTGGACTATGGCCTTACCCTTCTCATACTGAGAAGAGGCCCGTGCCCAGCAGTGGGACAGTAAAGGGCAGATGATGCGCTTATATTGTTTATTGTAATGAGTTACAAGTATGAACGTTGATCTGTCTACTGTAACGCATCAATGACAGTTACACGATGCATTCATTTAATCTTCTTTAAAGAACATTTTGAACGAATTATACTTTGTCAAAATACACATTAGTACATGTAAAACACATCTTATTTAACTTATATCATTTACATTTCATGACACAGCCTAAATTATATTTATCAGAGCTGAAACGATTTCGAGGAACTATATATTAAGGCGCAATAAAAAAAATTCTTGTAAACATTTTAGTGTCAGTACATATCCTTTGTGAATGAGAATAAATACATTTATTTATTATTATTTATTTATTTTAATTACTTGATGAATATGCGCAAGATCGGGTGGCGATTGCCCAATAGTTAAAGCGTGGACTAAATAATCTAGACCAGATATTTTACTAGTAGTTTGGGATACACGTCTTTAGTGTAATGAGTGCTGTTAAATACACATAAATAATGAATTACGAGTACTCTAAACTTTAAACCACAATTACTATTTGTACCTAACATATAAGTACTCTGTGATAAAACTATTGATCCCTCTGCCACGAGCTTCTTGTCACTATAAGAACTTCATACTTACCTAATAAAAAGTTATATTACACATATCATATTCTATCTACTACACATATAATAAGTACATAATAAGATACGTAATATATATTTATGAGTAATAATAATACAATATTTGTGATAGTGAATAAATAGAATTAATATTCTTAAAGTAATGGATTACTGGGTTTTTCCGAATACTCAGTAGTAGCCCGGAATCTGGTGATGTGCCCGGTAACGGCAATAGGCTCGCCCCCTATTACGTGGGACCTAAAAATTAATGGCGAAATGTGGGTGTAATATCTACACCTCTGCCTGCCCCTTCGGGGATACAGGCGTGAGTCTATAAATAAAAAATAAAAATAAAATGGGTAAAACAGTGCAATTTTTTTTTTTTATAATAAAGTAGAAAAATAGCATCCTCCTCTCTTCTACATTATTATATGTTGCCGTGCCATAATTGTAACTTATATTGTGATATTATAACACCTTATGTAACTTATGGAGTGTAATAAAATATTGAGTATTGAGAAGACCATCGTAGTGGACACACCACATGAGATGGCGGATTCACATGTCTTTCGACAAGATTACGGCAAAATCTCAGACTTTAAACCTTAAGCCATTTAATACGCATTTAATCAGTAGTGCGTGACATGGGTTTCAACCAAATATAGCAGACAGGCTATCACTGCCTATCATCCCTTGCGAACTTCAACAATAACAGGCAGGCTATTAGTAATACCTGCCGGTTTTTGACAAGTTACTGTGTACAGTTACTTGTGAATCAAACTCCCATATTCGACAGTAACGACACCTACACACAAAGTCAACCAAAAAACAGACTCTTCTTCATATTTCACACAAAGCACATATACTGTCTTGTCCGTCCGTCCAGTCCACAATATCAGGGATCAGTAGAGGATTGGACCACACACGAGCGGGTCACAGTTTAAGATCCCGGTCACGTGGCGCGACGACAAAAGATAACGGCACCGCTTACGACTAATTAATCTTGGCCAGTTGGGACACAGCTGTTTTGTGTAACAGTTTCTACACTACACTCCACTTTCAATACGATGTTCTATCTATGAGGTAATACGAAAATATCTTGAGAAGTTTCATCATCAAATGTAAGCTTAGGTACCTATCTTAAAAGCGCAAATGTTTGGTTCTTCGTCATCGTCATCTTTCTTTTGGTCTCGCGGTATAAACCTAGTTCTTAGTTCAACCACTCCACCACCCAATAAGCGAAATCAGGACTACTTTCTTTTAAAGATTCTACTCCCGCACTAGAAATAAGTTCTGTGTCACGCGAGACTTTAAAAACATTCAACCAACGAACACTAAGCACAGTCAGACACTAAATAACAATTTGTGGTTCATCCAAAGTTTGAACGTGTGGGATTCGAACCTACAAAACTCGACGCAGGCTTATGGGCGAGGCGGCCTATAAACCACTACACCATCCGTGTTGTTACTAACATCAGCCTGATGACCACACAATCAATAGCCACACTTCCCCTAGACAAACCATTCCATGTTCTTCTGTTATCTTATTAAATCCTCCAACAAATCATCACGTCAAAAAAGTCACTATAAACAAATTGCTTTTTAAATACAGGCCGGCTGCACATCGGTTCGTGTTTGAGCGCCTTAGATAAGCACGCTCTCGTGATAGGCCGGTGGCTCGGGGCCTCGTCTTTAGCCAGCCTAATGATAAATCACTGAAGGGAACAGGGAAATGATAGGACGAGTTAACACTTTGGAGTTCTATACAACGTTAAGCCTTAGGCTGCTACACGTCCAGATTTCGCGGGTAACTTGAGGGTAGTTGAAAAGCTATTGTTGTTTGTATAATACATAATTCTCAACAGGTATGCTGACACGTGATATCTTGATGTCAGTAACAGCGGCTTCTGCTGACTCTATTTGTGTAATCTTAAGTGGGTGATCGACGGGCGAGCCGTATACCGCGGTTTTGGAGACGACGGTTTTTACTCGCCGAGTCGCGGCTCGTAGGTGCTGATCGACAAGCGAGCAAAATAATCGAGTGTGAACCGCAACCGCGTCCGCATGCTTTCAGTAACTTAGTATGAAGCTCGGAATTACTGATTTTTTACTCGACATCTATTTGAGTTATTTATTTATTGTATGCATTAAGACGGGTCCCTTTGTTTTTCTACTCATTCAATGTACATTACAAAAAGCAAGGGCAGTCTCTGAAGGAGTTTATAAATTCTATTATGAAATCGTGACTACAGGTTCGCAAAACCATTATTCAAAAACTTTGCATGTACGTCTGTTCGCAAGGCTGTCGCGGAAAACTATAGGCTCGGCTCGTCAGTGGTGATCGACACGCAGTCTTGCGCAGCGTGCCGAGCAAAAAATAAAACATAACTAACGAGCCGTGAGCCGGGCTCGTTGGTTTTTAATACCGCAGTATTGCAATGATCCACGGGCGAGCTTTACCGACGAACCATAAAGCTGCGGTTTTACTCGCCCGTCGATCATGGCCTTTATAAGAACCACCCAGGTTAATCTTCATGAAAAAGATTAGTGTCCCAAGTGTTAAATGACCTTTAGGGAGTTTTCTAAAACGTAATATTGTGCAGCCTAATGAAAAAAAGCCTATAAAATACTATAATGAGCGTTGGCTGTCAGTCAGTCAGTAACGCAAGAATTTTATATATGCAGTTCACAGTAGCAAAAAGTAACAAGGAAACTCACATTAAATTTATAATGGATACAGCATCATCTTAATCAACAGGCTTTATTTAATCTGCTAAATAAACGTTATAACAGCTTGTAGTGCTACCACCGAAGTGCCTCATATACTGTTAGCTATCGATAGCGCCGATGTAAATCAGTTTGGGACCAGCCGCCGCATGTTGTTTTAATCGACCGCATTATCCGAACTGAATCATCTTTGTGTAGGTACGTAAAGTTGTTTGTATATATGTTCTATTTTCCATAGATATTTTCTATACTTAGAAGTTTCGATTGTGGTCCATTGGTTTATCTTAATATATAAAATCCTTGCGTTACTGACTGACTGTCAGACACGCTACAGCCAAAACTATTGGGCGTAGGAAGCTGAAATTTGGCATGTATGTTCCTTGGGGACCGTAGGGTTGCACTAAGAAGGGATTTCCCGAAATTCCTACGGGATCGGCGAAAACGGGTAAATTATAAAAAAAATGCAGGCGTAGCTGCTGGCGTCCTCTAGTCTTTCTATAAATCAGTTTTTAAGTGAGTATTATTTGTACCTTGGAAATCTTAAAGGACCTTTGACATTTAAGTAGGTATGTTATTTTCTTAAGCATTTGAAAAACAAGAAAGTTTATGAAGATATTCGTAATTTTTGCGGCCTGATAAAAGATATCAGATATATTTTGTAAAAAAATGATCAAATAGCTATGGGTATAGATAGGCTATTATTTGTTCACTAAGAAAAATCAGTTTTTTTTTAATTCTACTCCCCGACTATTTGTACATTCATTGAGAACTTAAGCATTCTGACTGTCTAGATTTGCCGTAGGCAGGCAGGAATTGTTCTAAGTGCGCAGTGGAAGTTGTAATACATCTGCCTGACGACGACAAGACAAGGAGCCAGACACAATGCACTGCGTTGCACAGTGAATGAATATAAAATATAATATTAATAAAATGTCTTACCAAATCTTCACTGATGCTCCTGATGATGCTCTTGAGTGGACCTATAAGATTAACTCATAATTTTGGCCAAAATAACAAGAAAATCGAATAAATACCACAGGATCCAGTTCGACGTCCTTCATCAGCAAAATCGTCAAGCACCAAGCACGTGCATCGGATTCACACGTTTTACAATGTTCAATATTTCACAATGTCTTGTCTAATAACAATAATTCGCGAAGCTACAAGGACGAGCTTTCCAAAAGGCGATCAATTTATATCAATTACAAACCACGCGAAACAGACCAAATGGCGTGAGCTCAACCATTTTTCCGAAACGGAAGTTGACAGTTCAGTGTGACCATAGTCAAATTTTACAATAGACTAAACTAAACGTTACTAAATCGATATAATCGACTTGACTTATCATAAAACTAATTCTATTTCAAACACTGACAGTGTAAGTTCTTTAGTCAGTAAGAAAAAAAACCAGAATAGATTTGTAACCTAATGGAAGGAAAGAGGAATAGATTTGTGCTGTGTGTCCATCATAAAGGAATTCATAAAACCTCATATCTCTTAAAATTTTGTACGCAGCAATAATAGCAAGCTATATATATCTGAGTAACAGTTCTAGAAGTATGCGTACACCAATTTACTATCTAGCACTTCCCAGCTAAATAGTAAAAGGTTTAAATGACCGGCTCTAGGTTCACTACCCTGCAATGACTCTATAACCTGGCAGTTAACATGCTTCTGTTCAATTTTCATTTATCTGATCGATAATGCCTATCAAAAACTGAACCAATAGTCTAAATTTCACATAAAAAACCAGCGCTCAACCACAAAACAAGCAAGCAATAATGTCCCTAAGAAGCTGACCGCAAACTCAAATAAATAACATACTATAACATCACTACTTTAGTAAGCATATCGCTTGCTCGCACTGATTATTTAATTTCCACAGGGCGGGGCGCTAGTAGCGAGTGTTACAGATAAAATAGGCATTTTACTCCAGCTACTGTAATATGCACAATATAAGTACCGTTGGCTATGAGATATTCTTAATGCGTTCATGTTATGGGGATGTTTACTATATATTAGATTGGAAGTTTGTTTGATTGGATTGGACTCTTCTTAGTTTAAAGATAGCCGTTTCAAGATAAATAGGTTAAAACGTTGTTTAGTGGTCGGTAGATGATTGCTTGTAAGGTATGATTATATTAATTTTAGTTTATCGCCAGTGAGGCTAGAATGTGGCACTAAACGTTTTGCAGGCAGATGTCAAGTAATTTTCAAAGTTGCCGGCTTCGAAATCTTTGTACTTTCTGTCCAGAAAGGGCTTGCAACGGCACGTAGATTCGGAATTTGGCATAGTAAAATAGGTTAGCTTTTGATTATTTGGCAATATTACAGGTACTTTTATAAAGAGCGGCATGCGAGCTTCAGTTCGCCTGACGGCAAGCGGTTAGTCGTAGTCTTTAGACTTGATGGTAATGCTTTGTTGGCTTCTCTCTTATTACCATAAAGGATATATGAAATGACTAGAGGACGCAAGCAGCTACGCCTGCACATTTTATAAAATTTATCTGTTTTGACCGATTCCGTGGGTATTTCGGGAAATCCCTTTTTAGTGCACCCCTACGGTCCCCAAGGAACATAAATACCAAATTTCAGCTTCCTGCGCCTAATAGTTTTGGCTGTAGCTTGTCTGTCAGTCATTTAGTATCGCAAAGATTTTATATATTAAGATGATAAGGCTGAGAGGCTCTTTCATTTACTTAACAAAACGAAACAGCAGGAATATTGCTAATTGACTTCTATCTTTTACAAGAGACCGGTACTACAACATACGAACCAGTCTATTCACTCTGTAATGAGTTCTAAGACTTGGAAAATAATTATGCTGCTAATTTTTTGTTCAAGTGATGAAGTAGCTAAAGTATATAATTGGCAAAAGGTAGCATCACCTCTGCACGCGGCGCTACAAGCATGAGACTTAGTTATATATGTATGGAATCCAAACTTAAACTAATAAATAGAGACATCCATATCCAAACTAAGAACTGAAAAAATCATACCATAAATAGCTCCGTTGTAAGGTTCATCATCGGCCCTGTATACAAACTGTCCCAATGCTGGACACGGGGCTCTTCTTCTCTTCTTCTTCTCTTCTTCTACCACGCTGGCCTAGTGCGGGTTGGCAGACTTCACATGTCTTTCGAGAACATTATGGAGAACTCTCAGACATGCAGGTTTTAAGTTGTAAGGTTACAACGGAGGTATTTTTGGTATGAAATTTGTGTGTAGAAATAGTTAGGAGGTTGGAGGAGAGTGATATAGGTCGCTTTTTACCGCGCTTACCGACACCACGCGGGCAGAGTCACAGGCGAAATCAAGTATTATAATATGTACGCAAATAGACTTATTAAAACATTTTAGGTCAGAAGGTGAGATCACAGTGAATTAAGTCGGATGCATTATTGCGAGCGTAAGCGTGGGTACCGGGCTTTTAGCATCTGTTACGATAATCTGTAGCGAGATGTTAATAAACTCCTTAAAAAAGTTATAAAGTGCGAGCCGTACTCGCGCCCACAGGGCCCCGTAAATTTGCTCTTATACTGCGTAAAATTTGGCTATTTTATATATAACAATGTATGCAGTGTTACTTATTAGCTCGATGAAATATAATAGAATATAATTGTACGTTTCAACTTTGTTTAGATCTCAGTCGCCCACATAGAATGTGTTACAGACAATATTAATTATTAGGTACATAATAAGGATTATGGGGCCCACGGTCTTATGGAATCCGAAGTTTGATTGAGATATCATGAAACGCTATCGAATTCCAGGGTCCATGTTGGAGCAGACCGCTGAAAATCTCGAGAGCCGATAATGAGACCAAAATTTGCAAAAGCCCAAAAGTGCCCTATTCACATCATAAAATTATACACGACATAAATAAATAGTCAACCATCAGTGTATGTTAATATTATTGGTAATACGGACCTCTAAAAAGGAATATCTAATAAAACAAGCTTAATTAGTTCACTCCGTTTTAATGTGTCTATTTACTATAATAAGAATTTTATTATGATGTGTCCACCTACAACTAGTCATAAATAAGTGCGTTCCTTTTAGATGTTTCTAATAACTTTCAAATTTTACGTAAATATCCTAATTTGTGTTAAAATTTGGTTTTATAGTAATTAATGCGCACTCGAATTATCCTTTTATGAATGTTCGTCCTTTTAAAATCGTCTGATGAAAGGTGTTTCGATGAATATTGCCAGTTTTGAAATTAATTATAATTCATTAAACATTTGAATAATAAATAAGACAGCATTTGCGTAAGTATGAGTGGCTACGTTAAGCATAGCAAATTTTATGTTATTTGTAGCAACATAGACTTACAGGTCATATCCTAAGGACGTACTTATAAGGTCCACCCTAGGAAAATCCATTGTTTCATCTGATCCCAAATTAGGTAGAACTATGGCATCCACTACACTGGCCCACGCCAGTCATAAATTGCAAATGCACATTAATTTTGAAACTCTTTACTTATCTGAATAATGCCTTATCCAATCTTCGCTTTAAGAGGAGACCGATCTTTTGAAAGGGGAGGTTCAGGTAACTTGAAGATATATATTTTACTGTATAACCCTCCAGCTATAAAGTTATTATCCAACGACTTCATGGTTATAATCCTGATTAAATTCTTTACGGGTTCTAAGACAGTTAAACTTTTCCCGGGACTTCGCGAGTATCAAAACTCGGCGTCTTTTATGATTATGATCACTTCTGCTTAACTTGGCTACACAGGTGATACAGCATTAGAAATGAGGGTAGAGCTAGGACTCAGCATCATCGTCCTAGCTGTATTGTGCTTCCATACAAAAAGTTGCTTGCAGCCTGGTGTCCGCTTTCCACTCCAACCATATTAGACAGAATTTTAACATTTTACAGAGTAAATGCCGTTTGACCTCTATAACCCAAAGGGATAGTGATAATCCAATAGTTAAGATTAGTGTCTGTATATTCATGAAGGAATGATGAATCTTTACCTGTACGTGTCAAATGCACTTCGTCATTCATGTCTGCGTATTTTGACACATCCAGGCCGCAACAACAAATGAATCAACAAACACGTCTGAATCGATTACACCGGCTCTAGGTACATAAATAGTGAGCAAGGCGTCATCGCGGCTGCACCGATTATTGCACATTAGCATATAGATGAAAGGGACGCCCTGATCCGCCCCTGTGTAAACATTAACCATAGTCCATGAAAGAAGGGCTTGTACGAACGATTGGAATGCCAGCGGGATGCAGGGCCGGTTTTAATTTTGTAGGGTAGTGACAAAATAATATTACCTGTCTGAAAGGATGACAGTTTTAAATTACGAATCATGTGACAACATTTTTAATTAAAATCACGACTGATCTACCCGAATAAAAATGTAAAAATATCGCCTTCATTTCGATATCATTCAATATGTTGATGTTGACATCATATGCCACAACATCAAAATCTGTTCAACTTACCCTACGTTGACACAGCTTACACTACACGACTTTTAATACGCCCTGTAATGTCAGGGGTAGCTACCGTTTACGCATTAGCTATAGCATAAGTGGCCCGGAAAAGCTTTGACACGGAGTTCAAAGCTCAACTCTCGCTCCTATTGATAAAATTGTTCTCAGATTTTGACGAGTTTTTGTTCCATTCATCGTCGTCAATATTCAAACGAAATGACGTAAATCTTGTTCAGTCTTTAGTTACATTTCGCTCCTTTGCAGACAAAATAACATCAAATTCTTTCATATTTTGTTACAAAATGTAAAAACATGTTTGAAAGACATATCATTAGAGGAACATAGCTGTGAATTCCTTTCTATATCGAGCTATGCCAGAGGTCTAAGTTCAGCAGGTGACATTTAATTGAACCTACAAATGATTCGTGTCCAATGTCCATCACTCTTGCACAAACGCAATAGTAAAAAGAAAAAGGAAGCATTATTCGAGCGGACCATTTCCAAAATAGTACCAAATGATGCATTCACGTTCAAAAATGGATCAACCCAACAATACTGGTCACTTGGACATCACAAACATTCAAAATTCGAATCTTATATTTTTTCTTCACTAAGGTTGACTTTAGCTTGCTGGCAACACTTCAATAAATCAGTTTGACAGCTTTGTCATCTGTCAAGCGATACGTCAAAGCGCGGGTAATTAAAAAAATGTCGACGTAACCTTTGCTCGGGTCCTGAGACTGGTCACTCATGTTTATTCGAGATGTGATCAATACGTGCGCGATGACGTCATAAAGTTTGTTTACAGACAAAGAGTAGGATGGGTTGTGTCATGTGTAAGTAATGTCGATAAAAAAACAATCTGCTATGAATATTTAGTGATTATTCTGAATACTAACAACGTTATTTATCGAACGTTTAGAATAAAAGAGCACAGTATCAAGATCAAAATGGAATAAACAGTGACTTATCCCACTATCAACAGTAACTGGTCCCAGTAGGTCTAGATACGCCTTTAAAAATATAATAATAATATTTTTAGCTTGGTTTATCAATTCAATTTGCCACCTGAGAAATAATAAACAATCAATGGTCATAAATCATACATGATATTTAGGACAAGGAAAAGTTTAATTCTATTTTAAGCGAATTTCATTGTAACTAAATTAGTTAACACATTCAAAGTTTAACTTGGAATTACCTAGTTAATAAGGTTGTTTTCTCGCAGTACCTATTAGTAGTTACATTGAGGTTTATCCACCATATTTGGTTTTACTAAATACAACGAATTTTGCACACATATTAATTTTAATTGCAGTATAAATACGTGTAACCACAAGAAAATATAATGTTTTCACATTACAAACACGAATAATATTAATTAATTAGGCATCACAAGCCCTTATATGGGGAATTAGATAGATCATTATGAGTGAAACTATAATATTAAATAATATATTACTTTATTAAGATTGCCAAGCATTTATGAATCATTACCTGAGCTCTAAGACTCAGTTAATTTATATAAATATATGATAATATCTTCAAGAATAAATTGCTTCGGCAGACATTGAGGCAACTCTAAGCATAAATGTTGGAATATATTTATATAAATATAGCAAAAACGGTTCCTTATCAGTCAGGCATGTTTTTAAGCTTTATTCATTAACGAGGCAACATAGTAGTAGGTATTTTGGTTGACAAATAAATTGAACTGCAGGCATAACGATTAGACAAAAATAAGTATTCTATAAATTTGTAGTTACTGTGTATATAATAACGTAAATTAACACCAGCTCAGCACCACTTAATAGAACATTTTATAGTTAGTAATCTAATATGTGAACAATTGGCGATTATTAATGAGAGAGACTTGAGTTTCGTAAATGCATTTTCTTCTTGGGGCTACTTCTTTTTTTTTTTTTTTTTTTTTTTTCTCTTTATTTGTTTTGGGACTTATATATAATTTTATATGTCAGTCCCATCATAACAAGAACAGTTTACAGCTTTTAAAATTACTTATTACTAACTTATATCTAATATACATGTACATAGGTTTCATGCATACTTACCTACAAGAATTATGATGATGTAGGCATAGCCAATTTACAAAACATCTTAGCTTCTTCAGAAGTGGGGTTACTTAATATGCTTTGCACTACACCAACATTCATACAGTTTATATTTAAGCAATTTATGATACTTGTTCTTTTACTACTGTTTTTGACACATTCCATCAAAACGTGTTGAACATCATCTACTTTATTACACACTTCACAAAGTGGTGAAATAGCTCGTCCCATTAGATAGTCAAATTTCTTAGATGGAATGTGTCCTAAACGTAATCTGTTCAGCATTACTACATATTTACGGTTCATTTTAACATTAAAAAACCAGGGTATTTGAAGAGGCTGACACTGTATTGTTTTATACCATATTCCTTTTGTTGCAGACTGTTCATCAAAATACTCTTTCCACTTATTATAACAGATATATTTAAATTTAAATAAAATTTCCGAAAAGAATGGCACTATATTTAAACTTTCACCTTCTCTTACAGCAATTTTTGCTAGGCGGTCAGCCTCTTCATTACCCTGCACTCCTATATGGGATGGAACCCATTGCAATTTCAGAATTTTGTTACTACTATGTATATGTAATATCTCATTGAGAATTTCATAGGCTACCGAAACACCTCTGTGTCCAGAGGCGCATCGAGCTAAATGGTACAAAGAAGATTTACTATCTGTAAAGATTACAAAACATTGACCATTACTATTATTAATATATTTTAGAGTTTCTGAAATTGCAATGAGCTCCATCGTCATTATCGATACCTCAGAGTTGGTTTTGTACATTGCTTGCCGTTTTTCATTTACATAAAAATATGCCGCTCCTTGACCTGCTACACTCTTAGAGCCATCTGTATAAAATTGTTGCCAACCATTATATTTCAGATTGAGAGATTGTATGACATCATATTTTAGGTTTGTAATTTCATAACTGTTTTTTGAGTACTGAATACAATCCAAATTAACCTCAATAATTTCCTCTAAATTAATACTAGACAACCAAGCATCTAGGGTAAACATTTGAAGGGGATATGTTGCATGTACTTCGCTAGACTTGGTTTCTCTGTAGGCAACCAAAAGCAATGGTATTTTTTTGTTTTGCCAATATCTAGAATGTGGCTGCGTATCAAGTTCATCCAATAGGTTAATAATATCATTATTAGACCATGACATACTTTTAATACAATATTTGTATGCTAGAAATAGTCTCCTAACAAACAATGGCTGAACAAATAACTCACTTTCCATTGCATATATTGGAGAGCTTTTAATAAACCCACCTATAATCCTTAATGCCTGATTTTGTATTTTATCCAATTTAAACAAATTTGTCTTTGCACAATTATCGTAAAGGAAACAAGCATAGTCGAACCTACTTCTGATCAAGCATAAGTACAATGTACGTAGATATTTAGTGTGAACACCCCAATTAGCCCCAGCCAAAACTTTTAGTATATTAAGAAATTTAGTAGTTTTATGAGATATTTCATTGATGTGTTTTCCCCATGTGAGAGATCTATCCAGCCACATTCCTAGATATTTAATGTACTCTACAGAATCTAAAGGAAGGTTATTAATTTCCAGATGTATTTGTCTTCTAATACGCCCCCTACTGAATATGCAAAATTTTGATTTATGTGCTGATAACTGTAAACCAAGTTCATTCAAAATATTCACCATAGAATCAAGAGCAATTTGTAGGTTTATTTCACAAGTATTTAAGTCTTTGTGACTTAGATAAAATACATAATCATCAGCGTATTGCGTGACTAAAACGTTTTTAATTTTATGGCATATACTAGAGGTAGTAATATTGAAAAGTAACGGCGACAGCGGGTCCCCTTGGGCTAAACCTCTGTTTGCGCATCGAATATAATTATTTTGTTCCCCAGACAAGTCTTTTAACATTAAATGTCTATCATTTAGATAGGACCATAAATATGTACAAATTCTTTTACCAACCTTTAAGTCATCCAGGATAGTGAGCATCTTCTCAATCAAAATATTGTTGTATGCATCCTCTATGTCTAGAAAACAGGCAACAGTGGGCATTTTCTTTGCTAAACCTAACTGTATGTACGTAATGAGTCTAGAAAGGCTGTCTAAGCAGGAATGAGCTTTTCTAAATCCTGTGACTTGTGGAGATAATACCAAATGTTTCTCTATGTGCCATTCAATTCGATTGTTCAGCATATTATGAAAAATTTTGCATAAACATGTAATTAAAGAAATAGGTCTTAATTTAGGTTCTACATTGCAATTACTTACTGCCTTTGGTATGGGTACTATTAGAATTGATCGCCATTGATTGGGTACGTAACTGGTCAGAAAAATAGCATTAAATAAATTAAGTAAGAATTTTATGCCGGACTCAGGCAGATTATAGATCATTGAATACGTGATCCCATCACTACCAGGAGCAGTATCTTTCTTTTTAAAACATATTTTAAGTTCTTGTCGTGTAAACGGTGATTCCAGTAACACATTTCTAGAATTAAAAGTAGGTGTTAAGTTTCCGACCGTATCTGGAGTTAGTGAATGTAATAATTCCATTTGTCTTTGTTTAGATGGTGTACACTTTGACGGACGATATCCCTTGATCCAGCCCATCTTGTTCCACATTTCAACCGCTGAAGTACATTCACTGATACCATCACAGAACGCTTTCCAACTACGTGACTTAGCTTTTTGTATTAGTCTACGACAACATAATATTTTATTTTGCAAGATTTCGTAATTATCAGGGGTTGGGTTTCGTCTGAATTTTTTTAAAGCTAGTCTCCGCTCCGCAACTGCTGCTGATAGTGATGGGGGCTACTTCTTGAGCAGCTGTTTATATTAGTATACGTCTATACACAGTCATGTCCAATATTATTTAAAATTATATTTTTATAAATGAAAATGTAAAATTTTATGGAAATAAACATAGTTGAGTTTCAGTTTAAACACAAACTATTTTCATGCGAATAACGAAGCAGCCATCACAATACATCTTGAATAGAAAAATTGCGTAAATAACGTAAATTGTTAGTTCGTACAGGCCGATGATAACCACAATGCACACAGCATATTTATTCTTCATAGTGCTAAGTATCGTAATTAATACTATCGTGTATCTAAACAACTGGTTGCAAGATTGCGACCAAAAAAACGTCAACAAGCAATAACTCCGCGTGTCCACTGGATGGTTTTAAAGGAGATTCTCGTAAAAAATTGTAGGCGTTGATTTATAGACACGATTTTCCCACGTGCTACGAGGAATAAAACCCGGAACAGTCAGTGGGAACTATACACTACGGACCGCTGGGACTTTTTCTTGGACTCGTAGGGATGCGAGCGCGTTGCGATAAACGCAGGTTGAAAAACAATAGCATGATAACTATGATAAGTCGATAATTTCACGAGGAGATTCACACTAATATTGTAATGCGAATTTAGCTCTTTCTGACAATTAGGTCTTTTACTTGCTTAGATTGTGCATATGTACCTACCTACCAACATTTTTACGATCTTATAAACAATTATTGCAACTCGTATCCTCTCTCAAATGATTTCCTACATACATCGGTAGAAAATTCAATGTTAACCTCTCCAGATGAGAAAAATATCTGATGTCTTTGATAACATATTTGCTGCTATGACGACTGGTAATCAAACTGGCATCGAAATAAATTCTTATAAATATATCTGTATGAAAATGCAACCGGTAATTTAAATGTATATTACCCGAAATTTTAAGAAGTTGTATCTCAGAACAACGTTGCTGACAGCCATCAATCATTTGCGTCAGTTCTTTACTTTGGAATAAACCACATAACCACTGAAAACATGCACATGATGATATAATAATATAATGGTTAACAAATAAGTACCTACTACCAAATCAAAAAATTTAAGACATTTCAGTTCTTAGTAATAATCATCTCAACAACGTTAGCACTTAGCAAATGTTTTCAGATGTGACTATGGCCAACTTTTGTTCTCAGACATTCTGAAATCGCGACAATTCAGCTTTAAAAGGAACAAAATTCTACTTTAACCATGACAACATATATGAAATAACTTTATTGGTTTTCGTCTAAGAGTTTTACACAATACTAAGTATAAATAACGTTGTATAGACAATCTATCGATACATTTGTATCACCTCACTGTCCCACTACTAGGGTAGTATAAAACCGCGGTATGTCATCGCTACGTGCACTTCTATACATAGAACGTGGATGAGACTATAATCGATATTAAATTATGAACTGCGTGTAATCATAATCGATACATAATCAGTTAACGTTTTTCACGATTATGATATTTTATCGATATGATCTATAAAGTGCACGATTAGTTACAAGTTTTTATGGTAAAAGTACTTAGGTAAGGCTTAGTAGACAAATAGGGGTTGATGGAATGATAAGAATCTTAATATATGATAAATGAACATCATTATACTCATAAATAATACTTACTGCTTCTAGCCATCATTCCTAAAACTATAAATTTAAATAAATGATTAATTAAATATTAATACCTATAAACCTATTAATATGATATATTAGACTCGCCATGTTGGTTGGTTATTATTACAATAAATATTCTGGCTCATTGGCATTATACATACATACATACATAGACTCACGCCTGTTTTCCGGAGGGGTAGGCAGAGACTACGGAATGCCATTTGCAACGATCCTGACATATCTCTCTTGCTTCATTCACTCCCATCAGATTCCTCATGCATGCTCATCTGTTCAGGGTACTTCTCACCTGTCCTGTTTTTAGGATGTCTCCAATCTGGTCAGAGAACGTCCGCCTAGGTCTTCCCCTTCGTCCTGTCCCTTCCACACTTGCCTTATATATCTGCTTGGTCAGTCTTTCGTCGTCCATCCTCTCCACGTGCCCAAACCATCTTAGCATACTTTTCTCGATGCTTGTCACTACATCTTCTTTTACCCCACAACACTCTCGTACCACACAATTCTTTACTCTGTCAGTCAAAGAGACACCACACATACTTCTCAGTGCTCTCATTTCTACAGCATTTATTCTACTTTCACGACTCTTCTGCCATACCCAACTATCACTACCATACATAAGAGTAGGTACTAACACTCCTCTATGCACAGCCAAACGTGCCTTTTTGGACACGTTTTGGCTATTCATAAACGCCTTCAGAGCTCCATTCACTCTATTACCTGCATTAACTCTTCTTTCAATATCTTCTACATTCTTAACATCTCTTGTAAACAGCGTATCGATCATAACATTACAAGCCGTAAGCATTCCTCCTTTTCAAAAACCATAACTTTCGTTTTACTTACATTCACGTTCATTCCTTTCCTCTCTAACGCACCATGCATGATTGTTACCATCTCCTGCAACTCCTCCGCTGAAGACGCAAGTATAACCTGATCATCAGGATAAAGGAGGCATTTGACAAGTAACTCATTCATCCTTAATCCACAATCACTATGTTTCAAATCTTGCAAACAACTGTCCATGAAGAGGTTGAACAGCCACGGCGACGCTACACATCCCTGTCTAACACCTTTCTCGATGGTAAACCAGTCAGTGTATACCCCGTTTATACTCACACAAGCTCTAGAATCCTCATTAAGGGATTTCAGAGCTCGAATGAGGCTGCTGTTGGCATTATTTTGCTACATATAGATTTTTCATAGTAGGTAATGTGAGCAGTTTCTATATATTCAGTTTTTATGTTCGTAAATAAGTAAGTAGTTTACTATAAAATAACGTAACGATCCCATACTATAGAGAAATCAATGAATTCAGAGTTTTAAAAAAGGATATATATAATAAATGAAAAGCTTTTTGTCGGTTGAGAGTTGAACTTTGCTGACTTCAGCATTTTGGTTGGCTCGACCAGGAAGTACTACCGTCGCTCAGAATATCGACTTTTAAGTAACAGCCTCCATCGCTTCGTTCGGTGAGTGAGAACGCCGGAGACCCCATCTCCTTTTATAACCCCCTCAACCCGCTCCTCCCCTGGTGTTGCCGGTGTCCATGGGCGGCGGTAATCGCTCACCGTCATGCGAACCGTCTACTCGTGTGCCACCTATCAATAATCGGGATGAGTGATGTATCAGGTACCTAAAAACCTAATGATTCGCGCTTTGTTACCGATTATTGTACCTAAGTAGAGCATAATTACACGTCTTCAAAGGTATCTTGCAAATCGCGAGGTATGTAGGTATAAGCAGGATTTCTTCAACAGCTGACAATAAAGAAATAATAAAAAACTTTAAAGTTTCATATTTTACTTAACAGCCGATACTTATATAAAACGAGGCAAGTGCTTGATGCAACTTGTAAAATTTCGGTTTAAGTATTTAATGTACTCAACCATTGCTCCATCAATAATACATTCAGTAAATCTACTATTATTTATATAACTAATACCATAATCTCAGCTCTTTATTAACTTCATAGTCTACAAGACAAACCATTGACACGAAGAAGAAGACCGCGAATGACCGACAACTACGGAATCCTAATACTCTTTTATCAGTTGCCTATATATGCTCTACTTGTACTCAATAATTAACGTGACAACATAACAAAGGAATGCCATATACAATAGTATAACCTAGCTCCCTAGTAACCCGTCACTGCTTCAAGACATTCTTAGATCGAACTACATTCTTTTGAGATCAGCGTGTTCAAATAAAAAATAATATTATTATTTCTCCGACAAACGTTAAGGCACTACGTAATCATATCAACACACTCCAGTACCTAGAGCAGTAGTTACTCAAAAATACATGTACCGTACCCACATTGTATGACAACCAAAACAATCCCCAATTTAGTTGATAGCACGCGCACGGAAGAAATACTAATTTAAAACACTTTCGAGGAACGCGACTCGATCGTCTCTTATTTATCCGATAAATAAATATAAATCTTTTTATTGTGTGGACACGTCCGGGGACGGAATCCGGACTAAGGGCCTGGCCTTGTATGGCGGGGGAGTTCGCATCGGTTTTGTATTCCATACGAGACGCGCGCGCAACAAAAAATCTACGCTACGAGTACGCACTCGTACGGGGATGCCAATGCAGGGATGTCGCGTGCGCACAGGACTCAGGGCTGTCTCCACACGACTCCAAGCATTTCCCAGGTTGATGGCATTTAAATTTCGCCCGGTAATTACCAGGCCTTACTGGTCAAACCCTGATTGTTACTGATATTAGCACAATGGCTGGCACGAGCGAATTATGCCGGTGGCAAATTTGTTACAGAAGAAACTTTGGGTTAATTGGCATTAATTAAGTTTTGATTCCGAATAACCGATTAATCATACTTTCTTATGACAGTTAATGATGGACCTACCTATAATTGATACATAGGAAATAATTTCAATATTTTATGGTGAAAAAAAATACTGTGAGAAAACCTAAAAGCTTGCCATCTTGTTTTAAAAGTTGTGTAAAATCTGCCACCCTTTGCTGAGTCAAGTGACATACAAATATCATACACAATACTAGTACAACACAACAATCCTAATACACAACTTCATAACTGTTCAAAACAAGACAATATTGTAAGAAATAACCGTCGAAACTATAAAAGTAAGTCGTCGAAAATTCTAGAAAATAACAATAGTGATTTGAAGCGAGCTATTCGTTTAATGTTGGGTGGTTGTCGCAGTAAAAACTGTACATTTGATAAGTTGCGCAAACAATTCGGCATGAACTAAAAACAACAACAAATTGTTCCGATCGCGACACAAATATGTCGAGCTGAAATGTTTGTGCACCAATCACGGCGGACTTATTCTGGAGAACGTTTTACTTGCGAACTTATCGATATTCGAGAGTAGAAAGCTACTGCGGTCGGAGTATTGCATATATCCCTAGATGTTATGATGTGATCAGTGAACATTTATTGAATGTTATAAATTGCCTTAAATGAGTGTGAATAAAAACTGCACGTTGTTATAACAATATCTGTAAAATGTAATTTTCTATTAGTATAAATTGTATATCCGAGTGGATATATCAACAGACTGCCATGAAGAGGGTATCAGGTTCGAATCCACGGCGCGCACCAATGACTTTTCGGAGTTATGTGCGTATTAAATTGTTAATTATCGCTTGTCCCGTGCCTCGGAGAGCACGTTAAGCCGTCGGTCCCGGTTGTCATGAAGATCTTTGACAGTCATTACAGTCAGTACCTTCTAAATAAACTGACACTAGTCTAAACCATAGAATATCGCTATCCCTTCGGGTTGCGGAGGTCAGACAGGCAGTCGCTCTGTGGAAAAGCTAATATTCAGCCAAATCCGGTTAGACTAGTAAGCGGACCCCAGATTGAAACTGGGATAACGCTAAGAGAAAAAGATAAATTGTGAAGATAAATTGTGAAGATTAGATTAAAGACCTTATTAAAACATATGTTGCTACCCTGTCCAATGAATTATGTCCAAATGACAATAGTCATAATAGAAGATAAATTGTTATGAACCTGTCATGTGGTTCATGCGACATTGAATGGTCGGAAAAATATGTTTTTAATTTAGAGTGTAAGATTTGAATAAAGGAAAAATTACTAACACTTTGATGATAAACATACCTACATTATTTGTATGATAGGTACAAAGTTACAGTTGAATGCCCTTTTTTTTTTTTTTTTTTTTTTGGTATCGGGTTGGAAAATCCTCATGGAGTCCCTCCGCCCCGGGGGGGAAGGACGAAGGGGACTGTCAGACTCTTACTGACTAAAAACCAACCCGTGCTCCTTATGTACCCATGTGTCGGAGGGTAGGGTTTCACCAAAGCATTCCTCGCTACCCCCCGACGGGTATTGGCCCGCCAGATGGTCAGGCGGGCCCCGAACGAAACCCCCTTGGCGGCGGATGAAGGTGTTGGGCTCCGCCGCCAAAACACCCAGCGGCCGCAGAGGATAGGGAGGACGGCAACGCAACACCGCATCTCCTCTTCCTCTGCGGCCCCACCGCGACGCAACGATGGTGCGCCCCCATTTCGTCGCGGGAGATAGGGCGCGGGGCAACGCAACACCCACACGCCTCTCCTCCCGCGACCGCACCCGACTGCGAGGGACAGACAGAACTGTCCCCCGCACCCGCACCATGGGACGCATCCTACGCAGGCCTCTACCAAGCCCACGTGGAGCGTCCCCTCCCGGGATCCCGCTTAGCTTCACCGTGGGTGGCTTCTAACCCACGGTTACTGAGCCCCCCCACCACGACAAGGTGGAGATCCCACGGGGGGGACAGTTGAATGCCCTAAGGAATTTAAGAGGCAAAACTAAACCATGATTTTAAAATTCAGTTGCACTATGTAGTTATTTATACACGCAAGGAAAGTATAAATATTAAGTAATGGTATTCAATAAGCTTACTTCGCTAGACTAAGTTGTGGTTCAATCAGAACTATGAGAGCATATTTTTATTATTATTTTATGCATTTAAACGCTTGGTTCTTAACTGTTGCCTAAAGGCTTTAGTCTATAATAGGTTTTACGCCTGAAATATTGGCTTTTGCTTGTTGAAATAACAGACCGCCATAATTCGCGTTTAGATTATCCCAGCATAAAAGCTGTATAGAAACAACAGTAGTTGATATTTTCACAGAATCAGTGTGTGCGCGTCAAGCAAAGATGTATATCGTGAACTGGCGCTCGGTGTCCACTCGTCAACTTTATGCGTCTGCGTTCAGACGAACCGGGAAGGTACACACGTGACTCGTGACGGAATCTGTCCAAGCGATGTGTACATTTATACAACTGCTAACGCAAAAGTGTCACTGCACCTTAAAGGTTATGTTGTAATTATGAAAGGCCTTGAAATATTTGGAATGATATTGAAAAATATACCGCTGGACTAGGGATAACAACAGGGGCCCAATTCTCCTAAATAAATATAGTTTCGATATCATGCCAGTGTCATACTTACGTCGTTACGCGTATTCTCTTCTAAATTATCTGATGATTGAACGAAGTTGTAACGAGATCGTAAATTGAAACAAGTGTCAAAATATGTGTCATCGACGAACTGTTTATTTCAAATTATATTATAATGACATTAGGTTATCAGAATACCGCTTCCGAGTCAATTCAAAATATAATATCAATGTCATATAAAAATAGGAGAATTGGCCCGCAGACTGCCATGCAGAGGGTATCGGGTTAAAATGCGCGGCGCGCATCACTGAATTCTGGGAGTTTATAGTTAATTATCAATTGAGAGAGTTAAGGAGAAGAGAGTAACGTTCAGCCGTCGGCCCGGCTGTCATGAAGATCATCTCAGTCGTTATAGGTGGGAGTAAGTTCCTCTGAATAAACTGACACTAGTCTAAACCATGGAATATCGCTATCTCTTTGGGTTACGGAGGTTAGACAGAGAGATGCTCAGTGGAAAAGCTAATATTCAGTCAAAGTCCGGTTGGAAGCTAAGAGGATGATGATGATTGAAAAATGGATGGTAAGAAGCTAAGAGCAACCTAAGAGGTTGCCTGGTAGAGATCGCTATAAGCGATAAGGCCGCCCATCGTACTTTAATCATATTATAAGATCTCCTAAGTTATGTTTCTGGTGTACAATAAAGCATAAAAAGATATAAAAAAAATAGAGCCAATATTTAAAGAAGAAATTACACTTTTCAAAACTGAAGCCAAATGAGCTTTGGCCAAGAAGAGGCATAAAAAGCGGTAGTGGTATACATCGGCATAAGAGTGCCATGCTTGGCCGTCACATCGTAACCTGACTTACTTACAAGGCCAAACAGAAGGCAATATAGCGTCTAAACGACCAATATCCTTAGTCATCTGATACAAAAAAATGTCTGAGTTATCAAGAGAAAAATCTAAACAATTCCTTTGTCCATACGGGTTGATAATTATAAAAACAAACAAAACTAATCACCACTGTGTATCTACAATTCAATGGTGACGATTATAACCGGTAGTGTGGATGCACCCTGTCGAGTAGCCAGCAAAAAAATAAATTTATTGCCTTAGAATTGTGTGTAGTGTTGCCAGTATGGCTTCGAGGCGTCGGCAAATAATGTGCGTGATTTTTAATGAGGTTATAGATAGGCACATAGTATACCAATCACGTGATTTAATTAAAATAATTATATACAACAAAGTGTTGATGCTTAGGTTAATTATAATACACTCATATGGTTTTGAAAATAATGATATTTGCCTACATAAGTTTGTTTATTAGTGCAGATTGTTTTGTGGACGATAAAACTCTATAGAAGATCCTACATTAGTGAGCGCGACGTCTTAATTTCGCTATTTGTAATATTATAGACCTAAATACCTACCTAATTGTTCAACGTAAAGCCTAAAAGACAGCAGAAGAGCATGCATGAGAAACTTGGTGGGAGTGAATGAAGCAAGAGAGGTATGTCAGGATCGTTGCAAATAGCGTTCCGTAGTGCCTACCCCTCCGGGAAACAGGCGTCAGTCTATGTATGTATATAAAGTCTAAACCAAATTGAGACTGCAAACTTCTTTTCTTATCAACACTCGTCATACGGTTTTAGCCCAGCAACGAGCATCGCATTAGGCTTCGCACTATTCACATCGAAAAGTGTGCACGATTCCAGGCTTGTGGTGCACGTCAGTATTATAATATGGCTCATTGTCTGTGGTGGTACGCCGCAGCCACACTTATTTTCACTTGGGTCCATATAACCCTATAATATTGAGACTGCAAACAAGAAATTTGGAGAAATAGCATTCTGTATGTTGATGATACCTTGTATGCTATACACTCATTACATTCACGCTAATCTCTCCTTCTGAAATAAAATCTGAAAGCAGCGATAGCCGAGTGGAGAGATCGACAAACTGTTATTTATGCAGAGGGTCTCAGGTTCGAATCCTCGGCTCGCACCAATGACTTTTCGAAGTTAAGTGCGTATTAAATTGTTAATTATCGCTTGCTAAACGGTGAAGTAACAGATCGTGAGGAAACCTACATGTCTGAGAGTTCTCCATAATGTTCTCGAAAGACATCTGAAGTCTGCCAACCCGCACTAGGTCAGAGTGGTGGACTATGGCCTTACCCTTCTCATAGTGAGAAAAGGTCTGTGGCCAGCAGTGGGGCAGTTTATATACAGGGCTGGTGATGATGAAACAAGAAATTTGGAGAAATAGCATCCTGTATGTTGATGATACCTTGTATGCTAGGTATACACTCATTACATTCACGCTAATCTCTCCTTAGCAAAATAGAAGTTGAATGGTTGTATGACAGTCCTTTGTTTTAAAAGTTAGAAGCCCGAAATGTTACATACCTTGTTGTAAATAGTTGTATAACACGATTATCCTTATGCAAAAATAACATTTTACACGAATTAATTCGATAGTTTAATTGACCGCTAGAATTTCACTTATATTACAAAATGGATATCGTCTGCGGTTTTATATTTCTCGGAGCTGAGAAATACCGATACGTTAATTGTCATAATTCTCTTCAAACATTTTTCAGCGTTAGTGCTAAGCTGGTTATATTATGTTAGAGGTCTGTCAGGTGCATCACTAGATTTGCGGACGAATGAGTGAATTAGGAGCTGAAAGTTGACATGTTAATTTTAGTTTTGCAAGCAGAGGCACAAAATTTTAATACGGCATTTTTTAAATTGCCTCTGAGAGAGTGAAGTAGGAGGTGTAACATTCATCTACACATATAGGCATCCATGCGACCATACTCTGCAAATACTAGTTCTGTTTTAAAAACTGAAGGGTACATTTAGTTTGGCGATTATAAAATAAGCCGTAATATGTATTACAAAATAAATTCGAATTAAAACTTACATTGCCATTTGCAACAGCAATTATTGAATAATATATATTTAAATAACACTCAAATAATAATTATGACACATATTAAACAGATTAAGTGTAAAATTAATTTGAAAGTGCGCACTGAATTTTCATGGTATAAATTTAAATGAAGCACGAATAAATTGGAAATGTTTGTACTTATGATGAATACAAATTAATATAACTAGTGTTAATATTGGTAATGTAATTAATATTCACACTAAAATCAAACTACAGTTTACTGATTCTATTGCGATATATTGGTTTTAAAGTTATAATAATTAAACGGACTGATCTAGGAACTGCATTACTTTTTGTACCTACTGAAGTATAAATTTGCGTAGGTACGAGTTTTGCGTAACGTTCCCTACCCAAGCACGTACTCCAGGTCTTACAAAAAGGGTGATAGCCTTCGAATGCGAAGCTGAAGAATATAATTAATCGAGCAAAAACTGAAAACTCAGGGTCGGTCTGTGAGGAAAACCTTTAGGGTTACCTATGACCAGCAATGGACGTCTCCAGGTTGACTTTTTTTATAGTAATAGTCGGCAAACGAGCAGACGGATCGCCTAATGGTAAGCAATTACCGCCGCCCATGGACACAAGCAACACCACAGGAGTGTGTTGCCGCTCCTTGGGGTTGGGAAAAATGATAGGTTGAGGAAGAAGGAATAGGGGATAGGGCCTCCGGCACTCTCACTCACCGAACGAAACGCAACAGTTTAGGTACTGTTACTTTACGTCGATTTTCTGTGTGAGGGTAGTACTTCCCCGGTCGAGCCGACCCATTCATGCTGAAATCAGCAAGGCTCTACTACTCTAAAATGACATGATGATAATGAGCGAAAACTCAATGGGGTTGTGTCGTTTTACTGCGGAGTTCCTATGCCCACCTTCCTGCTCCATCATGAGATCAGCTCCACTGCATCAAAATATTGCAATGCCGCGCGATATACACCTCCATGCAAAATTTCAGCTCAATAGGAAACCGCGAAGTGGGTCACATTTAACTTGCAAGATTTCGTTACAGACACCGGGACAGGTGGAAGTAAATAAAAGCTTGTAAAGAATATATATGCCGCCCGTTTATCCATACACTTGTAGGTGTCAGCTATTAGAGCAAGGTAGGTTATATATTATTCTGATGTAGAAGCTATACTTAATACTGCACAAATTCACGAAATCATTAGTTTTGCAAAAGTAACAAACATCCTCATAGTATATGAATAGCGTTCATAGCGAGACGTGGCTTGCCTTTCGTAACAGATCGGCAAAGGTAAGCAATGCTTGCATAGGTCGCAACTTAGATGGCTGACCGCCTGTGGCATTTGCATCAGATCGCTACCTTGCTTCGGAGGGCACGCAAAGCGTTAATTTTTAGGTAGGGCAAGAATGGTTAGGTCATGTCGGATGCCTTCAGATACTCTGAAAACTCTGACACCAGAGTTAGCCATACACTCACACGAAAAAAAGAACGGGAAAAGAAATCCAGCCTCATAAACTTTAGTATTTATATCAGTGGAAGGATAACTTCATATTCATATTTATTATATACTACAAAGTTATCAATAAATAACAGCTGTATATAGGCACTTCAGTTCCAATCGGCGTCCTCAATCAATCTTACACCTGCCAAGTGCCGGGCGACACCCGAGACCCGAGCGCCATGAGCACAAAAGCTAATAACATGATTGGTTAGGCGCCAGGCTAGCTATGGACAAGGCTTGTTTGATTACTGCCTAACTTAGATTTAAAGGTACGACTACACTGGCCGTTTTAACTATTGAGAGGTTCTATTTGAACGGAACTTATATTGAAAATGTATTACTTCATTATACTAAGTCAAATCGAATCAATCAATCGAATTCATACTAAATTCACTTGTATCTTCTTTAACTGAGCATTCTTGTTCAGACATCCAAAATAATTTGTTAATAATAACGTTTAAAAATAATGTGTGAACATACAAAATACGTAGACAAAAGCAAATTTTTTGTGAAGTGCCTCACTCAAAATTTTGAGCTTTTTTTCTGGCTGAAATTATTTAATAGTTTTATAAGTGGTGTTACATTTTGTGCATACTCACGACAATGTTAAAACAATAACAAAATAGTTCGAGCTTTAATTGTTAGTTTAGCTGTGTTCAAATTATTTAACAATATCCAGCATTGGAACAAAAATATAAAATTGAAATAAATACCGGCCTACTCTAATAGGGAGAAACTTTAAGAAGCTTTTCTGTTGCTGTTCTGAAACTTTAGGAAGTTGTTACTGTTGATTCTTATTTTAATATTTTCCCGTTCTAATTCCATCAAATCAGTTCATCGAACAGTGTATCTAACACTTTACAAGCATTTTTTTTCCATCACGTTTTACGCTACATATTTAAAGTACACAGTTATCGAGTTTGCAAACCTTCCTTGTTCAATATGGTCAACGCTGAATAAAAAACTCGACCATACATCTCGTTAGTTTTGTTCTTAATTGTCTGGTATTATGGTAATCATATCGACGATAAAAAAAATAAGGAACCGATCATAAATGCATGTATTTGTCTGTTGAACATGAGTCATCGCCATATTGCGAAACAGTGTAGCAACGAATCAGAAATGAATGATACTGATACGCGAAAATTTTTGGGTTTTTATATTTCGTGGTAAAGATGCCGCATGGACGCATGGACGCATGTAAAACCATTTAAGAGGTCACTAAGTTCCAAGAGCACAGTTTAATCTTATGCATAAATCTAATAATAGGCTATACTTACAATCATTTATAAATATTTGAATGCCATTACATTACTTACATTGCATTGTCTTTGTCCTGCAGTGGGACGTTACATGTTGTACATAAAAAAGAAACGATTATATTCTATTCTAATAAAGATAACTCTACCCATCGTCTTCAGTCTACTGCTTCATGTTGAAGCCTTCAAGGATTCATATTGGAGCTAAACAGAAACCGGCAAACCGCGTAAACAAACAACTTACGAAATTATACTGCAGTATAAATAAAATATACAGCAACTTTGTAACCTTAATAAAATCAAATGTTTCCAAAACAATTATTCAAGCGAATATTTCTAATACAGCATAATAGGTACTTGCCATATAAGCTTCGGTGCACCAACTGGCACTAAAATTTTTATCTCGACTAAAATTTCAATCATTAGTTCTCATTACAGATGCTGGCATGGAGCCCGCATTAATATGCCCGTTAAATACTTCATAATGTAGATGTATATTTGTGATAGTATTGAGGTCTGCTAGAACTGGGTCATGTCTTAATGACCCTCTGTCACAAGTATTCCGAACAAATATCACTTTGTCCCCGCCCAAATTTCACACGCACACAGAGAACAAGAAAAACGCACACATGTTTACCTCTGCAGAAGTAGACTTAGTTGAAAGTAAATCAGTTTTCGCTTGGTGCATGCTGCAGGCATGGATGGGGCTGCACTATCTTTGTGACAGTAAAAGAGTGTCTCATATCCGTACCTGATTAGTTTTAAATTATATATTTTATAATTACATATATAATTACTCCAATTATCTTAAGATCGTGTTACTAACAAAATGATGAAACTTGATACAGACGAATAAATGTTTTCCCGTCTTTTTTGTTAATTATTATATTATAATTTATATTGAGCACTGCGACACTTCATCTTGCTTCTGAGAACTTCGTAACTGGAATAATGCCACCTTGGAAATAAAATCAGAAAAAAATAATCAAGCACATAAGCATAAAATGAGCCCAAAGGACCAACAGGTCAGTCCCGTTTGCGCTTCGCGAGATCTCTCTCCAAATACCATTACGAAGAAGCCTACACAAAGAGAAATAAAGATCCAAACTTAAATCATTTCCAGAAAGCGATATAATTCAATTACCGCACAGACAATAGCGTCCGAAGCTAAAATCGAAGTAACTCTTATCAGTTTTTACACCAATAAACACATCGTACCAAAAACTGCGAACACCCACAAACTAACCAGATTTCGTAAGAAAAACGAAGGAATCTAAACAATTTTGGCTCCTATCAATATTCATGGGTATAAAGAAAACCTTGATGGTGGCCTTACACAGTCAGATTCCTGCAGCGGTGCAGTCAGTTTTTCGCGTGCAATTAACCTTTTAAAAAGTTTGAAGAAGTTCGGTTGCCACGCGTTGAGCGCGCGACTACCCAAAATGGACACCGCACTTCAGATCGCCCTGCTATGCTACGCTGTGAACATACCAAATCCAAAAAGACACAACCTCACAATCCAACAACTCAATCCAAACCTTATAATAAAGATATAGAGTCGATTATAGACATCAATGAAGATCTTAATGACATAAATTCAATTGTAATATTGTTCACCTTTAAATAGGCGGCGACATCCACGTCGTCTGCTATAATAGTGATAGCGTAATTAATGTTTTCATATTCACTGTATTATTTATAATTGCTGGTATCAATTAAAGTCATATTAATATTGACATTAAGTTGATGGACAATATATATAGTACAGTTACAGTCAGTGACAGTTTTTCGATTCAAGTTACCGCTTTAAATAGATTTTTAATTAGGCTTTCGATACTGTTTTTACGATATTTAATTCAGCTTTTCGGACTCTCCCGCGTTAAATTATTTTGTATAGCGGGCAATACAAAACACTGGAGCAATTAGGAGACTCAAAACAAATAATTTTGTGTGGTTCTCATTTCTTGTCTAGTGGTATTAAGTAAACTAAAAAACACAAATATCTCATATGAACCTAAAGACAGCGACGTTATCCAGAGGTCTTGTTTTTATTTTGGAGCGTTGAATTTGAATATAGAACGCAACAGTTAGAATAATGCTCCTGTCTACAAAGTTCTGTCACAGTTCTGTGAAGGAGTACCCGATCCCAGGCTCAAATACTAAGGCTTAATAAGTATTGCCTGATTTTGTAAGCAATTTACTTACATAAGTAATCAAATAACAGTAATTTGAAACAATTTGCTGCAAGTCCCATTTACAGCATTAGTTTATCCAACATTGAACAAACAGCATTGAATAATATCACAGCAACAAACCATTAGTCTGGTCCGTCCATAGTACACTTACAAGTTGAACGATATAGTAATTCTTCTGCTAAACGCATTACTATTTACATAACTTGTATACATGTATAAGAATACGAGATAAATATATAGGTAAATGTTTAACGTCAAGTAAATATGGTTTATAATGAAGTTCATATAGGGCCGATCTGTATGTTAAGTCAGTAAATTCTCAGTCTTTGTTAAACTTATCACAGGTACGACAAAAATTAGCAAATTTCACTGCATCTCATATTATCAGCCTATTGCGGTCCAATGCTGGACGTACGGACGTTCACTTATAGTACTTTGAATCATTACTTAATACTGCAGCTAGCATTAGTAGGTTGAGGATAGCCTAAATGCAGGGCAGGCAAAGTAATCGTGCGATATTATATATTTTTGACACCCATAGTCGTGGCATTTATTAAAAATCGATGTTTTGCAATTACGCATTTTCCGTGTAAATTTACTACTCATAAAATCCTCCACAAGTAGTGAAATATTTTAATCTATTTAATGAACTATATTCTATCCTGTCATACGTCAGATATGAGTCAAACCAACCCACGATTTATTTTAAAATGGTGCATCATTAAAGATATCGTGACAAAAAATGAATCGTACACATGAATCGGTTTTAATGACTAGTAATGATAGACCGACGGACAGTTCCTAATGTACGACATATCGATACTGTGTTGATTGATCTTTGACATTTGATATGTATTTTTAGAATTTGCTCGAAAAAAAAAATTGTGTACTTGAAAATGCTTTATGTTGTTGTAGCTTATATGATACACTACTGGCTGGTTCCCGAATTAAATGTAAAGATTTTGTTTAATCATATCGCCTAGACCCACAATAATTTTAACCGAGTTATATCGTAATACGTTTAGGTTTAAGCGGCATTCGATATTAAGTTTTGCATTGTAGATGTATCTGGTCGTTGCAGTGTCTTGATTTAAACAATATAATTCAAAATGTTCTCAATAAACGTACTTTCTACCGTAGTATAGCTTTAAATTCCCTTCTGAATGGTCTAATAGTTTCTCAGTGTCGAGACCATCGTGATTAAGTCAATTTATTATTTTTACATATCAATAGACTATCCAAAAAGTATAACTATGTCAACTTTTGGTGTAACTTAACTAGGAAACGTATAAAACATCAGTTTACAGGATTTCGAAAGACAGTAGTGAAATGACACTACTAACCAATCCTCGTTACAGCTATTTTGAATATGATAAAGTAGCCGATTGATTCATAGTACAAACAAATAAAACAGAATATCGATTTTTTTCGAAACGCATCCAATTTTTATTAATTTCAATCACAGAGTAACAAGTATAAGGACCATAAGAAATTTTAATAAACATTTCTAACGTGGTAATCAAATATGCATAGAGAGGGAATGAAAATAAACCCTAAAGACAAAAAAATGAGCAATCAAAGTGTAATAACAAATCTGTGAGCACAAACTGACGACGCATTTGTATTGTCAAAACAAAAATTACCCTACAATCCAGCACACATTTCGATCAACACACAACAATGCGTGCTCGTATATCGATACTCGTTGGTCGGCTTGTAAATATCTTATTGTATCCACCGGTCGCCTGTCCGTCCGTCCGGCCAGTTGATTTGCTACCCGCTCCTGTATCCGTAATGAAGGTGCAATTCCTTGACAGCCTACTCGCGCCGACCTCAAATCGTACCGATACACCGATACTCCGATGATCGATACGACGATTATAATCGTGTGTGTTTAATCGATTATATGTATCGAGGCGGTTTGCCGGCTTAATTATTGTTGACGGTTGCGATATCGTGCGATTTGCATACGAACCACTTGTTAGTACGATTGAGAAATTGCAATTGCGACGTTCTGATTTGTGTGCGTAGATGTGAGATAAGGATACTGCAAATTAATGGTACATGAGTTTTAATAGTAATTTACGGTAATTGTCAATGATGAAGATGTTGTGCTGCTTGTAATGCGCTAACTTGAATGTTTAAAGCGTTTCAAAGATTTTTGTGTGACTCACAATGTTCGTGTTGATTTCTTGATAGGTTTGCTCAAAAATATGTGACTTTTCCTATGCTATGTAGAATAAAGGTATTTATTATAATAAAATGTGTGTTTCGCGGCGCATCGATGTCAGCATAAAAGTAAAACTATTGTACTGTACGGGTTTGCCCGTACAATATTATTACCATCTTTACCAGTTATTTGGTTGTGATTGTTCATGCTCAGATTTGTATAGTCGGACAGTAAACAGATTAGAAAATTAAATGCCATGAACACGGATTAAAACTCACTGTCTCGTGAATAATTCTCCTATAGCACAAATTAAGGCGTCTTCCTATCGATATTTGTATGCCAATCATCCATCATCCTCCTAGCATTATCCTAGTATCAATCTGGGGTCCGCCTACTAGTCTAACCGGCTTTGGCTGAATATTAGCTTTTCCACTGAGCGACTGCCTGTCTGACCTCCGCAACCCGAAGGGATAGCGATATTCCATGGTTTAGACTAGTGCCAGTTTATTTAGATGGTACTGACGCCCTATAAAGACGATATTTGTATATCAATAAATAATTTAAACATTCACTTCGCCCTGCCCAGGTCACCCAACTGCAAGATCTTATAAATGAAATTTTGACAACACATAATTTGTGTATTAATTTTTACATTACTGAAGTATATTTATAAACGTCGAATTATATAAATGTGTAATTCTTTTAAACACGCAACAAGCTGCGATTGTATGCATTAATTCTCTTATGATTTCGCCTAAGGCGAAAATACCTTAATACAACTTATTACATACACCATAACTGCTACAGAATATGTACTCATTTGTCCATTGATTTCGTTTTTATTATATGAAATATTATTTGACTTCTGTACTAATTGAAGAATTTTGGGATATTAGTAGTGAAACGCAAATACGCGAAGGGCAGCGATAGCCTAGTGAGGATTCCAACAGACTGCCATGCAGAGGGTATCGGGTTCGAATCCACGGCGCGTACCAATAAATTTTCGGAGTTATGTGCGTATTGAATTGTTAATTATCGCTTGTCCCGTGCTTCGGAGAGCACGTTAAGCCGTCGGTCCCGGTTGTCATGAAGATCTGTGACAGTCGTTACAGGGCGTCAGTACCCTCTAAACAAACTGACACTAGTCTAAACCATGGAATATTGCTATCCCTTCGGGTTACGGAGGTCAGACAGGCAGTCGCTCCGTGGAAAAGCTAATATTCAGAGAAATCCGGTTAGACTAGTAAGCGGACCTCAGATTGAATCTGGGATAACGCTAAAGAGGATGATGAGTAGTGAAACGCAAATCGTCATTAGGTCAAACAAGGTCAAGAGGACGTGCATTGGTCTCACCTTCAGCCAAGCTCTGAACTACATTTCTAGAAAAGCGCAAGAATGGTTGACTTCAAGGGAATCCCGCTCTAAAGATATCTTTTTTTGTAAAACCGCACCTGGAAACTAACTTCATTCATTCATTCATTCGTGGTGGTGGCGCAGCGACCCAAAATTACCTCTGACACGAGATCTCTCCATCTTTTCCTGTCGTGGATACATTCCTGCCAGTCCATTCTACAGTCCTACTAGATCTTTTAGGGCTTCGTCATTCCAGCGAAATAACTAACATACTTGCAAATCGAAGTCCAAACAATAACGCGATGGAGGAGTACGCTTTATGAGAAACTGACGCACGGGACATAAAACAACGAATGTACCCTGAGATGTATCTAAATGTTCTGTATTATTTATATGGTAATAGGCGGCAAACGAGCAGACGGATCGCCTGATGGTAAGCAATTGCCGCCGCCCATGGACACAAGCAACACCATAGGAGTCACAAGTGCGTTGCCGCCCCTTGGGGTTGGGAAAAGGGATAGGATAAGGAGTGGGATGAGGGAGAAGGAATAGGGGATAGGGCCTCCGGCACTCTCACTCACCGAACGAACCGCAACAGTTTAGGTACTGTTAATTTACGTCGATTTTCTGGGTGAGGGTAGTACTACCCCGGTCGAGCGGGCCCATTCATGCTAAATCAGCAAAGCTCTACTACCTTAAATTAAATGTATTTGTTGTAACTGCCCCGTTGATCCATGCGTTTCTGCCAAATGATTGTTTTTTAAACCCAAGCAAGTCGTAGGTAATTCTTGGTACCTATCTGTAGGGCTTGCAACGTGTTCTATAAATGACACAACTCGTTATAGAGGGGCAGCTTATGGCGTCTAAAACAAAGATGGTGGATTGGCGGGACGTGAGGTCTAGCTACAAATAGGGTAGTTTCCAGGGTCAAAATAATTACATTTTATTTAGTCCTTATTTTAGATTATAAAAAATATTGGACACGTATTTTTCTTTTTTCGATTAAATAAAAAATAACAAAGATATAGCCCATTAAAGTTACGTGTAACGTCACCCCGTGCGAAAAAATGCAGCACGGCGTGACGTTATACATAACTTTAATGAGCTATATCTTGGTAATTTTTAGTTTAATTTACAAATAAAAAAATACGTATCGCTTATTTTTTAATAATCTAAAGGACTGATTTATAATTTTTTTTTCGTCAACTAGCCTATTGTAAGACTCTAAGGCCCACTTGCACAACGATTCTTAAATTGAATTAAGATGTATTTAACGAGAAAAAAAATATTAAACACCACTAGCGTCTTGCACAACGAAAAATTTGTCAAGTAATATGATTTAAGAACTGTCAAAATTAATCACCGAAAATCGGCTGTTTAGTGGCTAATTTCATTTAAGAACTGTCACACTGATGTTGGCATCCTGTCATTAGCGACGAAAATTATCAATAATTATATAACTGGACCAGACGACGCAGCAGGGGGAGGCCTATGTCCAGCAGTGGACGTCCCTAGGCTGACATGATGATGATGATGATATAACTGATAACAATGTACCTACTTGTGTTATTGTTAACCCTAGAATTCTACACTATTTGGCGCACATGTTATTCCTACACTGGGGTGCTGGAACACCCCATACTAAAATGACTGTAATCCTTAAAATAAAAAAAAACGATTCATGAAAATACGTTTTACTAAACAGAATCGGTAACTTGAGATCACAAATCAGCCTTATTACACAAAGTTAAATGTAGTTTGAGCAATAGCGCTTGTAGGATTTGGTCCTTTTTGAGGATCACTGCAATGGACTAAGTTGGCATCCGGTGACGGTCCTCCAAATGTTCATGTATCAGTTCCAAACCTAATTTCAAAACTGTCTGCTGAAACGTTATATTTGGCTTGTTATTTGATCTTGAACACTTGTAAAGAACCCAGGAATTACAACTGGTCCCAACTTCTATTTCTTCCTCGCCAGATTTGTGGTCTAGAATAGAGCTTATTTCTTCGTATTTCAAAGCTCTGACAGCCATCCGAAACAAAATAAATAAACTTCATTGAATTTTACCTTCATAATATCTAAAAATATCTGTATTTAATTCATATAAGACTATTGTTTTAATTAATAATCAAATTTAATAACTTATTACATATAAATGCATCAATCGTAATAAATAAATAATCTTACAATTTTACTACACTGGGGTACGGGCGTACCCCACAGCACTTATACAGGCGACAACACAACGCGGTCCTTCGTCACGGCATTGACGTAACGCGACCGGTTGACACCAAACTGAAATACTTCGACGCGCGAATTCGTGGATATTAAAGAAATTGAGATATTTAAAAAACAAATCGGTGTGGGGTGCACCTGCACCCCATGTAGGGTTCTAGGGTTAATGCTCAAAAGTTTCTAGTTATTATTTGTCAATTGTCATTTCGTTGCTAGGCTACGACAATGCGTTTTGTTTTATGCTCAAAGTATATATAGTCTAAGGTTTTATGCGAAACCATGCGCATAACAACGTTAAAATCGTAACAAAAAGGCTTCATGGCATGAAACAAAACGTAGAAACTACTTTACCGACCTCATAAAATGTTTAACTAAATCTAAGCGTTGTTTTCCTTGTGCAAGAGGACGCTAAATACTTTTAAGTTAAATTATTTTATGCTGTTAATTCTGTTCAAAAAATTTAAATTAAGGAGTGACTTAAATCAAACGTTACGCAAGTGGGCCTAAGAAGATGATAGTCATGTTTAGTCCTGGTAGCATAAAAGGTCCTTTGGTCAGAGGCTAAACACATATGAGATATACTCCGACGGGATACATTGGTGCATTAGCTTAGACCGTTTTTTTATAGACTTACGCCTATATCCCCGAAGGGGTAGGCAGAGGTGTAATATTACAGCCACATTTTGCCACATTTTAGGTCTCACCTAATAGCGAGCCTATTGCCGTTACCGGGCACATCACTAGACTCAGTGACACTTTTGCCCGACCCGGGAATCGAACCAGGGATCGACGATCAGCAGACGCATACGCTATCCACTGGACCACGGAGGCAGGCAGTAACTTAGACCGTATATTTGTAAATTTCTTTTCAGGTATAAGCACAAGCACTTAAGTCAATCAAAGTCAATATATTCTTGGTTCATAGTGTTTTCGTTGCCATTAAAAATAAAGTTCTGCATAAAAACGACAAAGTATGTCTGGAAGAGTTTAGTCAATTTGACTTTCATAAAGGAATGCGTATCACAGTTTTTTAGTTATGAATAATAAAATGATGAGACCCAATCTCAACGCTTAGCACCTGCCTTTCACCAGACTTGCTGTCTACTGTTTTTTGTGTAAGTTCTTAAAATACATAAGTTGTTTTAAGCGGCAGACAGAAATAATTTCGAACCAAATACTGCATGTTAACAGGTAAAGGTGTTCCAAGCTTTTTGTTTAGAGGAGGAAATTTACTCAGCAATAATGCCTGACTTATTATATTAACGTACTCAGAAGGAAAATATACATACACCGAATTAGTAACCATAGTAATTTGATTGAAATGTAAAAGCAGCATACCATATATTTTTTTGATAGCACAGACACGGTCATTTGATCGCCTGTTTGCGATAAAACCTAGTGAGTTATCCAAAAATAATTGAGCGTACACTAACTATATTATCCGGGTATCTAATAAACATACCTATAGGTATACATATTATAGATATAGATAAGTGATAGCCGAGTGGATATACCAACAGACTGCCATGCAGAGGGTATCGAGTTCGAATCCACGGCACGCACCAATGACTTTCCGGAGTTATGTGCGTATTGAATTGTTAATTATCGCTTGTCCCGTGCCTCGGAGAGCACTAGGCATGGGCGTTTTTTGGGATTTTTCCGCAAACCGATACAAATTCGAATTCAGATACTGAAATCGATTTCAAAAACCGATTTTAGAAATCGATTTCTGTAGCGGATGTCGGAGCGACGAGCGACGAGCGTAGTTACTAGTTGCGTAGACAAACGCAAACAATTGAATTCTTATTGTATTGTCATGTCATGCGTCCATATTTCGCTTATTTTGCGTGACATATTGAAAAAGAACATCTACTAACTACCTAAAACTAAGTGTTGAAAAACTCAGTCACCAAACAAACTAAAATTACACAACACGAATTGTTTCTATTTATTTACACTTTACAATCCCAAACTACTACTACCTAAAACTATTTGTTAAAAAACTTAGTCGCCAAACAAAATAAAATTACACAACAGGTACGATTTTTTTTCTATTTAATTACCTACACTTTACAATCCTAACCTGCTAACTACCTAAAACTAATTGTTAAAAAACTCAGTCGCCAAACAAACTAAAATTACACAACACGATTTTTTTCTATTTATTTACATATTACAATCCTAACAACGTAACAATAAAACTTTTTAAATCCTAATATTATAACTTTCACGAAAACGAAATACCTATAGATACTAATTATTATTAGGCGCGCACCGAACTGCACGTGTCACCTAGGTCAAGTGAACAAATAAACATCGATCAAGTCAAAACTCTCCAAACATAAATCCCTAATCTTAATATAGAAAATCCTTGCGTTACTGACTGACTGACAGACACACTACAGCCGAAACTATTGGGCGCAGGAAGCTGAAATTTGGCATGTATGTTCCTTGGGGACCGTAGGGGTGCACTAAGAAGGGATTTCCCGAAATTCCCACGGGATCGGCCAAAACAGGTAAATTTAAAAAAATTGCAGGCGCAGCTGCTAGCTTCCTCTAGTAACTATTAAAACTATTTGCAATTTTCAAAACAAACATTAAATAGTTGCAATCTGAATTAGATCTAATCGCCTCGATGTTTAGTTTTATTTTTTCTATTCAATCTGCAATTCATAAAACCGCCAAAATCCATAACGCACAATTACGACTGGCCTGCTTGGCAACGATCGATTCGCTTCATCTCTTTTGCTCTTTAAACGGATCACTAAGTAAGAAAAAAAAAGATATGAAATTCGCTCTCTCTCATTCTAACTAAGTAGTCGTTGGGTAGAGTGAAAGAGAACGAATGAATATGAAAACTATCGAAAACGTAAGCTTTAGATTTACTTTGTAGTTTGGTTGCGCTTGCACCGTTTTCGTTTGCACCGTTTTCGTTTGGTTCGTATTAGATTGTTTGCGTTATCCTGGTATTGTTTTGCGTTTTCTAAAATCGGTTTTCTCATATTGGAATATCGACACGATACGATTTCTGACTGCAATCGGATTTCAGTTTCGTTTTGATATATCGGTCTCATGCCTAGAGAGCACGTTAAGCCGTCGGTCCCGGTTGTCATGAAGATCTTTGACAGTCGTTACAGGGCGTCAGTACCTTCTAAATTAACTGACACTAGTCTAAACCATGGAATATCGCTATCCCTTCGGGTTGCGGAGGTCAGACAGGCAGTCGCTCTGTGGAAAAGCTAATATTCAGCCAAATCCGGTTAGACTAGAAAGCGGACCCCAGATTGAAACTGGGATAACGCTAAGAGGATGATGATGATGATAGGTATACATATTTCTAAATACGAACATATTACAGAAAAATTATACCCAGATAAAATAAATAATTATGGTCATCACACAAATATTTGTCGAAGATGGGAATCGAACCCAAGAGGTAACAGTCAGAGTCACCATTCACCAATCACATGACATTATATCTAAGGACCTAAAACCGCAAATAACATATGAGAGCATTACCCCTTGTGTGCCTGTCCCAGACTCCACAGGTGTGAAATCCATATTAACCAAAACAATTTGTTTCCAATCACAAACAGAGTGTACCACATTAAAAACATATGACAAAAAACACGCAAACTCCGATAAAAATTGTAACCATTACGCGTGAAAACTGTTACAAGTAAAACATACCGAAACCGCGGCAAATAAACACACGTAAAAGGTGAAACGGTAAATTTTAAATGGCCTGCCTTAAGGCAGACGACTTCGTACTAAAGATCACAGCGAAAATTAATCACACTTGTTGGGAAGATGCGCTGATAAACGTACGAAAAATAACGCCTTAAGAATGAAATATACGAATCGCAGGCTTTTAAAAATTAACTGTTTGGCTTCGAGCTATTAAAGAGAGGATGTCCCGTGTTATCACGAATGATAATTTTGTTTTCCGTGTCCCTTTTTTACGTGATGTTCGTTTCGGTGTAATGGGCGGCTTGGCGGTGTGTTATGCGTTCGGTGTTGGGGTACGGTTTGATATATTGGAGAATAGATTAAGGGAATATTTTTGTGGTATATGCTTGTTTGTATGGAGGGCTCGTTGGCACAGTGGCGTAACTGAGTGTTTTAACTTCTGCCTCGATGGTTCTTTCTTTGTAGTTTTCCTAAAACAATAATTTCAAATAAAAATATGTTATTTTAATTTATTTTAATTAGTTTACACAACATATTGTGTAAACTAATTAAAATAAATTAAAATAACATGTTTTGTTGCCTCAAAGGACTATGATGGCCTCTACTCTAACAACTTTCAGAAATACTGTATGAAACTTTCTAATTAGCACAATTGTACTACAACTAACACGCACTACGGGAAAAATACAAGCTGTGCTAAAAACACAGAAATATGTATCCAATAGTAGAAGTATACTGACTAGTCAAATAATAACGCATTCAACAACATGAATTTCTTATACAAATATCCAAATTACGATTAAATAATCCATCCTCGTCGTCCAGTTATTTGCCACGAAGTGGCCATTAAAAAAATCTTTGCAGGCCATAAGTTATGCATACAAGATGCATAAGTTGCGTTATGCGAAGGAGATTGCAATAGACAGAAGGCTTTAGCGCCTAGCTTTGAAGTGTAAATATTTAGTACCTCATTTACAAACTAGTCATTTTGTCATAGATGAATTACCTGAAACAACATTTACATAGAATTAGTTTAGCATGGAAATAAACATGATTTAAGTAAGAATATGTTATTAAAATATATTGAAGTGTATTTATTTTCCTATAAAGTTAATAAATACAAGTGCGTTACACAACTGCAGTTTACACAGTAACAATCGGAAAATTTCTACTCCGGGCAAGCAAAATGTACAAAAGTAATTATAAAATGTACAAAATTATTATTTCATACAAAAACATTATCGTCACGGTTAAAATCGAATTCGGAGTAAACAACACTCAAGCTGTATTAAACCAGCTACACACACTTCAAGCATTTCCATCAAATGCACAACAGAAAATACTCATCAACAAAATTACCAAGTACGACACAGCCCACAGCGAGCCAAACAAAAGATTTAAACGCGTCCACCGCAAAACCACAAAATAATCTCAAATCAAAACTAAGTCGAGATTAATGTAATATTTATAAACATTACGGATTCATCTTTCCTCCCAAAAAAATACTGTCAAAAAACGTTTTAGTCCCTAATTGAGCGGTGCGAATAATGACATATTTATGTGTTTGGATGGTGGGGCAAAAAGGGCAAAATTAATAAATTGTTATTGAACTAGCGGCTCCGTATCACGGCCATAGCGGCCGGCGCCTGCCTCCGTGTAGCAACAAAAACGCTTATCATAAATGCAACTTAGATACGGCGCTGCTTAAGAATTTTTGTACAGTATATGCTTGGTGAATAGAATCTTAGTTTCAGTAATCGCTGATTTATTCTGAATAGTGGTTTCTTAAGGGGTGAAACTAGATCACATTGATAATTCTTAATTTTTCTTTTGCAATTGTGTCTGAAATTTTTTAGAGAGTAAGTAGGCTACGTACGGTTCATATATGGAATTTAATGTCTTGAAGAACTTTAAGCCCAATCGCGTCTTTTTCCCATGGTTTCCATTCTTGCTTTCCATGGACCCCTGTAATATGCGCGAGGAAATACGTCAGTGCCTTGTAGTACAGAGTCCTTCTTAGTGCTGAAGAGACCAGGTGAAGTCTGCAACGAATGGTCAACTCCAACAATGCACAAAGAAGGTTTGTAGTAGTTGCTGCTTCAAAGCAGTGCGAGAGGAATGGCGGCAAATTTTTAAGCGTGATAGGATCCCACCCTGATAGGACGTACGTGGTCGTTTAAGAGGGGAGAGTAGAAGAAGTCTTGAAGGGTATTATTTTGATACACAGATCAGATTAAATAATTCGTTTGAAATAAAAATATAATGATGTATAATTTATATCCTTTTCAGTTGTTTGTGCGAGATTCTTGAACTACACTTTTGATTATAACTTTAATGATGTAAAATAATAATCTGCCTTCTTGATTTATCTATTAACAAACAATATACTGTAGTCTGAAAACAGAGCGCCAAAAGATATAACAAGAATTATTTGGCGAACGAAAAAACTGAATATGATTCAACCGACATACCAGAATTGTATAACTATACAAAAGTATAATATACAACACTTTACATATACATAGTGATGTATAAGTCCGATAGAAGAATTTATACGTTATAGGGAGGTTTTGCTTCGATGTTATTTGTTTGATTTTGTGTTTATTATAGCCCTTAATGTGACAGACTGAATGTATATACTTCCTTTTTTTAATCCGCTTGAATTGAATGGGTTCGATATTTTGAAGAGAAATATGTATGACGTATGTGGTAGAAAATTGGTTGAACCTTGGCTTTGGAAACCATTTTTTTGTGTATAAGATCAGAATAACGTTTTATGATTGTATCCTTATGATTTATTGGTAGCAAAATATTCTTCCATAATTTTAGATAATTATGGCCCGGCTCGGCCTGATATATGCTAATCTGGATCAACAGAAAAGCCTTTTTCATGCATTAGGTTTCTAAGCCGATTTGCTGAACAGTGAAACAAAAAAATATTTGCGCTGGAATGACTTTACTTTTGATACCGGCGCGCTCAAACTCTATGGCAAATTTAATTTAGAATATTGGTCTCATAAGTTAAACTAAACCAATGTTGGTTACCAAACACACGTTTAGTTCAAATAAATGTGGATTATTACCTAAATGTTAAATCAGGACACATCAGTTGAAATTGTTCAATTTAGTTTTCATCATCATCATCAGCCTTTAATAGTCCACTGCTGGACTAGGCCTCTCCTTTGAAAGGAGGAATTGGCCTACTATACCACGCTGGCCAAGCGGGTTGGTATAGGGTTTGTATCAAGTTTTCCTTCTCTTACAGTGCTGTTCTCTGCATTATATACTCCCTCTGTCGGCTCTTACGACACCCATGGGATGATATGGGGTGGTGACAATTCGTATTCTTAATCCGTCACCACACGGACACGGTCCAGTGGATATCGTATGCGTCTGCCGATCGGAGGTCCCGGGTTCGATTCTCGGGTCGGGCAAAAGTGTTACTTGGTTTTTCCGAGTTCTCAGTAGCAGCACGGAGTCTGGTGATGTGTCCGGTAACGGCAATAGGCTCGCCCCCTATTACGTGGGACCTAAAAATTCATGGCGAAATGTGGGTGTAATATAACACCTCTGCCTACCCCGTCGGACATAAAAGGCATGCGTCATACATTGGGTTCGGCTAATACATTCAATGGAATAACATTTTGTGCTAATTCCTTTTTCTAATAGAGTACAACCATATACCGTTGAAACAACGCACAGAATAAATAACCGGATTTAGAGTAACTAACTTCTTATTTTGGGGAACGCTTTACCACCATACGAATGAATAAATTAGTCAAGTTAAATAACTTCTTCTCTGTCTGGGCTAGAGATGGATGCCTAGTTACAAAAAGCTACTATCTTTCATGTCCCGGAGACCGTGTCAAGCACTCCAGATATTATCCAAACGTATGACAATCGTTACGGGCAGTCAGCACAGCACGGATAGCGTAGTGATATGTCATAGAGTAATTTTAATTTGTCCAGTCTAGGAATCGAATCTTAGATAAAGCAATTAACAGCGATGTACAACTAAAATCATTATACGATTCAAAGTTTATTACAAACAGTACATATGTTTTGAACAGCAATGATTACTTTGAACTTTATATGAACCATATAATAGCAGCAGTGAACCGTTCGGGTTCCCGACCAAACAATATTTATGTACTCCCGACCAATATAAATTTATTTAAGTATCGTATAAAATATCCTTTTTGCGATTCCAATTCAATACAATTCGTATTGAAATACAATAAACAATAGTTAATTGTTGTTCCAAGTTGACAAGAAACACAAAGGTATGGGGTTCGATGCTTCGGCGATGCACTTTTGTGATAATGTCCCTGCAGTATGAGGGTTATGATTGATGACAGATATAAAATATTCGAATTAATACGTGAATCGATTCGATATAATAAATAATTTATTTTTGTGTGAATGGAAGCCTTTTAAAATGTTTGATGCGGTCCGATACGATTTTTGTCAGCGCATTTCTTGGATATAGACAAAAGATAATGATTGACTAAACATGTGCCGCTGCTTTGCTTCAGTATAATCTTCATACAAAGATCCTGTTATGCAAGCAGCTTATTTTTGGCGGTTTGGAAAAGTTATTGTCAAATAAATTTTATAATAACCTGTAACAAATAAAAAGTATATTTGAAATATGAGTTTTTCACTCATATTTCAAATTGTATGACCCTTTACGAAGAGGTCTTGTACACGATATTATTAAAAACTTCTGCCAATCATAGTATTGTTGCCTAAGGAATAGGTGGTTGGTATAAAATAGTGCTCTCGATGACAACATAACATTAATTAGCGATGACTTTGTTTATGCATATACCTACTAAGGTACGAGGCTTGGAATTAGTTAATTACTGGCAAAAAAGTTACAATTGTACTTATTAATTTTAGCCGATTATATACCTAGTCTATATAATACCTTTATGTTACGATAAGTTGTACAAAAAGAGGTAATTAGCGCAAACAAATTAGCATATTAATAGTTTAAGTCCTAACCTTTAAGACAAGCAAACAGCTGAGACGGTTTTTATTCATTTAAGATCAACTGTCACATACGATTAACATAGCATTTCCTTAAAACGTATACAAAAAGATGACAGTTATTATCATTAGTATGTGTAATTTGCATAGCTTCAAAGGACATGTGTGAATGATCAACAGGCAGACAAACAGATGTCACTGTATATATATATGAATTAGGTTTTGCCCGCGGTTTTGCATATGCATAAAACCTTCGAAGAGCCAAATATAAGAAATTCCATTATGGAATTTCTATTTTAATTGAATATGGAATTTCCATATTCAATTTCTTAATTTAAAATAGTTTCTGTGTAATGTATTTTACCTCCTATTTCAATTGTTTCAGGTTTTATTTTTGCAACAAATGCTAAAATTCATCGAACACAGTTTTGAAGTAAAATGAAAACGTACATATATACTTACATAATTTTGTGTTTTAATAGGATCGATCTGCGACATTCGTAGCGCCTATAATCATAGCTTGTCACAACATTTCATCTTTCTTGTTGTCTTTTTGGTTTCTGAAGAATTCCTAAGTCGAGATTTTGTTATAGTAACCTACGAAATTTTGAATTTTAATGCTTCTAGCAGTCTTGTATTTTTCTGATTTGATATTTTGTCTCCATTTTAATTTTAATAATATGCTAAAGCTTTTCTGGTACCTATACGGAAAATTTGTGCGCGTTTACGCTATCAAGGAATCCTAGGGCCTGTTGTTTAACACTAATTGTATTGTTCCTTTAGATTTTACAAGGTTGCCGAAAAACGTGATGTGACTATCAAATGAAACCTGGTACTAATTACTATATTCACGAGTTCTTTGTATTTGACTTCACACTCACGATAAACAATTTACTGGAGGGGCCTATGGGATACGCTAGAAACTAAGAATGATAATAGTATTTTATTGGGTTTACGCAAATGTTACATATTGAAATTAAAGTACACTTTACGGATTTAAATGTAGTCTCCGTACAACAACAACAAACTGTAGTTTAATTTCAACTAAGAATAATCACTTCTTATGATGACATTTTTATGAATTGTCTTTCTTTGGTGACTGGTGTAAAACCCTGAAACGTCCCCACGTGATTTTCACGGTTAGAAACCATTATATAAATATTAGTATGGTGTACTCTGACTACCACACATGACAGATTTTAAATTGACTGTTCTTAAAAAAATCACTTATTCATAACAATTTCGATAGTTAATTTACAAACATCCGAGCTTACTCGGCAATCAAGGAAAATTGCCCAGGAAAGCGTTGCACATATTAAACAATATAAAACCCTGTAATAACATGGTCGAAACACCCCATAAAACAGCTAGCGAACACACTGTACAGTGCACATCAGACAATGGCTTCAATACGGGAGCCCCGACCTTTACCACCACATATCGTATCGTTCCATCTCTGCTACCGACTTCACCTTATGACCTTAGGAGGGGCTGCCTGTTGGGATAAAAGTGGGATATGTCCCGGCTAGACTCGACCCATTTTCTTTTGTAATTATTTTTAGAAATAAATTTTGATTTTTGAACAACAACAGACTGATGACGATGATTAGAAATATTACTAATTATATCTCCGAAATTAAAGCAAGATATTTCAAGGTCCCATGTCAGGTGCAATGTTGTCAGTACCTACTAGCGTAACTTAGCAAACGTGGACAGGTTCCGTAAATGTCACAAGGTAAATGCTTGCTCAGAAAGATATCTCCTAATTTAAATTATACAATTTCAGCAAGAAGTTACAGACAGTAAGAAATAATAAACTTCATCTTAATTTTCTCACAGCAAATCCCTATCTTCAAGTATTAATACTCACAATATCAACATTTAAACCACTGGTAAGCCAAGCCATCAAATATAACAGATTTGGTTCCTAACTAAAGCTTGAGATCTACCAAAACGGTGCTTGCATTATTACTAGGAACCAATTACCTAAGTTACCTCAAACTTTGGCTCAATTAATAGAACAAGAGGCAGGATTATCGGCTAAGTTCTGGTCGAAGTGGTTCAATATTCAAGTAGCCCTTATGCAACCAACGTGTATGCATAAAGACATTAGTCTTTATACCTGTCTTCATAACCTGGTTATAAATTAATACATGTCAATGAAAATCTCCAATGGATTGGATGATGCGAAATGCTCAATAATGGATACAAGTTAAATAAGAGCGTATTATAACCAGAACAAACTTTAGTATTTTTTTTATTTCCTTGAGAATATTAGTGGCTGTGTTTAATCACTCTACGGTCTGATGAAGCGCAAAATTATTAACGATCATTCACATGAATCCTAGCATGCCTAAACTAGTAGGTACACAAAATTACTGATTGAAACTTACTTAAAGCTTTTGTTACAAAAAAATGGAGAATATTTAATCGATGTAAGTGGTCGCAACACGACCACAAACTTAACATTTACGGTCGAATTACGACCACTAGATAAATCAAGTTACCCTCCAAAAGCATGTCTCTCAAAACGCATGGCGAACCCACAAGTAGCTCTTGTTTTTCGAATGCCAACGTTTGTGTCCTGCAGAGCAAAATCGCAGTCATAAACTCGGTATCAAACGTCCACCCACACAATTCGCAATGTATCCAATACATTGTCTGCTATAAACAGAATCATTTGAACTCCATCCATCAAACAAGTCAACGTATATCGAAATATAAGTATGCGTTGAATAAGGTGTAGTCGTATTTTTCTCTTACTGTCACGGGTGGAATCTGTATGCACTTGTTGCTAACGTTTAGAAAGCCTTCTACAGAGTTATGAGCTGAGAACTTGTAATTTCATACTATGTATTTATTTTGAAATAGCACTGAGGAGTATACAATAAGCCGCTGTAAGCAGCTAGTGGTTAGATGCGGGCGGCTCAAAATCGGTCTGTGTGAAGAGCCTTGGTAGAGGTCTTTATTCAGCAGTGGTAGTCTTTAGGCTGATGTGGCAAGACAGCCATAAGCATATTTAACAAAGAATAGCCAAAAATAAGCGGGTGTAATATGGTATACTATGACATAGACAGTCATAATATAACCTCGTTTAAAACTAAACAAAGGGCTCTGCAAAATTAATTATTATACCTTGTTATTACAAGCTTTGTATGTGGGTCAAACGTTGCAAACTGAATTATCCACATGCTGTCATCCTACGCTGCTGAAATTGCATGTCTGTTATGTTTCGGTGACAATACATTTTACAATAAGCGTGACCTGATTCTACTTACAAGAGTGGCATCCACTCATTAAGTAACAAAGAAGAGAGTCCGTGACGACACATAAAATACATATTTTCAAAACCAAATACCATAATCATATTTTGTTATATTAATACAAGAATTAAAACTATGCATTGCCAAGACGTTTAATCAACTGGTCGTGGTCGCGACTTCTTTCTCGTAACACAAATATTACTTATAGTTTACCTACTAAATTTTGGATAGCAAAATCATGTGACTCTATAACATTAACTTGCCAAATGTGCTATCAAACACCTGTTTTCGGATTCGATTCACACATATTTTTTTTTATAAATCTCGAATGCAACAAATCGAAGCGTTCATCGCTCAATTTATGAAGAGCCGTGCACTTCGGGCAGCCATTAAAACGCCATACCAAATGCATCATAGCAGTCACAGAAAAATATTGATTTATACCATCTTATGTATTATGTGTATTTTTTCTCACGTTCATATGAATTCAATCATAACCAAGACTCGGGTTACCCATCATTCTGTCTCATTAAGACATTATTTGGAAACTAAAAAACTTATGAGGTAAAGTTTCATTGTACTGTCTGTGGACGTATAGGGTTTTTTTCTTGTAATTTATGGTACGTCACACAATATTGTGTAAGGATATATGAGTTACTGCGAGCCGATGGGTAATTATGGGTTTAATTGAATTATGTTGTAGACTGAGTTGTTGGTATTGTCGCAACATCAAGTAGTATGTTTGAGAACGATAAAAAGCCAGAGAAAGTATTATAATTATTGGGTTATTATGATAAGCAAAATCTTGACGCAGATGTTACAAAATATACTCTGAAGATAATGTAGCATTTCTCTACTACGAAACGGAGAAAGCCGAAAGTGGTGTATGTAACGGACGTAACGTTTCTAATTGCGAATTGGACTAAACCTATAGGTGACCATCAAAATATAATTACAATTATAATAAAATTATTGTCAGGCAGTTTAACGGCAACTTGTATTAAGATCTTTAGAGCTACAACGAATACGTTAATAATTATTGTAGCTGCATGTAACTGTTTTCGTATTTACAGTTATTGAATTCGTCAATAAAATCTAATTTATTAGAAGACTAGAGGACGCCAGCAGCTACGCCTGCATTTTTTTTTTAAATTTACCCGTTTTGGCCGATCCCGTAGGAATTTCAAGAAATCCCTTCTTAGTGCACCCCCACGGTCCCCAAGGAACATACTTGCCAAATTTCAGCTTTCTGCGCCCAATAGTTTCGGCTGTAGCGTGTCTGTCAGTCAGTAAGTAACGCAAGGATTTTATATATTAAGATTTGGAGAAATAGCAACTGAATCAGTATGGAATTAAATGTGGCTTAGCTTATTTGTCTAATCATCGTCCTAGCATTATGCAGATTCCAATCCAAGACTTTCGCTTTGGAGCCTTTGGTTCACTTTCTAGTTTTGCTAGATTTAACAGAATATTTAGCTTTTAGACTGCCTCCGTGGTTCAGTGGATAGCGTATGCGACTGCTAATCGGAGGTTCCGGGTTCGATTCCCGGGTTAGGCAAAACTTTTACTGGGTTTTTCCGAATATTCAGTAGCAGCCCAGAGTCAGGTGATGTGCCTGGTAACGGCAATAGGCTCGCCCCCTATTACGTGGGACCTAAAAATTCATGGTGAAATGTGGGTGTAATATTTACACCTCTGCCTACCCCTTCGGGGATACAGGCGTGAGACTATAAATTAAAATAAATAAACAAATATAGCTTTCCACAGAGGACGCTTACTACCGCAACCCACAGGGATAGAGACATTTTCTGGCTAAGACTAGTGTCAGTATTTTACGGGACCCATTACTTGAAAGTAGATGCTTAATATATGAACCAATATAATATGTGTTTATATATTTAGACATAATATAGACACAATTCTTGGTATGGCATCTACCTATTTGTTCATACTCCACACAAGAAACTTTACAACCTACGAAGTTAGTATATTATACTTATAACTGGCAGCTTTTCCTTTAAACATAAACTGGTAATCAAAATTCTGAGTACGCAAAAACTTTAGCGTAGGTACAGTCAAATAATTATACAAAGACCACCAAAGATTTTCCCTAAATCGTCTAAATGTTTTTCAATTTCCGCACAAAAACCGGTTAAAATCAAAAATTGAAAATTGATTAAACAATACAAAAGTTCGTCTCCATTTGCCTTCTCCACGTCACCCCCACTGTGAACAACGAGGGAGGTCGGCAAAAAAAAGCAGATTTATTTGTCCAAAATCCTTTTATTTCCGACAATTAATTGGGGATATCGGTCGCGACGAAATCATTTCGCTTTGACAGGTCCTAAGCCAATTATTTGGATGTTTTTTTAACAAACATAATTTGCTGCATGGGCGTGCCTTATCACTTTGAATTAGGGTCGATATTACCTAATATGCCGTTATTGGTAAATGCAGTTGTAATTTTGTTATATAAAAAGCGCATCGGTAGGTTTTTGTGGTGAAATGAGTAGGACGGAGACCACACAAGACGAGCACCAAATGTCCGATGGATCTGTCATGCGTCTCAACTTTCCAACTAAAGTGCGACACGAAATAAAAGTGTCACCGGTGACCTGAATGCGTTTTCAATTACTATAAAAAATCACATCACTTATGTACATGATTTTATTATCGTTATACGTTCAGGGTTGAACATCAAATGGCAGCAGCAGTATTGATCAAGAGCTGTGTTTTTATAGTAACATGATAATCCTTTAAGTGATAGCCTAAGTCACTTAGGCTGATGTGAGGATTCTTACGATACTCTATGAATCCAAATCTGTTAAGGTAGTTAGTAATTATAATATAAAGCCTGAATACACTACATTCCTGTGAGCAGGCGCTATATTATGGCCTAAATATTGAAACTCATAAATACGATATAAAAGTAAAATAATTGCTTTAAAGTAGATACTGTGTTACCATTAAACAATAACATAATAAACGATTTTAAACTTTCGCGATTAGTATACATTATATAGCGGGTCTTACTCGCGATTGCTTCAGTCGCGGCTGACTGACGTCGAAACGTTGGCAAAAACCGAGGTATTTATGCCTTAAATATATTATTTATCGCGAGTAAGACCCGCTATATAGCCTTGTATAAAATAACATAATACAATGACATAGTCTTAAAACCACAAACATTAAAGTAAAATGAAAATATTCGGTCAGTGTACCCACGTTCGTAACCTCTGAATCGCGTCGCGCTGCTGAGATTGACCAAACGTATGTATAATTAATATTTTTTGTGTTGACGGCAATCATGAAAGCTCGATGAAAATACAAGGTACGTCAGTCGAAAGTAATACGTCTAGCTTTTTCTCTTGAACGTGCCGAAATAAGCGGCAAAAAACAAATTTATAATGCGAGTAATTGTGAAGAATGAGCATCTTTAACTGTGCTACATGTTTTTATTGCTATATTGATGCAATTTTGATTACACCGGAGGCGCAACGGTTTGAGGAGTCATTTGGAGAGTCCAGTGTTATAGGTTCAATATGGCACAAATTAAAGTGATCTGGATCTCAGTCTGGCTTTTGTAATTATCATCACGATAGCGTTATCCCAGTTGCATTGCAAGACTTATGTCTTTGAGCCCGGAGTCTGCTTACTATTCTAATCAGATTTTACAGAATATTAGCTTTATAGTCTGGATGCTTTTGTTACATTAGTATTTAAACTTTTATATTTTCACAACTAAGCTTTAGTTGTTATATGTAGAATAAGGCTTAGGCGATGTAAGGTTGTAATTGCCAATTACGACATTTTGATACAACTTGTATTAAAATACTTCAATGGGTCGTCACGTCTAGGTTTTCCCAGACCACTGGATAATGCCATATAGCGAAATATATGTTGTGGAGTAAAGTTAAATCAAGTTCGAAGATAGAAGTTAATTACACACCTAACTTGTATCTTAGTAGCAAATACTAGCACGCTTCTAGTAGAATATTTATAAAGAAATTAAGGCACGGCAGGCAGAGATCTTTAAGAACTAAGTCTAAGATCTGGAAGGACCCTAAAATCACAGATAACATAGGTTTACCAACTTTATTTTCCCAGGCTCGCTCAGCTCAAGTAAATGTCCTCCACTCAACTCAGCACATCTCATCACAGCCTTAGCTCAGCTTAACCCGTGATATATTCAAATGTAAACCCCTATTGTCCGTCTCGCATTCAGAGCTGGTGCTACAAGAGCGCCACGTACTTCCTAGCAGCTAATTAGTAAGCTAATATAATCAATCGATGTCAACACGTAACTTATTAGCAACATTTACAATTTAAATGACATTAATGGCTGTTTGTATTTCACAAGTGCTTTCTATCAGGATCTGTGATGCATACTCAAGTGTACCTACACATGCGAACGCGTTTATCTGCGAAGTAGACGAGTGTATTACAAGCATATGTCGCTGTTTTCTAGGCCTTTGTTAAAGCCATCGGTACCACAACATTTGCCAACTCGGGATTGTGTAAATTGCAGTTCTTTTTTAAATAAAATGTTGTCTTGGATACGTGGAATGTATGTCTATTCCTGTTTACTAGTTGGGGCAAAATATTAGCATAAATTAACGTCTGCAGTTCTGTACTGTTTCGTTTCGTTCAGTGATCACAAAGGATGCAATCGTTTAACTCCTCTTATATATATATATATATATACATACATACATACATAGACTCACGCCTGTTTCCCGGAGGGGTAGGCAGAGACTACGGAACGCCATTTGCAACGATCCAGACATATTTCTCTTGCTTCATTCACTCCCATCAGATTCCTCATGCATGCTCTTCTATTCAGGGTACTTCTCACCTGTCCTGTTTTTAGGATGTCTCCAATCTGATCAGAGATAAAATATATATATATATATATATATATTATTTATTTTATGTTATTGGAGACAAATCGTCTGATAGCAAGCGATTACCGCCACCTTGGACACCAGCAAATTTAATAGGTTGTCCTTTTCTCCTTTAACTGCACGGTTGGCGTAGATGTTTAAGCGGTCGCCTTGCCGCTTGACACTGCGCCGTGTTGGGGGTTCGATCTCCACACGGGACAACACTTTGTGTGATTCATAAAATGTTGTTTCGAGTCGTACATTGTGTCCGTTGGTTCTACGGCAACACAGGATTGATTCCTGGTGCGGGAGACGTCTTTTTGAAAAGAAAATTAAGAAATAAATTTTCTTCTATTCTTCTTCGGTCTCCCGGTAGATAGGAAAGCGGATGTGTTTCTTTGGCAATGTTCATGTTATGCTTAAAAAACACAGCCATTCATAAAAGTACAAAGCTAGGTATATTTTGCTTAAAGTGTATGCTAGTTCTTAACACTTTTGCACGTTGTTACATTAACGCGTCTTCGTATAATCATAGGTATCAAGCGCAACAGATGCGTTGAAATAACTGTATTGTCTCCAATTAGAATGACCGCCTCAATAACTTACTTAACCCATCGTATTATTAAAAAACAATTTATCCCTACATATGTTGTATAAGGCTGGCTACAAACACGCCATTGCCGAGTTCCGAAGCACGTATTGGTGCCTATTAACTACCTATTATGGTATATAGATTCTAAGTGATAAATGCCTATAATAACTGTATTTTCTTTTAAATAAATAGACAGGTGATGTTGATGATTCTCAAAGTTAATTGTGACGGACTATTGCCGTTTCTGGTGGATGGTTAATTTGATTTATACGAGTATACTAGACGACGGTCCCGCAGCTACGCCTCCGATTTATTTTTTAGTTTCACAGCTTATTTCCGATCCCTGCTTAGTGCACACCTACGGTCCCCAAGGAACATACATGCCAAATTTCAGCTTCTTGTCTGTCAGTCAGTTAGTAACGCAAAAATTTCATATACAAGGTGTCACAAGACCAAGCCGAAGTCTACTCGTTGTGGACATCATGCCAAGTCATACTAACCAAAAATAATACATGGGAAACGATTTCTTTTTTAAGTTTTCACATTTTTTAAACCGCAATTAAAAGCGCGCGAAATCCCTACTTATCCATGGGCTTATAGGACATCTATAGAAAATATTGGCGGGGTAAATGCATCGATTTTGTACCTAATTAGAAAAATTCCATACTAACTTTGAGCCTCAATATCTGCTGAACCAGTAATTTCCCAGGTATGGTGCCAAAGTAAAAAATGTTCGTAGTGATTGGTACAACATGGGAGTTCAGTTTTCGTTAAGGATCTTTTTACACCCTGTATAAAGATATAGATAAGGTTGGTGCAGTATTGATTTTCAAGATAGTCTTACTTCCGAAGGCTGTTGGGTAAAGTTGGCGAGTGAGTTTGCGAGTTAACAGGCTTTATGCATGCGGGATGTGGGTAAGTGCGCTTAAGAAGTTTGGCTGTACTCGAAGTACAATGAAATTGCTGTGAGAGAATTGGGACTCTAATAGGCTGTATAATTGAAATTTGTTTTTTTAATTGATTTGAGACGTCAGTTAGCAGTGCACATTAGGTAAGTGTCAGTGTCGGTAGGTCTTAAAATTTTAGTTAATAGTTAGCAGCTTGCATCAATTTTGGGTAGGTATTTGGAGGCAAGCTGAAAACTAAACTTATCTCTTTCAACAGGCTCTAGGTGTTTTCCATAGAGAGTGCGAATATTAGGTACTGCCTAATAGAAAACTGTCAGTGAAAATCGATTTTAAACTTACGCGATTAGTATACATTACACAAAGTTATATAGCGGGTCTTACTCGCGATAAATAATATATTAGACCACGGCTGAAGCAAGCCAGTCGAAACGTTGGCAAAAAAAAGACCGAGGTATTTATGCCTTAAATATATTATTTATCTCGAGTAACACCCGCTATATAACTTTGTATAACTGTCAGTGAAGTCTTATTATGAAGATTATAATCTTTAACCCACCATCTCGATTGCCGCTATTACAAAAAATTAACTGTATCGCAGCTGATATCCTGCTTTGGCGTTTTTCTCGAGAAATATTTTAAGCCTCTAACTTTAAATTAATGAACGGATACAAAATGCCCGCGAAACAGAACATTCACATTTGTGAGCGGTTTCACCTAAAAACTAAACATACCGACAATGGAACAGCAGCATAATATATTATACAGTTCCAAGCGACAATGACACCATTTGAAACCAGCTCAGCCCAGGTATTCAAGTAAAAATGGGTAATTAAATTCGAGTTGGCACAAAATACCCCAAAAATGCCACAGAGAGTCTAACAAGCGAAACACGGGTTAACATTATGGGTAAAAAAGACCGGGCAAATGTTACGAACACGGTTCTAACACGGTGCACGACATGTCCGAAGTTTTTGTGGACATGTCCAAACTTGTCTGTTTATGCACGAATCCGTAATGATGCAGCGATTCTTGAAACGGGAGCGGAAAGACGATGTGTGATGTAAAATGGATGCCCTCGGAGTTATTTCGAACTAAAACAAGGTTTTGGAATTAAATTCTAAATGCTTCGGTCGAAAAATAAGACTAAAATATTAAACTTAAGAAATTTGGAAGGAGCTCACATTGTAGTGGTCAGTCCCGTTTAAATTTTAAGTTGAATTATGGAAGAATAATCTTAGAGCAATAATTCGAGGATTAGCTTTTAAACTACCTATGTTAAGCACATGAGGTACTAAGAAAATAAATAGGTATGCCATAGCCAGACTTACTAAGTACTTATGAAACGACACCTAATAAAAAAAATCTAGACTAAGAAAATACTATGTAGACCAGTCAACACCAATGTATGTTTTACTTAATTCTGTTCGCAATTCTCTCTGGCCTAGATTATCGGGACAGAAGCTGGCCTATGTGTGTGTTACTATGATCTAAGAAAGTTATACTACTGAAAACTTACATCAAAATTCATTCAGCAGTTGCCGCGTGAAAGGATTACAAAAATTCAACCATCCATACTCAAATATTCTCCTTTATAACAATAGTAATATAATAGGATTAAACTTATAACTCTAAACTTGTCTATAGAGTAAAAATGCTAAGCAATTGATGAATGGGTCCATTTTGACCCCAAATTAATTCAGTCCCAAACTTCGGGAACATCTTTGCAGCATAACGTTTGTATAATGTGTTGTTCTAAATGTCCTTTTTGTCTGCCATCTGACAATGCCTGTATTTTCTTGTATTAATGTCTGCAAATTCTCATGTTTGTACACTCTTTTATTTGCTGGTATTTACAAAGACAAAGGTTTGTTGCAAATGCGATTTGAGTGCTTTACATTTATAATAAGAAGGAATAAGAACTGTTGGATTTGTGTAGTAACGTTAACAAGGAATGCATGATGAGTTTATTTAAAATTATACGAATTAAAATATCTTGAGCCGTAAGCAAGATTTTATTTTATCAGAAAAGCATTTCAATTACTTACCTTAATATAGTTATGATAACCGATCTGGTCAAATTTGCAAAATCAAGTAAGTTAGCTATCAAATATAAATAAACTGTATGATGTTTTTAAAAAACAAGTATAATTTCGACTTGACTAGAGTGCACGGATTGTGTTGAGCAACCGCCTCGCCACTTGAAACTACGCTGAGTTCTGTGGGTTCAATCCCACACGAGGCATGATTTAAGTCCTCAAATTGGTATTCTAAATCTGTGGGTCTTTTATGGCCCTTGTTAAGATATTACCGAGGTCTACCACGGCCCAGATATTTTCCAAAACCTTGTCCTGTCATATCTTCTAAATAAAATCTGATAGAAATAAAACAGGTGCACATTCATTATCATCCACTAACCTATCACTTACCCATATCATTATCTCAACACTTTAACAAAAACTACGTGTGATAAACGCGAGTACAAACAAAACAAATATCAGATTACCAGCAGCTTTCATCATGATTGCGATGCGATGAACAGGACGTGTGAAATTATTATAATGAGACGTTAACTCCACTAGAATGGGGTAACCATAATGTCTAAACATCGTGGATAACCATGGATTGAGAGGTAGTTGCCCAAAACAAAACAATTTTATTAGATATCCCGTCGTTTATTGTAATAATAAGTTCGTTCCGCCTTCTAGCGTTATTCGAATTACATCTTTGAGATATTAAAACTCCACGTATACTCTATTGAAACTTAGTGTTGAAATCATAAGCGATATTTAAAGTTAAACCACATTTAAAATAGGGTATAAGTTGCCTACTATCTCAATTCCTCAGGGACTCTAAAATAGATATTGCCAAAAAAACTTAGTGAATTTAACTTTTTGATCGTATACTTACAACTTACAAAGAGACAGTCAAAAATCTCTTAATATGGATTTGTTTTTCAGGTTCTTATAAAAGCAAAATGGTTAATATGCTGCTACGGCATACGATCGGCGAAGAGCTCTTAAAGAAGGCATTTTTACAATAATAAAGGTACAGTAATAGAGGTGGGGATATTCTAATCAACCTATAACATTACCTCACTTTAAGCAGTAACCTTAATATAACCTACGTCGTAAACTTAGTTCTATGGCACTACCTCAATGAATCATACAGGACCTATCCATAAAATTTCGAACCCATGGCCCCCCTACCACCAGTCAGTCATTCGGTTATTAACGCATCACTAATGAACGGTTTAGACGCAGCGGTTCGTAATCATCGCTTTATTTGTCTCACAGAGAAGAGCCTCCGTAGTTTTTGTTGCTACTGTCGCTCGTATAAACTGATCTAATGGATTTTGGAGGTGTATACATTGTATGTTTATGATGATGGTTGCGTTTAAAATGAATTGTGATAAGCATTATGTTTAATAGCAATGTGAAAATCACAATGTGAAACAGTTGCAGCTCCTTACAAAGATAACATGTAAAACCATTATACTGGCAGTTAAAAAGAGTGGCCACGAGTTTTATTGCCCGTTCTTTCTCGTGGTTCTACCTATTGCATTGCGAACGTGGCAGTAAATGTAAATGTAGAATCATCTAGTAATTAATTTTAATTTTTGACGTTCATAAGCGTCACTTTGTGGCCTAAATGAATAAATGATTTTCACTTTGACTTTGTTTGGCGTACTGGTTTAAGTGACTGCCTTGTTGCTTAACACCGCACTGCACGTTGTGATTTCGGTCCCTTAACGAGATAAAACTATATGATCCATTATTTGTTCGTCTATAAACACTAAACACATAGAGTAAAAAAGCCCATCTAGATCTTAACTATAAAAGTATCACAGGGTTATTAGTCTACAATCTTCTATGAGATGAACGAAGTTAGAACTTTTTTCCGTCGCGTCTATTCCGTCAAATAAGTCGGTACACATCTGACGAAAATGCGTCGAGCGTATCTATATCGGTCGCGTCTATTCCGTCAAATTAGACCTGCTACATTACGCGTCTAGTCAGTTTCTGGGTTCAGCAACTACAGTGCGGTTGCTTTGTATGACATTTCATTTTAAAACGTCGCCCAACGCGTCAGTCGAAATTCACGTGGTGTGGGGTGCGCGCGACGTCGACCGATAATGCGTTGACGGAAACGGAACAGACGCTGTACGCTCGACGAACGGATCATCGGTCAGGTGTGAATGGTTGAATATTTTTCTATATATTTGTATGATTTGGCGTTACGCGACCGATAATACGAGACGCATCTTCCGTCAGATATGTTCCGATCCCTATTGAAAATTATTGAGACGATGAGCGCCTTCGGGGTTCTCTAGACGTCCTTGCAATATAACCAGATCTGAACGATTATGTAAAAATTGTTTTGTACTTTTGTAGTTCATAAGTAATAGGTACTTTGTGACCTAAATTACTTAAAGCTGAATTCTTAATTCGAGCTAAATCTTCTTTAACAACACTGTATTCATATATACTCCTATAATTATTCTTTATGAAACTTTTAAAAGTAGTTACGTCTTTTTACTTGCACTAAACAAAAGCCTCACTTGTTAAAACCGCATGACTCATATCAATATCGAAACGACGTAAATGCACCCACCTGTACTCAGCACAATAACATGTATGACATTATAAATTCGGCCTTCTGACAACAAAAAACCGATACACTAACTTATTTTATCTATGAAATTAAAGTCTACTTCATACTATGTATGTCTCGCGGCTTTGTACGTTTTATATTTTAACATTCTTTTAGATTTTAATGATTTGTAGATTTGGAAGTGACGTTGCAGAAAGCTTTTTTGGGTCGACAGCGAAATAACGTTTCCTATTTGTCAAGCATTTAAAGTAAGGGTGCTTGTACACGGTGCATGTAGCTGGAGCAAGTAAAGGTGCGGGTTACATGCGTGAGTAACATGCGCAAGCTACTTGTTCAAGTTACCCGCTTGTTCTTATACATGATGCAAATAACTGGAGCAAGTAAAGACGCGGGCTACTTGCGCAAGCTGTATGTACATGTTATTTGTTCGTGGTCAGGAGCTAGGTACATGTGCATGCTATTCGCGCGGTAGCTTTATGACTTGAATCTCGTCAAAATATCTCGACAAACGAAAAATCTTTTAAAATCATATGTTAAAAATGTAATTTTAACAAGTAGGTAACATACGCGAGTGACCCGCGCGCGCCGCAGAGCACGCGAGTTAGTTGCGCGGGTGGCTCGCTTTGGTACATGCTCGAGTCGCTGGACCTGCACATTTGTTTAAACGATATGTTTACCGTGCATATAAACCGCGCAAGTGCCTCAACATGCTCAAGCTACATGCACCGTGTAGAAGCACCCTAAAACCGGATAACCATAATTGAAGTAAGCTTCTATCGTGTAAGTTTAAGCTTTAAGATAGGGGCGATTATTTAGAACCCTTAAGAGATGGTCCAAATTTCATCATAAAATTTGCCTCAAATACTTTACTTCACGGTATATTACTAGTGAGCAACGAAATCGTCCGTGAGGTGACGGATAAAGAAAAAAAAATTTCACCACCCCATTTTAATCCGTGGGTGTCGTAGGAGGCAACTAAGGAAAATACATGAAGCAACTAATATATTTTTTTTTTTATTTAATAAAATATGCCAACATTTGTTTAACCCGTCTGGCCAGCGTGGTATAGTAGGTCAAATCCTCCTTTTTTATGCTGCTAGTGAGTAGCTAATTAGGCGAGGCTTATGTCCAGCATTGGACTGCGAAATGCTGTAGAGGAACGAAAGTCCAATGATGAGATCAATAGATCACCAAGCAGAGGGTACGATATACGAACTAGACTTTTCGAAGTGCGCATTTAATTAAAAACTCAAGGCAACAGGAACAGTCTCAACAGTCATAGAGAACTTAGACAGTCTTTACCCTGTAACAAAAATGTAAAAGATCTACATGAAGAGTATGGAATATGAACTCCAGAATGATAATGAAATTGTTATTATAGTCCAGATAAGTGTTAAATAAATAAAATGCTTCGCACTGCAGGATATTGAAATGATATTATAACCAACAGAGAAATACACAAATTACATACATAAAGATATTAACAATATGGACTACCTACATCTAGCAATAATAACACAACACTATAATCAACACAATTTAATACTTTTTATCAATGAATACACACACATACACACAACCGAACAACATAGACGCAAGAAAAAGAGACGGCAATACTATTTTATTAATGATAGAGCGAAACAGATGATAGAGGTAAAATGTAACCTCAATTTTATTGTAGCCTTTTAAGGACTGGACTGATATGATTTTATTCGACATATTTATATTCGAATTTAGTATTTATTCCGTTGAAAATATGGTTGAAAATCTATTGGTTTGTTTAGAATCGTACCGTGTGCAACTGCTGACTGTGATTATGACAAGTAAATTATAGTAATGAACCCGTTTGAAATGGTTAAAAAGTGTTTTAAAAGGCTTTTAGTTAAGATATTATGTTTCAACAAGTTTAAGAGATATGGAGATTGCTTGGTCAGGGAAAAGGAATCAGACGATTTATAGGAGTTTGGTTCCGGGTTAAAGTGGCAGTTGTTTTCTAAGTCTTGGGGTGTAACTTGGGGCTTACTGTGGAGTCGATTATAGGATTTCGGTTTCGCTTACCGAGTGAACAAAAAATAAATAGGGTTGCATAGCTGCCTATGCAATAATATACGCCTATAGGTAAGCTTAGTACAAGAAATTTAGCTTTTAACATATTCAATTTCATAAAAGGTATTGTATATGTTAATAAAAATAGAGAGTCAATAGTACAACCGTAAAGAATAAATTGAACTGTTTAACCTTTAAGAGTTTTCTGTACTGAAACAGAAAAACCTATCATGCACAATGAAACTGGGCAGAATGGCATAAAGTAGTTCTAATTGAAGACCCACACACAATATGTAAAAGCCAGTAAAATAAAGCAATAAACAGTTATTTTTAACTGTTTGTTAATATTAAAAAAATTACACATAAGGTGTCATAATTTTCGTAATCCAACTCAATTACCATAGACAAATTTTGTAAATCACGTCGCTTATTGCCCGATATCCGATAATTTATGTCCAAAGTGACTGGGCGCTACTTCATTTGAATAATTAATTGGCGTGTGGGCTTTAGAATCACTTTGTTTACTTCACTAGAAGTCAAGTCACGACGTGTTAAATTGTATGACTTATATATATTTTGATTATACTTTAAGCAAACAAAGAAAAATTGCTGGACGCTGGACACGAAGAGCCGAAAATCGGGCTCAGTGGCGTGCCATTGGAGAGGCCTATACCCAGCATTGGACTACGGCAGGCTGATGATGATGATGATGGAACAAAGAAAAGAGCAGCAGAGGTAAGCTTTTCCGCAAGATGGACTGAATCTTATTGGGATCTCGGACAGCGAATGGATGCGGGTGGCTGAAGATCGGTTTATGTGGAGAACCTTGGGGTTGATGGCTGTGAATGATGTAACAAAGAACAACTTGTACAGAGGATCTCGGGTTCAAAACACAATACACTACACGCACGGAAGACTTTGCAAAGTTATGTTCAGTGAAGTAAACGGTGAAGGATAATATCGTGAGGAAACCTGCATGGCTGAAAGTTCTAAATAATGTTTTCGAAAGACATGTGAAGTCTGCCAATCGGCACTTGGTTAGTATGGTAGACTATGGCCTTACCTTTCTCATAGTGTGAAGAGCCTCGTGGCCAGCAGTGGGACAGTTTATACTCAGGGCTAATGATGATGATGAAACAAAGAAAGAAGTGGCAGAGGTAAGCCTCTCGTATGGTGGACCAACAATCTTATTGGGATCGCGGTCAGCGGATGGATAGGGGCGACTCAAAATCGGTCTATCGATCGCAAGCAAAAGTTAATATTGCTATAATAGAACTAGAAAATGTTGGGTAGCTAAGTATATTTCTTTATAGTCTCACGCCTGTTTCCCCGAAGGGGTAGGCAGAGGTGTAAATATTACACCCACATTAGATAAGCATAGGTATGGTTTTAACTATTTAGGTAACAGGAACAATAATTTCATTGAATTGTATAATCGTACCTATATTACTATACTACCTACTCTATATTGACGCAGGTTACTATTTATAAAGTTGCGATTATGTAAAATAACCTCTTCGAGTAAACCTATTGATAATAATATTATACTAATGACTAATAAAAACAATGCCCGTACGTCATCCAATTATAATAAAGTGATTGATTAGACATGGGGCCTATGGGGCTTACCCATAACTATCACTTTCATATAGGTGGCATGACGTTCAAATGTTCCATGAAATACTATATTACAAATAGGCATCAATACGATTATGTTAGGTTGTAAGTATTACTTAGAAATTGTATGAAAACAATTCAAGGTAATGTGCTTAGATTGGCGGAGCGTGTATGATGAGCTAAGAGTTGGCCTTTAGTGCAGCGGACTCAATACAAAGACGTGATTGTTCTACCAATAAAATAACAGATGAGATCCGTGTTAATTTATACGATTTTTTCACCTTGTTCTTATCGGCATGTCTGTGTACACAAAGATGGGACGAGTATTAAACAAGTCGCCAATTAAGTGAATAAGCGATAGGTATACAGTATCCTTGCAATTAGGAAATCACCGACAGAGCTAAGAGTAGTGTGTTTTTCTGGCTCCTAGGAAGTTAAAGGTATTTTTGTTCACAGATACTTTTTGTGTGTGTGCGGCGGTAGCCTAGTGGTGCAAGTGAGTTACTTTTGCCCAGTGGTGCAGGTGACGGGCTGCCGAGACGATGATCTTGGGTTCGATCCCCAGGTTCCCCGGGCACACACCTCTGACATTTCGAAGTTATGTGTGCATTCAAATGTTATTTATCGCTCGCTTAATAATGTGCCCGGTAGATAGTAATAGGCTCGTCCCCTATTACATTGGGACCGAAACATAACTGGCAAAATGTGGTTGTGTCATGTATTACACAACCACATTTCGCCAGTGGTGTATCTCTGCCTACCCTTTCGGGGATAACGGCGTGAAGTTATGTATTATGTAGGAATATTTTTTTGGCTTTTAATAATCTTTGAATGCATTCAATTATTTCAAAACCAAAATAAATACTTACTTGACAAAACTCACTCCGCTACCCTCACCGCTCAGCGTTTCTCAGTCCGCACCTCAAGATATACATATAACCTTGATAATCATGACTAATATATTTTTGCAAGAGCTTCTGTATTACTGTCACGTAACACTGGTGACAATGTGGTACGAACAATGACATTTATGTTGCATTATCCGCTAATCAAAGGTGCTTGTATAATGAGTCTTATGACGTAGGTGAATAAAAAATGGCGCTTGACGAGCTTCCGGTAGGTACGTGATGGATGGATAATATAATATTAATTAGCCTATAACAATAAGGATCATAGCAAAAAAATTATATCTGAAAAAGTTAGTAGGTATGTAGGTACTTACAGAACATGGACAAAACTCAATCCATACCTATTTTAACGAGAAGGTTTTGATAGATGATTTTTACATGAACAATGTCCGGCCCTATAATGATATGAAATGCATGGATAATAAAGCGCCATGTGGAATTGAAATAGGTAGGTACACTACAGACTACAATAGAAAAATAAAACATTTATCGCATGATCTTTTTTTTTTATGCAAAGTGCAATGACCTAGACGCCTACTACCTACCACAAGAGGTTGCTTGAGATTGCGTGCGACTAGCAAATCTGGAAAATTTTGGGGGAAGCCTTTGTCCAGCCGTGGGACAGCGTTGTTTATTAAAAAAAAGCGTAATGTTCATGTAAATTTATCCGATACCCTATGCTTCCAAAGTCATAAAAAGTTCGAAATCTTGACTTAACAACCGCAAGAAGTTATTCAAAGCTGTTTAAGAACAATGATCATGAAAAGCCATGGTTATAGTTGTCTGTAGTTTCCAAGATGGCGACTAAGTGTGATGATTACGACATACTTAGCAACATCATTTGCCTCTGAAACTAGGTCGGAGTTTTAATGTTACGACAGTTTTTTATATGTTGGTTAGCAGTCGTAATATTTCATCTTGTAATGCTATTTCAGGAAATTGGAAGAGATAGTAACATCCACCAGTATCTTTTTAATTACCAATCTTGCACTTTTAATGAATGCGGGGATTATACGCATTTTTACTACCTACATATAGAGTGTAGTATTCTAAAGAATGGACAGAATTAGGAATGATTACGTTAGAGGTAGTATGAAAGTGGCGCCCATAGATGAAAAGGTAAAAGGGAGTCGATTGGCCTGGTATGGACATGTTACGCGGAGATATGAGATGTATGTAGGTAAAAAAGTGATGAATATGCACGTAGAAGGACGAAAGGGAAGAGGACGGCCAAGGAAAATATGGATGGACTGTGTGAGGCTGGATATGAAAGAGAAAGGGGTAAACGATCGGATGACTGGTGACATAGAGGTATGGAAGCGAAGGACATACTGCGCCGACCCCAAATAAATTGGGACCAGGCCAAGACAATGATGATATAGTAGGTGCTCTAAACAACAATTACAACAAAGCCAGACCCCGCCACAAATGAGAATACAGCCTGTATCATTTTATTATATTTGACTGCTATGGCTAAAATTAATTTCGCAACAGTCCACCTGCAATAGGCACTTTAATAAAAAATCCATGGTCTACGCAACAGTACCAAAATATCAAATACTCAAAACAATGGCACGTGGTACCTACATCGGTATAAGGAAACACCAACTACAGCCTACAAGCATGACTCATGTTCATTAAAGGCATAATATAAAAGGTCCATATCATGCGCTACTTTATAAACAAAATCGAAGGTATTTTCCATGCATATCAGCGTTCTGATTGCGCGGCAAAGCCACACGTTTATATACCCACAAACAATTAACCCGTCGCCAGGCCACACTTTTTAACAAGCCTGATAGACATTTAAACACAGCTATAAATTCACCAAGTTATTTTAATCAACAATTAAACGCATATCCAAAGTTCTTTCCAAAGAAACGGCAGGAAGACATTTTAGGTATTTACCAAAATAAAATAATTGTCAGCGGCTTATGTCAAAATGGGTCTTTATTGTACGAATGACGAAGTTAATTACTTAATCAAGATAATAAACAAGGTGGGGAATTGTACTTTATATGGTAAGAAATGAATGTGTGATTTAATGAAGTTTGACGCTAAATGCGACCGTTTGTCATTTTAATGCGAGTTTACGAAGAAACTGCGCTACGTGTAGCGGAAAGTTTATGAGACTTAATGAGAGTAGCGATTTGCTAGAATTTACTGACGCTTTAAAACAATCGTATTAATCGGACAATTTAACTTGCGTTGCATTCAATCTTTGTTTGGGATTTGGATTGATTGCGCTACGTTTCTCCTAGTAGGTACACTTTCCCCAGTATATCGAACAAAAAAAGGAAAAAAATAAAACGGAACGAAAAAAGTTTGACTGGTTTAGGTATAGTTGTAATTTTTTTCAAGGATCTAAATCACTGCAAAAGTGGAATAGCCGTATCATCATCAGCCCTTTATACTGTCCTACTGCTGGACACGGGCCTCTTCCCATTATGAGAAGGGTAAGGCCATAGTCCACCACGCTGGCCAAGTGCGGGTTGGCAGACTTCACATGTCTTTTGAGAACATCATGGAGAACTCTCAGACATGCAGGTTTCCTCACGATGTTTTCCTTCACCGTTTAGCAAGCGTTAATTAACAATTTAATACGCACATGACTCCGAAAAGTCATCGGTGCGCGCCGTGGATTCGGACCCGGTCCCTCTGCGTAGCAGTCTGTCGGTCTCTCCACTAGGCTATCGCCATGGCCGTATATCTATTTAAAATTATTTATTTTGAGGTAGAACTGGTTAGGATTAGTTTTAAGAAACTTCTCTGAATTATTTTCATATTTTCATGCAAAATGTTTAGCAAAATGAATTCCAGGAACGGGGAAGCAGTCAGTAATTCTGAATAATTCGCTCCGATGAGTAGGTTCATAGTAAGAAACAGGAGTGTAATATAACGACGCTATCAAAATAAATAATCATAAAATATTCATCATCATCATCATATCAGCCAAACGACGTCCACTGCTGGACATAGGCCTCCCCCAACGTTCTCCACACAGACCGGTCTTGAGCCGCCCGCATCCCAGACGTCGGTACACCTTGTGGAGGGCCTACCTCTGCTGCGTCGTCCGGTACGTGGCCGCCACTCCAGAACCTTTCTGCCCCAACGGCCATCAGTTCTTCGAGCTATGTGCCCTGCCCACTGCCACTTCAGCTTGGGTATCCGGAGAGCTATGTCGGCGACTTTGGTTCTACTGCGGATCTCCTCATTTCTGATTCGATCTCGCAGGGAAACTCCAAGCATAGCTCTCTCATACATTATTTGGGAGTATAAATTCAGAAGTCTACATTACACATACGTTATAATATCTTCATAAAGGTACAGCTTGAAACAAAGCCTATGCCGTTACATTTACAAGCACTACATATTTATGATAAATATGTACATTAACCTACATAGATCTCTATCAGCGCAACAATAAGCATCAAATCAACTTTATTGAGAGATATTTTACATGGCGGCCTCTACTTGAATGCGCTATAAATTTATTGAACAATTAAACACAAGTTTATGAGCCGTAATTAAGTGCAGATACAATCGTTGTATTATTTAACAGAGAAAGAAAACGTTCCTCTTCCAGACTAAGTTACGACTGTAAGGCTCTGCAGGATTAAAATTCATTGGAACAGCTAGAGATAAAGTCACGCTCGGTTCCCAGTGAGATAGGCAGGGTACGAAGCCGAGGCTGCGACCACGTAGTTTTGCTCATAATCTCCTTTTCTCAATATAATGTTCGGGTTTTTTTATGACAGAATTTTATGAGGCACGAGGTACCTACTGCCGGCCAACAATTTACTTACATGTAGCCCTAACTGGTCTCTGCTGCCAAAAAAGCATTGTTTGCTCATTGTTTACCTAAGCGAAAGGAAGGAGGCGAAGTCTAATCGTACAAAATACCCACTAATCATTCTTTCTCTCCTTGCCTATAAAAAAGGGGAAGAGATCAGTAAAGAGATCGGCCTTCGGTGATCTTTGGTGTGCGAATCGTTATTCATCCTATAACCAGCTTAGTACTAACGCTCGAAAATGTTTAAAGAGAATTATGGCAATTAACGTATTATATTCTCAGCTCCGAGAAGTAAATAAAACCTCAGTCGATATCCATTTCGAAATATGTAAGTGAAATTCTAGCTGTCAATTAAACTATCGAATCAATTCGTGTAAAATGTTATTTTTGCATAAGGATAACCGTGTTACACATCTATTTATATGTGTCTGATCATGTGCATGTAGAAATGCATAAAAACAAAAATATAAACTATAATGTATCAAGGAATCTTGTGAATATAAGTCTTGTGTCATAGTTTTTGTTACAGCACTCCTCCAAAGCGGCTTGACCGACTTTTACGATTATTTTGATATTTTGTGTGAAGGAAGGTCTAAGAATAGGTCATAGGATATATTTGACATTTTTATGATTTGGTATAAAAATGTATATTTTGAGATCCGAAATACGAAATATGGCGAAGCAACTATAGCCTAGTCAGCTATGTAGTTTAGGTATATTATATACCTACACCATATTGATACTTGAAATTCATTCTACAAGTTATATTTCAAGTTATATATTGTTCTTTGTCTAACGTAAGTCATTACATGTGTTTGAATCAATAATTAAGACATGTCACTATGTCCCATAAACAACTCATGCCTAGGATATTAAGACATATTTTTAACATTTTTTATACAAAGGGAGACAAGTCGCAATTTTAAAATACGTACATAAAATTGTCGAACATTTAAATGTATTGTCTATAGAAATAATTAATATTTGATGTTTTATTTATTTATAGACTCACGCCTGTATCCCCGAAGGGGTAGGCAGAGGTGTAATATTACACCCACATTTGGCCATGAATTTTAAGGTCCCACGTTAAGGTTAATATTTGAAATGCAATTCAAAAAAATCTAAAATGCTGTTCGAAATACTAGCTGTCTCGATGTCGTCAAAAAATACATATTTATTTTACAGCTGCACTAATTAGTTTAAAATAAACATGTATTTCACCGTTAAACGTTATCCGTTTTTGCCAACTTCTAAAAGAAAGAGGTTCTCAATTAGGTAGACGGATTTTATGTGTTATAAGAAACTTTTCCTAAGTGAACCGATTCTAATGTTTTTTTTATTTAAAAGCTGGTGCTTCCCATATGAGCTATACTTTTAAATTTGATCAAGTTCTGACGAGTACTTTTTGAGATGTCCTTAATAATACGTTTTTATTTTATATTGGTATTTCGAGGAGTTCACTTGGATGTTTCTATGTCAAACTACCTATCTACCATATCTAGTCACTCTAAAGTGGATCTGTGTTATCAATGTCATTGGTACAATTTCCTGATATAATACGACTGGCTAAATTGCTGCATCTACCGAGTCGACTTGCGTTTCCAATAGAGTGAGGCTGTGACTTCACAAAACACAACCTTGTAACAGAAAAGTCGTGTATTTGAGACACCAAAAATCAACATCTAATACAAGTGTCAAGATTACTAACAACGACAGTAGTCTATCTATCTATCGTCACGCCTGTCTCCCATTGGGGTAGGCAGAGACTATAGAACGCCGAATGCTCCGGTTCAAACACACCTCTTTCGCTTCCTCGACATTCATTAACCTTATCATGCATGCGCGTCGGTTATGGGTACTTTTAATTTGGCCGTTTTTTAGTACGTCACCTATTTGGTCGGCGTACGTCCGTCTTGGGCCTCCCCTACCGACATCTCCATTCATTCTTACACGATACACTTCTTTCGTATTTCTTCTTTCATCCATCGACAGTAGCTTGAGGTCAAACGAAAAGATAACAATTAAACTCAGAATTACTTGGCCTTCTACAACTTTACAATTCAAAATATCTGAAACGAATCCACTGTTGACCTACCCAACGGATCTTCAACGGAAGATACATACCTAAAGACTTATTCAATACCTACAGAATTTTCCTATGGGACGTCCAGAGGATGCCAATACCCGTATTAGGCTTAATGAAATAAAGGGAGTGCTCTTTGCTAATGACCAAGTACAGATCTAATCAACGACTAACACACAAGTATTTTTCCAATAGAAAAACTCAATTAAACATAACGTATACGGAATGAGGCTGTGATATATTTAAGAATATTATGGCTTAGGAATACTTTAAATCCGGGGTGGTATGTTGTTTCTTTTTTTATGTTAGTATGTGTGTCTAGGCAAGGTTTAGGCAAACTTACAGATTTACGAATGCCTTTTAAACTTATCAATGAACCGCAAATCACTTGCTTTATTTGTAAGATCATGCCTGCGTCACTGCAAATTTAACAAAGATGTGAACAGCAACTATTAGTGCATGATAACATTTTCGCGCCGTATTTTGTGCCGTGGCCATAGCCTGCTGTTAGATATTTTAAACTAATATTACAAGCATTCAACGGAGCTTTGAAACATTCTAATGCGGAACAATAATTTGTGAGCGAAACTAAAGATTATAAGGGGATTGAACCCACAAACCTCAACGCAGTGCTAAACGGCCTATCTCAACGACAGTCATTTTAAATTACGATGATTCTTTAAGAAATCGGAAAATTTTCCTTGTTCTCATTTATTAAATAAAAAGTACGATCATTAGTTTTAAGTATGTACTATTAACAAAGCCCTTGAATATCATAAACAATAATCAAAAGCACGGCGTGAAATCAAACAGACTTCGGACTAGGTCGCTTCTCCCTAAAATAACTCTCGCACTCGCAAATGGAATTTGAAAATTCTCCCCTTAATTTCAGTTGACAAAGACTAGCCGGGTTGCTTCATAAAATATACATTAGCCCAACCGTAAAAGTTTTAATTACATAAATGCCACCGAGAAAAATTTTCACAAAAGGAAAAAAAATTTAGCATATGTATGTTTTCTTGGATGCAATCAACCCTTTTCCGAGTTCAGTTCTACTGAAGACCCGTTCCACGAAGTCAGATCGCAATTCACATTCTGTTTTAGCAATAAGGTCATCAATCATTGAATATTCCTTTGGACTTCGGCTCTTACTAATCAAAAGAGCAACTAAAATAATTCAAGCATTAATTGAATTTTATCTCAATAAATGTACCTAGGTATGTGTTATGTTGTATGTTGATCTGGTCTTTTGATAACAGCGGGAGGTAGATTGGACCCCCGTTGGATGTTGATGACAGAATTGACACTAATTAAGACCGTTTGACATGTGACACCTGTTTGTTAATTAATGTCTACTTCATAGATTGATGATGTGACCTATTGGAACATTGTTTTTACTTTTTGAAACGACAAATACCGCCCAGCCCCCTTAACCAAACGGCAGTCGATTAACGATATTGCTAATCGCTAAGTGCAAAAATGTATGGAACTGACATAAGCCTTCGTTATATCACGTGGTCAACGAAGAAGGAATTCCTTATGTTACCATGGCAACCAAGCGTTAACGAAAGTAGATATCAGAGCGAATGCCGTTTGGCTAGGGCCTCTGGCCAAACGGCATTCGCTCTGATATCTACTTTCGTTTCGTCAATTCTGAGTCGCAATGAACTTTATACAACGAACACAAAATATACATTTGTAAATCAAAGACTATTGCCTCGTGCGGGGTCGAATCCACAATACGCGGCGTAGTTCTAAACAGCGAGGCGATGGTTAAAACCTTTTTGCCATACGTGCAGTTAAAAATGGTATTTTCGACAACTTTGTAATGTTGATGAAAACTATAGTAAATCGTCGCTTTGAAATTCCGACATTTCAGCACTGCTAGAAGCCGCAACTGTAATGCACGGCACTTTTAACTACAGTACGTCGTATAATGTTCCGATAAACATTGACTAATATGTCAGTGTAAATATATAAACTGAAAACTATTTCTTTTTAGTACCCTGAAGGTAGAAAACAAGTATAATATTATGATCAGCTTAGTAAGTGATAATTGTGCTATATGTATGAATGCACCGCCATGCGTGACGGCGTACGAAAGCGTCATGCCATTTGCCGACTGCCGACACGGCAAGTGAGTCGGTATTACTTCCAATCCGCGTATACTTATACGTTTCATTTCTATAATGAACAGATTGACTATTATAATATTATGATTATTAGTCCTGTAGGTATATCATACTTTCTTACTGCTGGGCAAGGAATTCTTCTCACTGTGGCTAGAATAAAGTCCACAGCGCTGACAAAGAGCGTGTTGGCAGGCTACACATGAGTTTCAAAAAACATTATGGAGAACTCTCAAGCCTCCCTTCCTCATCATATCTTCCTTCAACGTTTAGCAAGCAATAGTTAACAAATAAACCCAGACATAACTTCGAAAAGACAGAGGTGCGCGTCGAGGGTTTGAATTCGAGACCCTCTGCATAGCAATCTGTTGCTCTTCCCATTAGGCTACTGCAGCGCTATGACGATTAACACCATGGTCCTAGCGTTATCCTGGTTGTATCCAAGACTGAAGCCCGTCTCGCCTTTGAATACGAGATACGCTTACTACTAAACAGATTGAACCGAATATTAGCTTTTGACGATTGACCATTTAGCCAATATTTAAATCAAATACTAGTGCTATTGAACTCTCTGACGCGAAATTCGGTGTGACGTTAATCTGCACGCGACATCCGATTCGGCCATTCGCTCCGGAAGCTATAGAGACGCCGCATGTATCGAATATTGATCCAATAAATTGGATATTCTTTTCATTTCTTTTACTTTACTATGTAGCTGTCGGAAGAGTAGAATGGAATATTAAAATTGATTCAATGAATTGCCAGACTGCAGTGTTTCGTTAGCCTATTGGAATTAGGGCTTGTGTGTATTTTAATGATTTGCCATGGTCATGATATACGGTCTGGCTATTAGTAAACAGAAAGTTAGCTTTTGGACATAATCTGTGCAAGGGATATTACTAGCGAATTCCCGACAGTAGAAATGATGATATAATAAGACACGAGTTGACCTTCGTTCTACCTGCTGAGAGAGATACGGCTCAGGCAAATATCTGTTAAACTTATCAATATAACTTATCTGCCTATAAATTTTTCGTATAGGCAATAAAAAGTAAACAAAAACGCTTCCGTTTTTATCTTTCCGTTGACAACAATGCAGCCAGAACAATGCACAATTTAATATCCTAAACTTGAATCACGCCGACCCATAAAGTGTTATTTTGCACACATTGCACACTAACTCCATTGAGTCTATCAAACTAATAATTATTCAAGCTCCGTACAAATCTATTACAAGTACCGAAATGGCCGTATTGACAATGATGGGCACGTAGCATAACTATTATGTCATCAGTGTATACTCACTTGCTTCCTTTACATGAAAAAGTTACCAACTTCACCTTCACACTCCATAAAACCTATATAACTCTTATTCCCATATACATAAACACTATATTTGAAGCTATATTTATTTTTCTAGGTGTATAGTGTCAGGTTGTCGTTTGGAAAGTTCACACAATACGTCCGGTGTATTTTGTATGCGGTGGACATTGGCGATGAGGAAGTAAAGGTGTCTGCACTTTTGACAACTTTGTGTACAAAGACTGGCTTATTAGCCAGCTGGACTGTTCAAAGCTCCTGGTTTCCGGCTGGTGACAGAACTTATTCTTAATACTATACCTACTTGTACATATGTATTGTTCACATGCGACTCAAAGTCGAGGTTAGGCTCACAGCCGAACTTAGTATCTTTCCTCCTTTTTTATATATTTTTTGCTTTAGGTAAATAATTCCGCTACAAAAAGTACTTCACAAATATTGACGATGGACACTAAGAACTGACAATATTTGAGAAAACTAAAACTAAGGGTGAGCGCCCATACGCCCCTTAAAATTCGGCCCTTCGTGGAAAATTGTGCCAAATTTCTATGAAGGGGCGAATTTCAAGGGGCGTATGAGCGCTCACCCAAACTAAGATCAGTCAATCTTATAACAATTATTTTTGAATCACACAATTTTGTCGTAGAAATCGGCCTAGCAACGCTCTCTACTCTCAATGCACATAGTAAACACCGCCATCCTTTTTACCCCAATGCGCCCGGTAACTCACCTCCTTCTATAGGCTGTAGGAGCTTCAATTTTAAGCACAACCTCTCCCAATGTTTCTCTCAAGTTTTCTTAAACTGGGCAAAAATGTTGATATTTCATGCAGGTACTTGCGTACAAAGTGCGTACCTCATACAAGATCTATAATTTAACAAATAACAACACTATCACATTAGGTTAGGGCTGAAAAGATTGCAAAAGAAAGGAGGACTTTAAAAATAAATCTAAATTAAAAAAAATCTATTGCAAAATTATTTGACTAGCAGTCTTTTAGACCGGGAAAGCTTTCGTCATAGTTACCGGTAATCTAAAGCTACAGCACGTATTCATTTTAATATACATTAAACGGTCTAAATAAATTAAAGTGAAACTCATTATGAATTTAAAGGCCTTATAGGCGCCAGGATGTAAGCGGTTAATATTTGAGAGTGCATTGACTATGCGCCGTGCAGCGGGACAATTAGGAAGGTGGCATACGTGACGCTGCCAGAGGCAGACGTGACATGAAATATTAATACTACTATATGGAAGTATAACAGGGATATGCAGGAACTTCAAGCTGTGGACATGTTCAAAAAATGTGCTGTAGCTATATGTGAAAACAGAACAGCATTTTACATCGGCGCTTTTGAGGCTTAGAGAAAAATAATAGGAATATGCAGGAACTTCAAGCTGTGGACATGTTCAAAAAATGTGCTGTAGCTATTTCTGAAAATAGAACAGCATTTTGCATCGGAGCTTTTGAGGCTTAGAGAAAAATAACAGGGATATGCAGCGAGGAACTTAATGCTGTGGTCATGTCCAAAAGCTGTGCGGAATTGAACTGTATCTGGAAACAGAACAATATTTTGCATTGGGAATTTTGAGGGTTAGAGGGAAAACCAAATCTGTGTGGCTTATTGTGGTTTAAGTTCTGTACATACATATAATCACGCCTTTTTCCTGTCCGAGTAGGCAGAGACAAGGGATTACCAATGGATTATTCTAAGTTGACTGACAGTACTCAATACGTACCTTACGTCATCATCATCATCGTCCTAGCGTTATCCCAGTTGCATCCAAGACTTCTCGCCTTGGAGCCCGGGGTCCGCTTACTTGTCTAACCAGATTTGACAGAATATCAGCTTTTCCACAGAGCGACTGTCGTCTGACCTCCGCAAACCAAAGGCATAGCCATTACATACCTTACGTATTTCTTGTAAATTGACCAGGTCATCCGTCCATTTGGTACACTGGTCATACCGGAGTGTATAGCGATTGGTGGCTGGTTTATTCGGCCACCAAAGGATTTCGCTCCTTTGATACTTGTGAATTACTCAACTTGAGATCGATTATACATAATGTAATGGTTTTACAGGTGCTTTTTGTCAACCATCAGACGCGAATGTAGGCTTTTGTTGACAAGTATTTAGTTGGTTTTAATACCTATTCGAAATATTTGATTTCATGTCTAATTGTATTCATTGTTATCGTTTATCCAAAAGAAGCATCCAAGCTTCACTTGAATTCAAGTCGAAACAGCTCTGCGTCACCAAATACATTTTGTCATAACTTTGTAAGGCGCATGACCAATCCCATCTACCAACGACCTACTTTCGTCGAAACTAAAAACTTGCACAGGATAGAGAGCGGCCGGGATACTTTAACTGTCATATCAGCAGGAAACGTATAGATATTGCAATCATACTCATACGTCAACAGCTACGACACTTCTAAGTGACACGCTATGGAGAAAAATAACGGATTTGTTGTATCGCCTTAAACAGCCGGGGCATGAGACGAGTTGGAAAAATAAGTAGGGAAAATTATCGGTACAAATGTATGAGATATGTCGGATCATCGGAATAAGAGGCATCATGTGTGGAGTTGCTGTTACCTACGGCTATGGTATGTAATGGTATTTTGACATATTGTATTTTTACAAAAAGACATCGTTTTGCCCTATTTAACGAACTAAACGATGCCGCTTTTCTTTCGAAAAATTCCTTCGTACTGCAGCCCTACGGTTCCTAAATAACAAACAGAAGTTTAGCTTCTTGCGCCTATTAGTTTCGCCTGTGCGTGCCTGTGTGCCAGTCAGTAACGAACAAATTTTATGTACCTATACAGATAAATCTCTTTTGTTTTGCCTAATTCTAACAGAAGATGTCTACCAATATATGCCTGTAGTAGTTATACCATTACGTTGCCTGTAATCAAAAGAAATTCTGTATTTCTTCTTATAAGATATGAAATCAAAAGTTTATGTAGAATTGGTATTTTCTTTTCATATTTGCCATATCTATATTCTCAGGACTATTATGCATAGTTTAGATTTGCTTAACTCAAGACTAACATACATGTCGAACCAATAATTCCTAATTCAGAAATGCATTCTGATGATTTTATTGTACATATCAGTTCCGCATCTGAAAAGTTAGGCATAATATATATAAATGAAAGAAATATTAAAAAGCTACCTTTAAGCCTTTAAGGGACACGCCATGAAACCCTGACATAAGCGGCTGCACATACACAAAGTAAAACTGTTTGTTAATACCATCGATATACATATATATGTACTAAATGTCAATGGTTAATACCTAGTTGCCTAGCCAAAAGCGTTCAGACTAGTTATAATAGGGTTCGGTTTAAAACCATGACCAATTCAATCTTTAAATATACACAATAATATCTTCTTCATAACTTCTATTAGTCAGCCTTAATTCCCGTAAAACAGTAGTTTCAAGCTAATCCATCGCATGTAATGATATGTCCAACATTTCATGTCATCAGGCAATCTACCCACGAGTTGTCATGACAGATAATTAGAACCCTGTGAGTTATCGTCGATCACAAACGAACCACATAAAATGGTGACCACAATACCAATACAATAGTAGGAGAGCTGGCATCAATTTTGGGTAGGTATTTGAGACAAGTTGAAAACATGTCTCATACCTCTCCTACTATACCAACACGGAACTGCAGCCCTGGCTGGCGAGTAGGGGGGCAAAAGAAAATAAAAAAAGAAAATTAAAAATGTATTTGAGGCAACGTGCAATTTTTAAATGTTGTAGGTTAATGTTTAAAGAATAATAAAAACCAATAAGCCAGAAGATTTAGTCGGGGCTATAACATTGGCAGGCGTTTTTTATATTAGTTGGCAAAACATTTTTGCAAGCGCGCATGCATAGGAGAGTTATGAGGCAAGTTTTCAGCTTGCTTCAAATACCTACCCAAAATTGATGCCAGCTCTCGGACTACAAGTGATACTGCCCTCACGTGTCGAGTTCGGAAGCGCTCGTGTCACGTTCGGGCGTTTCCGCTCAGTTTCGGTGACATTCCGTTCGCCATGTTTTGTGGGGTTGCAGGATATTTTGGTTTATTGTAAACAAATAGACACTATTTTTATATGATTGACGTACATGGATATCTGTGATCTTTATTTGTTTTATGCGGTTTCGTTTGTTAAACGTGGATAAAATAAATACTCATGTATGTTTCAGTCGTATTTGATAGAGATTGTTTCATGCTTCGAAGCCATGTTACTTTGTAAAAGTGCAAGCAGCTATATTTTGATTTACAAGAAAATTTACGGCAAAGGAAAAGTTTGACACATAAACATACCTTCATATTGGCTAATATTTTCTTTACTTAAGAATTGTCATCTATAGAGTAATAAAAATTGATTTAAAGCAAATTCTGTCAACCTCACAGATATAGATCTACATAGATAACGCAATTATCACGATTTGTATTGAAACCAAGCGTGTCGACTTTTTAATACCTACTGTGACGTTGCCTATATCACGAAGTCGAAGCGATGCGCGACAGTATCGCTTGTGCGATATTCATCGTCTCCTAATACACAACGTCAGATCAAACGTCCGAAGCAAACGCGGCAACGTAATGTGAATAAAGTTTACTTAACGGTAAAACGGACGCGCGGGGACTGAAGTTAGTGGCGACCAAGCTCGACGCTTGGTCGGAGTTCAGACACGCGAAATGCATGCATTTGCGTTATCTATGTCTATGGTCAACCTTATGCCAATGCAATGGTTGCGTTAAGCATTTCGAGGCTGCATGCAAAGATCCTACAAATTCTTTAGTTAAAAATCAAGTGAGAATAGCCAAGAGATTAGACATACTTGGCAGACATACCGTCTATCCCTTTAACTCCAAAAGTGGACACACCTCACATGGTGTCATTTGAAAATCGTAATTCGGCGTAAGTCTTGCATTTCTAATTTTTTTTTCATTGTCATGTCAACGGCCGTACGAAGGCGGAAGCGACGTCTGCGCGGAAACCGGGAAGTACTCATTGTGCATTTTTTTAATATCTATTTTGATTTGCAGGATATCGAGCTTTTCGGCCAGTGCATTGACATCAACGTACGTCGCGTGATTTAATGGTTTAGCGCCAGAACTGATACGTGGTCTTCATTTTAACATCTATTTTTGCCTTCTACTTTGTATGACTCTGTAATTCGTAACTTGTGTAGTACTTTTAGGAATGGTACTATTGTAAACACATCTTCAAAAGACACGTGTTTTTTAATCTTTATTTTTATAGTAATAGGCGGCAAACGAGCAGACGGATCGCCTAATGGTAAGCAATTACCGCCGCTCATGGACACAAGCAACACCACAGTCGCAAGTGCGTTGCCGCCGTTGCGAGGATGAGGAGTGGGATGAGGGAGAAGGAATAGGGGATGGGGCCTCCGGCACTCTCGCTCAACGAACGAAACGCAACGGGGTATTCCTGAAAGCGCAACTATTTTTGAGCGCAACTAAAAAAGCGCAACTACTTTATTCCAAAAAGCGCAACCGCGTCGAAAAATAGTGAAGGGGCACAACAGATTCTTAAAGGACTATTTACTATCGATAGGATTTGTAAATCTTTTGCCCATTTTTTATTTATTATATTATGGTGATCGTTTTTAAAAGTACCAGGATAACAGAAATGAACAAAGGTTAGAAGTGTTTATAGAATCTGGTAACAAATATCAATCAGTAAAATGTTTTGAAAAGTACCAGGGTAACATAAATGAACAGAAGTTAGTAGCCTAATAAAAACCTGGTTTTAGGGTCATGAACCAGAAATAAAGCACGGGATGGTATAGGTAAAACTCAGGCGCACAGCAACAGCTAAACTATGCTAAAATGTCCTGTCTTATCAACTATCGATATTTTCCGTTTGTTATTAACCAGCACTATTGCATCTTAATATTTAGTTGCGCTTTGTGGAATAAAGTAGTTGCGCTTTTTTAGTTGCGCTCAAAAATAGTTGCGCTTTCAGGAATACCCCAACGCAACAGTTTTAACACAACAGTACTTTTACTTTACGTCGATTATCTGTGAGAGGGTAGTCCTTCTCCGGTCGAGCCGGCCCATTCATACTGAAATCAGCAAGGCTCTACTACCTGTTAAAATTTAATATCAGTATCTCATTAGGTACGCCTTTTATAAAACCAACGTTACCTTAAGATACCCACTGATTCATCTGCCAATCAAGGAGAGGAAGAAGCCTATGTGTGTCCTACGACAGTCACGTGCACAAAGCTCCTAAAAACCGATACAGAATATTCTCCTCACCAGGGACATTTGGTCGTAAAGAGTCATTCATTCAAACATCAATACAAGTCCCTACATCAAAACCACAAAAGCGTCCCCGAAACCTAATAGTAACTCCAGTACATGATACTAAAATCAAAGAGCACATTTACCAATCTGGATCACGACTGTTATCACATGTCGTGATGAATAAATCATCTGTGCTCACAGATTGTGAATGAGATCTGTGTAGGATGCGCGGGCGCCGCTTACGTCACACCCGCCAACCAATACCAACAGCACCACCATATAAGCAGATTACCTTATTCACCATAACATAATATCACTTACGATTCTAATCCTTATCAGCTTACGTTAGAATTGGAAATTGATTGTCAATTAATTTTAATTTCGTGTGATTTAGTTTCAATGTCTGTATAAGGTATTAATGAACGATTAAAACACGTCTGATTGACGTTGGCGATTATGATCGAGTTGATAGCACAGGTGTATGGAATATGTAAATAAATCTGAGAACAGATGTTGTTGACACGTACTTTATTCTGAGTTGATTACCAGTAGATATTTTATGTTTGATGGACATAGGTTTAAGAAAAGCTATGACTGACTTTCTTTACAAAAGTAGTGGCAGTACACACTTTCTTTTATTCTTCAGATGGAGATGCGTTGGGATGAGTGAAACCTAGGTCTTGAGCCGGCGATCCGAACGGACTTTCCTACCTAGTAAAAAACAGATTTTACTGCTTGGAGGGTAGACTTTAGAACATTAATACCAATCATTGTTTAAGGTAGTCATTTTGTCTGCGGCAGTCTTAAATTGCAAATAATTTAAAACTTTTTTTAGTATTTGATCGACTGATATAATTATAATTCATTTAATTTTAGGTCGTTATATCTATGTACCAAAGCCATGAATCTAACGCCAAACACAGCAATTTTAATATTCTATCTGCTCTGTGAGTACTTTGTCCAATCCGAGTATCAGACTTCACAATCATTCACAAACATATACTTATAACACTAACAAGACAATCTAATACTATCATTATATAGTAACAATCTCGTGAGATCTCAATTACGTGACCGTAGGAACAGGATGCTGCATCTCATTCATAATATCAATATCAACAAGACATTGATGCGTACCACCTACAATTAAAACCTCCCCCTTTAGGCTATCAGATCAACAGTAGGAACAAAAGTATAATTTAGAAGGCGCCTAACACGACTACCTTTCATATCAAAGAGAAAGTACCACCAAAATAGGCTAACAAATTAATCTAAAACATCATACACCCATTGTAAGATCCAAGTGGTTCAATGAGACACGGTAGCCTCCCTTAAAAGGTTATGTCGTGTGTTTTTGGTCAAAATGTCTGTTTAATTGTTCATGTCCACTGTTTTTGGACGAATAGGAGTCAAAATGTCCTTTTTAGGACACTGAGTCAGACACCCACGCTGGTACGTTCGTTCGTTGGACAAGTTTAATTTGTTTTTGTTGACGTTGCCTTTGTCCTTTGGTAAGTGAGTTTTTAGTGCTTTAAATACAGTGGTTCAGTCTACGCGTGATGTTCGTGATTAATATTATTTCGGTATTGCACTGCATCCGATAGTTCTACATACATACATACATAGACTCACGCCTGTTTCCCCGAAGAGGTAGGCAGAGGCATATTTAACGCCCACTTTTCGCCAGTGTTTAGATCCCACGTAATAGGTGGCGAGCCTATTGCCGCTTTTCGGGATATTTTGTTTGCCAGAGCCTCGTCCGTTGATCGGCAGGTGCACCACTTGCAGGTGAGGTTGGCTTGGGACCCTAAGTTCTTGGTGGGAATCTATGCACCTAGTAATAAAATAATTGCTCTTGATTCTGAAGCATATTTTTTCAATAATTTGTTTTACATGCTGAGATAGCCTGAGAGTGATGTTTTTATATCGACGTGTATATTTAATACAGTCAGAATGCAATTAAATATATCCTATTATATATATATATATATATATATATATATATATATATATATATATATATATATATATATATATATATATATATATAGACGTTGCACGCGGCTCCGTCCACGTGAATAACCTAAGCCTTCCAGAGGAATCACACTACTCACACTATTGGTGAAAACCGTACAAAAAATTGTTCGGTAGGTACCTATCCAGGTTTTAGTACTTTTAAACATAATTCAGAGCAGCGATAGCTGAGTGGATAGACCGATGGACTGCTATGCAGGTCTCGGGTTCGAATCCACGGCACGCACCAGTGACTTTTCGGAGTTAAGTGCGTATTAAATTGTTAATTATCGCTTGCTAATCGGTGAAGGAAAACATCGTGAGGAAACATGCATGTCTGAGAGTTCTCCATAATGTTCTCGAAAGACATGTGAAGTCTGCCAACCCGCATTTGGCCAGCGTGGTGGACTATGGCCTTACCCTTCTCATAATAAGAAGAGGCCCGTGCCCAGCCGTGGAACAGTATAAAGGGCTGCTGATGATGATGATGAAACATAATTCAACTCCAACTTTATACCTAATATTAGTAAATATACATGTATTGATGCAAGTTCCTGTATAAATAACTTCGCAGAGGCTAAGGAAATAACTGACATCGAACCGGTATCGATCCCAACCATATCGCGTTAAGATATTTCTAAATTTCAAATACCATTCAATCTTTGAATACCTAACTGATTTCCGAACCAGCCCTATATGGAACGAGAGCATACATTTCTTTAAAATATGGAACTAGAATTATATAAAGTGGTATGTACCTATCTACATGTCGACATCGCATCGACTAGATTTCCCGGGAGATTTTCCAGGAGAGATCCCGGGTTCATTTCGCGAAGAGCACGCGCCTGGTGACATCGTGACTTACCCATAAATAAACTTAATTTATATATAATGCGTGTCCTTTGAAAATATACGAAAAGTTTGCGATGAATAGCCAAATCAAAATATGTCTTCTGTATAATATTCTCAGTGTGACAGATTAGTGTCACTGCCCTTTTTATTCCGTGCGTGTCATCGTCAGCAAGTATCTTTGCTAAGAGACAGAAAATTCGACATCAAACCGAATACCAACCCGTCAGGCCAGAGTGTTATAGTAGACCAAATCTTTGGCTCTCAATGGTAATGTGACGAAAATAAAGAGACGCCTATGTCCAGCAGTGGACGGGGAAAGGCTGTATGATGATAAATAATGATGATTAATGATGATGGTCTAGAATCTAGACTAAGAACATTTGACAAAATATTAATAACTAGAGGACGCCAGCAGCTACGGCTGTAATTTGTTTAAATTTACCCGTTTTGGCCTATCCCTTGGGAATTTCGGGAAATCCCTTCTAAGTGCACCTCTACGGTCCCCCAGGAACATACATGCCAAATTTCAGCTTCAAGCCCAATAGTTTCGGCTGTAGCGTGTCTGTCAGTCAGTAAGTAACGTTAGGATTTTATATATTAAGATTTTGAAGTCTACGTGTATTATTTGTTACGTAGGCAACATCCGTCTAGTGTTATCCTTGTATTACAAACTCATACTAAAGGGAGAGGCTGTAGTTGCAGCACAATACCTATTCAAAGAGCTAACGTAACTTTACAGTATCGCATATTATAATTGGTATAAAAGTAAAAATGTTTTCTAAGTAATTTTACAGTAACGCATGTTTTAATTGGTTTGAATATAAAACGTACGTACACTCACTAATATTCTTGTTACGTTTCAAAATTGTGTTCAAAATATGTTATTTATTAGGTAGGTACTTACACTCTATCAATGTGCGCTATTAAGCAAACAGAGTTGTTTTTTTTATTTCACAACACGTTCTTAGGAGAACTATGACGAAACATAGCAACTCAAAGCCCATCACCCACCCATCCAAAACAGGACCGCAAAGTTAGTCCCTTAACCCGTCGGCGTTCCATCATAGATCATAGACTTACATAATCGCATGTAACGACAATCAGCACAACTAATTATTCTGCGTTGCGTACCGGACTTCCTCGGCGAGCGCAAAGTGAGTGTGGGTGGCCGCTCTCATTGTAATATCAGGTGCATTATGCACTTGTCATAATAATGTGGTATACTAGATCTACTGGAGATACATTTGTAATTAGTTGATTGAGAATAGAAGTTCTAGTTGGTGCCGGCTCGTCGGATTTCGAATAATACCAGATATTGAGGTAAGCAGATCTCAAAGTATTTTGAAGTCTATGCCTATTGTATTATATGCCATATTCTTCTCTTATGTTTTAAGACCTGTTAATTAATGTTTTAATACTATTGATGAATGTAATTGATACGCAATTTAACCTACCTAGACTAAGAATACCCACCATCTGTAATCACATTATGGAAAAGAAACAAAGTAAAGAATTATTTCTGAAAGTAATAAGTTAAATTTGAATAAACTTAGGCAATCATCACACATATTATCAAAGTAACTTTAATAGGTAGGTTTTGGTATTCAGATGTCTTATTTAACCAATTAGAAATTGCAAAAAACTATATAACACAGAAGTTTAAACTATTTTCAGCCCATTCAGGAAAAAACGACTCGCTTAGAACGAACTGTGACGTCGGCTGCTACTCAAAAATAATACGAAAAATATATCAATAACCAACATTATCGAGAACTCGAAACCATTAAAGAAGTTTTACGATCAAGCATTGTAAAAAGTTTGATTTAAACCTCACTACAAATGCCTTGCACGTTCTAAAATGATTTGCATCTCAAAAAAAAATCGCTTATGCAAATCTTCCTTCCTTTGAACCACAAACGCATCTTTGAAAGGAGGAAATAATGCAGTTCTGTGTGGAAAATGCATCGAATAGAATTCCGCGTCCCGCATCGATCATATTCCAAAAGATATAAAAGATGCACCAGAACTGGGCTTTGCATAATTTTGCTCGTATTTGACGTAAATGTATGGAGATAGATCGCTACATACGTTTAAGATATCTGGGGCATTGCGGTACAGGTTATTGGATGAGTTTTTAAATATTTTATAGTACAGTACAGCAATAACCTACTGGAGACCGACAGACTGTTACGCAGAGGTACTCGGCTTTAAACCCACTGCACGAAAAATGACTTTTCGAATTTAGTGCGAATGCTATTAGCGAAATTTAGTAGCCTCAGAGTAGTGGAGAGACTAACAATCGGCCACGCAGAGGCTTTTATGTTGAAATGCACGGGGTGCACTATAATTTTTTAATATTTTATTGTCGCTTGTTTTTTAAGTACCTAAGTATGCGCGAAGAACCGATGGCCGTTGGGGCAGGCGGGTTCTGGAGTGGCGGGCCGCAAGGTGGACCGACGATCTGGTTAAGATCGCGGGAAGCGGTGGGCTGCGGGTGGCTCAAAATCGGTCTGTGTGCTTGGGGGAGGCCTATGTCCAGCAGTGGACGTCTCTAAGCTGACATGACATGATGAAGTATGTTAAGCCAGGCGTTGTGTTGTACCTATGTTATACCATCCACCCCAGTTATCGTGTAAATCTTTTGTTGTCGCTAAGCAGAAATCCTTACAATTGTCTAAATAGTCTAGATCCGTCGGCAGTCGCACCTTGGAAAAGGTAATACTTTTGAATATGGTATTATGGATTTGTGAAACTGGGTTCCAAGGCGTATCTTGGACTCAGAAAGGATAACGATGTTGAATTGAAAAGACAATTTGAAAGGTTTTTCATAAATATATATCCTATTCATGAACACAAACCCACTCTACTTGTGTGGCAATAGTTCCAGAACCTATTGCGTTTTTCTGTGACATATTAGAATTATTGCTTTATATCAACCTTGTAATTTATAATAAAAATACCTATTATTTTATACTTAGTTATTTTAGAGATATTGATTTCAAGAATTTGTATCAACACCTTGTAGCTTACGTATTGGTTTTAAAAAAGGTCAATAATTAAATACAAAACCATGCAACTAAGGTTCTACGAAGTCGTACATAGCATTCACACAGCCAGTCACGCGTAAAAATTAATACATTCCATGTGGCAAACAGAAAAACTGCTTAGTGACCCACGTTCGTGAACCGTGATCGATCAAAATGTTGAGCATTGACAAATAGCGTCAACACGCGGGCACCCCACTACGCTGGCTGGTCAGTGTGGCCACCATAGCACCTTCGCCCCACTAGCCTCGAGTTTCCCACTTTCCCGGACCGGCGTGAAGTTGTCTGCGCAGCAGTGGGCGGAGCGAAGGCGGGGCGGGGTCGGCTCAGTGCGCGCCAAGCCCGCAATGACTGCGGCGTGTCACTCCGCCGCGCGCTCTCTACCGCGAGGCTCTATTGACGAACCTCGACACAACACTACCTTATTTCAAACTAACTTCCAAATTTTCGAATGTAATTTAAAAAGTTTTTTTTTCTAGCAACGAATGCGTATGCGCAATCAAACAGGTGAGCCTTATGCATTTATAATGAAGCTACCGACCTTTGCTTATACTATTTGTCGCAGTTCATGATTAATTCATGGCTCCCTGTATAGGTTTTTGCAGATAAATGCGTACAAAACTATTATAACGTGCGTCGTATATACGAGCGTGCTGCGTGGGACTGGGGGAAATATTTTTTTTTTCACTTTTGTGACTATAGTGGTATACATAAGGTCGATATTATAATTGGAACGCAATTTGAGCTCGACGGAGATCGGCATGCGTTCGGAAATAAAAAGCGGATACGTGCGACGAAAGAATCGATAGATTACGGTTTTTGCCGGTCACCTCACTAGTCCCAGCGACATTGTTCGAGTGGACGTCAATTAGGGATAATGATGAACCGTGTTTTTGAGCTTCCACGCACCGATTGTTTCAGATTCAAGCCACTTTGATAAATGATACCCACTCAACTTTTTTACTTGAGAAATTAATTTAGCGCTTTCCATAATACCGTTTCTATTTTTAGATGACGTTGGAAGAAAAGTTTTCGTATAATTTGTAACATGATTAATGCTTGCAATGTAGTTGGAGCTATAAATAGAAATGGTTGTAAGAAAGTTTACTTACAACTTATGATCCAGAGATCTTAATGGTCGCTTCTCTGGTATTATCAAGAACGCTCATTGTAACCTTTGAGACCAATCTTGCATTGATTCCTTGAATTGACATAGAGGCTTATGTTGTCATCACACCAAATGTAGCTATCAGTGATCAGATGTGATTATGTTGACATTAATATTAATAGTATCAAATCTCAGACATATTTTATTATTATTGGATCCAATACCTATGTGGAAACCTCGCATACTTAGGTAACTCCTCCTAAACATTCCAGAGAATTTATGTTTTACTTCGATTAACATCAAGCATAGAATACAAGTATTATCTTCCCGTATCGGGTGTCGTAAGACTAAGGGATAACACGATGCAAATACCATCTTTGCGTAGAGACGGAAAACTCGACATCAAACCCTATACGACTGCCTCGTTGGTCTCGCGGCATAAATGTGCGCGTGGGATCGGGAGGTCCTGGGTTCGATTCCTGGGTCGGGCAGTGTTATTGGGTTTTTTCTGTCACGAAATTCTCAGTAGCAGCACGGAGTCTGGAAATGTGCCCGGTACGGCAGTAGGGTCGCCCCTTATTACGTGGGACTAAAGTATATCTGGCGAAAAGTGGGTGTAGAAAATTTTATTTATTTTATTTTATTATCACACAAAACAGATTACAACCATTACAAAATTATAGGGAAAACATTACAATTTTACTATCAATCCGGGTTGCAACCCAAAAAAATGTGTGTTCATACAAAGTATATCTTAACAAAATTTATCTAGTATGGTGTAAGAAAAGAATTAAAACTAGTTTTAGTTTATAAGCATGCAAAATATAAGCTAGTTCTTAGATATTTTGTTTATAGTAAAGGATATCCTTTAGTGTTTTACTAAACGAAATTAGGTTATTGTTAAAAATATCGAACTCTAAGTTGTCCTTTGCCACTTCGTTACACTGACGAGCCATTCTAGTTAGAGGGTTATAAAAATTGGTGGTGTTGTTTTTATATAGGTACCTTTAAAGCAAAAACTCCTATTTGATTAGACCTACGCGCACCATAACTTGTGTTAAAAGTCACTTCAGAGAGTAAATCGGGTACATCTAATATGGAATGAATAATTTTGTGTAAATACACGAAGTCAAAATACTTTCTACGGTCTTGGAGCTTTTGAACATTGAATTTTAACAGACGAGTCTCGTAGTCAAGGTTATTACGTCCTAGCTGTAGACGGTAGCACAACATTCTAAGGCACTTTTTTTGTACCCTCTCACCTCTGCCTACCTCTTCGGGGTTATAGGCGTGAGACTATGTATGTATGTATGTATGTAATATCAAACATTCGTATAAATATCATTAACTTCCTGAGAATATTTATCAAAAGTATCAAACAAAATCAAATACACGGTAAAAAAAATAGGAGGATTCATATAAATCAAAGTAAGCCTAATAAGATAAACCAATGATTTATTTAGATAGTCCTTCTTAAAACTGACACTGTTTTATATGTGTTTTTGCTTAATTGAAATAGGAAGCTGTCAACTCTTAGGTACTTCTTTAGGTGCTATACAATGTTCACATTCATCAAGTGAAGTCATAGAAAGAGGCTGTAAGTTATTAGCCTGGAAATTAAGGCATTTATTTTACGAAATAATGGTTGAGAGAACTTTGGAGGTGGGTTTGAGTCCGATACCCACTCCTCACCTAGGTTATACATACCTGCTATAAGACTGTTTACAAATCGCCAAAATTTGAATACATATTATTATCATGAGATATTGTAAAAAGCAAAAATTCAGTCAGATAGGTATACTATTATATATTATATATTATATATTATACTATACTACTATTATATATTATACTATACTACTACTATTATATATTAGATATTGAGGTATCCTATATAGCTTATATAGGATACGTCAACCTGTACGGGTGGTAATATGCTCGTTTCGAGCTTGCTTGCTCCGTAATATAATAAAAATATCTGTCTTCTAACCTATGTTTGTGCATCATACAAAATAAATTAGCGGGTCTTAATCGCGTACAATTAATTTATTTAAGGTATAATCAGTCTCTCCGTGACCACGCTCGGTATAAGACGAGCGAAACGTCAGAAACAAATAGGTATTTATACCTTAAATAAATTAATTGTACGCGATTAAGACCCGCTAATTTATTTTGTATGATGTATGCAAATCGCGAAAGTTTAAAATCGATTATGTTTGTGCAGTGGCGAATGAAGAATACTAAGTGTCACTACCCCATTCCGTCCCCATTATAGGCGACTTAGGAAAATAAACTAAGGAAACAGTATCTTTGGGAGGCGACGGCAAGCTGGACATCAAACTTATTATACCAACTTGTTTTTCCAGCGTGGTATAGCAGGCCAAATCTTCCTTTTGACTAAAGATGCTATTGTGACACATAGGAGGAGTTGCCTATATCTAGCGGTAGACTGCAAAAGTCTGTATGATGATGTACCTAGAAATTGCCGACAAAATTTAAAGTATCTCATCAGATTTTCGAAAAAGCAAATTTAGAATAATTTGTTTTCAATTGTAATATCCATTTAAATCTTATGGCAACACTAACAAATCGGTGAGACTTTATTACAATAAATTCATTTGTACACTGTTATCAGATCGGCTCGGAATAGGCAAAGGCAAGCACATTAATGCCAACTTGTTCGTATGTGAATGCCAATCACTAGTTTGTTGCTTGTTCACTTTATTTGTGTTCAATATGTCGAGCAAGTATTGCCAGGGTAAACAAATGGCTGCAGATTAAATAGAGAATGTCTATGACGTTTGAAATTAGTCTATAGTTTCTTGTAATTCTGTAAGTAAGAGTACATAGTACTTAATGATTTCGGTGGTAGGTTTGGTTTAATAAAGTAACTATTTAAGTTACAACTTTCTCATTATCTCCTTGACCTTTTTATTTAAAGCAAGTCTTACCATACGTCGCACTCTGTCGATATACTTCTTTTTAGTTTTGATGGGCTGATTAAAAAAAAAGCTTTCTTCGTCGCAAAGTAAATAACATCCCTAGGGTGCTAAATCTGATGAATACGCTATATTGCTGCGAAGTTACATCAAAGTCTGTTCAGAAGTATTTGAGTACAATAGCAAAAACATTCATTCTCATGAACTTTCACGTTTATAACAATAGTAGTAAGATCCTCGTTTACCCCATTAAGCAAGGAAGAGAGGATAACACCCCTGAATTCTCCCAGAAATAAGAACTGTTTAGTCGTAAATCTTAGTTAGGTACACAATTAAAGTTCTTCGCCCCTAAGTTAAAAGTTAACATACTGTTTGAAATATTCACATCACATTAGATATCTACTATTTAATAGTACAATACCTTATGTGACAAACATAATAAAATCCATATCTTAAGTCTTAATAATGTCAACGAAAGAAATCACAACTCCAGACAAAATATTTTTTGTACTTTATCGTGTGATGTCTGAGAGAGTTCGTAAAGCCGTCGGCCCCAGCTGTCATGGGAAAGCACATTCATAAGATTCTGAACATGACAACTAAGAGGATGATCATAGTATGTTAAGTTGGTGATATATTCCTATTATATGTTCTTATGGGTTTTTGGTTGAGAGTATTTGCTGGCTGTGTTAGAGGTTTTGTGCCTGGGTGACGCTGTGGTTGGTGTTTCTTTTGTAATATTTTTTATGGAAATTCGCTCGGTTTACGAGTAAATCTCTATAATCATGAGGGCTTTTAAGATTGAATGTAGTTGGAAGTTTAATAGCTAGGGTATTACCTCTTTATATTAATAATTATAAAAAAATCATATGTTTATGTAAGTTAACATATTAGTCTAATGTCTAGACTCTTGTCTGTTCTGGAGGATAATTAGGATAAAACACTGAACCGATTTTGATGAATTCGGGCACAAAGTAAGCTCAAACTAAAAAATACTTAAATCCAGGCTACTTTTCTTTACCTTTATTAGTGCAAATGGGATAAACTTTAATCAAATTAATAACTTATTATTGTTTATTTTATCACCCTACATATACGACATAATAAAAAAAACTCAGAATATGTCAAACGCTTACACTTTCGAAAGTCAACATTACAAGCTATTACGAGTAAAACCAAACTTAGGAAATAATCAAAGTTTCTTAATTAAATCCAACGTACTTTGTTTACACCTAACTTTGCCGAGTTAAGACAAATTCGACGACTTATAATTGCTTCTTTACAGAAGGAAAAGAGCAAATTATTAATTTACAGCTCTTGCTTGCTTAACAAGACAAACAGATTTTATTCGTATACTAGTCGACGCCAGCGGCTTCGCACGCACTTATTTTCAAATTTCCTGTTTTGCCCGATCCCGTGGGAATTTCGGAAAATCCCGTCTTAGTGCACCCCTACGGTCCACAAGGAACATACATGCAAAATTTCAGCTTCTTGCGCCGAATAGTTTCGGCTGTAGCCTGTCTGTCAGTCAGTCAGTAACGCAAGGATTTTATATATACAGATAAGAAATTATTTATTTTGCCTTACTGACCGACTGACAGACATCGCACAGCCAAAACTATTGGGCGCCAGTTAAACATCTTAAATTTGGCATGACATGCAAAAATGCATGTCAAAACAGTAGGTAGGTACCTACTTACATACGTTTTCAGTTATATATACACACATCAACAAAGTCTAGGGATATTTTATATTTCATCAAATATCTAAAAATCTATGAAGAATTTTCTGATACAGTAAATAGAAGAATCATAGATTATTTTAAGGTCTTTAATAAAAATAAAAAACATTTCGTGTTTTTTTTTTGTTTTAAATAAAAAAATTAATTTTTTTAATCATCATGGAAAATTAGTATGATAACAACAAACATTTCTTCTTAAAAAACTATTAATTTTAATAAAAATGGAAAAAATCTTGTAAAATCTAATCATTAATAATCAGTGTTGCCACCTCTTACATTGATTACACATTGACATCGATTGTTAATACTTAAAATTAAATTGTCAATGTCTTGCTGCGGTATGAGGTCCCATGTCCTTTGCAAGTGTTCGTAAAGTTGTTGTTCAGTCGTCAAATTTGGTGGAAAATCTCTCAAAGCTTTTCGTTGTAACATGTCCCAGGCATGCTCGATAGGATTTAAGTCGGGCGACTGTGCAGGCCAATCCAAAACTTGAATATCGTGCTCTCGGAGAGCGGTCGATACCAGCCGCGCCGTATGGCAAGGAGCATTATCGTGCATGAGTAGAAATTCATGGCCTATTTGAGTTCTGTGTGGGACAATAACGGGCTCTACTACCTCCTCGTGGTATTTTTGTGCAGTCATGCTGCCTTGGATCCAAACGAGTTGGGTTCGTCCGCCAAGACGAATTCCTGCCCACACCATGATTGTCCCGCCTTGGTATGGGTGGACCTCCTGAGGGTGCCGTAGACGGCTAACTCTCCCTGGAGCTCTCCAAACGCGTGTTCTTCGTGAATCCGGGTGAAACCCAAACCGGGACTCATCGGTGAACAGCACCAAAGACCATTGTTCGTCACTCCATGGTAAATGCTCCCGAGCCCACGAAAGCCGCCGACCGCGATTGCCACGTCGCAATGCTGGAACACGCAATGGTCTTCGAGCATGAAGATCAACTTCATGTAACCTTCTTCGCACGGTTTGGTCGCTTACCAGCAGCTGGTGGTCCTCCTGGAGCCTTTGCACTAGTTGCAGCGCTGTGATATTGGGTTGTCTTCTGGCGGTCATTTGGAGAAATCGATCCTGTCTCTGCGTAGTAACACGATATCTACCTGTGTGCTGTTCGGCCACATCTCCAGTACTGCGATAACGTGACCACAACCTTGATATCACATTTTGACTGGTATGTAGGGCCTCAGCAACGACGCGTTGAATTGCACCATTTTCTAACATGCCCACGGCTCGTAACATTTCATCTCGACTCAAATGACGGCGTGACATGACTTTTAAAGTTCGTACGTCACGTTAAATTAAAAAAGAAAAACAATTAAAAACCCTTTTCATTAATAATTATAATAAAACAGTTTTAACTTTCTTTAATGTAACGAATTACTAGCAAATTTGCCGCCATATTTTCTTTATTATTTTGTTTTTTTTCTTTCCATGTTCAAATTTTGAAAATAGAATAAAAGAGGTTTTAATCTGTATATAAACTTTTTGTGGAAACTAACAAGGTTCTAAACTATAAACTCGTAAATAATTTAGGATTAAGATATCCCTAGACTTTGTTGATGTGTGTAGGTACTTGATAGTTACGACTATTGAAATGTTTATATATAATAATAACCATTAGGTATATTTAAGACAAAATAATTTCAATTATTGACAGTTTGAAATAAATCTTCTCAAATATAGCTTCGCGTTGCATGATACTGTTGTACCCTACAAATATAAAATTACATCCCTACATCGCTCAGATTTCGGTAAGTGGCTGCAACGTATGTAATATTAGAAACATACGATCAAATTCGTCTATGTAGCAGTGATTGACACTCTGACTAATTCATCAGACTATTGACATTTCGACACGCAAACCGCCTCGTCTAAAGTTCACTTCTAGAGATCTTTACGCAACAACAGCCCTCAGCAAAAACAAAGCCGCCATAACAATCCACGGCATGCCAAAAAAGCTGCACAGATATAAGTTAAACGCACAGAATAATTGGAATTCGCAGTGCAAGACGTCTCTATCTAACGAATTTCTAATTTATTGTGTGCGATAGTACACACCCAGGCAGTAAATCGTGCGCGAGCGCATCTAATCAGCTCTGGTCGCGGCATCTAGCGGCACCTTTGCGAAACTAGATGCAGAAGTCTGCCGCTCGCCGAGATTATAAGCTATGCAATATTTCTATTTGCTTTCTATTCGTATTTTATCTTTGTTAGTGCTAGGGTGATAATATAGCGCGTTTTAATTGTGCGGTTAAGTGGCTGGCTCGGTAAAGAACGGGCCCGATTCGTGGTATCGCTTCAGGGAACTATGAGAGAACGATATCGGAGTAGTGGCATGCCGATGGTTCAAATAAAATCCGATTGGGGAGGAGATACTAATCGTAAAGTCTCTTTGTCATAGTTATGGTTCTTGTTTGAGTCTAAAGTTAGGTCATTTTAGAATTCTGAATAGGCAGTTAATACCTAATTGTTTGGCAAAGCGCTGCTTGTAGCCTTAGCTTAGTGACGAAATCTGCAATTAGTAAATATGATTGAATATATTTTATCTTAAGTAAATCCAGCGCCATCTATCTACGATGGAATTAAATATGACTTTATTTTTGAGGATACCAAAGACTGGTACTGAAATATACGAAAAATGTCTTAGTTAGTTTCAAAATAGTGCAATTTACACGGATGGTAATCGAAACCAAAACCTTGGCCTGCCGTTGTGTTATTTTTTTATTTACAAGAATAAAATATTTCAAGAAGTTGTTCTACCGGTATCTGAAGTGGCTGCTAATATGATTCATTGCTTGCCACCTTGGCTGTGTAAACATATTTAAGTGCCTGAATAAGGATGACGTATGAGAAACAATGTCCAAAGAATTGACTATTTCAAAAAAATTATTGAAAATTCACATCGAACCTGGCACACAATAATTGACGAACATGACTACTTACGTGACATAAGCTAAAATTTAAATGCTTATCCTTTGTTCAAAGTAGTGTTAAATCGCGTAAAATCTCTCGTAATACTAAAACACATTTCAGTAAACAAGATTATCAATACAATAACGCATGGCACAAGCTCACATTTATTTTGCAAAAAAGGACTTTATTACAGAAACGGTAAAGTAAAGTTTTAAGTAAAGATAGCAGGCTTGCCTGGCTTGCATGCCTTTGCATGTATGAAAGAGAATCATAAAGATCGTAGTACGGTCCGAAGAAAATGTTTAGTTCATAGCAGATATCAGATTTACTTTTATGTTTAAAAAAGGCTAGTGATACCCTAGTGGAGATACCAACGGACTGCAATGCAGAGGGTATCGGGTTCAAATCCACGGCGCGCACCGATGACTTTTCGAAGTTAAGTGCGTATTAAATTGTTAATTATCCATTCCCCCGTGCCTCGGAGAGCACGTTAAACCGTCGGTCCCGACTGTCATGAAGATCTTAGACAGTCATTACAGGGCGTCAGTACCTTCTTAATCAAATGACACTAGTCTAAACCATGGAATATCGGTATCCCTTCGGGTTGCGGAGGTCAGACAGGCAGTCGCTCTGTCGAAAAGCTAATATTCAGTCAAATCCGGTAATCCGGACCCCAGATTGAAACTGGGATAACGCTAAGAGGATGATGATGTTTACGAAAAAAGCAGGGATATACTAGCGAAGAGACCAAAACTGCTTCGCAAAGGGTCCCGAATTCAGACCTATGGCACGCACCACCGACTTTTTGAAGTATTAAGAAGTACTTATTACGTAGGTACTTATTATTGCCTGCGAAACGGTGCAGGAAAACATCGTGAGTTAAGTTTGTTGTCTTCGAGTTCGCCATAATGTCCTCAGAAGACGTATCAAGTGTACGAACCTGCACTTGGCCAGAGTGGTGGACATTTCATTATTTTACTTTAAGTTTTTACTTTTAGACTATTTAATAGTATTACCCTCTTCCTTTACCTAGCAGTGGGATAGTACTACCGGCTGAGTATTTGTCGCCACATACTATTGCAACACCTAATATTTGCGGCAATTTTCTTTGCAATACATACTTATTTCCAATCGCTATTCCTTTGAGTTGTGGAGGTCAGACAGGCAGTTGCTCTGTTAAAAAGCTAATATTCGGTCAAATCCGGTTAGACTAACAGGTGGACCTCGGGGTGCAACTGGGATAACGCTGGGAGGATGGTGATACAATTATTTTCAATAACTTTAAAAGAGGTCTGCCTCGTTGGTCTCGCGGCATAAATGTGCGCGTGGGATTGGGACGTCTCGGGTTCGATTCCCGGGTCGGGCAAAGTGTTATTGGGTTTTTCCGTTAGGAAATTCTCAGTAGCAGCACGGAGTCTGGTAATGTGCCCGGTACGGCAATAGGCTCGCCCCCTATTACGTGAGACCTAAAAATTCATGGCGACATGTGGGTGTAATATTACACCTCTGCCTACCCCTTCGAGGATACAGGCGTGAGACTATAAAAAATAAAAAAAATAAAAGAGATCAGTGCAATACATACAGAACACACAATCCCCCGCTTTTACAAACTGTCTAACAAAAACCGCAATAGAAATTTATCACAATATTTTCGCACGTAATGTTCTAAGTATTTACACCGAAATTATTAACCTTTAACCAGACACCCATTCATCATACCAACATTCCAATAAATAATAGAAAACACGAAAATAATCACCTGATAAATAAAATATCTAACGTGGTCACAATAGCTAGTGATGCGCACCATACGGTTATGATTTAACATGTCGATATCGATTACTTTGTCGCGGTGCGGCGAGTCGATAAATCTCGGGATGTCGACGCCGCGCCGCGCATGCGTACTAACGAACCGCGCACGAGTCTTTCATTAAACCGTTTCGATTACATTTCGCTTTGTATGCGATATTAATGACTTTTATGTACAAGTTACGATAATTGTTTGTATGAATAAAAATATTGCCTTACCTTTGCTGTGTGTGTGTGCTTGCGTCTTACCTGGAACAATAACAAGCTGTTAGGCAAGTTCAGTAGTGGAAGCTAGAAAATAATTGTCTGTAACATTCATAACTAAAAATGAACTAGCTTCTGACCGTGAATTGGGTGATGAGGACTAAAGAGACATAGATTAACTTACGTGGTATTCAGACGTATAATAATGAATAGAATAGAAAGAAAATAGTAACAAGCGTCCATCTATGCTCACAAACTTTTATAATAGTAGTAAGATAAAATATGTGGTTAGTAAAGTAATTTATTATAATGTTCATTATGTAGTCTAAGCTTACAATAAATTAAAATGACAAATACATTAATATAATTTATACTCGTTTGCATACACAGGTGTCAATTACTTGTTACTTGTCTATGCAAACTGTTCGCAGCAATAATTTGTATAAAGTGTAAACAAACTTAAATAATAGCGGAGTTATTTTCTTACACATCAAACTAAGGAGTTTTAAGTTAGGTTTCAGATCTATTAGGAACAGACAGAGATAAAATATTAATTGTCCTACTATATGCCTTAATAATACTATATCGTAGGTATCAATCATTATATAAATTAATTAAGTACTACCACTATGTTGAAAATATAAGAAAAAATAAGAATATGATCACAAAATATATTAATCATTTCATATTCTACAAAAATTTGCTTTAATTAAAACCACGCTTTTTCGTTGTTACTGTACCTACTCGAAACACTTGTAAACTTCATTTTATTTTAAAACAGAATTTTGCATAACAAAATCCTCATGCGAAGCTAATTTCATCGCAGCTGCTTTTAATGTTCTGTAAGTTCTGTTTAAATTTCAATTACTTACCTACTAACAAACTTAAATAAAATTACGGCAAAACATATTTTTTTAATAATCTGATGAATGGAATCAAGTGTGTCTTGATAACGTTACAATAATGGTCAACACAAGAGAAATTCACCACACCTCTGACATCGAAAATTTAAATACACAGCAAAAATGGGTCGTATTAACGCCCTCCCAAAGTACTACTATCATGCATATTCACCAACGAAGATATTTTACACCCGGAGCAATCAAAAGTTCTTCGAACAGCCACCACACCGGGGTTTGCGTGCAAAGTGCGTCAAAATTGTGTTCGATTAAGTAAATTTGGCGAGTGTTGGCGGCCTGGGACGAAGCGGCTCGTTTGATGTGAGCGCGCAAAGTAAACGTCACGCTTGGCGACTGTAATTGCCGATAGTGATGGGTATCTGTCGATAGAATTTCGCAATGATTTGTGGGTTTATTGTTCGCTAAAATCCCCGTGAGTTACGAGAATTCAAATGAATAGGTACATGCATAAAATTATTTAATGTGTGCTTTTATTGATGGTTACTTTAAGTGAATATAAAGTTTAAGCACACCGTAGTGTCAAATACATTATTGTTGGTTAGTACTTATTAAGTAACTTTATAGATTACTCACAGATTGATATTTTACTGTATGCAAAATCAAAAATTAAATTCAATTGTTATATCTGCAGTCAAATATTTGCATTTACGATATGAGTTTCGATGTATACGTATAACATCTGTATATTGCCACAGAAATTTGCAGAAAACATTATTGAGTGTACATTTTGCTAAAAATCGAACAATACCGGTAAAATTTACTACATAGCTAGTGTTACACGTGTTGTTTCTTATTAAATTACAGAATTTCCAATATTCAATTTCGCATCACCCAATGAAATCTGGCATGTTTTGCATCAACCGCAACTTAACCTCACAGCCAGCTTTAATGTGGCATTCAACAGCAATCTTGATAACTAAATGCGTTTCATTTTCGATATAAAGACATCACTAGAGCGCCGATAATTATGAATGGAACCATTTTGTTTCCGAGTCGCACATTGCCCGCGGCTTAACTCATAATTCATATACTTTTTTCATAAGGCTATACTTTCCTTTTAGGAGCGTCTTCTTGAAAGTACGGGTTCTTCAAGAGCGGTGGTGGTCTTCGGTTCGAGTTCCGTATAAGTATTTTTCGTGGATGGTACAGAGGTTTTAGGGGTCACTTTTATAGCACTGACCGGTGTGTTCAGAATGACATATTAATGGATCTTTAGTATTTTTTATTAGATGCGAAAAAAAATACATGCAGTACAGCTACCTATTTCATGGTCGACGCAGTGGATTAAATCAACGCAATAGCGGTTGTGTGAGTATCTTGGCTTCGAACCCGACCACAAATTTTGGTAAGCACACTTAGTAGTTTCCTGTGTGTATGATTCTAAGTTTACGTATGACATGACGCTAAAAACACGTTGATTAGCATAGTATTTCAACGCGTCGCAACGTTCATGAATCTTTTTATTTCACGAATATGAGAAAGACTATGCTAGTATTTTTGTGTTGAACTAGCAAGTGCTGTAATGCTGACCTTAGAACTGGGTTAGCGAAAAAAGCGTGGGTGGCTTCATATCTATAATCTTTCAATTGTGTTACCAATGCTTTGTATGTACTTATTAAAATATTAACTGAAGTAAATATTGCTGCATATTAAGGTGAAAGTAATTCGATAATAATATACCTCAGGGATACGTAAGTACATATTCATATTGCATGTGCGCAAAAGCAAATGGGTTGTAAGTTCGAAACAGAAAGCTGAAAAACGTGGACCTATGTCACAGAATAAACAGTACTTATGTATTCGATGTCTGCCTACCATGAAGTTGGATGAAGCACCGAGACCAAGGGCTAGACGTGCCGTCGGTACGTAAATCACGGTACACCTCTAAAATAAATACCACAACAAGCGGTCACCCATCCAAATTGTGACCTCTGCATCGTTGCTTTACTCCGCCGCGCCGATCTATTACGTTACGAGCGCTAAGTCAATCGGAACCCTAAATTCTGTGGACGAGGTGTGAGCTATCATCACGGGCGGCGCTAAACACAGTTATTAATAAAATGATCACCTGCTCTCACACTTGTAATGATATTTTTTGTTCACCACTCACCGTAGTAATACGAATGTTTGTTTAAATCTATTACGGATAGAATACAGCGGTGCGGTCCAAGTCATAGGCGGATCGCGATGTAGGATAAAAAGTATAAATAATATGCAAAGCAGTAACAAAGAAAGATATAAATGCGTTTGAACTAAGTATTTTAATATTAATTTGTCGAAATATGCAAGTCGGAAATTTCTATGAAAGATATTGCTGGCATCACTGGTTGTTGTACCTAACCCATGCATAAACGTGGCAAATAAAAGGTATTTAAGATGTATTTTTACATGACTTTTATAAAAATCTATTAGTGCGCAAACAAATACGCAAAAAATCTTGTCTTTTTTATCCATATCAAAAGCGAATAATTTTATCAAGAAATATTGACATGTATAACCTTATTATACTCTTGTATCTTAGACCACACACACGTAACAATTTCGTTGAATGACAAATAAGAAACGTTGATTACACACCGACCGATCATCCGATCATTATTGAGTAATTGATTCGAACTATCCATCGATCCGAACTATTAGTGACGCTCCCGCATATCTACCGCTATTATCGATTTCATTTTATTTGTTCCATTAATCGATACGACGCATATTTAAAAATGGAACGTCTCTCTATAAGTGAGGGGATAAATATGCATAAAAGCAAATATTTTCAAATTCATTTATTTTGTTTTAATTCAATATGTCTGCTGTTATTTACATAAGCCTATACTTTCTTAGTCGAGCGTTGAATTGAACGAAACTGAATGAAAAAGGATGTACCGTATATCACGAAACTTTTACTGAGTGAAACTTAACGTAGCTCATTTTTATAGCTTGTACCGTTGGCATTATTATTTCACTTTATCGCTAAAACATAATGCATAAATGAATATTTTGAATTAATATGAAAAATTAATAAATGCACTTTTTATGCAATCGTTTATTTGTGAATTTACTTTAATATCTCAACGTTATGATATCTTGATTAAAATCAATAAGATAGATTTAGTCGCTTATTCTTCTTATGCACTTGAATATATAAAAATACACCAATATAATCATAAACAGCAGTTGTTGTCCAAGACTTTTCTTTGAAACCCGTCGTTTGGTTTCTTGACGGATCATACAGGATATTAGGTTAATTATTATGGATTTCTATGGAGCCTACTCTCTAAATAGAATATTACCTACCTCTGAATTACCTCTGACACCCAAAGCGATAATTTTTGGTTCAGACGTGTCAGGAAGTGGACTGTTAAATATCGATGCCAGGCGATAGCTCAAAAGAATTACATAACGAAGTCATTTCGAACATAATATTATCCACTTAGGTATATCAATAGTGCATGTGCCAGATTCTGAACTGAAGACCTTTTACGTGGCACCATATTGGTCTCTTTATTAATCTCCCGCAGCCCTGCCAAACTTTCAATATATTTTGTGTCTTTTTTTCAACATTGTAAAGTAAAAATAAATTTCGAAATAAGTCAAATATACTGTAATAATTCTAAGAACAAAACATACGTAAGTAGTTATAATTTTAAAAGCCAAATACAAAAATATTAATTCAATCTCAAAGCAGTGTCTGTCGACCCGGAAATCTAGCCTCCATCATAGAACTAACAAAGGATATTTTATGTACCCATAGATAAAAAAAAACTTATAGAAATAATGTGTAAGATGGTGCGCAATACATTAGCGGAGTGTCGAGCTGTCAAGTGCGCAAGAGCACATTTTTTATCTGTGTTGTGTGATGTTGGCGTGTCAAAGCTCGTAAATCGTGTCATTTTCACGTCACGCGCATTGCATTTTGACGAGGTAATGAGTGTGTATCATCTTGTATGGCTATGAGGATAGAGATTGAAAAAAATGTCAACGGGTAACTGACATGTAAAAAACAAAATGTCAAAGTCTGGGAATCTGCAATTGGCCAGCTTTGTGAAATATAACTTAACCTTTCTTATAATTAGAAGAAGCCGGTGCTCAGCAGTAGGATGAATAATAAATGAGGCTGGTTGCGATGAACAACAGACTAATATAGTTGTACCAACCACTGCTAATAATATTTCTATCAAGGGGTTACTGTGGTGGTTGTAGTAAGAAAGACGTAGGTCATCTGAGACTGAAGCGAAGTTAACACCAAGAGCGGACGAGCGGGCTAAGCTAGCGAGAAACTATGGGAATTAAACGAAGACTGGATGTAAGAAAAGTTTCAAATTATGCTCGCGTGCCAGCCCCGTTTGTTAATAGTCTTATATGATATTTTGAGGTACTATGTAGTTTACAATAATGTTAAAAACATATTGCTCACAAAAATATTTCAAGGGTCATCATCCTCCTTGCGTTATCTCAGTTTGAACCCGGGGTCCGCTTTCTAGTCTAACCGGATTTGGCGGAATATTATCTTTTCGCTGCCTGTCTGACCTCTGCACACCGAAGGGATAGCGATATTCCATGGTTTAGACTAGTGTCAGTTTATTTTAGAGGTACTGACGCCCTATAACGACTGTCAAAGATCTTCATGACAACCGGGACCGACGGCTTAACTTGCTCGCCGAGGCACGGGACAAGCGATAATTAACAATTCAATACGCACATAACTCCGAAAAGTCAATGGTGCGCGCCGTAGATTCGAAACCGATACCCTCTGCATGGCAGTCTGTTGGAATGTCCACTAGGCTATCGCTGCCTAAAATATTTCAAGGGTACCTAATATAGACACTCAATGGATTATAAGTATAGCACTCGAACATTGTTAAATTGTCTAAATAGAATAAAAATCAGAAGCTTCATAGTACAATATTATTTCTAGTAAGTAATCTCAGTTTTCGTGGCCATACGTTTACTATGAAGAATTTGTATAAAACCGCAAATCGTTTATTACTTCACACTGGATCTTGTATTACTTAAAATAAAAACTACAAGACGTTGTTGGTCGTCGAGCCGAATGCATCTTTTACTAGACAACTAGGAGAAATTGAAATGTATAAAGCATAGGCACATCGTTATGATAACTCTGTATTTTATAAAGTCATTTTGCTCAGTGTTATTATGATTTAAACAGGAAATGTAATTCTAAATTTAATTCTGCAGACCTAATCGTAATCTTAATATATAAATTCCTTGCGTTACTGACTGACTGACAGACACGCTACAGTCGAAACTATTGGGCGCAGGAAGCTGAAATTTGGCATGTCCTTGGGGACCGTAAAAGTGCACTAAGAAGGGATTTCCCGAAATTCCCACGGGATCGGCCAAAACGGGTAAAATTTAAAAAAAATGCAGGCGTAGCTGCTGGCGTCCTCTAGTATTGTAATATTAACTTTTATAACGTGTCTTATTCACGTGCCTACTTATTCAAAAATAAAGTACCTTAATATAATTTGCCACTTAGTTTACACCAGTCCTGGTCACAAGGTATTAAGGACGTATACAAATCGCGAAAGTTTCAAAGTACTCAACTCGTAACAGGCCCTTTCTAACAAAGCCAGAACGAAATTTCAAAACTGTGTTGGTTGATAGTGAAAATATAGTGAACCAGGCAATTCTCCATTCTACTATCTCGCTTATAAAACAGTTAATAATTACAACGATTAAGCGCTAGGTACGGCGACGCAATGTCCAGATAAATTGAATCAGATTAACCGAGTATCCCGCCAACTCGGTCCGATTGTATCGATTGAAATTAATCGATTATGCGTGTGTTATCGATTTCACGCTACCACGTTACGCTATTTTAATGTTAAATTGTTAATTTGCTATGGACAGCTTTACTTTAATTGAAATGTTTAATGTATAATAATGTAAAGACTTATTAGGTTAGGTTAGAGTTAAAAATTATAATTAAAGTTGGAGATAGAGCAAGTACCAGTTACAACCTGAACAATCCGTTGCCTAGTAGTCTAGGACTCTCATAGCGGGCTTTAAAACAGTATATCACAATGCCCGTAGAGTGAGGAAAGTCCGTTAAGTCCCAAATAGATGAGAGGAGACTGGCCAGGTGCCCTAGGTAATGCTTTTACCTAGAGCAGAGGGTGTGGGTTCGATTCCCTTCATCATCAGCCCTGTATAAACTGTCCCACTGCTGGGCACGGGTCTCTTCTCACTATGAGAAGGGTAAGGCCATAGTCCACCATGCTGGCCAATTGCAGGTTGGCAGACTTCACATGTCTTTCGAGAACATTATGGAGAAGTCTCAGACATGCAGGTTTCTTCGCGATGTTTTCCTTCACCGTTTAGCAAGCGATAATTAACAGTTTAATATGCACATAACTCCGAAAAGTCATTGGTGCGCGCAGTGGATTCGAACTCAGACCCTCTGCGTAGCAGTCTGTCGGTCTCTGCACTAGGCTATCGCTGCCTATGCCTGAGTTCGAATCCCACCAAGAATAAATCTTTGTGTGATGATTACGTTTGTTATTCTGTGTCCGAGTGTAAATTATCTATAGGATATCTGTATTTAAGAATGTAGGTATAAGTATATTTATCAGTTATCTGGTTGTCATAGGCATGTCATCAGGCACCCTGCTAAGTTTGAGAGCGGTCCGATGCCTGTGCAGTGATGTCCTGTTATACCAGCGCATGCCATACTAAGTCTTTGCTGACAATTGGCTAATAGACTTCACTAACTATTAGCCTAAGTTAATTAATAAATAAAATAGTAATATTTTTCACTGTCTCGTTGGTCTCGCGGCATAAATTTGCGCGTGGGATTAGGAGGTCTCGGGTTCGATTCCCGGGTCGGGCATAGTGGTATTGGGTTTTCCGTTAGGAAATTCTCAGTAGCAGCACGGAGCCTGGTAATGTGCCCGGTACGGCAATAGGCTCGCCCCCTATTACGTGAGACCTAAAAATTCATGACGAAATGTGGGTGTATTATTACACCTCTGCCTACCCCTTCCGGGATACAGGTGTGAGTCTATAAAAAAATTTATCATATCTGATCGGCATCTTCATGTCTGGTACTGTTGTACTTAAAGAATTTTAATAATAATGATGACGCCACTCAGATGTCACAAAAATGCCAAAAGATTTAAATTCGCACACAAAGTCGCACTTATAGTACTACTACTCTACTATACAGGTTTAGATTCATTCGATTGAAAATAAAGTATAAAAAAATTAACTGAGCGAGATATTTTTTATTGCACTCATTTAAATTAGAGTAATAGACATTTTGGCACTGTTGCGCCATGTTCACGGATGTTTCTTTTTTGTTGATAGGCAAACGTTTGGCCATTGTATTGCTTTATGCTAAGTAGGTAATGATACGGCCGATGGCGCACCCGAGAATAGGTCTTCTAGGCAAGCATACTCCTAGGTATATAGGATCAAAATATAAAAATCGTGTCTTTGACCTTTTAAAAATCATGAGGTCTTAATAATAGACCTATGCTAGGTCATAGGCCTATTATTAGACCTCATGATTTTTTCTAGGTATTGTGATATAATCTGTGGGCGTTATAACCCTCAGTACATATGCATATACAACAGAAGGTCCCCGTCTATATAGATAGTAGTTTAATATAACAACAACACATGTAAATACAAAATGGTTATACTATTATTTCTCCATTACAAATGGACAAACTAAATTTTCGGGAGCAGATCAGCGTAAGTTACTTACGTCTTCGTCAGATTTGCGTCTTATATTCGTCATAGAAGGATACTGTGCACTATGCATTGCAACAATTTTAATGATATTGCCACAAAAACATAACATAACTCAAGGAACACAAGCAAAATACTTAATATCAATTTCTCATTTACATTTTGGGATCTTCATACTTGTTTGGAATGTCACTTAAAATTTCGCATCAGAGGGACCGCGATTATACAAACATAATGTTGCCAGTTAATGAAATCGCACTGAAAAACTACCGTCTCATGTATAATAACATATTTTATAGTAAAAAATATCAGATGAATTACGCATAGCGCTGCGCGGAAACCCCGCTGCGGTGCCTGTAGCTGTCGCCTTATTCTACAATACAGAAGCTAGATCGTTACGATAACGCACTTTATATGATAACACAGCTTGTCGAAACACACTACTTTCAACATTTTTAAGGACGTGTCCGAACTTTCCGTCATATTCACGAAAACTGACGTCCTTGTATGGGATGTTCCTGCAAGGATAACCCAGTGGTTTGGTTACGTTTGGCTACTGCAATCATAAAGCTAAACAATCTAGCGTATAACTTTTATTGAGCTGCTATCTTATCTAGTATAACCAGTGAAAATCGTTAATTAGTTCAGTCACAGATAGCACGTAGAAGCAGGAAAGGTGTCTTGAATAAGCTGGAGTTTCAAATGCTTTAGGTATATCAAAAGTAACGCAGAAGAAAAGGGTCGTCATTACAGATCGTGAAAAGTTCCCACGTGCCTGCAAAACGTTCGAGCCTCCAGAATCAGGATATTCTCCCCTGGTGGTCTCTAAACAGAATTCTACAGGCGTGTGCCGTTCCAATAACATGAGCTACGTCACAAATGACTTCCTAAAGCAGAATAACACGGGGATTCTTCAGATTCACCAGATAAACTAACAAGGAGCCCGATTATTTCAAAAATTGGGCATCAGACTGTACGATAAATATGGTTTTCATTTGCGCAATAACGCAGAATTACCTAGTTTGTTTGGACGCTACGAGTAAGTGTATTTGCAATGTCGCTTCGTTCTATGTCCATCTTTCAATCACGCACCTACTATCTTTATCTTTATTTACTATCTATAGATCTATCTGGCTAGTTAAAATATGACAATTTCGTCACAAAGCTTTCACGTCGCAAAAATAGTTATTATTTTTAAATACAGTTTAAAAATAATAAACTTGCCTTTTTGAAAATACTACCAAAATTTTCAATTTATTTTCTTTAAGTCAGTATTGTTCTACATCAAAATATACAGGATGTAAAAAGACCCTTAACGAAAACTGAAATCCGATATTGTACCAATCATTAAGAACATTTTTTCCTTGCGCACCACACCTAGGAAATTACTGGTTCAGGAGATATTGAGGCTCAAAGTCACTATACAATGTTTCTAATTAGGTACAAAATCAATGCAATAACCCCGGCAATTTGTTTTATAGATGTCCTATGTACCCATAGATAAGTAGGTATTTCGGGATTTGTACGTGCGCGCTTCTATTTGCAGTTTAAAAAATGTGTCTACTTGTACATACATAAAAGTTTTATTCAATATAATATACCAGCTAAGTAGTCTAAACAAAAAGTTATGAGCCTAATCACCTCTAGCTACCATACATATCGACTTGAGGTCACCTACTTGGCGTTTAGGGTCGGCGCAAACGGGCCACCGACCACAGCCACTGCTGGCCAGCGACAGCCACTTAGCACACTTTTTCATATATTTTGTTCAGACGCACCGCACACGTGTGGCTGGTGGCGGCCACTCGCTACAGCAGCAAAATACATGAAAAAGTGTGTGTCGCTGGCCACCAGTGGCTGTGGTCGGTGGCCCGTTTGCGCCGACCCTTAGCACTCAATATTGATAAATCAACAGTAAACACTGATCGCCCACACAAGACCTAGATTACTATCATTTCGAATCGAATGATAAATTAAATTACACTCTGTCTGATGTTGAAACAAAATTATAGCAAATGCAATTTGTTTATCTATTTGTTTATCGAGATTTGTGACTTTATGATATTGAAAATGGTAATGATAAATTGCATTTATATTTTTGTAAAGAGCGTTCTGATCTGACTGAGGAATAGGTTGGTAGATACTTGAAATTTTCAACATCTTGTATAATAGTTGCAGATAGTACTCCAGTTAACGAATTTAAACTTTTAGGATTTGCTTACATTATAAGTTTACTTTTTTGATTTATTCGATTTACATCTAAATAAACTTGTATAATAGTGTTTCAGTTACATATAATGATTTCAGATACCAAATCAAATACAAATAGGTAATAGAAAAAGTTAACAAGTTAACATTTAGATCAAATTCTTTTAAATCTAATATAAAAGAAAATTTCTGGAAATATTACTGGTAAAGAAAAAGTTAACATTTTTCCAGTGTTGAATATATCTATGGTTGAATACTACCGCGCGTTCGTTTTTATACAGTAAGTATTCAGTAGCGAGGCAGTTTCAATTTTGAATTGGTTTTGACATGCGTAGCAGATGTTTCTGACATAAATCACAGCAAAATTTTCCCGTGAGTGACGTCTTTATATCTTTTGCACAGATATTTCAATTGCGAAAATTTATATTACGTTTGCTTCTGCAAATTGAAGTAGTCTCGCAATTAGGTATCTAATTATTCCCAAACTCTATTCAGCATATAAGATAAAGCTTTCTAGCAAACAAAGCCACAGGTGTGCGCTATAAAAGAGCCGCGAGTGCCCAATTACATGACTAAGCGCATTGTGACACAAGTTGGTGATCGCGACGCATGCGCATGCGCAAATGACGTCATCTAAACGCTCAAGATTGCGCGGGAGACCTGCAATCGCAGCCATGATACGAGTATCTAATTACTAGTGCGATTGTGCACCGATTTTGGTATCACTTGCATAGATATTGGCGTATTTTACATACATACATAAGATACGGTTATTATTTTAGCATTTGAATGGACGTAATGGATAAGGTGACTGGTGTTTTGTTTTTAGGAATGGAAGTAAGCACTTCACATATAAAAGTAAGTCTTCAAGATATCAAAACTTTAATATTTTACAGTTTTCACTGAGACTGAAATGTCAATTATTTAGACACGCGTTTTGTAAACGAAATTTTAATAAGCGAACCCTTCTACGAAAGTTCATTTTCATGACATTTGAAACCCAACAATAACGTTCTTGTAATTCTGTAGTTACATAAAGTCGTATTGATTAATCGCCGTACAATGATTGGGAGTAACCTTTGTTGTTTAAATTGGAAAACGACTTCTAGCTTATAGGACTAGAGTTGATCTTTCAAAGGCTTGCCAGAAAAGTCTTATTATCTTCGTATTGTACAATCGTTCCTACGATCTGACCAGCCGACGAAGTCTTCACAACTGTAAGTCAACAATACATCAAAATAAAACAAAAAACCTGACGGCAGCCTGAAGGCAAATTCAAATTTAAATAACCAATTACTCGACAGCGCATCGCCTGATTTATCGGTCAATTTTGTTGAACACCGATTGTGTGGCGAAATTAAAAGATGCCGGCACGTCTTGCATATCGCCACTTTTACATGTCAGATGTCCGTATGAATATATTTTGTCTCAAATGTCAACACCCCGCTTTTGTAGTTTGGTTAAAGATGCAATAATTGAAACATATAAGTGAAATCTTTTCAGTCTTCTGGTTTAATTGGGTTTATAACGCTGGTGGGATAATACACTTGCTTAGGGCACCCGCTTTAAAGTACATACATACATACATAACGTCACGCCTTTTATCCCCGAAGGGGTAGGCAGAGGTGTATTTCTACATCCACTTTTCGCCAGATATACTTTAGTCCCACGTAATAAGGGGCGAGCCTATTGCCGTACCGGGCACATTTCCAGACTCCGTGCTGCTACTGAGAATTTCGTGACAGAAAAACCCAATAACACTGCCCGACCCAGGAATCGAACCCGGGACCTCCCGATCCCACGCGCACATTTATGCCGCGAGACCAACGAGGCAGTCGCTTAAACGCTTTAAAGTATGCCGTCAGAAGCCAGACTTACTGGATAATAAATTCTATAAAAGTCTATATAGTATCAAAAGCTACTATGAAGTAATAGACCGGCCTACTGATACAATAGTACCCAGCTTTCGAGTCCATTTTACTACACTACCTATTTTTATATTTGAAGCAATCATTATCAATGCATTACCTACATATAAGATATTCTCTAAAACTTACTACCACCAGATCGCCACAAGCAACAGCTGTCTGTAGTACATAAACCAGTTTCTATTGCAAGCTCGAATAAAACGTAATATAAATATTGTTCAGAATCAGTTGATACATCCAGCAGCGGGGTGGGAACTGAAGATTAAACGTTATGTGAGTGTGGATGAATGGTTCGCCACGGGGCGCGAGCTAGCTTAGACCACACATCTAGGACACCCGGGCGCTGCTAATCGATGTTTCTTTGCCTATATCACGATTCTTAGATAGATAAGAAACTATACACAATTACAACAAGGAAATCAGATTACGTTGCATTTGAAAAAGTTGCGACAAATGGTTGCGGAAATTCTAATTGTGTTGAAAAACTTCAAGAAAAAGACAAATATCACCTCAGTCTGCCGTGAACATGAATCCTGTAAAGAATTCGAAACGTCGGCTTGTAATAAATTAAAAATGTAGTTTCTAGATCATTCGTTTCAAATGTAATAACTTAGTGAAACCAATACATCGCGATAAAATCCGTAAACTGTAGTTTAATTTCAATGTGAATCTACTTATTTAATGTTTTGTATCATTGTTACCTTTAGTACGTGACTGAACCATAACCACAGGTACTGAAAATAAATATCTAATTAGTAGAGTACATGGGAAATATAAATAATTTTAAATAAAAAATAGAGCAGGGTACGAGTGGGCACCACAAAAATTTGAGGGTACTAGTGGGCACAGGGTCCGAATTTCAGGGGACCAATGGGTACCGACCCAAATATTAGACCATTTTGCTGACAAGAGTAAAAAACAAATAACTTAGTAAGATGCCTCACCTCATTTATTGCTCTCGATGGGGCACTACTCGGTACTATTCCCTCACGAGATATCGACGTTTCAGGATCAGTACTGTTGCGTCCCAGTGAAAGCAAAAAAATACCCAGAAGCCGGCAAATATCAGAATTTATAACCTTGATCTCATCCTCTTTGAAGATGATACACACCTATAATTATCTGACACACACATTGTACGGATTTTCGATGAAATAACTAAAGATTATAGATTACGGGAACGGTTATTATTTTTAATACAAATTTTATTGGGACGTTTTCAAGTCATAAGGGGAAGCGATTAACCTTCGACGAGTAATAGGCCATACACGAAAAGAGTTAATAGAGATAATATACGTCAAAGGTTTTTTTAAACAGTGTAATCCGAAAAATTGCTTCTGCTTTACGATCAACTTTTACTGTTTTCTGTTATATTGACACACATTTGGCAAGTATTTTGGAATAGGGTAGTTTCCAGGGTCAAAATAATTACATTTTATTTAGTCCGTATTTTAGATTATAAAAAAATATTGGACACGTATTTTTTCTTTTTTCGATCAAATAAAAAATAACAAAGATATAGCCCATTAAAGTTACGTGTGACGTCATCTAGTGCGAAAAAATGCAGCACGGCGTGACGTTATACGTAACTTTAATGAGCTATATCTACGTCATTTTTGGTTTAATTTACAAATAAAAAAATACGTATCGCTTATTTTTGAATAATCTAAAGAACGGACTTATAAATTTTTTTTGTCAACTAGCCTATTATGGTAAGAAAAGTGTATTTTTTATGACTTAAGAATATATGTTGATTTGTTTGCCGGAACCAAAGACCTCATAGGCAAGTATGTGTTACAGCACCTCTCTAGCTATTAAGGCAACACGTGATTGGTTTTGTAACGTTTATGCAGTAATAAGCTATTTTAAGGCTGGGTACCTGCTTCTAAGGCACCTGATCGACCAGCACCCATAGTCCTACCAAACCTGTGATATTGTGTATTGTGAGATGTGCCAATTTTCATTGCCTCGTTTAAGATGTCACCTGAACAATCTCAGCAAAACTGGCAATCAATATTACAGCCCATCAACATCAAACAGGTCTGATCGCTCATATCTCAATCCTCACACCGCCGCACGTGATCCGTTATCAGACGCGATCGGGTTGCGTAAAGTTGTCAGTTAATTACGCGATTTCGTCTTACGTAACACTAAAATGCTACCGTTTTAATTGAACTTAAAAAAAGCTTTAATTGGCGGCGCAAATTTAATTTTCCCGCGTGGCAACCGTAAATCAGGCTGTACTTACTTTCGTTTATCGTAAATCGACGGTTTTATTATGTTTTTAGAAATCGACAACTCTACATGCATATAATTTTGTCGAAGTTTATTTGAACAGTAATACTGCTGAATCGACAAATAATATTTTGTAATTAAAGGACGCGATACATGCAGAATATATAAAAAATAATAATTTAGAGGATGGGTGCATAGGGTTCCCACCAAGAACTTAGGGTCCCAAGCCAACCTCACCTGCAAGTGGTGCACCTGCCGATCAACGGACGAGGCTCTGGCAAACAAAATATCCCGATAAGCGGCAATAGGCTCGCCGCCTATTACGTGGGATCAAAACACTAGCGAAAAGTGGGCGTTTAATATGCCTCTGCCTACCCCTTCGGGAAAACAGGCGTGAGTCTATATATGTATGTATGTATTTAGAGGATAAAGTACGATATAGGAATTTAAACTTTCGTGGTCATTTAAACTTAATTTAAATTGTCTTTCGGGATATATACCACGTATCTTGTACTGTACATCCGTGAACATGGCGCTTGCAACAGTGCCTTAATATCGGTTACTCCAAACAAAGGTACGTGGTATATATCCCGAAAGACAATTTAAATTAAGATAAAGTATGACTAAGAATGCGACCGAACAAGGCTAATCATTTCCTTAGGTTGAATGTCACTTTCATTTTCAGTTTGAGAATCTTGAAGCTTTAGAGTTTAGAAAATACGCTACAAGGAAAGTGGTATTAAGCCATTTAACTCGTACTTATTGCGAAAGAAAATAGAAATACACATACATACGCTACAAACATATTATACATTATACGCTACAATTTAAGACAAAATGTTGAGTCTTTCAAAAGTCGTGTAGCATTTATAAAGTGACTTGATGTGTCTTTCTTATGGGAATGGTAAAGTTAAGCAACGTTTGCAGACGTTGTCACTAAGATGGGTGGGCTACTTATAGTGGAAATTATATTTGCAGTGCTTCTTAGCAAGTGAAAACCTAGGTCATAGTTCTTGATCTTAATAAGGTGTTCCGGCCGCAACACCATAGTTGACTACACTCTCATACGATAGTAATAATAAAGCTAGAAGAAAGGTAATACTCTACCATACTTTTGTTAATTCTGCGTAAAAGTAAAGTTTTAAGTAAAGATAGCGAGCCGAGGCCTTAGCATGTATTAAAGAGAATCATAAAGATCGTAGTACGGTTCGAAGAAAATGTTTAGTTCATAGCAGATATCTGACAAACTTTAATGTTTCAAAAAGGGTAGCCATAGCCTAGTGGAGATACCAACAGACTGCCAAGCAGAGGGTATCGGGTTCGAATCCACGGCGCGCTCCAATGACTTTTCGGACTTATGTGCGTATTAAATTGTCAATTATCGCTTGTCCCGTGCCTCGAAGAGCACATTAAGTCGTCGGTACCGGTTGTCATGAACATCTTTGACAGTCGTTATAGGGCGTCAGTAGGTACCTTCTAAATAAATTGACACCAGTCTAAACCGTGGAATATTGCTATCCCTTCGGGTTGCGGAGGTCAGACAGGGAGTCGCTCTATGGTTATGCTAATATTCAGCCAAATCCGGTTAGACTAGTAAGCGGACCCCAGATTTTAACTGGGATAACGCTAGGAGGATGATGATGACTTTTGTGAATTCTGCAGAGCAGGCCAGGTCGTATTATGGATTAGGCGCACAATGCTACTGTCGCAAAATCACATATTGACGTAAAATACCCTTTTCAAAAAATGTCACACTTGCAAAATGCCACATTAGCAGAATGCCACATTAGCAAAATGCTACACTAGCAAAATGCAACATAAGGAAATTGCCACATTAGCAAACATTCACTGTATTATCTGTACGAGATGACTTCCTATGATATTACGCAAAATATACTAATATTTTCCACAAAAATATACCGGTTTATGTTTTTTGGTACAAGCATAACCAGTGACAACGTTAAGTAAAATAATTCCTTTCAAAGTGCCGATAATATAGTAATTATACGTTTAATAACCACTGGCAACATTACCATCGGACAGTTAGCTTTTATCTGGCAACAAAATATGCAATCATATGCAACTGGCAGGCCTTAAATTTGCAATTTAGAGTTAACGATTAAATAAATTTACAGCGTTGGGATATATGTTAAAATTTTATATGATATTAAAAACTCTTATTTTATTGAACGTAAAAAGGTTTTAATTGACTAATGTAATTAATGGGAACATATTTGACGACACTGTAGAAGTTTTCGGGATTGCTCATATCTAGTTACGCGGTAAAATAGCGGGGTGGGGCAGATACTTTTACTGAGGCGGTATTAATATCTAACCTATAGCATTACTCGTATTATTTAGCGATTTTTTTCAGCAGTAGTCACATCCGGAATAAAACACGATTTATATGCACTTAAAATATTTATACGGGGCTAGGTGGTGCCCGCAGCTACGCTCGTTCGTTTTGACTTTTTAGTTTGGACGTTTCGTCCCGATCCAGTGGGAGTTACGGGAAATCCCTTCTTAGTGCACATCTTTTAGGTTTAGGTGATCACTTAGTGTTGTTTAGCTACGTGTTCTGTGTGGCAATCAAAGAAAAACTGTCACATACAGTCAGGATTTTAAAAAATATACGATATTTTACATATTTACCTATTTGTCAAGTTATTGAATTCTCTCTGCGTAAGATGTGCGTTAACCTTTATTTTTAGTTCTTGGTTTTCATAGCAATTTGGGGATGTTATAAAATATTAAGTACGAAATCGCATCAACTTTTAATTACTTCCAATAAAAAACTGACACTGGTTTAATTTCTGCGGAAATGTAAGTGTTCAAACAGAAGTATCGAAAACAAATTAAAAATATTTTATTACTGTAATAAGATCTCTGTGCTAACCTTTAATATTTATATCCATGCAGACTTTTAAAATTAATTTTTTGGTCATGTAATAGTATCTTGTCTATGTATTCCCGTAGAAAAAAGATCTACAATTCACCAGCTTATCGTTATCATCTAATCCATTGGGCAAATCTGTATTTGTGCATATATTTTTAGACCACCTAAATACATTAATAAATTATGGATATTATATGGATTATGTTATGCAATCTTTGATTCAAAATGTTTTCTTAATTGCCAAAATAATATTCTGTGAAGAAAGAATTGCTTTATAAATTGTCAATTGCCGCATTTATAAAAATATTTTGAAAACGAAATATATACAGCAGCTATAGCTTATGGCAACTGCTACTAAGCGTTGGAGGGAAACTTCGCAAGGAAACCTGTGCGTCGAACGAGTTCTTCACAACGTACACAATAGCCATAAGAAGTCAGGCAAACGTCACTTGGCTTGCGTGGTGGACTGTGGCCTAACTCTTATCATAGTGAGAAGAGGCCCGTGCCCAACACCGGGACAGTTGTTATGGGGCTAATATTATATTACTTTTAGTATTATTGTATATATGAAGTAAGTTATAAATAAAATGAAAAGTAGAGGACGCAATTTTGCCTTTCCCTGTGAAGCTTAACAGACACATTAACTAGTGGTATCCAACTTCCAGTGGACCAACTTTTACCCCAATTAGTGCTGCCAGAGTAAATTGACTCCTAAAATAAAATTTCCACCATGTCGACACCTTTTCGGTCGAGCGCGCTCGAAATTTAGCCAAATATAAATGAAAATTGTCACGCAATCAGAAATCATGCCTGTTACTTGCCGAAGTGTTGTACAGAAATGCATGACTACCGTATTTTGTCTATTTCAGGCAGATACTACTAACATTACCAGTATATATGAAATTCTTGCTTTACTGACTGACAATGCACAGATCAAACTAGTTGGCGCAAGAAGCTGTAATTTGGTATGAACGTTCCATCGGGAGCATAGAGGTGCACTAAGAAACACTTAAATTGCGGGTTTCCTCTAGTAAATAAGGGGACATCCATTAATTACGTCACACGTATGGAGGGGGGTAGGGGGTCGATGAAGACTGACATTGTATGATAAATGAGATGGTGATATATGAGAGCAACTGTGACAAAGACGGGGGAAGCAGGGAGAAGGGTCAAACCATCATGAAAATCGTGTGACGTCATTTATAGATGGCCTCTAAGTAAATAAATACTATTCCGACATACAAACTCAGACCCAGAATTGGTTACCACCATTTACGCATGCAAAACTAAATTGCGTGAAACAGTTAAACAAATAACTGTGTCAATATAAATATAGTTTCAAAAAGAGATGCAGAGATCATGTGCATAGCTGATACCATTAGTTCTCTTTCATGTTTGTTACATAATATAAGCTTAACTAGCTCGCCTCTAGCTTGACTTAGAGCTAATATTATGCGTACCTTGTCTCCACACAGTGCAGGCATAAAACTTTTTTATTAGAACACAAGACTGAAGCCGAAGTGAATTTTATACTTAAACCTTCCTCAGTACTTAATAATCTCACAATTTTTTTTTTAAAGACAACTCCCGCATTAGAACCTTAAATCCTGTGTCGCGGAGGACTTTACAAACATACAACTAACGGAAACAATGAACACCCAGACTCGAAACAACAATTTATGAATCACACAAAGTGTTGCCTCGTATGGGGATAGCACCCACAACACTTCGGCGCAGTGTCAAGCGGTGAGGCGGCCGCTTAAACCACTACGCTAACCGTGCAGTCAAAAATTATTATATTTATCAAAATCTGTTTAATATTTTTTATGTTTATGGCGTTAATACAGACAGGATGGCCGAGGGACTCCAATTTATATATGTAGGTATAGATAATGGATCGCTACTTTGTATGATCGGTAGACTTCTTCCGACATCAAAAGCTTTTAATATGGCAATACGTGTCAGCCTCGTTGGAAAGTTTGGCGCGAAAATAGGTCATAATATCCGCGAACGCTGACTACCAATCTATCAATGTCAATACACAAATTAAATGTTTACCCGAGCGTCACGCATCAATCGAGTTGAATTTAATTTTCTCTTAATTTCGCGCCGTTGGGCGATGCAATTTTATTTCGATTTGGAAAATGGCGACAGACGCGTGGCTGGATCTGCTGTAAGGCATGGTGCACATGTATTCGATAGGTGCATTCAGTACAAACTTTTTGTATACAGAAAAAGATAATCCATAATTATTATCAGTTTCCTTTGTGAAATGAATGAAAATTTAATGACGGAAAAAGCAATGACTCTGAGTTTGGTTCGGCTTTTCTTCAAAGGGGTAATTTAGCTAGAAAAGCCGGCTCCATCTAGAATAGGATTTTTACTAGTATAAGTGTTGTAAACAACCAAATTGAAAGAATAAATATATCTTTATTGTTTTAATTTCTTAACTCACGTAAACAGAAAAAAAAAACAAAGACTATTCTTTGCTGTTTACGTGAGTTATTAGACAAAAGACACGAACACTAAAAATCTTGATATTTACTCTTTATTGGCCTCATCTTCATCATCCTAACAGTCCACTGCTGGACTAGCCCTCTCCTTTGAAAGGAGGAACTGGCCTACTATACCACGCTGGCCAAACTGGTTGGTATAGGGTTTGTATCAAGTTTTCCTTCTCTTACAGTGCTGTTCTCTGCATAATATGCTCTCCCTCTGTAGGCTCTTACGAAACCGATAGTATGATATGGGGTTGTGACATTCCATATTCTTAATCCGTCACCACACGTACGTGACTTATTGGCCTATCCATCCTAAAACACATGCATTTTCAGTATATATACTTAAAATGCACGTCTGTCCCTACCTACTCAACAAGTGCACCGCTCTACCTATCTATGTTAGGGCAGATTATCAGTGATGCTGTAGACACAGACAGCAGACATGGATAATCAGTGTTTAAACACACACTGCTAACTAAAACCATGAATACCCATCTACTACCGTTTGATTAGTTCCGTCCGTATCAACTGAATAATACCTGTTTGCTTGTATTAATCTGCGTATTCACTGATACAATACAGATGATACAACTGATGCACTGAGCAAGACAGCTGCTAGGCAAATACATAAGCTGAGTTACGCTAGACAAATAAACTGAAAATTATTAGTTTATTTCTGTATGTTTGTATTTGAACCCTATGCACCCCTATGGACCAAGAACTTAGGGTCCCAAGCCAACCTCACCTGCAAGTGGTGCACCTGCCGATCAACGGACGAGGCTCTGGCAAACAAAATATCCCGATAAGCTGCAATAGGCTCGCCACCTATTACGTGGGATCAAAACACTGGCGAAAAGTGGGCGTTTAATATGCCTCTGCCTACCCCTTCGGGGAAACAGGCGTGAGTCTATGTATGTATGTATGTATGTTTGTATTTGATGCTGTTCTCGCACCCAATAGGCATTAAATACTGACGGTCATTTTATTATTATATACATACATACATACATATCGTCACGCCTTTTATCCCCGAAGGGGTAGGCAGAGGTGTATTTCTACACCCACTTTTCGCCAGATATACTTTAGTCCCACGTAATAAGGGGCGAGCCTATTGCCGTACCGGGCACATTTCCAGACTCCGTGCTGCTACTGAGAATTTCGTGACAGAAAAACCCAATAACACTGCCCGACCCAGGAATCGAACCCGGGACCTTCCGATCCCACGCGCACATTTATGCCGCGAGACCAACAAGGCAGTCATTTTATTATTATATGTTCTTAGTTATTCCACTAAACAAGACATAAATGAGCAAAATGGCTAAACAACTCGTTTTAAACTATTCGTAGCTATATTTCTATTGTCGTATAACTATCTATTATATTTTTATACTATCGTATGTTTGTTTCATGGTATCGCAAAATTTGGTCAAAACAGCAGACTAGTGCTAGTCTTTCGCAACTGACATTTAGCTGAGAAGCGACTAATTTGCAGCAAAAATTTGTAAAATAAAATAAAACTATGTTTTATGCAATAATATGCTTCAAAATATTCGACACAAATAAGTATTTTCTTTTAATTAAAGAAATGTGCTTCAATTAAATGTGTTTTCTTTCTCCAGTGTGTACGCAGCTTTACCGTGCCCGATGCGACAGGTACACCAGTATCGGTATGTCGGATGTTGTCCGGTACCTTAGTAACTGATATTGCTTTACCGTTTTTAAACTGCGAATTCCAAGCACTTTTCGTTCAACTTCGATCAAATAAGCGCTTTAGTTCGCTGCAAATTCGATTGAAAACAGTTTTAGAGTTATTTATTAACGTTGCATAAACGACATAGTTTATTTATATTTAAATTTCCTGCATAAAGCGTGTTAGAGCGGATTTAAAAACAGTAACGAATTCTACACAGTCATAATTTATTTAAATGTTTTAAAAATATCTAAAGCCTTTACTGATTCTGATATTATAAAAATACCTTTAAGATATTAAAGTAGATACAATCGATTTACGTCATTTGCGCCAGACGCCAGACATAACTTCATGCCTTTTATTCCCGAAGGGGTAGGCAGAGGTGTATCACACGCCCACTTTTCGCCAGTTATGTTTCAGTCCCAATGTAATAGGGGGCGAGCCTATTGCCATTAAATTGCCATAAAACTACAATTTATGAAAACAGCACTCACGAAACATTACCGCTACAATGTCACCTAACCACACATCAAGCCTGCAATCCGTGTTATATAAATAGGTATCCCCATATGCATGCTATAGGTATAGCTACTGAAAGATAGAATAAACGGTACATAGCTATTGCACTCAGCTATTTGACAACGTAATTGGGTGATAAAGACATGAAAATTGTCGGTGAAGAGTAACCGAAAGCTGAATAAACTTAGTTAGTACATGTTTGTGTTAAACTGCGGTTATTCAAGGAATCTAAGTAAATCTAAATGCTGCGGTCGGGACACGTGATAAGTTCATATATTCTTAGCTTTGTGTAATTATTTGGAAGATAAGTATTTGATATGTTCTTGGAGATAATACCTTCATAAGTGACATTGGCTTATGATTAAGTTACACTATAACTTTACTTGATGAGGTGGTTTGAACTTTACTTAAAGGTAAGTCAAAACAGGCTCAAAATTCTTTAACTTTTGCTAAGAATATTCAGATTTCAAGTAATATGAGAAGACCAATCTTACAATATCAATTAAGACATCGCACTCATTTAAATGAACGATCGTACAATCATACTCATTATTCACGCATCACAAATAGTACTAATTGATACACAGTGAAATGATATTGTAGTTAAAACTAACTACGTTTGCATACAAAGTAGCTGTTTGCCAAACAGGCGTACTAATAAGATAGGTATGGTAATATTTTAAATTTCTTGAAGAGCATACAAATTAAAAATAAATATTGTTATGTGAATACAAAAGTTACAAGGCACCACGATCTCAATATTAAAATAAACAAGAGATCAGGCCCAAACAAACACATCTAATAAAATACAATCAAACTTGAAATATTATAACAAAATAAAATACAAACGCATAATTTTTTTTTTCAAGTTCAAACCGCTTGCCAGATCCGAACAGATAATTTGCTTACAATATAATCGTACAAAGATTGCGACTTCAAGGAAAGGGGGTAAAAAGGACCCGTAGGATAGGGCTATTATATTCAAATTCACTTCGGAAGGCAATTTATAAGGAGTTTATTGACAAGACGGGGGACCGAAAGCGACATCGCGGCTCGTGCGAAATTCTTCCACGGTAGCTTTTGAAACCGCCTTAATTGAACGCCGGGGACAATATTGTTAAAGTTTTTATGCAGCCTTAAGCGTAGACAATAAAAAAGGTTATTTTACTTTATTCAGAAACTTTAGATTCTAATTTTTTGAAACTTTGAATAAAACGTATGTTAATTAATTTCTAGGAGTTTTTTTGTATAAGTTCCTGTAAGGTTTGGTTTGAAGATAGGTATGTTTTTTTAATACGTGGCCGTGGATCGATGGTGTGTTTCGTAAACGGCCAGAAGAAAGTGGACACAATGCGGGATTTCACAAGACAGATTACAGAGAAGCGCATTAATAAGGTGACATTTATACTGCGGGGCACGAGACGACAACGATATCAACGAAAATCAACGATTAATTGTCACAAATCATTTACTGATGTAAACAAAAGTTTGTAAATACATGTAAATAGGTACGTCAGCATCGTGTCGAAATTACATGAGTTCATTAATACTGCTAAGATTATTTAAATCATTTATATTATGAAGAGATGGCAGCAACCTATCGGTCTAGAAATAAATTCAAAAGCTACTTTTTGGATCCAAATTCTACGTTGTAGGTAATGAATACAGACCAAAATTACTTTTTACAACTCCTTACTGTAATAATAGAAAGAAGCAAATACAATTTGTAAACCAAATTGGTAGAAACGTCGACATCAAAACTCACGTGATAGTAAGAAAAGAACTTTAGCAATCAAAATATGTACCTACCTATAAAACTACGTTTGCACGTGAACACACCTACCAAAAAATAAATAAACTTTGAATTAAATAAGAATAAGGCCTAACAATTTTATTGTAATATTTTCTCTTGTTTATAGTATAATACCTATATTGATATTAAAATTGATATTAAATATCTACTTACATTTTAATAAATAATTTTAATTAATGTTTTACACTGTTGTGAGGCAGGTGAGCAAATCGACAAGTTTAACTCCACCGTTAAACAACTTTAAAATATAATGGTTGACATCAGTCCTTCATAATATATGTACAAATACTAAGTGATTATGAGATGATGTAAGATGATTTAAAAGTGGAACACTATGAAAGTTACATAAAAAATATTTAATGACGTCATAAGAAATTATGGCATTCTTTCTTAACTTTTAATAATGGAAGCTATTGAAAAAGTCGTTACATCAAAACGTCTCAAGATGCGCCCCATGTCCCGATCTCGAGATAAGATCGTAATCTTTTCGGATATTGCTCGCTATTATCATATGCGAACTTTTTTACTTTTCTTTTTTTTTCTTAAGGGCGTAGTCGAAGCGTGCCGGACAATGAGACGTGGCTGAAAATATAATGCTATATTGTTGCTTAAGCTAACTTAAGGAGTATGCGGATTAAAAGTATTATACCTTTAATTTATTATTTTTGTTTGTGGGGTTGGTCTGAATGATTAATCTTTGTCAATTTAATTGTACGGAAGGCAGTGAAGATTAATTATTTAATAAGTAAATACTAAATAAAAGATAATACAAAACTCAAAGGTTCATCCATAAAAACATTTTTTGTCCATAACAGTTAAGAATATTCTTTCAGCCACCCACATCAATGTATTCAACGAATGTAGGAATGAAAACATGACTAATTAGTCCACAATGATAGACCGCGGCGGGTAGAACTATCTCTGCTCTGTAATTGTGACGTAACGAGTAGCAGGTTTACCATTTTACCAGGTTGACCACGTTACTCCAACCCGGAAGCCGAGGCAATTAGGTTACTAAATACAACAAGACAGATTACTATAGTGTGAGATGAAAAGTTTTCTGCCCTTACCAAAAATACTATAATTTCTTTTCTAAAAAGGCAAGATAGAATACATCTTATGTCGCGGGAGACTGCAAACATACAACCTACGAACACAAAGTACACCCAAGCTCGAAACATCAATTTACAGATCACAGTGTTGTCTCGTATGGCGACCGAAACCACAACACTCGGCGCAATGCTAAACGGGATGGCGCTCGCTTAAACCACAACGCCAACCGTGCAATCAAGAAAAAATATACCTATTCTTCGTTATTGCCCTTAGCGCTTCTTACGACACCAACGGGGAAATGGGGTAGGTACTAACACTTCATATTCTTAATCCGACGTTACTAGGAGACATGAACCCTCATCCTCCTAGCGTTATCCCAGTTAAAACCCGGGGTATGCTTTCTAGTCTAACCGGGTTTAGTTTGACTATTGAATATTAGCTTTTCCACTGAGCGACTGCCTGTCTGACCTCCGCAACCCAAAGGGATAACTATACATCTTGGAGACATGAGCCATATCATAAGTAAATTCACACTTGTAGTCTTGCCCATTAAGTCGGTAAGTCGGTACAGGTAAGTAGTCGGTACGAGCTAGTCTGAGAGGAGGGGGCGGCGCGAATTACGAGCGAGGCTCGCCCCACGGCGCGCACGCGCACCGATTTACGCGCGTCATAGCCGACATAGTGATGCGACAGCGTGTCGATAACACTGGACTATTATATAGAATACAACAATACTAAAGACCGGATTGAATATTCGATCTATCCATGGAATAGGCGATTACAGATATATACCTATTTGGCATATTTTGTATGGAGCATATGTCTTTACTAACTCAACTCATCATTTGAACAAATGGTTACAATTGAAAAAGATTATTCAGTCTCATTTATTGAAATAACATTGTATAAGTATGACGCATAACTTATTAACGGAACCTAATTTGATTAATTTAAAATTTATATCAACACTCGGCAAATTAATAATATTTTTATAGAGAACAAAGATAGTAATGTAAACATTATTTTTCCAAATCAATAATTGTAAACTATCTAAATAGCTCTTCAAACTAAATCGAATTATCGCATTTGGAGTTTATCCACACCAGTTTCTATCGATCTCAAGTCATCCGTCTTGCGTGTAATTTAGGACAATACTTACTGCCTTTATATACCTATAGAGTATTGATAATTTATATATATCTGAGTCAAATATTCTATCGAACACTACAATATCAACACAAATATCGATATCAATTACTGAAACAGTACATCCCTAAGCCGCCGTCGGCAACCACGCGCGTTATCGCACCACTAAAAATGCACCGTGACCTCCGACACTAACCAAATTATTCTCGCTCCTAACTCACAGATAGCGGGTTCGATTCCCGTTCAGATGTAGCACGGACCTACAGATATATCTTGAACTATTTGTCAATTGACCGGCATAACTGGACAATGGTGCTGCTAAAATAATGATAAGGCTTTTCTCACGGCACCTTTCTGTCGAGTTAATAACTAGCAATAAATATGTTCAAACTTTCGCGATTTGTGTTACATACTAATATTTATGTAACAGGTCACAGTACATCAAGGAAAAAAAATATTAAAGATTGGCACTTGGTGCGATGATCACATTATCTCGTGACCCCGTGGTCACCTAACCCATGCCGATATGTCGGGACAAATAAAAGAGATTTCTTTATCTTTTTTACATATTATTATGTAAATATAAGTTAAGTTTCTTAATCAGTATTAAACCATCTAACAGTGATTTAAAGACGCTTAAACAACCTACTGGTACTGGTATCTTCAGAGAATAGTACTCTGCCTAAAATTTGTATAAGTGTTTATAATATCCTAAACTGATTTAATTAAGTAGGTACTGCTAGCACGATTGTTTTGGGCTTCGTGTATAATGGGATCTTTGTGTTGTCAGCTGCACAATTTTTAGCTGTAAGGAGCAAGTACATTCTACGCAGGTTTCAAATGTTTTAGGTCTTAGGTATACCAGGTGATTACATTTCGTCGCCTATGGTACGGTATGTATGATAAGGTATGTATGGCGATGTGAACTCTACTGAATCATACTACTTTTTTGAACAGTTGCTTATACAAAAGTAAAGCGGACCCCGGGCTCCAACAATAACAACCGGTACAATAGTAGAAGCAATGTCATAAATTTAGAGTGTAATAAAGTAAAATAAGAGTAGAAGTTTACTTTGATGACCTAGGATCCATAGTAAGTATAAAATACTGGCAAATTTGGCAACAGAATAATCTCGAAGCACATATCAGTAATTTCGTAATAAATTAATTAAACATAACATGTGGCGTCAATCATATCACAATCCGATATTTCTACTTTCCAAAGTTTATGTGTTCAAAGCTACCATACTCCTTTCTTATTACGAAAACACTCGAAAATGATTGTCACAAAAGGTTACCAAATTGTCTGTCACAACATATTTATCAGATTATGAGATCAAATAATCTCAATTTGCATGTGTTAAAAGAATATCAGCAGTATAATTTTATTCAAATATATTTTACCTTCGTTCAAAATAATCAGGCTGTCATCAAAAACAAAGTCTAAGGATAGACCGACTGCTAAGCAGATTGTCTCGAGTTCAAAACTTCAGTTCGCACCACTAACTTTTCGAAATTAAGTTGATAGTTGATGGTTAATTAACGCTTACTCCTCGGCGAAAGAAAGCATCGTGAGGAAATCAGCATGTCAAATTTATATTTCTAAATAATGTTTTCAAAACATATGTGAAGTTATCTAACCGGCAATTGGCCAGATTAGTGGACTCATGCCTAAGCTTTCTTCTTCACACTATGAGAAATCATAGTGTGAAGAAGCCCGTCCCCAGAAGTTGGACTGTACGGTGTAGCCGTACATTTTTGTTATATCAGCACCTTTACGTGCCATGCGTGTTCCATTTAGTATTATATTCAGTCCGCGTCGTACCATCGTTAAAGTCGGATCATATCATTCACATTCATTCTAGTTATAAAACATTTAATTTCAATATACAGTTTTTACAGTCAATTTAGTAGTTTCAATCAATATCAATCATTTAGCACAACATCGGTAAAGATTGTGTGGTAACAGACCATTTTTTTTTAATGTAATAATAGGCGGCAAACGAGCAGACGGATCGCCTGATGGTAAGCAATTACCGCCACCCATGGACACCCGCAACACCACAGGAGTCACAAGTGCGTTGCCGCCACTTGGGGTTGGGAAAAGGGATAGGATAAGGAGTGGGATGAGGGAGAAGGAATAAGGGATAGGGCCACCGGCACTCTCACTCACCGAACGAAACGCAACAGTTTGGGTACTGTTACTTTACGTCGATTTTCTGTGAGAGGGTAGTACTTCCCCGGTCGAGCCGGCCCATTCATGCTGAAATCAGCAAGGCTCTACTACCTAATAAGATAGGCATACATACATCTTTTCTGGTTCTTCGAGCCGGATTCGTTCGTTTAATTTGTTTATGAATAATCGCTTTTATATTTGAACCTGTATATATTTATTATTTATTTAAAGTAACATATTTTTCAACCTTTCTTTATTTGGTTGGTTTTATATTTGCATTGGTTCATTCGTTCTCGTTCTTCAATGCGATTTTAAATTACCACATGGGACAGTTTAGTGATGTTTATTAACATTGTAAAAACTATCCACAATAATACTGTGGGATATGAGTTTAAGGATGTAAAATTGTATTATTGACCATCTGAAGAAAATGACTACTATCCAAGGACCACACTAATATAATTTAGTGGACACTGCCTGCAGGATAAGCACTACAAAAAGAACTTTTATACACCGTGGTTATTGAGAGAACAGTCATGTGCCAATCCTATCGGTAGAGCCAATAAACTTGCAATCGGTTCATCCGTTTCGAAGAAAATTGGAACAAGCATACGAAAAGAAAAAGATAAACACATATTGGCATTGTTCCGTTGAAGGTAAAATAAAACTAGTTGATCGGTTAAAATTGGTACAGGAAAACAGAGCATCAGTATTAATAACAAGGTTTTATTTAATTTAGTCAGCCAATGAAGATTTTGATTCGCAAAAAGAAACTTTAAATCCAGCCATCGTATGGTATACTTTCCATTGAGACTGATTTTGATTTATCAAATGTAAATTACTTTTTCAGTTTTCTCTTATAAGGATATATTGTGAAGAAGACAGATTCTCCAAGAAGCAGATTGAGAATCAGATTCAAGAGAGAGAGAGAGCAAGATCAGATAGTAAAAAAATAATAGACAGTTGCTCACTCAACAAACTAACTCACATTTTAGGAACTCATCATACTGTTTTTTCAGTTGATCAGTTAGATCCCGGGGTCCGCTTTAAAGTCTAACCAGCAGGCCGATTCAGAATGTCACGACAAGTAATCGTACGATATGTCATATTATTATCCTCGTCTTTTAGGCGCCTCTCAGAGATATTTTGAACAAATATTCATTGAATTCGGTTTATTTATTATTTTACTTCATACTGAATGCATAAAATTGATAGGAAATGCGATAGTTTTGACAAAAAATGAGGTAGCCCGTTTGACAATTAACGGAATCGAATGTCAAATGAGATATCGAACGATTCTGAATCGCCCCCCGGATTTGACTGAACATTATCTTTTAGGAACTATGAGCATTATGTCAAAGAAACTTTAATTTAGATAAGGTTTTTTCTTTTATAGAATATTTTTAAAATGTATCTATCAATTTCGTTGGACTTGCAATGATTTGAACTTCTGTAATCTGCCGGTACAGTGACTTGCGCAGACGCAGTAGCAGCCGCTCTCGTCTCAATATTCATTAGCCGAGATTTTGATACAGTTTAAACTCTCATTTTTTGTTAATTAAAGGGCATTAATTGTTGACAAAACTGCTTTCGACCGACCATTGCATGGACGTGTGTAGGCGTAATTTGTGAGATTTAGCGAGAAAGAAAAATAATATTTTGCAGATCATTGCTATTTTAGGTTTCCGAGCTCCTTGTTGGACGTAAATAAAATGATACGTGGTAAATTGCTTTTGACGTTCATAAGCTTTATTTTGCAATTTTAGCTCATATCTCATTTTACGAGTCTATTGCAGTCTACTGTCGTAGGCCTCCCCTAGGTTACGCCACATGACCTAATCGCCCGTTTTTGCCATACAGCCACTTTCAGCTCATCCCCCTCTTGTAATCGGTATATCTGGCCGGATAGCGCGGAATCTAGATGAACCATACATCATTTTGTATTTAACTTTTGTATAGGTATATCTTACCAATCCAGGCCTAACCCCGAAGTCAGTACGACTGATGTTTGTGGCCAAACTTAGTAAACTTTGTCATAAGCGCGTATTCGAGACCAGTCGTAGTTTTGGACGCAACGCTTGTTAGACACCTTTGGGGCCAGGGTTATGACACCAAGACTGCTGATGGCCAAAGTTGTAACTGCCCAGAGCGAGGGATCCTTAATGTTCGTCAGGTTTCAGCTAGTTTGTAAGGTGCGTGTAAAATCAAGAGCGATTATAATTCGCCATTCTCTTACACCTTGCGCGCAACACCAACGCAAAAGCCGCCGAATTAAAGGCAGTAATGGATATTTATTTGCTCTACTTTGCGACACGCACAACATAAACACTGGCTGTTAGTCAATCACTACATTTTTTACATATTTCTCGTATATAATCATGTATAATACGCAGCCTGCTACAGGGTGCGTGTATAATGTATGTCATTGTCAATCACTCAGCACGAGTGGTAGACTACTTTGCATGACTACATCTGAGAACAAAAATAAATAAGTATTTTATAAACAACTCTCGCACTAGGATTAAATCCTGTGCATGTGGAGCTTAATAATCATTCAATCGATGGACACAATGAACACACATACTCGACAACTACAATAATTTGTGGATCACGCAAGGTATAGAACCTTCGTGTGGGAATCGAACACTCGGTGTAGTGTTAGGCAGCGTGACAGCTGCTTAAACGGAGTTATTCCAGTAATACCTACTATCCTAAGGGCTCTATCAGACAGAGAGCAGTCACGCGGTCAAGCGTTGAAGCGGTCAGTTTTGCGTTCTTTGTGTTATATTACGTTACATAGACCGCGTGACCGCTCTCTGTTTGATAGGACCCTAGTAACGTAATATAACACAAAGAGTGCAAAACTGACCGCTTGAACGCTTGACCGCGTGACCGCTCTCTGTCTGATAGAGCCCTAAGACACGATAGACGGCAGTCATCTACTGGAGTTCTTCAAATGTATCAGATCCGATGTCAACGTGGAGCAAAAATCGGGCAATGGATATAATGCGAAAGATAGATTAATGATAATGATTGATATATAAATCTGCATGAATGACAACACACTGGTACATACTGAGGGCCATACAGAATGTTCCTACCACATTTTTCATCCCATCTTTATAAATACACGTCGATTCAAAAAATATATTCATAAATAAAGAGGTTACTTATGATTCGGCGATGTTTTCAATTCATTGATTTAAGTATACGGTTGTCGGCCCAATAACCGACGTAGCGGAATCGATGTAGCCGTACCGAACCGATAATACAATGAGCCTCATTATTAATATACAGTAAGAGATAACTCGTGCACAGATTGTTTTTGATATGTGTTAAGGACAAGTTTACTTCGAATGTTGAATGCATCCGCTGCAGTACGGATTAAAAGAAGCAGTTAAATTCACTTAGTAGACCCCTAGACCACAGGTCTAGTGCTAACTGTGGTAAATGAATTTAACTGCTTCGGTACTGCTTTAATATAATTGTTGTATAATAGTAATTTTATTAAAAGTATATATAAGTCTGTTAATCAGTTATTTGGTTTTCATAAGAGAGGCTCTGCCTAGTAGGTATGTCATCAGATGATAGTAAGTTGTCCTGGAAAATTATTGTTACTATACATATTTTATAGAATAACCAAACCAATGTACTAGATTATTCTTGGATTCGATTTCAATTAAAAGCCGTCATATCCTTTCGCAATGCTAAATAACGCAGTCATATCCTTGATAGACATAATTTAACACTTCATTTATTGTCTATAAATATTTCTCCAGTTTATAATTTTTGTTTTAGAGGGCAATTTATAATTTCTACACACTGCATAATTTTGCGAATAAAAACATGCAAATCAGTACCCAAAAAATAATTTGTGTATAATTTATCCCGAGTACAATTTGCACCCCAAACACACTCAATTTAAACCCGAATAAAGTGAATCGAACCCCAAACTCTCAATATAACGAAGTTACCACTTAAACAAACCGTGACATGTAATCAAACACCCCATTAACTTTTCACACAGGTTTGCTCGGTAATTGCTGTAATAAATAATCGCAGACAACATAAGCAAAGTATCTCAGATCAAAGCACTCAGTTATTTGCAACAAAGTCCAGTGCCTGAGCCTTAAGGCTGTACGGCAGGCGGGTCGGGCTCTTTAAACACGACAACGGGGACTCACGTAAATACTGTATTAATTAATTTGTAACGACAGACAAACCGATTTTGTTTTGATATTAAGATATCTTATAAATAATCTTACAAGATACATATACATTTTGTTTGAAAATTATAATTAATGTTTTTTGCTGCTAGCTATCCATAAAATTCTGTCTGTTGTTATGTGTCCAATATTACCTGAGATATCTGAGTCAAGACCAATTAATATTATAAAAGTCTTCTCCAAGCTGAAATATTACCTTAAGGCCTGAACTACTAAACCTAGAAAGAAACATGAAATATGTACAGTGGATTCCTAACAAAATACGAAATAGGCACACTAACGAAATGGTACGTAATCCACAGAAGGGTGGAATTGTTTACAAGTTTGTTTGAAATTCAGTATCATCATCAGCCTTTAACAGTCCACTGTTAGACTAGGCCTCTTCTTTGAAAGAAGGAATTGGCCTACTATACCACGCTGGCAAACGGGTTGGTATAGGGGTTTGTATCAAGTTCTCCTTCTTTACCTTAACACACACCTACAGTGCTGTTCTCTGCATAATGTGCTCCCTTTGTCGGCTCTTACGACACCCATGGGATGATATGGGGTGGTGACATTCCGTATTCTTAATCCGTCACCACACGGACCACAGAAATTCAGTATCTGTATAATAAAATAAATAAGAGACTGATCAACCTCTCTATGTGACGTACATACATACCTACATATATTTCAAATCACTACATTATGAAGTCGTAGTGCGTTACTACATTGAGTTAATAAAGACACGGATGTTGTCCATCCATCAGTATAATACCCGGCCATAACCAGTGCAAATGAGACGAAATATGCCAATTAAGAGGAGGCATATCATGGACCATTTCGTCTTAATGAGTACTTAGTCTAAATTAATGGCTCTTAGGGCTCTGCTTATGAATAATTACTCAACATTTGAGCCTCGTACATAAAGCTTAACAACAATCATTATTATTTTCTGAAGAAGAAGGATGTACAAATTCGCTTAATTTTTCATAAGGACATAATATTTAAAAGGAATCTTGAAGAATTATTTACGAGCAGTCCAATTATTGAGGGAAAATAAAACGCTTTTGTAAGGATAGTTTTTTTATAGACTCACGCCTGTATCCCCGAAGGGGTAGGTAGAGGTGTAATATTACACCCACATTTCGCCATGAATTTTTTTAGGTCCCACGTAATAGGGGGCGAGCCTATTGCCGTACCGGGCACATTACCAGACTCCGTGCTGCTACTGAGAATTTCCTAACAAAAAACCCAATAACACTTTGCACGACCCGGGAATCGTACCCGAGACCTTCCAAACCCACGCGCACATTTAGGCCGCGAGACCAACGAGATATATAGAGAGGATAGATATTATTTGGAAAAGTGGCTTTTATCATTAGACTCATCAAGCTACGAAAGATTTGTTTCGTTTTTCCCCTCACCAATGCCACCTTTTCGGACAATCGTGAGGATTCAATTCCTGATTAACCTCTCGTATGCCGGAATACCAGACACAATTAAAAAGCTATTGTGTCTCGCGTAGATCTGCGTTCCGGCATACAAGGGGTTAAGCATCAATTTATTGGCTTTAACTAGTATTCTCAAGCGCATGCATGAGATGCACCAGCCAATGTCAGTGGCCACGCCTAAGGTAACCCATAACGAAACGTTGTCGGGCAAATCAAAGAAGTATACAGTACAACTTTTCTTTCCTAGCAATCAGGCGATTGGGACCGGTTAATTAGCTTTAGCACTGACTTGGCAAAGTACTCTAATTGATAGATAGCGCTGATTGATAGCGTAAGAAGACCCTACTCCCAAAAAAACAGAGAAAACAACACTACTCCTCCAATGTCAAACAGAGTACCAAAGAAATGTCCTGTCCGTGATGTGACGGATTAAGAATACGGAATGTCACCACCCCATATCATCCCATGGGGGTCGTAAGAGCCGACAGAGGGAGCATATTATGCAGAGAACAGCACTGCAAGAGAAGGAAAACTTGATACAAACCCTATACCAACCCGTTTCGCCAGCGTGGTATAGTAGGCCAATTCCTCCTTTCAAAGGAGAGGCCTACTCCAGCAGTAGACTGTTAAAGGCTGATGATGACTAAAGAAATATGATGCCAAATACTTCGCATACACATTTTGCGAACGGTACTTGTACATAATCATTACACAGTAGGTGCATCGGAGATAACAAAAAGATGTGGTCGAATAAAAAGCGATCATAACAACGGCACGACCACGCGGCGACCACCGACCACAAGCATTATTTTATTGTTTAACTTGCTACAACTTGTCGTTTTGTGTACTCATTGAATTAAAGCAGTTATACGTATTGTTAATAGTGACTCAATCACGATTTTTATCGAAGTATCGTAGTTGAATGGAGCTATGAGCAGTTTTCAGTGGAATTAGAGTATTTTTACAAGTTTCACTCCCTTGTAAACTTCAATACCGCTCTTTCATTTAACAATTTTGTTTTACACTGACACAATTTCTTCCAATCATTTTTTTTTTATAGACTCACGCCTGTATCCCCGAAGGTGTAGGTAGAGGTGTAATACTACACCCACATTTCGCCAAGAATTATTAGGTCCCACGTAATAGGGGGCGAGCCTATTGCCGTTACCGGGCACATCACCAGACTCAGTGCTGCTACTGAGTATTCGGAAAAACCCAGTAACAACTTTGCCCGACTCGGGAATCGAACCCGGGACCTCCGATCAACAGTCGCACACGCTATCCACTCTACTTCGGAGGCAGTAAACTATTATATTTTTTTAAAAGACATCGTCTACTCTATCTACTACATAGAGGCACAATTGACATCCAAACTCAAAGCAACTTATGGATCACACAAAGTGTTCTCATATAACTAGTATTTCTTGTAGTTGTGTTTTTAGTAGTTGTTTTGAATCTTGCTTTTTTATTCTTCAGCACGGATTTTTCGGTAAATATCTATAATCCGAGAGGTACCTACTTCAAACATCGATCAAATGTCAAACACCTCACACCTGAGTCATACATAAACGTCTCTGGGCAAAGAAACAATCAGCCTAGCTACTAAGTATTACAGAATAGGGTTGTTTCCAACTAGTCAAATCAAACACTTCTAATGAAATGTCAAAAACGACCTTTTGTACGGCGTTTGTATAAAATGTGACGTAGTGACGTCATAGTTTTTTGCTGTCAAGTTGAACCCTTATTATCAATAAAATGTCGATAAAAAAAGTTAAATAAAGTTTTAATATTAATTGATGAATGAAACTACTATTATTTTGACATATTTTACTAGATTAAAATACTTGTATAATTTATTTCACCTGCAGGAAACTTCCCTATTAGACTATGACAAACAAGCGCAATAAAAAAAACATATCTATCCCATAATTAACAATTCTGATATTCCATTTCTATCTATAGGTAATGTTACGATCACAACGCATCCTAAGCATTCGAAGCATCTTCTAATCATCGCATCAAGCATGTTATTCTTCGTAATGACGTAAGAGAGTCTATACGAACGAAATCATTTGACTCATGGCGCAAAAACTTGCACGAGCGGGAATGTAAAGGATCAAGAGATGTGGACAGATGGGATAGATGGTTGACTTGAGAAAAATACCCTCAGGAATCATTACTCCGCGTTCCTTCAAGTGGTGAGAAATGCTGATGAGTTTGTTTTACCTATTATGGTGATAGAACGCTGAAGATAGCTAAGTGTTACGTGACGGATTGTGGAAGACAGTGGGGTCGTTTGTAGTAAGCTTTAAGTGACAAGGGCAAACGTTGGTTGAGATAGATGGAGATTTTTTTGCCCATATTTAAGTAATAAAATAAAATAATGCCACTGTCTAATTTACACAATGTAGTCGTAAAACATTAAACTCTTTCAACACGTTGTAATTATGTGAGAAATGTACCGTCATGCTAAAAGGCTAAATCCTATAGTATCTGGATTAAAACGTGGACGGTAATAGGCAAAAAATACTGCGGTTTATCCTCAAAATCAATTTTGTATAAAAGTTGCAAAGTAAGCTTCAACTCGAAGAAAAGAGTAAAGCGACTGATTTCTTTGGTACCTAATTCAACACTCGCGAGGTCAAACAGAACTCTATACAGGTCAAGCCGATACTAACTAATAACTCACGTCCAATGGTTTCGGCTGTGCGTTGTCTGTCAGACAGTAACGCAACAATTCTATATACAGAAGATTCCTTTTGATGATACCTATAGATTCTCCTTCATCATCATCAGCTTTTGACAGTCCACTGCTGGACTAAGCCTCTCCTTTGAAAGGAGGAATTGGTCTACTATACCACGCTGGCAAAACGGGTTGGTACCTATAGGGTTTGTATCAAGTTTTCCTTCTCTTACAGTGTTGTTATCTGCATAATATGCTCCCTCTGTCGGCTCTTACGACACCCATGGGATGATATGGGGTGGTGACATTCCGTATTTTTAATCGGTCACCACACGGACAAATTTTCTTTATCTCCTAACAAAATTACAGCAATAACAGGTGCGGTGATAAAAAAATCTCTTCCTACATTTGACGTAAGCTTGTAATAGGTGAATCCGGTACGTGTGCCGGTATGCCTGGGACGGCGGCCATCCGGCGGCTTAATGGCCCAGACCGAAGGGCGCCGAGCTTCCAAGAAGCGACCGGCGACATCCTATTAGAAATTATTATGGATGAGTGTGTGCCCCACCTTAGATACACATGATTAATTGGCGGTAGCCACAGGTCACTTGTACACTCGCTATAGTAAAATCAGCCTATCTTTGTCCTTTTTATGTTTGATAAATCAAAAAGAGAAGGCAATAACATCAGTCGAATCAAGCTCCCAAAATTTTCGACCGACTAGAGATATATGTTTGACATAAGCTCCATACAAAATATCTCATATCTAGAAGCCAAATCCATCGTTAAACGGTATAATTTGGGACTGGCCATGGTTTTATACAAATGTCGAGACGTGTGAATGGAAGATACAATTGCGGGATGAAAGATAACACGGACCTAAACAGGTGGACATAACAAGAGCGATATTGATCCAATGGATGTTAAAAACGAAGACACTAAGTTGAAGTGCAAATTATGCAAGACTGGCTGTGCCCGCGGTCCGCGCCGTCCTCGATAAATGGACTATCCAAAACAAAAATAATTATTCAAATCGTTTCAGTAGTCCCTGAGATTAGTGCGTTCAGCCAAACAAACAAAGTCTTCAGCATTATAATATTAGTATTGATTAAGTCCAGCAATGCACTATGACGAGCTAACTAGTCAAGTACTTACTGAGAATAATAAACAGAACATACATTAAAGCATTATTCAGCAATAAGCAATAACTCCTTTATACCAAGCACTATTATGTGAAATCATAAACGCTAAGCTACTACGCTGCATTTCTTCCAGCATTTCTTTTCTCGAGGACTCACTTCTTGGAATCTTACTGTATTAACCGCTGATAGTACACGGAAGGCATGTCCAGTGGCTATCATAACAACCACTAGAGGACGTTGCCACACAGATCAATCTGTATAAGGGCTTCGGAATCGTATCGGACTTGTTCCGGCAATAACAGTGTACATAGTAACACGAGTATTAGATATCAGATAAAAAGCTACGTAGTAACGTAAGGCCGTGTCCACACTTGCGATATCGATCAGTGCGACGCTCCCACGCTGTCGCGCGACAAAAAGCCGCGCTCATTAGAATGCGGCGCGCGACACCGACGCGCCGCGCCCGCTGCATTGTGCAAACAATTGCGCTTTTTGACCGAGCCCGCGCCGCCCGCGCACCTCGCATATACGAAATTCGAATTATTTTTAAATGAATTGTTTTCCAGTGTACATGCCGCGGTTTTTACTTTAGTTTGGACAATGCCTAAGCTTAGTCATCGCACGCCTCAATATTATCAGTATACGGTACGACGTTCCTGTGAAAATTGTTAATTAAAACTTTCGTAAAAAGTAGCTTATGATGTTGAGGGCAATAACAATAGAAGGAAAGAATTTAATATTTCTTTACTTGAGTTATTATTTGATTTTTATTATTGACCGAAATTGTATTATCAGATGATTTTAGTTCAATTATATAATCTCAAATAACAAGCTGTAGAGAGAGAAGTATTTTTCAATATGGAAATGAATGTCATATGACTTTCATTTCCGTCGTTTAAAACAATTTACATCTGATAACAGCGACAACTACCCAAAAAACGAAACAACTGTAATTAAGTACAACTACATAATTATACAGTACTTTCAAATTAAAACGATTAATCAGTAGACATTGGTTTAAGGTCTCTATCAGTAGAATAGTGGGTAGATCTAATCAACGAACCCGCGAGCTAAGTCAAACGTATTAATAAAATTGTACCCGGCTTGTTGTTTAAAAGAAAATGGACATTACCTGACAAATGATCTTCAAAACATTACCTTTTTTTTAATTTGTCCTGTACAAATTCTTTTTTACTGTGCCTCATATATATTTTTATGTTTATTTAAATCTGTATTACTAATGTAACAGAACAACACATATATTTATTGTTTTAAATAACAGTCTAACTTTGTGTGTCTCATAGTACCTACTACAACTTTAATGACATAAGTATTAAAGCCTTATTCCAATTAAAAGTGTAAGGGTATCGCCATTAGACACCAACAACTCAAAATAGCGCCAAAGTAAAACGTATTTCAAATCCAACAATAGAACAATTCCAATTTTTTGCGCCTATAAATTCTTCGGAAAATTTTCCGTACGTCGACTTTTTATTTTTTTTTTGCATTCCGTTTCGGAAATCCGCACATTGCCGCGCGTAGTCGCGTCGCGTTTTTTATGTCGTAAGCCGCAATACACGTGCCGGCCGACGTCGGTCGTCGCCTGCTTTTTGTCGGCTAATCAATTTTCGAACCAACGGCCGTTGAGGGGACTGCACGCTGGATAGATATCTATTTTTAAATAAAACGGCAGTTCCTCTTTCGATAGGCTTTTAATCGGAGTATCTGTTCGGTGAAATTGAGGTGTTTCCCGTTTAACGATGAAGGAATATGAAACGATGAACGAATATGGTATTTTTTAAGTTAGCTTGTTATAGTGAACTACACAAATTGCTCAAATCCACGTTCTGAGTGTCTGATACTGACAAACCTTATTATAGAAAATCTATCATATAATACAAGCCCTCTATATCTAGATAATTAAAGACCTATTTTTGATGATGATATCTAACAGATATAGATTAAATTAAACGATTAAAATTAATAAGAACATATATCAATAATAAACATATCTATAGAATACTAGCTGACCCGGCAAACGTTGTTTTGCAAAATTTTTTTTTTTTGAAAAATAGATGTTGGCCGATTCTCATAGATACCGGATAAGCACAAAAAATTTCATCAAAATCGGTCAAGCCGTTTCGGAGGAGTATGGGAACGAAAACTATGACACGAGAATTTTATATATTAGATTTCTAACACAAGTCTTTTATGAACAACGAACGCAATCGGTATTGTGCACACAGTTGCAGCTAGGCGCCGGCTGTAAATCTCATTACTGGCCGCTCGGTGCATCGCACCAGTGAATTGTCCCCTTTACTCGTAACAGCCCATTGTGATCCACAATAGTGCCGAGATCCACTTACTCGGTTTTTGGACAACAACTTTATCCATCTGAATGGATCGTTAAGTTTCCAGACTTTGAGTACAGAAGCGAGGTGCGAATTTTAACGGGTTACCAACGCAAAAACTTGGCACTTCACTTGACTAATTGTCTTTGGATTTAATTGGTAGTTCTTTTGGGCGTCCAAGCTGTGAATAGTATTCGCCGATGGAATATTAAATGATTCTTCGAAGTGCAGTAGATGCATTTTATAGAGCTTCTTTATATTTAAAAAAAATAAGTCATTTGGTCAAATGTTGGAGTGTTACTTACGGTCCAGCAATTGCAAGCTTAGCAAGTGATTAGTAATGAAATGAAATATATAATTCGTGACTTTTATATGTAAAAATAAAAATACATTTAAGTCAGCAAATATTCCAAGATCTAAGACATTGTCGAAGCCCTGCAAGCTACTCTCCTAATGCGAGAGATCAAAATCTGACAAAATAAGACATTTTCGGAAAGCAAGCAACAATATACGAAGTGACTAAGCGCTTCGGAAACATCGAACCGACATTGTTTCGTTGCGATGAGTCCCTGACAGATCAGCCGCTTGACATCCAGTAGCAGCATCACGATCTAATCGTATTGCAATAAAAGTGGAATGGAGGAAGCCATTCATTCGTTCAGTAGCCCGCGTTAAATCGGAATTAGTATAGCTAGGGTTACCATCCAGCAGGGAGTTGCTTACACCATCTTTTAGTATAACATCGAACTATCGATAGAGGCAACGATAAATACGGACGTAACTACTAAGCACTTATTGGCATTTGTCAAAGAAATAGGAGTAAGAATTAACTTTTTATAAGTAAACAGTGTTACCGTAAATAAAATACTATCACAAAACTACAGCAGATTTTCGATCTAATTGTCTTATTCTACCTATAGCACTTATAACGGTCTCATGCTCATGCCAAGGAAAGTTACAAGGTATTTTGTAAGACAGTAAAAGTAAAAACTTTTGGACAGTAAAGATTATAATCATCAGCATCAGCCCTATATAACTGTCCCACTGCTGGGCACGGGCCTCTTCTCACTATGAGAAGGGTAAGGCCATAGTTCACCACGCTGGCCAAGTGCGGGTTGGCAGACTTCACAATTCTTTCGAGAACATTATGGAGAACTCTCAAACATGCAGGTTTCCTCACGATGTTTTCCTTCACCGTTTAGCAAGCGATAATTAACTATTTAATACGCACATAACTCCGAAAAGTCATTGGTGCGCGCCGTGGATTCGAACCCGGACCCTCTGCGTAGCAGTTTTTCGGTCTCTCCACTAGGCTATCGCTGCTGAAGATTATATACAAGCACTCATTACGAAACTGAACCCATATTACAATTTTACTAAGTTACTACAAAGCAAGAGACTAGCTCCAATCTTGATACAGAAGTCTATAATAATTTGCTTCATTTGTGCCACGGCCACCCATCCCTACAGCATTATTCCTTAGCCCCACAATATCAGTACGTCCAGGTTTATCGGGACATTCAGTCACCCTATCTATAGCATCTCTTTGTCGGTCGCAATACGATGTAGTAAAGCGCTTGATCGAGCTGCTGCCAAATAGCCAACTTAACGTTTTAAATTGGGGAATTCAGTGGCATTCGTGTGGGCGTACCTCTTGTAAACTACCGTACGTATCAATTACCAGTATAAAGTGAATTTGCTTGTATTATTCGAGTGACACGATTGAATTTCAGCTTTGGAAATGTGTTTTGAACAGCACAGTTGAGTAGATGTTCTTTGTGTCCCTTTGTTTGGTTGTTTTGTTGTCAGCGATACGTAATATCTTATAGTGCAATAGAAGTAGTAGTATATTAACAAGAGGCAGATTTGACTCGTATTGAGTATAATCGCATTCGACACAAAAAGTACTGATTGGCAGACACGCTACAGCCGAAACTATTGGGCGCAGGAAGCTGAAATTTGGCATGTATGTTCCTTGAGAACCGTAGGGGTGCACTAAGAAGGGATTTCCCGAAATTCCCACGGGATTGGCCAAAACGGGTGAATTAAAAAAAATGCAGGCGTAGCTGCTGGCGTCCTCTAGTAAACTATAACTTACGACGAAAATATGTTACAATGTGTGGTGTTCAGTATATCTGAACGAATAATTTCATACTATCAACTCAAATGATTATCAAGAGAAATTGATTTTGCTCTTACAAAGTACGTGATGTTTACACAGCTTATCAAGCAATCATATTATTAGCACACCGTTCAATTTAAGTGTATCACGACCGCATACATAACCCGTTATATTAAAATTACATATCATTTTACAATATCCCCAAATATGTTCGTATGAACAAATTAATCATATCATTAAAATTAAAAATACCCGACGAATAACTTAAGAGCTCTGTATTTAAGTAATTTCATTTATAAACAGACGATTTATCTTATTTTTTGCTTATAGTAATTAAGTAAATCATTGCATTCTCAAATACGAAACTTTCTTTTGGTTTCGTCACAAACAGCGCTGTAGGACCACCATCGAAATTTTTGTTCAAACACATTATAACCCATACTCCTTTAGACATAAGATTTAAAATCTATTGTCTCGATAATTTTATTAAATCAGAAGTTGTTACGAAGAAAATGTTTAACATGGATGAGCGTTTAATTCGATATTTTACTTGAAATTAAAATCGTATTACCGTTGGTTCTGAATTAAGACGTAAGTGATTTCTTTGTAATATGTAATTTGGTTGTCTATCTGCTGGTGCTGCCAGTGTAATGGGCGTAATGGCTGGGTAGTATGAACGAAGGCTTTAGGGAGGCACGCATTGACCGACGTTAAAGGAGAAACTGCAGAACTTACCAAAGTAAAAGTAAAATCCAAAGACTATATAAAATTACGCTAATTATATAAAAGTATATTGGAAATTTAGCGATAGCCTAGTGAAGAGAACGACTGACTGCTACGCAGAGGGTCTCCGGTTCGAATCCATGAAGCGCACCAATGACTTAATCGAAGTTATGTGCGTATTAAATTTGTTGATTATCGCTTGCTAAACGGTGATGAAGGTGATCGTGAGGAAACCTGCATGTCTGAGAGTTCTCCATAATGTTCTCGAAAGACATGTGAAGTCGGCCAACCCGCACTTGGCCAGCGTGGTGGACTATGGCCTCACCCTTCTCATAGTGAGAAGAGGCACGTGCCCAGCAGTGGGACAGTATAATATACAGGGCCGATGATGATGATACGGGCAATTGCATCCATACAATACCTTCTTTGCTCAGTATTGTTAAACTACTTCATCGAGATAAAAACCGGCGCCTGCGTGATGGGGACCCTCAGAAAGAAGTGCATTTTTAACAGCCGTGTAAAGTACTATCGGTGAATAGTACTAGTATGTTTATGCTACAGACTAAGTAATATAAGTTTGAACGCAGACAGCACATCTATAGTTATGAAAGTTCATTCCCCGAAAGAAGAAATATAAATTTTTTGTGAAGCCAATTGTACCTATAACGTAGCCTGTATTATGTAATTTTGTGACAATTGCAAGCTCTAGTCTACATAATCTGTATATATAAAACTCTTGCGTTACTGACTGACTGACAGACACGCTACAGCCAAAACTATTGGGCACAAGAACCTGAAATTTGACATGCATGTTCCTTGAGGACCGTAGGGGTGCACTAAGAAGGAATTTCCCGAAATAACCGCGGGAACGGGCAAAACGGATAAATATTGCGGGCGTATCCGTGGGCATCCTAGTAATATATAGAATCAAAACAATAGATATTTTGTCTGCGACTTATTTCATAGCTAGGTGACTATAAAACCAGTGCTAGCGTGGGCTGCCTTCATTGTATAATTCTAATGGCTATCATGAGCTCCACATGAAATAAATAACTAGAGATAAGCTTGTCTTTACTTGTAATGTAATACGCAGATCGGAGATACTGATGAGAATTGTTTGGGACGAATGGAGAACATTGGTTGTTTTATGCACACATGTGTAGGCTTTGTGACTTTAACTTTCTTGCAAAGTGCACTATTTTATACGTCCATTACAGTAGGGGTATACAATAAGGGCAGCGATAGCCCAGTGGAGATACCAAAGGGCTGCCATGCAAAGGGTATCGGGTCCGAATCCACAGCGTGCACTTATGACTTTCGAAGTTATGTGCGTATTAAATAGTTAATTATCGCTTGCCCCGTGCCTCGGAGAGCACGTTAAATCGTCGGTACCGGCTTTCATGAAGATCTTTGAAAGTCGTTACGGGGAGTCAGCACCCTCAAATAAATACTGGTCTAAGCCATAGAATATAGCTAACCGTTTGGGTTACGGATGTCAGACGGCAGTCGCTCTGTGGAAAAGCTGATATTCTATCATATATGGTTGGACTAGTAGGCGGGCTTCGGGCTCCAAGGCGTAAGTCTTGGATGCAACCGGTAGGTATAACGCTAGGATGATGATGATTGCAGTATGCAATAATATTCTATGACAAAAATGACCCCAAACTAAGCACGGCTTGTACCTATTATGGCATCCGGATAACTGATGAATCATCATCAGCCTTTAACAGTCCACTGCTGGACTAGGCCTCTCCTTTGAAAGGAGGAATTGGCCTACTATACTACGCTGGCCATACGGGTTGGTATAGGGTTTGTATCAAGTTTTCCTTCTCTTACAGTGTTCTCTGCATAATATGCTCCCTCTGTCGACTCTTACGACACCCATTTGATGATATGGGTTGGTGACATTCAGTATTCTTAATCCGTCACCACACGGAATATTCTTGTATATTACAAAATTCATCCATATTGTAGACAAATTATACACAGGCCGAACAAATAATAGGTACCCTACGGCTTAGCTGACAGGGAATCAACCACAGTAATTAAACCAACAGACTTGTAAAATTGTTTTATATCCCCATATAATGCGCGATGACGGCAGCTCAACCTATGAAGCACTGAAGTTGCGAACAGTCCTAGAATCGGTTTGTATGCATTTCACTGCTACCGTTGTTCCATACTAGTCAAGATACAACTACCAAATTATACGTGTAATTATATATCTAATAACATTTCTACGCAATAAGTTCGTGGAAAAGCCGTTTACACTATTACAGCGTACGTTTATCGACCAATAAAACGCCTTACATTCAAATATGACAAGCGTTCCAGTACCAATCAACAACCTTAGATTACATATAAGCTCATCCAATTTGAAATTCAAACGTAACGGACATTTGAATTAGCCAATAAGACGGCGCGTACATAAATCGCGATCGCACGCGCACTTCTTTTGTAATTATTCAAAATCTTCTCGGGCGACCGGTAAAGGCATATAAATCGGCCGTTAATAGTGTGGACATGGCACACAATACTACTGCCCATACCCTTACTATGAGTTAAGGTTCTGTATAACTCGGTTCACGTACTGGGCAACTTTATACTATAAATGTTCTAGGAGGCAAACTATACATGAATGACGCGGAGGATTTTATTAGTCGGACCAAATAAGACATCTTACGGGCATCCCTATTAGCACCGTTCTGAAGCATGCCGAAACCAAAGGCACTTAGAGTACAAGGACCTAGAAAAAAAGACTCTGTGCAGATCCAAACTTCAATAAAGAAGATACGGAACGAAGACGAAAATAAACTATTGCTTATTTTTATAGGTTTTAGAATGGGCCAAAAGTATACGATACTCTATAAAATAGAGTCAATATTGGTCGTGATTTTGCTCGGCACCCACTTTTACGCTACTTTTGCAAACTTTTTAGTCTGCTAATTTTACTAAGTAGATACCCGTAGTAAAGAAGATAATTATATTTATTTTGTTTATTTTTTTATTTATAGACTCACGCCTGTATCCCCGAAGGAGTAGGCAGAGGTGTAATATTATACCCACATTTCGCCATGAATTTTTAGGTCCCACGTAATAGGGGGCGAGCCTATTGCCGTTACCGGGCACATCACCAGACTCCGTGCGGCTACTGAGAATTTGGAAAAACCCAGTAACAGTTTTGTCCGACCCGGGAATCGAACCCAGGACCTCCGATCAGCAGTCGCAAACGCTATCCACTGGACCACGGAGGCAGATTATATATGAAATACAATTTTAATATACGCTGTGATAACAGCAAACTACAAAAAACTGTTTTACATAACTATGAATGATTTGATTGACAAAGATAAACTCTCGTGCATCAATTACAAATCATTTAATTATGCAATTTGTTGATATTCTTGCATCACTAAACATGAATAATAATATCAAGTAATGCAATGGCAACAATATTCAACGTGCTGCGTAATAAGTTGTTTTTAAGCCAAACTCGTATCCTGACAAGAAATTACTAAATTTAATTAAGTACATTGATATGGTACAAGATAAACGTTACTTTGTAACATATTGTCTCTGAAACTCTGTAAGTAGGTAAAATACACAGCACCTATGGTGAAGTGGTCGCCTCACACACCGGCAGTGTATCGTGTACCGTGGATTCGATTCCCACACGGGAACAACAACACCATGTACCTATAGCCAACCAATTGTGGTTCTGAGTCCGATGTTTAAATGTTTCCTGAGAATGGTTCTTGCGATACAGCACATACGTACAGTCCTAATGCGAGAGCTTATCCCCGTTCTATTTTTCTCATACGTAAAATCGATGTAATGTCACAATATTGCTAGTGGAAGCATCTGTTTTTACCTGCCTCTTAGACAACAAAGGTATTTATTTGTAACATACCTTCATAAAGCGACAGCAATCTATAAGGAAACTAAATGTTAGCTCCACAACTTTTGAACCGAGGTACATCTTTATGGGTCCGTGCGACCGACTCAGTCGTAAATAGAGCAGTGTCACGCGCGCGTACAATGTACAAGCCACCCCGGGAGTCAAAACTAGCTGTTTGAATCAGTGCACTTACAAAAACCACACGCAAACGCAAGCAAATATCAACTCAAATCACTTTACTTTAAAGTACAATATTCATCTGAAAGCTTCGCATATACTACTTTATGTAAAATGACATAAACTTTGTTTGCCATCACGCGAAAATCAAGCTTAAATTTGAGTCGTAAAGTTTATTATTGAAAGATAGTATTGCTTGATAGTATAGTATACAATTAAAAGGACATATTTAAGCAAAACCTGAACCGGATGAGTCATTTTGTGTAAGAAATGGGATGCTTATGAAAACCTATCTATTGTTTTATTATTTGCGAGATTACGAGTCAATGTTTGTTTTTGTAAATTAAGATCTTAAGTTCGCTGAAATGGATTTCTTTTGTGCGGCGTCTTGTGAGGAATGTGCATTTGATATGCTTAATTGGGATAATTTGTCACGTTCATTGTTTCCAAGAAATATTTCTTTATAGCAAATGTATCTTTAGTTAGATACTTATGACCACTGTCATATGTACCTATCCTATATAACCTATCTATCTATCTATCGTCACGCCTGTCTCCCATTGGGGTAGGCAGAGACTATGGAACGCCAAATGCACCTCTTTCGCTTCCTCGACATTCATTAACCTCATCATACATGCTCGCCGGTTATGGGTACTTTTAATTTGGCCCTTTTTTAGTACGTCACCTATTTGGTCGGCGTACGTCCGTCTTGGGCGCCCCTACCGACATCTCCATTCATTCTTACACGATACACTTCTTTCGTAAGTATTTCTTCTTTCGTCCATCCGTTTCAAATGTCCAAACCATCGCAAAATTCCTTTTTCAATCTTTATCACTACATCTTCTTTCAGACCACACTTCTCTCGTATCACACTGTTTTTCACTTTATCTATCAGCCTTACTCCGCCCATACTCCTTAAAGCTCTCATCTCCACAGCATTGATTCTACTTTCATGCTTCTTCTGCCATACATATGTACCTACCTATGAAAAAGCATTATGGCCCAGATAAATTAAATAATAGAAGGGAAGTTCTATGATTTTATCTGCCATGTAATTTAAAAGGTAGTTATCGGAGGGTGGTAAAATTAGATTTAATAGTCGAAGCTAAGCCAGTCACCAGTTTCCTATTTTTTGGCTTACTTTTGTAGATACGCTTTAGGGGTCTCTGTTAAGATTTTAGCCTTTCTGGAATAGGTATTAAAGGGCTGATCAGGATCTGACGGGCCTAATGAATTCTTGTAAGTATTTATTCTTAGTGATAATTTTACTTGAAAATTAAGTAAAGTACTATTTATGATAGATACAGCACAGTTTATAATATTCTCTATGCAACCTTTTATTGAAAAACGTCAGGGTATATCTGGAAGTAAGGTACTGGCTGGTCATAATAACTATTTAAACGGAATTTTTCAATTTTTTACATTTCAGGATAGCTTTGAGTTTGATGTCAAGGAACAATATTACCTTGGCTTATCGTTTTTGTTAGCTAGTAACAATGAAAGAGTGTAAAAGAAAGTAGGGCAACTTTGTATCTGCAAGGATATGAGGATATCTATTGCTTTTGCAATACTGCGGACGGAATAAGAATGCGTCGCTTTCAGGCATAGAATCTTATAAAAACTAATCACCGATTTTTTATTCACAGAACTGTCACCTAAAGTCCTAGCATAAAGGCATCTGTTTTGGATAATAAAGCTGATTTTCCACCAGAGTGGCGAGACGAGGCGAGGCGAGGAGAGAATTGAAATTTGTATGGCAAATTTTCAATTCTCTCCCAGCGCATCTTTGGTGGAAACACTGTGGATTGACGAGAATATGCGAGGCGTGAATTGAAATATTTGTTTGTGTAAAAATGAACCGTATTGCTTCCAACATAGAGTATAAATTAACCAGTACCAGTATATCTTTATCTAATGAAGCCTACGGGCGGCGCGGCGGTCACGCGCGTGTTCGCACGAGCTCGCGATGGCTATTTTTAGTGGAAAAGGGTCAGTGCGATTTCAATTCTCTTCTCGCCTAGTCTCGTCTCGCCACTCGGTGGAAAATCACCTTAAAGGTGATTTTCCACCAGAGTGGTGGAAACGACACTCAAACATCACTGTACCTATGACGAACTCAAACATAACTGTACCTATATCTTTATCTAATGAAGCCTATGGGTGGCGCGGCGGTCACGCGCGAGCGAGGCAATTTTTAGTGGAAAAGGGTCAGTGCGATTTCAATTCTCTCCTCGCCTCGCCTCGTCTCGCTCCTCAGGTGGAAAATCACCTTTACCCACGCTTTAGCATTTTGATATCGTGATCAAAGGTTTAAGGTACCAATGCAACCAATTTCGGTAAATTTAATCGGCAGGATATAACACCGATAGAACAGTTATTTAAAACGAACGATATTATCAATTATCACAACTCGTAACAGTCCTGAACAAATAATTCACGGAACCAACAATAGAATGGAGAAATCTCGTAAATCATATTAAACACCAACTCAAAACCTAAGTTTATAGGGCCGGTACGGATTGCCTAAGGTCCATATTTCAACGTGAGTCTCAACTATGACCGCAGGATGGGGTCACAAAGCTCCGAGTACTAAACAAACAAATATACAAACATAATAACAATTTATTGAAGAAAACTAGAGGAAAATCTACCTTTACGTTCAAAGATAAAGTTTAATTTTGCCTGTCAAATAGTCTTCGATAGGCTACGTGCAAAATTGTTTTCTTTCAACTTCAAAATAAGGTTGAAATTTGGAATGGAAGTTAAGTTCAAAAACAATGTTTTATGTACTAGACGAAAAGTAAAGGAGATCTCTGCAGGCGGCACCGGGTCATTCAGATAGTATCGGATGACCGAGAGGTCCCCGGGCGTCGTTTAATTGCGGGGTGCGGGTTCGATTCCTCGTTGAATCGGTGGGCGGTCGGTGGCAATGCTTATAAATTGTCCACGCGGTAGCGAGTATGGGTGGCGAATGGCCCATGACCATGTATTACGTATGGCCGACATTATAGATAATGCAATGACTATTACTATTTGCAGTTTAATTCTGTTGCTTATCTTTAGTTAGTATTGATTAACATTTGTTTTGTAGGGTACGTGGGTAGGTGGATAAATGTTTTGTTTTGTTTGTCTAGTCTAGACTATGAACGTATGATTGTCTAGCGCTGTTGGCTGTGTGTTCGTGCCCACTTGGTCTTAAATAGTATTTTACGCAAAAATCAATTTTGCGATTTTCCTAATGCGTAATGTAATGTCCCTCGCGAAACGAATCATCATCATCAGCCTGCCGTACCGTCCACTGCTAGATATAGGCCTCCCCAATGGCTCGCCACTGAGCCCGATTTTCGGCTCTTCGTTTCCAGCCGCTGCCAGCCACTTTGCGTATATCGTCACTCCACCTAGCCGGAGGGCTAGTTGGGTATCGCGAAACAAATACGAAATACGAGGCATTTAAATTGGGGATCATTATAGTCTGTCATGCAGACCTAACCTGCATCGCTATAACACTTTATTTGATATACTTAATTCTTTATTTCAATCAAGTTATTGAAAATGGTACAGAAACAGCCACTTAGGAGGCGCGTCGTTACTAAAATATCACAGTCAACCGGGAATGAAACTCAGGGCTTCACATTCATCCAATATGAAAGAGCATAGTTTAAAAAAAAACACAAAACTAAGAAAAAATATTGATGTGAAGCTAGATGGGGTATTATTAAGTCGATACATGGAGCAGTCGAGGGTAAAAAAAATTGAAAAAAGCAAGCTACCACGCGAGAGGCGCTTGCGCTTCGTTACTGAAATTACACTGTCAACCAAGAATCAAACTCGGTACCTCGCGTGCACCAAACAAAAGAGCATAAAATCAAAAAACCCACAAAACTAAAACAAAAATAATTTGATGTGAAGCTAGATGGGGCATTATCAAGTCGCTACGTGCAGCGGTCGTGAGTCGGCCTCTACAAACGGGCGGTGTCTTTTGGAGACGATCGTGCGATTACCGGGCGCGCAGATAACAGGGGCTTTCACCCTGCCTGATAGCTGTGAGATACATAGCTGAACAACGCCACGGATTACACGGGGACTGTGACTTTAGAGTAGGGAATCTGCTTTTGATTGTGGAAGGTCTTTCTTTGATAAGAGCAGTTTGATTTCTGAGGTCTAATTCTCGTTATTATATTTGTTCAACATGCAGTTTCGATCTTATGGCAGTGCCATACTTATGTCATAAACGGTATTCTCCTAAATTAACTAATACTTGTATAGTATCGTGACTAGATCGTAAATTGAACAGTGTCAAAATATGTGTCAACAACAAACTATTGATGTAAAAATAGACGATAATGACAAGATAAGATAATGACTTCAAGTTTACAGAATACCGATTTTGAGTCAATTCAAAATCTAATCGCATTTCGTTCAAAATACAGTGTCAATATCAGATAAAATACGAGAGTTGGCTTCTAACGTACAACGCCGATTACACGAGAATAGTGTGCTTTAGAAGCTGGAGAATCTGTTTTGATTGAAGCTGTTCGCATTAGAAATGCCTGATTTGATTTGCTTCCGTGATTCATTGTCAATTCTTATATCAGTCACTAACTTAGATAGGTAATGGCTGAATATGTTTTTTAGCCCCATACACCTTACATTACTGCCGATATTTTGTCCCATGGGGATGCTGATCACGTTAAAACTCGCCGGACATGCAAGAATTCGTGTCGTTTCTTCACACAGACTGTGTATACTATACAGAGCTGGAAAAGAAAAATATTTTTCCTTGTTCGTGCCTAGATCCGAAAAAATCTCTTTGCCGTCTACATGATGTTTCGGGTGATATCTGTAGCAGACACGGCAGAATATCTTAGTGTATACAAGCGCCCTTACACATAAACAGTCTTTACTTATAAGGATTCTGCAAAACATAGATGATATAGTTAGGAAGGCATCAAAAGCCCTAGGATTGATACTGCGAAACACGGTTGGATTCCAAACTATAAAACCAATAAAAATATTATATTGATCATTTGTGCGCAGCCATTTAGAATACGCTTCGCAGGTTTGGAACCCTCAATACGATGTCTACAAATCCCGTATTGAGAGCGTCCAAAGATTTTTTAAATCATTATTGATTATAAGACACAGCAATGCTCAATTAACTACGACTACTGTTGCAGGCGATACCACTTTATACCTCTGCAAATAAGACGTGACATTACAGATATTATGTATGTTATTGAATATCGCAAATGGCCACATCGATTGTTCGGAGCTGGTGGCTAATCTGTCGTTACGTACGAATCAATTGGGTTTTCGTCATAGGCCAATAATGATGGTCCCCTTTACAACTACCAATTATAAACGCAATGTATTTTCTATTAGAAGTGCAGTTAGTTTTAATAATCTTTTCAAAGAATACGATATTGACCTGTTTTGTACTAGTGTGTCAACAGTGAAACGGCTATTAGCTGATGCATACTTTAGTGAGGAGGGCGGCAATTAGCTCACAATTGGCATGCATATTTTCGTTTTATTATTGTTATGTTATATTCTTATGTTCCTGATCATTCCTGATACTTTTATCTCTTAAACATTGTATTTCCATCATCATTAATTAGTTCATTTTTGGCTTATTGTTTTGGTATTTTGTGTTTTTTATTTTTACTTTACATTTTTGATATGTAAAATCGACATGTTGAATCTAACTGTGGAGGCTTGTTAATAGCAATATAAACAAACTTTTTTTTTAATACTTTGATTGGATATTAGTCTGTAAGCCTTCTTTACCAATAAATAAAACAGTTTACTAAAATAATGATGGTTTATAGAGACATTAAATTACCTATAAAATCGCCAACAAATACTCTTTACGGATTCACATAAACACAATCACACATAAATTAGGTGATTACCTCCAAATGGTCGCATGTGTGTGTATGGCCTCTGAAGTTTAAATGTTTGAAAGCTACGAAAGTTTTTAACGTACTAAGTATTAAATATATGCAAAATCGTTTAAATAATGTATATACCGAAATGTAAAGCACTGAATGAAGGATTGTTTGGCGACGGTCGTGATCACGAGGCGATGATAACACGAGACTTTCACCCGACGGACACATGAGATACGTCATCGTGGCGCCTAGCGAATACAGGACCACCAGAATACATTAACAACACATTTTTTAAGCGAAATTTGGTAATGGTTTAAGAGGCTGTTTGAATCACTGTTTTCTGTGGTAGGTACTACCTAAGTTGATTCTACTTTTCGCCAAATCTGTATAGGTATACAGATTTGCACCCCATAACATTCTGGCGTTACTGTCTGACATACAAAGTAAAGAAGAAACTATTAGACGCAAGCAGCTCTAATTTGGATGTATGTTAGATATATGTAATCAATACACATCAAACCTTTTTATATTTTTCAGGCTGGAATAAATCGCACTTTGCGATAAGGCTGCCCTTGTGCATTTGCTATGTATGTACATTTAAAGCCGGGTACTCATTAGCGAGCTGTAACCGTAACCGTTACATGCACTGTAACCAAAAAGCATAGTGTGTACGTGGTTCGCTAACCTCCTGCGAGCGGTACGCGTGCGGTTTGGAACGAGCCGACGACGTTTACAACGTACTCATTTCTGAACCCGTAACGTTGCACGTAACTGTAACCGTTACCGTTACCAAAAACATAGTGTGTACGTGATTCGCGAGCCTGCAACGAACGCTACACGAGCGACTCGCAGCGAGCCGACGATTGTCGGTTTTTGCCGCGAATCAAAGGGCGCTCGCAGTGCGCTCGTGGACGTCAAGAGGAGAGGTTGCTAGCCGCTGCGAACCAGCTTATTCGAGTATCCGTCATGAGTGAATGGTCAGAGGATAAATGTCTTTCGCTGATAGACGTCTACAGGGAACATAGTGTACTATGGAACCCTTAGGACAAATTATTAAAGAAACATTTGAAAGAAGATGCCTGGGCTATAATCGGAGGTATAATGAATGAAAGTGCGCAAGCATGCAAACATCTTCGTGGCAGTTTATGATCATCGAGTAAGACATCTATAAGTATGTATGCTGCACTAGCGAGAGACACTTCGTCCGACATCGTGGACCTACAAACCAACACTGCGCAGATCCGGCTTGTCAGTGGCCTTCTCGTACACACTAGAACCTCGTTACTGTATCTGTTTGGTTACAGTTACACCTCTCAAAATGAGTACGCTCGGTGAAAGCGTTCCGGCGACGTCGTGAGCCTAAACTGTAACAAGCGTACACACTAGAACCTCGTACTGTATCACGCATGTTACGGTTACAGCTCGCTAATGAATACCCGGCTTAGATTATTTATACCAGATTTTGTACCAACAGTGTATTTGCACACTAAATAATTATCTATCTATGTATGTTCCTTGGGGACCCTAGGGTTGCACTAATAAGACATTTCATTTCCCGAAATGTCCACGAGCTCGGGTAAAAACGGTTAGGTTAAAATAAAATGTTCGGGCGTAAGTGTAGGCATACTCTTGTAATAATTATTATAAATATCCTCTAATTATTAGTTCAAACGTCAGTTTTGCTTGCTATGGTTATGGGAATACCCACCACAACAAATAATAATATATTCACCTTGACATATTTACCAGACTAAGAAGTAATGATTGATTGCACCTTTGGTACAGTGATTTGAGCGGCACCTCGTCCGCCTCGTCGTATAGAACTGCGCTGTGTTGTAACTTCAGGTCCAGTAACTTTTGTTACTAGTGTGGGTATTATTTTTTTTTATCTATAGTCTCACGCCTGTATCCCCGAAGGGGTAGGCAGAGGTGTAATATTACACCCATATTTCGCCATGAATTTTTAGGTTACACGTAATAGGGGGCGAGTCTATTGCCGTACCGGGCACATTACCAGACTCCGTGCTGCTACTGAGAATTTCCTTACGGAAAACCCAATAACACATTGCCCGACCCGGGAATCGAACCCGAGACCTCCCAATCCCACGCGCACATTTATGCCGCGAAACCAAAGAGGCCGTCTGGGTAATTTTGTCCGTTAGCTATATTTATTTTTATATGCTTTTACCCGCTTGTTATTTTATAAAGGGAGTAAGTTTATATCAAATTTTAAGATGATTGGTCAAGCAGTTAAGGCGTAAAAACTTAACAAGCAAGCTGAATCACATTCGCATGTACCTACCTATAATATTTGTTGGGATTCCTCGAGTTCTTCAGTTCCATTTACATATATATCGATTAGGGTTCAGAACCGGGAAATCCCGGTCTCGAAATTACCGGGAATTCCCGGTTCTTTTGTCAGTAAAATGGAACCGGGAAATCAAATTTGAATCCCGGTTCTTTCGGTACTTTCGGGAATTTTATTTTCATTACGCGATTCACACTAGTTTACACTACTATTTACTTATTTACTCTTACTTTACTTTTCCACACTGTCTACTAGTCAAACATTCAAAACTAACGTGAAAAATTCAGCGTTAAAAGAAAAAAAAAGAAAGTAAAAGAAGATATAGTGACAAGCATCGAGAAAGGTATACTAAGATGGTTTGGGCACGTGGAGTGGATGGATGATGAAAGACTGACCAAGCAGATATATAAGGCAAGTGTGGAAGGGACAGGACGAAGGGGAAGACCTAGGCGGACGTACTCTGACCAGCAGGCCGATTCAGAATGTTACGATAAGTTATCGTACGATATGTCAAATTATTGTCCTCATCTTTTAGCCGCCTATCAAAGATATTTTGAACAAATATTCATTGAATTCGGTTTAATTATTAATTTACTACATACTGAATGCATAAAATTGATAGGAAATGCGATAGTTTTGACAAAAAATGAGCTAGCCCATTTGACAATTATCGGAATCGAATGTCAAATGAGATATCGAACGATTCTGAATCGCCCCCCAGATTGGAGACATCCTGAAAACAGGACAGGTGAGAAGTACCCTGAACAGATGAGCATGCATGAGGAATCTGATGGGAGTGAATGAAGCAAGAGATATGTCAGGATCGTTGCAAATGGCGTTCCGTAGTCTCTGCCTACCCCTCCGGGAAACAGGCTTGAGTCTATGTATGTATGTATGTAAAAGAAATAAAGCGCGAAGTTAATGGTGCGCTCGCTATAACCAATAACTACCTACACTCACTCGCTGTTGCTAGGATAGGATGGAAAGTAGTAAGTAGGAACGCGACTGCGACGCAGTGTCGAGCTTCCCCGCGCCTGCCGCGCGTGCCCCGCCCGCGTGCCGCGATCTCTCGTTCACTCATGACTCACTCAGTTTTCGCCGAAACGCATCCAAGCCGCTCCTTCATAGGTGGCACCTACGAAGGAGCTGCTTGGATGCGTAGATTACACACACTACTTACAGCAGCTCTAACCTCCAGCCTGGAGCAGCGGTAAGAAATGGGCATTTCAAGAACCTGAAGAACGTCTTAGCCCACGCTCTGGAGGTGAACCCGCATCAGGGAAGTTGTGTCGTCACGTCAGTGCTACAACTGCGGAGAAAGAGGCCATATCCGCTTGAGCTGCCCAAAGCGTAGGCAGTCTCGTGTGTTTAAGGTTCCACCATTTGATGGCTCGCCATCATGGTCAGCATACAAGATCCAGTTTGAGGCTGTGATGCGATCACATGGGTGGAATAAAGAACAGGCTTTAACCGCCCTAACCTTGGGCCTTCGTGATCGGGCGTAGATGGTGTTGGGGGCACTCGGGCAAGACGTCTCCTACGAGAACCTTCTGGAGGTGCTGGAGGCGAGGTACGGTGACGCGCACCTTGAACATGTGTATCGCGCTCAGCTGAAGGACAGGACACAATGCACCGGAGAAACTCTGCAGAAGTGGGCTCTGGAGGTGGAAAAGCTGCTTAGGAAGTCATACCAGTCATCGCCTGCGCTGATAGATGGGAACCTCATAACATTTACGGATGGAATCCGCGACCTGGAGTGGTGGCACCCTGTCTCCACCAAAGGGGTCGCCTGATGTGCCTGCCAGGCAGCGAGAGCAGGAAAACGAGTAATGCTGGCTGGTAATGGAAGAGCCCCAAGTATCTCGATCTCGCAATCACGTGACGGAAACAGCCTGATAATTGAAAGCGAAATTAATAAAACGCCATGCAAGCTGACATTGGTCATGGGTGCTTCGCGGACAGTCATCTGTTTTCATCTGGAAAGACGGGTTCTTCGGGGCTATTTCAGAAACAATGAATGTGTGAAACTGAGAACAGCTACCGGTCAGCAAATAACCTTCCGAGGTGAAATGGAGGTGGATCTGAAGCTAGGCAACAAAGTTTACCATCACAAAGTCATCGTGACCGATATAGTGGACGACTGCATCTTGGGCCTAGACTTCATGCGGAAGCATCGCTGCGAGCTCGATGTTAAGTGGCTCAGAAGACGTCTTCATTGAAGGTGCAACTTCAGGAAAAGTGTATTGCCTGAAGAATGTCATTCTTCACCCGCGGTCGGAAACCGTTGTACCAGTTTGTCTACCAGGGCATTCGGGTCAGGGGAACCGATGTGTACTTATCGAAGGCATAGAGAAAGATGCCTCATGGAAGATTGCTCGAACCTTGGTAAGGGGAAACTTTGGTAAGTTTCATCAGTACACGCACTGAATGCAAGTGACAATGGAGTGTTGCTCAAGAAAGGGACGGAATTGGGCACCTACCAGGTGCCCAATTCCGTCCATTTCGGTCCTTTCCGTTTTGTATAATAAAAACTAGCAAGAACCGAAAATACCGAAAGAACCGGGAAATCCCGGTTCCGTTATACAAAAGTACCGAAATTCCCGGTTCTCAAAAAGATTACCGGTTCCGAAAACACTAATATCGATGTTCAGTTCTAGAGTGCAACTACAATTTCATAGTTTCGACGATACAACGTAAATTTTGCTTGACCCTGTGTAAATTTTGGACAATCTCTTCTGAGTGCACCCTTACGCTCGCCAAGGAACATACATGCCAAAATTCAGCTACATTATATCCAGTAATTTCGGCTGTGCATTGTCTTTCAACCAGTCAGTTAGTGAATTTAACGCAAGAACTTTATATATACAAATAGATATGCATCTCCGGTACTTACTGAGTAAGTGAGTATATACGAATATTCATTAATAAAGACAGACGGAGTACGTTCAAGGCCTCGAGCCAATATGCAACATAGTTTATGAGTAAGTAAGGATGTGTGACTGTGTGTAGGGAAACCGTCACGGATGTCTAATATTTACCAACGGCACATACTCGTAAGCCACGGCGTCGGCGACTTGTGACGATAAAGCGCTAGGACCGACATCTTGAAAACATGATAAAACGGGACAAGAAAGAAAGTAAGAAAGGATTACAAATAAGAAAAAAATGCAAAGGCCAGAAACAGAACATCTTGTAAAAAAGATGAAACGACTTGTAAAAACGATGAAGCCGGTCTGTTACGACCGGAAAAATCGTTGAGAAGACTTTGACAATATTAGCAAGAAAGAACGCTTAATGTCACGACTGTTACGTCATAGCTTAAGACGTGCTAAAGCAAGCAAATTCAGAGAAATTCACAATAAGATTAAGTACCTAAGATGTTTATAACGACCTCTCATTTCTCAAGTTATGATAGATTTCAAAATAAATTAAAGGTAAATAAATTCGTCTTCAGAACAAGCTTTCATACGCGCTACACATATAATACCCATCAACGTACTCGTCAATACGAATCAAACGAGCCCAAACTCGATGAGGCTATCAATCGTCACGCTTGTCTCCCATTGGGGTAGGCAGAGACTATGGAACGCCAAATGCTCCGGTTCAAACACACCTCTCTCGCTTCCTCGACATTCATGAACCTCATCATACATGCTCGCCGGTTATGGGTACCTACTTTTAATATGGTCCTTTTTAGTAAGTCACTTATTTGGCGTAAGTCCGTCTTGGGCGTCCCCTACCAACATCTCCATTCATTCTTACGCGATACACTTCTTTCGTATTTTTTCTTTCATCCATCCGTTCCAAATGTCCAAACCATGGCAACATTCCTTTTTCAATTCTTGTCAGTACATCTTCTTTTAGACCACACTTCTCTAGGCTGTGTCGTTTTATTGCGCTGTTGTTATGGACGCCATCTAGCTCCACCAACCAGTGATGCAAAAGTTCCCGATTTATCAGGAGATCTACCGATTTCGGCTCTTCCCTCCCGATATCTCGATTTAGCGATCGTTTCTCCCGAATTTCTAAGGCAAAGGTAATAATGAAAAGGCAACACCAAACATAACCTGGTAACATTAAATAGCTGCACGCCAAAATGTGTCACACGGATTTTTGATACAGCAGCATACGCAAATCACATTACATCGAAATGCCTTAAAATAGAGTTCATTATTGTTTAATGGATGTCTAGGGGGAGGGGGAGGGGGGTTTTCCCAAATCAAAATTCAGTTTCGAGTTGTTTTGGTGAAAGTACTTAAAACAAGGTGGCTATCAGTGCATTCAGCTATAGCTAGAGTTTTGGAGCAATACCAAGCTTTAAAATTATTTTTCATTGATGCTTCCGTAAATGATGATGTTACAACAGCTGCAAAGATACATACTGTTCTTTATTCGCACGTTTGTAATAGTTTGCGAACTTTGTTCGATTGTTTTTTGCAAAAAGATTATTTAGAAAAAAACAATCTTGCGAGTATCGACTATAAAAACCCACGTAACTTTGTAAATATTGGAGATGTGTATTACGGAGCAAATGCCATTAAATACCCTGCTTACAGATAAGAGCTTAACTCCTGAAAAAAATCATTTATTCCAAACAAGAAACATTCAATTCTTCACTGAAGCATGTGATCAAATAATACAAAGATTTCCGATTAAAAATAATTCATTTCGAAGCTTTTTCTCCGGAAATTGTCAATAAAGGTAAACTGTCGTCAATAGTATCAATATGTAGACAATTTCCAAATTTATTGGACAGCAATAATTATCAAATTATTGACACCGAATGGCGTTTGCTTCGAAATACGAAAGAAATTGAGTCGTTTAGGGAAATAACTGAGGATTTTTGGGCTAGTGTTAGTAGCATGAAATGTGGTGATGGCTCACGCATGTTTGAAAATGTTTGTTCTTTTGATTTCAATATTTTGAGTTTACCACACTCATCTGCCAACGTTGAGAGAATATTTTCATCCATCAATCTAATGAAAACTAAACAGCGCAACAAACTTTCCACTGATTCTATTATAGGTATTCTCCACACAAAAATATGTGTCGGAGAAAACAACCAAACATGCTATAATTTTCATATCGAGGAATTTTTTTTTACCAAAATAGCTACCAAGAAGTGGTATGTTAATGAATAAAGAGTAATCACTGAATACTAAGTTATGATGTATAAGTACCTATACTTTTTTAATAAATAAATTACTGTTGATTGGTATATTTTTTTAATAAATAAATGACTGTTGACTTGTGTAAACCACTTTTGTTTTATTTTGATAAAAAAATCTCCTGATTTCTTCCGATTTTTAGCTGGAAAATTTACTTTTTAAACACTGCCACCATCAGATCATAATTTATAATAGAACATTGACACGCCACATACACATGCCAAATTTCAGCTTAATAGATAGCGGGATGTGGGTATAATCTGTCTTGCAAGATTTTATAACAGACACCGGGGCAAGTAAAAAAAAAACATATTTTTAGGGTTCCGTACCTCACAAGGTAAAAAAGGAACCCTTATAAGATCATTTTCTTGTCCGTCAGTCTGTCTGTCTGTCTGTCTGTCCGTGTGTCACCACCGATTTTCTCAGGACCTAGCAAATTGAAATTTATACCAGATACCGAGGTCTATGGTTCCTATTAGGTGTATAAAAATCAGGGTCCTAGGCCAACCCAGTAAAAAGATATGGTCAAAATTAGATTTTTGCGAAAACTTGTAAGTACCAAAATTAACCTTAATTTTCAACTTTTTTTTAATTTTCGGAATTTTTCCTTTTTTTGTGCTGCAAGACCTTGGTTTTGACCAAAATAGACAATTCTAGTTCAACCGTAAGTACCCTATAGGTTTTGGGTCGAAAACCCATATGGCAGTTGCCGTTGAACTAGAATCACGAAATTTGGCCAAAAACAGGGTCTTGCAGCACAAATAAAGGAAACATTACAAAAAATAAAAAAAGTGGAAAATTTAAGGGTGTCCCCATATATACATAGTAGACTCTATTTAAGATAGTCCTCTAAGTTGCATGGGTGCTCATACAGATTTAGAGGACTAGCGTAATTAGCACCAACCTCAAATAAGGTAAAATGCGTACGGAACCCTCGGTGTGCGGGTCAAACACGCACTTGCCCGAATTTTTTACTTGTTTTAATACAACCTTTGGGACCTCCAGTGGACGCCATATTTAATTTAGTGTGACGTCACACTTACTTAAACCTAACCTAACCTAGTTAGTTCTAACTATAAACATTTGCAACGATAAATGAAATTTAAAGTTCTGATAGATTTTTCAGAAGTGAGATCTTGACTGAATATATCTTTTCAACAAATCTATCTGTAGTTAACAACGGTTCGGAGCCCACCTTTGTTAGCTCCAGATATCAAACCATAGTAGACATCACACTAGCATCGGATGGGGCCGCGGAACTTGTCACAAATTGGCATGTGTCCGCTGAGCCATCCTTTGCAGACCACAGACGAATCTGCTATGACATACGTGTGCAAGAGAACGTCCCACAACCTAGGCGCAACCCTCGCAGAACAAACATCGCGAAATACAAGACGCTTCTCGCATCACAGGTCAACCAGCACTGACAACATAGAGCATAACACCAACTTACTAACAGAATGTATACAAACAAGTTACCAGCAAGCCTGTGCACCCACACTCCCAAAGTCGTCTAGTAAAATTCAGTGGTGGGGAAGAGAACTAGAGGGACTCAGGCAAAACCTGAGGAAACTCTTTAACAGGGCTAAAAACACGAGAATGGAAGCAGACTGGCTCAAATACAAAGAAGCCCAGTCACACTACAAGAAACGCATAAGATTCCGCAGAGGCGAGTCCTGGCGGCGTTTCTGCAGCGGCATTAACACCACGAATGAAGCAGCCAGGGTGAAAAAGATCTTGTCTCAGGACAGCAACAAAACCCTTGGCGCCATTAAAAAGCAAGATGGAACCTACGCAACTACGGACGCTGAAATCAGCCAAGTGCTAATTGAAACTCACTTCCCAGGTTGTGAAGTAACCAATGACCGTCTGTGGGACGAGTCAGACTACAGTCCACCGACCCAAACAGACTGGCTGGTAGCCGAAAATGTGGTCACCACAGACCGGCTGAAATGAGCAATCAACAGCTTCCAGGCATTCAAATCCGCAGGCCTGGATGAAATCATACCAGCATTCCTACAATGGGGATGCACAACGATTGTGCCGCACCTGCTCGACATCTACAGGGCCTCAATAGCACATAGATACATACCTTGCAGGTGGAGGGAAGTTAAAGTCATATTCCTCCCAAAACCTGGCAAAACTGACTACTCACAAGCGAAAGCATATAGACCAATCAGCTTGACCTCCTTCTTACTGAAAACGCTGGAGAGACTTACGGACCGACACCTCCGTGAGGGCGCATTACTGCGCAAGCCATTACACCCACATCAACACGCCTATAGAAGTGGCAGGTCAACTGAATCGGCGCTGCATTCCGTTGTGGGAACCATTGAAACAGCGCTTACCAACAAGTTAATGACACTGGGGGCCTTCATCGACATAGAAGGTGCCTTCGACAAAACTAAGTTCAACAGTATCAGCCGGGCCCTCGAAAAGTTCGGAGTTGAGCAAACCCTTAGTGGCTGGATTGATCAACTGCTGAAACAGAGGGCAATACAATTCACGGTAAACTCCACCACGAGGGGCATAGTTGCAAAAGGCTGCCCTCAGGGAGGTGTACTCTCACCCCTGTTATGGAACATTGTGGTGGACGATCTGTTACGGAACTTAAACGACAGACGATTCTACACGGTCGGCTATGCAGACGACATTACCATCCTGATCAAAGGTGACTCAGAAGACACGATCCGCAATCGGATGCAAGCAGCCATCAGGATCATGGAGGAATGGTGCAACCAACATGAACTGACGGTTAACCCCAACAAAACGGAGCTAGTACTTTTCACCAACAAAAGGAAAACCCATATGTGCAAAACACCAAAACTCTTTGGAACGGAGCTTACCCTATCGAATGAAGTCAAGTACTTGGGCGTAATACTTGACCATAAGCTAAACTGGGGTAAGCACATCAGCAAGTAAGAAATGGGGTCTCAAACCATTTATCACCCTGTGGATCTACACTGCCATTATACGCCCCATGCTTACATATGGTGCAGTAGTGTGGTGGCCACGCACACAACTAAGCACAATCACAAAAAAGCTACAGAGCCTAACGCCTAGCCTGCTTGGCCACAACAGGCTGCATGAAGACCACCCCAACAGCCGCCTTGGAGATACTACTGGACCTAAGACCGCTGCACCTAATGATCCAGCAGGAAGCTGGTGCTGCAGCAATCCGTCTAGACAAGCTCGGGCTGTGAAGAAAGGATGATCGAATAACCCACGCACGCCTAAAAGGGACCTTAACCAAAGAGATCCCGATGCTAGAGGCCGCTTGCGATCTCATCCCTAAAACCTTTGTCTTTGACAAAAAATATCGCATCCAATTACAGGAGGAACACAAAGACAGCTCTGGTATACACGAAGTCAGAGTATACACAGACGGCTCAAAAACAAAGCGTGGGACAGGTGCGGGCGTATTCTCCCATGACTTAAATATCAACATCTCAACATCCCTTGGTACTCTTAACACCATATTCCAAGCCGAGTGCGTTGGGATAACAAGAGAAACAGCAATCGCGTCTAGGAACGTAAGTGACCTGTCTATACGCATTATCACGGACAGTGTCTCTGTACTACAAGCTCTCGGCAGCAACTGCTTTAACAGCGGCCTCATCATGGAATGCCACCTAGAGCTGCAAAAGATTGCAGAGAAGAATCGGGTTACGCTGCAACGGATTAAAGGCCACAGCAACTCCGCAGGCAATGACGCCGTAGACCAACTGGCACGGCAAGGATCGGACACAATGATAATGGGACCCGAGCCGATTGTACCAATACCGGCAAGCCAACTCAAAACATGGCTACGCGAGAGAACCGCACATGAACATGAAAAACAGTGGGCAGACATAAAATAATGCAGACAAACAAAAGATGCTATCCCCGCTTGAACAAGCGACTCTCGCACAAGCTGCTGTATTCTAACAGAAAAACTCTTAAGGATCTGAGAGGCATAATAACCGGCCACTGTCCACTCAACAAGCACCTATTCAACATAGGCGTTACGTTACAGCCCACTGTGCAGGGGCTGCATGGAAACCGAAGAAACACCCGCTCACGTCATTCTGCACTGCACTAGCGTGAGCGATCAACGGGCAAAGCTGCTGAATAGTAGTGGGCGTTTAAACGAAAAGCTGTAAACACAATCTGCTTATCAACATAAGCATAAGCGTTTATAAGTACAGGCCGATTTCGTTTAAACGGAAAGCAACATCACAAACTGTAACACTGCCGCTGGACGCTGCTGGCGGCTGGCGCGTTGAACGACAACGATTCGCGAACGTTAAGTTGGCCGCACTGCTCACTGCTTTTTAAAAGTAATATTGAAAATGAACTCAATGCATGTGGACTTAGAGACTAATATACAAACAAACACGTCAACATTAGGATTAAGCTACTAAATTACGAGTTGTTTGTTTACGTAATAATATTTAAAGTAAAAAGTATTTTGTTTTTAGTTGCATAAACTTTCGTTTAAACGATTTGTTTTTTCTTCAGTGTATTGTTAGTAACTTAGTATGCTTTTCGCGGCCATTACGTTAGTGCATAGTGTGCATACGTACGTAAATAATATAAATTGGAACTATTACGTGCGAAAATTAAACCTGTGACTGTCAATAGTTTAAATTTTTTATATATTAAATTAATTTAGTTCACAAGCGGGAAGCGGCAGCATGTCCGTTTCACAGCGAATAGCAAAAAGCGTTTTAAGTGAAAAGCGTTTTCAAAAGCGCGCTTTTGTTGTAAGCGTTGTTGAAATTAAGCCGTTTATCACACTCCTACTGCTGAACAACCCCAGAACCATGTGTGAGGCTTTGAACGACATCAGCCAACTAATGGCTTTCTGGAAGGAGCTAAGGTGGTATGAGTAGTCGGCGTCAATCAAGTCGCCACTTACGCACAATGGTCCAAATAAGTGGCTAAGTGCGGAAAACCCACGTCCAACTAAACTAAACTAAACTAAACTAGATTTTTCAGAAAATATTCAGCAACAGACGACCTTAATACATACATAGGTATATTTACATAATTATGTAACAAACTTTCCTTTAATACGGTAATTATTATTGCTATAAGTATTATTGCATTGTAAATATAATAATTATTGCCTTAGGTATTCGTAGCACCATATCAAGCAAAATTGATATTTGTACTCCTGAATTTGGTAATTGCTAATTAACCAAATGATATTTAAAATTATTACTATATTAAATGAGAAGTGTGGTCACCTTCATTTATGGGTTTTCCGCTTAGCTATATAAGTTCACAAGTTTAAGGATACGATAATATATACAAGTAACACAATTATAAAATACACGTTTGTATTATTGAAATTATGTATTTATTATGCATTTATCAGGTACGTTTATGTATATAATACATGTTATGTAAGTATATCTTATACTAATATATACAGCTGAAAAGTTTCTTTGGTTGGTTGAACGCGCTAATCTCAGGAACTACTGGTCCGATTTGAAAAATTCTTTCAGTGTTAGTTAGCCCATTTATCGAGGAAGGCTTTAGGCCATAAAATCATGCTATGAGCCATGGGAGCGGAGCAGTAGCCTAAAATAACGCGGGTGTAGCCGCGGGCTCATATAGTTAGATATATGCTCCATATAATCGAAAAAATAAGAAGTAAATTTTCTTGCGCCTCTTATTAAATCAATTCGAAATAAAATAAAAATATATAACAACGGATCTAGTTTGTGGGCGGCAAACTCAATTTATCTTTTAAATACAACTTTCGTACATACGAGGATAACACCTTTCATGGCGAGGATATAAAAAAAAAATACCAGGCAGGAAAACAAAATTAGTACCCTACAACAATTTGTGGCTGTGCCGTGTGAAAATCGAACCCACAACACTCAGCGTACTGCTAAACGTCGGGATTACTGCTTACAGCATTACGCCACCCGAGCAGTCGAAGAAGCAAGGTAAGGTAACAGTGGCCGTTTTTCGACTCAAATGTACTTATATGAATTTTTTATTTCAATGATTTATTCCAAACCAGGTTGTCTGTTGTCTGGAAGAAATCGCAATATGCGATAAGACCACTAGTTAGTACCACTAGTTTTATGATTTCGATTAATTTATTGTAATATTGTTTATTTACTGGTGTTCAATAAAGTGTTCATATCTATCTATGTTGATGATGACTAGGGAATGTTATACCAGGATACCGGGATCCCGAAATACTGGGATCCCGCATGCCTTGTACGGGATTAATCCGCTCGTGAAATGAACGGGATCCCGCGCAGGATTGAAGAGTAGCGAAATTCACAAAGCACGGCTCCGCGAAAACTGACGAATGAAGGTGCAAGGCCGGAATGGGCTGCAGAATGCAGCAGATCTCGCGGGATCGAAAATGTCCAGTCCCGCAAATACCGGGATTGAGAATTTCCTGCGGGATTGCATTCCCTAATGATGACATTACCCTTTATCTATTCATTAACTGCAACCTGAGCGACGAATGTTTTGCAAAGTACGTTTTAAAATCAGTAAAACTGATTTCAAATATCGACCCTGTATGTAGGAAATTAAATTCATATATGGTTATACTCGTGCGATTTTAGTGAAGCGATAAAGAAAAACACACGGACCGGAAATCATGCGTTTTTGTTAGTTTTAGTCATTACTACTACTTTATTTGTATCACTGTTTTCCGTATCAGCCCACTTTTATGAAGAATTGGAACACATTGCAGGATAATGCCCTAAAAAGGAATAGAATGTGCTTTCGCACTTTTTAATTGGGATCAACGGGTTTACCATAACGTTTGTCAGGTTCAAGTTATTTATTTATATTATTATATTTTCCCTTACATAATTGATAGAGGTCTCGTAATAACCGTTTGTTTCTATATAAGGCAGGTAGGTATACATGCGTTGATATAAGTTGAAGGTGATCCGACTGTATTAGGCTATCGCAGTAACACATTTAATTAGGTATGCTAAAAGTCCAGGTTTCGTACCAAACAGGAAAAAGCTTATGCCTATATTTTAATAATACAAATAAATAATAGGTGTATTTAGACTATTTTAAGGCTGCTACACACAGTGCCGGCAGCACAGGCCGCCGGCTTTTGTCGCGCGGCTCGTGCCGCCGGCTTTTGTCGGCCGTCGGTGCCGCCCGCATCGGCCGCAGAAAGCCGCCGGGCATCATTCCAGTTGTATAGAACGACCACACACAAGTAGCAAGTTGCAACCCGCGCGGCCCGCCGCCGCCGGCGGCTCCTTCGTGCGGCAAAGCAGGCTTTGTATGCCGCCGGCCTTGCCGGCGCCGGCACTGGGTGTAGGAGCCTTTAGACAGTCCAACTGCCGAACACGGGTCTCATTTCATTATAAGAAGGGGTTATTCTCTTAAAGCCCCGATCCCGGCGGCACTCGTTTCGGAGAGCCACGAAAACGATAAAGATGACATTTATTTTGTTTATTTTTTCTACTATTTTCGACTTTTACCTTCGACATAAAAAGTGCATAAATTGAGTGAGTTTTAAATATATATGACGAAAGTATATAATTTGAAATTTCGTACAACACTTACTCATAGATTTATTAGACTTTCGTTACAACAGATTTTTTGCGGGATTTTTTTTTACCACACCTACCTACTCATAGATTTATTAGACGTTAGTTAACAGATTAAATAACATGTTTCAAATGAATAGGATCAATAGGATCCCCCCCGTTGGATCTCCACCTTGTCGTGGTGGGGGGCTCAGTAACCGTGGGTTTGATGTACACCCACGGTGAAGCTTAGCGAGATCCCGGGAGGGGACGCTCCACGTAGGCTTGCGTGAGGCCTGCGTAGGATGCGTCCCAAGGTGCGGGTGCGGGGGACAGTACTGTCTGTCCCTCGCAGTCGGGTGCGGTCGCGGGAGGAGAGGCGTGTCGGTGTTGCGTTGCCGCGCGCCCTATCTCCCGTCAGGATTTTCCAACCCGACACCAAAAAAAAGGATCAATAGGATATTAGAATAACGGAAAGAATATTACAATATTATCAAGTATATTCTACAATATATGACAACAATATTTTTCAAATTATGTAGATGTACTGCCAATATTTTTTTAAACTTTACTTTACCATAACTATATTATTATAAGTTGATACTAATGTTCATTATTTTTATAATTGATTGGCGAAGTCCAATTTTGCCTGCTTATAAATTATGTTAATTTTCTATTTAGTCTAGATATTTTTGTGTATTGAAAAAGAAGCGATTGAGACAATAATTAAAACCTGTGATCGCCCTAAGAAACTCTATCTTGTATTCTTTAATTATAATATTTACACAAAACTCTATAATTTTACCCGATCCTTTTGGTTATGTATGTAATTTTAATAACTTATAATATTTTGTAACGGTATTTTGCTGTTGACGGTACTTTTAAGCTAAATTGACTTTTAATTGAGTTTACCAAGACATAAATAAACCAGGGCCCTCCGGTACATGTGCCTCGGGGCTCGGGGCCTTAGAGAATAACCCATAAGAAGGCTTCAGCCATAGCACAGAATAACGAATAGGACTATGTAGGCAAAGTATACAACGCAGGTCAAATGCGGCTTGGAAGACTTCACATGTCTGTCGAGAACGTTATGAATACTGAGACATGTGGGTACCCTCACGATGTTTTCCTCTCCGTACAGTAGGAGATGCCAATGGTGCGCGCGGCCGGTTAGAAACTTAGAACTAGAGACCCTCTGCATAGAAATCACTCTCTGCTTTTAGACGCTCCACTAGACTATCACTGCTTGATGACACAATTTCAAAATAATATTTATTATCGCAGTAAAGCTAGATGCTATTGGTTAATTTTGCTATTATGTTTATAGTAGCAACTTAAAGAAAAAGAAAACTAGAAAACTTAATTCTTCTGTTATTCCTGCTTGGTATATTCAAATAAATAGTGATAAAAATAGTGGCCTCACGGCATAAATGTGCGCGTGGGATTAGGAGGTCTCGGGTTCGATTCCAGGGTCGGGCAAAGTGTTATTGGGTGTTTCCGTTAGGAAATTCTCAGTAGCAGCACGGAGTCTGGTAATGTGCCCGGTACGGCAATAGGCTCGCCCCCTATTACGTGGGACCTAAAAATTCATGGCGAAATGTGGGTGTAATATTACACTCTACCTACCCCTTCGGGGATACAGGCGCGAGTCTATAAAAATAAATTAAAATATATTATGTCAGAAACAGTATATAAAGATTTTTGTAATACTGTCGCTGTGTGGAGTGGAAAGATTAAAGATGATTATTGTGTTCAGTTTACTAGTTTTGTCATTTTAAATAAGTTAGTAAATCTTTAAACATTTTGAGTATGAAAGTTTAATTTGTTTTATTTAAGTGCCGTCAGAAGTTATAAATTATTTGCGAAGTTTTATTAATCACGCGGGATCCTGCAAATACCAGGATCCCGTGGAATCGGAAATGTTCAGTCCCGCAAATACCGGGATTGAGAATTTCCTGCGGGATGGCCTTCCCTATTCATGAGAGATCTACTTATGAGAGGTGAGGTTTTCGTAGGTACGCCTATTTTCTTGGATCAGCTGAGGCCGTAGCCAAATGGCATTCACTTCTGATTTATATTATTGTTATAATTCCTTCTTTCGTTGACCACCTGATACACCGAAGGCATATGTCAGTTCCATATATTTTTGCACTTAGCGATTAGCGATATCGTTAATCAAATGCCATTTCGCTAAGGGGGCAGTTTGTATGTGCTAGTAGACAAGAAATTAGCCGACTTGAGTAATACACAGTTTGCATCCTTAATACAATAACAAAGATGATAATCGTGCAAAATCCGTGCCTGTTGCTATACACGTATTCTGGGCGAATTAAAATATGCTCCTCTTCGAAAATTACCAGCCAAGGATATTCCTTGATAATGATTCCTTCTGCCGCCTTATCGTTCTTCCGAACCGTATTCCATTAAAACTACCATATAGGTACTTCATTTCCTGTATTTAATCAGTAAAATTTTGGATCTTAACAAGGAAAATTATTAATAATTAAATCAATTAGAATATAAAACGATAACTTATCCAGTGTTACAACGAAACGTCATAAGCGTGGATTTGTTGGATTACTCTGTAAAACTTCTGCCAATCATAAATTGTTCATACTAGATAATAATATGGAGCAACAGTTTGTTCACACACAAACTTTCAGGAGTTTATCGAATCCACTATAGGTACTCTATGTGGTTTAGCAGCAAGCAGCAAATTGACCATGTTTCACGCAGCGTCATAAAAAGACTTTGGTCTTTTGCTATCAGAATACTTAATTGCTCATCTGTTACTTGTTATTCAAATTATTTTTAACGTTCGCTCTCAAATTAACCAAAAGTCTATCATATGACATCCATTCAATAAATTGACATAATTAAAATCAATACCATTATTTACTTAATCATAGATAAATTGATTTGATTCATTTAAATGTAACCGTTACAATAATAAGTTTGACTGATTCATTTAATTTGTTCCGCTTCGTTTTCAAAGTAATCTTTGTCTTTTTATATTGTTTTAAATAGATGCGTAAATATTTGTGTTACCATTGTCGTTTGGATATATTTTTAAATAGATTTATTAGATTAGAGACCCAAGTTGAATTGGATGGTAAATCTATACCGACCGGTCAGTTTGAATGACAGTTTAAGATTATGAAACTGTAATTTATACTGAGCGATCAACTTCAAAGTTTTAGTTTAAGGGCTCTAAAATAACAAGTCCAAATTATACACGATTTAGTTAAAGTCATCAGACATATTCGTGGAAGTACCTAAGTTTTTCCCTCACACTATTATATTATTAACGTAATAAAATCAGACTACTAGGTACGGTCGCGGTCTAAAAATGTTTACCACTTTTCAAATTACATTCTTTGTCACGCTGGGTTCAGCAAGGTCTAAAATGCTATATCTGAGTACTTATTACTTTTCAATCATTGGTAAGGCATCGATTCAAACAAAAAGAGTATGAATATTGGACCGCTAGACCAACGAGGCAGTCTTACGCTAGACGATATAAATATTGTATTTTGTTCAAAAAGGTTTTATATTCAGGATGTCGTATTTTCGCCATCCCTTTCATTATAATCTGTCAATGTAAAAGTCATTTGATAAACTTATTAATTACAAATACCAAAATCGTAAATAGCAATTTTAAAATTACATTATTTGAAGACTACAAATATTTTAGTTTCAGTGTAAATATCACGCTTGTAATTAAATGAATGTATATTATAAATGTGAAATAATAGATCGTTTTCGACACCAGTTGCTACGCAACACATGTTATCATAGATTGGTTGCCTAGTACAATATCGTCGTCCTTGTGTCATTGATGTGTTATGCAATTATATGCCTTAAGGTGGTAAACACTTTCAGACCGCGACTGTACGAATTGCATAAAATACACTGACACGCATATTTAATTTATCCGTATAGACGTTACAAGTTCAAAGTTCGAACACGATTTTCAAACAAAACTCACTTCACAATTATCCACGGCGCTCCCGAACAAAGTAGCAACTGCAAAATCTGATATTTAACGCTTCGCGATACATAATTATTATGACAGCACAATGCGCCACAACGCGGGGCCTACACGGCGACGACACGGCGACAGCTGTTTACATGGCCGATGTTGTGAGACAAAACTGTGAGATACCATCGGATGAATATCGCATTTATCTGCTTTATTATTGTTGCTTTGCTCACCATTGTTGCCTTTTTACTTTCGTTGGTCTAAGCTAATACGGTTAAATAAAGATTAATTTGAATTGTATGCGATTGCGAACTTGTTGGGATAGAAGGAAACTCGAGACATTAGCGCCACTTATTAATACAAGATTTAGTAGTCGTTAAGATTATAGCCTATGATTATAAAACACTCAAAGTATTGATCAAAAATCATTGAATACAAAGTTAAAAACATATTTTAATTGAAACATCTCTATTTACACGGATAGACGCGATTGTCGAATGTGTATTCGACTACAGAATAACTCTCATTTGTTCTGTGGTCGAATTTTATAAAACTCACAACCACATAGGTACGTATAACCGACAGACGCCAGAAAAATTCAAACGAACTACTGTACATTAATTTGTTTTCCTCGATATTAAACGTACACACGTCTAAAAATTTTATAAATTATTTTTCTATTCTTCAGTTACTACCAAACATACGAGTATTTCTTTACTTCAAATCAGCCTTATAACCAATACAGCAACAAAACTAGACACAGTTAATCATAACCTACATAGTTAAACAAAAACCAAGATAATTGCCGCCAATAAAATCACGCACCGGAAATAAATCCACACACACCACCCATACATACATACACATACAAACGCAAACCAAATTCAAACAACGAAACAAGTTTTTTGACATTGTTAATAACACAAAGTGAGGTGTGGGAGGCGCGTAGGTGTGTCTCGCAAAAAGGTCCCACTTTTAACTTTTAAATAAGTAAATTGCAGCTTTTTGTGATAAATCATAACTCGCCAGTCTTGCCTTGTGACCTGAGTCCGTTTGTTTTCTTGTTTGGCCAGCGAATTACTTATACATAACACAATGAAACGGGATGAGAAATTTTGCTGTTTTGTGTGATGTTCTTGTTTATTAGGGACAGCACGAAGGGGAAGACCAAGACGGACGTTCTCTGACCAGATCGGAGACATCCTTAAAACAGCAAAGGTTAGAAGTACCCTAAACAGAAGAGCACGCATGAAGAATTTGATGGGAGTGATTGAAGCTAGAGAGATATGTCAGGATCGTTGCAAATGGCGTTCCGTAGTCTCTGCCTACCCCTCCGGGAAACAGGCTTGAGTCTATGTTCTTGTTTAGAATGTTTGTGCTAATTGTTTCTAGGGTAGGCCGTGTAAGTAAATTTATGATAGGAAAACTTTGATTTATATTTGCCAATTTTTTGATGATGTGCAGTTCAAATGATGCTCAAAATTTTGATGGTTCGGTACATCTGTATAATCTATGGTTCGTGACGAAAACTAAGTCTCTATATCGTACGAAATACATTTGACTGGCCCGTTGGTTAGACCCCAATTAGTAAGCCAGACCACTCACGAGTATTATACATGTATGAATTATCGGCAGATGTAAACAAATCCGAAACTTCATGTACAATTTTGCTGGCATTACTAAGTTAACTACTAAAGCTCATTCGACATCACAGGCGATATTTACATAGGTTTACTCTAATTAACATTTCACAGATCCAATTCCAGCCTTCCCTAAACAAATAACTTTGAACAGACCCACGAACACGTAAATTAAGTGTGCGTAACCTAAGGATTTGCGTTAAGAAAAACAACTTACTATTTACATAATATGTCGCCACACTCAAAGTATTCGAAATTTCGGGATTGATGTTAAGGAAAATAAACAATGTTATGAGGTATATTCACGCTCGATTTATGTTCTTGGTTAGCTAAAGTCGTTGAATCTACTAAAAACTTTTCGACGTTTCAACTACAAGATCAGTTGAAATAGCTAATAGTCTGTCAACTCTGGTTAGACTAGCAAGCGGACTTCGGATGTGTAGAATAGAATATAAATAGAATAGAATAAAATAGAAAACATAGAATCGTCCGTATAGTGACGGATTAAGAATGCAATATGTCGCTGGCCCATTTCATTCGTGGGTGTTGTTCGACTAAGGAAAATACATGAACTAAATAGTATCTTTGCTAAAGACGGCAAATTCGACATTAAACCCGTCTGACCGGCGCCGCCGGCGTGGTATAGTAGGACAAATCTTCCTGTCGAGTCACATGCTACTGTGAAGTAAATCTGAAGTCGTTCCAGTCCAGCAGTGGACTGCTAAAGACTAAAGGATTAGAGTCCCACAGAGTCAAAATCATTGTATAAGAAACTCCAGATAAGGCCTACTGTAGCTAAATAAATAACCGTATATTAGAGACGGCGGGTAGTGGGCGTACGCGCCGAGCTCATATTAAACTTTTTACTTTAGTTTTTTACTGCTCTTTAACTAGGTTATGTTGTATTGTGATTTGGAACGCAGTAAATTTTGTGTGTTTGTTAAACAATAGTATTGTTACGTTGAGGAAAGTTTGTTGTAATTTAAATTCGAGTCCAGTACATACATATCAAGTACTTAGCGGATAACTTTTTTACACATTACTACAACTATGTCATGTTTCCATGTCGTAGTATAAGTTTACTAGAGGACGCCCGCAGCTACGCCCGCGCATTTTGTTAATTTACCCGTTTTGTCCGATCCCGTGGGTATTTCGGGAAATCCCTTCTTAGTGCACAAGTATTAGTCAATTTTAAGAAGGTTAATAATGCCTTATCTTATTTTCCTTTATAAATAATGATTTAATTATGCTTATAGTTCTTTTGTATGCTTCGTGCTGTACCTAATATATTTCGTCCAAAACTGGATGAGGCTTAGACGCATCATCATCATCATCTTAGCGTTGTTTGTTCGCTAGGCATCTTACCATTAAAAAGATCCTTAGACACTTTCTTCTTCTTCTTTCTCTTAGCGTTATCCCAGTTTCAATCTGGGGTCCGCTTACTATTAGTAGACACTTTCTTCTAACTATACTTTAGGTCAGGTATAGTATATAATATAATAACTAATTCCTCCAATTTCTTAGACGTCTACTCCGGTGCTCAAAGTGATGACGTAACAAACAATACAAGCAACAGTCCCCAAGTCCATTCAATACGAAAACACCAGTAGCACCGAACATACATTAATTTGAGAAGCGATACTATCTAATAAGCATTGTAAAAGCACCGTACACATTGTGTGCCGGTACTTAAGCACAATTGTTCGAGTGTCCGTACATTTGTCAATCTCGATACCGCAGATAAGACCGGTTTAACATTTCGAAAGATTTATTACTTGTATGAACTTTTGCCAGTAATAGACTTGCGTGTAAAATTTTTATTACCATTGTGCAATATTATTTTATTTCTCCGTGTGTGCGGGAGTGAAATGATGGTTCGGTAAATTGTTAGATACGGCTGTGGGTGGGTGGTATTTTGTGGGATTACATACTGGCTAAAGCTGTGTGTCCACGGACTTTCCGAAGTGACATTCGTATTTGGTTGTTAAGTCAACTTGAGGCATTAACAGGCAACTCGCCAGTATTGAGGACTACAAGTGCTACAACCTAACTCATATCATAATGAAAGGAGGTCTGTTCCCAGCATTGGGAGGATAACCAAGACTGATGATGATAACTATGTTTGTAAACTACGCGAGCTTGTTTGGGCGCATCGTTAGCCAAAGGCAATGTACAGTTTATCAATACTGTTCATTCGTATCAGAATTAAGATCTCAATACAATCATGTACTATCAAATATTGCCGATGAAAATTATAAAAGTAGGCATTCAGTCGTTCGATAGACGGCGAAATTGAAATTGCAAGTCTGCACAGTCTTTTAGGGTGAGGATTAACCTATATCGAGAATGTACCACGGACCGTTATGCCACACTTTGCATGAAGCCGGCAATTACACCAGCTTCAAGCCGGGACACTAACAAATTGGTATAGAACAACCGTATTATTAAGGAAGATGTCTAAGCCACGCCCCTAAACTAAGGGCACTAAAGCAACTGGTATTGCTCATTTGCTATTTTAATTACTAAAGTTCTTGACATTTCTAATAGGATAAGCTTAGCTTGTATCTATGTCATTATACGAATTACTTTGGTACAAAAATATTAATCTTCTTTTGAATAATATTCGAAACACAAATAGTCAGATGTTTGGGAAGTAAGGTTCTGTACGAATTAAAAGTGGTCAAAAGTTTTGGAAACCATCGGCTTAAAATCTATTGATGGCAATTAAATAGATATTTTGAGTAGAACATAGACTGTTTTAATTGTACAGTGGATATTAAGTATCTTCAATTCAGACCGATCCTACCTATAAACAAAACAATTTTGTCAACCTCAAATACATGTAGACGCTTCAGTATTATACATTTTAGAAAGAAGCATGCCAAAGTACTTGTACAATAATTGAATGAGATACACATACAAGTACGTGCATAATATGCTAATATATAACACACAATATGCCAAGTATTTCATTGTAAAAATGTTGACGAAAAACCAAAACAACATCGTCAGACCACCTCGTCAGAAATTCAACTTGGACAAAAGAAAAATGCTCGGTAAGTACATAAGTTGATGTTAAAGTGATAAGCAAACACGTGGCGATTGGCTGTTACTCGTTTATCACTAATTAAGCAAAGCACACTAACGTTCGGGGGCGGGGCATGGGAAACGACCAACAGAAATACGTTACTGAATTTAAGTAGCTGTTTTAAGTTGGAAGAAGTGGCGGATGGAAACGTCAACGCAGATATTTTTTATAACAAAACCATCATACCATATTTTAAAAGACAGCTATCCAACAACACAAGGAAAAAACAGATTTGAAACAACAGATTATGGATCCATTCATGACCGAACACACATTTCCAGTTATAGGTACGTATGTCTCTTCTTTGGCAAAGCAACGATTCGACTATATTTCCATGTTGACGATAGACGAATGCCCGATTCCCTTCATACACATGATATATCGAAGTGGTAGCAGAAATTATGATGGTATAAACATATGTCATTCATGTTAATTTCATAATATTCATCATCATTGTCCTTCATCATCGAGACCTGCGCCTTGGAGCCCGGAGTCCGCCTACTAGTCTAACCAGATATGACAGAATATCAGCTTTACCACAGAGCGACGACCATCTGACCAAATCGCAATCCAAAGAAATAGTGATATTTCATGGTTTCAATATTTATTAATGGCTAATCAGGTTAGCAGAGTAATAGTATCATGCCTATTTGCATTTAAAAGGATCTAAGGCGATGCGATAACAGAAATATCGGTCGCCGAGGCTATATTTTTGCGCCAACCATAAAAGCACTTACAGGATCGCTTTGCTATGCACCTTCTACGCTAATCAACCGTCATCCATACTCTCTTCCTCGCATGCCTTGCACCGAGCGCAACTCTTATACGCTAATTGTTAGTTAAACCGCTGTAAGTGGTAAACGAGACGAGTAATTGTTTTACACACTGCCTCTCAGCCCCGTGTTTGAGCGTCCAAACGATTGCTTTTTGTATTAGCCCTTAGACTTATATTCTCGTTTTTCATTCTTAATTGGTGAACGAACAGTACAGGCATGTACGAGCAGTAGGTATATTTACTTTCTAGGTTTTGATGGTCCGTTTTGTTTTTGTGGCGCCAGTTTAGCAAAGTATTTTTAGGCTCGGTACAGCATTTTAGTTCTAAATTTCGTAACCAGTTGCTAAGATTCAAGGGAGGAATCTGGCATCATGACATGACTTCAAGGGAAGTTACTACCTAGTCGAGGTGTTTCCAGGACGAGGAGAAAAGTGTAGCCACAGACATGACCATCTTCTAAAGAAACTTGTATAAAAGAGGCTCTCAAACGTCTATTATATTTTATGTCATGTATACACGTTATAAAATGATGTCCCCTTCCCGCCGTTCCGTGATTCCTGAAGAAGGTTAAGGTGTATAATTCACGGGGACGTAGTCTAGTTTCTAATATATTAATTTATTGTCCTGACTTCCTATTCAGGTCTACTTTAATGGCGTGAGACTTTTTGGTTACTCTTCCTCAAAATAAGCAAAGTACCAAAATTATATGTCAGCAGGAAGTTCTTAATAGATTTTGTGATAAAGTCGCAGCAGTAAACGCTTAGCACAATGTAATAAAACGATACACCTTTTCAAACACATCATATCCTATTTACTGGCACTTTGGCGGACCATCAAAGTCTATACGGCGTGAAGGTACATCTTTCGGCGCAGATAAAATGTCTACCTATCACTCACAGACCCACCTTACATCTCGGCAGAGAACTAAAATGCTTTAATCTCTTTCAGCACATTTCAATATTCTGTTTCGCGAGATTTCTGACAAACTAGCTAACTGATTTTCTTACGTCAAAACTATAAAAAGGGTAAAATATTAGTCGCGTTTATCCAGCTACGAGCGTTTAAATATTGCTTTTAGACAAATATTGCCATAGCAGGTTTCGACGTCACTTCTTTTAGCTTACATACTATCTTTCGATAATCTGCTTAATACAAATATTTTTACATTTTGTGAGAAAGGGATAAATTAAATATAAAAGTGCATCAGCCTACATACTTATCTTTATAACGATAATCTGCTTCATACAAATTATTTTTTGTGAGAAAGCAATAAATTCTTCTTAATATAAAAGTGCAAATAATTTAATACTTCACAGAATTGGACAATACATCGGCACGGATCCAGCCTTGGTACAACTATTGAAATATTGATCCCGTGCAGAATCGCACCCTCAACAATAAGCAAATTATATTATAAAAATGACCACGATAAATGATTATACATTATGCAGTCCTTTCTATGTGGACAGCCGTAATTTTTTTGCGATGTACCTTCTAGATAAAGAAATACGTGCGTAGATAAGCAATGGAGGTCAAATGTCGAACAATTTACTTAGACGCCGACGAAATACCGAAAACACGTCTAGAATTTAGTGCTTGGATTGAGCTTAGGAGATTCTGTTATATAATTGAGTATGTACCTAGGCATATTATTGTATACACTTAAATATACCAAGCCGTCTGGTCTGCGTGATATAGTAAATAGTAGGCCAAATTCTGCAATGACTCACAGGGTTATTGTCACGCCAATTTGGTAAGACGCAAAAGGCTGTATACGATAGCATAATAATCATCAGTCCTGTGTATACGCTGTCCCACCGCTGTCCATGGAATATGACAAGGGCAAGGCCATAGTCCACCACACTGGTCAAGTGCGGCTTAATAGAGCTTGCACAATGCACATGTATCAAGAACAATATATAACTATGGAGAACCTTCAAACATGCACAATTTCTCATGGTCTTTTATTACAACTAGCAATTTAATACGCAGTTAACTTCGAAAAATCAATGGTAAACGCCGTGGGTTTGAACCCGAGACCTTCTACGTGGCAGCCTAGTCTCTCCACTAGTCTATCGCTGCCTCCATCTCTCAGTATATGTACATATACTATTAGCTTAACAAGTGGCTTCCTTCGGCTTGCCCTTAGAAAACTGTGAAGTACAATGCCGCGTGAGATACTTAAAAAGAAACTGTTACATTAGTAAAGATTAATGATATACCAAGAAAACAATAAATATCAGCGGCATAAAAGACTTCGTAAAGACTGCGCCGACCCCAAATAAATTGGGACCTGGGCAAGACAATTATGATATTAAGTAATTACTGAATATTCTTTGGATAACATGAACACTACTACAGACTTACTTTGAACTTATTATTTCAACATTCAAGTCACAATAGCTACACCAAAACATATCTTAGAATCAGAATCTAGAACGGCTAGTGTCCCAGAAAAACAAAAGGACTTTGCGCAACGTTTGCAAAGCGTGTAATGTACAAATTAACGCGTTGCGTCGTACCCTTGACCGCGCGAGATGAATCATGCGCTCGCGGACGCGCAAAGCGCAGCGAACGAGCTTTCGGCGCAAAAACTACGTAACTTTATGCAGTGTTATATCTTTTGTCGGTTTTTTGGGCAGATGGTTTTTTTTCCTACATATTTAGTATTGATTTCGTTTTAACATAAATTGGCTAATCTATGTTTTCTGACAAATCAGAGTGTAAAAAAATGTAAACATATTTAGCTAGAAATACGAACCTTGCTGCAAATATCGTGCAAAATGTAACAAGCAGTACTTGAGGAAAGGCTTTTTTGACAAAGTCAAGATGAGAAATGGAAGGAGGATTGAATTGGTATACCTATTTGGGTTTGCCTATGTGATCATCGTCCTAGCGTTATCCCGGTTACATCCAAGACTTAACTACGCCTTGGAACCTCTTAGTAGTCTATCCAGATATAGCTTTTTATTTGGTATACCTATCTGAGTGCCTATCCGACGTTTGTGAAAGAGGAATAAATGTCCTGTATTTCATAGTTATTACTTATACCTAATATGTATGCTGAGCTTACTATGCATATTATGAATACAGGAGCCCAAGTCAGTGACGTCATATAGACTCCCACGTAACACGATCTCACCTTTGTACAGTAATTTTACTTAGAAATTTAACGTTTAAGTGTATCTTGGACTAAAATGGATAATTTTAGTAAATTATATGCCTGTCACAGGTTGTTTGGTCATTTAGGCAAAAGGTCAAAATAATGTTTGCGACCTTATTAGTTTCAAAATGTACTTAATGTACCGAAATAGGGCACGTACACAATGGCTGTCATGGTGCACTGTTAGACCAACTGTAAATAGTTTTTAGTATTAGAGTCTAAACCTGAAGAATTTAAATCAATTGTATTTGATGACCAGATGACGTTCAAATCAATAAGCTGCGATTAAAATGAAAAGTTGAATTTTGTTCTCTTGAACTTTGAGGAATAAGAAAGATTACACTTACTCGTTGCCAATACCAACCTCTCAAATTTATCACAGCAGCATATTATATTTACGCTTAATGCTGATAATCCGCATATTCCTACCTACTTGGTTTAACGCAAAGCAAAGGAACAGTAATCCCCATTGCTTTTGCTGCCAAAAACTAATTGCTTTCATTAACATAAGAGAGACACGACAATCCATTTTTGAAAGGGTTGGAAATGTGACGTAATCATTAAACTTTAAAAGAAACATGTCGTATGTGCTTTGCTTTTGCTGAATAAAAAAAACTTTTACAGTTAGTTCTAAAGGACACCCTTGAGTTTCTCAAGAAGGCCAATGCCCAGAAAAATTCCAATAAATGGCTGTCATTTCACCTTGAGACCTTAGCTTCAACAATAAGAGGCTCAACAGATGTGCATACAATAACATGGCACAAAACTACCGGGAATGTTATGTGAGTGAATCATTACATGTTTATAATGGAGTCACGTTCAGATAAACTATTGTCGTACTTATCTGTATAGATTGCTTTATTTGGCACTGTTATTTTGTTAATAGATTCTTGGATGTATGAAATTGTATAAACTTTATTTTTAACCACGTCGTTTGCTTTTTGTTTTACGGTACATCCCACATTTCCACTATATCAGCTGTGAAGCCAGGTTTAGCAGCAGTGACCATGAATGTCAATGAGTTTTGACACTCGTATCATACAAGGAAAGCTTAATTGTATTGGCATTCGCAAAGACTTTAATGAAAAGTAACTATTAAGTTTGACTTTTACTTCCAACTGATAACAAGCGATGAAACTCAGCATATTTTCTATTCGTCGTTTAAAATACATAATTAGAAGCCCAATGTACAACATATATGCCACATAATTTTCAAAAGACCTTAATAATTACCTGTTAAGATACCAGATCGCTCTTATTCACGTAATCTACAGATCAAGCAAAAACACATTACGCATCCTCTACCCAATAAAAAGAAAGCACTAATCAACCAAATTCGCAAACACGTCCAGGGCACCATGAAATAAGCTTAGCCGCTTCGCCCTAGGCGCGATGTACGTTAATAAATTCCATTAAGACCAAACTTACATAAGGATGGCTCTACACGGTATAAATCTGGTTACTTTCACCCACTGACAGCGCACTTTATTAACCAAGTGGGTACACAGCGCAAAAATATCAGTGTATTAAAAAGTTTACTTTCGACTTTGCTGCTGAGAACTTTGTGAGCCGTCTGTACCTACTCAGTTTATCAGACGAAATATACAATATTCTTTTTATTTTAGACAGTGTGCTCGTTACGTACAATTGCTTTGCAAGATACTTTACAAACGTTAAAACATCTAGAACACTACACACTACAACAGGTATAGAATGACTAAGATTTTTTTCATTGGAGAACTTCTAAACGTTCGCAACACCTAACTGTGTCCAATTCACAATCATACGAATTGCACTATGATCTACCCAGCTGTACCCGTTTTCCTTAACGGGTACGGCTCCTGTCCAGTGCCATATTTTTAGTACAGAATAATAAACGTATTTTCACATGATACGGAAGATACTAATACGCAACATATTCATTTCGTTAATTATCCAAAATAAGGAACCTACATGCTTAAAATTAAAACACGGCATCAGGATAAAATGACAAATAGTTTCAAAAATATTACTGTAATACCTTTGTTATAACTCTACAAATAGGTACGTAATTGCTGATTACTAGGCGAAAACTTACAAACGCTTATAATTCATTGTAACAATACATTGCCCTAAAATTAGTTTACACATAATTGTTTTACGGTAAACAATGAGAGCATGATAGCGCAGTAATGATTCGACAGTCCCTTTCTCTTTCGTTGGTTCCTCATTCGGCATAAACGTAGTGTAGGTGTAGATTATTCGCCAACGAAACCATTTCCGAAACTACAGAGCTCTGTATCTGCTTTGGTAGCCGAAGCTTACAAAAACCTTTCAATTAACCTATAGGTAGTTTAGTAGTCACAAAAATACATGTAAACATTTAGTATTAAAAAGGTGAGCTAGGTCTAGTTGGCTAGCGAAATAAAAAAATCCAGAGATTAACCGCTAATTTATAGCCCCTATTAGGTACATTGAGACCGAAACATAACTGGCGAAAAGTGGGTGTGTAATACACCTCTGGCTACCCTTTCGGGGATAAAAGGCGTGAAGGTATGTTATGTTATGTTATGTTAAACGCTAATAACTTTCATGTAGGTAATGGGTCCCAATCTAGTCATTATTTCAAAATGAAAGTAAAATACCTTCGTTTCACCTACACTTCGTCGTGGGTTACAATAGCCATGATCAAGGCACGACTGATGTCTTCAAGAAGTGCAGGTTTTAGCATCTACCCTCACTTGATCTTCATAATTATATTCTTACACAATGTTTATACAGTGAAACATGTCACATGACACAATCGTTAAAAATGTCACCTTGCCAGTGGCAACGCATCAAGCACCGCCCAGAAGAAAAGTAATTATAGGGCCAGACCTATCATTATGGTTTCGACTCTGCATTGTTTTCGTAATACACTATACAGAGTAGATAATGCAGAGTAGAAGCCTTCTGTGTCACGATAATGGTGATGTTTATACAGGTCTATAATGGAGGCAGTCTAAGTTTCTGAAGAATTTTTTATTTGGAATCTTTTTTAATATCATACTTTAAAAACATGTTATTATTTAATATTTTCAGATTATTATAAACATAGTAATCGCAATGCATGAGTACGCATAGAAAAAAGCTAGGATTTATATGCCTCTACAGACAGCGGCGATAGCCCAGTGGTGTTCGTAACGGACTGCCGAGACGATGGGCTCGGGTTCGATCCCCAAGTACCTCGGGCACACACCTCTGACGTTTCGAAGTTATGTGTGTATTAAAAATGTTAATTATCACTCGCTATATAATGTGCCCTGTAGATGGCAATAGGCTCGCCCTCTATTACATTGGGACCGAAACATAACTGGCGAAGTATGGGTGTGTAATACAGGTGTATTAAGGCAGAGGTCTGCCTACCCCTTCGAGGATAAATGGCGTGAAGTTATGTTATATGCCTCTAAAATTATTCAACGGACACTGCACTATATAGCCAAGTTTTAGAAATATCTACTGCAATGGCGGTGTTCTGCCGTCTATGAATTTAGTCTGTTGTCACAATAAAGACAATGACTAGATTGTCTATCCCTAAGCAATAATAAGATAACATAATTTTTTTGCAGTATAACATACATCGTACCTACCGCTCTTCTTATTCTGTGGTTGCAAATATAACTCGGAATTTCGGAAGTAACAGAGATTCGCGCCGCTCTCCCGAAATTGAAACGATAAGATTATTGTATAACGTTGATAGCCGACATTCGACAACTTTTCACCCATTACGCTGATCTTCGATAACCCCGACGTGATATAAGGCCGACAAATTTTATTGAAGAAATAAAAAGATAAGCCCACAAAAAGAAATCATTATTATCCGTGTCTGATGCACTTTGTGGAATGCGCGAAATGTTTTAAAATGTTAGTTGCCAGAAACTGTATTCCACAACTTTTTTTTTAAATAAAGTCATCTCTATTTTTTTTGTTAGCAGTACACAGAAGAGCCAGTGGCCCATCCAAAGGTAAGTAATATCTGCAGTTCATAGACATAGCTATGTGCGAAAACACAAGCAACATCGTAAGGATCGGAAAAGGACTAAGAGAAGGTGCAAGATGAGGAGGGGAAAAAAGGGGTTGGGTTTCCGGGACTATCACGCATCGAAACATCGCCTCATATATTGTTACTTTACGCCGATATTCTGTGAGACTGAGAGAGCAGCATTTCACTCTCACTCGAGCCAGCCCATTCATGCCGAAATCAGTACGTAAGGCTCAACAAAAATGTATATGAATGCCAGGCTATCTATCTGATAAACCCGTTAGATTTTCAAAACGATACTGCAATTACATAATAAATAAGCCAATTAAGGTCTTGGACTACACATATATTTCAAAATGAACAAAACAGCAAGTACGTAACCAGAAGTAAAAAAATGATCTGACACTTTTTCTTCATGCAATAATGGCATTTAAACCTCAATTTATAGAACTAAGTATAACAGCGCACTTCATCATGTTTAATTATATTTTAACTTAAAAACCATTCCGAGCACTAAAACCAGTTGTCAATCAATATATTTGTTTTTCATATTTTCCATTTCAATAAGAAGAAAAGACAATGAATTTATATTTTTTGTTGATAAGTTAAAAATTCACTTAATTTTTGCACATGTCCGACAAAACCGTGGGTCGGGTTGTGCGTCAAAATTAATAGTAACGAACCGTACGTGCTTGTAAACTGCTATTAGGTGACCGTCAAGCGTGAGCGGGATTGTATTTGAGGGTTTTTTTCTGTACTGGTAAGGATTGATGAGAAGTTAATGGTTTTGTGTTTGAAACAGCCTTTTTAGACTGTATGAGCTCTACGTGACAAAATGGAAATATGTCTGCACAATATGTAGGTTCTAGAACTATAACTGGCTGCAACTAAAAAGGCAGCGATAGCCTAGTGGAGAGACCGACAGACTGCTATGCAGAGGGTCCGGATACGAATCCACGGCGCGCACCGATGGCTTTTCGGCGGTGAAGGAAAACATCGTAAGGAAACCTGCATGTCTGAGAGTTCTCCATATTGTTCTCGAAAGACATGTTAAGCCTGCCAACCCGCACTTGGCCAGTGTGGTGGACTATGGCCTTACCCTTCTCATAATGGGAAGAGGCCCGTGCCCAGCAGTGGAACAGTATAAAGATGATGATGAGACCTATAACTAGACGTAATCATCATACGCGTCATCAGCGCCATTCTGTCACGGCAGAATGTATTAGATTTAAGACGGAAAACCATCGAAATTAATTTGGGAGAAACGACTTCTGAGCAACAGAATGCTTAAACAATTTATTGAACGCTTAGTTTCTCAATTCCAAATAGTAAGAAAGTTCACAATTATTAAAACTTAATCCACTGTTTCAGTTATATTACACCGGGAAAAGCTTTCACACAATCACTGATTAAAAAACACCAGCACTCGTAAACACCCAAAACATTTTCGCCCAAATCGTTTCTTGATCCTTAAACGTATTCACTGCCAGATAGACAAACATTTCTTTTATATACAGTTACGTAAGAAAGGCTGAATATCGATTTCCCATAAAACGAACCTTATGCGATCAAGCTTATAAGGGACCCTAAAAATCTACAACTTGCGCACCTGCGCAGTATATTTATTTTTATCGTCACATAGACATTGATCACAAATCATTGTCAGCTAAGATGCGTTTAAAACGTTACCGAGCATGATTGAAACGCTTCATTACGGCTAACAGGTGTTCACACTCATTTGTAAGGAGAATGTGGCTGCAAATTGGTATACGTTAATCTCATTTAGTAGAACTAACACTACTGGCGGCTAGTTAATATATTTAGATGGTGGTTTAAAAGAAAATAGTGGTATTTTTTTATGACGGTAAACAAAAAGAGCCATTCTTTTTCCAGTTTTTGTTATTGTGAATTGAAACTACACAATGACAATTTTAATTATGTAGAACATGCTCATATAATGTGTTAATTGAACTTGTCAATAAATGTTGGTCTTGACAATATAATATGCATATTTTATTTGTATTAAAATGATGTGATATCAAAGAGTAAATTCATCAGGGTTCTATACTGCTGTTGGTGCCAGTTATTGAATATGAAATCGAAATATGAGCCCAGTTGATATAAGTATGTGATGCGAAAACTTGAAGTTGATTATAGAAGCGTAATGCATTTCTCTTTATTGCTTATTCATACATCTTTCCCTGTCGTAATGATGCAAGCAACAAAATTTACATCAACAATGGATTCAAATATACCAAAGCACCTGCCTGCGAACGTTTTTGGTCTAATGTCATTAAATTCAATTATTTTCGGGTCGCGAATAAATATTCATTCAGCAATAACCGTTGAGATAATAAAACGATAAAGAAAGATGGAGTAAGGCCTACCAACCGACTCATACATTGTCCTGCCCAAAAAGTTCGTGCCTAATGCCAATCGTTTACATAAAGTGAGAGTTTCATTGGAACTTCATCACAATGGGAACTAAATATTTAAAGAGAGGATTTTTAAAGCACTAAATGATGTTTAAATCATTATCAATTTCTGGTCTAACAAGCAAAATAACGTGTGGTTAAACATAGGTTGTAAATTTTTAAATGTTTAATTTACGGCCGCATATTTTGAATTTCGAAGTGTGTTGATTTACAAATAAATTGCATGAATTATTGAATAAGATGGGTAATAAAATATTTATTATTTATATTATGTGGCCCTAAAACTTTAATATTTATATATTCTCTAATCTGTGATGTTTATCAAGATCCAGTTTTGATTTTAATCTAGTGATTAGTTTATCATTATAATTATAAATTAATAAACAATATTTAGATGACATTTAATGACAAATTAAACGATTGTCGTTGATTAAATAATACCGTACGAGTCCGTAATCCTTCCAAACTTTGTAACCAAGACGAACATCCTTAACATGTAATCAGAAATTAAAAGTCGATGTCTGTAAAAACAGGTGTAAGCTATGTTTCACATGACTAAGTAAAAGTATATTACTTATTAACAATTTGCCATACCCCAGCATGCACCCACGGCATTTTAATAACGTTCAAGTGAAAAATATAACCACAAATACGAAATAATGAAGGTATAATTTTTTACAAAACTACTTTTTACCATTTTTTCTAATTATGTTAACTTATTTCGTTACAAAAGTAGAACAATTCTTAAAAATAACGGTTTTATTATTTTCATTAAAGTACAGTAACATTTAAAGATATTTAGTGAATTTTCTGATAAAACCCCCTATTGTTTTAATGTCAAATTACAAAAATGTTAGAATTTAGAAAATGTTGTTAATTATATTGAGAAAACCGGCCAAGTGCGAGTCAGACTCGCGAACGAAGGGTTCCATACTATCATCTACATATAACAAAAAATCACGTTTGTTGTATGTATACTTAAATACTTTTTTGTTCTGATTTAGGTGTTAAATAAATACAAAAAAAAACCCGTTTATTGTATGGGAACCACCTTTTATTTTTAGTATTTGTTGTAATAGTGGCTATCACGGTTTATGAAATACAGACAGACGGACAGACAGACAGCGGAGGCTTAGTAATAGGGTCCCGTTTTTCCTTTTTAAAGATGTCTATGCTTTAGATATGTTTAGATAGAGAAAGTTACAGCTGCATCCCTAAATAAATATATAGGTATGTAGTTTCAGTAACAGAAGATTATTTCTCAATAAACTCGCATTCTGCCGCTACAAGCTACATAATTAAAGGGTCCTAAATTAACTCCAGACCTCTGGGTCTGATATATGAGCATAAGATGCATATTAGTCTTCTGCGGGTAACACAGCGTCTGCGCTGTGTTACACGCAGAAGACTAATATGCATCTTATGCTCACAAAACGAGTAATGAAAATTGTGTTATTAATAGAGTGACAAACCAAGCTGATGTTGCTCATTATTATGGCCCTGCCTCCTTTACTTTGTATTTAGGCCACATAAAAAACGCAACTTATCATTTGCCCAATAGCTTTGACAAAATGTATGGCGAAAACGTTTGACGTCTGCCAATAAGCCTACTGTTGCTATCTTCCAGTACCTAATGATCTTCAGGCAAGCGATAAGCTTTCATTGAGTTACGAGTAAAATAAGCAGCGATAGCCCAGTGGAGAGACCGACGGACTGCTACGCAGAGGTCTCGGGTTCGAATCCACGGCGCGCACCAATGACTTTTCGAAGTTGTGCGTATTAAATTGTTAATTATCGCTTGCTAAACGGTGAAGGAAAACATCTTGAGGAAACCTGCATGTCTGAGAGTTCTCCATAATGTTCTCGAAAGACATGACTGTGAAGCCTGCCAACCCGCACTCGGCCAGCGTGGTGGACTGCGGTCTTACCCTTCTCATAGTGAGAAGAGACCCGTGCCCAGCAGTGGGACAGTTTATATAAAGGGCCAATGATGATGAAAATAATATTCTCGAATTAATAGCCTTAAAGTGCCGTAGCAACACCTCACAACACATATCCTACTCAGGAATCGAACCGAACGATTATTATGCCAATAATCTACAGGTAACCACCTCGTACAGAGCAGTTGGATAATTTAAACTCGCCGAGTTAACGAAAGGTTCCCCGTGGTCTCATGAATTGTTAATACAATTTTAATTAAACTTCATAAAATTAACATTGAGTCCAGTAAAAACCAAGCACGGAGACCGGCTCGAATTGACGAAACATTTTTTTTAGCAGCTGATGGTATATAATTAAATGTCGCTGAGTCCCAGAGCAAATAAAATTTACATACAGTTGATTAGATTTCATTATGTATGATGTGAAACAGAATTGCATAGCTGCTGGAATGAGTATATAATTGCAGGGAAGTCGGAATGAAGTGTAAGCAACGCACACAGGTATTCATGTATAGCGCAGTGGTTTAAGTGATTATTTTGTGGGTTCAAACTTAAATATCGAGTTTTGTGACCTTTGACGTTCTTGGAACAATCAAATTGCATATATAAATGAAGAAAAGCATAATGGTGAATAGCATTTCATTGCAAAAAAAAAGGAAAAAACAGCTCCTAAGCTATCTTACTGTTTATAATATATGCGCAGATTTGTGAGGGTTGATGTATGTTACTCTGTCACGCAAAAACTATTAAACAGAATTTGACGAAACATAAAAATTACACATGGGCTACGTTTGCTCCCGTTAGCCAACCCCTCCCGGCAGAAGCTCCGGGAAAAAGCAAGCTTTATTTCAATATTTTATTTTTAACTTTCTCTCAATTCTCATTACAACAAACGATTTTAAACTTTTGCGATTTCTATACGTCATACAAAATAATTTTACTCGATTAAGACTCATTATAACAGATAATAATTTCGTCTCTTGATTTGTTTGTACTTTATTGTTACTAATTTGTTAATGCGCTTGTCTGACTTTCAGTTTAAAAAATAATTATGAAGTCAAAAAAGAAATAAGCATATGTAAAAAATGATAGGTTATAAATTTAAAATGGTATGTTAAACTTTGTATATTACGCGTTAACATAATAACTAAATTATACATAAAATATATGAGCATGTCGTGCTGTGTCAATATTAATAAATATAATTATATTTTCTTTCATTTACTCATCATTATTTATTGCTAAACTTTTTAATTTCGTTCAGTTGTTTAACTCGTTGCAAGACACCTCGTAAACTTGTGACCGACTAAAAAGTGCATTAAAACATCAAATAAACATTCGCTTTGTATATCCATATTTTGTAAGCAATAAAATAAATGTGTAAGTTTGTGTGTCTGCAACGATTTCACTACGAAACCCCTGAACCAACTTTGATGAAGTTTAACATTGGGATTTTCGAAGACTCGTTCAAGCATAGCCGATTATTGAAATTAAAGATTTTTAACATAAGGATACACGAATTTATTGGCTCATATTAGAAATAGCATACTTCCTTTCGATTCACATACCTACCTCGCAGGCGAGTTCGGGAACAAAACATAGTTTCTTATATTTCAAAAGCCGTTGTTTTGCGTGTTCGTATCTACAATATTTAGCACATTTATTTTTATGATAATATGAATATATGAACGTTGAATAAGTTACTTTCGTTTATGATTGTAAGTTTTATTTTTTATTTTGTGCAAGTGTCACTAAGTACAACAAATATTTTGTTATCTGATGCATCTGACTTTTTAGGTTACCAGCAACCGGAAAAATGGATCCTCGAGGTGTCTAGTTCAGAATATATGTATTTGTTTACTTATGAATACACAATGTACTACAAAAAATATTCACCTAGTGAAGAAGCACAACTTTTTATTTATTTTTAATAAATAAAAAAAAGAAGCACATGTGTCGTCAAAAAACGGCTTTCCATTGGCTATTATAATAAATAGTACCTACTTACTCAAATATTAAAATAATCGTAACATGAACTCTTCGCCATTGTTTTGAGTTCGATCTCTACAAGGGACAAAACTTTGTGAAATCCACAAATTGTTCCTTCGAGTCTAAGTCCCTCATGCGACACGGGATTCGTTCCTAGAGCGGGCGTCGCCGTTTTTAAACAAAAACAAATAAAAAAATATTTGTTTGAAGAGAGATATGTCAGGATCGTTGCAAATGGCGGTCCGTAGTTCCGCAGTCTCCGCCTACCCCTTCGGCTAACAGGCGTGAGACTATGTATGTATGAATTTGTCTCCTTGGCAGAACAAAAGTAGCTCACGTAAAATAAAATAATAATACTGTTATGTGTCATTTTAGTGAAAGTCCTGAGACGTCGTAAAAATGCATCACCGTACTTTGACCTGTCGATGCGAATGTTTGAAATAATGACCGCTGATTGTAATGCAATCGGATACGCCTCAGATTCGCACGGATCAAGGTGGGGTACGCAACATTTTGTATCATTTATATTTTAATAAAATATTGTATGATTTAATGAACAAAGTAAGGGCCGTCGTTTGTCCTTTGGATTAAGGCTTTACTTAACGTACGTTTTTGATTGAGATCATTTCGTACACATAATTTCCCGCAATTGTTGTAGTGTTTATTTTAAATTTTGACAATGAAACTCACCAAATATTTTTTGAAAATTTGGTATTTACTCGTAAAATAATCCTGACAACTACAATATGCTTCACTTCTGTAGCGCTTTCTGAGGATCCAACTTACTACTAGCAAAAATCTTTTTTTATCGTAAAGGTCAAGTCAGGACCAAAATGGGCTGCGGAGGTCAGACGATAGTCGCTTTATCGAAAATCCAACACTTTGTTATATTTGGTTAGGTCAAAAAGATACCCCGAGCGCAAAGACAGAAGTCTTGGATGCAATGCTAGAACAGTGATTGGCCTAAACCTAAAACTACTTTCATAATTTGTAACATAAAATAGGTATGTTTTCGTCGTGAGTACAAAAGGTTGCGCACCTCTAAGTCGATGAAATATCTCTACAATCTGTGGTGTCATCAACGTTCCGAGAAACAGAGTGACCCGACGCTAAATTTAATGTGACCGACCCGGTATGTTGCACGTGCTCAAATTAATACATAGCTATTTATATCATGGTATACCTACATGCAGGTCATGCCTCTTTCTTCTAAGCGTGGAGACCGATTTTGGTATAACTTCACGCCTTTTATCCCCGAAGGGGTAGGCAGAGGTGTATTACACACCCACACTTGGTCAGATATGTTTCGGTCCCAATGTAATAGGGGGCGAGCCTTTTGCCATCTACCGGGCACATCATTAAGCGAGCGATAATTAATTTATAATGCACACATAACTTCGAAAAGTCACAGGTGTGTGCCCGGGGTACCTGGGGATCGAACAATTTGGTTGTGGATATTAAAAACATGGGGGTGTTCTTTTTGTGTTGGTTTGTTGTGCTTTTAGGTGAAAACGGAGTACGAATCGGTGTGATATTTGGTATGGAGATAGTTGATGGCCGTCGATCAACTATCCCATTTTTTTTTACTTTTACTTTTTTCACTCCTCAGTAAGAGTGATACCTATAGGTTCCTTTAAATTTAAAGCGAGCGAAGCAACATCTAGTCTGTTATATATCTGGAACGTTATTATCAGCTTAACCCTTTCACCGCCTCGGTCGTCTATAGAAGACAAACCAAAACGTGCCCACAACGCTTTCGACGTCTATGCAAGACAAAAATACCACTTTCTACAAAGTAAAATAAACACAAAAGAAAAACACATTTGTAGTATTTTTTTTCTATTATCATTCCTTAGACATATTAACTACATTATTACACAAAGATACATAACAATTAGCCATTCCATAATGTAAAAAAGCACGATGTAAGAACACCATGCTAAATGTGCAATTTGGCGTGCACATACACGCCACGGTCGTCATGAGACGACATGTGTAAGGAAAACAATTACGATAAAAGGTTAATGAAATAATTTTGAAAAAAACAAATGAAGTACTGCCTACTAAATGATGAAAATTGTATCTCGTGTGCTACATTGTATATCAGATGAAATATTAAGTACAATGTATAATAAAACTAAATATTTATTAACAAACTTGTGACTAAGTAATTGCAAATCGATAATTTTATGGCAACTCTCGCGCATCCTTATCGTGGAATCCCTTTACGTACTCTGTGCGCCACAGTCGTGATGAGACGACACGCTGTGACGTCAACAGCGCTGGCCGGTCACTTTGAGTGAAGTGCAATATAATATAACGTGAAAAATAATAGGTATATTTAAATTACCAAAATAATAAAGTCGATTGTAGTGTTATTTATTAGTTCTTGTGAGAAACATCAAACCGATTCCGTACCGAAGTATGGAGCGGTTTGACGTTTCTGCATCCGACTCGACTCGGAAATCTATCGAATGGTTGTGAATAAGGGTGCTTGAACGACTCTCATACTGTCTCTTTCGTTCTTCAGTCATGCATGCTATACATATATTATATTGTACGTTATGCAACTCAGGGGTTGACACATTTATTAAAAACAGAATTGCACAAATCGTGAAAGTTTATCAACATTATTTTAAAGCGTACGAGATATTTGTGCAAAATTGTGAATGTAGATATCGGTTTTTTTTGCAATAAACTCTATTAACGCTAATTAATTTCAACACGTAATTATAATTAAGTAATTACTAAACTAACTTCATTACTCTAGTAACTTAATAATCACGTAATTATTATACTAGGTTAAATATGATGCTAATAATATCGTTAAATATCTAATACTGGTAGGTACATCTCTAATCCAAAGGCGGCAAAGCATGGAAGCGCAGTGCTCGCCACGCCAGTGTCGTCTATAGACGACCGTGGAGACGTCACAAACGAAATTAGTGCTGTGACTTTCTTATTTAATTACTTATTTATTATAAAATCTGCTCTTGTCTAACGCTGTAGTTTCTGGGTATTGATTACTAATTTGGGAAAAAGGATAAAACATGAGTGTAAATAAATACAATCAGGGCCAATTATAAGTTATTTTTATTCGTAAACCATGCACAAGTAAAATCATTCCTACTATCGATGTTTTGTTGATATGTATTTTTGCCCGTCACTATTTTTGGTAGGTATTCAAGAAGGGATTTGTAGCGTGGCGTAGGGAACACAGTTTTTCGTTATTGACGTGGCGGTGAAAGGGTTAAGGTCTTCTTTTAGTTTCCATCGGAGTAAGTAACGCTGTTTGGACCGATCCAGATAGACAGAAATACGAAATAAATGGAAGGATAGTGAAGAGGCCCTTGCTCTGCAGAGGCTACCGATATCAGAGTTAGTCATGCACTCGAACGCAATTCTCCAGCAGTTATAAACCTTTTCACCAAAGCTCAGTTTCACAACTAACCTCCACGCACACTGACCTACAGACCACCGTTTTATCCCTCCATTATCACCAAAGAGGTCACAGAAGCAAATCTACATAGCTATTAATCACAGTACGAACCCGCCCGCCGGTCAAACCGTAATTGATTTTTAATGCAGTTTGCAAATGGCCGACATATGCCACGGTCGAGGTCTCGATCAGAACACAAAAAAAAAATTCACAGAGATTAATTTAATTTGTAAATGTCTGTCTGTCTTAAAGATAATTGTTCTAGACAAACAAAAGAAATGTTTATGACCTGGAGATCATTCGTCTTGTCTTATAAGTTCCGTTTCCGTTCACAAACATTTGTACTGAATCTATCAACGATTTTAATATACCTATTAACTCTTTCACGGACAGTAAACGCCTATAGGCGTGATAACAATAAAACTTCAATTGTGTCTCGTTTACTGTCCGTGAAAGTGTTAAGTTGTCAGAAATATCGAACTCAATAAATCACTTAATAATGTATGATTGAAGATTTTTTTTATAGACTCACGCCTGTATCCCCGACACGGGGTAGACAGACGGGTAACATTACACACACACTTTGCCATGAATTTTTAGGTCCCACGTTATAGCGGACGAGCCTATTGTCGTTACCGGGCACATCACCAGACTCCGTGCTGCTACTGAGAATTCGGAAAAACCCAGTAACACTTTTGCCCGACCCGAGAATCGAAACCGATCAGCAGTCGCATACGCTATCCACTGGACCATGGAGTCTATGATTGAAGGATCATGAAAGTAAGCTTCACGCTGTCATGCATCATGATATTCTAGAGATGCTTTTAGAGATGAAGACAGCTTCATGAATTGTGCACCAACCGCGTACTTACATTGCGCAATATGAACATCATCAAAACTACTCTAAACTTTTCCCATGATGTAAACGAGCATCAAGGATCATTTTCCCTTTCGTGATCTTCAATTGCACTACAATTTAGTTTCAAATAATAAGCCCTAACCTAACTGAATATTAACTTCAGTACAAAGCCTTTACAAACAATTCAACCATACGGACTGCCAAAGCGCCATAGAATATTTATTTGACAAAAAACAGAGCACTCATCCATCAATATGACTGTCGATATGAATTGCCAGCCGTAAAAATAATTGAATGGACGATGGAAAACGAGGGAAAAACGTAACGGCTGTATGGATGAAAATAGATTAACTAGTACTTGTGTGAAAACTGAATTCCATTTCAGGGATTTTACCGGCATCGAGAATAGCTCCAATTTGTGACACTCGATAAAGTAAAATGTTATTTTAGAGAATACATAACGTCACTTTCAGAATACCATATTATACCAAAATTTTTGATACGCTGAAGTTTGATATAAATTGAAAATAAATATTGCGTTTTTTTATTCAATGAGCCATATGATGAAATTTTTTTAAATATTTTACTAAATTTGGAAAAGATAACTGCCACTCGGATATGCCGCGGTAGACTTTTAACCATTAAAACAATTGGTTACCTAAAACTGCTAAATTCACACAAAGCTATTTCTAATGGATCGATCCCACCACAACCGATACAGTGGAAATTGCTCAAAACTGAAACTGCATAAGCTACGCCTTCATCATAATTTGATGGTCTAAAACACATCTATAAAACAAATCTAAATGTCGAGAGGGAGTACCTAATCACACACCATTTAACTACGGAATTCAATATTCGAACTATAGATAGATCTGTAGATTTTAGATTCGTTTTTGACATAAGCTCCATAAAAAATATGTCAAACACGAATCTCGAATCTCAAAATCCATGTATGGATCGAATATTGAAAATGGCCGTAAAAGAGATCATACTGCAACGAAATCCCTCATTCATGATAACCTCTTAAACTGCTAAGATACCTGCACAAACAATCATGTAAGTCAACATCCTATAATACTTAGACTATCTATATACTTAGATTCCGTCTTAGATCAGGACGGACATCCTCAAAGCACCCCGTTGAACTCTTTAAAACGACGCCGCTCAAAAAACTGCTACGAAGATACCGCTACGTAACTATTACTCGATTTTAAACCTTAACACATAGATTATAAGGGTGAGTGGATGTGAATTACTGTTTGGTTTAGTGACGGAAGCGGTGCGGCCTCGTGTTACCTGTATGGTCCAAGTGGTAACTTAGAAATAAGTATTTTTATGTAGATATTTGTTTTGAAACGAGCAGACAAAGTTTTTGAAAATTTCGTCTAATTATTTGTTTAACGCCTGTATATTTGTTATACTTATTACTAAATAGGGTAACTAGAGTAACTGAAGCGTTAAATGCAGAGCTATAATCAAGATGACTTCGTTCCGAATCATTTTTTTTATTTACTTTGTGAATTTTCTTGGGCCCAACAAAGAACCTGAACAGCATGATGTTTCTAAAATGATAAATTAAATTTTTGCTTGATTTTAAATACATAAAATATACAGCTAATCAGATTTTTTCAGATATCGTTACACTCGTAAATTTGTAATTATTCTCATTCCTTTTTTTAACCGACTTCGTTGTCACCAACAGTCTATAGTCTGTACTACAAATGCCATCACTAAACCTTACTAGCTAGTTTCCTATAACTTGTGGCCGCCACTTAGTAGAGCGGCGCACGCGCCGACGCGGAAGTGACGTCACGGCGCGCCCCGTCCGCCGCGTTATCTCGGCCGCGCGTGCTCCATTTATCGATATCTTTCCGCTCAAGGGTCACTTGACAATTTCTCAGCAGGCCTTTTAGGCTTTCTTCAATTCATAGTTTGATCTCTCTTCTAGCTTTACGTCCCTCAACTGGCAGCAGATTTTCATCCTACCAAATTAAGCTGGAGGCTTAAGAATTTTCCTCTTGCGTAGCTATGCCATCAGAGCAAAGGGTTTGATTTGGACATTTGATTCAGTTTACAGACAAATCTTTCGAAGTGACGTCCGCTGCGTTATTTCGGCCGCGCGTGCTCCATTTATCGATATCTTTCCGCTCAAGGGTCACCCGGCAGTTTCTCGACAAGCCTTTTAGGCTTTCTTCTACTCATAGTCTGACCTTACTATTTCTTCTCTCTTATAGCTTTAATTCCTTTAACTGGCAGCAGACTTTCCCCTACAAAATTAAGCAAAATTAGGCTTAAGAATATTCCTCTGACGTTACTACGACATCAGATCAAAGGGTATACCTATGAGTTAGATATTTGATTCAGTTCACTTCGTTCGAAGTGACGTCATTTCGCATCTCCTCCCAATATCGATAACTGCCCACCGAAGGGTGACGAAGCCGTTTTTTGTGTGGCAAAAATTTTCTCTGAGCCGTTGGAGCTTATCTTCTTCCGTTTGGACTAGTATCCATTTTAAGAAGATTTGTCAAAAACGCAAAAAGATTAAGAATACATAGCCAGATTCCAAATTTAGCCTTTTATAATTAAGCCATCTGGTCTACCATGACGTCTGATCGATGTCGAGAAATCCTTCGTAATTTTGGCATTGCGGGGATCTTATCATGTGTTGGCCTAATTAAGGACAAAAATCCTCAAAAGCGAATTTAATAAATACCCAACACGAGTGCTTTTTGAGCAGTTAAGTTATTGGTCACTATGTAGGACAAAAAGGCAGTATTTGGGTGACGTCAGAAGGCTTCGAGGCTCATAAAATATAACGCCTACACCATAATTTGGACAGCACAAACAAAATTTGAGATAAAATTGGGAAATTAATATGTTTTTGTGTAAGGTAAACTTTAAATGTTTGATTGATGTGTTATTAGTTGGTATGTCATTCAATTCGAAATGTCCTCGAGAATTGGTCACCAATTTCGGATAATCATAAAAACATATACATACATACATACATACATAACGTCACGCCTTTTATCCCCGAAGGGGTAGGCAGAGGTGTATTTCTACACCCACTTTTCGCCTGATATACTTTAGTCCCACGTAATAAGGGGCGAGCCTATTGCCGTACCGGGCACATTTCCAGACTCCGTGCTGCTAATGAGAATTTCGTGACAGAAACACCCAATAACACTGCCCGACCCAGGAATCGAAGCCGGGACCTCCCGATCCCACGCGCACATATATGCCGCGAGACCAACGAGGCAGTCGTATAGGGTTTAATGTCGAGTTTTCCGTCTCTACGCAAAGATGGTATTTGCATCGTGTTATCCCTTAGTCGCCTCTTACGACTCCCACGGGATGATAGGGGGTGGTGACACTTGTATTCTATGCCGTCAACCACACGGCAAAGTATGTTAATACAATACATCATGGATATAACGCCCAATAGAGTTTATTGTTAAGTAAATTTGCATGCACAGACAAAAAAAATAAGCACACCACCTTTTCTACTTCTAAACCATGTCATATCTAGATATAATGCATCCGTGATCATGGAGCTTGGAACAGTGACGAAATATAAGAACTTATCGTATCAAAGCGGGCGCAGCCGCGGCATTGTCTAGTGTAGTATATACCGTTTGACGCTTAAAGTAATATTTATAGTCGTTGTCGCTAATATTCTTAAAGCTAATATTCTGAAAAATCCGTTTAGACTAGAAAGCGAAAATCAAGCTTCAAGACCAAAATCTGAGGTGCCACCGGGATAACACAAGGACGATGATGAGTCGTCTAGGTAAAAAAGTCTAAAATTCCCCATGCCCGCAAAAATCACAAATCCGAAAACACTTTTAAAAAGTATTCTTAATTATCACAAGCATAATATACGGCGACGTCGAGTCCTCGAAAGCCTTCACACCGCCACCTGTCGGCCCGTCGATTGAGCGATAACCGAACAGGTTCAACTGTCAATCTGACCAATGTAACACTGCTTGTTAATATAAATACTGATTATACTGAAGGTACGATAACACTATTAATTGGTCCGCGAGTGACAATGGACTAATTTGAAGACATCGTGTCGAGGATATAATGAGTAAGGACTTTATGTGACCATGGGCGATTTGGAGTGGCTTTTCCTTCTTAAAACAGACGAGTAATCAGGAGGTCATAAAGTATAAGTGTGGAAATGATTGCTAGGGTACCTACATATACCTGTTGATGTCCTAACGACTAACGTAGTATCGAAAAATGCACTAGGCATAAAGTGTAAGAAAGCCAAATGACTCAGATTGCGTAACGACTTAAACTAGATGTTTGAGATTAATACCTCTTTTTGCCGAATTCAGCATCTTTGTATAGCATCTTAATTCTTTGTGTGTTATCATTTAGAAATCGAATCGACTAGAGCGCGCAATCTCGTATGTAGCCGCCCAATTCTGTTCGCGCATTTATAAACGATATAAACTTAAGCATGTTAAGATTTTTAGGTATTTCAAGTATTTTGTAAATTACAAGATATCTACATATAGTAGCAGATAGCGATCCGAATAGCCAACTCCAGCTGATCTTTACACAAAATCAACAGCGTTCAGGCATTTGTTCCAATAAATCACATTTTGTGCACAAAGATTACAGCCTAGATATCCCAACATTGCAAATAGATTTCCTAACTAAAGACAGAGATGTATATACTTGATGATATAGAATAAAAAGAGACGGAAACAATTTTATCCTATCTCTTTAAATCAATAAGCTTCAAGCCGATAGCCAAATGTTTAAATAGTTTATTTGAATGCAGAGGATTTTGAGACTTAATATGATGAGTGTAGAGTTAAAAATTGTATGATGGTGTGAAGTGTTAAGTGAAATCTAAGTATGATATCGGTGGGCTAAGTAATAAACAGTGCTAATGTTGGTACGCATGCGCGTAGATTTAAAAGATACGGTCGCAACGGCGCCTATAGAATAAGGCCGGGTGCACACTTCCAACTTAATGTTACAAACATAACTATAATTTTACATTTTTATGTCTTACAATAAACTTCGAGAAAATGGCTCCTACGTCGTCATAACATGGTCATTTTACTTTTTATTATTTGTGTAAGGTATAAATTGATATGATACTAGTTTCGCAAGATGTTTAAATTAAACATGCCTACAGATACACTTAATTATCTGCCTATACGCATAAAATATTGTTATAGAAACTAAGTTTATCTGCCTATACGCGTAAAATATTGCTATACAAACTAAGTTTAAGTGTTATAATTATAACAAACCTTTGATTGATGGCATTATTGAGACCTTTGATTCATGCCCATTGAAAAATAAAGTTAACATAAGGCCTATTCAAAACGAGAATGAAGAAACATATTTTATGCTATTAAAATTTAAAAATAAGCTTGCAAGAAGAAAAAATAGGTATATCTACGGCACATATCTGTAAGTAAGTGCACCGGTAATGGACAGCGTACCAGTTATGAACATTATTGATTGAGTCCTAAAAAATAAGGATTCTACAACGCTTTTGTTACCTGGCAATATTTTACCACAGAGAAAAGGGATTAAAGTGTCAAAATATTGACAGCTGATGTATGTCTGTGGTTCAGTTTCAAACTGGTGGAAAGATAAACAGCACGTGTCACCAGTGATATCGTTTTTTAAGTGAGTTTGATAGCGAGGTATGTTGCTGATGAGTATTTTTTGACAATTCAATTAAGGTAATAATGAATAAATAATAAGTTTGTGGCTGAATTAACCTCTTTTCCAAACAATCTTAATTAAATGTATTGCAAACAACAACGTGGTTTGTTTTTTTTTTTGCTATGTCCATGACTAGTACCTGTTATTATGACATGTCCTAGTTATGGACATTGTGTCGATTACTAGTGCAGTGCATTTTTTTAAAGATTTTAGTCGATTCTAGATTTATTTCTCGAAGTCAATGAAATATCTTTTTTCCATGACTTTATAAAGCTTTTTACCAGTAATGGACAGACGTGTTCATTACTGGGGTGTCCATCACTGGTTCATTCCATTAGTGTAGGTACTACAAACAAGATCTTTCTTACAGTACTTTATTTTATGATTAATAAGAACTTTTATTTTAGAATACGTAATAGCAAATAAAATTTGTTTCTAAACAAACAATATTTTTATTTATTTGTATCTATCAAGTGTCTATCACTAGGTGTCCAATACCGGAACACTGTCCATAACTAGGTGTCAATCATTGGTGTATGACTTGTCCATTACTGGATAATTTTAAGCCAATTTTATTCGTAATTTTATTTTTATGGAAATTACTAGAATGAATGTAGTATTCTCTTATTAGATGCTAAAAAACCATAACCAACTTTATCTACAGCTATTGCAAGAATCGGCCCGCAACTTTTTTTTTTGGAAATTTTATAAGTACTTCATCGACCTTAAACCGTCCATCACTGGTGCAGTTATTCGTAAAAAAAATTATCACATAACTATCAGATACGTATACAAAACAACAAACAGTGTACCCTACGCTCAACTTTAAAATCTCAATTAACGTGTATAATCTGTGTATATGTGATATAATAGTTATAGATAATAATGTTAGTTCAAACAGCACAATTGTATAGAGAATCGTTATTAAGAGCTCCTTTCATAGAATTGTTTGATGTCTGTTTATCGAACAGATTAACTTTAATACGTATTAATAGGATGCTGTTTACGATAATGTGTGATTACGCTGAACTTCGGTTTGACCGTTTTGATTGGTTTACTAAAACTTTTACTACGCGCATTCTTAGAATAAGCATACATATTATGTGATTTTTTAGATACAGACTGCTACGCAGACAGTCCGGGTTCGAATCCATGGCGCGCACCGATGGCTTTTCGGAGTTATGTGCGTATTAAATTGTTAATTATCGCTTGTTAAAAGGTGGAGGAAAACATCGTGAGGAAACCTGCATGTCTGAGAGTTCTCCATAATGTTCTCGAAAGACATGGGAAGTCTGCCAACCCGCACTTGGCCAGCGTGGTGGACTATGGCCTTACCCTTCTCATAGTGAGAAGAGGCCCGTGTCCAGCAGTGAGACTGTATAAAAGCATGATGATGATGTGATTTAATAAAGATCTATAGTTACCTATTTAGTATTGTGTTTTAGTGTTGCTCGATATACAAAAAAACATAAATCCACAGTATAAAGTTAGCTACCGATCTCCGTGTGATGAAGACTATTATGTGTCGCAACCCTATTTCATACCGTGGCTGTTGAAACAGGCGACTATGGAAATAAACGAAGCGACTATCTTTGAGGATCAAGAGGTGACATGAAACCGTCTCTCCAGCGCGGTATAGTAGTCCAAACCTTCCTGTTAACTCAATGCTATTGTGACGCACGTGTAATGTTCTCTAAAGACATGTGAAGTTTGCCAACCCGCACTTGGCCAGCGTGGTGGACTATGGCCTTACCCTTCTCTTAGTGAGAAGAGGCCCGTGCCCAGCAGTGGGACAGTATAGGGCTGATGATGATGATTGTAACTAAAATAAATTGTAAGCAGTGAACTGCAAAAAGTTGTATGATAGGAGAGATACCTATGTTCGAGGCCTTTATTTATAACTGATGTTTCAGACATAGGGTGCATAGGGTTCCCACCAAGAACATAAGGTCCCAAGCCAACCTCACCTGCAAGTGGTGCACCTGCCGATCAACGGACGAGGCTCTGGCAGACAAAATATCCCGATAAGCGGGAATAGGCTCGCCACCTATTACGTGGGATCCAAACACTGGCGAAAATGGCGTTTAATATGCCTCTGCCTACCCCTTCGGGGAAACAGGCGTGAGTCTATGTATGTATGTATGTTTCAGACATTCACCAAGAGACAGGTAAACCCTATATCTCTTTGCGCTAACCGAGAATCAAACACGAGATGTCCCTAAGATCGTGAAATCTCGAACTACTCCTATATCTCGCGTGCAGAAAATCATACCACGCGACCAGCGAAGCTCAATTAACATAAACAACAAGTGTTTTATGTTATTCAAAACTAATCTCCTTATAAGCGAAAGTCCTTTAAATTATCCGTTCATTGATAAAGGAAAGCTCGATAAATCTGTAACGTATGATCTGATAACTGGGGTAGAACATGAGATATCAGATTGTTTGGACAGATCCAGTGGCAAGGTTCAGCGGTAATTAATGAGTATTTGTCACGGAAGCACGGATGACAGGCACGCTTTCTTGTACTGATTTGGATCGGTGGTATACGCTTCCATTACTGGCTCGAGGTCTTGGAAGACGATTAAGGTAGTTTGACGTCATATTTTGGGTCAATCTAATCATATTTTCACACTAAATTGTGAGGTTTCTGCTCAGAGACCTATGTAAACCCATGCTTTCTTTAACAAGTTCGATTGAAATAATTACTTATTGACATTGATTTACAGATATGCTGTTGATGAAATCATCAAATAACTATCAAATTAAAACTATTTAACAATATTTGCGATTCCACTCACACTAAATAAATAGAGCAAATTGATAAACTTCAATCAATTACAAAATATATACTCTAACATTTTAAAATTCATGTACGTATTATTCATATTTGACACTCTGTTCACACTCAAAGACAACATTCGTAAACATTATTCAACATAAACAATAATAGCACAACTAGAAAACCTGAGACGTGGCTTTTCATCACGAAAAAACCTCTAACGGATAGCTCCACACATACGTACATCTTCGCATGCACACATACGCAAACCACATGTGTCGAAAACATTCACTATTCCGCAACACACTGCATAAATCAACCACAACCTTAATCTAAAATGAAAACTATACCAAAAACGATAAAACTGCGAAAATTTCGTACTTATAATTACATCATATCGTCACTTATACAGATATTTAGTCACATGTGACCACCGTATTTGGTATGTTGTTTTTATCTTGTAGCCGTCCCTTTCACCCGTGACCATAACAGATATGTCTATCTTTGTCGTATGACGTCACTGTACGGTAGTTGCAAGCGGTTCTGCTGGGATCTCGAGACACCTTGGAGGTAAACGTTGATACGTCTTTAATTGCCGAGGTTTGTTGTAAATGATGGACATTCAAGAGAAAACATTTAACATTCTCAGTTCATTAAAAATTATAACTGCCAGTTCGCTCATTTTCTAAGGGCTTTAGGTAAAAAATATTAAGTGGCAGTTCTTGAAAGCTATCGGTAATTGAAGAAGATGTATATTTTTTATTGTTCCAAGAGCTGTGATGCATTACAATGATGAAGTAATCAAGACTTGAAGCCTGTTAATTTACGAGTCTCCTATATGTTGGAGAAGTAACGGTAAAAAGGTTGTTAATTCTATCAAAAGAATAAAGTGTTCAGGACTAAATCTGTACTAAACTAACTAATATAAAAGTTCTTATCATCAGTTTAACATACCTAACTATTAATACAAATAGTTTGGTTGAGTTTTAAACTACTGCATATATACAATATACATCTCACACCTAGGCATATTAATCCTTCTTTCTATTCTTTTCTGTATTCTTGATAACCATTATTTCTTACGAAGTAATTACTAAATATTAACACCAGACTCAATTATAGATTTCACTTTAAGAAAGCCATTAAGTACTTACTTAAAAAAATTCTAACAAATTTTAGAAAACAGCCATCTTACACGTCAAAGATCAAGCCAGGACTAAACATCGATTGTACTAATTCGATGGTTTACAAAATGGTCGAGAATATGCAAAATTTCACGATGATCAGTTGATTACTTAGGCGTGTAAGCGTAATAAATATAAACTCACCCAATTCAAGGAAACCCAATTGACAGCCAACATAAAGATAATAATGTATTTTATACCACTGTATGATACAATGGTTTAATATATTGTATCTCTACGCCGTACATATGTAGTATTATGAGTTCGATTTCATTTCAACAAGAGTCAAAAATCTTTGTGATACAAATATGATAATTACAATCCTACTCATAGACGTGTGTTTTACTAAAAGATGTTAAAATCGCCCAGGGTTTACCCCTAGATGCAGGCTTGATGGGAGTCGTCTAACAACTTCAGAATTAAAAGTAAAAGTGGGGCTAGTAGTTTTAATGACTGCATCAAACGAGTCCTAGAGTGCAGACTTGTATGTTAAACGTTAGATAAAATGTCACAGCTAGGTGGAGGAGACTAACTTCGGTCAAATATCGTGCAAAAAATTGGACGTAGGTACTAGTCGAGTATCCGAAAGATATTTGAACTTAAGGACGCGTTTACAAAATTAGTAGGTACAAAATCGCGTCACTACAGCGACACGGCGGCAACAGTACGTACTACGTACGGTAACTTGCGGAAATGTAGTTCAACTAAATAACTTTGAGACTTAGAATTTTTTGTGATATGTATCTATGTGTTATAGGCTTGGCTGTGCGAATTACGTACAAATAAGTTTCTTATTTTTATATACCTAAATGGACATTATTACTTTATTTTTTCCATTATGTTGATTCAGGATATATTTCGGTATTTAGATATTATTTTGTTTCTTTCGTTGAAATCTGGTAAGATTATTTGGACTGATGGTATACCATCCCATTCAAGTGTTGCGACTGGAACTCATAAAAGAGTAGACCTAGTTATGCCAGGTTGGGGCTCATTTTATTTGTTTTAGTGAGACCCTACCACTGGTACTAGTGAAGTAACCTTCCAAGGTTATTCGATGAGTCTTACTGGTACTCTTATGTGAGTAGAGCTAGGCATGCCGAGTTTGGGCTCACTTTGTTTGTACATAAGAGACCCTACCACTGGAACTTATGAAGTAACCTTCCAGGGTTATTAGATGACTCTTGCTGGTACTCATATGTGAGTAGAGCTAGGCATGCCGAGTTTGGGCTCATTTTGTTTGTACATAAGAGACCCTACCACAGGAACTTATGAAGTAACCTACCAGGGTTATTCAATGACTCTTGCTGGTACTCATGTGTGAGTAGAGCTAGGCATGCCGAGTTTGGGCTCATTTTGTTTGTACATAAGAGACCCTGCCACTGGAACTTATGAAGTAAAAAGTAAAAAAATCCTGAAAGGTTACTTCATAAGTTCCAGTGGTAGGGTCTCTTATGTACAAACAAAATGAGCCCAAACTCGGCATGCCTAGCTCTACTCACATATGAGTACTAGCAAGAGTCATCGAATAACCCTGGAAGGTTACTTCATAAGTTCCAGTGGTAGGGTTACTTATGTACAAACAAAATGAACCCAAACTCGGCATGCCTGGCTCTACTCACATATGAGTACCAGTAAGAGTCATTGAATAACCCTGGAAGGTTACTTCATAAAATGCAGTGGTAGGGTCTCTTATGTACAAACAAAATGAGCCCAAACTCGGCATGCCTAGCTCTACTCACACATGGGTACCAGCAAGAGTCATTGAATAACCCTGGAAGGTTACTTCATAAGTTCCAGTGGTAGGGTCTCTTATGTACAAACAAAATGAGCCCAAACTCGGCATGCCTAGCTCTACTCACACATGAGTACTAGCAAGAGTCATTGAATAACCCTGGAAGGTTACTTCATAAGTTCCAGTAGTAGGGTCTCTTATGTACAAACAAAATGAGCCCAAACTCGGCATGCCTAGCTCTACTCACATATGAGTACCAGTAAGAGTCATCGAATAACCCTGGAAGGTTACTTCATAAATTCCAGTGGTAGGGTCTCTTATGTACAAACAAAATGAGCCCAAACTCGGCATGCGTAGCTTTACTCACATATGAGTACCAGCAAGACTCATCGAATAACCTTGGAAGGTTACTTCACTAGTACCAGTGGTAGGGTCTCACCAAAACAAATAAAATGAGCCCCAACCTGGCATAACTAGGTCTACTCTTTTATGAGTTCCAGTCGCAACACTTGAACGGTATGGTATACAATCAGTTCAGATAATCTTACCAGATTTCAACGCAAGAAACAAAATAATATCTAAATACCGAAATATATCCTGACTCAACATAACGGAGAAAATAAAGTAATAATGTCCATTTATACAAAAGAAATTTACTTGTACGTAATTCGCACAGAATACGAGAAGTATCAAATTGATTTTAGCGAATATTTTGTATTCGTATATTGCTTTTTTCATCTTCGGGCTGCAGCGACAAGCGACATAGAGTCCACTCCCGACGGCGCTCAAGCGCAGACTAAGATCTCATTGCAGAATTTGGATATATAAATCAAGAAAGTGGCTAAATAAAACGAACCTTATTGCCACACATTAAGACACACGTGTGCGAACAAAATAGAAGAAAAATGTAAGATGATTTTTTGCTTTTTTTGAGTCAATTTACAATATTTTGAAAAAAATAAATCTAATTGTTTTTGAGTTGACTATATTTACTACCTTATTCTATCTTTGAAAATCTAAATAAATGTTAAAATAGAGAGAAAATTGTACCCAAAAATAGCAGTATATGCCTATTTTTGATTTAAGAGGCCGTTTCGAATCGATTTTACATTAATAATAATTAAACATTTTTTATTTATTTTCAAATTGATTTATAGATAAAAAAGTAATCAATATATCGTAATCATTAGTTTTATTAGTTATTATCTAAAATTGTCGTAAAATGTACCGGAAATATGTGGTTTTTTGATACAAGCGTAAACGCGTCCTTAATGTTTATGGCTACGGCAACCTGAATACCTACATTTTACATTTATACGAACCACGTCCCTCGGGTAGTACTGAGTTAGTTAGCTTTTATGTCAGTGCGTCAACAATTCAGTGGTAGAGGAAAAGACATCTGTTATAGATTAACTTACTGATTTCGTCGCAAAATTTACAAATAATTACAAAAACCTTTAAAACTAAACGAATTAAATTTTGATATCCACACGATAGTTTCGGGCTTTCCTAGTAAAGCTATTTTTAAATTCTCATATAACAATTTTTATGCCGCTTCCTTTTGGTATTTGTAGGCTCTAGAATGCAATAAAGGCAGTCTATGCCAGTAAGTTACCGAGTGTAATCACCAGGCCGTCTTTAAACGAGGTTTAAAGGTACCTGATTACCAAGGTAAGCTGCAACTGCAACCTAGCTACCCTTAAGCGCCCTTGACATCAAAAGTTTAAGGAGATCGACCACTTACAAGCAGGCAGGCTGTAGGGTCATCATTTGCTAGGTGGCTTCCAGTGATGGACCTCAAGAAGCATCCAAGCCACGACCCTAAAATATGTCACAACATCCATCAAAAACTCCACAAAGTAGACCATCAGCAAGACGTTCCACTTTCTATATAAGGAAACATCATTATCAGCACACGTAACACTACACTGACAAAGGCAAATTTGAATGTGCCATGTGTCACACTTCACACATACATTTGTTTAGAATTTTGTATGACTCACGAAGGTTTTCTATTGTTACATGAGCGAATGGACGAGCTAAAAATACCTCGATTTAAAAACCGCAATAGATGACTGTGTTGAGGTGAGAAATCAATCTCAGCTTGTTTTGATTAGGTAGTACACAGAGTCTATCCATGACCATGGATAATTGCAGCCAGTAGAAACGTCGGAGACAAATCGGAAGCTTTATCATCAACGTCTTAGTGTTATCCCGTTTGCATCACTTTGGACTCCAGAGTCCGTTTTCTATTTTTTTTTTATAACAATAGGCGGCAAACTAGCAGACGAATCGCCTGATGATTAGCAATTACCGCCGCCCATGGACACCACGGGAGTCACAAGTGCGTTGCCGCCCCTTGGGATTGGGAAAAGGGATAGGATGAGGAGTGGGATGAGGGAGAAGGAAAGGGGATAAGGCCTCCGGCACTCTCACTCACCGAACGAAACGCAACAGTTTAGGTAGGTACTGTTACTTTACGTCGATTTTCTGTGAGAGGGTAGTACTTCCCTGGTCGAGCCGGCCCATTCATGCTGAAATCAGCAAGGCTCTACTACCTGTAAAAATTCTAACCAGATTTGAAAAAGTATGTAAAATTTTCTACAAAGCTTCTGCCGTCTTACCTCCACGGCGCAAAGGGATAGCGATATTCTATACCCCCTAGACTAGTGTCAGTATATTCGAGGATCGGAAGATCATCACGACAACTAGAAATTACGCTAAACGTGTTCTCTGGGGCACATGATGACAAACGTTCAGCTTTATTGATGTAAACGCCAGCAACCTATGTTTTACATACATACATAGACACACGCCTGTTTCCCGGAGGGGTAGGCAGAGACTACGGAACGCCATTTGCAACGATCCTAACATATCTCTTTTGCTTCATTCACTCGCATCAGATTCCTCGTGCATGCTCTTCTGTTCAGAGTAGATAGTTCTAACCTGTCCTGTTTTTAGGATGACTCCAATCTGGTCAGAGAACGTCCGCCTAAGTCTTTGCCTTCGTCCTGTCCCATTCACACTTGCCATATATAGGGTATAAAGTTACTGAGAAACCTCACACAGAAACACAAGAGTTACTTGGGATTGCCCGCAGCGCAGATTGGACGTAATTCCTAGACTGTCAAGACTTACAAAAACATTTAAAAATGTCTAACTTCAAGAACTGTAGACATTCTCATCCGACTATACTAAATTAATTTAAACACAATTTCGTTACACGCCTTTGAAGAATGGCCAAAAGAAAATATTTTAGAATGTATCAAATTAATTCGGTCCATTTCCGTCAACAATAATTTATCAATAACCATTACAATCCAAAACCGTTAGCTTAAATCATTATCACCTTGTCAAAGAATTTGATTTATATTAACAATCATCGATTCATCATTTCGACTTCAAATTTTATTTTAAAAGGATGGTCAAAGTTAAATACTTGTTAAGTCAGTACAGATAGATATTAGAACCACTAGGTGAAGAACATGAACATCAACATCAACAAAATAATAGAATAAAAAGTTTTTATTAATTGGTTATAGGTATCCTGTATATCTAATTAGCCGAAGTGTCAAAAGGTTTTACTTTATCTACAATGTTAAAAGGATAGTCATATGCAGAAGAAATGGATGTTCAGTGTTATGAACATCAAATCACTACATACTTAGTATAAAACAGTCTGTCTTCTGTCTGTCTGTCCCCATGTAGGTATGCTTAAATCTTAAAAACTACGCAACGCATTTTAATGCGTTTTTTTAATAGATAGAATTATTCAAGAGGAAGGTTTATATGTATAATTGACGCGGGCGAAGCCGGTGGCGACGTCTAGTTTACATATAAAAGGAAATTATTCCACTTTATACTTACTAGGTATATTTATTTACTTATACGGCAATAGGCTCGCCCCCTATTACGTGGGACCTAAAAATTCATGGCGATATGTGGGTGTCATATTACGCAGTTGAATAAATAAATAAATAAATATTCTTAGTGGTACATTCGCAATTCAAGTTTGTGTCGACGTGAGAAGAACGATAGTAGTTGTACGAATTAATAAAATATCTCAGCGATATCAAGTAAAAGCATTTAATATCATATATTATTAAAACCAGCTCCTGAGCTATCCTACAACGTTATATTATATCGGAACACGGGCGATGCCGGTCGCGTGTCAACGTTGAATTAGTGCTGTGCGACCTCGCGTGTCGTCAGCCTCGAGTGTCGATATTTTATATCGATATTTACCGATGCGAAGTCGCAACTTATTGCCACCGATCGGCTGATAACAAGCCGATTTGTTAGCGACGGTTCGCGGTTTTGTTTGTTTTAACTTCAGATCGTTCTGCATCTTTTATAGTTTTTGCTATTTTGAAAATATTTTCAGTAGTTTCTATTAGTTTTTGTATTGAACTATGATTTCGTGAACAGAGTTGTAATCATCACATGCAATGCACCGTGATAATTACTTCTTATACTTTCCTTAAGGTTTAACAAAAAAGGGTTAATTTATGAATATACATTCATAAATTGCCCTTGATTTTATTAATAACTTAATTGTACGCAGATCGGTGGCCTTAAAATAAACAGACCATACTCGCCTTAAATATAAGCATCAGGAATAATCCAAGAACAGTGCGTTAAGGAATCATGAAAAATAGAATAAAGTCTTCGTCACAATAAATCCTTACTTAGTTGCAGCGCCGCGCCTTCGTACACATCAAAACACGAACGCCAGATAACAAATCATAAAAATGTAGCGTGCGAACCATGCTGTGCAGTTTAATAATTCACGTTGTACATCAAGATAGCAGCCGATTATATTTCAGAAGCGTCGAAATAAATTCATATTCATAGCGCACTTTTTATCGATAACAAGTCGCGTCACTGGTCTCGAGTCGGCTCGTTAGGTCGTCGGTAATGTGTCGACATTTCTGTCGCCGAGTCGCGCGGCGCGGGATAAACGCGTCGTGTAGTTTACGATATAGACGCAAATTAGCAAGCGGCTCGCACGCAGCGGTTATGACGACGAAAAAACGTAATCGCACCCGTCTTTAGGTAAAGCAAACGGTAGAGTATTAATGATTGAGCATTGGAAAGGGTGAATAATTGTTTACGTCCTTGTAAGGTGGTTATATGGGACGTGGAGTTTCGCACAATGAGTACAAGAAGCGTGGCTGTCACACTTTAAGGCGGTACATATATACACCACTGGGTGTATTGAAATATTTGTGGGGACATTATACGTTTTTTGTGATTGTTCATTGGTGTGCTATATTCCATTATCATATATTAGAAGGATCGCTTTACATACCAAGTTGTACGTAATGCGATCCCACGTATGTTTACACTGTTTCACTTGCGTCTAATTCTACTTAATAGCACTTTTAATAATTATATACTGAGAAACAATAATATTAAACAGTAGGGGGTATTTAATGGTTACGATAATTTAATAAACGAAGGTGGATCTTCAGCAATGAAGCTAACTACTAAGACGAGTTTGATATACAAGAAGTAATCACAACGCTATCCTTTAACCACATCCTAACAAGTTGCCGTCAAACTGTACAGAATTAAGAAAGAAAGATTCGAAAGAAAAAGAAGAATTCGATGCTGACCTGAAGACCGACACTAAGATGCCCGACTCTTTAACACTGATTACCAAAAATCCTAATTGACGATAAAAACAGCCAGCTATGTCAGGTTTCAACAAACAACAACTATAGAGCTTTTAAAAATGCCACGCTTAGCATATAAACTAGGTAAGTTGTGCATTCACCGGTTTAAATGATCTAGATGAATACAGACGCATCTGCGGCTCCCGGCTATACAGTGATGAACTGTGTAGACACTGTACTGATGAGTAAAGGTGCGACTGTTGGTTGATTTATCTATAATTACCGTCATTGAATACGTCAGAAGAAATGTTAGACTCAAGAATGCTTGCGTAGTTTCGGAGGGTGGTTTACCGCGTGCACAATAATTTAGGCTGCGTATTTTTGTCTACTGAATTTAGTTACAGAAGGCACGATTACTGCTGGCACCTATACGCATTTTATAGGGTCAATAAATGGACAATATACAGAACATAAACCTGTGCTACTAACCAGAAAACACATAACTTTTTTTTTATGGTAATAGGCGGCAAACGAGTAGACGAGTCGCCTGATGGTAAGCAATTACCGCCGCCCATGGACACAAGCAACACCACAGGAGTCACAAGTGCGTTGCCGCCCCTTGGGGTTGGGAAAAGGGATAGGATGAGGAGTGGGATGAGGGAGAAGGAATAGGGGATAGGGCCTCCGGTACTCTCACTCACCGAACGAAACGCAACAGTTTAGGTACTGTTACTTTACGTCGATTTTCTGTGAGAGGGTAATACTGCCCCAGTTGAGCCGGCCCATTCATGCTCAAATCAGCAAGGCTCTACTACCTTGAGATAATTCTTCTTCATTTTATAAAACTGAACGATCTAAGAACCATTATATTCTCTATGTGTTGATACAGAAAAAACGTAACTGAACTTCTAACCAGAGAAACCCTGTGCGAACAGAACTTCAATCCAGACGAACCATGAATCCAACTTGACAATTTTTTTAATCATACTAATAATCAACAAATCCCGAAGGACACACCAGATCTCAATCCGAGAATGATCATTTATCCTGTGATATATAAAAGACTAGAGGATGCCCGCTGTTACACCCGCGTTATTTAAGGCTACTGCTCTGCTCCAGTCGCTCATAGCGTGATGTTATATAGCCTATAGCCTTCCTCGATAAATGGGCTATCTAACACATAAGTAATTTTTCACATCGGACCAGTAGTGCCTGAGATTAGCGCGTTCAACCAAACAGACAAACAAACAAACTCTTCAGCTTTATATATTAGTATTAGATGTGTTAGGAACATAATACGAAGGTAGGTATTAATCCTTGTTGTATCAATTAGCAGCTATAAAGCACGTCAAACCGGTAACGAGATAATGCATTGTTGCTAACACTGCATAATGTGCATAACCTGTCTACGGGTGGCAGTAATGCTACAGATTATACAAGTGCTTTTATGAATATGTTTTGTTAGGATAAAAGTATTGATACGCTTTTTAAAAGATCTATGTAATAGGTAATTCAACTTTATTTATGAATAATTACACTTACATAACTTAAATACTATCTAACTAGCAATAAATTATTTTCATACCTAAAAAAGTTTGTGTTAGTTGAGACCTTTTCTCAATCGCATAATTATTTAAAAATAAAGATGAATAATACATAAATATTATTTTATAATTTGACCAACAGGCGACATCGGTTAGACAAAGATGGCGGGATGAGCTGGCTTCCTTCAAAAAGGCAATCCTTTTTAGAGCTTTTAGAACCAATGTTCTAAGAGGGAAATTATAGAGGTAGATGGAAGATGATGAAAAAGTGAGGAGGCATTTGCTCTGCATAAAAATTTCACTTGCTCATAAAAAGAACTCTTGGATACATGTATGATTTCGTAAATTCTTTAAAATAATTCCACAATTAATAGTCATTTTAAAACTCTTATAGACATTATTCCTCAACCGGTTCTCAAAAACCATTCTAAACTTTACATTTCAAAAACAAACTACCGTCAACGAGGCACCTTGCAGAAACAACCCAAACACAAGTAAATTTTCAAGTAACCTTAGCCATCATAATTCCCTTCCACACAACCATCAGCTGTCATGAATATTGATTGTTATGACAATATGTAACACAATACACGACAATTGGTCACTTACGATAACATCTCATAACATCTGCACGTCGCGGACACCTTATCTCTTAACTTATGCATTATAGTTCGCGAAAGTAGCACCGCATACTTCAAATGATAACAATCGGTATGAAGAAATCGGCTCGTCTTTGCGACGTGTGAAATTAAGGGTAAGCTTAGATGGGACAGCTGGTGTGGGATTTCGGACAAATGGAAAACTGACCGAAAATTTTGAGAAAGATCGTCTGCCAAGAGCAGTATATTTATTTACTGTTGGTAGTTTAAAAATATTATTATTAAAAGAGGCTATCGAATGTTGTTTCGTTTTCATTTAATTATTCAAATAAAATGTATTTATGTAAAACGATCTAATCATCAAACTGCGCTATACGAAAACCTAAAGCTATTGCTTCACTGCGGAAGGCATGTTCTAGACCTCAGTGACAACATATTAAGGACATTTAAATACTCACAAAATATTCACATAAAATAATTACCATTAATATAGGCATAGATAAAATTTTATGACCCATGAATTTAAAATTTGACCACAAGTTCTTGTCAAAAGAAGGAAGCATGGTGATCTAAAATACAGTCCTTGAGCCTGACTTAGATACTAAGCTATGCGCAGCTCATATTCAAATCAAACATTACGCACTAGTGTCAAAGCGGATATTGATAGATACAAGCAGAAGCATATTTTCATTCGATACTGATTCTTAATTGATAAATGTGATTCATATATTCTTAATTGTTTTATTACTGCTTAGTACCTAAGTCCTGCGAGGAGATAAATTAATATTTCATCTAGAAAACCACTAGTTACCTTGATGGAATAATTCCTCAAGATATTATCACACATGTTAATTAATTTCAATCAATTACATACAGGACAGTTTTATGAATCAACAAGTGGAGCATGTAAATGCAACTATTGGATTATGTCAGATAGTTGCTATTAACACTATCAATACTAATTAATATGCGTTATTAACATTTAATTCTCACAATTGCCCATGAGATTTCGTCAATTTTTGTCGTAATATTTTTTTATATTGTGATATTTTTGACACTGACATCCGGTGAAACAAAGTACATATATCTTGACGTTTCATTGATATACAGCACTGAACACGCGACTAAAAAATAAAATAAATATGCTTGTGCCAACTGAGATCAAAATATTTACCTTCTAATGAATTATTTTAATACTAGCTTTGATTCGGTGCTTCGCCCTCGTCGGTGTTGGTTATCGCGACATACGGTAGCCAATGTATTATTCTGCTGTAAAAGCTATTTTATTGCAAAGTTTCATCGTATCCAGTAGTGTATGCGTGAAAGTGTAACAAGCAGCTATCTTTCCATCTATCTATCCTGACAAACTTTCCCATCTGTAACAGTAGTAGGATGGAACGTTTTTCATCATCAGCCTTTAATAGTCCACTGCTGGACTAGGCCTCTCCTTTGAAAGGAGGAATCGGCCTACTATACCACGCTGGCCAAACGGGTTGGTATAGGGTTTGTATCTAGTTATCCTTCTCTTACAGTGCTGTTCTCAGCACACTCTCAGGCTCTTACGACACCCGTGGGATGATATGGGGTGATGACAATCCGTATACTTAATCCCTCATCACACGGACACGTTTTTACTAACATTACCTAAAACACGAGAAATGTCTTCAACTTGTGATAATTTAGTATATGAGTAGTTGCCCAATGTATTGAAATGACAACAGATTTAGTTGTTACGCAACTCTATGAGGCAGTGACGTGCAAATATTTGCATATAAAAAGAAAACACGATTTACGCTGACAAGGTATATCCCCTGATACCCTTGGCTACAATAGTAGGATACAAAATAGGTGTTGTGTAACAACTAACAATATAAAATTCCATTTCTTTCTCACTATGGACTTTGTGCAAACATTGCATAATGCATCTGTTGATTGGTTATTTGTAAAGTCCTTTACACGACACAGGATTTATTCCTAGTGCCGAAGTTGTCAACGTCATAAAAAAGAAAACAAAAAAAAAATACACAGAAGCAAATAGCAGACAGAAGTTACAAAATGTAATCAATAAATTAGCATTATATTTACAGAGAAATATGAGCATAGATTATATCAAATTATAAATACAAGCATTTATTACACTTTACTATAAAATAAACCAGCCCCTCTAGACATTCACGCAAACACCAATTTACATACATCCCTACAACAAACCTATATTTAAAACTGGACAATTTACCTTACGACTTCTCTATCGTTATAATCTATAAAAATTAAACAAAAATAACATTTTAAAACGACTATAATTTTCGACCTTACAACTTTCATATTAAGATTGACGTGATATGCAAAGAAAAAAATTGTTGAGTGAACACCAAATATTTAAATGCACTTCAAAATCACATATACAAAATAAAACTCGCCTTTATACCTTGCACCATAACGTGTAATTATAGTTTCGTGTTATACTTTAGAGGGTTTACGTAAATTGGTCAAGAAGGTGATGAGATTAATTATAAAGATGCATCTCCACGGACTGGTTGCGCGTAACGGTCGACGTTGACAGGCGAAATAATGCGCTTAGTGAGAAATGCGCTCACTAATTAATTTCTATGAACACATTTAAAGTATTACGCGTTCGGTGCGACTAGTTTTATTTTATATCAAACTAGAGGACGCCAGCAGCTACGCTTGCATTTTTTTTAATTTACCCGTTTTGGGCGCTCCCGTGGGAATTTCGGGAAATCCCTTCTTAGTGCACCCCTACGGTCCCCAAGGAACATACATGCCAAATTTCAGCTTCCTGCGCCTAATAGTTTCGGCTGTAGCGTGTCTGTCAGTCAGTCAGTAACGCAAGGATTTTATATATTAAGAAGATAAATACGGATATATTAACTTTTTTCTCACGATTATAGAGATTGTTAACAAACAAATCTAAGGCGAACCGCTTAAATTTGCAATTCTGATTTATATCCCGATAAAAAAAATCTATTTTATTAGTGGTTTATTATAATTAAGTATATAATTTAAATATGTAACATGAAATTGTTTAGATAATTCATTAAGTTGCAATATTATTTGCATATAATCAAAATTATATAAATATTTTATTTAACTGACAGTAGTCAGTAAACATAAAATATTTATATAATTTTGGGCGCAGCGATTTCCTCGTACTACTTATTACATTTTAATGGTTCATTATGTTTGCTGTTTTGCATTTAAAATGTTATCTATTTTTAGTTTAACTAAATTGTAATGTATTACAATTTAGTTTGCAACGAAATATTTTAATCAAGTTCATTTTTAGATAAATACGAATTAATATAATCTGGCATTGGTTTGGTTTAACGCTTAACTTAAGATTTTAGATCCTGATATCTTTCTGGGTAAGGATGTTAGCCAAGTAATACTTTATAGTAAGACTTGTTTCACCAATGACTCTAGGTAACAAAATGAAGGAAAAGGTCCTATCTTACCTATCATATTAATGGTTCTTTAAAATTATGGTGACAAAGTTAAAAGCCTCTAATACTGTTTAAAATGTGAGACTAACATGAGGGCGTCTTAGTCTCTATCGTAGGAATACAACGCAATAATTAAGGAATCTGAACTAAAGTTTACCGTTGGTCGATTTGAGTGACTGTCCACCAACCTTAAGTATTCCAGGCCCAGACTCGTTTACTGTATTTATACCTACAATAGCTCTTATTTTATTCATATAAAACAATTTTGTTTTTTTTTTGTTTTTTTTATAGGATCTTATACTATTTGATAAAGAGTGGGTAACAACAGCTCTCGATAGAGAAAGGTGGAATGAGGGTAGGGAGGCCTTTGCCCTGCAGTGGGACAAGTTAGGCTGCAAATAATAATAAAATATAGGCTCACGCCTGTATCCCCGAAGGGGTAGACAGAGGTGTAATATTACACCCACATTTCGCCATGAATTTTTTAGGTCCCACGTAATAGGGGGCGAGCCTAATGCCTACTTACTGAGAATTCGGAAAAACCCATTAACACTTTTGCCCGACCGAGAATCGAACCCGGGACCTCCAATCAGCAGTCGCATACGCTATCCACTGGACCACGCAGACAATTTTCTATAAAATTACAAAACCAAATTAGCATAATTCAATAAAATGTCACTCATATTTACCGTAAAAATGTATAAAAAATTTATAAACGCTCTACAAATGATAGTTGTAATGTTTTTACTACAATGTTGGAGTCATTAGTGTTCAACAAGATAATGGATGAACTGGCCTGGAAGGTGGGTTATCTTAAAGCGTAATGTAATCGTAATATGACACGCGACGTGTACAACTAGCGGCAATTGAGTTGTAGTTATTCTGGATACATTATTGAAACGTTCAACTTTAGACAGGTTACATTGTAACTGTTGATACTCTTCAAGACCTATGAGCTTACGGTCCGTTTTCCCGTAGACTTTAGACCTCTGCAAGGAAACAGTTGACAAAGTGCGTATGTGATGACAAGTAATTGACTTCTTCTTCTTCGTGTCAATGGTTTTTTTTTTTTATTTCTGCCGAACAAATTGACTCCATGCTGCCTGATGTTAAGCAGTCAGTGAAGTCCCATAGTGATGGCCATCATCCCAGCAGACAGCGTGGCATTATGGTATGATGGCCCTCACCTTGACGGCCTTGAGAAAAGCTTTTTCACGCCCCGCTTAAAGGACTCAGGATCATAAGTGGAGGGAAACACGTGGGCTGGCAAAGAATTCCACATCTTAATGGTACGGCAGAGATAAGAGGCGCCGAACCGTTTGGTGCGTGACGGTATCTGTTCTACCGTGTAAGAGTGGCACCTCAACCCAGCACGTGTCGTTCGGGATAGGAAAGGAGAGGGAGGGATTAGTTGATAGAGCTCTTCGGAACACTCACCGTGATAGATGCGGTAGAAGACAGCCATTGAGGCCACGTCTCTGCGTAATTGCAGTGACTCAAGAGCCTTAGTGGCCTCTGGATCCCCAATGATACGGACAGCACGCCGCTGCAACCTATCGAGGACGTCCAATAAGTACTGAGCGGAGCCATTCCAAAGGTGAGAGTAGTATTCCACGTAGGAGCGAACCTGGGTTTTTTATAATGGACACAACTGCTCCGGCGTGAAAAACCTCCTCACCCTGTTCAGGACTCCGAGTTTCCGAGATGCAGATTTGATGACACCCTCGATGTAGTTCTTCTGGTTGAAATTTCTGCGTATGTCCGTACCTAGGATATTGAAGCTGTCTTGAATCGGTAGCGGAGTGTCCAGAAGAGAGGGATGGGGAAGGAATGGAGATACCTTGGCTGAGAATGCACACACCTGTGTTTTCTTGGCGTTGAACTCGACCAGGTTCTCATCACCCCAATGCGAGATGCAATTCAGAACCCAGTCAAGCTCAGCAATAAGTGTTCGCCTATACTCCTCAGTGGCGGCTTGCTTAGCCGCAGGTTGTCCAAGATATCGCCCATGTACAGTACTGTCATCTGCATAGCAATGTATGCACCCAAAAGTGAGCATATCATTGATATGCAGAAGAAAAAGCGTGGGCGATAACACGGACTCCTAAGGCACACCAGCTTTCACCTGGAGAAACTTCGATGACTCACCGTCACAAAGGACTCGTATACGGCGCTCATGCAGGAAGCTGGCAACCCAGTTGCACAATCGAGGCGGCAAGCCGTAGGCTGGAAGCTTGGAAAGAAGCGCACGATGCCAGACTCTATCGAAGGCTTTGGAGATGTCGAGACTAATAGCCAACGAATCCCCATGCCTGTCCATCGCCTCACCCCAAAGGTGTGTGACATACGCTAGAAGATCACCCGTTGATCGTTTCGGTCTGAAGCCATACTGACGATCACTGATGAGAGAGTGATCTTCTAGGTAGCGAACGAGTTGGTTGTTAATTAATCGTTCAAACACCTTGCAGAGGATAGGGGTGATAGCAATGGGTCGATAATTGCCCGGATCAGAACGATCCCCTTTCTTGGGAATCGGTTGCACGTTCGCCTCTTTCCAAGCCTGCGGCACTACGCCAGAGGCATATGATAGGCGATACAGGCGTGTAAGCATTGGAGATAACTCGGCTGCGCATTTCCTAAGCACAACCGCTGGAATTCCATCAGGTCCACTGGCTTTCCGGACATCGAGAGATCGCAGTGTCGCGCGAAAATCGCATTGCCTGATTTTAATATCAGGCATGGAGTGGCCGCAGTAGGGAGTCGAAGGCGGTTGCGCACTACGATCATCGATTCGGCAGTTGGCCGCAAAGAGATTGACAAGCAGGTCAGCTTTCTCTTGCGGCCCATGGGCCAGTGATTCATCAGGGCATCGCAACGGCGGCAGTGAAGGCTGGCAGAAATTAGATTGCACGGCTTTGGCCAATCGCCAGTATCCCCGGCTACCCGTGGGGTGCGACAAGAGTTCTTGACCAAACCGTGCAATGCGCTGGGCATCCGCTCTTATGTATGCCCTCTTGCAGACTTTGGTGGCTCTATTATAGGCTGCCTTGATGAGATGGACATTCGGATCGCGACGAGACCGAGCCCTGATCCAAGCGCGGTAAGCCGACTGTTTTTGTTTAACAGCATTGGCGCACTCGCGATCGAACCAGGGCCGTAGTTTGCTGCTGCTGGAGACGTCAGTGGATGGAATATAATATTCCATACCCAACATGATTTCCCCAGCAACAGCAGACGCACTCTCCGACAGATCCCTCCCACCAAAGCAGCACTGAGACCACGGGATGGACGCATAATAGTCTCGCAGGCCATCCCAATCCGCTGACGAGTAGTGCCACAAGCGTCGCTTTGCCTTCACTGGTTGTGGAGGTGAAGCGAATGGCACTGTAGTGCGAACCAGACAGTGGTCGGAGGAACCCAAAGGGGCTTGTACCGTCACACTGTACTGAGCCGGGTTACTCGTCAGCACAAGATCTAACAACGAGGGCGTTTCAACTTTATAATACCTGCATAAAATTCGGCCACTCTAATGGCGTTAGGAGTGGCCTCCCAGAGTGCAGACACAATGCAGGTGCTCGGGCAAAAGTGATTGACAAAGAGCATATGAGATGGCGCTAGGTCAGAAGGATTTATCGTGTCCATGATCATGGTTCTATCTTTAGGGACGTCAAAGTTATGATACACATGCCGTTAAATATTTCAATAATTATTCGTTGGCATTTTCAGCTCCCCGTGTCTTCCCTGCCAGCTAATTAGTGTATATCATAACTCCACCTAGCCTTTGAAGACTATGCTACCTTTGCCTAGGCTAGACGCCCTTTATGCTCTAGGTCTAGAACACGTCTAATCAAACAGTTGTCCGTGCGACAACAAATGTGACGACTTTAGCTTGTTATTGTTTTTTAGGCTAGGCGTTTAATGTAGCGCTCAGAGCGAGACTTGGCTTTCTGTTCGTAACACATCGGCAAAGTTAAGCAACGCTTGCATAGGGCGCCAATTGGATGGGTGACATTTACATCTGAGCGCTACCGTGTTTCGGAGGGCACGTAAAGCTGTCGGTCCCGGTTCTTGTCTCAGGATAAGAATCGTTAGGCCATGTTGGAGGCCTTCGGGCGGTCTGAAAACTTAGACACAAGAGTTGGACACACACTCACACGAAAAACAAACTGGCTATGTCGACCGACTGATCCGATCGATTGAGCTTAGCGTCGTGCCATGTGAGAGGCTTATATGTAGTAGTGAACCATGCACACCCTCTTACTGATAATGGCGATAGTTATTATATATATAGAGATAGATAGACTACATGGTCTTTGTTAACAACTCTGAGTCGTTGCTAAATTCTATTAAGATGAGCAAATTAATTGAAGCCGAGGAATGATCCTAATAAAGATATATTTCGGTGATTATGATAGTTGCTATATTCAGATAGAAACAATGACGTAGGACCTAGTATTAGACCTATAGCTAACAGCTGATTAGAAGTCAGCAATTAAAATTTTTACTTTCTGTACCTACCTAATTGGCAAAGAAGAGAAGCAATTTTGTATTCTCTTTGTAATGCTCACTGGTTATGAAAATTAATCACAAGCAGTGTGCATTTAAAAGAAAATACTAAAGTTTTAAAAGCGCCCTAGCTTCATTATCTTAACGTTTATTCTTCATTAACATTTGTCCGACATATTACGTCTATCGTACTTACATAAATATTAATATTTCGACACGTGACTGACAGTAATTTATCCAGAACACCATCGGTGCTGCCTAACAAGCGGTACTTAATTGAATGTCTTACACAAAATTCGTACTTTAATAAGTATATTTACATTTCTGCATAAAATCGCTAACAAAATACCTCGGGATAAAGAAAAGACATCAGAATTCACCTGTTTTTCTAGAAAGTTTTTATTTTGTCTTGCAACGTAATTGCTATAATACGCCTTAAGTAACCATTATAGTAATAATCAAAGAAATTAATATTAAATAGCTTTTATATAATTATGTATATTATCATACGTTTATAAATTTCAAAGTCACTTAAATTAAAGCTTTTATAAGAGAGACATATTTTTAATCAACTAATATGATTTGCGTTTGCGATTTTGCAAAGATTGGCACTACTGAAACTTTTGACACCAACAACTGTATCTTATTTTAAATTGTCTTTCGGGATATAGGTATACCACGTAGGACATTTTTTTTGGAGTAACCGATATTTCGGCACTGTTGCAAACGCCATGTTCACGGATGTAGTACATACGTGGTATTTATCCCGAAAGACAATTTAAAATAAGTTTAAATGACCACGAAAGTTTAAATTCCTATAAACAACTGAATCTGTTTGTAAGCCAAGTTTTTTTACCGCTCGGTACATATAGAAAATATGGGCTTGAAAAATAAATTCCTTATAATCAGTAATACTGCTTACAATACCAAAACACAACACAAAACCGAACAAACTTAAATTCTCGCAACGGTTCTAAGCCCGACATTGCGCTGAGATTACCAAAGAACAGTAGCGAATACTGGGAATTATTACACCAAATAGTAAGCAAGGTAAATAAGTCAAAATCGGCGTGCAGCGAAGTGTTCCATCAACGGTCGTAAACAACATTAACATTGTCGTAAATTGTGGCAGTGACGTAACGCTATCCCTCTACAGTAGCGAGTGAACAATCGGAATATGGGCTATGAAAACAGCGGGCATGGAGAATTGAACCAATTTATTTGAAGGTATGTCATCTGTCAGCGTGCGGCCAATTTGGTAGACTTCAGGCAGCTAAATCCCCTACTCGATTGATATAGCTAATGAAATCAGTAACGCAGGCTAACGTGACTGAGTGCTCAAATCCTACAGGCTTTGAGATAAATTGCCAAAGAAGCTGTTCAAGACATGCAAACCAAAGAATGTCTGGCCAGAAAACCTTCATCAGTATCAGATAAACTAAGGTTAGTGCCCATCTACTAAATCGATTTCTGCACCACTAAAAGGTCAACTGGCAGAAAATGTTACATACATACATAGTCTCACGCCTATAACCCCGAAGAGGTAGGCATAGGTGTATTTCTACACCCACTTTTCGCCAGATATACTTTAGTCTCACGTAATAAGGGGCGAGCCTATTGCCGTACCGGAAATGTACAGAAAATGTTGTGTATCATTAATGCTATTATTACTCTTATTTATACATACATAGACTCACGCCTGTTTACCGGAGGGGTAGGCAGAGACTACGGAACGCCATTTGCAACGATCCTGACATATCTCTCTTGCTTCATTCACTCCCATCAGATTCTTCATGCATGCTCTTCTGTTCAGGGTACTTCTCACCTGTCCTGTTTTTAGGATGTCTCCAATCTGGTCAGAGAACGTCCGCCTAGGTCTTCCCCTTCGTCCTGTCCCTTCTCTTATTACCCTACTCTTATTTATGTGCATAAGAAATGAACATGGAGTATGATCTTGTTTTGTATAAATATAATTCATAAATTTAGTGCCACTGGATGCTATAATGTATTTTCATCTTTATACTATTTGTACGCTGCAATGGCTAAACATGACTGACTGTATACTTTTATTAAACATCTTGCATACTTATGTGTGTATACTCATGTTTATACAAATAAAATATCTTTATCTTATCTTTAAAAGATCAAAGGTAATGCAACTTTTGTTTTAGCATCGACAACAAAACATATACAATGTATTTTCATGAACTCCCACAGTGACATTTACTAATACAATATAAATGGAGATAAATGTTACATTCAGCTCAACATTACTCTCAATTATCGATATCAAAGCTCACTGCGATGTTTCCTAACGGGCATCGTGACATCCCAGGCTATGTTTAGTTGTTTACACACTACAAGTAGCACATAAAGCTCTCTAGATCTTAAGGGCGACCTCATATTGGGCGTGCGCGTTCCTCGAGCGGGCGTAGTGCGTGTGCCCGGCGTGCGCTCAGCGCTCACTCTGTAGTACAAAGTGAAGTGCCACGCAATAGACTCGCCCCCTGTTACATTGGGACCGAAACATAACTGACGAAGTGTAGGTGTGTAATACACCTCTGCCTACCCTTCGGAGATAAAGGCGTTATGTTATGTAGGTATGTTATATTTTCAAGTGCGGCTCTATTCTATATGCTCGGCGTTCACTCTGTAGAACGAAGTGCCGGGCACACGCCGAGCGTTCGCTCGAGGAACGCGCATGTCTAACGTGTGTCAAACTTAAAGCGCTATACATGGTAGCGCGTCGATAACTCTCAATTAGAACATCAAAGCGTGCAACAATTGTTTCCCGATGACGTCACAATCGATCATGTAAAATCGCGCACTTTATAGCTGTACGCATGTTACTAGTGAAATAAGCACTACTGAGCACTGTAGTTAGGGTTGCCAGATAACCAGGAAATTCGACATTGCCTCAGAATTGTACGTCTTGTCCCGAGTCCAGTAATTAGACTTACTAGACCCCAGCCCGGATAACACCTAGTTCTACTAGACCGCGTCATATGCACACTAGCAATCAAGTGACACGGTCGGCACGCGAACTTTTCGATTGTCTAGGGAACAAAAATGCTACTTACTTTGTTGAAGTAGGTAAGTTGCATTTTTATTTACTGGCCAATGCAAACCCCACCCTCCGCTCTAAAAATTACCCGGTATTAAAACGCCTGGATCTGGCAACCCTAACTGTAGTGCAATAACTCTCAATTATCGACATCAAAGCCCGCGACTGCTGAAGCTCGTGACGCGAAAGGTGACGTCATATCAGGAAGCACAAACATTTTCGTTTCGATTTACATGTAAATCATTTAAGATATCTGTGTAAATTTACTTTAAAGTTACCTATCTAAAATATATACAGCGAAACCGGTATTATGTAGGTGTGTTTATTCTAAGTAATCTTGGCGAAAGATAAGGTACGGTGATGTTTTATTTACTCGTTCAAACTGTTTATGATCCCTTCACTGCGTTTAAAAATTCCTTAAGCTTTGACTAAACCTTTCAACTTATAATTCGTAATTTTAAGAATTCAGAATTTATTTATTTATTTATTTATTTGAGGACCACCAGTGACTATACAACAATACATTAATAACATACACAACAGGTTTGACATTATATTGGTTGTATAGTCTTTTAAGGTAGCCACTGCATGCACTAATTAAATGAGCTTGAGAAGTAATTGTCAGAATATGAAATTTAAATAAAATGCAAATAATGATTTATAAAGACAATGCAACCAATTAATTTAGTGATAAGTATTACTATGTCAAAAGTACATTAACTACAAGGACACATAATAATAGCATAATAACATTTAAATAAAAATTAAATTATAAGACACAATTATGGAAATAATAATTAAGCTAATTAAATATATAGAAAATAACAAATTAGATTTTGAAATTGCATAGGTAAGTAATAAGTATGAATGTCAAATACAAAAAAAATAATTAAACATAAAAAAACATCAATTGAGTCCGAAAAGGCAGCACGAAAATTATTACAAAAATTAATACAATAATTAATGACACATATAATTTATTTCCTGAGTTCCTTGCGGAATGCGTCTAAGGAGTCGAAGTGGATATCAACTGTTTCACTGCAATTGTTCAACAATCGGCTCATACGGGGAATCAAGGACCATTTGCCGAACTCGGTCCTCCTGAAGGGAGCTTTGAGTGGTACTATTGGCTTGCGTGGGTATTTAGATGGTACGTTTATAGTGATTTTATTCAATAATTGCGGGCAGTTAATTTGGCCTCTTACTATTTTAAACAAAAACACTAGATCCAAAATGTCTCTTCGTTTGGAGAGAGATTGTATGTTGTAGTGTTTAAGTCTATCCTCGTAAGATACCAGCTGATAATGGAGATTCGAACTATAACATAAATGCCATAAAAATCTCTTTTGTACTCTCTCCAACCTAAGAGAATGTACAGCGTAATGTGGTCTCCATATTTGGCTACAATATTCTAGAATGCTCCTTACTAGAGTATTATATAATAAAATTTTTGTTGTTGGCCTGCGGAAATATTTGCCATTACGGATAACAAATCCCACCATCTTAGAAGCCTTATTAATTATTTGTTCAATGTGTGGCACAAAAGTAAGTTTTCTGTCTAACAATACCCCAAGGTCTCTTACGGTCTCAACTTTGGAAAGAATATTACCTTGAATATGGTATGAAGCAATGATTGGACTCAGTTTCCGAGAAAAGGTTATATGAGAACATTTTTTATAATTAAGTTGCATGCCATTGGAAGCACACCAATTAGCAAAATTGTCTAGGTCACATTGAAGCTCAACTACATGCTCAGGACAACTTATTTCTTTGGCAATTTTTAGATCATCTGCAAACAAATGAGAAATGGAGTTTGTAAAGCACGAAGGCAATTCGTTAATAAAAATGTTAAATAAAATAGGTCCGAGATGTGAGCCTTGTGGTACACCGGATGTTATTTCATGCGATTCTGACTTATAACCTTCAAGTACTACATAGAAGCTGCGCTGTTTTAAATATGATTCAAACCATGAGAACATAGAACCTGTTAGACCGTATTTTGAAAGTTTGTGCAATAGTAAATTATGAGGAACCTTGTCGAATGCCTTGCTGAAATCGGTGTAAATGGCATCCATTTGACTTTGTCGATCGAGAACGCATACCACATCATCGACAAAGGACGCCAAGTTGGTACAAGTAGATCTGGAATGGACAAAACCGTGTTGTGCGTCAGTGAGGGAAGACTTGAATTGACTCTGTAGCACTGGGCATATAAGTGACTCAAATACTTTGGCCATTGTGGACAGAATAGATATTGGTCTATAGTTTTGAACTATTGTATTTTCATCGCCTTTATGTACGGGTACCACTTTGGCTACTTTCCATGACGAAGGAAATGTTCCTATACTTAAGGATTTGTTGTAAATTATGTGCAAAGGCTTGGCAAGAACTTTTGCACAATGTTTGATAAATAAAGGTGGAATTTCATCAGGACCCGCCCCTTTATTACGATTTAATGCCTTTAATGAATTTAATACGGCTTAAAATAGGTATACACTTACAGAACATATTCATTATTAAGCAAATTATTCCTCAGAAAGATCAAGCCAGTTAAAGTACACAAAGTACCATTGCCAGTAGTAAATCCCCGTGAGAGTTTAAGCAGCTCTTCCGTTATAACGGAATAAGAAATCCAATGTTTATAGCCTTTTGAGTTGTAGATAATCAAAAAATAATATTTTGTATGAAAACTGACTAGCCAAGTCTATGTGTGTAATACTTATGAATTGATTACTTAAACAGAGTATACATTTTATTGTCACCTACCCTATTTTAGCAGACTATCAGATCTATATAGAATCAGTAAACTCGATTTACCTACAAGAATAACCATCGAAATAGCTCAATTGAATGTACTGCGAAATTCTAAAATCGTCGCAATGGGCAATATACGTCCACCTTTTCGCACCCCCGAGGCATGCTGTAATCCTATTTTACGCCAATACCATCTCTGACGTATCACTTAAGGTCACTTTTGACGCCGTCAAAGAAGATAAAAGCCCAGTTATAAACGCTAACCTAAGCCTAAGTGGCAATAGCCTAATAGTTAGCTTAATGGGATTTTATGATTGAGACGAAAGGAAGCTCGATTCCAACTCATTATTACTAAAATATGAAGGGAGATAGGAAGAAATGTTAAAAATAAATGATAACTTGACGTGAGAAATGTGACTGCCTCGTTGGTATCGCGGCATAAATGTGCGCGTGGGATTGGGAGGTCTCGGGTTCGAATCCCGGGTCGGGCAAAGTGTTATTGGGTTATTCCGTTAGAAAATTCTCAGTAGCAGCGCGGAGTCTGCCCGGTACGGCAATAGGCTCGCCCCCTATTCCGTGGGACCTAAAAAAATTCGTGGCGAAATGTGGGTGTAATATTACACCTCTGCCTAACCTTTCGGTGATACAGGCGTGAGCCTATAACAATAATGTAACAATAAAGAAATGTGTCGCGAGTGTACTGGTCAAGTTAGTGCAACGTTACATTGCATTACATGGACTCGTCAAAGCCTCTATTAAAATGCGAAAAATAATAAAAGAAACGAATCACATGTGCTAGGATCGTGGTTTATTTCTACTATTTCTAGTAGTAGTTCGGAACACAAGCATAAGCTACGATAATAAGACATGTCTAGCTGGCGTTCACCCGAATACACCAGTATCCCTCAAGTCCAATATCCCTATCAATCAATTACGCCACCACCTGTGGACTAATTGCATTACTCCGATATCACCTGCCAACACGGTGATTACAACAAAGACCCTCAGGCTTCGAACTGGGGAGGTCCGACGTGCTATATTACCATCATAGATAGCCTAATGATGATGATATTGGGCCAATTTACTCTTATAGGACACGATTTGCCTCTAGCTTTGAATACAAATATTTTTCATAAAATGTAAATTTTAATATTATTTTAAACGAGTATGCATGTGAGACGATTAAAGTACAGTATTAATTTGAATACGTCTAGCCCATTTATATTATGTTTATACCATTACTCTGCACGATCTGATTATATTGATAAGCAAATGAAGACCACCTACCGCTCATACCTATGATTGATTAACCTATTTTCAATATTCGATCCATACATGGATTTTGGGATTCGAGATTCGTGTTTGACAAATTTTGTATGGAGTTTATGTCAAAAACGAATCTAAAATCTACAGATCTATCTATAGATCGAATATTAAATTCCGTAGTTAATGATTATAAAATACAGGTAAATTAAAACACTTTCTTCAGTCCAAATTTTTCAAGTTTATGATGATCTAATAACAATACCTAATAAATACATAAAAAATACATACGATACGATACCTATTATAGTTACTACTAGAAAAGTTTCAGGAAAAGTGATCTAAGCAGAACTATGTACGTACCTTGCAGAGTTTCTTCTTGATCGTAGTTTCCAGATTCTGTAGGAAAGATAAGAAAACCTTGTTAGATGTTAGACAAGCAAAGAAAATCAAGTCCTGTTAAAGATTACTTTGATTAGGTAGATTTTAGACAATTAAAAAAGAGTGCGTGTTAGCCTGCGATCCATCAGAGTTAAGATAATAAAGTTCAATAATAAGTAGGTACCTACATATTAAAAAGTATTAAAATCAGTCGCTTGCATTTTGACATAACAGAATATCACGGTTTTTGCATCAATTTCGTCTCATAGAATTCCTCAATTTTATATATATTACATTAGAGATACAAGAATACGAACTTTTACCTACATATAATTTTTTATTGGTATTTTTTTAATTTTCAATTCGAACAAGGTATTTTTACAATTATTTCTTACAAATTGGATGACAAAGATGGTGTCAAAATGCAAGCTTAGTGTTGATACATCAATGTTTATATTATTGAGAATATATCAAACATCACCACCAGAACATGCAATAGTAATAAAGGATAGACAGGTGAAGCAGAAATAAAAACAATAAGTTTATTTTCAAAGACTTTATTGTTACAGAATAAAGTTACAGATAAGTTGTCAAAATGAGTCATAAAATCTACGGTGTTAGATCAATAAATTTATATTAAAACAAACATGCTCGAACCCTCACTTGAAACTCACAGAAATCTGCGGGTTTTTGAATTACTATGTTACATTTGGCATACCTAATTACCTACGCAGATATGACGAGTTAAAGGTACCTTATTTTTTGTTATAGATATGCCATAGTCGCCATAACCAGTTTAAGCCAAAAATACTTTTTTGGAGGAAAGTTGGAGAGCACTATTTATTGATTAGTAAGTTAACCGAAAGATATCAAAATATTGTTTTTTTTTATGTTAATAGGCGGCAAACGAGCAGACGGATCGCCTGATGGTAAGCAATTACCGCCGCCCATGGACACAAGCAACACCATAGGAGTCACAAGTGCGTTGCCGCCCCTTTGGGTTGGGAAAAGGGATAGGATGAGGATTGGGATGAGGGAGAATGCATAGGTAATCCCTATGCCTTCTCCCTTCGGCACTCTCACTCACCGAACGAAACGCAACAGTTTAAGTACTGTTACGTTACGTCGATTTTCTGTGAGAGGGTACGGCACCTGTTTTATTAAATACCTTCTAACTCTTCAACCGTTACTATCTATTATCGAATTAATTAACTACCTCTCATGACGACGAGAAGCTTTACAATATAATAATCCGACAAGATCCCTACACAATGTGAATGTACTAAGTTACTAACCATCGGAAAACGCGCAAACGCACGTCGCGGCAATTGTATTGTGGGCTCCTTGCACCCACACAGTTCCGTCGCCAGTGAATAACTAGATTACTAATAGTTCATAATGCTAGCAGACTTAGAAATATTTCATAGTTATGTAAAACTATACAAACGTAATTTATTTGTATGGTTTATGTATATTTATATGATATTGTAGCCAGTTTGGATACGGTCCGGTGATGATGGGATAGTAACGAATTGTTCTAAATGCGTTAAAAAGGTCTGGCAAGTTTATTACAAAAAGAGCAAGTTGCTAGTTGCCATAACAAAAGATCTGTTAATGTATGTAACATTAACTACTTCTGACTACGTATTTTTTTACAATACAAATTACGAAATCAAAAATTGAGAATCTCGTGCATGAAAATTCGACAATAAACCTGACTACATATTAATGTTAACCTAAAATTAAATACAAAATATCACCTGTAATACGACGCCACGAGAGAAAATTTGTAACTGATAGTGATGTACCATAACGACACCGATAATGTACCTAAAGAGTTTACTACAACGTTTTATATTAATAAACGTAAAACTAAGTACCTACCTCACGAGAAATCGCCGCGTCGTATGAATGGCAATGGAAATCCAATATAAACTGGTCTCACTTTGTGCTAAAACCCGTAGAATGTGAGGTCAGATTATGTTAGTAACGCCGTATAGACATAGTACAAAAATAGACTAGTCATTTTAGAAGGAGTTTCATTCAACAAATTCATTGAAGCTCTTTCAGTTCATTAAAAAACGTCTTGTAACCCTTTTTTGATGGTTAAGAAATATTTCTTTTCTTTCATAACCATAAATAAACAAACGTAAATGAAAGTGTGTAATTGTGTTGTTGCAACTAAAGAACTAACTTTCCCGTTTGTAACAATCGTTTTCTCGAGGTTTGAAGAAGGCTGTCACGCGCTATTGTTTAATTGTTTATCTATCGTCGTTTTCATTTGAATATTATTTTGTTGCTACTCACTGACGTGAATCAAGTAAAACACTAGTATGGAAAGGTTATTAAAGAACGGTTTCTTTTAAATATTCGGCAATAATACAAAATAATTGTATATTTCATTAAATACTGGCTATACAAATGTCAAAATGTTGGAGATTAAATTTCATAGACTGGACTTCAAAATCGACCGAGGCTATAAAAATAAAATAAGTAAAGAAAAAGCATTTACATATTGAACTAGCTTCTAGATTTCAATCTACTTGCCATTTCTAAGTGTGACTTACTACGGAATTCAATATTCGATCTATTGATATATCTGTAGATTTTAGATTCGTTTTTGACATAAGCTCCATTAAAAATATGTCAAACACGAATTTTGAATCTCAAAATCCATGTAGGTATGGTTCGAATATTGAAAATGACCGTTAGGAAAATGAATGGACATGACACAATAGCTAGTATTCTACAAATGAATTAATTTCGTCTACTTTTATTGTTTTGGATCGGAAGCTTAAAGGATCTCATATACAAATTGATAACTTCTAATGGAAATAACAACACTCCTTTGTCTCCAGTCAATCAAAGGGACAACCGAACACTTTCACATTCATAACTACTTAATATCGATTTAAATTAATATGATGTTCGCCATAATCGTTTCAATAAAATTGTACAAGCGATTTAAGGAGCAATCCATTGCATGTATAATTCGGCCATATACTTAATTAATTCGGTGCTTCGGTAATAAATATCGCGTATAACGTTAATAAAGTAAGTTCAATCAGTGTATAGCTTGTTTTATTGGTGCCAGTCACGAAAATATTCAATGAAAAACGTATGTATGTAAGTATGTATGTATATGTACATATACATTGATTGCACAGGCCTTATTTTTTAAGTATCGTCATTCTATTCGGGAATGCCTAACCAAACCTGAGTAAGCCTGAAGAACTAGAGCTAATAGATCAACAACTACACTTTATAATTGCCTACAGTAAAATTGTTACAGCATTTTCTGCTATAATATACCTTTGATAGAGTCTAGAGCTATTAAAAGGGAACCGTACTTTCATAAAATCTATTGAGTTCGCCACGTTATAGATGATGGCGTTACTATGGGAGCGCCAGAATTTCTTCTATCTCTATCTAAACGTCACGCCTGTCTCCCATTGGGGTAGGCAGAGACTATGGAACGCCAAATGCTCCGGTTCAAACATACCTCTTTCGCTTCTTCGACATTCATAAACCTCGTCATGCATGCTCGTCGGTTACGAGTACTTTTGATTTGGCCCTTCCGCAGTATGTCACTAATTTGGTCGGCGTGAGACCGTCTTGGGCGTCCTCTACCGACATCTCCATTCATTCTTACTCGATACACATCTTTCGTAAATCTCCTTGCATCCAGCCGTTCCAAATGTCCAAACCATCGCAACATACCTTTCTCAATCTTTGAAACTACATCTTCTTTCAAACCACACCTTTCTCGAATAACGCTATTTCTCACTTTATCTGCCATTCTTACTACGCACATATTCCTCAAAGCTCTCATCTCCACAGCATTAATTCTACTTTCATTCTTCTTCTGCCATACCCATGATTCACTTCCATACATCAATGTTGGCGCCAAAACTCCCTGCAGTATAGCAAGGCGAGCCTTACTCGGTATAATTTTACTGCTAAAAATGGTCTGTAAGGCGCCATTCACACAATTTCCTGCTTTCACTCTCCTTTCAATATCTCCCTCACATTTTCCATCTCTTGTAAACAATGACCCTAAATAGACAAACTCATTCACTTGTTCCACTTTTTCATCTCCTATCATTATGTTACATTCAGTTACACTAGCTTCCCTCTCTATGACCATGACCTTGGTCTTGCTTACATTCACTTTCATGCCCTTCTTCTTATATGCCTCATTCATTACGGTGACCATCTGCTGTAAATCAGACGCTGACGACACAAAAAGAACCTGATCGTCAGCGTATAGCAGGGTCTTAAACACGGATTCACCCATTCTTAAACCACATTCAGACTCTTTCAAATCAGTCAAACAACTATCCATGAATAGATTGAACAGCCAAGGAGACGCTACACATCCCTGTCTAACACCACGATCAATGTTAAACTAGTCCGTGTAGGCCCCGTTTATTCTGACACAGGCACTTGAATCCCTATATAAGGATGTAAGTGCCCGTATCAGACTGCTGCTCACTCCATACACGGAAAGTTTTGACCAAAGTTCATCCCTCACCACTCGATCGTAAGCCTTTTCCAAGTCAATAAAGGCGCAGAAAACCTTCTGGTGTTTCATTAAGATTTTCTCTGCAATGCACCTTAAGGAAATGACTTGATCCGTACATCCCATGCCCTTTCTAAATCCCGCTTGTACATCCCAAATCTTACTATCCGTTTCAGAAATAATTCTTTCGATCAGTATCTTTGCATACAATTTGCCAACAACACTCAGTAGGCTTATACCACGGTAGTTTTTGCATTCCTGCTGAGACCCTTTGCCCTTGTAAAGTGGCACAATTACTGCCTTGTTCCAGTCACCTGGTACTCGACCGGACCGCCAACATTTGTTAAAAAGCAGGTACAGCAGGCTTGCCATGACGCCTTCGCCTACCTTGAGCATTTCAGCAGATATCCTGTCATATCCCGCAGCTTTACCCGCTTTCATACTTTTCAATGCATACCTTATCTCTTCCATACTTATATTATTTTCACTATCATGTTCCTCATCCGCTACTATATTCCTGGTAACACTTTCTCCTTGTTCAAACAAATTTTCTAAATATACCTTCCACTGATTCAGAACATCTCCATGCTCTCTAATAATATTTCCATTCATATCCCTTATCACCCCAACTTTCGAGTCTCCTGACGAATTGCCTCGGGCTGTTCTGACCAAGTGCCAGAATAATTTAATATTGGCCCGAAAATTGTTAGCAAATTTCCTATCAAACTTATCCTTACATTCTTCTTTCTTTCTTCTCACTGTCTCTTTTACTTTATATTTCAACCTGTCATACTTTTCTTTTACAATCCTCTCATTGTCATTCACACTTCCTTGTATCCTTTTGTTGGCTCTTACGGTCAGCAAGTCCATCCATGCTTTACGTTTTTCCGCGACCACACTACTTACTTCCTGATCCCACCATTCATTACATATCAGAATTTCTTCCTATCTATTTTTGGCCAAGCCTCAAAACATTTGTGCTGTCAAATATGAATCTCTAGTAGTCAAATCCAAGGATCGATCAAATATTGGGACCAGCCGGTTATCTTTAAAGCATAATGAAAGCATATGAAATATTTCTTTTATGCAGACTTTTAAGGCCAGTTTCATAGCCCTGAGGAGACATTGCCAATCAGAAAAATTAAAGACTAAAACAATATGTGCATTATTCTTAAGGGTATTTATTACTTGGTAGTAAAACAGGTACTAATCCTTTATAAATGTATTGGCTGTGATAGAAATATATCTACTCAGTACAAAAAAATAAGAAGGTACACGTAAAAAGCCAGCTCACAGCATATTAACTGAATACAAACTCGGAATCACCAAAGTAACCCAGAAAGACATACAAAGAAAGAAATAAGGTGCGATTTACTCCAAATATTACGAGCTTACACGCGATGTATATCGTAAGTAAAGGATAACTTGTCAAAACAAATTGTTACGTTTGTGAGCTTAGTGTGTCAGACTGCTGAGTCAGCAGTTGATGGAATTAATACTTTACATGTTGGCAGTTTAACAGAAAACTGCGGCTGACATTGTATATCATTACGAGCTCTTCGACACAATAATTTAAGAAACAGTAAAAAAATATGTACGATGATAAAACATACAGAAAAGAGAAAAAATCCACAGAACAAACAACCGATGGAGATATCATTAAAATATATATTTGATAGTAATTGACTGCTATCCATAGTTTTTGTTAAAATATGTATTTTATTTTTTTTATCAAGTGTAAATAGGAACACTTTCCTCGACATTCCCAGAAGACTTACCAAATTTATTATCTGTAATATGAACATAAGAATGCTGCAACGAAAACCATCAAACCAAAAAGCATTAATCGCCGCACCCAAAAAAAACAACTTAAACCGCTACTAAAACCACCATATATTATTTGCAGTAGTCATATGCAGCTAAATCTCATTGTACGTTCGCGTCGACCCAGATAACGATGTAATTGCAAGCCTTGATCTGCACAAGCGCCGGCATTACCGCGCATTTTAAATACCCCGACTACTATCCTAATTGGAGGGATATAGGCCAGATATGTGAATGTGACCGTTTAACTTCGTTTGTGGGGGATTGTCGACAGCTCGTTTATTTCATGAGTTGGAACTATATGTACTTTTATTTATTTATTTTACTATTTTATTTTAAGGTTTTATTTAAATGGCAGTTTTGGTTATAACACATAACATAACTTCACGCTTTTTATCCCCAAAGGGGTAGGCAGAGGTGTTTTACACACCCACACTTCGCCAGTTATGTTTCGGTCCCAATGTAATAGGGGGCGAGCCTATTGCCATCTACCGGGCACATTATTAAGCGAGCGATAATCAATATTTTTAATTTAATACCTACACACATAACTTCGAAAAGTCAGAGGTGTGTGCCCGCGGTACCTGGGAATCGAACCCGAGACCATCGTCTCGGCAGTCCGTTACGTACACCACTGGGCTATCGCCGCATTTGGTTATAACACATAACATAAATATAAAGTAGATATTAGTTTAAGTAGCTGAAACAAATAGAAAAAAATGTAAAGTGGAATCTAACCACGTGGAGCGATGACTAAAAGTCAGTAAAATGCTGGTCAGAAATACAATCCTGGAGGTCGCCGAGGTCTTTGCTACAAAAGTTATAGTTTATTAGTTGATAGTTAAACGTATTATTACTTTTGTTGCGTTTTATAAACTTGTTTAATAACCATGTGTCGCCATAAAAGGTGTCCAGGATTAGGAATAATAGCCCAGCTAAGTCCGAATGAATCGTCAAACTTGGGCGGAAAAATAAATATAAGCATAGCAACCTATAACCTGTGGTTACGAACTAGTGATGTGCCGGATCGTTAAAAATGCATATCCGCGGATACGGATCGGAATACGGATATTTGGTATTAAGATCCATGGATACGGATCTTTATTTTCTTAATAAATCGATATCGGTGCGCGCGACTTTGAAACAATACGGATACGGATCTTTCTTCTTCCTCGGATATCCGCGGATACGGATACGGATATCCGGAACATCACTATTACGAACACATAAATAAAGATTAAGTGGTGCACAGATAGGTACATTAGGCGACAGGGGATTCTTAGCAACCCCTAAACACTAGCTCACTGCGTTGACCATGCGCACCAAAGATACTCGAAACTTAGTACGTTACCCGAAAATCAATTTAAAATCAATTGAGCTCAGCTTATCCAAGCAGAACGAATACATCTTTGATTTCAACGACAAATAAAAACGTAAGTACTTCCTGTCTTATTACGTATGTATGTTTAGCAAATCGTTCGAAACAGATCAGAATCTAACTTGCTTACACGGACGAATAACTCAACACGGATCAGCCTAACGACTGTCGGTGATCGCGGCGTCATGTTAAAATTATACGATTTAACTAATACTCAGTAATTATATTTGTTACACGTATTTTACACTCAGGTATTAATGCTGGAGCCGGTTGCACCCAGTTTTCCAATTACTATAGCACGTGTACGATTTGAAAATAGATTTATCTTTTAAGTTATTTTTGAACGGTAAGTTCTTAAGAATAAGAAGGTTCAAGGTAGCATGCGAACCGAAAGATGACATCTATGAGTCACATAAGGTTTCTTCTGATAAGAAATCGATCCAAGATTTTGGTTTAGTTACCAGTAAAAAAATATTTAAAATAGTTTACTAATACAATATTAATATTACAAATCATAAATAGTGATAATGCATAATTAGTATCGCATAAAAATGTAGCTAGGTAATAATATTAATTAATACAACGGCATAAAAACAACCTGCAGAAATATGCCAGCCCGACTTCCGCTAAAAACCACTATTCTTATAATTTGCATTATTTTGTAATATACATGCACATGAATTCTTTAAATGGTTAAACTCGAATAAAAATTAAACACGAAATCACACAATTATCACGTGATTATTAAACTAAATTAAATATTGATATATTGCATGAGTCATCGTAGGCATGTGTATTAGTAAAATTATATTGTACATATAGGTATACACTAGATAACACATCGGGGACTTACCCCCGTTTTTTCCTATATCTCAACAATATCGCCACCGAAAGACTTGCCATTATTGGCAATGATTATCAGTTGGGTAATAACAATATGACACTAATTTGACTTCAATTTACTCTCGCTGTAGATTCTTATTAGACTGAAAATATTTTGCATGAAGCTCACTAACTGTGTAACAACATTCACAATACATATTGTCGAGAAAGATATCTAGCACACGCAGACATGCAAAGTTTCCTTTGAAAAGGCCTTTAAAAATGAGAGAACTCACGGGTTGCATGAGGGATTCAAATTCATAGTCATTTATGCTATTTCAATCACAGCGTCCAAAGTTGAAAATTCTACTCATAAACTTTTGATACTCTTGACAAAACAGCCTGCCAATATGTTCTTTTGACAGCATTTGCATAATTGTTTAACCAATTTAGAATATCGGTGACCTCGTCATTTTAGCAATACAGAACACGTTAAAACGTAATGTGGCACACACAAAAATGTACAAATTTCCCGCACGGTGCGTCGGTAGGAGGGCGTAGGAGGAAAGAGGGCGAATCGTGAAGCGTGCCCAGGAAATTGTGTCAAACGGACAACCGCCAACGGTAAGCAACCAAGATTATCGTTCAAATGTATTTTTATTAATTATACATGTTGCAAATCTTATTTTTTGTTTTGGTTCGTTTTTAAGAGTTCTTTAAAAGTCAAAGAGATGGATAAATATGTCCAGAAATGGCGATAACACTGAGACGTGTTTTGAGGACTTCTTTGTGGGCCAAAGTGAGGCAAAATTGTCGAATAATGGCCACGTAGTCAAACTAACTAATAACAACCGTTTTTGACAGGAGAAGGCATATCTGTTGAAGGACTAAGTCTCTAGGATTGGATCAGACGACTTTTTAAGTAGCTAGTTCCAAGTAAAAGGGACAAGTAATAAAAGAAGTTGGTTTAGATCAGATTGGACGTAGGCTGACTGGGTGTTTTGCCGCAGATTGGGCCCGACCTACATATAAACATTATACGCAACTTTGGAGTAAAAGCGACTGACAGCTGTCGATGAGTGGGTGAAATTTATTTCTTTTTTTCTATTGTGAGTAGGCAATCAGTACCTAGTTCAACTCACATGGTCGCTACGGCTTTCTCCAAATTATGATACTGCAACCAAGTGACAATAAAACAAGCATGAAGAAACACAAAAAAGATAGTGTATCAAGAAAACGTTAAAATGCTAATGTATTTAATTACTGATGTGGACAACTATGTAAAGATATACTAAGGACCGAAGTTATCCATATTTGTAAGTAATGCAATACCTACACATGTAGACATTGATGGTAATATGTGTAAACAAGTAAGTGTAATATTCATTTTATGTAGAATAAACATATGTAAGAATAAGTACTATTACTTATTTATCAGGTCTAATAAAACGCCTAAGAAAATACAGAAACACACAAATACAGTAGCAGTCAATGTTTCTCAACGGGTCTCCCTTGTTTGACCGAAAGGAATTCGACAAATTTTCACTTCCCAAAAAATGTTTAGCATAATTTCATTTGCCAAATTATTACTTAGCAAAAAATCTATTCACAAAAAATTGTAACGCAAACCTAATGTTTGGGCAATGAACGTTTAAACTATAACTTGTTTACCAACTAGTACTTTTGTCATTTTTTATATAGTCAAATATTTCAGTTGGAATAACAGTTTTTACGCAAAATCAATAATTATCCTAATCTGAATAGTTCAGTTGCGGCTAACCTACTAAAAACAATCTCTTTTTTCTATTAATGCAAGTTTGCGTTTCTGGCACTCGCCGGCCGCTACCGATGCACGGCTCGCTTCGCTCGCTCGGCTCGTACGTAGGAGGTCACAGTTCTAACCTAACCTAACCATTTTAATAATTAACCTACTCTAAGTTCTTCCATAAATAAACTAATATCACCAAACGTTTATTGTCTGAAGATTGCTTGCTGTAATAAATCATTTGATTAAAGACCAAATGCCATAATGACATTATACTTGGTAATATTTTGCCAAGTAAAAATTTGACCAAATAAAAATATGCGTACTAAAATCATTCGAAACATTGCAATGGTATAAAAAAAGGTTGCTAAAATTTGTTTGGGTAATGAAATTTTGTCAAAATCTTTTCGGCAAAACGGCAGGATCCCTTTCTCAACATTTACAAGAGATGAAATAACACACTCATGCCAACCGACCTTTAATAAGATGTCTACGGTTCCTCACTGACCTGAAATTAAAGAAACGTTTCAACCACACGAAACAAATTATTCATGAATATAAAAAAATTAATGCGATTTAATTTTTTACAATGTCAAAGTCAAAATTCTTTATTCATGTATTTCTAATGGAATAAAATATGTGTCGAATAAGAAAAATAAATGCGATTTTAATTTTTACAATGTCAAAGTCAAAGTCAAAATTATTTATTAATGTATTTCTAATGGAATAAAATATGTGTCGAATAAGAAAAATAAATGCGATTTTATTTTTTACAATTTCAAAGTCAAAATTCTTTATTCATGTATTTCTAATGGAATAAAATATGTGTCGAATAAGAAAAATAAATGCGATTTTATTTTTTACAATGTCAAAGTCAAAGTCAAAATTCTTTATTCATGTATTTCTAATGGAATAAAATATGTGTCGAATAAGAAAAATAAATGCGATTTTATTTTTTACAATGTCAAAGTCAAAGTCAAAATTCTTTATTCATGTTTAGCTAATGGAAAAAAAATATATGTGTCGAAGCATAAGCGGTTGTACTTGGATTTTGAAAACGTCACTCTGTAACTCGTGACTCATATAAAAAAACAATCGAATTTGTTCGATTGTTTTTATATAAGTCACGAGTAATGATACAGTGTAACATAGCAAGGGACAGTATGATGATGATAAATGGACCATCTTCTTAATATATAAAATCCTTGCGTTACTGACTGACTGACAGACACGCTACAGCCGAAACTATTTGGCGCAGGAAGCTGAAATTTGGCATGTATGTTCCTTGAGGACCGTAGGGGTGCACTAAGAAGGGATTTCCCGAAATTCCCACGGGATTGGCCAAAACGGGTAAATAAAAAAAAATGCAGGCATGGCTGCTGGCGTCCTCTAGTAATAACATAGAATTGAAATAACAAATCTTAGGAAAGCCATTTCAGTCTTAGTCAGTGTCAGCTTGACACAGTCTAAGTCTGAAATTATGACAAGTTTATGTGTATATTTTTAGGAAATGTGTACTATTTGCCCTTATGTTTTTATATTGCTTATAAAAAATGTTTATTTGAATTACACGAAAATAGCGCCTTTCAAAGCAGAGTAAAAATTGAGTTGTTAAGTCTGACTCAAATTATTTGATATACAATAGATAAATGAAAGCAGAATCTAATACTCAATAACTCGTTAATAATTGTCTAAAGCTTCCAATGAATATTTTGATCAAATGATATAAATAAATTATTAAAATATATAATTTATAAAAAGCCTAGGGATATAAAAAAAGTTGTTGCTAATGTAGCAATAATAGTGAGTCTTCCCTCTATTATTGGGACTTTAAAAACACACCGACTAAAGGAATGTACAAGTGGTAGACTTTTTGTATATTGTTTCGGTTGTGGCAAATAATATTTTCAAATCAGAAAATTAATCTACAAAATATTAATAATTTTAACCCTGTTTGTTTTCTTTTTCGTAAATTATTAGGTCTACACTGTGAACTCAGTCAAAAGTCGATAAAAATAATATTAAAATTATTATATTTATAATAATGATTGCCGGGCATATTGTTATGTGCACATACTTGCACAATTTCATGTACCTCCGCCCAATTTCATAGCTACGTATCATAATAATTATGATATCTCATTTATCAAATTATTTGATTAATGAGATATCGTTATGTACGACAAAATACTGAGTTTTAGCGCACTGAAAGTAAACTGGTAAGATAACAAAAAAAAATAATAATATGGCGTCCTCTTCTTATCTTATACTTAATATATAAAGCTGAAGAGTTTGTTTGTTTGTTTGTTTGGTTGAACGCGCTAATTTCAGGAAATACTGGTCCGATTCGAAAAATTATTTCAGTGTTAGACAGCCCATTTATCGAGGAAGGCTATAGGCTATATAACATCACGCTATGAGCGACGGGAGCAGAGCAGTAACCTTAAGTAACGCGGGTGAAACCGCGGGCGTCCTCTAGTACTTAATATACAAAGCTGAAGAGTTTGTTTGTTTGTTTGGTTGAACGCGCTAATCTGAGAAACTACGGGTCCGATTTGAAAATTATTTCAGTGTTAGATAGCCCATTTATCGAGGAAGGCTAAAGGATATATAAAATCACGCTATGAGCGACGGGAGCAAAGCGGAGAGTAGCCTTAAATAACGCGGGTGTAACCGCAGGCATCCTCTAGTATTATATAAGAAGACTTTGTTCCAATGCCAACAAATAAATTTCCCCATGTTTAATTAATATTTAATTAAACATGGGGATGTTTAATTAAATATTTTACACTATCTTGTCACTATAATAGTATATTTAATTTACTCAACCACGACGACAGGCCAAAGTTAATTATAAAAGCACTTATTAAGGCTTTTCTTCGTAACGAATGACAGCAGATTAAGGTCTATCAAAACGTCTTCTAGATTACTCCTTAGGGCATCTTCGATTAAATGTAGCGGCATAATATGCCAGGTGCGTATGCACTAGAATAAATTGTCAATGTCATTCTATGAATTCTATTTATTAGCATCCTGATACTATACAGGTATGCAAATGTAAAGTTAATATCACATAAGTGTAGCATAGTTTGATTAAACTTCAAAGTAATTAGGCAATTAGGCCCTATACGACTACCTCGTTGGTCTCGCGGCATAAATGTGCACGTGGGATCGGGAGGTCCCGGGTTCGATTCCTCGGTCGGGCAGTGTTATTAGGTTTTTCTGTCACGAAATTCTCAGTAGCAGCACGGAGTCTGGAAATGTGCCCGGTACGGCAATAGGCTCGCCCCTTATTACGTGGGACTAAGTTTATCTGGCGAAAAGTGGGTGTAGAAATACACCTCTGCCTACCCCTTCGGGGATAAAAGGCGTGACGATATGTATGTATGTATGTAGTAATTAGGCAATTAGTAAGTACAGTTTCTAAGTAGGGTTTTGAAGATTAAGAGTGCACGCGAAATTGGGACGTATGATTATGATAATGAAATACTTATGTTATTTTCTTTGAATATATCAATTTGTACTTAAATAGATCATCGTCATAGATGACATGAAAAAATAACAATAATTATGCAAATTTTCGACGTCGACTCATTCGAATAATCGAGTTTGCATAACATTTGCACGCAGTTTTTTATTGTTTGTTGGCTAGTGGTTTTTTGGCCATGATCTATCCTAATAAATATTTTGAATTTTAGAGGTTTATTTTTTATTGAATTTATATTTTTTTTTTAATACTTATTGAATAAACATTATACCTAATGTATTTAAACACGACCAGCGATAATAATCAAGATACAACGGTATTGTGATACGTATTCAATTTACATAAAGATGAAACGATTTTTTTCCTGATTGTTAACATATCTGTTTCTGGTAAGTTCGCTATAGTAATCATTATTGTCCTAACCTTATCTCGGTTGCATACAACACTTCCGTCATGGAACCCAGGGTTCAATTTCTTGTCTAACCAGAAATGACAGAATATAAATGTTGAATAATACTGCAGTTAAATTCATTTCAAATGTAAGCTCCAAATTAATTCTAATCTAAATTTTGCGATTAGTGATGCATTTAGCATAGAGTTATAATAAGGTGATCTAAACCAGGATGATAGGCAGTTCCTGAAAAACTAATAAGATTAAACCAGTATTCAACATTGAATATAATCATTATGATTGTACAAATAAATGCTAACAAGGCTCGAAACAGGAAAATGCATAAAATTACTGGAATATTTTTTCTTAATAACATAATAACTGTTATACAGATATCTTAAGTGTTTGTGCATGCTAAATAGCTTCGTATTATCTAGATATAGACATAAACATAGTTTCAATTATTTCTGTACATCGCATTACGCCCTCATTTAATGAAGCTATCGGAGTTCATGGGAGCCATTTCAGATACATATTTAAATTGATTCATAAAATCGAGACGATATTGCTTGTATTGCATATGCTTACATATGAATAAGACACGCTTAAAATATCATATCGAATTTCAATATTGGCGACCTAAGAACTCTGTTTGAACCTATAGTCGGCATATGTATGTATTTTGAGAGCGTTATGCCAATCCAGCTAAAATACTGAAGATCATTTTATTATTTTATCTTAAATTGAAAAAATAAATTATATCGAAACCAAATTTAAATTATAATTAGACATAATGTGAGTAATTTGTAAATATTATTTAGAAAGAGAATTATTTGATTAATAATTTCAAAAGTTAAGTAGATATCAACTATTTCAAACGTTGCAAAGTATGTTATTTGCTGCGAATAAATGTTTATTTTCTTCCCTTTTCAAAGTTACTTATAATACTTATTTGCCATGACAAACTACTAGATAATATTTAATTATTTTACATGCAAAATAATTAAACTTGTAAGCGATGAACATCCATCCACTTCATTATTTATGTATGATAGCCAATATTAAAATAAAATGCGTCATTTATATAAATTTAAAGGCACTAAAACATATAATAAACATAGTATATTTATGATGCGATTAGCACTCATTACTAAAGACACAACCGTTTAATTATACGTATTTTTTATTTTTTATGGGTGTGGTTGTTTTGCACCCCGTGCGCAAGCTAGTTGTGCGTTGCAACGGTCCATTTGAATACTTCTGCATAATCTATTAAAGTGTGTAGAATGTTTACTAACTACGAAACGGATGGGACAGGTGTACGTTGTTGTTTAGGATGGGCAGTATTAGCTACTCAAGTGGCTACACACTATAATATGCCACATGGAAGACACATTGTACGGTGTCAGTAGCTTTACTTTTTCATTCATTTGGTTATAAAATTGGCAAATATAAAGACAACGGTTGCATTTATAGTGGACTTCATAAATATTCAAACAACTGACTCAAAGAGCAACACGACTGGGAACAACTTGTCGTATTCACAATAACACAAATTTTATCCTGTATTGAAATCCGAGCCATAGGTTAGTGGAGAGACCGACAGACTGCTACGCAGAGGGTCCGGGTTCGAATCCAGGGCGCGCACCGATGACTTTTCGGAGTTATGTGCGTATTAAATTTTATTGTTCATTATCGCTTGCTAAACGGTAAAGGAAAACATCATGAGGAAACCTGCATGTCTGAGAGTTCTGCATAATGTTCTCGAAAGACATGTGAAGTCTGCCAACCCGCACTTGGCCAGCATGGTGGACTATGGCCTTATCCTTCTCATAATGGGAAGAGGCCCGTGCCCAGCAGTGGGACAATATAAAGGGCTGACGCTGATGATGGAAATCCGATGCCACAACATTCGCAGTGGTTATCTGCGAGGCACGTGCTTAACGGCCGGTCTCAATATTAGACATACCCATGGATTTGGCTATATATCTAGCTTAAGCTCCATACAAATCATCATCGCCCTAGCGTTTTCCCGCTTGCATCCAAGACTTACATGCCTTGGAGCCCGAGGTCCCCTTACTGGTCTAACCAGATATGACAGCATATCAACTTTTCCACAGAACGACTGCCATCTGACCTCCGCAACCCAAAGGGATAGCGGTATTCCATGGTTTAGACCAGTATCAGTTTGTTTGTGTCTCTCCTTAACGACTGTCAAAGATATTCATGACAGCGGGGACCGACGGTTTAACGTGCTCTCCGAGGCACGGGGCAAGCGATAATTCATTGGTGCGTGCCGTGGATTCGAACCCGATACCCTCTGCATGACAGTCCGTTCGTATCTTCACAAGGCTATCGCTGCCCCTTTTTGTTAGACCTTTGTCTGTCAACCTACTGAAGTGGTTGTTTCGTGTCCTTTGTTTCTGTCTTTAAGCTCCATACAAAATATGTCAAAAATGTATCTCTATTAGTGAAATTCGCGCATAGAACATACCTATATTGAGGCTGGCCGTAAGCCATTGCTACTATCCATCCTGATCGAAAAGCAAAAAGGACAATGGCAGATTTCCATACATCAAAATGTCTGAAATTAATTTGAAGCGAACAGTAATAAAAATATATCAAAAAATTTGGCGTAAGTAACAGAGTCTATAAATGATTCTATTTTCACTCAGGAAAGGTGGAAAAAGAAGATATCGGTGTTTGAATTTTTTGTTAAGAATTAACAATGTAGGTAAAAGGAAAGTTATAGTATGAAAGCTAAACAATGTAGGTAGGTACGTTTGAATTATAAAATGACATAATTATGCCAGATTGACATCAAAACGCGGAAGTATTTTGTAGCATCTAACTGTCACAGCCAAAGACAAAAGCAGAGCTAGCTGCACATTTTAAATCGATTTTATGTGAAATCGATACAAATTTAAAACGATGCTGTGATGTTTTTATTTGATTTAAACGTTGTTTTGCTTCAAAAATATTAGCTTATTGATATAATGTTGATTAACTATTAAATAACTGGATTTTAAACCAAACCAACTCTATAAAGGTCGATCGTATCGATTACTTATTCAATAATCGATACGGATATACTTGTCACACCATAGTCTATAGCAACAATCAAATAATAAAGTATTCGTAATCAATTTGAATGCTTTTTATCATCATAAAATACTCCAGCTTTAACGAGACAAAGTGAAAATATAAAAAATCGTAGAAGAAAAAATAATTTGTTTTATTCATATGAAGTTTAAGATCGCCACAACAAACCCAGACCAAACTCTGCCATTGTTCTTTGCATTATCATCCCGACAATGTCTTAAGCAGTATATGCATTTTTCATTAAAAAAATTACTCTATTAAGCCACTATAATTTAACATGCATTTGGCACTTTAAAATGTCCAAATCACTACTTTCTACTGTTTCTACGGGATATATACCACGTACCTTTGTTTTTGTTTTGAGTAACCGATATTTCGGCACTGTTGTAAGCGCCATGTTCACGCCATATATCCCGTAGAAACAGTAAAAAGTATTGATAGTGACCACGAAAGTTTAAATTCCAAATCACTATCATATATTTAGTATTGCCATCTTCACCTTCATCTAAAATTCATTGCATGAAAAATAGATCAATATAATTAATGACTTATTTTAGAATAATACTTGTAAGCTGTTGTATAACACAATCCTTTAGGCAGAATGATGGACGCGTTCTGGACAAAGTGTGGTCACCTCCGAAAACATATTGTCCACTGTTATTAAAAAAAAAAGAGTATATTCGAGTACAGACAGGCTAAACATTTATTTGATCAAGATGTTATGTTATTTAAATTTACTATATTTATATTTGTGAAGGCCGCAAAATTAAAATGGGATTGGGCAGGTCATGTTTGCAGAATGCATCCAGAGAAATGAGCACATATCGCCACCAAGTGGCGATATGTGCTCATTTCCCTGGACACCGCAGGGAAGTCGTGGTCGGGGTAGACCCAGGAAGCGTTGGCGAGATGAGCTAGATGCATTCTCAAAAACATGGACAGAAATAGCTGGCGACAGGGAGCTTTGGAGAAGTGTAGGGGAGACCTTTGCCCAACAATGGGACAGTATAGGTTAGAAAAAAAAAATATTTGTGTCGCAATCAGTTCATATGTTAGTGGCCGTGCGTGGATGTTTAAATTTGCATTTTCTATAATATATTTTGCTATGCAGAGCATCGTGTTGTTCGGTTGGCCCTAATTTTCGTGTCTGAGTTGTTCGTTCTAGATGTAATTCTCGAGTCGCAGCACTTGGTCTTACATTTCTCTTACGACATTTTTGAGTTATCCTACGCATGGCAAAATAAAATCAATTATTGGTGTAAGTATTAGAACTTATCTATTAATGTTCTGTTCTGCTTTATTACTGCTTAAATGCTATTATGTACTTTGACCCTTAAAAGTTATAAATCAATTTTAAAATCTGGACTCAAAATCATCACGAGTTTCAATGAATTTTGTGTTCAACGCATGCTGAGTTTTAGAGCTGGTAATAAATACATCGACGACCGTTCGTGTAGATGGAGAAGAGACGGACGAAGTGGACGTTTGCAGGGGTGTCAGGCAGGGTTGTGTACCTTCACCTACCTCTTCAACTTATACTCGAAAGCAATCATCGCTGAAGCAATGGAAGGACTAGACTGTGGAGTCACGGTTAACGGACGACTTATTAACAGCCTTAGATATGCCGACGACACAGTCCTAATAGCGTCTACAGAAGCAGAGTTACAGCAAATTGTTTACCGGGTCAATGAGTACAGCCTGAGAGCTGGTCTCAGTATGAATGTCTCCAAGACGAAATTCATGGTAATATCTAAACATGAAACAGCTACCCCTGATATATCTATAGATGGTACACGTTTGGAGCGGGTGCGTAAATACAAATACTTGGGTGATTGAAACCTGGGATAATGATCTCAAAATGTAAACCCGTATTGAAATCGCTCGTGGTGCATTCAACAGCAAGAAGAAAATTCTATGTAGTCGCAACTTTAATATGTCTTTGCGCACTCTTCTACTGAAATGCTACATATGGCCCATACTTCTATACGGATGTGAGGCCTGGACTATCAAAGAGCAATTCCGGAAACGTATAGAAGTATTCGAGATGTGGACCTATAGGGACGTGTTGTCTATTAGCTGGACGCACAGGGTGATCAACGTGGAAGTTCTCCGAAGAGCTGGCAGAAAGCGATTACTTATACAGACCATCAAAAGAAGGAAAGTTGCCTATCTTTGTCATGTGCTTAGGCACCCCAGATATGAGATCCTGCCACTCATAATTTTCGCCGACAAAAGATCAGTTGGTCGGAGAAAGAAATCGCGGTTGCGCAATATACGCGTGTGGACTGGGATCACAAGTGCGGCGGAACTTTTCAGTCTCGCCAGAGATCGAGTGAAATTTGCAGAGCTGACTGCCAACCTTCACGAGTTAGAGAGGCACTACAAGAAGAAGAAGAATAAATACATCATCAATATACCTACATAAAAGCGAAAGCTTACGAACTTACTTATTCACTCACAGACTAAATAGAAAATGTCGAAAACTACTTGGTTTACTCACTGAAATTTGTGAGGCAGGCAGTAGGGGAGATGTCAGCTTAGAACGGATTTTGTTAAAGGGCTAAAGGGATTTACTACTTCAGTCGAGATAAAAAAATTACAATTGTGAAACTGCTAAAGCTAGCATGAGCGCAGGTCAACCTTTCGCTAGGTTGACCTGCGCTAGCTATTTATCGTACTTAAAAACAATATATACTGAAATTGCAGAATCCAGCCAACCTTAAATGTCCACACTGCAAGCTACTGAACATTTCCTCACAAAATCTAATGCACTTTGTGTGCATACGGTACCATGACACCGCTCACAATGTCCGTCCACATTTATCATCATAAGTGCCGGTATACACGGCACACAATGCGACGGGTACGACAAAGGGCCATACCACTACGACACCATTTGTATTACACCTAAATATTGTATTGTTATTTATTACAACCGTTTTACAGAGATTCGCTTGTGTACTAGTGATTTAATAGTATTTTCATCATGTATAATTCTTAAGTATAATAGTTTGGATCTGAATGGTCACAAAGCATAATGTACGGTAATTTCTGTTTGATTTTGTATAATTGTGAACGCGAATGTCCGGTTCTGGTGGCAGCTACCAAGATGTAGTGGAGTAATATAAGTATGGCTACTCGTTTTTTGAGAGAATGAGTACCATATGATCGTCAGAAAGTTAAATAAATTTGAAATACATGCGCACGCCTTACATATTTTCTTGAAATAAATCCCATGATATGACAGGCAAATCTACATCTTGACGTGGTTTTGAGGACTTGAGGTAACCAGCAAGATTACCAATTGATTTCTGAATTGATAACTCATTAGATAAATATCTAATAATTTATAAATTTGTATCAAATACCTACGAATATCAGCTACCAATTCACACTTGTAACAAAAAATTATGAATAACGCTAACATGTCGACAATCATAAAAAAAATAATGCTCCTTAAATATTCACTTGCCATCCGAATATTGCATAACACTGCAAGTGGAAAAATAAAACCAACTTTAAACATGGGTGTCATTAAATTCTGTAATAAAAAAAAAGTACCACAGACACACCGTTCATGCTTTGTGACACCGTAGCGAACCCCATTGAATTTGCTGCGATTATATCGTAAAATTTTACATTGTCGGTTTATATGTATCACCTCACTCGGACCTCCCTTTCCACCTACTAACAACAGAGCAGGACCGATGCAGGAGAGTGCATAAAATTAAATTGGATGCGATAATTAACGTGAGCTGGTTTAAAGTAAACAGAGGACATAAAGTACATCAGATCGTGATTTTCGGGCAAACAACTTGAGGCTATGTACCCAGTAAAGTAATTTTCAACTTTATATATAAAGCAATAAGATATGTTTATGGTCGATAATTACGTAGAGATTTTTCGACCTGATTCTTAACGTGTCACTATAATTGGTTCCAAGACGAGTATCCGATGATTGACGCGTAATTTTGACGCTGGCCAGCTATTATTTGTGGTTTCTCGAAAGACGTTTTATTGGTACGCGTATTGATCACAAATTTCATTTAGTTACGGTCACATTGTACGGTTATTACGGTGATTGAATTTATTATGGCGAACAAGTCGTTCAATGTAATAAAAGTTAATGTAAAACAGCTGGGTTATATAAACTTGCCGATTGAAATCATCTTCGCATTATGGTAAATCAAAATTTTAAATAAATAAATGTTTTTAGGGCGCATAACGTGAGGTAAGCGGTGATCGAGGTTGTAATTCACACGGGAGCTGGCGCTTTCGGATTGTGCGGTGCCCGTAGCGATCCGAAATACGACTTAACAAAAGCTACTATAAATACAGAGTAATAATTTCGACCAATTATATGTTTAATGTCGTGGTTTTCGCATGCTACGATCGTAATGATGTACAAATTGAATACATCATAAAACTTTCAAAATAACTGTATAATTAACACTACGCAATTACAGTGACAGTTTGTAAGTTAAAAAAGGTTTTTTTGGGACACAAGATGATATTCATCACACAGGGCCGGAGAAGATAATTCGCGAACAATTTGCTTGGTTTATCAGTACGTAATTATCCGAAACGCGTAAGTTAATGAACGGTTGCGTTACGCTGCGGTGTGAGTTACGCCCGAAGGCGGGTTACTTACACTTCGTACGAGTTATTGTTAGGAGCGTTTCAAAAAGAAAGTTTATAGGGGATTAATCCTTGAAAATTTACCAATAACGGGCCACAGTTTTTTTTATTAAATAACAGTATATTTAAAACTAAAATAATTAAATAAATATATTTTGGTTCCTATGAATTTTCGAAATCATGAATAAGTATGATATATTAACAGACACTGCTTTTTAGTGTCCCCACAGAATGAGTCAAACCAGCTTTACTTTCCAATTATAATAGATAAGTACATACATTCAATGCACTTCATTCGAGCACTAAAATACTAAATAATAATGTCTAAATAGACCTACATACAGCTTAAAAGCTTCAAAACAGACTTTTAAACGAAACTAAGACAAAAAGACGTCAGAACCTTATTGCAACAACTAATCTACGTCGCCTCTTCGTAAAACTTGGACCATCGTACAAAACATCACAGCGTTGTGCATCTTCGCACAAGAATAATGTGGACGGACCGCCGGCGTATTATTAAACCTGTGAGTTATGGCGTTGACACGTATAGTGTCGGTGAAAAAAAATATTACGTACAAAAGTGATAATTAGCCGTGAAATTTTATTTCCATGAAACATGGAAAGTTGATTGTGTAACTAATTAAACGGGAGTCATCCCGACTCAGGTGTTTGAAGGCGGAGCATCTCAAGTTGTAGTCGTTGAAAACCTTTTAAGATGTACGGTAGAGGTTAATGTACTTACTTAACTAGACGTACTGGGTGATTTTACCGGTAAACTGTAAAGACACTGTGAAGTTTAAAAGACAGATTTTTTAAATATTATAATAATATTATTGGCCGACTGTGCCTTTGGAAATAGAGTAAATATTTACATGAATAGGAAAAGTCTTATTGACCGTAGCCAATATTTAACTAACAGTAGTTAGTGGTTAGGTGGCCGTGTGGTTGACGGCATAGAATACAAGTGTCACCACCCCCTATCTTCCCGTGGGTGTCGTAAGAGGCGACTAAGAGATAACACGATGCAAATACCATCTTTGCGTAGAGACGGAAAACTCGACATCAAACCCTAGACGACTGCCTCGTTGGTCTCGCGGCATAAATGTGCGCGTGGGATCGGGAGGTCCCGGGTTCGATTCCTGGGTCGGGCAGTGTTATTGGGTTTTTCTGTCACGAAATTCTCAGTAGCAGCACGGAGTCTGGAAATGTGCCCGGTACGGCAATAGGCTCGCCCCTTATTACGTGGGACTAAAGTATATCTGGCGAAAAGTGGGTGTAGAAATACACCTCTGCCTACCCCTTCGGGGATACAAGGCGTGACGATATGTATGTATGTAGTTAGTAACACATATTACTTAAATTTATAATAAAACATGCATTCGAAATACAATTTAAACGAAAATATCACTTCGGCACAGTTCTTTGTCTTAATTAAAAGTACAACCTACTAATTACACGATACCGCGTAATGATTTCTACTAATAAGTTAAGTATTTAGTTCCTTATTTGCTATTTGACTTCTATTTATAAAAGGTGAATGATTGACTCGAGAAACTGGAGTTTAAAAAAAACATTTCGTTATCAAAAAGATCATCACTATTAAGATAACAACAGATGTCCATGCAAGTGCATAATTATCCACCCATCCATTGAACAGCCGATCTTAATGAACCTTTCCACCTAAAGAACGGTAATTAAAGACGTTTAATAAATAAGCTGTAATTGTATACATTTTTTTCTACATACAATTTGTACTTCAATCGACAATAAAATGTCATCGGAGTAACAAAGAACGATGTCAATTAATCTATGGCAAGTCAAACAGCGGGATACACAGGTGACACAAGAAAAGCACGTAAAATAACATTTATTTACAAGAAAAATACATTATACGTTAAAATAACGTGCACTTATTCATGTATTCATAGTAAAAAGTAACCTTTTAAACACTGAAAAAGTATCAGAGACTTCTGTATAATTAAATGTCCCGGAGGTATTTGAGATAATGTGGTAAAGAATCGCACCAGCTGTTTGTATTTAAATAATATGATACGTTTGATGCATACTAAAGTACTTAGTTTAGCTAGGCCAGGTATATGAAATAAGGCAAAACCTAATAGAGAAACCGACAAAATGCTATGCCGAGGGTCTACACAGAGGTAGGTTCAGGCGCACGAGACATACCACTTCGACTTTTCAAAGTAATGTATGTAGTGATCTCTTCTCTTTTTCTTTAATGTTTTCAAAAGACACCTGATGTCTGCCTAGCCCATCTCGTAGTGAGAAGCCCGTGCCCAGAAATAGGCCAGTTTATTTACTTACAGGCGTGATGATAGAAGATGATATAGATATGTGTGTAGGCGAACAAGCAAGACTGGTTGGACATCAAATCTAAGTTTCTATGAATGCGAACCTATTTCAGGCTAACTGACAAAAACAGTTTAAAATACCTCGATTGAACGAACTCCGCCCATTTCATTATTTATGAAAACCATATATTTTGGACTCTTGGACACATGGCTAGTATATACTACAAAGTAACGTACAATAAATCAACAGACAGACTCTAGTACTCGTATATGATATACCTAGCAATTTATATGCATACATTATAAGCTCCCACTGAAAACAATATTTCAAAACCTGACAATTACATAAAAATACCTACAATGTAATTATAATACAACAATTTTTTGCCAATTACAGAATATTTTGACAACGACAAAAAATATTTATTGTAACTCAATATTTAATTTATAATAATCATCGAATGACTACTACGATAATAATTAATTAATTAATCTTTAAGGCGAAAGAACCATTGAAGTGTCCAACAGTTTGGGAATTTTATTTAAGTATGGAAAAAGAAAATTACTTGTTTTAATTTTATACTTGTGGTCCCACGGATCTCGTAATTCTTCCCTTTTATCTTTGATTTTAACTCCTTTTATGAAGTTTATGTTTTACGATAACGCAATTTTTGCTTTTTCATCTATATGACATCGGTGAGCCATTGTTTGTTTGAAGCATAACCTACGAACGATATTTTTAAGGAACTTATTTGTAAGGAATTATTTTTAATAATATTAAGCTTTTTTTTATTTTTATTCAGCTCACCACGCATTTAATTTGCCAATGCGTGTGTTGTGCCATTGAAATACAAAACAAAATACAGAAACAAGTAGGCAGAATATTTTATGTTAAATATGGTCAGTTTATGACAAAAAAACGAATGATTTAAAATTTTAGTAAAGTAGGTATGTGATAAAATCTGATATAATATTGAGTAATCAGGATGTTGATAAGTTACTTCTTTTGCGCTCATCCTACATATAACAAATTGAAGTATGTCAAATTTAATATAAGTCTGCACAATTCTCCTCAAAGAGGCTTCAAAATGTTCCTTCGCGTATTAAGAATTATATACATAGATGTTGATTTTCAACGTGCAGATGTCTATATATTTCCTTGCTTTAAACAAAAGTAAAGAATACTAAAATAATTAGACCTGCTAAAACTTCAACTTAGTAGTATATTAAGTACGATTATACAGTAGCGTGATAAACGAGCGATACGCATGCTTAATCAAATAATTAGACGTAATGAATATATAAGTATTCATCATATATGACTATTAATATGTAAAGGCAAAGAAAACATCCACTCCAACACCTACAGCCAAGATAACATAACAGGTTATCAACGTGTGATTTTGATTAATGCAAAGATATGTTGGCCCAACTTTCATATATTTCGTGTATTAACATATAATTTGCGCTGCAATTTATCGTGTTAAGGGTTATTTTGTAACGATGAAACTAGTTTTTACGTCAATTTCATTATTCTGTGAACACATTATGTATGGTAATACAGTAATCAGCAATGCAAGATTAAATAAAAATGTTTAATATTCTTCTTCTTATCGCTTCACATATATACAACTCGTGATCATGGGCTGTATACTAACTTTTTTGTACATTGATTTCGTGTATTCATATACCGTCACTTTCTGTAACATACATTTCCACCATAGTTCTGAACATGATCACGAGTTGCCTACATTATATGACGTAAGTGGATGCTCCTGTTACACAAGATTCACATTGGAAGGCTACTATAGCACTTAATTAAGTAACAGCATTAATTGTTTTAGTATTATGTATGTTCCTATTTACTATTTACAAGTAATTAATTACAATTTGAAACAGTTGCAGCTCCTTACAAAAACAAAATATGTACCATAACACTGGCGATTAAAAAAAGTGGCCACGAGTTTTATTGCCCGTTCTTTCTCGTGGTTCTACCTATTGCTTTGCGAACGAGGCAGTAAATGTAGAAGCATTAAGTAATTTACTTTAAAAAATTGACGTTCATAAGCGTCACCTTGTGACCTAGATGAATGAATGATTTTTGACTTTGACTTTTGACTTTGACTATATACTATGTTATTCTTAGTAATGGACGCCCTCTGAGTTGTTTGAATAGGGTAGTTTCCAGGGACAAAATAATTACATTTTATTTAGTCCCTATTTTAGATTATAAAAAAATATTGGACACGTATTTTTCTTTTTTTGATTAAATAAAAAATAACAAAGATATAGCCCATTAAAGTTACGTGTGACGTCATCTAGTGCGAAAAAAGCAGCACGGCGTGACGTTATACGTAACTTTAATGAGCTATATCTTGGTCATTTTTCGTTTAATTTACAAATAAAAAATACGTATCCCTTATTTTTGAATAATCTAAAGGACGGACTTATAATTTTTTTTTGTCAACTAGCATATTATAAAAATATTTGCAATAGCAAGAAAAACTACGTATAGTGACTTATGCCTGTACCGATATTCTGCATTAATATTTTGGGCCATTCGTAATGGGAGCCAAATTTTTTGCTGTCTACCAAGCACATTGCCAAACGCTAAGCTACTACTTGACATAGATATTTAACAGGAATATTATTAAACCGAGTTTCCAATCTAGAACCATCCGAATCTAAATATGTAAACCAAAGCATCGATTTTTGGCTACAACGAAATCTTGTTTTAGCATTTTAGATATAAGTGCTATTTTATACCTACACCTCGTATGTTTAAGCTACCTAACCGCAATGATAGATTCTACCAATGAGGTTTTTCTGATATGACGCCCACTAGACGGCAGCACTGAGGCGACAGGTCCAGAATCCTGTTAAAAGAATCGAGCGCCTATACTTTTGTTCATCTGTGTTTGTTTGTTGCATTTGTGTACGCGTCTAGCCAGCGCAGCGTTTGGACCTGACGCATATGAAACGCCGTCTGGTGGCAAAAAAAAATTCAAACACCTTCATTACAGAAGCTTTCTCGTGCGTATCACGGTTTTATTGAGGAACCTTTCTTATGCTAAAACGCTTTTTACATCTATGTTGTCATATATGTAAATAATAATACCTTGGCGACCGAGCTTCGTTCGATATTTTTTTTTGTAAATCGCTTTTTCTCAGAATAACTCCTAGCTAGATCGATTTTACGTCACTGATGACGGAAACCTCAAATTTTATATGCTCGTTATCATTCTGGTACAATTAAAATGGTTAGCCTTGCAAACATGATTCTTATACCACTTCCCGCTTCCCGTCGGCCTAGAATCTTAATTGTTGGCATGAAGATAGCTTTTAGACGAAAGTAAGGCGAAAATACAGATTAAAAATAGCGTGAAAACAACAGATATTATGATTTGCATCAGTCGTTATAGCAGCAGTCTATTGTACAGTAAACGACTACTGAAAAACAGATTTGCAAAACAATTGGGTAGCACTAAAAGTAAGTAGTAGGTAGTAGGGCATTACAGAGAGTATAAAATAGGATAACCACCTTTGTGACAATAATATATGAGGTCAGATTAGCGAACTCTAAATAGTAAAGAACAGTTTTTGAGTTAATTAGAAAGAATAAATTATATTACTATTAGGTTTGGCAACCATCAACTAATTAATTCACGTATAGATATATATCTAATAAGAGTTGCTAATTAGGCTCGTTGTCTCGCAAAGAAGCGGTGGAATGGAATTATGTAAAGATTCGACTTATTAACATTCTAAAAGAAGCCTATTTATGACTTGGGGATTAAATCTTATTTTATTAGTTACAGGAAACCATCGTGACGAAACCTACTTGTCTGAGAATTCTCTATAATGTTTTCGCTTCTCCATAATGACTGGCTAGCTGGATTGTGGCCCAAGCCTTCTCATAGTGAGAAGACACCATGTCCATCAGTGGGAAAGTTTGTAAGCAGAGGCAAAAACAATCACTTATTAATATTTCGTGCCATAAATATCGTACATAAATAGGAAACAGAGTATCGAAGTGCCGCTAGAACAAGACCAGTAATATACTAGTACTACGAGTAAACTCACTGAACTGATCTAGATATTGCGAATACAGATTTTGATGAATAAGACCAATTACATCATTACATCAGTGGTATTAATAGACTTCAAATTTATGCGCCACCGCCGCTTGAATAATTAGCTAGAGCTGAATAGTAAGTACTTAGAGCACTAAACGACAGATAAAATATTGGGAACGGACGTAAAATGGACGAAGGGGTAGGCAGAGGTGTATTACATACCCACTTTTCGCCAGTTATGTTTCGGTCCCAATGTAATAGGGGGCGAGCCTATTGCCATCTACCGGGCACATTATTAAGCGAGCGATAATAACTAAATAAAAAACAAAGGTACTTATTTAAAAAATATCTTCTGTCGACTCGAATCAAGATGATCCCAAATAATAATTGAACTATTCATATAGATATTTTATATGTGAAAAAATGCCTAACCCTTAACACCAAACCTTAGCACCTTGGCTTATGGAAAAGTGAATGTTCAAAGATTTTCACAAAACATTTCTATTGTTTGCCAATATATTTCATGACCCAGATGTCCGACTGCATCAAAATGAAATAAAATAATTATGACGTCACAAATAAAATAAACGCCAAGTACAATGGTAACAAATGTTATAGCTTTGGGTAAGGGCTATAAAAGAGGATATTTACTCCAACAACTTGATTACTTCCGTACTAAAATGTGGAAATATTAAATACATTTCTCTTGTCGTAGATAAGTGTGTATGTTATAGGTAAGTATCCTTATATTGTTATTTTCATTGTGGAACTCGTATCTCATTTTCGGTTGTTAAATATTTCCCAGTGGAATGGATGAATCTTAACTATATTTTGCAGGCAGCGACATCCTCGTGGAGGTATGCGATTGTGGATTTTATTATGAAGATATTTTTGTCAGTCATTATCAGAAATGGACCGAGATGGAGAAGCATTGTGGACGCCCTCTGCCCCATCTAAAGGACATCCCTACTTATTAATATTATAAATTCGAAAGTGTGTATGGATGTATGTATGTTCCGTTTTCACGCTATAACGGCTAAACCGATTTTGTTGAAACACACACACACTACCATTTGTTGCAAAAAATAACCTGGGAGGGATTATAGGGAGGGTCAAAGTTTGTAGGGCTCAAATCTAACTGTTGGAAATAAAGACGTATGCGCTGCACGCTGTAGTAATTGAGTGCTGCGCATGAGCTATCGTTGCTGTCAGTACTGTCGCGTCATACATATTTTCATATTAAAGTAAATATTAAAGTATTCGTACAATAAAAGGGATTTGTGTAACCCCAATTATAAGGCGCGCGAAGCCGCGGGCAAAAGCTAGTAAGAACATAAATCAAGATGGAGAGTCAGTATCCTTGAATGTACACATGGCTACTCGTCAAGCTAGACACTTTGACCTTCGTACCATTCTTATGGTTTAGAAAAAAAGGATTAAAATCGTACTGCAACTGGTAAGCTTAACTTGTCGCTGGGTGTAGTACAATGGAATAAGACTCATGGTTTAATAAACCAATAGGTATAAATAAAAACAATTGCGGACTCTTTTTTCAAACAGAACTACACAAAAATAATCTTATTGACAATCAAACAACACGCAAAACATGTTCACAGGACACAAACAACTTTCGATCAATCGGTTTTGAGAGAAAACATTGTAACATCTTAATAAGAGGACGAATGTCGTGGGCGGTGGCCATTGGCTTTCGACACCAGTGGTTTCTCCGATGTAATGGATTACATCTCGACTTGTTTCGATACAAACAAAACGCCGAAAATTGATAAATCGGTGCAACGTTCGATATTGAAAGGGAATCATTTCGATATTGAACTCTGCTGCCTCCGTAGTCCACTGGATAGCGTATGCGACTGCTGATCGGAGGTCCCGGGTTCGATTCCCGGGTCGGGAAAAAGTGTTACTAGTTTTTTCCGAATACTCAGTAGCAGCCTGGAGTCTGGTGATGTGCCCGGTAACGGCAATAGGCTCGCCCCCTATTACGTGGGATCTAAAAATTCATGGCGAATTGTGGGTGGAATATTTATACCTCTGCCTATCCCTTCGGCGATACAGGCGTGAGACTATAAAATAAAATCATTTCGATACAAACTAAACATGAAATACACTTACCCACCTTTTTTATTATTGGATAATCGAATTCATGTTTTGTGGGTTAGATTTCGTGTTTAGAGACCTTGGCCTTCTTGTTACTGATCAATGGTTAGGTCAATGACATTTGTTACAAATCTGAGTATAGTTAATTATGATTACGTCATATCTAAAAATAAATAACAATAAAGTGTACCTTTATCTCGCCGACAAACTGTTTTGCAGTTTGGTGGGTTAATATCCGTATAATATAAACTTTGTTCCGACTAAATCATTTTTTTTCTTTATTTGTAATTGTAAAAGAAATAATACGAGTATTCAATTTGATAGGACCTATCATTTACAATTTCGTTCTATAATTATGCTAGGTTTGAACTTATGAACATCATAAAAGGCAACGATTTAACTGTGATTGCTCTTATAATTATCAACAGTTGACATCTCCGGTACAAGCAAAAAATTATTTTTAAGCCTATAAAGGCTAATCTACATACAAGCAGATGCCATATAGATATGAAACGTCCTGACAGGATTTATGATTAATTACTAGTTAAAAACCAGTTAATTATTCGCCTAATATTCAACATATGACAGAATATAAAAGGTAAAAAACATATTAGTATTTAAATACGACAAGAGTAACCATTCATAAGATATGAGAATAATATTTTATACTAAACTATCGATATTCTTGTAACTCTCCATATATAGAGCGCTAGTACATTTGACTAATAGCCCGGGAGTCCAAAAATATCGTAAACAGTTACTTGAGATATGACTACAAAACTGCTAACTAGCGACCACCATAAACGAAGCTAATCGAAGAGCAAACAAACTAACAATTAACATAAATAATACGATCACATTTAAAAACAACAAAATTATAAAAAAAATGTAGGCGAAAGGACAATTCACAAATAAATAATTAAGTAATTAAAAATCTAGGAGTGTTTATAAAGAACTTATGTGATATGTGGGTAGCGTGTATAATTTAAAATTGCCATTTTTTCCGTGGGCAACCCACGGCCAGATTAGTCAGTATTTCGACATTCTCGGCCCACATGCGCTGGTTATTAACATAAAACGCTACAATTCATTGTGCAATAAACGCGAAATGCGATTTTATCTAGCGGCTACATGGCGACGTAAAATTCAGCGCCGTGTTTTTTCGACAAAACCAATATTGGCCTGTTTGTTAGCCCTTCGGGGTACGACCGTTTGGACAAATATTTGCCAAGTCCTTACATTTATGATTCTGTTGCCTACCCGTGATAGACTTTGATCTCCATTTTCATTTCGTTTTAAATCCTCGTCTCTTAGTAACAGTTTTATCTGCCAACTATTTAAATCTTCCGTTTAATTAGACGTATTTTCGTCTTGATAACGTTGTTCAACAGGATTAAATTAACCAATTACAACAAAACCTGCAGGTCATCCGCATCTTAAAAGTATTGACAACTTTCTCCGGAAGGAATAATGATTGGTAATAAAATCGTTTGATAAAACCATTATATACTATTAAGCTAATAAGCTCTCGTTATTTGAAAGTGCGCACTAAACTTAAAGTATAAATATATCCTTTTATGATGTCATAAAATAATATCTGATCCGTTAGATGTATGATTGATAAGGGTCATTATCCGCAATTAAAACGTTTGCGCAAATGTTGGTTCAAAAGTTGGTGGCAAAATATCAATTACTATCAGAAGCCCGTAATTCAACAGAAAGTATAAAACGTGGCGTATTTTAAAGTTTCCAACTTCATTGTACATTTACACCCCCACAATTGAATTTTACGAGTCTCCAGTGAATATTTCAATAGTCATTACGTTTGTATTGAATTTTTATGTACTTTTTATTTGAAATTGCACAGGACGTGTTAAACGCATATTTTCTTCAACACGACTGAAATGCAATAAATTATTTTGGACGATTTGTTTGTATTCGCTGAAAGTAATTATGAATAAGATGAATAAGCAAACAATTTAGGTTCAAATATGTAAATTATACCCATCATTCAGTTATGGAAGTATTTCATTCATAAAATTGTTACCATAAAGAATGGCTGAACAAAACTTGAATGGAATGACATTGAAGCAAATGATTAAATCGAGCTCATATATGGGAACTAGCCTGACTATGTAAATTACGATATTCTGTTGAATGAGTGGTTGAGTGTTGTAGCTTTTGCCGTTATTAGATAACCTCGACCAGAAAAGTGGTATTTTCTTAGAGAATATAAAGCTATACCGATATCTAAACTCGGCTCTTGTCCTCCCATCACGAACTGTATCTCCCTTTTTCAATTTATAAGTACTTAATTGGTTACGGCCGTAAGAATGTATTGTGCTAAATAATTAGGGCGGTTACAAACACAACTGCGTCATTCATTATCTTAATTGCAATAAAGTCAGATTTTCTTGACTTATATAAATAAAACTTCATGAGCCCCAGCAACATTCTTTCAAACAGGAAATTTAAGCACACAAAGTAGGGAGTCAAGGTTCCACTTTTGCGGTCTGATAGCACACATCAAGATATAAAAATACGGGCTCTGATAACAGTTATGCACTTCAGCGCAGCTGCGCAACACATGCCAACATTCGCCCATCTACAAACCCCAACCCGGTGCAAGGGTCACTTCCCGAAAAACTCGAATTATAACTGCAACTCGCATTCACATAACGAAGCCTTACTTTACCCATCTGATAGCGAACAACCTCCTGCTAACTGCCACAAAAACAATGTCCACCACACTGGTTTACAGATAATATTTCAGATGGAACAAAGCTCATACAATTTTGCCAACCGACAAAGCGGCATCGCAAATCTCATTTGCAGACAACAAACCGATAACTATCTCATTCTTTCAACAATGGTCGGTAGGCTCATAAACAGAGGCTAATTAGTAATATTCTGAGTGCATTGTAGTATCTTAACAAATGGACAATAAGATGGAAGCGTGGTTATCTAGGGCGATAAGGGCGCCGCGCCAGGGAGCGACAATTATCAGTCAATGACGTTTGGTAGGTGCGTTTTCGCAGCGAGAAAATGCGAACGACGACATCGTATTGTACGCGGAACATTGCTGAGTGGAACGTTTGTGAGTAATGTTAGTTGGAGAGTGGTGCGGCATTGGATATCGTTGAGCAGGCGGTGTCGTTTGTGTGCGCTCACGCGTTCTCGTTGAGATAGGATCGTGGTTGGAATACGTAATGGTTGGTAGTGCTCGCCCATGTAGCTCCCGCTTATTGTTCCAACTCTTGTCCGGCGTAGAACGTAAATTGAATAAGTGAGTCCTAGAAAGCTGAGTTACGGCCGCTCGGATTAGACTTTCTTTGGCTAAATTGGACTCTAAGTCATAAATTGATTTATTGGCATTGTATCGATGTTTGATTTGATATGTTTGCTTGTTCGGAGTTGACGCACTTTATGTGTTATACGACGGAATCTGCAGGCGACTCGCTCGATAGAAACTCGCTTTGAGAACAGAAATTCCTTGACTTGTGGTGTGGATTTATAATGAATTCGGATATTATGCAAAGGTCCCAGTAATTGATACGTAGGAGGTGCCAAGAGCCCGCATTGTAATTCGCGTTAAATAAGCGTGTTTTTAATAAAATGGATTCTTTTAAAAAGCCTGTGTTATTAACACTTTTTTTGTCATCTGGTAACCATTTTATGTTACATTTTAGCTTTATTGACCGTGTTATTAATGACTAATATTCAATTAACATAATTTAATATTGTAAATTGGATTCCGTAAATGGATTCAGTAAATTGAGTAATATCTAAAAATACATAGGAAACAATGCTTATCACTATATCACCATTTTTAGGGTTCCGTACCTCACAAGGTAAAGGAACCCTTATAAGATCACTTTCTTGTCCGTCTGTCCGTGTGTCACCACCGATTTTCTCAGGAACGGGTGGACCTAGCAAGTTGCAATTTATACCAGATACTGAGGTCTATGTTTCCTAGTGTTCCTATTAGGTGTATAAAAATAAGGGTCCTGGGTCAACCCGATAAAAAGATATGGTCAAAATTAGATTTTTGCGAAAACTTGTTAGTACCAAAATTGACCTTAATTTTCAACTTTTTTAATTTTCGGAATTTTCCTTTACTTGTGCTTTCAGACCTTTCAAAATTGACAATTCTAGGTCAACCGTAAGTACCCTATAGGTTTTGGGTCGAAAACCTATATGGTAGTTCCCGTTGAACTAGAATCACGAAATTTGGCCCAAAGCAGGGTCTTACAGCACAAATAAAGGAAAAATTACAAAAAATTAAAAAGTGGAAAATTTAAGGGGGTCCCCATACATACTTAGTAGACTTCATTTAAGTAAGTCCGCTAAGTTGTGTGGGCGCTCATACAGATTTAGAGGACTAGCGTAATGAGCACCAACCTCAAATAAGGTAAAATGCGTACGGAACCCACGGTGCGCGGGTCAGACTCGCACTTGCCCAAATTTTTAGTTTCTAAGATCATCTTCAGTACTCTTATAGATATATCGACAGCTTCAACATATCCACTGACTTGCAATTTTGCAAAAGAGGAACGAGACATATTGACTACGACACGAAAAGAAAAAGATAATTCTGCTGTCGCTTAATTATAAGACAAAGCTCATTACATACTTAGTGAGTATTTAGAGTGAGCTGTCGCAACGAGATGCATAATTGCATATGCATTAGATATCTTGTTGTTGTGGCAGATAAGTGCAAATAGATTAATTACTATGAACATCCTGTTTTATCGAGACATTGAACATACATGAACTTATAGAGGTTTTGATAGATGCGCTAAATTTATTGTAAGTAAACAGGTAGAGCCTTGCTGATTTCAGCATGAATGGGCCGGCTCGACCAGGGAAGTACTACCCTCTCACAGAAAATCGACGTAAAGTAACAGTACCTAAACTGTTGCGTTTCGTTCGTTGAGTGAAAGTGCCGGAGGCCCTATCCCCTATTCCTTCTATCTCATCCTATCCCTTTTCCCAACCCAAAGGGCGACAACGCTCTTGTGCCTCCTGTGGTATTGCTTGTGTCCATGGTCGGCGGTAATTGCTTACCATCAGGCGATCCGTCTGCTCGTTTGCCGCCTATTACTATAAAAAAGTAAGTATGTAGGTATGTTTTGTTACATACATAGTAAAGAGTTAAAATGTTACTTTTACGGTGTCCCGGGATATAGATATACCACGCATCGTTTCTTACATAAGATTCTAAATGTAATTCAACAAAACTGAAGACGTAGTGGGTCTTTGAAGCAGGACAAAAATGGCCCATATTGGAAACATGACGAAATAATTTTAACCAAACGGTAAACGACTACATTTCATACCTCAATCCTGGATGGGAGCCAATGGAAAGTGATCGATTTTAAACTTTCGCGATTTGTATACCTACATCATACAATATTTCTGTACAGCGCGTCTTATTCGCGATAATTTAAATGTATAAATACCTCTGTTATTCTACTATGTTTCTACCGGCTTGCAACGGTCATGGTCGCGGAGGGACACAGTCCTTATCCTATCCGCGACCAAAACCGATAGCTCATTGTAGAGACCAACAGACTGCAACATAGAGTGTCCCGGATTCGAGTCCATGGCGCTCACCAATGACATTTCGAAGTTATAAATACATACATAGACTCACGCCTGTTTCCCAGAGGGGTAGGCAGAGACTAGGGAACGCCATTTGCAACGATCCTGACATACCTATCTTGCTTCATTCAGTCCCATCAAGTTTCTCATGTATGCTCTTCTGTTTAGGGTACTTCTGACTTCTCGGACCTGATTGGAGACATCCTAAAAAAAGGACAGCCTTTTTTTAGGATGTCTCCAATCTGGTCCGAGAACGTCCGTCTAGGTCTTCCCCTTCGAGCTGTCCCATTCACACTTGCCTTATTTATCTTCTTTGTCAGTCTTTCGTCATCCATCCTCTCGATGTGCCCAAACCATCTTAACATGCCTTTCTCGATGCTTGTCACTACATCTTTTACCCCACACCACTCTCTTGTCACACAATTCTTTACTCTATCAGTCAAAGATACACCACAGTTAATTAAAAAGCACATAACTTCGAAATGAGAGCAGTGAGAAGTCTCAGTGCTCTCATTTCGAAGTAATGTGCTTTTTAAATTGCTAAAATTATCGTTAAACGGTGAAGAAAAATATCGTGAGGAAACCTGTATGTCTGATAGTTATCCATAATGTTTTCTAAAGACATGTGAAGTCTGCCAACTCGCACTGGGCTAGCGTGGTGGACTATGGCCTTACCCTTCTCATAGTAAGAAGAAGCTTGAGCCAAGCAGTGGAACAGTTTATATACAGGGCTGATGATTATATTCGCTATTATAACTCATTATATAAACTTACTATATGTTATGTATATGTAGGTATACTATATGTTAGTCCAGTATACTTTAGCACTTAACGTATGCGACAGACTAAATTGAATGCGGTTATAAATGACATCGTTATCTCATTTGTAACCTCAAGTACGTCTTGTCAAGACCGCTAATGCTGCTGACGTTTTAGGGTTATGTACTTCGTCATAAAACATTGACAACCAAGCAAGCTAACAATAATTCAAAAGAGAAGGCAGAGATACTTTTTGGTCAAATATTTAGGTACTACTTTTCTTTCTAAAGACAATTCCCGCATCTTATCTAAGGCACTACTGGTCCGATTTGAAAAATTATTTCAGTGTTAGATAGCCCATTTATCGAGGAAGGCTATAGGCTATATAACATCACGCTATGAGCTACGGGAGCGGAGCAGTAAGCCTTAAATAAGGCGGGTGTAACCGCGGGCATCCCCTAGTTAGGAATAAGACCTGTGTCACGGGGGACTTTACAAACATACAACTAACGGATATAGTATACCTGCTTACTTTACTGTCAATGCTGTAGAGTAAAAAAGAAACAAAGAAAATTCAACGCATTTTGTCTATTCAGCCTATGTCACGAAATCTGCCAATTACATCAACACCAGGCTTGAAGGGGAAAGACTGATGCAACTGGGATGAAGCTGGGACGATGGTGTTGACTCTAAATAATTTTAATAGCAATTTAGGAAGTACGGAACTCTACACCTAAAACGATTTTCGCACTTTTCGCCTTTTATAATTGTGATGTGTGCACTGATTGATGCTTCAGGAATTATGTTCACATATAACATGCGTGACAGGCGAGTGTCCTGTTCATTAAACGAGTTACCTTCTAACTAGGAAATGTATCTAATCATAGCGTGTGCTTAAGATTATGTAATTATAAAAACATTGGAATAACTTAATTGGAAAGATTTCACACATTTTAGTTATAGCCACTAAATTAGCTGGTTTACTGGCTTAATGTTTTTCCAAGGGCCAAGTGATCACTCAAAACGTAGGATTAAATGACCACAAATGTAAAGTATAGAATCATCTTCGCCCAACAGTTTCAAAGCCTTTTATTTTTTATTTATAGACTCACGCCTGTACCCCCGAAGGGGTAGGCAGAGGTGTAGTATTACACCCACACTTCGCAATGAATTTTTAGGTCCCACGTAATGGGGGGCGAGCCTATTGCCGTTACCGGGCACATCACCAGACTCCGTGCTGCTACTGAGAATTCGGAAAAACCCAGTAACACTATTGCCCGACCCGGGACCTCCGATCAGCAGTCGCATACGTTATCCACTGGACCACGAAGGCAGACAGCTTTTTATCAAACTACGAATAAACTTACTACTCTATGGATATATAATGCCTTGTCCTAATTGACTAACTTATCAACGCAGAGCCTAATACACTGGTACTATAATATGTTATGTTCGTAGTTGATTTATTTAAGAAAGTACCTACTAAATAAGGACGCTTGCTCCTGAAAAGATAAGATACAAATCATAAACAATTATCTTATCACCGCTAGCTTAGTATAGGTGTATTTCCCAACAACAAATATCGAAACCAACATCTTAAACTATCCCTTAAAATAAATAATTCAAGCAGTAGTTGACCGCTTAATAATGTAATGAAGGCTGTATCGCGACTAATGCTGAGATGTTTACGATGTTCTAGCTGAACGCAACTCGCGATGTCTTTGTGTTGGTGACAGTTGTACGTCAGCTGAGCGTATAAACACTTACGTAGTAATGTCAGTGACAAATGGATCAGTACAAGGATGTCCCGGTCCCGATACTCTGTTGAGGAATATGATGTAGAGTAGCTAGTTGCATAACGATATGATTATAGGATGGGACGAAATGTTCCATATCCATATATGGTCTTAAACGTCAATAAAATGAGACGAAAGCAGTGTCTTGTTGCGCTTGATTGTACTACTAAGCATATCTCCTGCTTTCACTGTGTCATAACTCATAACATAACAACTTGTGAATAATCACACTATTAGTCAGTACTTAACGGAGCTACAAAATCCTTACTGGTTACTAGACAGACATAGAGATCACTACCGCTGGACTCAAACTGCTCTAACTAGTACGTAGTGAATTTCCTTACCAAAGAACTGGCTGAAAACAATGAATTTTCCTCTCTCAATTCAATTATAATAAAGAAATACGGGTTCTTCAGTCTTCCACGTGTGCAATAGGTACGGTCTTTCATCCTGTTTGGCACGCGTAAGCCCTCTGCCAATACTAAGACGGATTGCCGCCGCATCGATTCCGTATCCTTAGCGATCGGGAACATTATTTAAACTTTTTACTGCTACCGTCATGTCATAACGTTACGTTACAAGTAAAATGTGTGTTTATTATGAAAACATGAGGCGAAATATTTATTGGCTGAATGATTGAGTGACGTTGCCGACGTACCGTCAACAGCGTACGCCGTAAAAACAAAAGTTTGCCCTTTCGTACCTCGATACCTAGGTATCTAGAAACTTCTGGAAAATTTGATAGCTTATTTTTACCTTAGTCTGTGTATTCATATATAGAAATCAACCACTGTTTGGTAGAAGCTCCAAAACGAATGGGAAACTTATTTTTTCGGGTTGTAGGTCTCAAAATCGAGGGAGAAAACCAGGAAAACCTAAAAGAATAGCCGAAATATATATAGTGGATATTGTTAACAAAGATGAAATAACTCTATGAACATACGTTGCGTTGACCAGTTTACAAGTTATTTGTTTACAAAACTGTTTGACGTCATATCAAGGGAACGGCTATTTCGCATATATGTAAAATACAGATTTAAGTTTTTAAAGCTTCCATATGAATATTTAAAGATTAATATTATTATTTTATGGAATTTACATTAATGTCTCAATTAGATTTTATATATACGTATATTTTTCTCGTTTATAGTAATTTACTCTATTATTATTTCCGTAATTTGACAGTAAGGTTTCTGTCGTGTTTTCATATTAGGTTAAATTCTAGGTCATATTAGATCTATTTATGCGATTGCGACCAGTATTGTGAACATAACAAATTTGTAGAAACTAATCGTAATTAAAGCTGTACCTACACAATATTTAATTTCATGGTGAATGTTTAATGTAAGTAAATGAAATATTATGGCCGTTAAAATAAATATATTAACATACTGCATCCGACGTAGGAAAAAGCAGCTGTTGATTATATACATAATAAGTTTTCGTTTTTTAACAAACATTAGCTTCACACGAGATTAGATATATTCGTTTTCTATTTTTTACATCATATTTTTTTTATTTACAGGATTGCCTGAACTAGTATATGCAGCAACAATCGCAGATTTTGTTCAGAAAAATCATTATCATCATGAAAATATAAAGGATATTCTTGCCTGCAGTCGTGGTCTAGCGGTTAGTGAACCCAACTGTTGTGACGGATATTGCGGATTCTATTTCCACCCAGTGCTAATAAATGTACCTATTAAGTATACATTCCTTTTCCATCCATCCAACATATTTTTTTTTATCCTGCATTTTGGGTTATACATTATTTTATCTACAGTATGAATGCATTTAAAAATACGAAGAAATGGCTAACAGCTATCAGGTTGCAATAGTACAGGCTCTGCCTAGTGGAGGATTACATAGGTTTATGTCAATTGCCCAATTAAAACTTCATAAGCAGTAACGCCAATAAATATTGCCTCCTATAAATACAACATTGTGGTTTGTATTACACCTATATAAGGGAAACTGTTGGTTAAATGGCGTAGGTTAATTTGTGCTTATCATTCTGTCGTAGCAGGTTTTAAATTCTGAGTTGAACAAACTGTAGTCGAAATTCATAATTAAAAATCAATTTTTGCGACTAGTAGATTGCTGAGCCCAATTCAAGCTAATTTGACTAAAGACGGAGTCGGTGTTTAATGGTTTACTTTACCATTTAGACATAAAGGTGTTGTGAGTTTGTTCTATACATTTAACAAAACTGCGCATAGTTTTGTCTCATGTTCAATATAATGTCCTCCAGATTTTTTTCTCTGGGTCATGGTATTCTTTGCATTCGGCCTTTCAATGTTTGTAAAGTGCATCGGGATATCTTAATCATTTATTAACACATTGACTGCTGGCCTAAGATTCGTAGACGGCCTTTTGCTATGCGGCATCCGCCCCCGCAGAGCGTGCCCAGCCTCTCGTGCTTAACGGCACGCAACGCGCGTGCAGGTCGAGCGTGTGTCTGTGCTGACGCGACACGCGACATACGATTTGCTATACAAAAGAAACACACATGAGTGGTCGTCAGCACATGTGTGGTATGGGTATGATTCACGCGTCGCGTGTTTCGGCAGTACGTTTGTATATTTTTTCCCTAAACACGACTATGTTGGGCTAGCCGCATCGCAAGCTCCGACACTTGGGACACACCATATAAGTTTCCAGCAGTCAATGTGTTAATAGTTAGGAGTAGTCTTTTGGAAATAAATAAACATAAGTTCTTGTTCCATAGACCGGGAAGGGCCTCAATGATCAATGAGCAGCAACAACGATGTCTTCTGGTATAAGTATGTGTCTGAAAATCTTGGCTTACGACATCCATATTTAAAAACTTCGAAGATTACGTTAGTTTGAATCCAAAATATGAAAATGGAACAAATCAATATAATTTATTTGTACAGGTGTATTGCAAAAGGGCAACTTCGTTGCTGACTCTACCAGGTTGCTTAATAGAAAGACTAAAAAATATTATAGGTTGTTGCAAATCATTGACAGGACTAATTTATGAGCCAGCTTGAATAATGGGACGTATACTATTGTTATAAGCTGTATCAAGGACTTATTTATTTATCCTTACGACCGTTTTATGAGTTATAAGAATTATGATTATGAACATCATCTTTGAAATAAATAATGGATGAAATATTGCATTAAGTTTGACCGGAGCTTTGAGGCAGCGAAGATTCCGTCGGTTGCTGACAATTGTTTATAGCTGTATGAAAACACGAGCCCTCGTTGAAAAACTACTTTTGAAACAGTTTTTGCTGTGAACCTTTGTTGCTTCAATGTTTTTGTCTCTTTCTTCAAGTAGTACCAGTGACCAGTGTCAACGTATCAAGAATTAATCACTTGCTCGCCAAAATATAGTTCGTTCATGAAACCTACACATACAAACACTGAGCTTCTTTCTTTAATAGGTATATATTCCTAAATATTAGTTTATCTCTACGCCTACAATGTAATGACAAACAATTACTTCTTAACTTTTGGGCCACTGCACTGTTAGGTGCGAAATCTCCAAGCTCAAAATTTATGACGGACGACAGGTTGGAAGCGGAAGTGTAGGTAAGCGACTGCTACGCCGAAAGTTGAGAGTTCGATTCCCGCTCAAGTCAAACATTTGTGTGCGTGAACATGGATGTTTGTCTTGGTCTGGGTGTTTCTATGTACGTATTTACAAAAAAGGTATATAAGTATGTATTTTTATCCATTGTCTAGTAAGTACCCATAATAGCTCTGCTTAGTTTGGGACTAGATGGTGTTGTGTGAATGTGGTAGAATATTATATTATTTATATATTATGTCTGAAAATTGATGTTAACAAGCATACTTTAGGTTTAGTTCATTGTGTTTAATAAAATTGTGATTAAACACGATTAACTATAATATTTAAATGCCTATGTCGGAGTTGTTAAACACACAAAGTGTTTTAAATCAAGAAAACACCAAAGGATTTAAACCAATCTAATTTGACGAATTTAATTTGAATTTGTACAGGGAATTCGTCAGTCCCTGCAGAACCCTTCTGACCAACTGGTCACATAATACACTTAATATAACAGGCCAAATTTTTCTACTAACTCATAGTGCTACTTTAAAGCAAATGAGCAGGGACTTAAGAGCAGCAGCTGCAGGGGATTGCTAAGAGCTATAAAGGAGGAACAGGCGTATCTAAGCTTCCGATGACGCCAACGACTATGTTTTTGGTGCTAGGTACATTATTCTTACCCAAGCATTAATTTGAGTATTTTATAGTAGTACGAGGGTCAAACTGAAAGTTCTTAGAACTGGCCACTTATAAACAATATAATAAAAAAAATATTCTAAAATTTGAAAATAGAACTCTTTGCCAATATTACTGAGTATATATTTCATTCATTTGTCATTTGTTTTACGATTTGGCGGCAAATTGAAAATTGTCTGTGTCACGTCAACATGAATTTAACACGAGAAAATTTTCGTGCAATGATTTTTTATGACTTTCGATGTCATTTAAGTCAACAAGAAAGTTATGATAGACTACGATTGGCCTTTCACGATGAAGCCCCATCTCGTGCGACTGTTTACAACTGGTTTAATGAGTTTAAACGTGGTCGCACTAATCTCACTGATGATGTACGTGAGGGACGGCCTTCTACGGCGACGACTGAAAATAACATCTGTGTTGTGCGGCGTATGATAGAGACTGACAAAAGAGTGACCTATCAGCAGATTCGGACAAGCTTAGGCATCGGTATGAGTCAAGTGCACAAAATCCTCCACGAACATTTAGCGGTCAGGAAGCTTTGCGCCCGGTGGATACCTCATAATTTGACTAAGGCTCAAAAACTCCATCGTGTGGATTGGTGCCGTAAAATGATTGAAAGATTTAACGGAGGTGACTCAAATGCTGTGTTCGACATACTAACAGGTGACGAAAGCTGGATTTACTGTTATGATCCTGAAACCAAAAGACAATCTGCTCAGTGGGTGTTTCCTTTCGAGGAGTTGCCAACTAAAGTGAAGAGAGATCGAAGTGCGGGAAAAAAAATGGTGGCCTCGTTATTTGGAAGGATAGGTCATTTCGCAACAATTGTGTTAGAGGATCAAAAAACAGTTTCTGCAGAATGGTACACTACCAATTGTTTGCCACTTGTCTTGGAAAAAGTTCTAGAGAAACGACCTCGCAGTAGGATCCTCCTTCACCACGACAACGCCTCGTCGCACACCGCCAAGCGAACGATCGACTATTTGGCGACATCAAACGTTGAATTACTGGGTCACCCGCCGTATAGCCCCGACCTCGCGCCTTGTGATTTTTATTTATTTCCAAAAATTAAAGAAAAACTTAAAGGAAAGCGGTTTATGAATGCTGAAGAAGCGGTGGCTGCGTATCGCGATGCCATTGAAGAGACCCCTAAGGACGAGTGGGCAAAGTGCTTTTCCCAGTGGTTCCATCGCATGCAGCGGTGTATTGACGTCAATGGACAATATTTTGAAAAGATATAATAAAACTAATAACTGGCTAATGTAATCAGTTTTTGATTTTCTAAGAACTTTCAGTTTGACCCTCGTAGTCTATAGGTACCTTTTCACCTAGCTTTACTCCATCTTTTCTGTTTCTGCGGTTTATACACAGGGATATAAATAAGTATAATTAATAACTAACATACCTACAACAATCTGGCCACCAAACCTTGCGTCATTTGACCAAAAAAGGCTATCACCTTCAGTCGAAAATTGAAGCCAAATGGGTTTCACCCACTTAAACATTAGCCACAAACTGAAAACAAAGTACTTATATTTTATTTGGTACATAAATCAATTGTTTAATTTTAGAATTTGTGTAGGTATATGCAGGTAGGCAAAATTTGGCTAAAACATCTACATGGATGATTTGTGGAATAATATTTAATGAGATATATATGGATCATTTGCGAAAAACATTAAGCTTTCTATAAAACTTTACTGTATTTAAGGTTTTCTATCAGTAGTTTTAGAAATAAATCACTAGAGCAATAATCGAGCTGTGCAATAATGTGGACTAGCCACATGCATTTCCTTCTTTCGCACCTCAGTAACATAGTTTTAGGATTATTTGTCTACCGTTTCGAAATACTTCTCTTAACTACTAAGATGCGAACTACTCTACAAAATTATATTTTTTTAAATTAAAATACTGTTATTAAATATTAAATTGAAACCAAGTTAATCTTTCATCATATCAAATCTTTCATAATTATCGATATATTATGATTTAATGTTATCTAGTATTCTTCAATCTCAATGCTTTGCTATCACAATACAGTCTCGTTCTCATGTTCTATGTATTTCACAAAAGCTATAAAACCAAAGCTAAGACAGTCTGCTTGACAAAAAATCTGTCCAACTAGACTTGTGTGCGACCTTCCCACTATGAGAATTGTGAGACAACAAAGTAATAATAAACCAGAAATGGTCGTTTATAAAATAATCTCTTAGTAACCTTACGTTATCGCCATCACAAAAAACAAACAATCTTCCTTTTCCATCCACATTGGCCGCCAATCAGCTGTCTTCAAATACAACCAGTTTGGCACATCGTACGCAAAAATCGATACAATACGACATCGATCACGAATCGATTGTACCGATTATCGGTAATTTCCAGCCAAAAAGTGGGCCCAAATACCTGCGTTACAACTCGAGTGAATACTTCTATAATGAAATGACAATTACCTACGACGAGCCGGTGGATTCCTGGGGACCTTACTGAACTGAGAATTGAAAGCATGATGAACGATACTATAGGAACTCGAATGATTGTCGGTTTGATGAGATTTAGAAAATTTGGATAGTGATAGTATAAAAGTAGTCTTGCACTGGTAGAGATAAATAATATTTTATAGTGTAGTTAATTTAGCAACTAATGCTAACTAGTTGCTAAATTAACTTATATCGATTGTATTCATGAGGACAGCGTTTGAGTAACATAATAATATGGTAACGGTTATTGGCAAAAAGCTCGCAGTATATTATATTATAAATATATGTGTTTAGTTATCCGTTTAATCACTTTAATCTATCAAACAAACCAACTTATTTTTACAAATCAATGTTGTTTTAAAGTCTTGTTATCGCTTTGAAAGTCAAATAATTTTCTTTCTACAGAAATTGTACTAGTTTTCCGTTTGTATATTTGTGACCTTATATAAGAAAGTATCTAAGAAAATTGCTGGACTGAGTTCTTAATTTAAGCTTTTGCGCTTAACTTGTTTAGAGGTGAGTTAGGTGTGAAAATCCTTCTTGACCTGTTCTTTGTGCTAGGATGCTTATTTGATAACCTGTTTCAAAATCAGGAGGTCAAGACACTACCGGAAGATCGACAGTAATTGCGTTTACTCCACCGATAAGAGTAAAGCTCTTAAATTGAAAAGAGAGGTTTAAAAATTAGTACACTAAATAATGTAAAGAGAGCGACTTCAAAAACTGACCTAACTGTAATAAGACATATCCGGCTTACCTTATGCTTGAGTCATTCGTAAAGCTCTGAGTTTAATGTCTATCATTAGAAGTAGAGACTGTATCCGCTACCCTTGGTAGGGGCAGGGGCAAGCATTTATCGAACATTCGATTGTTTTATAAATAAAGGCGACCGCAAAAAATACTATCGATCAATCGTGCGAAAGTCAAGCGATGGGACCTGATAAACACATCCCAGGGGAATCTCAACTTTCCCGAGAACATTTAAGATATATTTCTCATTGTTGCACAGTTAAGGGCATTACTCGGTATGAGACAGGTGCTTAAAGAAATTTAGGCTTTATTGTGAGGTGTTTGGGATGATTTTTGATTGGAGGCTGTTGACGTCATATTCGTGCGTCTACGAACGTGAAAGATTTTATACGAGAGCTGTCCAAACATTTTATACTTTCAAATCTGTGAGCTTATCTGTAGTGATGATCTGAAGAGCGTTATCTCGGCCGGATCAGCTCATGGGAGGGTCTCTTAGATCTTTATTACATGCGCCATGGAGGTGCATACACACAGTTGAACTTTTATTGAGCAATAATGAGCAACCATTACAATTCTCTGAATGTCAGCTGCATCTAAATAAGATATAAATATTGGAATTAGAACAATGTGCAGTTGAAAAATCGATTTTTGTTTAATAAAGTACGTTAGAAGCAATTATGATATTTGGCAAGGCATGAATTAAATGATTTATGGGAGTTCTCGATGGTTACGATTCTTACAGATCTAAATTAAACGTGCTGTTCAGTCTGGACTTCGACAGTAGTACTATCTGTAAAAGCTATAGCTAAATAAGTTAATCTAAAATTCGTAACCAAAAATGTTGAGGAAAATCAATTAACAACACCTATACCTAAAACAGTTAAATCATTTGTATATACATACACTCGTTCAGCCTTGTCCATTTTAATGTATATAATAGACTAGAGAACGCCAGCAGCTACGCCTGCATTTTTTTTAATTTACCCGTTTTGGCCGATCCTGTGGGAATTTCGGGAAATCCCTTCTTAGTGCACCCCTACGGTCCCCAAGGAACATACATGTCAAATTTCAGCTTCCTGCGCCAAATAGTTTCGGCTGTAGCGTGTCTGTCAGTCAGTCAGTAACGCAAGGATTTGATATATTAAGATATATCTTACTTCTTTCAATAAGTTCTTCAAGTGTAGTGAGTAGAAAACATATTGAAGGACAATCAGCCCTCTTCACAGGATTCAGCAATGCAATAGCCAAATCGCCTTATGCGCCCCTAAGGGCAATTTAAATTTCAGTCTTTTTCATCAATATTAGTTAGCAGAACTTTACGAAAATGTTATTATAAATATTCTTGTAAAGATCTGTGCCGAAATGATATTTTATTGAAGTAAATTAAAAAAATGATTTATTCTGAAATGGTTAACCAGAGCTTTAACTTTTTATTGACATAAATAACTAAAAACGTAAACCTTAATTAATGGCTAAGGTATCGTATATTCAACGGCTTGGTTGCGAGATCGAATATCATCAACCCACTTCTAGCGCTAAATATATTAACGCGACGGCAGCGCAACGAAAGGTCATGGGTTTGATCCCAACTTATTACACGGCAAGCGTAAGCCTAAACGAGCATTTATTTTAACTAGAATGATAATATCATGATGCATTATATTGGTAATAGTCCTATTTTAACCTACTTGAAAAGTTGACAAGGTTACCAGGTAATGCAATCTACTAAGGGTCATATATTTTACTTCTGTAGCCACCGGCCACACGTGTGCGGCGCGTCTATACAAAATATATGAAATAAGTGTGTTAAGTGGCTGTCGCTGGCCACCAGTGGCTGTGGTCGGTAGCCCGTTTGCACCGACCCTAAGAAGCTGTAGTGGTCACAAATATTGTTGGGATCGCAGGCAGTGGATGTATGCGGGTGGCTCAATCGCTCTATGTGGAGAGCGTTTCGGAGGCCTATGTCCAGCAGTGGACGTCTTTTGGCTGATAGGTATGATGATGATGAAGGAAAGAAATAACAACTAAATTTCAAACTCTCAAATCATAGACGCGTTGAATGTACAATCAAACAAGTCGGCGGTGGACCAGTTTGAAAAAAAATCCCTTGGCTCCCTAGAGTCGAGGCACACTGGAAACTAGATTTGTATACGAGTGTCAATGTGTGTGTAAAGTAGCACTGGAAGCGATGATGTCAAACTGAGCGATTCTCGCCCTTATTCGAGGTCTAGCGGGAAGTTGTTCGACTGTACAGTAAGTCAAATACAAACACTATAAAACTCAAGCAGTACACAAAAATGTAAGAGGCGTTTTCAGCAGTTTAAAAAGCACTTACCACAAATGAACGTCGACATAAGATAATATACGTTATCATGAATCAAAATAAGACAAACAAAACGCCACCATATTATTTACACTGGGCCAGTAGTCACCGTCCATAAGCTTTTAATAGCCAATTAAAATGTTTGCAAACATGCACTAATGAGTACTGTAATAACTATAAAAATATCTTTTTATGTCTCTTTTATTTGCGAACAATACATTTGTAATTTGTAAGTACAATAATTGAATATGTGAGGGTAGTTTAATAGGCAAATAAACCAGGGCTTGGATAACGGTATATTTTTCGAAACGTTTTCGTCTTAAATACCTAAGAAACGATTTGTTTCGTTTACGTTCGAACAGAACGTTATAAAAACGTTTTTGAAGAACAATTATAATTTAAATCGTTTTTGATTAATAAACGTTTTAAAACCGTTTTTTTATATTTTTGGGTTCAACAGGTACTAATATGAAACTACGAATATCACGAATTTTATTCAGTTGATATTTTACGGCCGCGCATTTCTGACATTTTGATTTGTTACTTTCATCATTGTAAATGTAATATGAATAAATTTGTTTTTTTCTCTTTCATCCCATTTTGTGAGCAAGAAACAAACACCACTTATTAACAAATCACTCGCAACGCAAGTCACAACACAATCTCGATCAATAAGTTAGAAGCGCATTGGAATTACTGATGCAATGAAATCAAAATATAACATAATTAACATACTACGCTAGGCGGAACCCGATCCAATTAAAAAAGTTCATGCTTGTCGCCGCACACCGTGCGCGGCTGCGTACTGCGGAATAAACCGGTTTTTACCCTGTGGAAATAACGTTCTCATTTTTTTTTCGTTCCGAACAAAATGACATACAAAGAACTGTTCAAAACGTTTTAAAAACGTTATTTTAAATAACGTTTCCAAGCCCTGAAATAAACGAAGCCAGCTTCCGATCGATGTTAATTGAGGTCGATGATTCTTGTTCAGGATCTTTAATTGTTGCTTACTGGTATTTGAGATAATATATGCGTTATCTAGATATTATGTTATATTATTACCACTGGACTCTGGACAATTTTGTTTTACTAAGTATCGCCTCATTTTGCTAGACATGTAAAATACGCTGAAAAGTACAAATCTTGACGTAAGTCAAAGTCCTCAATGACGAAATTAAACTACTGGTGGACATTGTGTCCGTTTCGATGGCGCGGCCATGACGTTTTTTTTTTTTAAAATGGTGACAAGATTTTGTAAAAATTTGTAAAAGTAGACTCCCAAAACCATAAATTTGTCAAAGCTATGGTTAAAAAGTTATAAGGATTTGAACGTGGCCGCGCCATCGAAACGCTCCGAACCGCGCGGCCACGGAGATCTTTAAAACTAAGCATTGCAGAGACCTGAAATATTGGTAAGTAACAGCACAGTATAAAGACGCCTTTGATCTCGTAGAAAAAGCCGACAACGTCTAGACAAGGGTAAGTAGGCTAGGGCTGCCACATGTAAACAATACCTACTTATTCAAACACCGTCTATTTATTTTAGAAAAATATTACAATTGCTACGCTACATGAATAATATAGTTTAAATCACTTATCTATACATATAAATAAAATTGGAGTGTCTGTTTGTAATATTAAAATAACCGCTTTTTACTAAATGCATAATTATGGATGTATGTATACACGGAACATACACCGAAATGACATTTTTTTAAATTTTTGTCAGTCTGTCTGTTTGTTCTCGCTAATCTCTGGAACGGCTGGGCCTATTTTGATGGGACCCTCACTGGCCTTATGTACCAAGGAGTAACTTAGGCTAAAAATTAACCGGGTACGCGAAGAAGTTCCCTCAGGATGCGGGTGAAACCGTGGGAAACAGCTAGTTTATTATATTACAATAATTAACGATAAATAATTATTATAAAACACGTTGCATTTTTCGTGCGGTGACAGATTTGCATACAAAGTGTCAGTCAGCACCTATTTCATCCCGCAGGTGTCGTGGGAGGCGCTTAAAAATCACTCCAGAATCGAATATTACCTTACAACGCATATTTTCTTACGTCTGCCATGTTGTTTACGTACAATAATTGCTACTTTATTCTGTGATTTTGCCAGACATGAGATATTGTAAAAAGTTAATAGATTAGTAGGAATGTGCACATTATTTTAAGTGGTTATGGGTACATACATTTCAAAATAATATAAATAATTATAATTAATGAAATTTTCTTTTTTGGTATAAGTAAACTGATAAAATCGCAGATTTTTTAAATCCTTATTTATTTAAATCTTTAAATAGCATAAAGAATTTCAATGTCACAGCACAAGTCGTATGCACCATTTTATTTTATATTCATAAGCAAATAAATAAGTAACGAACAAAAAACAAGCACGTGCCAGCCCCCAAAAACATGTACCTAGTTACGAACTAAGGCGATATACGTAACTAGGTACCGCTCTTCCCGCGTCTCACCTCTTGGCCCCCGCACGATTGACCCGTCTAGACGCGTTCGTCAAACGACTGTATGGATTATTTGACTGTGGTAACAGATTGAATCTGTAAAAAAATTTGTAAAAATATAGAAAAAAATCCTGAGCTTATATTTTAGGAGCTGTAACACTAAATAAGCCATGGCTGCGCCATTGAAACGGTGAAAAACACATTTTCGCCGATATCTCGCTGTAAAAGAAACACAGACGTCTGAAGTTTTTTGTAAAACCCAGATTTGAATTTGTCAAAACCAGTAAAAATAAAACATAAAATTCTAGGATTATATTTCTGGAGCTATAAGACTAATACACCATATGGCCGCGCCATAGAAACGGTGAAAAACACGTTTTCGCCGATATCTCACTGAAAAAGCAACGCAGACGTCTGAAGTTTTTTGTAAAGCCCAGATTTGAATTTGTCAAAACTACTAAAAAGAAAACAATACATCCCAGGTTCATATTTCAGGAGCTATAAGACTAATACGTCATGGCCGCGCCATTAAAACGGTGAAAAATGCGTAATCTACAGCTCCTGAAATGTTAACCTAGGGTTTTTATGTGCATTTTTACCTGTTTTGACAAATCCAGATCTAGGTTTTCAAAAAACTTCAGACCTCTGCGATGCTTTTTAGGCGAGATATCGCCGATAACATATTTTATCATTGTTTCAATGGCGCGGCCATGGCGTATTAATCTTTATATCTCCAGAAAGTCTTAAAGCTCCAGAAATATAAACCTAGGATGTCATGTTTTATTTTTACTGGTTTTGACAAATTCAAATCTGGGTTTTACAAAAAACTTCAGACGTCTGCGTTGCTTTTACAGCGAGATATCGGCGAAAATGTGTTTTTCACCGTTTCAATGGCGCGGCCATGGCTTATTTAGTGTTACAGCTCCTAAAATATAAGCTCAGGATTTTTTTCTAAATTTTTACAAATTTTTTACAAATTCAATCTGTTACTTACCAAAATTTCAGGTCTCTGCAATGCTTAGTTTTAAAGATCTCCGTGGCCGCGCGGTTCGGAGCGTTTCGATGGCGCGGCCACGTTCAAACCCTTTTCAAAACTTTCAAAACGTTCAAAACTTTTTAACCATAGCTTTGACAAATTTATGGTTTTGGAAGTCTACTTTTACAAATTTTCACAAAATCTTGTCACCATTTTTAAAAAAAAAAACGTCATGGCCGCGCCATCGAAACGGACACGTGGACATTGGCACATCAGCATACAGGTAAAGCGCAGTAACATCAGAAGTCACTGCTAATCAGGACAGGGGCAAAGAAAATCCTTCTGTAGTCTAATCTTGTAACATGACAAAATAGTTTTTAAGAGTTTGGATCATTCAACAAAATTTGTGAAAATGAGCACCAATGTATGTAAGCTGCCTGTAAAACTATGACTCTTAATTTATTTTTAATTAGCTGTGCTATAATTCAAATTTATATAAAAGGCAATTTAAATATGAAATGTGATAATGTTCTTTAATCTAAAATAATGTTTAAATAATATTAGGAACTCGTTTCCTTTCGTTATGAAGTTTCTTGCCGACTTTTTCACCAGGCATAATGTTCGGTTGTTGAAAAACTAGTAGCGTTTAAAAAAAATTATACCTCAAATATGTATAGTAACATGTTCTTTTTTTAAACGTTTCATACAAAACGTCAAAAACATTTTAAATTGGATGTTTTGTAAAATCCAACCAGTGTGTACAGGGGCATTTAGCGAAGTCATATTTTGATTTGCCGTCAAATTATGCCATTGTGTCCATTGCTCACTTTATTCTCGATGTCAACACACTGACATGTTTATCGGTGACGGACGCACCGATCACCGATCAGATAAGATTATATTCAGAACATTTCGCCGAAAATCTCATGAAGGATCCTGTACATCATAAATAATCTGATGATGGATATGTGGGGATTTATTAAAGGGCCTTGTTTTGTGGATACTTTTTGTGTAGCTCTTCTAGGGACTTTTGAAAGTTTGGGTGGAGATTTTTTGTACAACTCACGTAGCTACTGACTGAAGGTAAGGTTAAGAATGTACTATGACACGCGTTTAGGTAGCGGCATTTTACCTGTTAGCAATTACTACTCTGCTTCAAGAGCAGCGTAAAACAAGTCAACAAGAAATGAATTTATGCACGTAGGCCAGTTTTTATTTTTAGTCAACATTTGTTACTCATGCGACGAATTGCATGAACATTACAAAAATGGATATAACAGTCAGGTGGAAAGTTTGTTAGTCAGGTCTGCCCTAAGAAATCTTCGCACATCACTCAGGACATGACTAAAACAACAGGTAAAATAATAACCGTACCTATAACATTTATTACGGATAGCTGACTCCATCTAACGTTGTCTAAGAACAAAGGCTTTCATACAAAGTTATTTCCCTAAATCACTGTTGTCGAAAAAATAGCTCGTTTTCATTGAATACTCATAGAATTGTAACAACTTGAAAGTCATAGTTTCATATTAATTATTCCCTTTAATTTGATCGGCATATACCTGTGCGAATATACAGCGTGTAAAAAGACCCTTAACGAAAACTGAAATCCAATGTTGTACCAATCACTAAGAACATTTTTTACTTCGGCACCATATCTGGGAAATAACTGGTTCAGGAGACATTGAGATTCAAAGTTAGTACGGAATTTTTCTAATTAGGTACAAAATCGATACATTTACCCCTCCACGCCAGTATGTTCTTTAGATGCCCAAGGCCCCGATGGATAAGTAGGTATTTCGAGCATTGCATGCGCGCGCTATTAATTGCGGTTTAAAACTGTGAAAACTTAAAAAAAATAGTTTCCCAAGTATTATTTTTGGTTAGTATGACTTGGCATGATGTCCACAACGAGTAGACTTCGGCTTGGTGACACCCTGTATTGTCAAATCCATATTCCCGAATATCCTTTCTTTGCGACAGTATCATCATCGGCCAGCGTCTACAAGCCTCTCGCCTTGCAGCTCAGACTCCTAGTAAACTAGTTTTGACAAAATCTAAGGGAAAGCATAAACCCGTTATAAAATAAACCTAACTTTTAAGCTGCCTATGATAACTCAGTCAGCACGAACTACTTTTAGTATATTTTAGACTATGACTGATCTATAAACAAGAAGGAGCAGGCATGACGCGTTTGATGTCAAAAGCTTCGAATCAAATGCAGGCAACTATCAAGATTTCGATTGACCTCCGAAAATATAAAATCTCTCAAACAACAACAAACTGAACTGAACAAGGTAAAACAAGATTTCTAAAGCAGTGACAAACATTTTATTATCCATTAGTGTGTTGTTTACATAGAAAGAGGGTTAACGTTCGAGAACCGCCGTGTGCAAAACCTCATGATGTAATATCGGAGTGACTCAAACTCCGACACAAATGACCTTATACAACTACTAACGGTGAAATGTATCGAAAAGCTCTCATAAAACTAATCTTTATTTATTGTAGAATTAATTATGTATATGACAAATGTCCATACAAGTGCGTGTTAGCGAAATTGTTAGAGCAACAGTATTTGTCACGCGGCGTGTTTTTATGTCGCCCACTGCTGAGAAGGCGGCATCAAGGATCATTGGCACAAGGCATAAGAGTACTCGATAGACAACTTTATGAATTTGATCGCTAACCCATCCAAAATCGTATTCTATACATATAAATAAAATTGGAGTGTCTGTTTGTAATATTAAAATAAGCGCTTATTACTAAATGCATATCCTGGATGTATACACGGTACATAGGTATAACGAAATGAAATTTTTTACAATTTTTGTCTGCCTGTCTGTCTGTTGGCTGGACCGATTTTGACGGGACCTTCACTGACGGATAGCTGATGTACCAAGGAGTAACTTAGGCTATAAATTAATTTTTTGTTTGTCCTTTCATGAGCAATAAAGAATTATGTTCAAGAAAAAGTTGACACTGAACTGATAATAATATAATAACTGTATTATATTAAATCTTCAGTAAATCCGCAACGCATATTGGGGTAAATGTAGGAAACAGAATTGCCCATTATGGTTACGCATATTCTATTAATCTTAATATATAAAATCCTTGCGTTACTGACTGACTGACAGACACGCTACAGCTGAAAGTATTGGGCGCAGGAAGCTGAAATTTGGCATGTATGTTCCTTGGGGACCGTAGGGGTGCACTAAGAAGGGATTTTCCGAAATTCCCACGGGATCGGCCAAAACGGGTAAATTTAAAAAAAATGCATGCGTAGCTGCTGGCGTCCTCTAGTTATCTATAAAGATACCAATCTCTTCTGGATGACGTTTATAATAGTTAAAACATTAACATTATAAAGTCGTAGACATTTCAGATGCCACATAAAACACTACTGAATTATAAATATTTACGACTATTTAAATTTAAACCAATGTCATTTAGGTACAATGACGGTAATGGACCGAGAATTTTGTATTAACTGGACACACCACTCACATTTATAGTTTATACCACCTAAAGCTTCCGGCTTCTAAAAGCTTCTATCAACAAACGCTGTGAAAAGTCAATATTACACACATCAACAAAGTCTAGGGATATCTTAATCCTAAATTATTTACGAGTTTATAGTTTAGAACCTTGTTAGTTTCCACAAAAAGTTTATATACAGATTAAAACCTCTTTTATTCTATTTTCAAAATTTGAACATGGAAAGAAAAAAAACAAAATAATAAACAAAATATGGCGGCAAATTTGCTAGTAATTCGTTACATTAAAGAAAGTTAAAACTGTTTTATTATAATTATTAATGAAAAGGGTTTTTAATTGTTTTTCTTTTTTAATTTAACGTGACGTACGAACTTTAAAAGTCATGTCACGTCGTCATTTGAGTCGAGATGAAATGTTACGAGCCGTGGGCATGTTAGAAAATGGTGCAATTCAACGCGTCGTTGCTGAGGCCCTACATACCAGTCAAAATGTGATATCAAGGTTGTGGTCACGTTATCGCAGTACTGGAGATGTGGCCGAACAGCACACAGGTAGATATCGTGTTACTACGCAGAGACAGGATCGATTTCTCCAAATGACGTCCAGAAGACAACCCAATATCACAGCGCTGCAACTAGTGCAAAGGCTCCAGGAGGACCACCAGCTGCTGGTAAGCGACCAAACCGTGCGAAGAAGGTTACATGAAGTTGATCTTCATGCTCGAAGACCATTGCGTGTTCCAGCATTGCGACGTGGCAATCGCGGTCGGCGGCTTTCGTGGGCTCGGGAGCATTTACCAAGGAGTGACGAACAATGGTCTTTGGTGCTGTTCACCGATGAGTCCCGGTTTGGATTTTACCCGGATTCACGAAGAACACGCGTTTGGAGAGCTCCAGGGAGAGTTAGCCGTCTACGGCACCCTCAGGAGGTCCACCCATACCAAGGCGGGACAATCATGGTGTGGGCAGGAATTCGTCTTGGCGGACGAACCCAACTCGTTTGGATCCAAGGCAGCATGACTGCACAAAAATACCACGAGGAGGTAGTAGAGCCCGTTATTGTCCCACACAGAACTCAAATAGGCCATGAATTTCTACTCATGCACGATAATGCTCCTTGCCATACGGCGCGGCTGGTATCGACCGCTCTCCGAGAGCACGATATTCAAGTTTTGGATTGGCCTGCACAGTCGCCCGACTTAAATCCTATCGAGCATGCCTGGGACATGTTACAACGAAAAGCTTTGAGAGATTTTCCACCAAATTTGACGACTGAACAACAACTTTACGAACACTTGCAAAGGACATGGGACCTCATACCGCAGCAAGACATTGACAATTTAATTTTAAGTATTAACAATCGATGTCGATGTGTAATCAATGTAAGAGGTGGCAACACTGATTATTAATGATTAGATTTTACAAGATTTTTTCCATTTTTATTAAAATTAATAGTTTTTTAAGAAGAAATGTTTGTTGTTATCATACTAATTTTCCATGATGATTAAAAAAATTGTTTTTTTTATTTAAAACAAAAAAAAACACGAAATGTTTTTTATTTTTATTAAAGACCTTAAAATAATCTATGATTCTTCTATTTACTGTATCAGAAAATTCTTCATAGATTTTTAGATATTTGATGAAATATAAAATATCCCTAGACTTTGTTGATGTGTGTATGTTAGTTCTCACTATAGTGGTAATTAAGTGTTTTAATAACCACTTTTATTTTTAGGCTTCTATTACCTGCATTATAAATTCATAAATAAATTACATACATACATAACGTCACGCCATTTATCCCCGAAGGGGTAGGCAGAGGTGTATTTCTACACCCACTTTTCGCCAGAAATACTTTAGTCCCACGTAATAAGGGGCGAGCCTATTGCCGTACCGGGCACATTTCCAGACTCCGTGCTGCTACTGAGAGTTTCATGACAGAAAAACCCAATAACACTGCCCGACCCAGGAATCGAACCCGGGACCTCCCGATCCCACGCGCACATTTATGCCCCGAGACCAACGAGGCAGTCGTATAGGGTTTGATGTCGCGTTTTCTGTCTCTACGCAAAGAAGGTATTTGCATCGTGTTATCCCTTAGTCGCCTCTTACGACACCCACGGGAAGATAGGGGGTGGTGACACTTGTATTCTATGCCGTCAAACACACGGCAAATAAATTATATAATATAAATAATCTGTTTGATTATCGATTAAGATTCGTATTATCATGATTAATATATCATATTAGTTATTCATTAACCTAGCTAACATTATTTACGCATTATAATTCATTTGTATATGTTTATATTTAATTAATATATAACTGATTAGTATGTCCGACTTGTGGTTATATTGTTTTATGGTTGCATTAAATTCAAGGCCTGTAAGAGATGCCTGAGGCATTGTCTGCGTACATGTAAATTACGTTATTCATATAAGGTAATTTAGAAATAATGAGAGTTTACTGTGTTGTTTATCCGAATCGATATTTTTTTATCGTTCCCAATCATTACCATCATAATACTAGCGTTATCCCAATTTCCATCTGGGGCCGCTTACTAGTCTAACCGGATTTGGCTGAATATTAGCTTTTCCACAGAGCGACTGCCTGTCTGACGTCCGCAACCCGAAGAGATAGCGATATTCCATGGTAAAGACTAGAGTCAGTTTATTTAGAGATACCGAAGAACGACTGTCAAAGATCTTCATGATAATCGGGAACGACGGCTTAACGTGCGGCATGAGACAAGCGATAATTAACAATTTAATACGCACATAACTCCGAAAAGTCATTGGTGCGCGCCGTGGATTAGAACCCGATACCCTCTGCACGGCAGTCTATTGGTGTCTCCACTAGGCTATCGCTGCCTTTTGTTCCTAATCATTTCCACGTGTAACTACATGCAATATGACTCTAAAAAATTTCGGTTAGTTGCCACCAGCCGTTGTCACAGGATGACTGTTATAAGTGTTATAGCTATTCGCATCAATTTAAAGTTTTCATCGCTTCTCACTTGGACCAAGTCAAATGAACAGTCAATTAAGTGTATCGCCTACGCCGAATCTGCGATATGACGCGTCGATACATTCTATAATATTCATTATAAATTACGTTATATGTCAAACTACATACCTACACAAACCCAAAGGCCATTCCATCTATTATTGATATATATTTTTTTGGTAATTTCCACGTGCTACCACAGATACACGTTAAAACGTAGATTTGGGTCAATGTTACATTGTTTTATAGAGCTCTGCCTACACCTGTTGAATATTCTGTGGAGCATGACGTGTGCGGTGTTGCCATGTTCTAATTACTATGATGGCTGGTAACATTTTTGAACTTTGGAAAACACATGCTTTGTCTGTTTGTTATTCTTATCTTAAAGGTAAATTCAAACAATCCAGAACTAATAGCAATTTAATCGGCAAGATCACAGTATAATAATATGCATTGATAAATGATAAACTCAAGAACACATATCTACGGCACGTGTAACAAAAATGTGAATTACATCCAGAATATAAAGCAACTTGAGGTAATAAGCACGACCCGACGTCAATTCCGGGTAACATTCAGTATTGAACTTGAAATTGACAAGTCGCGGTTACATATTTGATCGATAGCCAATGTAGGTACCTTGTTAATAGTAATATCCGCTAAAATAAGAATCTAGTTAACTAAGAGTAAGTTACTGCTGAAATTGTCTGTATGTCTGACAAAATTTAGCAATGGAAAGAAACTATATGATACTGTTACGACAGTCAAAAGGGATATCGTAAAAAACGCAACGAGACAAATCCGTTGAGATATGCACAATAATAATAAACATTTATTGAGCGTACGCGTCATAATATTGAAGAGAAATACCTTCGTTATTGTATTAATAATTTCGTAAATGATCAGCCAAATTATCGATCATAAATAAACTTCGTACAAAAAGCTACGACGAAGTGACAAAGGGACGTTTGATCGACAGATGACACGTAGGCACATACGATACTCTTTCTTAAGTATTTTGTTAAAATGACTAGAATTGCTTATTTACGTATACGTCATATTCTCAGTTGAATATCGATGCGAAAAAGTACAATCATTTGGTTAAAGAGCACAATAATCATTTTCCACAATTGTTCTTTAAACAGTTGTCGTGTCTAAAGGAAATTCTTGTTAAACTATTGTCAAGAAAGAGCATTCATGTGACCAAGGCCGAGCCGTCCCTATGTGCAATGTGCGCGGCGCACACAGGCATCAGCGTGATAGGGGCGCCGCGGGTCAGGATATGCGTTAATTTATTAACATTGTTTTCGAAAAAGGACGGCAAAAAGGCGCTTCATCGATTTCTCAGCACTACGAGAGGTAGCCCGATAGACCAAAAATGGTCATCCGCCATGCCCCGGATGCCAGCTAGCTACGCCACTGCACAGACGCTTCTAGATTTCGCACACAGGCGCTGGATTGGGTCGGCTCGGCCCTGCGTGTGACATTAAAACGCTTATTGATTCGAAAATTCCATATAATTAGTAATTTCTTATGATAACAACGATTGGCGACAAATTAACATTGAAATTACTTTTTTGTTCAATTACCACGGCAAGGTGAGGATGAAAGAAATGGCATGCATTCATACACCTGCTGCGAACGTGCTACAAAAGTGGCCATTCAGTCAACTTTGCTTGGTTTTATGATCATCATAAATACGGGTGGCTCAGGACTGGTCTATGCGTAAAGCCTTGGGGGAGGCCGGGGCCTATGTACAGTAGTGGACATCTTTCGGCTGGGTGATGATCATCATGTACCTATCGTTCGCAATGCGTCCAGTGACAATCAGCCAATTTGATTATGACAATGACCCATCTGCTAATATAGCGAGGGATACCCAAATTAAGTTCTGAAATAAAAACGATTCAAAATATATTTATAACAATATTACCTTACTCTTCTGAATGAGAGAGTGGGCAAGTTTTTATGTATAGCGAATGAGTGTAGCATTAATTTTAACTGCACTGTCCTTCAAAAAAGCTACAAAACTGTAAATTTTATCACTGTTGCATAATTTACTACTTTCACGCAATTTGTACATTTGATAACATTGCTGCTCAATCTAAGAGAAGTTTGCTTAAAAACTTTGGTGATTGCTTAAATATATCAATCAAACTCAAATTATAATTCCATATCTGCACCAATCCAGATAGGATTATATTTCACGCAGTTGTAAAGCAGCAAATCTGGTTACACTACGTAGCGGACTTCGGACACCAAGACGTAAGCTTTCGACGGAATTCAGTTGCATTAGGATGATTATGACAATAACGATAGTAATAATTGCTTGTTACTGAAAATATCAGTATGAAATAGATCTAATTTATAAAATCTCGTGTATTAAACACTACGTAAACGGCTTGACTGATTCTTATGAGTTTTTATGTGCATACTAGAGGACGCCAGCAGCTACGCCTGCAATTTTTTTAAATTTACCCGTTTTTACCGATCCCGTTGGAATTTCGGGAAATCCCTTCTTAATGCACCCCTACGGTCCCCAAGGAACATACATGCCAAATTTCAGCTTCCTGCGCCCAATAGATTCGGCTGTAGCGTGTCTGTCAGTCAGTAAGTAACTAAAGTAACGCAAGGACTTTATATATTAAGATTTGGTAGGTGTGAGAACAGGTCGTCGGCTACATACAGCAGGTTTTTTTTGGAGAATCTCTATGATTTGAGCAAGAATATGATATAACGCCAAATACAAGTAGGCATGCATATACCTACCATTTCAGCATTTAAATAACGTTAGCCGAGTCAGCTAGTAAAACACATAACTATATCATCGTCTTGCCCTGGTCCAAATTTATTTGGGGTCGGCGCAGTATGTCCTTCGCTTCCATACTTCTCTGTCACCAGTCATCCGATCGTTTATCCCTTTCTCTTTCATATCCATCCTCACACAGGCCATCCATCTTTTCCTTGGCCGCCCCCTCCCTTTTCGTCCTTTTACGTGCATATTGTCATCACTTTCTTACCTACCTACGTACATCTCATGTCTTCGCATAACATGTCCATACCAGGCCAATCATAACACATACCTATATATTTTTCGATTATTACTGTTAATTTAAGTCTACATACAACGGAAAGTGTCTGTTGACCCAATAATGAAAACCGATGCTGATGATAAAATACTTTTACCATCGACATCGATTATTACCATCGTTTTATAGCTAGAGGCACCAGTTGACCATAGTACGTCGTGAAGACAGGTTGATTGTGACCAGATGATGAATATACAAAATGTCTGCTGATGAGCGAAATACCATAATTGTTTACGGCGCACGACCTAGCTATTACGCGGGCTTGATTCGTTTTTAATAGGCGTTGTGGATACACCGTTTTATTATTTTTAAATACAGATACGTGTTAAACCGTTAAATGTTTTTGTAATTTTATTTGTTTACGATCTTTACAGCTACAAAAGTCTGTACTCTTGTATGCTATTACTACTACTAGACGCAGGGACCGATATCGACTTTTAAGTGTGTTAGAATGCGTCCATGGATATTTTGTTTTTTCGTTTTTGGTGACCATATGCAGAACCCTGTATGTTATAATAATGATATTAGGTATCGGATTACGGAGAATACAGGCAGGAGGACGGCTAGTAAGATTATCAGACCAGCTTTTTTTTGGGTTTTTCCGTTAGGAAATTCTCAGTAGCAGCCGGGCACATTACCAGACTGCATTCTGGTACGGCAATAGGCTCGCCCCCTATTACGTGAAAATAAAAATTCATGGCGAAATGTGGATGTTATATTACACCTCTGCCTAGCCCTACGGGGATACAGGCAAAGGTGTAATATTACACCTCTGCCTACCCTTTTGGTACCTACTCATTAGGACGCTTTGCTTTGAATTTATAAACCTACGACGTATATTAAATTATAGAGTATATTATCTATATGTAATAGGCATAACATTTTGCTGTCAAATACGGCTAAATGATTGTAAATATATTCAGTATTTAAAAATTATTGTGCGTTAAGTGATTATAAATATATTCAATATTTAAATTGCATTTTTATTCAAATGTTAGGCTTTGCTTCGTCACTAAAACAAAAGCTGCGAGCTCACTAAACCTTGAAGAAGATCGGATCAAACCTGTAGCTTCTGAAGCGTCGTAAATATTCTAATTTGCATGATTCAATCATCGCGCGCGGATAAATCGCATGTTCTCATTATATTAATGGCTTACCGGGAATAATCAACAAATTTTACCGCAATTTTTACACTTCCTGACCGGCGCGTTGAAGCAGTGATGTTATAATGCTTAGGTATAGTGCATTAGTGATAGCTATATACTATTATGTTCTTTTCAGGACATTTTGAACAGCATGAGACTTAATAACGCAGCTAGTGTACACGATTAGGCTTTGTTCATTTAAATACAACTGGCTTTTCACAGCAAGTGTAATTGGAGAAATACAAGATCATCATTGCATGACCCCGGTCCGGCTTTCCAAGATACGCCTTGGCGACCGTGGTTCCGTCTCGTGGCAAATATATGTGGTTATACATAAATTCGTTCGAGTTTAAACTACGGCCATAAAATCGAGTAGGTAGATAAGAGTAGCGAACAATCTTAATATATAAAATCCTTGCGTTACTGACTGACTGACAGACACGCTACAGCCGAAACTATTTGGCGCAGGAAGCTGAAATTTGGCATGTATGTTCCTTGGAGACCGTAGGGGTGCACTAAGAAGGGATTTCCCGAAATTCCCACGGGATCGGCCAAAACGGGTAAATTAAAAAAGAATGCAGGCGTAGCTGCTGGCGTCCTCTAGTCTATACATATAAATAAAATTGTAGTGTCTGTTTGTAATATTAAAATAACCGCTTTTACTAAATGCATATGGATGTATACACGGTAGGTACATATACCGAAATGACATTTTTTTCAATTTTTGTCTGTCTTACTGTCTGTTTGTTCTCGCTAATTTCTGGAACGGCAAGACTGATTTTGATGGGACTTTCACTGGCGGATAGCTGATGTACCCAGGAGTAACTTAGGCTATAAATTAACGAGTGCGCGAAGTAGTTTCCTCAGGAAGCGGGTGAAACCGCGGAAACAGCTAGTTATAAATAAAAATAAATTGATGTTTGAGTAGATACTATTATAACGTTTGCATGTTTGATGAACATTAATATATAAGAAACGACACTATCCAAAGAAATTCAACTTTACCTGAACTATCAGATTATGACGGATCCACTGTAAGGATACTCTATCTGTAGGTAAGTCTTCGAGTTCAACATCTGACCCGCAATTTTAATCAGCAGATAGCGCATGATCGACGGTTATTGTGTTAAATTCGACGAGGTACCGGTACCTCCAGTTTATTGGAACGGGAAGTTTGCGTGGGATTATATGCAGTTTCATTACGTTCTATTTCCGTTTTTATACTAGGGCCAGACACTCTTATTTGAAGTAATATGAGATTTATGAAGGCATTAGAAGCATGTTATAAGCAGCTAGAACAATGCTTATTTAGATTTCACTGAATAGATTAACAATAATATCATACAGAGGGCCTCAGGTTCGGATCCACGGCGCGCACCAATGACTTTTCCAAGTTAAGTGCATATTAAATTGTTAATTATCGCTTCCTTAACGGTGAAGGAAAACATCGTGAGGAAACCTTAATGTCTGAGAGTTCTCTATCATGTTCTCGAAAGTCATGTGAAGTCTGCCAACCCGCACATGGCCAGCGTGGTGGACTATGGCCTTACCCTTCTCATAGTGAGATGAGGCCCCTGCCCAGCAATGTGTCAGTTTATATACCTACAGGGCTGATGATGATGAATATTAACTACTGCAAGAAGTATATTGTATGATGTACTGCAAAAAGCCTGTGCATAAAATATGTAACCACGAATTTATATGACCCATATTCCGTAGAAGAAATGTTTAATTATTCCACTATTCTCGACTAAAAAAGCGAATGACAGTATTTCGGTTCGAGTATCGAACGACCATGGATTCCAATTTAAAATATGTATTCTACATGGCAACAATTACTAAGGTCATCAGAAGGACGCGTACTGATATATAATATAGGTACGACGCATAACAATATTTTTTATAGTTATTCAATTATTATTATATTATACATACATAGACTCACTCCTGTTCCCGGAGGGGTAGGCAGAGACTACGGAACGCCATTTGCAACGATCCTGACATACCTCTCTTGCTTCATTCACTCCCATCAAGTTTCTCATGCATGCTCTTCTGTTATTATATTATAATTATCCTATTAGTACAACACACGGTCATCTAATCCCTAACTAAGCAGAACTTGTAGGCTGATATTCAGAAACAGGGCAATTAATCCAGAGGACCCTTACTTTAGCAGCCACTATACTATGAGGGCAATTGGTTTATATTCGGCCAGTTATTTTTTAATCTCAAGATGATTAGAAAGAGGTTGAGAATTTTATTCATCCTTTCCAATACGTACCTACTTATCGAAAACACTTGTCATATCTATATAACAAGCAGTACACCAGCTGCATACGTAGGCTGTTGTTTATATCGCCGTTTTCACATATAATGTTATATTTACGGTATTGCTCGAGGCTTGCATCATACACAATCCCATGAAGCTCAATTAGCAGTAATTAATATTTAACGAGTGATATTACTTACGCAATAACACATTCAAAGAGTCCTTAACCGACAATATATCTGCTTTATTATAAAGTGTAGTAGAAAATTGTGTAATTTTATTTTAAAAATATAATAACGATAGCAGTTTCATGTAAATGTAATGACTTAACGAGCTTCATGTGAAAGCTATACTAAAGTTATAATTAAGCATTAGCTTACGCCCAAGGCAAATACGTGACAATGAATAGCAGAAAAATAAATCATTTTAAAATGTTGGAGATCTAGTGAGGCACCTCTTGCATTTTAAACCTTCTGAACATGTGTAATAAATCCACAAAATTTATTACAGTAATTTAATTAGATTATATTGATGACATCGATGCAGTGGCATTTTTGCAAAATAAATCTGGCGAAAATCTAAAAAACAAAGCAATATTCTATTCTAATATTCTATTCTACCACATACACACATAACCATCTAGTCCCAAACTAAGCAGAGCTTGTACTATGGGTACTAGATAATGGATAAACATACATATATATACTTTTGTTTGTAAATACATACATATTATACATAGAAACACCCAGACCAAGACAAACATCCATGTTCATGCACACAAATGTTTGTCTTGAGCGGGAATCGAACCTGCGACCTTCGGCGTAGCAGAGAAGTTTGATGCTTGTACCAACCTATTTGTGATACTCAATATGAATCCAATAAATGTATTTATTTTCTTTCTTCTTTTCTTTCTTTCTAGCAGTCGCTTACACTCCCGCGGCGCTAACCGGTCGTCAAAAATATACCTCTGCCTACCTCTTCGGGAATATAGGTGTGAGAATATGAATGCATGTATGTATGATGCGGTGGCATTCTACGACGCGTAGGCGTCACGACGCCTAAACTGTGTAAATATTTTCACTTTTTAACGTTTTTTTTTTGTTTATGTACATATTCTTAAAGATTATGATTATTATTAGTACATTCAGTTTCTTTAATCTTATTTTCTGGAATTATTTTAAAATGTTGGAATCGACGTCTAGTGATGCACCTCATACATTTAAAACCTACTGAACCTGTGTAATAAATCCACAAATTTATTACAGTAATTTAATTGAATATTGGTATTAAGAAGAACAAACTGCAATGATAGTCTATTGAAGAAATTAAGAGACTGCTACGCAAAAGGTTTCGAAAAGAGATCACCCTGGGCCCAGGGCGATCTCTACATTTTTTATTTCGAAGTGATATAAAATTATTGATTATCTTAATCTTAATATATAAAATCCTTGCGTTACTGACTGACTGACTGACAGACACGCTTCAGCCGAAACTATTGGGCGCAGGAAGCTGAAATTTGGCATGTATGTTCCTTGGGGACCGTAGGAGTGCACTAAGAAGGGATTTCCCGAAATTCCCACGGGATCGGCCAAAACAGGTAAATTAAAAAAAAATGCAGGCGTAGCTGCTGGCGTCCTCTAGTCGCTTTATAAACACTGAAGGATCTAGTAAGGAAACCTGCATGTCTGGAAGTAATCCATTAAGTTCTGGACAGATATGTGAAATCTGCCAACCCGCAATTAGCTAGGGTGATGGACTGCAGGGGATGGAAGCAGCGATAGCCTAGTGGAGAGACCAACGAACTGCCACGCAGAGGGTCTTGGATACGAATCCACGGCGCGCACCAATGGCTTTTCGAAGTGATGTGAGTATTAAATTGTTAAGTATCGCTTGCTTAACGGTGCAGGGAGACATCGTGAGGAAACCTGCATGTCTGAGAGTTCTCCATAATGTTCTCGAAAAACATGTGAAGTCTGCTAACTCGCACATGGCCAGCGTAGTGGACTACGGTCTTACCGTTCTCATAGTGAGAAGAGGCCCGTGCCCAGCAGTCAGACAATTTATATAAAGGGCTGATGATTCTGATATACTATGCACTAAGCCTTCTTAGAATTAGAGGCCTGTGCTCAGCAGTAGAATAGGTTATTAACAAGACTGATGATGATTTAGAACATCTTTGAGGACCAGTTGACTGCCTCTGGATAAATATTATCAAACAGATAAATTCTACATTATAACGGGATGTGTATAAAGTTATCTTTCAAGGAATTCAATCGGAATATATCAGAATATGTTCCGATTGAATTCTAAAAACCACTGCGATGCCAGAGCTAATCTAAATTCTTTTTATTTTCACAGCTATCATTAATTTTTAAAAACGTTGTCTCTGCCATCGTTTAAAAGAGTGCGTATGTCATCTAACTTCTAAAATATTCGCAAGAAGTATCATCTGCATACATTTCCCTACCATCTTCGAATCTCAGTATAAAATATTCAGAATATACACCGCACACATTTTTCTTATCGGGTTGTCAGTCAATCTTTATCGCGGACGCTCGCCGAATTAACGCCTGAACATTATCGCCGAACAAATTGTTCTCCCGCGTTCTCAATAACGAACAAATTATTAAGGATTCTCGCCCAGCTGGCGGAAGATACGCCGAAGTGATATTATTCTTATATTACATAAGAGACTAAGACAAGGTACGGCACACATGATATGAAGTAGGTGGCTAGTCATAGTATTTACGTCACCTCGGGCCTTAATTATTTATCGTGCGGTGCTAAGTGTAGCCATAGCCAGAAGAAGAGCAAGCAATCTTGACCCATACCCCTTTCTGTACTGTTGCCCCTTCTAACCTATTCAAAAAAATAAGAAGAAAAATAAAAGACCACAACACTGTTAAAAAACTACTACTTTGATTAGTGTATCTACTCTATCAGGGTGATGACATTATGGCAGCTGCACTTTTTATGCTTTAATCGGGGTGTCTCTTTCTGTATGTCAGCGAACATCGATTCAGTATGTATGGTTAAAGATTTTGATACATTTTTAATGGCCAAAACCCGCACTTGATAACTGTGTTAGAACATCTGAGAAACATCAAACAACGGACACCAAGAAAGACTATTGGATCTGACGGTGTTGTCTCGTGTTGGTATCGAACCCACAACACTCGGAGCAATGTTATCCACAAGCCAACCGCTTAAACATCTCCGCCATACGTGCAATCATCCATTCATGTTCTGGCGTAGTCCGACCGCCAATGAGCGACGTACTGTCTGCGACATGTAGTATGCGAAGACCCTAAATATTTCACTTGTTTTGCATTTTAACCCTTAACCACTGATATAGGTCTGACAGACTCCCGTTCGAAATACAAACGTTCACTATCCCCCTCTAATGAACGACAGAGCTTCGTGTGCTCGAGTACCTTCGATGCAGTCAGTAAGCAAAGAGCCATGAGAGGGTGAGGACGCTACGCACGCGTTTTAAGGTATTTATCGATATTTTATTTTTTCATGCAGGTCTGACAGACCTCTATCAGTAAATACGTAACTTTTTTGAGATATGAGATTTTTCTTTACAGAATGAATTCAGAGCAACCAAGTACATCACGGTCCCTGCGACAACGTGATAGAAATTTATCGGACTCCAATATAGCTACTACCTTAGAAAACTGAATTTTAAATGAGGAAGACGACGCTTTTAGCCGTGATTCAGATGTTGATGAAAACTAAAAATCGTCAAACTGAAAAATTGCTCAAAAGGAAATATTGCACTGTATGTGATTATAAAAAGAAGAGAAAGACACAATATTTATGCGTTTCATGCATGTTATCAATATGTTTGCAGTGCTCAAAACCATTATGTGTAAATTATATTAAGAAAAATTAAACAAGAAAAATTTAACTCACCCTTTTTTTTATATCATTATAGAAAAAAGAATATGTTAGCTAGGGAATGTAAAAATTAAGAAAGAATATTTAGTTTTTGTTGATTTTAGTTAGATTTTAATAACAATTACTTTTTTATGAGCAACTGAAAAAGAAACTGCTATTCAAGTAATAACTAAAAGAAACTTATTAAAAATAATCGACATTATTAATTTTTTGTTCTTTTTTTATTTTGAAATATTTGATTATAAGATACTAAACATAACAATAAAACTCAGTTGAAAAAAAAACATTGTGTTTTAATTTATAAGTATCTTTTTTCCTATAGGAGTCCCTCAGACCTATATCAGTATTAATGTCAGAAAATTGAGTGTCAGTGCTTAAGGGTTAAAAGCGTCGCTCGCGCATCAGTAATTATGTGTATCAATCTTGGAAGATACATTACAGTTTCACCGACGGACTTTTGTTTTTTTAATGAGACATGAATTTTTAATGTTTCGCTACTGAATTCTATCTCTGTTACTGACTGCATTGCAATCCTTTGTTTAAGTCCAGGAACATTAGTATTATTAAAATTTTGAAAAGCGGACTACTTGTGTACGTACATACATACATACATAGACTCACGCCTGTTTCCCGGAGGGGTAGGCAGAGACTACGGAACGCCATTTGCAACGATCCTGACATATCTCTCTTGCTTTATTCACTCCCATCAGATTCCTCATGCATACTCTTCTGTTCAGGGTACTTCTAACCTGTCCTGTTTTTAGGATGTCTCCGTCCGCCTAGGTCTTCCCCTTCGTCCTGTCCCTTTCACACTTGCCTCATATATCTGCTTGGTCAGTCTTTCGTCATCCATCCTCTCCACGTGACACCATCTTAGCACATGTCTTACTTGTGTACGTACTTGACTAAATGTGTATGGAAGCTCGTACTTAACAGTAGATACTTCAGAGACTACGTTAAGCTATCGCTCCGGCTGTCATGATTCATGACAGCCGGAGCGATAGCATGACTCATGAAGATCATTGATAGTCGTTATAGGAAGTCATTTGCCTCGAATTAACTAACCCTAGTCTAAGCCATCGAATATCGCTTTTGGTGGCGGCGGTCAGACAGCAGTCGCTCTGTGGAAAAGCTGATAATCTGTAATACCTGTTGGTAGTAAATGGACCCCGGGCCTCAGGGCGAATGAATTTCCGGTGTAACCGGAATAGCGCTAGGACCATGATAATGATGACTTATGATATGTTTGTATTTCAATGTTACTTGCTATGTACGATATAAAGACACACTAATAATTCAAATATCAAATCAAACCAACAAAATCTACATATCACACACCGTCTGACCCTCGTGACAAAAAAAAACTATCAAAGATATGGCAAGCTCATAGATATCTATTTGAGTAAATACAAACCATCTCAAACAAGCACATCACCTAGTTTCTCCTTAAACCCATATTATCTTTTAAATGTCCTTCCACTGCCTTATATTTCAAACTTAAACTTATTTAATCACACATCCACAGTATAATGGTGAAAAGACCGGTCTAGTTTAAAAGAAAATACAACTTATTCAAAACAGTATCATCTGCCTACTCCTACACACAAAACTGTGCTGTCTCGTGTTGTCTAACAGTCAAGATGCCGCCGACAAATAAAGTCATAAATAACGAAGCACCACCTACTCAAAAATAAACTGTACATAGCTCTATCATAACTTAATTCCATATTTCATATAATTCAAATAGTACTCCATTTCCCATTCCAGTTCATATTTTATTCATTATATTATAATTAATTTCATTCCCCGCCCCGCTTTACCGACAAAATGACAACCACATTAAATCCGAACTCATCATAACGTTGCCTCACCAATTTGAATGTGCCATACGAAATATGAAATAAACTCCATTAAAACATAATTTCACTTATTTATTTGTCAGCAACAAAATACAGACTTCTTACTAAACAGCCATTAACAAGAGAATTAACGTCCAACGATTTAATTTCAGTTGCGTTAAGTCGAATTAACGAAAGTAGAGTTAATGTTAAATATAATTGTCGAAGTTCCTTTTGATGACAAACTTGTTTTCACATAACACTTTATTTATAGCGGACGACACTGTAACGATACGATAAAGTTATTACGGATGACGAGAAGAATAACTACAAGGTGTAAAAATGTGGTCTACGGTATAAATTGGTATATGTATTTTGTCTTATGGCTTATATTAGTCCCTAATTTGATGAATAAAACAAAATTTTGCAAAGTAACTACTTAAAGGTATGGCGCCTAGACATCTAATAATCCATTTGGTTGACGGCATAGAATACAAGTGTCACCATCCCCTATCTGCCCGTGGGTGTCGTAAGAGGCGGCTAAGGGATAACACGATGCAAATACCATCTTTGCGTAGAGACGGAAAACTCAACATCAAACCCTATACGACTGCCTCGTTGGTCTCGCGGCATAAATGTGCGCGTGGGATCGGGAGGTCCCGGGTTCGATTCCTGGGTCGGGCAGTGTTATTGGATTTTTCTGTCACGAAATTCTCAGTAGCAGCACGGAGTCTGGAAATGTGTGTACGGCAATAAGCTCGCCCCTTATTACGTGGGACTAAAGTATATCTGGCGAAAAGTGGGTGTAGAAGTACACCTCTGCCTACCTCTTCGGGGTTATAGGCGTGAGACTATGTATGTATGTATGTATGTTAATCTAATAAAATATAAAAGGGGCATTTTTGTTTAATAATCTAAAAAATGTCAACTGCACATAACTGATAATGAGACTGGTGATAGTGATGATGAAAATGAATATATACTTGTTCGTTGATATCTCGGTATCACCTGTACAGTTATATTGATAACAGCTCCGTTTACTAGGTCAAATTTGATACTGATGTAAATTCAGTTTTTGGCTAATGTGTTCTGTCTATACCACCTACATACTTCAGGCTTCAGGAATTAAGACATGTAGTATCAAGAATACGTGTTTAGACACTGAGCGAATGGTCATTCACAGTCTGTCATTTAATGTTCTAAAGATGCCCAAAACATCGACTAGACAAGACCAAGATACATATAACATAGGTTATATACATATACTCTTGCCTTTTTCCATCGGGGTAGGCAGAGAGAATGGAACGCCATTTTCTTCTATCCTAACAACACGCCTATCTATATTCATTACTCATTACGAAGATATTCTAGTTTTATTTTAATTCTCTTCTACGTTGTTTTATGGCGTCGTCACAGTATCGTTTCATCTAATATAAAAGGGCAGTTCCTCATTCGGTTACCGTTAAAACTTATTTTAAGACGACCCACTGAATGTTCGTAAAAACGTCGATTTAAAAATAATTGACCTTAATTTTTTTGTAATCGAATAGCCATTTTACTGTCTACATTGATTTAATGATGAAAAATGATGCCATATAATTTTTACGGCAGCAGATGATCGTAGTCTGGTAACCTTTTTTTATACCTTCTATCTATTCGAAGCATTTAGTATTCATTTTCTATTGTCTTGAAAGGGATGGAGAAAAATAATGATAGTGAAAGAGGATTAATTCTCCACCAATCTTCACTTCACCAATCACAAAACTTAGTGTCATCTTTGGTCTCTGCTGCTTAGCCTGGCTACGGTATGTAGTAGTGTTAATGAGGTAAAGAGAGACTAGTTCCAAAATTTCCTAACTAAAATTTTGCTTTTTCTAATGACTAATTGCATTTACCTACCTCGCTTCACCTGCTTTCAAAGAGAATTTTATTAACTGTCACGATTATATAACCTCGCAAGGTAAACGTCATACAACTTGTTAACTTCCTCGAATAGGATCTTAAACTTCGATCATAAGCCTGACTAGCTTCCAAAAGGAGATGTTCTGTATTACGCCACGTCAATAGGTTGCTACGGCAAATAAACGCAATATTTTACAAGCCAGGAGCACTTAACAAACAAACAAGACATTCAGTAAAAGCTGATACTAAAAACCGCGCGGATCTTCGAAATATTCTTACGATAAACCTGACACCCCGCTGTCATCATTACCAAAACCTACATGCAATAAAAATCAACGCACGCATCCGCACAGATTACACAATAAAAAGAAGAAAAAAAAGAAACAAGTCACCTGACTTTTCACACAATAACTTGTTCACAACACAGAGAAAAAAATACCATCATCTTATGCAATACCGAAGACCGAAGGCGAGCTTACGGGGACGAGCAAAAATGATAATTTACAGGTAGTGCTATAATCCGAGTGATTCTGCTATACAGCAAATACTGCTTTACCGACATAACATTTAAATGACGGTTCCAACCGTCAATTTCTCTACCATATAATTGAAATGCCTCCTTAACATAATTGAAAGAAGGTTTTGGAGGAAACTTTCCAAAATTGCTAGGTGTTTTTGTGAGGTCAAGTTGACCGGGTGACGCCCAGTTTGGTGTTTTTATATATAAAAACGCTAAAAGTTCAACGGTACGGTAATTTACATATGAATCAGATATGTCAGAGAATAAAAGAGTCAAATCAAGTCGCCATTGTTAATTCATAACTTTTATGTGCAATATAATAAAGGAGGGAAATTTATATGCTATTAGGCTTCCCGCCCGTTACTTTCCGATTCTGTGGGAATTTCGGCAATTCCCATAATGCACCACTTCTTACTCCAAGAAACATACACGCCAAATTTCAGCTTTTTGAACCCAGTAGCTGTGGTTTGTGTTTCAGATGTGGTTTGTGTGTGCAAGTATTTGATATACCTCTAACAGATTATCCGCAACAGTATTTGATACATGATTTACCCTTACGTGATTTACAGAACATCGTTACAGATCCGTATTTGCAATAATGCATGAAATTAATTTTGTAATATTTATATTGCTCGGGATATAGCAACAAATGAATATTTTTACGCAATTAGCAAAACTAAAATCGATCTACCTTAAACAACTTTTTTAGACCAAAATATACACAATAATTTACTGAGGTCAGCTCGACAACCTTAGGAAATTCCCGTGTATTTGAATAAATTGTCAATGATTAGCAAATTTAAGGAGAGGTCGACTCGACTGGCAGGTTTTAATCACACGACAACGGTTCAAAGTTCGAAGCTTTTTATTTATTCTTTAAGGTAAGCAAAGTTTGCTCTTTGCAGTTTTATTCAAGGTAGTAGAGCCTTGCTGATTTCAGCATGAATGGGCCGGCTCGACTGGGGAAGCACTACCCTCCACAGAAAATCGACGTAAAGTAACAGTACCTAAACTGTTGCGTTTCGTTCGGTGAGTGAGAGTGCCGGAGGCCCTATCCCCTATTCCTTTTCCCTCATCCCACTCCTCATCCTATCACTTTTCCCAACCCCAAGGGGCGGCAACGCACTTGTGACTCCTGTGGTGTTGCTTGTGTCCATGGGCGGCGGTAATTGCCTACCATCAGGCGACCCGTCTGCTCGTTTACCGCCTATTACAATAAAAAAAAGTAAGTAAGCCAAATTTGTTGCAGCTGTCAGCTCGTTTTGGAACATCGCAACTGACCTGCCATCTGTAACTGTAAATAGCACGGGCAGCGGCTAAAATAATACCTTTGGCTACAAATTCATCATCATCATTAACATCATCGTCCTAGCGTTATCCCAGTTGCATCCAAGACTTCTCGCATTGGAGCCAGGGGTCCACTTACTACTCTTACCAGATTTAACAGAATATCAGCTTTGGCTACTAATTCTAGCAAAACGTAAGCTTACCTTATTGAGACTGTCATAAAGAAATAAGAACCTTAACCAACAAAAACTAGTTTTATCAAAGTCGTCAAGATCTCGATTTCCGAATTGTTATCCTACTACATACATACATACATACATAGACTCACGCCTGTTTCCCCGAAGGGGTAGGCAGAGGCATATTAAACGCCCACTTTTCGCCAGTGTTTTGATCCCACGTAATAGGTGGCGAGGGGATATTTTGTTTGCCAGAGCCTCGTCCGTTGATCGGCAGGTGCACCACTTGCAGGTGAGGTTGGCTTGGGACCCTAAGTTCTTGGTGGGAACCCTATGCAATATGTTATCCTACTACTACTATAAAAGCGAAAGATGGAAATGTACGTTATTGTAATTTATATTATCAACGCATTTTACAAAGGAAATGTACGTTATTGTAATTTATATTATCAACGCATTTTATGCTTGTACCAACCTATTTGTCATTTTGTAAATAAAGACCAAGTGAGGGTAGATACCGAAACCCACACTTCCACAAGACGGCGCTGAGCTCTCATCGATCTGTCCGTGACTACACGCGGTGCAAGACGAGCGAAACGTCGAATACCTTAAATAAATTGTACGCGATTAAGACCCGCTAATTTATTTTGTATGACTCATTATGAATCCAATAAATGTATTTTCTTTCTTTCATACGGATCTTTGTTACTCGGAAAAAAGACAGAACAAATAGTGAAGAAAGTTTGCAATGATATACTTTATACCACTGAATAATGAATAGATAGGCTACCATTTTCCCGATAACCGACACCCACGCAGAAAGAGTAATCTAGTCAAATAAAAACCTTAACCAATTAACACAATTTTTGTATCAAATTTGTCAGGATCATGTTGCCCAAAAACTCGTTCAATAAGAAAATTCAATCTTTTTAAAAGCCAGCACACCTAATCACAGTCAACTTGTCGCAATTAATTTAAACCCAATGACCAACTGGGTCGATCGGGCCTGCTAATCTGATTTACTCGAAAAGGTCCATCTTATCTAAATTATTCGGTTAATTATCTGATAGGCAGCAATAATTTAGACAGTTAGACGCTTTAAAATTTGTCTTTGTATACATTTATCACTATAGAAACTTGAGCCCACAACGTGACTTGACCCATTCATAAAAGATCGGCAAAGTAAAGCAATGTGTGCAGAGGTCCCGACTCGGATGGGTGACCGTAACTTGTACCCACACCAGAGCGGTTTCGTAATATGGAGCTGGTTCTTGTCTCCGGACAATATTGGTTATGACGGCGGCTTTGGGTGGTCTATATTCTGCGACACTAGAGTTGGCCACACACTTATATTACATAACTTCACGCCTTTATCACCGAATGGGTAGACAGGTGTCTTACACACCCACACTTCGCTAGTTATGTTACGTTCCCAATTTAATAGGGGGCGAGCCTATTGCCATCTACCGGCCACATTATTACCCGAGCGATACTGAACATTTTTAATACACACATAACTTCGAAAAGTCAGAGGTGTGTGCCCGGAGTACTGGGGATCGAACCTGAGACCATCGTCTCGGCAGTCCGTTACGTATACCACTAGGCTATCAAAAGAAGAAGAATAGTATTCTATTAATATATTGATTGAATCTAACCTGTTTTCTATAATGTGGGCCAGACCTAAAACCGATTCTTCAAATAAAACTATTATTCGGACATATCAACATCTTTATAGAGGTGTGCGTGGGCGCTAGAAAGTATACAAAATTGATACAAATATCGTTTCTATAATTCGTATTAATTATGTTTCTAATGAACGATCTACACGGCGCACCTATGAATTCTTTTATATGAAAAACATGCTAAAGATAACCGTTTATCTAGAAAGATTTAAAGATTATACAGGAAGTATGTACAAGATAAGATAGATTGAAGAGTAGTCAAATGAGATAGAATATTCTAGAAACAAATGCTCTGACAGTTCAGCAATTTTGATCTACAAATCATCATCCTCCTATCCCGTTATCCCAGTTGCAACGCGTGGTCCGCTTACTAGTTTTACCGAATTTGACTGAATATGAGCTGTTCCACAGAGCGACTGGCTGTCTGACCTTCGTAACCCAAAGGGCCAGCGATATTCCATGGTTTAGACTAGTACCTATCAGTTTTTACAGAGTTACTGACTTTGCTATTACGACAGTTTAATCTACGAATATCAGGCGACGTACCATGCTCAAATATAACTTGTTCTTTCTACAAGCGAAATTGACTCTTACTCGGTATCGCTTCATATGCGTTGCTTAACAACTGATTATTATGTATCATTGTCATAATATATTGGTAAGTTCGAGGCTCTTCATGTCTACTAGTGTAGGTACATCACACGCAGTGCATTGTATGATGGCTTACCTATTCCGCAAGTAAATAAAAAGTAACTATACCTAGGTATACGTGAAGACATTAAAAATATCTTTTGATAATTGCTTTAAGACTTAAATATCAGACATGTTTAATACTCTTAATCCCTATTATAAATTCCAAATTTTTGTCTCGCAGCTTTGATTCCATCCGCAATCAATTTAGCACGGATGCCAATATAATCACCGAGTAGCAAAGGGATATTATGATTCTTGCTGTGCTAAAAAGAAGCTAACCCGTGGACAAAACCACATACCGACGAAAGTATCTTCGTCCAAAGAATTTATTAGCAGTCAATTACGGCATGACTGTCACTGCAAGCTAAGGGGAACTTATCTTCACCGTTGTACAAAAAGCAAATAAACTACTAAACCCATAACCGTAACTTTAAACGCGCCTATAACTCTATTTTTTCCACCCAACATGATTGGCTAAGAAATCGATTTGTAAACAACACAATAAGAGTATTAAATATTATTATTCTCAGGTGATAATAAAACGACAGTGTAAAAATTGCGTCGGCATTTCTGTTGGCGGGAATAAAAATGGTCGATAACACGAGAGTGCTGGCCATATAGCAATTTGCATTAATATAACGTACATGTTATCGTTACCACTTGAAAGACAGGCACAGGACATTTTTGTACGTGGAAAGTTGTTACTACCCACATTCCAACTATAAATGTAGGTAAGGTTTTTGAAGTTCGAAAAAAGAGCTTTGTGAAATTTTAATGTGGGCGCGCTGTCAAAAAACATTATATTCCGTCGATTTTACGAGCTCTATTGCCGTGTATCCATAATGTCATCTACCAGGAAATAATGTAATTGATAATCTGGACTATACAAAGTCCAATTCAAATACATATTTGAATAAAAAAGTTAAACTCTAGATGCCAAGGAAAAACTAGCATCTAGTTCTAGCAACTTTATTGTGTGATGTCTACTGAATGGTTAACTCGAGGGTTGTTACTAACTTTGTCTAGAATTGTACAAAAAGCTACAGTAGGCATGCTCCCTTCCACAATTGTTTAATAGTTGAGGCAGTCTCTCAGCGTTGTTTGGTTTATAATTCCTATAGAAATACATTCTTAGCAATATCGAACAATCTAAGAGTGAAGTTCAGTTTATCGATACGGGCCAATGTAACCAGTTAAAGAAACGACGATATCTGTCACATTGACTTGAAATACCTCCATGTAATTAGTTTGGAATGTCAGTAATTAACAGTGCATTCATCACGGCTCTCACTAGCCAACATCAGCATAATGTGGCCATCAACATTCGCACATAAACATAACACGATACTTATGGAGCGTTACAACGCAATGATATACGTTTGTACATGAAACTGAAATCGATGCGTAAACTTTTTTCGTCGCTTGAAACCGTAAGTAGAAATTGTTCTATATGTTCTTATTTCAACTGTAACTGGCGGTAATAAATTCAAAAGAAAAACGTTACTGATTTCCAAACGATCTTGTTCTGAATTTAAATAAATTGCATTCGAATTGGGTAATGTTGGTTCGTAATTTAAACGGTTGAGTGTGAGAACGGACTATTGCAGATATTTAAAATTCGTATAAAATGTCACTTGATTGGTTCTAAACAGCCATGCAAGAAGCTCACATACCTACCTAGGTCGGAGCGTGATTGGAATAAAGTGATTATATTAAAGCTAAGCTCGCGACCGATCAGGAGTAGCTAACTACTATCTAAGAAGTGTGGAACGAAAGGTGATATTGATTATTCTACTAAGTGGTAATCATAGTATCACGACTTTCATAGATTGGAAAGCCTAGTTGATATCGAAAATCTATTTAAGAATTTAAGTCTACCTGCCTATTTAGAAATATACATACGTCACTCTATAGGACTGCTTAAACAAACCCAAACATCGAAATGCAACGATATTCCACCGAAGCAATAAAACAAAGGTCGTCCCCCAAACAATCAAGATAATATGTTTACAGTAACAGATTACGGGAAACTGTTTTTCACATGACTTCGTAAGTCGGTCGATAACACAAGAGGGCGCTTAGCAAAAATAAGCTAGGACTGAACGTAAGCGTACTGTGATGGGAAAACTTCCAGTCCCATAAGGAACTAACGAACTAACTATATTAGAAGTTAGAGAAATATATTGAGAAGTATTCAAGAGAATGGATCAGGAATGTTTGTAATGGAGATACGTTTGCCAAGAAAGTGATCTATCGGCGAATTGTTATCGTTATTTTGTGCTATCTCGGAATAGATGAGTCGATTTTCACATCCAATAAAAATTGCTGTATTCTATTGTGTTATGAGAATTTTGGTTACGTGATTATGTTAGAAAATTTTGTGGTTCATTTTATATTCAATCGAAAAGCTATGACGGCAGTCTTAGGTGACAATATTATGGAAATTTGGGAGCGGCTCCCTATCTCCATAAATATATTGTCGATATTGAAGAGCTATCAGACTCCTGCTTAAGAATAATAAATGGCGTTATTTATATAACGAATAAGTTGCCTCAAGACAGAAGCCCTTCGGAGACATGTTATATGTCTATGAATAGAGTATTCAAAGGATCATCAATACAAAACAACAAACTAATCAAAGACCACACAAAAACTAATAAACGCCAGTTCAATCGCCCATTGTACTATTATAAGCAGTACAATCTCCATACTACAATCATCGGGACAACCAGATTGACAATCAAATAAAGTCTGCAGACGAAAGGCACCACGATCCACTATAAATTTACTCCATTGAAATGACGATCAACTTGCGAAATTACTCGGCCAGCATAAAAAGATACACTCACCATCATACAAATACAAAAATCGCATGAAATGCAGAAACGTAGAATGAAATTGTGGGGTCAATTTAAAATGGTCGGTATTATGTAGTGAGCGCCTCACGTAGCAAAGATTATTCACGGTACGTCACAATATTTTAAACGGATGCATTAAGTCCTGACCCCTCACAGATAATATTGGTGTCCAGTTTAATATATTGTTTAATGAATGTGGAAAAATAAGGTGTTGCTTTATGCAGAAACGTGCATAAAGTCATGAGAAGTTGCAACACGCCGAGGTGGAAGCGAAAAAACTAATATGTTTCGTGTCGCTTATCTTTTTGTTGAGTATAATGTTTATGGGAGCTTCAACGCTGATTTATAAATCAACGAACATCGATAATAAGATTTTACTACATTATATTATGCAATCAATTTGTTTTACAGTTAAAGAGAATCACGAAGAAATATATTGATACCTGTACCTGAAAAAGCACATCAAAACACACAAAATGCAATGTCAGTGTTAGCAGTTAATAAATTAACTTATGAACTAGTAAAAAGAATGTCCCACGTACCTTTGAGTCTTCATGATCCTTCTTCAATGTTCACAAGACGCAAAAAATGGCCGTACTTAAATTCTAGAATTAAAATATAACGTAATCGAAGCCAAAAGAAAGTTGCGCTTGCCTCTTTCCTTAGTCGGTGTTCGCAAAATCGAAGGTGGATCATTGAGCAATTATTGCATGTTTATGATTGTAATATTAACGTTCGACCGGCGAAAGTAATTATGGGGACAGCGGCACAACTTTTGGCATCGACACGGTAAAACTATCAACCGACTGAATCGAAAATGCATCTCGCCGATAACGATGTACCCGCGAGAGAACATCTCGATTCGGCTGGCTTTTATCGTCGATAAAAACCAAACACTATCGGACACACCCCTTAAAGCATCGATATTAATATCGTCATGCAATTAAAAACGTCATATTGGATGTTTTACGACAATGTTTGTAATAAAATTTAAGCGCGAAGGGAGGATGATCCTTATGGTCCGTTTTGGCGGCGACCAGAATTACAATACAGCAAAATTCCATCGAATGCGTACACATCACTTTAGGCCTTTAAATGATGTGTCGAATGTCGACAGAATAGTGTTGGACTGTAATTGGGGCCCCTTGGTCGCCGCCCCTATTTACATTTCAGTTCAGCGGCGCCTTCGTTAAAGTTTCACCCATTATACTCTGGAAAGTCGGAAAATGGCTTCATTAAGTCAAACTGAAAAAGTTGTCGGTTGAAACTTTAAGTTCGGGAGCAGGACGTCATAGAAGACCAAGTTCCCAGGGATTATCCGACAGTGGATGGGGAGAAGGTAGAGCTTATACGTAAACACAATACAAAACCTGATAAGATTTTTCAAAGTTTTATTATTTTTTATATATATATTTTTTGTAATGTCTCTTCCGATTTCATCTACGACATTGTACAACCACATAATATAAATTACTTGAAACGATAAAATAAGTTTATTAAAAATAGAGTAGATTAAATCTTTCAAAAAAATATTTAAATAGAAAAAACTTGTACAACATTGCATCTAGTATTACAAAATGATCGCGTTTATTATGTTATTTTATTGTACATATTTACAAAAAAAAAATGTATTTTACAGTAACAATGATCTAGCGTCTTTAGGTATTGTTTCTATCACATTGTCATTAATTCGTCACGTTAGGACAAAAATGCCAGGTCCCATACGCAACATTATAGTAAAAAACTTAATCATCGAGTCATTTTGTTCGTTACAGACGGCCATTTCACAACCATTCGAGTAATGTCCCAGACATATTGTCACAACACATAACATTGTCACTTAACGTTGCCGAAACAGCCGCGAGTATAACCGCAAGGTGTAAATGAATTAATTAGCATTTTAATAATTTTACGCCTATTGTATATTCTTGTGACATGATAATCTTTTAAAAATAAATAATTCATTACATTATGCGTACGCGGCCACGTAATAACGCAGCCTTATAATTAATATTCATTTACAACTTGCAAACAATCGCCCTTGGTCATCAGGCTCACAATAATATAAGAAAGCGATTACACACGCCGCAAAACTGTACTATAAATATAATAATGAGAGCTATAAATTTTATACAAAAATATACATGAGGCTACCGCGTGTGTAAAGGCCTTAACACGGACAAGCTCTTAAACGAGAATGGAATTATTGCACGTCGCACATTTACCAGAGAAACATGAGTAATCGTCTCGGAAAGCAATGAGCGCCCGTCGAAAAACTTAATTCCATATTTAAATATATGTTTTCGATGTTTTTCTCTTTGTTTTTCGGCGTTCGGCTAATGTTTCTGTCAACGGCGTGCCTAATTTTAAAGATTGACACTTCGCTTGTCGGGTGAAGCTCATTCAGTAGAGAGCATCAAGATTAATAATCGCGGCTGCACCACTTTTTCTGTTACTTACGAAGCGGTGAAATAAAATTTCGGCCCGTGTTTGTTTTGCCTTAATATCTCAATTTAATGTAAATCATACTACACAAGTAGGTTCGGGTAATGACGTCAAAATGATACTCTTTCATCATTAAAGACAAGGGAAGTGTAATGATATCTTTCCACTATGACTGTCAATAAGAACAATCCAAGTACAAAGACATTTTAATAAATTCAAGACTAGCGTCTGGTTAACTTAGTGCTCCAAATAATAAGTACCAATTTCACACTTGACCACAGTTTGGGAGGCCTAATATTTAAGAGATTCCGTAATATAATACTGAGAAACAGTCATTTAGTTTAATTTTAAGTACAATCTTCGGCTTCTCACTTGGTCGTTCATAAGGCACTAATAAGACACTTGATAAGTCTTCACTATGTACAATCAGCAACAATAAACTTTATCAAACAATTTTGACGAACTTGTTTAAACAACTTTGAAGTTTAGTAGATTTTAAATATTTACAAGATTACGCCAATACAGAAATTTATGTGGCTGAATGTACCTCATCACTTGTTAGGAATACATACGTTACTTAACACTTAATATATTAATTTATTATTATTGTATCAACGTCAAAATCGCGAGATCCAATTTTACTAGCACTCCATTACTTTACCATAACTTAGCACTTTATAAAAACTTGGATACTAGTAAAACTGAACTATTTTGCTGGCTGGTACCTTGTTAAATGTAAACTGGAGTTGTATATTTAGTGAGATTTTCAAAAAACATAATAATATAATTTATCAAGCCTAATATGTGAGATACACATGAAATATATGTGCTTTTTGTCGTGTCATTCACCTTATTCAGCTACACATTTCAGTCGTCAAAAACATTTTAACAAAGCACCAGCCAGCGTACCAAAATTCGCTCAAACACACATCATGCCTTACATTAAACTCGTTACTCTGGATGGATCACAAACAATGTTAAAAATATACATACACTGAAGCGCACACTGGGAATGTTACGTACATACAGGTATCAATAACAGGACTTGGTCCCGAAAGGAATTGTCACTAACTATAATATAAAAATATATATTAGAATTTTACCATTAAAATTATTATGAAACAATTTTTTTAAGAGATCACCCATGAATGTATCAGAAGTCGCTGCAGTAGCACCAACATTATAGCACCAATTAAAAAGTATCGTGTTGGGATATTTGCGTTTTGAGACAGATTATCTATGGTACCTAAAATTAATTCGATGCGTTCAAATTCTGTCGTTGGACTTAAAACTACAAAGAGGATGGCACTCGTTTAATGGCCTGAGAATTAATGAGTAAAATGCATTAGAGTAAAACCTTATTTGTATGATCAGAATTAAATTTTGAATTTCGGCTTCGTGAATATTTGAGAGTATTGCTTATTTTGCCGGGGCATCGTAATTCAAAATTTATTTCTGTTATAATTACGTAACTTGACTTATAGTTAAATAACGCGAAAATATAAACAAAATGTACATAGCGAACATAAACGTTTTATTATGCTAAGCCTCGCGTGAGTGATTTGGTAAAGCGAGTCACGTATGTCTGTTTGTTTGTCTTCTTGTCTCGCTACATAGAATCCGTCATTCCCTTTTGATATATCAACTATTTATGATGGTTTTATGTTAATGACTCGTTGATTTGTATGATTCAATTTGCGACGGTTTGAGTTACGGACCGCTTTGTTCTACAAAACTATGTATAGCGTTTCTTTCACAATAGAAAGCTATGACCGAGATTTTAAATATTTAATGTTAGACATTAAACTAAACGTTTTCTAAGAAAAATAAATTGTATCGCATTGTCAATAGGACGTAAACTTGCTTAAACAACGTCGAAATATATTGCAAGTTTATATAGAATTTTATAACCAACAACATCCGTATACCTATAAAGTGGAGAGCAATAGTGACATTCGGAATCACAAAGTAGATTTTGCAGGACCGTTATTACAAAATGTATCGTATAACCTCACAAAAGAGAGAAGAGAATTAAGTCATAATTTAAGGAGGATGGCCATTTCGAAAGGTTGTGTAACTGCGAGTGCACCTCGAACGCTTTTTATCGCGCGTACCTCCTACGTGATGACGTCAGACACACACTGGCACACAACTACACAATTTTAAAATTTTAAATTCGAATTCATTTTGATTTAAATCTTGTAGCCGCCGCTAACAATTGTGGCGACGAGACCACCGCTTTGCGATTTAAAAAAGTAAGTTAGGTCGCGTAGGTTGCGCGCGCGCAGCCGTGGGCGGGCGGAAGTGAGAGCGTCAACGTGGAGACTTTTGCGTCCTTATCTAACAACAATTAACGCACAGTCGAGAGAACAAGAGGGCCGATAGACAATTCCGCAATGTCACAGATCACAAAACTCGATACTAGACTGTCAAGGCTCGTCAGTTTACGACCACTTTCGGTGCAGATTGTGATGCAACCGATCAGATCTTGAAATCCGAAGTTTACGTAGCAACGCGTGCCTTTCATTGAGAAAAATATGGTCATAATGGTTCCAGTGCTTATTGCACAAATTACAATATTCAAGTCACGTTCCGTCGTCGTGAATGCGCTTATAAAAAATTGCAATAAATATCAGTTTTAAGGCGAATCGTTTCGGAATTGATATGGTTCAAATAAACAGGCGTGTTATCGATCAACCGGCAGGCAGCCTACCGACTCGACTACATACCTACACGTTAATTTGATACAGTTAGCCAACGTTTCACAAGGTTGGAGCTTTTTTAAATAATGAGATATCAAAGTGAAACAGCTCGGTGAAACGAGTCCACACTGCGTGTTAAAAGACTTCGTGGCACGTTTTTATGTCAGTGATCGTAGTCACGATTGGTTATAAGGAAGAAGTGTTAATAGACCGATATTTCTGATAAGATTAAAGAAGATTTCCCGACTTTTACAGTCGTATTAAACGTGATTTCATACGGAGTATTGTTGATACGTGCGAACATCAAAAATAATGACAGGGGAACGGTTGTATCTAAAATTAAATTGCTGAACGCTAGATTAGTTTTAGGAAACGCACGATGTAATTGCTGAGACAGACACTAAGTGCACTCAGACAAAAGGACTGTGAGCAATAAAATTGGTGAAGACTGTCGTTTTCGCGTCAAATTTACGCGATCAGCGGCGAATCTAACACGATTTCATCGGTTTATCTACGATCTCGGTGTGGTACAAGTTATGGGAAACTGACACAGAACAGCCTTAAAACTAAACTTGAAACAACTTTGGCATCCTTATCTCAAAGTCGGTTTTTATTATATACTAGAGGACGCCAGCAGCTACGCCTGCAATTTTTTTTAATTTACCCGTTTTGGCCGATCCCGTGGGAACATACATGCCAAATTTCAGCTTCCTGCGCCTAATAGTTTTGGCTGTAGCTTGTCTGTCAGTCAGTCAGTAACGCAAGGATTTTATATAATATGATAATGATGCGAATGGCTTAGGATCAGTCTATGTGGAGAGCCTTGGGGGATGCTTTTGTCCAAAAGTGGACGTCTTTTGGCTGATATCATTTTATGTCGGTTTTACTCGACTTCAAATCACCACTTATTTTTAAATTAGATACTGAATTGAACGATAAAGCTTTTAAGACAATTTTTTACCTTGCTCGAATCTTTGAAATAGCAATTTCGAGAGCTTATTTTTCTAATCGTCCGCCATTTTCTGACATCTTGTACCACATACTCCGTCGCCTCGAGCTCATCTCCACGACTTTACGATCCAATCTCTGGAACAGAACGCTACACACCGCACCGGACTATGAATGGCATTCAATACTTCCTATGTCTGTCTCCACTCTATTCACACCATAACATCCACTGTTAATTGTTCAAAAATGTATAAATTCTAACTTATGATTGCCACTCCGTCTCTAAGAATGGTCATAATACTACGCCGGGTTTCGGAGCCAATATAAACCTAGCAAATATTCTGAGAAATGTGCTATAGTTTACGTAACACGTGAACAACCTAAACTGACTTCCTAAGCTCAATTGTTAGGCTGGATATAGCTTCATTGGCTTTGATACCGGTAATTAAAGAAGCAGACTCAAATTGTAGACAGCTTTTACTACGATGATAGACGTAAAACGTAAGCGTATCCGAATATGGAAGGCTAGATTTCGACAGGTACCTGGTTCTAGACACAGCGATTTCAAAAGTCGTATACAAAATTACTTAAATTCAAAGGTTTTCAGAATACGACTCACAAGAAACCACCCAACCGAATGTCGAACGAAGAAATGCTGCTGCAATTCTGGTCACACAATCACATGTCTGTTCAGGTTTCAAAACTTTACTTTCCTTTTGAACGTAACCAATTTAATTTGCTACAGTTTTTAAAAGGAACACATTCGATTCTAGAGAAAAAATAAGGAACAGGTTTTTTGATACAGTTTATTGAAGAAAGGCCCGCTTTGTTAATGAAGGTAATTTCGGTGACCGGGCTGATTAAGGAGACAGTGACAGGCATCGATTACGCATTAAGAGTGCCATGAACAAAACTGCGATATGAGAAGCGTAGCAATTATTGAAGGGAAAATACTAATTTATGATATAAAGCAAAGAGCATTTCTAAAACGTCTGAAATATGAGATGCACAGTCACAATTCGGTGATTATATTCAAATCTTGTCTTTTGTAAATCGAAAAAATGTATTGCTATTTATCGAATTCGCTTACCGACCGTTCTACAAAATGCAAAGTAAAAAAGCTTAATAAATTTTAACGAGGAAAATTGACCCGTCATGACATCACGTCGCAAGAAATACAGAGACAGCGCTAGTCCAATTCATTTAAAATATGTAGACACGACGGAGATAATCGGCTACGGACAGAAACACCTCTCCTATGCACATCACATCGACGAGTTGAGATTCACAACACGATCGCAACGGTACGATAGTTGTCCGCAACACAATAATTCCGGAACATATCTAGTTAAATGAAGCAACGCGATACAGTGGTCATGCATAAATCATGCGGGAGTAGCAGCGCTGAGAAGTGCACGCGCGCGTATGTGTACCCAGCCATTACACGATCGACGCCCGACGGGGAAGGACGACACCCACGCCTCATTCTAATACAACCATGAGCCAATACCTCGATTATATCACCGTTTATGTAGGTGGCCTTATAAGGTTAATGATCAACAACCACAATTAGTCTATTTACTAAGACCTCTTAATAACTTTAGGACACAATTTCCCACGAGAGTCCGAGCGGAACTAACCCGCACGTACGTACACATTTGCATTTGAAAAGGTTTTGTTTGTGTAAAGCTCGCTGATACTGCCTATAGAAAAAGTGTTATGATGGATCGGCGGTCACAAAAGCTAAGGATTTGTTTTCAGTACTGAATGGCCCTCGAGTTAGCGCCGCACGCGTGTTGAATACATTATAACTGGAAGTACAATTCCACTCTGTGTGCACAAGTGTTTGTAGGGAAAATAACGTAATACAATGTACTCAATATATGTAGTTACGTATTATAGTGGCTAGTGTACACCGGCTCCGTACATGTCTTTGGAAATTGTACTCGCGGCCCTTTTGAGGATCAACCGTTAGCGTATCACGGCACAGTTCAAACATACGCATTTGTATCACAACACAATCCATAAACACGACTAAATAAAACAATGTTTACACATAAATCCATTTGAAGACGCAATGTAATGGCGATGCGGCCAAAGGAAACAACAGAACATGAAATTGCGTTCATAAATCTTCAAAAACAAAGATGACAATTGTATCCAAATAACTACGGCGTTTACACACAATCCCGGTGGACGTTCCCACGTAGCTGTCACCGCGGGCAAAGGCACACTATACACAGCCTATCGGCGCATCTACACCACTCCGGTGGACAATCGTCCTAACAAAGCCTTACCGACCGGAGCCGGGACCCAATCATTTCCCACGCGGTAACGGTCGAGCTCAACTGGGACGCTAGTTTGAATTTATGGACGCGGAACCATCGCACCGAACTACATCCAATACCATTTCACTATGACCACTAGTGAAGACATTACTTGATAAAGCGGACTTGTACTACAACCGATAGATCCTAGTCTACACAGTGATGAAGCCAAAACGGCGCACAGATCGCCATACAAAAGCTTGACCGATAAGTCTCTTTCAATAACAGAAGGCAACATTGTTTGAACAATAAGTTGGGGAAAAAACGCTGTCATGTTGCGATAAAAAGCTAAGACCGATGCCCTCATGCGAATATTTTGAGTCATTGCATTTGTTCCACCGGTCAGATCGATGAGTGAACATTTTGTTGTATAAAGAGCGAGCACATTGGAAATAACCAAACTTATTTTTATGCGTCCACGTGGTTCTCGCCTCTCGCGATGTGGATAATTTGATGTTTGGGCCAATTCTTTATTTTGATTCGTGACCTTGATCATCAGAGGCATCAGTGTTGTGGACAGACGGATTGTTACAAAAATCCTGTATCTTCAGTTCTTGTAATTGTGTGCGCTACGTTTTAACACGTAATATTGTGGGCTTGTTTTGGCTGGAATGATTCATGGGTGTATCAGGCGTGTAGTAGTAAATAACGCATCTTGTGTGATGTACTGTAACACAATATCTAAAGCAGGTCGGAGCGTGCGGTGACGCGCTCGGCTCGCAGTTTACGCTATTCTCGGCGCGGGACTAATTTTAACCATCTGCGTCTCCCAGTCTAGTTTTAGGAAGTGGGCCGACTTGGATTCGTCGAATTAATCTACTCGGATCTCGATACGTACGATTTTCCACCATAACGATCCCAATATCATCGGTGACGTGACGTAATCTCATAATGTTTGCGTTAGTAGTTACTTCTATCTCTAATTGCAACGTGCGAACGAACGACTTAAACTCATAAGCGCTACAGGGCGCACCCGTTAACATTGTATTTAATTAAAAACAAAACACTTAATTGGCCTTATATAAATCCGTATGACGCAATAGCTGCCAATCAAAGGATCTAGCACAGATGTTTGTGAATTGCGCAAGTGGCACATAATCGAGGGCCCAATTATCGAAATGACACAGACGTCTGGAGTATGTAGCCGAACGATACACTCCCGACTAAATCTATAATGGATGAGGCGCGTCCTCGCGTCAATCCAGTAAACGAGATCGCATAATCGGGCGCATACATAAACGAGAAGACAATGCGGCTTGCACTCATTAATGGGCACGAATTAAAAAGCTAACTAGAGGTTCGTTGTAATCTGGATTGCGGATAAATTTCAATTAGAGTATTCGGGTCGTTTCACGGAAGTTTCTGGAGATGCAGCCACGGGATAGCGGCGCAACAACGTGCATACGAATGACCGCGTCCAGCGCATACAAAGGGGGACCTCCGCCGCAAATCATTAGAATTGCGGTAAGTGAGATGTGAGCGGAATTGTTAGATCCGATGCTACTGCTAGATAATGACGTTCACTTCGGATTAGCTGGCACCGACCACTGGCGTGTTTACCTCGCGCGAACAAAACAATGTAACAACGAGGATGTGGGGCCGACGTCGTAAGTATGGCGAAATCAGCCATCAGTTAGAAGCGGCGCTATTTATTGCAATAGCTGCCCGTCAAAATAGGCAGATTGTTTGTTGTTGATATAATAAATGTGAGAGTGGAATTAATAAATGTGTCAGGCGTACGTCGCCGGGAATGATGTACAATGTAAACGTCGGGGCATCATTTGGTCGGAGGATTTGTGACGCCCTCCCGAGCGGGCCGGCCGATAGTCGCCAATTTGTAAGCGCCGACATAAAGCGCAGTGTAACGAAGCACCTAAACAACGAAATAAGCGAGCGCATCACGACCCGCCGCGGTATATCTCACCGGCTGACATGTCGACAACACAAGAAGCTGCTCGGACTTTACATTCGCCGACGTAACGAGGGGAGCCGCCGGCGAGCCCATTGTATTTATGCCTTAAACACAATTTATTTATTCGCCAAACATTACGGAGACACAAAATCTTGTCCATAAATACATGTGAAAGCACATATCAAGTATCGGAATGCAAACGGCAAGGCTCGTGTCTGAATTATGCAACAGCGGCGCAGGCGCAGCGCAGGCCTGCCGTAATAGTGCACGGAGTGGACGCCCAACGCAACTCCTAAAATAATATGTACGATGTGGATATGCGCACTGCTCTCGAAATAACGCCGGGCCCGAATCTCGCGCGGAAGATGCCTCGACCTGACGACACGGCCGCAGCATCGCATCGCTCCGTGTGCGGCCTACACCGCGGTACGGGACGACGGCGACACTCATCCCAGATTAATTCTCCGATCCATTACCTAAAGAACGGCGCGAATGGTATTTATGACGGTCATTGCTCTTGTCGAAATTTCACCAAATTGCGAGTGCGCCTCCTGTTGGTACGTCGCGTCCGGATCTCTTCATTTAGCCGCGCGCCACAGACACGGCAAAGGCGGTTTACGAATATTAGCCTTATGGCTGATCGACTGTGAGTCCATCGATCTTGCGCCCGGGTGGTCGGCCGGCACCACGTTAATTACAGGGGAGAACCGATCATTTAACGTGAATTTCGCAAACATTAAATAATTTTTAAAATATCGAACCGGCGATCCGTTCACGCGAGGAATAATATATTAATGATCGCACCGGCAGAGTCGAGGACAGCGGAGCGTCGTGGTCACTCGCTTCCTAAAAATGTATACACAGAGATGTCGCCTACAGTATAATCAAGGGGCTGGAGCAAAACAACAAATAAAGCCGAGACTAGAACAATAGACGTTGAACGACGTTCATTAACCGTTGATGTGAAACAGTGAAGAGTCGGCGCAATCTTGTAATCCTAGAGCCACACGCGGCGATGATTACAACGCACCTATTAGTCAAATTAGCTTTATTGTTGCCTTTGAGTTGCACAAGGCGACCAATCGGCTTACACTCAGACAATTATGTAGGCACATTAGCTGATACAATACGATGAGTCAGCAGAAATTGCTCCGGGCGTTTATCAAAACAATAGTATTGATAAGTTAATAAAGCGAGGTGCGAGACGCCTAACGAGCGATTACTGGCGATGTGGAGAATAGACACCACGCGTGTCAGGCCTGCACGTTGAATACTTATGCGCTGCGTGAGTCACCGTGTCGCCGCGCCGGTGAAGACGCGCCCTAAGCCCCGTAGCCTCATTGTCACAAGCTAAAAACAACAATTTACGACTCGTGTAGACGACTCGTAAACATTTTTGAAAAACCAGTTCTAATCGGGAGACACGAACGTGATACTAAACAGAAAGAAACTATCCCAATGGTATTAATGTCAGTGAGCACGCGCTCGAAAGCGAAATCTCAAGAGTTCGCGAGATGTTACGAAACACACATACCTATTCTCGATTAGGGGATACGTGCGTTGCGAGGGCACTGACCGACTTCCACATTTATAACGCTAATTCATGCACATGAACATCTGCATCCTACGGCAGCGTTACGCCAAACACTCGCTCCGCTAATACAGTTTATATTCACGGAACAGACACACCAGACGACGCATATTACACGCAGAGAATACGTAAAGAATTATATTTATGTAAACGACTTCACAGTGATGACAGGTGAAACTGTTCCTAGCGGGAGAGAAAAATGCCGCCTTTGAATATTAAGACACATAAACGAGATACGGTATGTCCAACACATAACAAAGTCACGAAAACATGTACAGCGAATAGAACAGCACGATACAGATCTCGAGCGCTCGTCGCGGGACGAGCTAATCTCTCGGAATCGTAATTACCGCGTGAATATTTCAATCGATTCGACTTATCGATGATGCGCGAACAATAACGATCGATATCGGCCAGGACGTATTATTTCCGTACGTCAAACGTGGTGCCGGTGAGAATGACCCACCTGAAGACCAGAGATTTTTATCGATCCGCCTGCGAAACGGACGATTCGACGTAATCGATTTCAACATATCGGAGCTGACAAGTGATATTCGAGGTCGGGGGCGAAGGCTCAGTGGGCGCCGGATGGGTTCGAAATTAAAACGATATGCAAATTAGGTACGAGAATTAATCGTCGGGTGCAATCGACGCGACGGCAGCCCGGCCAGCTACTGGGTACAAATCGATGAATAAATAGTGTCCGATTAGTGGCGCTAGGTGTGTTCAGCGCTTAATAGATGAATCCAATCGAATCCGAGCGGGTGAATGAATCGACGCGTCGAACTAGCCGTATTTGGGTGTATTTGATCAGTCGCGACGTTCATTGATTGCCGGCCACGCGAACAACACTATTCGGAACACAATTAGGTGCGATAGTTTTTGACGAATGTGGTAGTGTGTGTGCGATATCAGGCTCAGATGATGACGTAGCTACTCGTATTGGAGGCGAGACGTGAAAGCTACTGGGTTACTCCGATTGATTTTTCCAGTAACACGACGTCCGACGTTATGTCTGACAGGAGAATTTATAATAATCAGTGGCGGTAGCTCGGTAGTCGGTACCACCGAAAGTAATTTTCAATTAAGTTTCTTGATAATCCGGATCACGCGGGTCTGGTGGGACTTAGATCCCGAGGCGACAGCGCGCTCCCTTCATAATTGGATACTGTCTCTAGTTACAAATAACACCTGCTACGTACTTTGTTATTAGTTTTTTCTCTCTTCTCTTTGGAGTTTCATAAATATTTGCCGCCATCCTATGCATTTGCGGGTTAGTTTTCCAGTTCGTTTTTTGCCGACGCGCTTGCCGCCGCAGCGTATGCTAATAGAGTGGTCGTTAAAGCATCCCGCAACGAATTGGATTATAATCAATATTATTAAGCACCGTTTCAAACACGTGAACTTTCAAAGAAGTAGAATGAATGGCCGATTCATTCATAATAATGAATCAATAGTAGCGCGACCGCTCCTACTTCCGACTCGTCACTCTAAACGATCAAACCGGTCCGTTGCGTTAATTATAAACCGATTTTAAATCAGATTATTTCGCTACCGAACATCGTTCTATCGTATATATCGGTTTCGACATCTCCAGCGGTCGGATCATCAATTTCATTGATAGGATTTTTACTCAAGAGATTAATCGAATCATTGCGCTTTAATTGAATGTTAAGCTCAAGTGCAGTGAAATTTCGTATGGATTACACTTTAGAAATCTATTTATAAGCAAGAACAAAGTAATTCTGAAAATAATCATGATAAATGACCACCTCTCCGTCAACGGAAGCGTAAAATTCCACCGCGTGATAATTCATTTCTTACGTCCACGGCTGCTTCTTATCTTTAACGATCTCAATGAATACGTCAATCTCGATTCGCAATCGGTTATGAGACGTTCGCTCATCAACATACACTGAACATTTTTATTATATTACGCAAAAAACACTTTCATAAACACGGCCGTAACTCAAACCGTCGAAGCGACGTGATCAGCGAAAACAATCTTCTCGTCAAAATATTTACAAAATATATTAACAAAACAGTTTATTGCTTGTATATTATTCTTTCTCTTATCTAAAAAGCTAATCTAGAGCGTGACTATCTCGTTAAACAGTCGTAACCTGCCGCTGGGGCGCATCGATCAGGATTTATTCTAAGTGCCATCGGTTCTACCGTTGTGGGTGATGGGACATGTGAGGATGGGAGAGGTGAGCGTGGGAGTAGGGCTGTCCGAGGGAGCCGAGGGGTAGGGGCGAGGGGCAGGGCGGGTGCTGGTGGTACTGCTGCAGCGGCGACGGCGCCAGGCCCGGGTGGTGCTCGATGGGGTACTGCCCGGTGCCCGCGTACGCCAATTGCCTCACCTTCATATCCTCGTCTACTACGTTATACGTGAGCTCAGTTTCCTCGTAGCCGGTGGCCGCCATGCGCTGCTCGCTGGTTGTCGGCGGGTCGGGGGAATTCAGGCACGTCTGGATGAGCCGCTTGCCCGAGTCCGACGTGATCATGGGCTGCAGCTTCCGCGTCGCGAACGTGTACACGTGGCCCGTCTCCGACGCCACGAGCAACATCACTTGTGTGCCCGTCAGGGTCGACAGCTCGTACGCCTGCAACAAACATAAGCTTCTGTTAATACTATAATCCTCGGCTAAATGAAACGTTTGCTCAGGGTTTTGTGAACATTTATGAACGCGTCAGTTACGATATTTCAATAGGCTGCATGGTACAAGTAATACAAAGACTTTCAGCCTGTAATTATGTGAACACTAAACCTAGACCTCATTTGGTTAATACTTTGAGTAGTCTCATTTAAAATTGCTCGCGTTCAAAGCGTTTAGAAACTTTAAAGTCTCGAGTCGACCTAAAACCGGCGCTTTCATCGCAAGTTTCTAGATTATTTTATACATACAAAAATTTTCATCGTTGACTTTCACACAGTTTGCTTAGAGCTTGGTGCTTTGTCGGATACAAGGCGATTGAACAAATAGTTTCGTTTTGTCAACAACGCGATAAGAGCAGCATTTAGGCCAATTTGAGTCACGGTGCTTCAAAGTTGTGCTTGGTGAGAGTAATCGGCGTCCTAAAAGTTCTCTTCCCGACCTTTCACCTCTCCCACGCCACTAATTCGTATGTAAACCGTTGAGCTTCGTTTCGGGAGCAATATCACTCTCTCACGGCACTCTTTGTGTATGCGAGACGAATTATCACATCTAGTGGCGCCCGACACCCACACTTCGACCAACGTTTGTTTACAGATGGCACGTTGTGATTTCACCTCCACTGTGCTCGTATTAAGAGCCATGCGACAACAATGTTAAAACATCAATTTGACAATTGACAGTCAGGTAGTTCGAAGTATTATGTTCATCTTTCAAATTGACGCTAACCATACTGTCAACCTTGCCACGTTAGGAATAGGGGTCTAGTACTATGTGTAAATTCAAATCGGCTTTGATATATAGTATCTAATTTGGTTTTTCCATTGCGTAATATCGGTTTGCGGTCTCGGCAGTCGCCTACTTCTATTATCGGTTACGGTAACATTGACATATTGTTGACCCACTAGCGGTCCGCTTTGTAAGCTAATTTACCATTATTGATTCTATTCTGTATTGAACAATTTGTAGGCATTACAAACTTCAGTTGTTAGTACAATATTAAAATTTTACTGCAATACTTAATGTTTTAGTACGCATAGTTTTAGTATAGCTTTATCCTATTTAAATCTATTACGAGGCATGTGTTCCACTTTCGCGTACAAGTTTGACTGAGCGCACAGTCAGTACAGTTTAGTCAGATGTAAAACTGATGTTCTTATAACTATAAGATTGTTCAAAGATCACAGATCAAGAGTCGCTGACATTTCAATCAATATCAATCGACATGGATAAATATAATGTAATTTTCAATATAAACAGCGTGATTGCTTATAAGAAATCTCAGTCGTGGTCAGAGTTTGGCTGAACTAGAAAACACGATTAGATAAAGTCGATATATGTATACAGCACAAAAGAATCTTGTTTTCCGTGGTTTAATAGATACATATATCCATCGCTCGGCAGTTTTAAATCATAATTTCTAAGCAGTGATAAGTATTGAAAAGTAATAAAAAAGGCAACGGGGAAGGCCTAGCAGGAGATGGCGGGACGAATTTGACGTGTTTCGTAAGGATTGGCAAGAAATCGTGTGTGATCGCTAAAAGTGGAACATAGAATGAGAGGCCTTTGCGCAGCAACTGGACATAAATAAGACTATTAATAAATAAATAATTATCACAAACAGACAGAACATTCAAATAGTTCCATTTAAGTAATTAAATAAGTTTATTCGTCACTGATTTAATCAAGAACGTCAAAACAACGGCACAACAGTGAAAATCAATGAAGTTGGACAGTATCGTTTCAATGACAATACGCTTGGAAAACGCAGACAACCGACGCCAAACTTAATTGATAAATCTCTCCTACAATTTTCAACTTAATAGCTCTCGTCATAAGATTCTATTTCATATGAAATATAAAAGTGATCGCTCTTTTCTTAAAACTCGCACTTCCCTTCTCCATTCATTGAGGTGATTGATGATAAAGTTGTAATTAGCGAACCTACTGCTTGCATCTTTGACATCGACACTGTTAACCATGAATTTGGGTCAAGGCAAAATGATCCTTATTAACTAGGGACATAAAGTTGCCTCTGACAGCACATTTTACTCGGTCCCGGTATAAAACAGTGCCGAAATTGACAATTACAAATGCAGCTATAATGAGGTTCGTTGTTATAGATGATTAATGAGCCATCAGTGAAATTTCAGTGGACTTGAAATTATTGGTACTGAGGTCAATCTTCAAAAAAGGGGAGAATTTCTTTTGAATAACGAGAATTATGATTTTACGTCATTAATCAGGTGCAATGAGGCGTGCTCTTACTCTGTTGATTGAAAGGGTAGTAAGAATTTTTGAGATTTTTTTGAGGAATTTTTGGTTTTTATTATCACCTTTCAATATCCACTTTTCAAGTTGCTACATCTATGTTATCAAATTTCTAAAATAATGAAAGTGCGATTTGCAGTTCCTAAGCCTCGTTATCATTTCAAAATCATCATAATTATGTAATAGAATACACTCATAGATTAAATCTATAGAAAACTCAAACAATATAATATTAAAAGGAATAACGCAGAAGTGAGCTTTGTATCCACTTCCAAGTGTTAATCAATCTAATAATTGAAAACTTATGGACTCATAAATCCATTAAGACAGAAGAAAAACATACAATAGGCTAGTTGACGAAAAATCTTTTATAAGTCCGTCCTTTAGATTATTCAAAAATAAGCGATACGTATTTTTTTATTTGTAAATTAAACCAAAAATGACCAAGATATAGCTCATTAAAGTTACGTATAACGTCACGCCGTGCTGCATTTTTTCGCACTAGGTGACGTCACACGTAACTTTGATGGGCTATATCTTTGTTATTTTTAATTTAATCGAAAAAATAAAAAATACGTGTCCAATATTTTTTTTATAATCTAAAATACGGACTAAATACAATGTAATTATTTTGACCCTGGAAACTACCCTATTGTAATAACTATAAATAATAAACAAAACAAAAAAACTACTAAATGTATGAACATTTTTGCAGATACAATTATTAATTGCAATCCTCAAGCGGGTAATTCTGTAAGCATATTAATCTTATTGCAAAGAATATTAAAATATAACGTAATACAAAAACAATTATTGATACAAACGAGTTGCTTTTCGATTTTATTACTGCAATTGATTTTTATGATCTCTTTCATGTGTACATAAATATTAGCTACTGCACTGCAGAGTGGATTAAGTTTGCTAAAATCGTGCATACATATTCATTCCAGTCTTAGGGTCAATGCAGACCTGCTACTGCGGCGAAATAGAGATTTTCGGACGCTACTAACAGCTACTTAACATATAGAATGTTAAAGCTAAATACGAAAGCTAGTTTTATCTCGATGCAATGACTGAAATTCTTGTAAGATCTCTAAGGTATTCTTATCTAAAGGATCAAAGATTTCCAGAACTTATAAGACAGCTCTTATTTATACTGTCTATACCTACTACAACTATTTAAATCAGCTGTTGCAATAGCTGAAGTAATTTTTTACATATGCTAGTATTAGGTTTTGATTTGAACTTATAAAACAGCTTTATTTATACCGTCCATACAACAAATATTTAAATCAGCTGTTGCGATAGGTGATATAATTTTTTACTTATGGTAGTAGTACCTATTAGATTTTTTATGATAGGTGATCATCACAGTTGTAATGATAAATAAACCAAACAAAACAATACATGGCCAACATAAATAAAGACCTGTTTTAATGTCGCGTTTGATTGCAACCAATATCATCGTAACATTACAGCTGCTTCATAATTCTAAAGATGGCGATGGCTCATATAGGTCTGATTGATTCCGAATCCCTTTTCGGAAATGATAGCGCCACAAAACCAACTGCAATAAACCGTCAAATGTTTAAATCATACACTATTAACAGCCAACCATGGTACCCTAACAACCAAAATCTTAATTCATAAACATGAATCAAGGAAAAACATTTTCGAAGACATCATAAGCGAAGTAAATTTTCAGCCTTTGATGGGTGCGCATCGAATAAGATATTTTATGTAGTCTTTCTTTCATTTCATGGAATTAAATCTGACTTTCACTGATTCATTTCTAAGGTTTTAGCAGTGAACCTCGTGCTCCAAAATCATGTAGGTATGTGAGTTGATTGGTATGGTGAGTTTTGGAAGCAACCGGGATAACACTAGGACACCGATGATGATGATGATTATGATTATTTCTAATCTTTTAGCAATTCATTTCGCTGATTGTTTCATTCTAATATGTTAAAATACAATAATTTATTATAAAACATACTAGCTGTTTCCCACGGTTTCACCCGCGTCCTGAGGGAACTACTTCGCGTACCCGATTACTTTATAGCCTAAGTTACTCCTTGGTACATGAGCTATCCGCCAGTGAAAGTCCCGTCAAAATCGGTCCAGCAGTTCCAGAGACTAGCGAGAACAAAAGGACAGACAGACAAAAATTATAAAAAATTACATTTCGGTATATGTACCGTGTATACATCCATATGCATTTAGTAAAAAGCGGTTATTTTAATATTACAAACAGACACTCCAATTTTATTTATATGTATTGATGTAACTAAAAAGGGGGTTAAAACCTATAATTCCCGTTTTGAGACCGCAGCTAGACATACCTAAAATCCCATACAATAAAATTAGAGTTAATGTTTGGCGCACTCCGAATGAAACGCCAGGACAAATAGCAGGTATTCCATCTCTATCTTTTAATAATCACGCGATTGTTACTCGTTAGATTTCTATCAGTAAAAGTAAATATCACAAAAAGATCGCCCGCCCCAAAGTAACGCCTTATTGACGGTAACAAATACTTTAATGTTGGAATAAGTTTATCGCGTCTGTTTTACAGTTAACTGCAAATTACTCGGGCCGAGTTTAAACCAATAGCCCGCTTTGAAACATGATTAGCCGGCAAACAATTGGTTAACCTCCGTTTGACTTTAGATGACCTAACACAGGGCTGTCTCGTTACAAACCGCACTATTATATTGTAATACCTATTTTGCTACGACTTTCCCTTATTCCTATTAAATGTCTCTATGGTCCACTCAAATTCTGTTTAAACTTCGTTCGCTTTATGAGATTCCTAGTTCAATCACTCCGCTAGGACTTTGCATTTTCCTTATAAATACACTTAAAAACAGAAGACCAGTAGCGTGCTCTGTACACTTTGTCTACTTCTAGAGTAATTTACAACAGAGCTGACAAAATATAATCATGCCTTCCTATTTAACCCAACTTTCAGCAATTTAGAGCTCCTAAATTTTAAAACATTATTAATCACTAAGAACCTCCAAGCATTCACAATCACCACCATATTATGAAATCACGTGCTAGCGGAGCAGTAGGAAAAAGGTCAGTAGACATATAAATCAACACATATAAAAGCTCATTTGGCACTAATTTACACAGTTTACTCAGAATAATATCTTATTCAATCAAGATAAACAAATCGTCTATGTCCAACATTGTCGTCAGTTTTACGAGCCATGATGACCGGAACATACGCCATACAGGTTTTAATCGTCGCCGCTCCAACCATTCTAATAGCACAAATTAACAACTTTCACTATAATCCCTTACCAAGCCTCCTTAATACGTTATAATCCTTAAATTAAAAAAAGATCTGGCATTAGTAAGATTGACAGGTCGTATGTTGCAAAAAAAACACACACCGGTTAAAAACTTAAGACGCAAGTGATTGTAAGGTGCATAGCTTCGATTCTTATTGGGCGCGCGCACGAGTCGTAGCCAAGTTTATCCGAAAGTTGCCGAAAGCAATTTCAAAAACGGAAAGCTTGTCAAAGCTGATCGTAATGATACCTGAACGGTGTTCTCTTTAATTGACAACTGAGAATGAACTCGAACGATTATGTCAAATTGAACCGTATATTAGCGGTGGAACAAAAATAAAAGTAAACTTACGAGATCTCCTCAATCCATGTTCCATTGTTTCCTCGCTAATTTAAGACTGAAAGGAACACTTATCGTGCGTATTAAGTGTGCGTAGGCGACGTTTACCAACCTATCTAAACAATTGCGTATATAAATAGCCATTTCGTGATTCGTTTAAGTACACTGTCTCAAAGTTCTCAAACAGTATCAACCCGTATAAATAACATTCAATATTTGTGTAGGCTGGCTCTCTCTGCGGCTGTGAAACAATTGATTATACACGATCTTAAGAATATTTGTGTAGTTTTCTGTTTCAGATGTAGATATTCTACCAATGGTATGATTTTTTTAAATTGGTTTCCCCAAAGGTAATATTTATTTGATTAATAGGCACCTATTTTTGCGTGAAGCATAGTTGGTTTTATAACGATAACATACCTTCGCTGAATTACAATATTTGGTTTTCAGATACCTGAATATAAGGCAAGCAGGACGCCTAAATGTATTTCAATGTATTTAGAACTTGTATATCGCCGTACTAAATAAAATATTTACCGCACCTTTTACTTATTTACATAACATTGTACATATTTTTTACCTCTGTGGCATTTTGCAACCTAATTGACTACCAATTTAATATTCTTCCTAAGATTTCAAAACTATATTGAGTATTAATATTATAAACGAAGATCTATTTTGATCTCTTTGCCGTAAATCGTCCAGCTTTCACAACAACCCGTCAAAGCTCGAGTCAGAATCTTCATAATGTCACATAATCAGGCACAAAATGCAATAAAAGGACCAAGTGAACGTGTAAACGTCAATATAATGTTGGAGAAAGAAATAAAAATAAAAACTTATCCCCCATTTGTCGGTTGAATTGCGTAAGGTCGGAGGGAAATGGATCGGCCAGCAATAAGTTGTGCAGGTGTATTGCAATACAGGGGCACGTACTACCTTCAATATCGTTTTTACCAGTACCTGCTAATTTGCAACCAGATATGGTTCTTTACTGTAAATATGTTTTCTTAATGGTGAGGACATTTCATGAGAAATGCTCACCCTTAAAATGTAAAAGGGAGATAGCATATGGACTTACAGACAGCACTCTGAAACAGATACACATCATAGCAAAACAGGGCGCATTTAGAGCTCTTGGCAATCAAGGGAACAAAATTTAGGTAACTTGTGACTTTAGGAACGTGAAAACAAATATATCTCGCGACATTTTTGGAACTAATGTCAAAGAAACATTTTCCCGTTACACAAAAATGGACATTATCGTTATAATGAACGAGGTGGCAACTGCTTAGATAAGCGATCGCATGTAAAACTGTCAGCACCTTCAAACAACCGTGTGTCGAACCCGTTATGTTTAAGTTACACTATGTTTTATATGTTAATGTAATACGTTACAGCTAATAGCCTAAGCGATACAATTTACAACAAGGCTGCATTTATGCTGAACAAGAGATTACTTTTTTACCACAATTATACTTTTTAATCATAGTATTCATGAGCTCTTATTTCGAAATAACAGCTCATTCCTAAGTAGACAGACCGTTGTCTCAACACTAGAAGAAATTCAAAATGTCACTCGTTTCTGTGAAAACATTACTAATATTTGGCAGATATCTGAAACTAAACCAAACATCTATGAGAAAAACAGAACTTTAACAAAAGGAATATTTAAAATTTTTCCTTCGATTTATCTGGGACCACACTGGAAGTTTAATCATACAAACATTTTTTAAATCGGCTATTAAATTACTGAGTTCTGAGGTATCAAACGTAAAAATAAACCAAATCGAGAACTGCTTCCTATTTTTGAAGTTGGTTAAAAAAGAAAATTCTATTTACAAGCGCTTTATTTTATGTTTTTTTTATTTTGTCGTTTTTTACTTTCATTTTTTTTATCTTTATACTGTTTTAAAATTTTGGTGGGTGCTATTGGTGTCAAAATAAAAAAATATTTTCTTTTCTTTTTCTTTCTTTTGCAAAGCTCTCTCCTACCAAAAATCTTAATATATCAAATCCTTGCGTTACTGACTGACTGACAGACACGCTACAGCCGAAACTCCTGGACGCAGGAAGCTGAAATTTGGCATGTATGTTCCTTGGGGACCGTAGGGGTGCACTAAGAAGGGATTTCCAGAAATTCCCACGGGATCCGCCAAAACGGGTAAATTTAAAAAAATGCAGGCGTAGCTGCTGGCGTCCTCTAGTGGATTCATAATTTCGCACGACCATTACAAAATAGAATATCTGAAAGTGTCGTCTGGGAAATAATATTTACCCATAAATCATGAAATGGAGCCGGTAGCAATAAATACTTTATACATTTATATTGTAATTAATCTTAGAATAGTGTCGGTACAATTTTATGGCGATATTACCAACTTAATCATGTCAAAAAGAGGTTTAAGTGCTATCGAGTTTTCTCATATAATAAAGCGTAATTACGGCAACAATTCTGCTATGTAAATTATGATAACCACTTATCATAGCACGGGGATAACGAGACGAAGACCGTGTTAATTCACGAAAGATATAATAATCATCACATTGTGGTTATAGTCACACTATAGTATAATACCGGGTGTATAATGTATATGAATAAGCATATCAGCTAAGACTGCCAAAAATATTCGACACGATCTATCTATCTAAAAACACATAGGTGAAAACATTATCCTTCAGATCAACATAAATAAGACATTCAAAATCTAATGAATAATTAAGATCAGAATAATCAGTGAGCGGAAGACGGTGCTTAGGCTTAAAAACGTTAGCAATCTTCTGTGCGGTAATAGGTATTAAAAAAAGTAATAGGCTGTATGGTTTGAATATGGAGGGGCAACCCTGGCCGTGAATCTCGGCGCTCTATCCTAGCTGTCGTCTCCTGGACGATGAAAACTACACTTTTTGCGGAGATCAGATACAGAATCCGATAGCACGCCGGCTAATAGCTCTATAAACAAGATAATCGGCCAGTTAGCGCTGGGAACACGTCGGCTACACGATTTATGAAATGCTTTAAAATATGAAAGTCGAGATTTTTTGATAGCGGCGAATATAGACGAATAAATAAAAGCGTCCGCGAAATAGTTGTTTCACTAAACATTTCCCAGAAATTAACTCATTAAACATTGCTAAATGATTTTTTATCTCGTTCCCAGAATAAAAGTAAAAGAACTCCGTTAGGTTTTAACAAGTTTCACAAATCAAACGCTCATAAAAACCCAACAACTTCGTTGTAAATACTTTTCTGTGAAGTGGAATTGTTTCCGGGATTAGAGGGCATCTCCACGCAACTTGAGCTCAAACAACGAGAATTAAAACCAAGTGGATACAAGAGCCACGATATGAAAGAAATCAAATTAAAATAAATAAGGTAAAAAGAGAGGAGTTTAAAACGGACGATGAAAAACGTCACTCAAACCGTTCACACGTGAATAACCACTTATGAATTGCAAAAAATACATTTGATCTCCACGAATTTTTGTCCAACCCTGTTGCGCTTAATGAAAAACTGTGGGCGATGTAAGAGTTGTGGTAAAGTCAAGAATTAAGCGGGCAAAGCATTCGGGCCGGGACATAGCGATACGACATTACAGTGACAAGTGCGACCTGCGACAACGCGGACCAAAAAACCAGCTAATTGCGAGTACAATGGAGTACAAAGCGGCCGCTGTTCCCACGGAGCATCAGCCGCGCATGCGTACCGATCATTTCATGCGTGCTCCTCTTTTATTGCCAAAAATTAATGCCCGGTAAACAGTCCTTAATTGCAAGCCCGTCTTGTTAAAATCAGCGTCGGTAAGACCGCCCGTCACACTAAAAGTAACATTTCTCGGAAACGAGAAACCAGAATACACATAAAACTCGCAATAACTGACTAATAATAATGTAACATTACGAATACCCAGTGATTCTTGTGTCGATTTTGGGTGCACAATTGTCGTTTTATGACATTTTAATTTTATTGGTTAATGTAGTTTCGTACGTAGCGCTGTCGGTCATTGTGCAATTTGGCTTTAACGGCTCTATAGCTGAGGGGCATATTGACATTTATTTTGCAGAAAAAAACACGAAGATTATAGGGGAGACCGACAATGTACACTAATATTATTTTAAGGACAGATGTATTGGAGGGTCAATTAGGTAAGAGAAAAAGCTATAATAATCATTAACAAACACTTGAAAGTTCACAGTATAGTAACTCAGCATGATATAGAAGGACTCACACCTACTAATAACGTTAATAATGTTCATAATAATTCAGGAGGTACGGCAGAACAGGTGGTATTTAAGAAATGTTTAAAGCTTGTTAGTGATGACAAATTATTATAAGTTCGTATTGGCGATAACCGTAATGATATTAGGCACTTGCGACGTTGAAAGGTGTCTAGTGGCAAACAATTAAAACAGAAGTAATAAAAACACACACTGATAGAAATTAATAATCCAACAGTAGTGGCGATTGCAAAGCTTTCTTTAACGGCCATTTACAATATTCGATCCATACATGGATTTTGAGATTCGAGATTCGTGTTTGACATATTTTGTATGGAGCTTATGTCAAAAACGAATCTAAAATCTACAGATCTATCTATAGATCTAATATTGAATTCCGTAGTAAAAGAATAACTATAGTTCTTACTGCAAGTTTATAAGACTACATTTTTTTAGATACAAAAACATAGTCTAGTACCTAATAAATATAGTCGTAGAGCAATTTTATTTGTTTTATCCTCAAGCCTGAATATCAGGTTTGACTATTAATTGTGTTATTCGTCCTCTATCCTTGGCCTATCCAGAGGATTCCATAAATTCCCAATACATTATCGAACCACTTTCACTAGGACCGAGGTGTCAACCTATTATCATCTTACGGTGGCTAGACGGCAATTCATATGATAATAAGCCAGCGGGACAGGTTCCTCACAGCCAACAGCAAGGCTAAACGGTGAGCATTTAGTTTAATTAGTTTGCAGGAAACTCTGGTTATACTGCGTTCTATAATACTGATAATAAATACTGCAGCTTTTGAAGGACAAGTATTAGTTCCGCAAACGAATGTTTCATCATTTTCATAGGTCCATCCACCTTCACACTTCTACGCCTTGCAAATATTTCAACCATCCGTATTCCGCTTTAAAATATACAACAAGAACGAGAAACAATGTTCACAACTTTTTATCTACATTGTGTGGCCAATACAATTTCTACCAACTGATAATAATGTAAACTGCGTATAAAACACACACGTACTAAAAAAGGTGAAAATACGATCATGCAATATCATATAGAATGAGGAACGTGAAAGCTGAATGATAAAGATTCGAAGATCGCGTGACAAATTGATAAGCGATTTCAAAGAACAAAATGTTTGAAAACAAAAACGCGGTAACGGTAAACGTACGTAACATACCACGTGCGATTTCTACAAAAAAAAATAACGTAGCCTTAACAAGGGGCTAAGGAAACCCCAAAAACAGGTTATGAAAGGCCAGGTTGCCATTTGCGGACAGCACTCGACTGGATTAGACGTAAAAGGTTTAAACGGGCCGTGTTCGTCTTTTGCCTACCGAAGCGGACCACGTGGCACACGCTGTATTTGTCTGAACACTACGTCATCGCCCACCCTTTATGGTAAGGATGATGCCATTGCATTAAGGACGCCGAGTTGATTCACCTCTGATGGGAATAACAGTTAACAACATAGTGTGTTTAATCCCGAGAAAGTGACCAACCTATGAGACTTACGAGTTTATTTTACAAAGCTAAAAAAAGAATTTACAGCACTCCTCTGATTTGCATTATCAAAATTGCAATGGACATTTGGTCATGATGACTGTCGAAATCAAAGTACAGTAATAATATTAACGAGTACTCAGTTATTTGACACTAATAAGTGGTCATACAATCAATAATATAAAAGGATGATTCGTATTCCGGCGCGAAACAACAATAAATCATAAAGACATGTAGGGGGTGGCGATTCAGCGTTCAGTGCAATCATCCTCAGCGCCAGTAATGATCGAAAAGTGAAAGTTTCAAGCTTCATTATCTTTCATCGCGATACCATCAGAAGCCACACGTTTAATCACGATTAAGACTACTTGTACACAACTGTTGACTACGCCAATTTAAGTTTGCTATTCAACAACTTCACCATCGGACGCATCGCAAGGCGAACAAGTATCGGAATCGTTTAAATCGACGGCAAATCAAGTCTTGCAAGAAAATTTGCGGCTTGTTTGTTTTGAGAGGTCGTCAGATGTGGCCGAAAACTTGATTGCACAAAAAAGTAATGATTCAGTACGAACGGGTCGTTCGTATGTTTCCTTGAATAGCGGTACAGTATGTAAATTACATTGGAGATGTTGCACACAGGTATTCTGATATGAAAACCTACGCACGAAGGGAATGTCTTATTAAAGATAACAATTGCACAATAATACTTTTGACTGCAGCACCTACACCAAATATTTGCAAGCGAGCCAAGAGATACCTGCAGTTGCAATGTACTCATATTTTTGTACATAATAGTACACAACGTCTCAATCCAGTAGTTTGCAGTTAAAAAGGAAAAATAAAAAGACCTATATAACAGGAGCAAATTGCGCAAATCAGACTTAAATCAGCTGTTAATGAAAACGTATCACGGTAATTACAAAGTGAATGTTGTTAGTCTTGTTCATTAAGCAAAAATGTGTATCGGCAATATTGAAATTGTCATTCAGCTCAGGCAAGAGATTGCACGTTGGACGGCGTCAAAGTGCCACTCGCCGGCGGTTTAGCGGCGTCTACGGCGATTAGTTTAAACGACGCTTAAACAATAATTACCGATTACGCAGAACCGGTGTGTTATCGTCGGTGTAACTCGGCTAGTGCGCCACTGCTACGATCAAGATTAATACCGAGACCGTGTAAAAATTTCCAATAACGCAACATTTCAATTTGTCACCGTCCCGGCCGGAGATAATCTACAAGCCATTGAAGATGACCGGTTAAATGAATTTGTATACGAAGCGAGCGTTTCTGTCTGTCGACACATTCCGTTAGCACATCCGAACGTATTAAATCACTCGAAACGTTCGCGGATAAAGCTTGCTAAATAGACGCCAAAGCCACTGAGCAATTTGAGAACTATTATCAGACGAACAATATAAGGAAGATTCAATTAAACGACCAAATCTCAAGCGACAATAGAAGCTATAGCTAACAATACACAATCCAGTGAACAATGGGCAATCCTTGAGTCAATATAGCAGGCTGGGTGTTCTATAGATATTGAGATTGAGCCTAGAGCCGTATGCAAATGTCGGGCGTCGATATCGACGCCAATGGCGTCGGTAATTATACGCTCATAGTCTCGTTGCCAGTTTCATTCATAAACATGCGATATTGCTTTATGAATGGTGGACGGATCGTGTCCTTAATTTATTGTGTCGCCCCACAGACTTCCACGGTTTCCTGTTTGTTTATAACAATTAATCGAATGTTGCCGGTGCGCACGTCGCCGTCGCCGCGTCGTAAACGCTAACCCGACCTTGATAAATGAACTTCATTCATATATAGCACGGCACTAATTTTAGAGCAATTATGCGAAGTGCGGCCGCTTACATTGTGCGCAACGATACCCAGATGAATTTATTAAATGTATTAACATTCAATTCATTACTGGAACACGCGAAAAAACAAACATAACTCAACACGCTATTACCAGAGCTTATGAACGTAAACCTGTCCAACTGTTAATAATTCTTTTCTTAATGGCCTCTCATGGCTGAATAAATTTTAGCGCTAAATAAACAAGGTTTATCTGTGATCTCCACAATGCAACGGGTCCGAGGGTAACAGGAGCCGACTGAAGCGCCGCCGCGACGATACCATCACGCCGATACGCATCAAGGAAGACCACTTGTCAATACATTTCACCTGCGAACTGAACTAACTTGATGGCCTGTCGCTGGCCAGAACGAGTTCCCATGAATTGTGTTGCGTGCGGGACATTTTTATACTTCTGTACGACAAGTGTACCCGGCCACGACCGATGGCTTACATGTTAATGTATTTGCTATCGCGCCGAGCTTTATGTGGATGATCTCGTTGCGTTTGTTAAGATGGCTGATAGAATTTCTAATTCGGAACGAACGTCGATTCAATGCAATCGAAGATTTAGATCGCGAAGAATGCACCCCGTGTTAAATGCTAATTTCTGTCTCGGTCTTATGCAAATGAAACGCAGTGCCACTAAATAGCATTAAGGCAGCTACGGGCAAATATTCCGCTAACCTTATTTACTGGACAATTCATACGTCCAAGCAAACAAACACAGGTGGTCCCAATAAAAGGTTCGGTGGACGCCAAGCGCCTGTGTGAGGATGCCGCCCTCCCTAAAAGGATAATAATACGTCGTTGCGAAGCTCCCGAGCCACGGCGAATCCCCAAGACTCCGGGAGAAATGTAAATTGTCCCGCCACCTGACAAATAGCTTAATTAACGGCTAACACGCGACTCGAGAATTATTGAGATTATCCGAATGGTTCATTTGTGAATGTGCTCCATACCGGAACGGTACTTCTCTTTTTGCCCGTAATCATTTTTACAGGATTAACCAGTTGCGCACTTTCCCTGCCTTAATCCCATTTACGAGCGAAAACTGATCTCGAAAATGGTTTTCCATTGTTATCCGCTTAATTATGTTCGTAGGAAAATTCAAAGCCTTAAATTCCTTTGAATACAATGAACAAAAGAATCGGAAAGGAACTTATGAGACGTCCTAACTAGCCCACATGCGGCAATTTAACGAAGGCATTAAATCTCAAGGTTATAGCTGGAGTTACGTTAAGAGATTTAGTTTTTTTTTCGCAATGTTATGCGTCGGTAGGCGTGACGTGGGCGCGCACGTGACGACGCTGTGACTCTGCGACTGCCACCGCACGACCGCTCGCGTGGGCGGCACTCGCAACACTGACACCGATGGCCACGTTCGATACCTTCAACTTGCCGATTTGTCTTGCAGTATTTTGACGACCTATCAAAATGTGAAGGCTGAACTTTAAAAGCTCACTCCGCTGAAAATTTTCTGACAGTAAACTCAGAAACAGAAGAACTTCAACTGTCACTCAACGTTCAATTTTATCGATTGAGGTCGTATCACAAAAACGATATCGTTTTTTAAATCGTCCGTCCGCAGAGCATCAGAATCCTGTTTTGCGTTGAAATATTTGAAATGCCTGCAAAATCTGTATTTTCTGGTAAAACATTTCGTATTGTTCAATTTCACGATATTGGCCGCAAAACTTGTGGTTTTGGTTTCCCACCGAAATCTGGATGTTTGGCGATTTTTTAATTGATCGGAAAAAAGCATGTGGTTGTGCTCTCGAGCCGCAATCAAATAAAAACTTTACTCGTTAATGTTTTATGTATGACATTCCCGAGGCCGATACATTATGGATGGAGTCCTGCTGGCTTGGCGCGTTCGGAAATTTTGACAGAACGACAGATATCGTCGATCTCTATGGTAGCCACAGATCGCTTTCGATGTTTTTTCGCGACTGAAGTGACCGATAACATCTGACATAGAATGATGTCGGAAAGAAGTAAACGTTCCGCGGACTCGAAATCACTTAACTATGTAAATCAAGTTTTATCGAACATTTATGAAGGTGACTCACTAAATATCAAAAGTGGATTATGCGTTTCTTATACAATATATTTCTCCGAATGACGTACGAAGAAGAGAATAAATAAATATTTGTAGCAAATTGTAAAGTGATTACAAAATTAACTGTTTCAATTAAAAAGGGTTCAAACAGGACGGCGGCGCCGAGCGAATGGAGTTTCGATGTCAATATAAGGAATAAATAAAATAATACGAACAGCTCAATTTCAAGAAATTACTGCGCAACAAATTGTAAAATTAATTATATTTGCACAAGGCAATAAGACGTGTACAAATAGGTGAACATTTAGTAAACAATCACAATTTATTACGGTGACCATCGGGACATGTTCAGTTGGGACACCTGAAGGACTATTTCGGTCGAACTGGTTGCGCGACGTCGTTATAACCAGGCAGGTGTCGCCTGTAGGGTGACCAATATACTACGCATTAGACGTCACATATTAAATGCAAATCCACGTAATTTATAGTAAAATAAATACGCACAAGTTATATACCATTCATTAATAGTATAACAATTATTCCTCACGTATCTATTATTAATAACCAGAAAAAAACGCACCTCCTTTGCGGTTTCCGTCCAGTTTCCGCTGCGAATCTACGAATAACGCAAATTAAATGGCGGGACAAATAAATATTACAATTTATGATAGTGTCATGGCGGCAAATAAACAGTAATAAATATTTCTTGGGGTCTGGCAGGCTCTATTATTGGCTACGTTGAATTTCTCAGTCTATACCGTCAGTAACAATATAAGTAAGATTCACAAAAGATACAATTTGTAAACAGCAGCAAGTTGATATGAATTATATCCTACATCGAGTAAGTCAATATTTATTTCAATGCAATATTGCATTTGATGAAGGGTGTTTTCGGATTATATTTTTATTTTAGTTATACCTATATTTTAAAGTCCATAGACTGTCTTTAGTCTGTGAAAATACAGCAAATTTTCCTTTTACTCTATGATAAAGAAATACATGTCGGAATATTCGGAAACCATAGCCATTTGGTAATACATACTTCAAAAATAATAAACTTATTGGAAGATGGACCCCGATCATGAACCACTTCTATTTTCAATACCCAATTGTATAAATCAATTGACTTCCACTATAGTAACGGGATAGTTTAATCATGGCAATACAGTAAGCACTAAGTAGATGCGAAGCGTAGTTATCCCGAGATAAATCCCACGGGACCTACATCTCGTGTGGAACCGGCTTTACACCACGTCATAGTAACTTCTTAGCGCGTGGAATTTCTTGGAGTAAGTTGCACGCTTGGCGGGCAAATATAACAAAGATATTTAAAAGATAAACTATATTATTGAAAAACTATTTAATATTCGTACATATATTTCATCATCATCAAAATGTTTGTTTCATCTACATGACTGTGTATTATTATATCATTTTATTATTTATCATATTCACTCCGTTTTTAATTTAAGTTTACGTACCTCTGAGTAGGAATTGATTTTAATAAACATAGGACATTTATTAAAATCTAAATACGTAAATACAACGTGTTTTTGTGTTCAATTACGTATTATTATTCTAGGAAAGGCACATATAATAAGTTCTATACCTATCTCAATTCTACCATCTTTTCACTGTAATTTCGATACACTTCACTTATTCTAATTTGAAAATAGCTGCCAACATTAGACTCGAAACGCTTTTATCAACGGTATAAATTGGAACCGTATAATCGCCAATTATCATTTAAATCGCCATCGCCAATTACCGCAACCGCTACCACCTTCAGCTTGCACCACGGTCCATTTGTTTGTCCAGTGGGCTCATTACACGCGATAATGAGTGGATCTATCTGCAAGTGTAATACGATACGCAGCCATTGTGAGCTTAAAAACACTATCGACAGGAAACAATACTTTATCGTTTAGTAGTGGCGTAGTTAAGTCACGATCCGATGATATCTTGCGACTAATCAGCGAGTATGTAGCGCATCTGTAATGTATGTTTGTTTATAATGTAATATACGTAATATTGACCGATTTTAAATTGTCTTTCGGAATCTAAACCACCGATATTTCGCCGATTTTCATCCACCAGCAATACTCTAGTTCATCCGTGAACATGGCGCTTGCAACAATGCAGAAATATGGGTTACTCCAAACAAAGGTGCGTGGCAGTTATCCTCAAAGACGATTTATTTGTTTATTTATTTATAGACTCAAGCCTGTATCCCCGAAGGGGTAGGCAGAGGTGTAATAATTATGACACCCACATTTCGCCATGATTTTTTAGGTCGCACATTACCAATTAAAATCAGTGTATATGACCACGAATGTTTAAATTCCCGTAATATTGACTGTTAGTTGTGAGGAAGATTGCGTGCCAATCGACTAGTCACCAGGGATGCCGAAGACCGTGCCAAATCGAAGAGATACAGCCGGAAAGCGTACCCAGCGCTCCAAGGAGAATGCCGATCACAACTGGAACAGCGCTAGGATAATGATGAGTTCTGCGTTCCATTTTGACGACAGGATCAATAAATTTTATATCATCATCATCATCAGCCAGCCGTAGTCCACTGCTAGATATAGGCCTCTCCAATGGCACGCCACTGAGCCAAATTTTATATAGCATCTGCTCTTCTAAATCTTCTCCGACAAAAATGCATCAAATAAACAACTTTTGAATGACTGAGGCACACCACTTCTAAAGCAAAAGTAATCTAAAAAAACCTAAACAACAACATATTTACATATCTACCAAGCCGATTCACAGATCATACGCTAAAAGTAACGAGTCATAAACAAATTAGTAATGATTTAAGATAGAGATTCGTCACGCCCCTTCGCTTATCTCTTTGATTTATAGCCGGCTCACACTTGGCTCGCTGCAGCTTTCAATTGCTAATCAAAACATACCACCCGATTACAATATAGCAAAACTATTATACGTTGATATTATACACACAAATTAAACGACACGCCAATATGAGGTAAAATTAAACGCACAAGTAAGTATTGGATTTTGGCTAAGAGCATTTTTACCAGGTCAAATCTTATACATTGTGTGGTATAGATAAGACTAAACCTACTATGCCGTAGTGTATTTGGTAAATTTTAACAATATGAATAGGGCAATAATAATTGCAATAAAGGCACGGCTATTCGCTTTTAAACATACCGCTTGTCAATTGAGGACACTGTAAGAATAGGCACAATACGAAAAGTATAATGACAAAATAGTTCCGTACAAGAGCATTTTATACTTCTTAAATCTACGATTATGAATTGAGAATGTAAGTAAACTTAATGACGCTGACAGGCTATAAAATAAAATATTCAGTGGCAATAGAATTTTATTTCAATTACTGTAAAGTAAGTGTATTTGCTATGAAAATACATACTTTATCATGTTTCTAAAATGATTTCCAGGGACGTTTTATTTTATCGTCCCTAACAAAGTGCAACGACATTTAAGTAAAGCAAATATCATCATATTTTTCTTTTTTACTTTAAGCCATTTTAAAAGCTTTTATTTAGGTTGCACTTCACCTTACTAATGCCTCAATTTAAAGTTAATAAAGTAAATATAATGTAGCGGATTCCATTTTCAAAATGTAATTAGACCTCCTTTGCCAACTCCCGCCAAAATTACAAAACAGATTACAAACGATACGTCATTATGACAGTGAGAAAAAAAACAAACTATTAACGTTTCTAGCCTGCCAGTTGTGTGTATGTTATATTCACACCTGTACAAAGGTTTAAGCAGTTTCAACTTTTCAATTAGCCTTTAACAAATTACAACGATTCTTCTACACTGTTATTAAAATAAATATTCATTTGGATAAAATGAAACAATTATGCGGCACTTGAGAAACATTTTTGCACTTAGCAGGACGACGCCTTGGGACTTGGAAATGTGGTGTTCTAAATGACACTTAATTTTAACGTGTACAAGTCCTGGTATAATAATGTAATTTTATCATTAATCATTTTCAGTTAAAGCGTGTAAAGTACACTAATATCTTAAGTTTGGTTTCTTTGGCTGTTTAGAGAAGAAAATCATCTATTTAACTCGGGATATCGAAAATATCGCGCGTTACCCATGAAAATCAAGTAGTAAAACTATAATTGCACAAAAGCCTCAAAACTCGCAGTTCGTAAATCCTTCAGTGGTAGTTCAAACTATAAAATTGAATAGCATTGTTCAAATTGTTTAATACACTACATATTGTACATAAACAACAAGCTCAAAGCGCATTTCCATGGAACTTGTAAAATCGTAGCCAGCTCTAAATTCTAACAATGCGATTATTTTAAGTGAATTGAATACAATCGCATGTTTTAACATCTTGACCGACATTAATGACAAAAGTTACCACATATTCGTGAGCATAACTCGGTTTTCTCGAAAACTCGCATCGTGATCGTTTCAGTCGTGAGTCTCGAAAAACCCTTTGATGTGTGCCCGACGACTAACAAACTATGCCGACCGATAAGCCCGACTATTAGTCGGTCTAACATGCCGACAGATGTCGTCCCCCAGACTAATCAGTGTAGCTGCTTACAATGATAACTTGTCGTTTTCATTCTAAATAAGGCTTTCATTCTATTTTACTACTGAATTTCACATACTTATCAATAAGTCGTATAAATTCTGCGAAACGCTAGAAATTCTTCGCAAATAAAACAATGACTTCAATCTACTGAAAAAACAAAAGGTAAATCTATTCCAATCAATCAACTGGTGGCAGAACACAGCGAGGCATCGCCATGGCACCGGACTACTAGGCGCTCATGACAACGAGGCGTTTACACTAGGTGTCGCTGGGAGGCGGGCCGACGCACCAGACATTCCCTTTCCACCGCCCAATCGCTATTGATCCACCCCGTCCCCCGCACGGCGCCCGTAGCCTAGCTAACAGGGAGTAATGTGTTAGTTAACGGAGGACCTTTTTATTATGGACGCGTTTGACAACCTCTCTCGAAGACGTGGACGCCTGGTAAGTGAGTTGGTTACGCGGTCGCGCTTGGTGCTAACGAACCGTAATGTTTTGCAGGGGCGCCTTCGAGGCACTTAGCAAAAAGCCCTCATTGTTTGCTAACTGTTTACTTCATATTTTATTTTTTAAAGAACCTTGTTGGAGAAAATGTTATCATGCATAATGGATGCATTATGAAAGTAGGAAAAATACTGTGTGATTTTTTATTAGTTACATTATTTTCAATAAGCTAGTTTTCATGAATCAAAGCGCCCCCTATTTGGTTTAGTTTGACATTATAGTTCGCACATTTTGACACAAGATGGCCCACGCCGACGAGCAGCCGGGAATAGCCTAGCCCTTCGCATTATATGCACTCCTGGTATTTTCGAGTCCATATTTGGCGCTTTCCTTTCGTCCACAAGGAGACGTTTCATAGCGACATTTAAATTTTAATGATATTCTTGCCGCGTCTTTTATCTATTATTTCTTCTTTCACGTACCATAACCGAATTTTAAACTGTTGAACAAACATTTTAAATATAGGTTAGACGTAAAATGGTTATTTAAACAAAGCTTAAGCTTAATGTGGTACACTATTGCGTAAAAACAGCTCAGTCAGAATTTAGGAGCAATAAACGAAAAATTGGCAAGTGCGATGGCTATCTCGCTAAATCATTGTAACACAAATAATTCAGCTGCTTTGCGTCCGTGACGTGCTAATTACAACGTCGTGATCATATTTTTGTTAAATTATGTCGAATTAATTATAATTAGAACGATTACAATTTCTGAACCGGCAAACTGTAGATATGCCATTATGATTCTGTCAAATAATCCAAACATTTTTGTTTCAAAATAACAGTTAATTCGCTTCACAAAAACGAGAAAGCCAAACAGCACTCAACGGAACAGAATCAACGTTCCAGCAAAATGAATGTAATTTTTCGGTGTAGTCCATTACCTCGTCTAATTCGGGAGCGTTTAATAATGTAGCGAAACACAAAAGAGCGGTATAGAGGCGCACAGGTCGCGTAGCACCCCTATTAGCATTACAAAACTGCGGGCCGTGAGATATGGGTCGCAGAAACGCGCCCGCGCCCGCGCCGACGTAATTACTGTAGGCGCAATATATAATTGTTTCATCTCAGTACTGGCTGCCAGTGCTGCCCCTCATTGTCGAGCCACTCGCAAAATATTAATGCGCCCATACATTATCCGCCAATGATGCGATGCCAGTGACGAATGCATTCAAAATATTCAACATTTTAAAATGGGTACTTATTATACAAGTAGGGATCTTCGATACATCTGTTTAAGGTCAAACTAGAAGCCGTGTCGGTTCACAATTAACGCATATATCTTCGCCCCCTAAACATTAAACAATAGTTCACAAAATCTCAAGATCTAAACGTCGTCAAGTCGTGTGGGAAAATAATCTCAAGCGCAATCTACATCCGAGCTAGGTCCTAATTAATTTAGTAATCGTTCGTGACGACTTATTCCGGCCCTAGACCCAACCACGAACCTAACGAAATCACGACTCCGCCAGACAACGATAATCGTTATTTTAAATTTATTAAAATGTCCTCTTTAAGGACTATATCGGAACGCCTACATCGGACTGTATAATTTATTCTTGCATTGGAGGAACGCGCTAAACAATGAGGGCTATTATCATTTCTAAAAGAGCACGTTTTGATTTATAAATGCTTTGCAATATCATCATTAACTCGGAAATAAAAACATTAATGTTCATTATGGTTGCGCAGTTAGAGATTTCTTGTTTGGTATCCTAGGTTTTTGGTGTAAGTAAACGGGGGAAAACATTTCTTGATTTCATTTGCTGGGAAACTGGCATATCACTATTAGTTCTGAATTTGAAAATAGAAAGGTTTTACGACCATCGTGCTTGTTGCACCAACAAGTTTTGATCTTAGCTTCGCTGGAGAGCTAAACAACATATTGTCGGCAATTTTCATGACAAAGCCGGCACAATGGTGCGGCATGCGGGCACAAAATGGCGTCGGTTTGCCCTGACGGCCCCCGGGGCGGCGCAATTAAAGTCCCGGTTGCACGAGGTGATAGGTGCATCGAATTGATGAGCACACCTTTGCATTGATAAGCTACACAGATATGATGCGATGCTAGGAGACGTCTACCTATCTTCAACCTTAAGACGTGGGCATTTAGTAGGTACCCAAGAACATCAAATAATTCCAAAACAAGTAGTTTAATTTATGGTTATTAGATATCTTCTGGATGGAATTAATAACCATAAAAAATCGTAGCAGACTTCAGTTTGTATTAATTTACTAGCTACAATTTCTTTCAGATTCTACTATAACCTCTGCAGGATATTAAGATACCAAGGAATTTAAAAAAAAATGGCAAATTAATTATTATTTCTAAATTCTACTCGTGCTGCCAGAGAAACAAATTGCAAGAGTTTCTGTTCGCCTTACATAAAACAGCAGTATATTTTTGCATAATTGCAACAAAAATGTGGGGTATCAGTAAAGCACAAAACGTGTGACAGTGTAAAGCTGCATAACGAGGCTGGACGGATGCGACTCGACCCAACGAACGTTTAGTTAGCTAACAAGTAACAACGCGCGCGGCGACTTTGATACCCGCTGCGCGACAGGATCGGTTGCGTGCCCGACCCCGATGTGGCACAAGATCACCCCGGTCTTTACGACTAGATCACCACAAGATTGGAATATATTTAATATGCGAAACAGATGGAAATTGCCCCACGTATGTCAATGTAAAGTAAAAAAATAGGTTGACGTGAGAAAGCTATTTTATGTACGAAGAATTTAATACAAATTAATATATTACGAGAGATGCAGCAGAAAAACTCATTTTGTAGGTATAAGGATAAGACAATCAGTATTTATATTTAATCATTATAATTTATCTAGAATCCATATTTTCTTCTTTGAAATAAAGTGGTTCCTGCAAAATCTAAAAGATTTTGTCATACATAAGGTAAAAATTAACTATTAAGTAATTATTCAGGTGGACTTAAAATGAACTCGGCTGAACGTCATAATAATTATTATGAAAATTAAAACTTCGATATATATTTTTTTCTAGTCTCTGACGTTTTTGATATTGTTGTCACAAAAAACATAGAGAACTTTAATAACTAATTAAGCAACTTAATGCGCCTGTACAAAAAAAACACGATTTTCACCAGTATCAAAATTGGGATGATGGATGCAGTAGAAAAACATATTTTTTTTCCAGAATAACATATCCAAAAACTCAAAATAAAAGGTTTAACATACAAGTAATTCACATAGTTACAGCCAATCTCACACAAGTACTAGCATCTAGTTAGCATTAGTGCATGCCTCCGACTCCGTTCACCATTTGCATCCGGCTGATTTTGACGGACATCAGTACGGGCCAGACGTACCGACGTACTACACACATAGATTGACAATGTCTCGTAGTTAATGAAGCTTAACCCGTGGGATATACGAAATAACTCGCTAGTTGCTAGTTTTATCTAGCGTAATTTGTTAACGGGTTTTCAAGTTCGCCGTTATAATTATAACTCCTACGAGTATACTTTTGGCAATACAACAATAATGATGAAATCTTAGCGCCAAAAATCATATTTTGATTATTTAGACTAGGAACGGCATACCGTTCCTAGTCTACTTAATATATAACTAGACGATGCCCGCGGTTACACCCGCGTTATTTAAGGCTACTGCTCCGCTCCCTTCGCTCATAGCGTGATGTTATATAGCGTATAGCCTTCCTCGATAAATGGGCTATCTAACACTGAAAGAATTTTTCAAATCGGACCCTACTGGTCCGATTTAAAAAATTGTGAAATGTCCTGAGATTAGCACGGTCAACCAAACAAACAAAAAATCAAACAAACAAACTCTTCAGCTTTATATATTAGTAAGTATAAGATGATTAGGTATCTTAATCGCGATTTTTTTAATTACTGATGAATTTCGTTTCAATTTGTGAACAACAAGGTTTGTCATAAACGAATATTGGATCAAATGAAATAATTGCTGTCAAAACTACAAACTTAATTAATTCTTACGAGTACTCTAATAAAATTATTTTGCTCTAATCTTATCACGATCGGTAATCAGCTTATATTGTCACGATCGATAGTTTCTTTCAAGTGTGCTGAGTGATCTATAGCTTTCCAATTTTTATCACTACTCCTCAATCTTCCTTTTCAAGTCTGTTATATTATATTTGGATGTTTGCGAAATCTGCCGTATTCTCTATCTATCAATTTTCTGTATTATGTATAAAAATTGCATCAGTATACTATCAGTTCTGTTATGGCTTCAACTCCAAACTCGGAACACGGCTACGAAACTGACGAGACGTTAGGTCTAACTAGGGTTGCCAACCGTACTATAATATATAGTATTGTACTGTATTTAGAGACTTCGTACTATATACCGTTGAAGAAATATATAGTACGCGAAAATACTATATTTCAGCCATTGATTTACTACTACCGATTTGCGAGTACAATATATCGCTCATGATATCAATGTTTTTGAACATGCCTTTCATTCGATGTAGGTATGCATGTAACCGAACGAACTGACGACAAAAACTGAACGCATCCCTGTCATAAAACGCGCCTAAACCTACGTCAATACCAATACTAACGTCAAGCTAATGTTTAGAACCACATCTTGTTGAGCGAAGACCACATCTCAAAAATGGCAACATATATTTTTAAAATACAGACAATAAACAAAACTTAGTATTAAAATGTATGAACTTTATTCAGAAATAAATATACTGAACGAAATATTTGATAAAGTAAAGGATGCAAGTGATTTTATTGACAGAATCACATCCCAAAAATGGCAAATATTAAAAAAATACAGATAATAAGTTACCAAATTTGTTTAGGATTATATCATTTCTGCTCTGCCACTTCAGCCTTTACAGAAAGGATATTTTCTATAATGAATTTGAAATGGCGTAAAGAGAGAAATAGATCAAGCATTTCTTTAATAAAAAATGAGCTCCTAATTTCTGTTAATTTAAAATTTGAATAAGGCTTATAACAGCTTTATTACAGACAAAAAAATATTAAACAAACCCAGAAGTGCACAAAAATATACTTTTAAAAGAAATAAATGCGTAAAAAAATTATTTAGTCTACTTTCATTCTACCCTAATTAAATACTAATATTTTTGAAGGGTACTATATTTTTATAGCTTTTTTTTTAAATATACTATATTTAACAAAAAAATGTTGGCAACCCTAGGTCTAACGGAAGTAGGTACGTAAAATATTTATTTAAGAATCTATTATTATACGTAAGCTAAGAAATTTGCTCATTAATAGTATAAAAAAAATGCATGAAGCCATTTACAAAACGGGAATAGCAGATCTCTGTTCGGCTTTCCACAACACTGCCAAACAATTCGATAGCCTGCAAGATACGGTGGCGTTGTTTGGCTCCAAGTTCTCAACTCTAATAAAGCTGACGAAAGATAATCTTACGGTCTTACTACTAAATAATTGTGACATTTTGTAAGAATGGATGGATATTTGGAAGATGCTTAGAACTACAACACGGATTCTAATAAAATTTGCCAATAATAGCACATCAGGTGCCTTTTGTCCAGATAGCCGATCCAACGCGGGCATTGACGTGGTCAAGAGCTAGTTAGTAATAACCGGATAGATGTTTTTACGTATCGTCCGATTCACCGATTAGTTCAAACTTACTGTAGATTGTAGATCTCAGTGATTGTCTACCGATCAATAAGCAACTTTACATAAATGGCAACGGCCGCCTCAGGCTATATTATGTTAATAAAATCATAAAGATGCTTACCGCCTTTCGTTATTTTACTTTCTGTCTTCTGGTATATCATATGCAAATAGAGGCCAATACTTCAAAAGATTTAAGTGATAATAGCCGATACTTCACTACCTACATTTAAAATGCCTTAGTTGTCTGTTTCATCCATATGGGCAAAACATTTGAAAAAGATAAGGCAATTTCTTATTTTCTCTCCTAAAATACTCTGTAACGTATAATAACACATTTCCAATACAACTTACATTCAGAATTATTAATAATAATTCAGACTAAAGGCTGTATACCCCGATGCCTTCGTCTATTTAACATAGATAACATAATTTACCGCAAGTTTCACGCCAATTCTCTACTGAAATGGAAGCCACTGACGGTTCAATTTGCAAATGAATATGGCATCGCAATTGTATTTCAATTATAAGCCACAGATTATGCAGTAACACTTAATGAAGGCAAGGTTATACAGTTATAATAAATGAGTTGTTATAAACGACTAGGTAGCAATATTGTATAAGTACCTAAGGAAGTAAAATCTTGGTCCTCAACGTTTTGCTGCTTTGTAAGTTAAAAGACTAGAATTAACTACTGTACAAACAACACAGGAAGGTATGGGCCCTAGGCTTTGTATAAATTGCGCGTAGTTTTCTTTTAGCGTGGTAACACTATCCGTTCTTATTGGGCCTACCCCTACACATAGGTACCTAAGTAAGTTACGTTTCAGCCTAACTATAAATTGTATAACCTGTGGTTTCAGTATGGGTGTCGATAGCACGTGCTCAAACGTATGGTCTGTATAAAAAAGGAACTATCAAAATAAATATGGTATAGGTACTTATATGATGTATTAATGTGTTTTGAATAAGTGATAACTGTCAAAGAACATGCGCTAACAAAATATTAATATAAAAAAATAACAGCGTGTAATACCTAGGTAGATATTTACTACGTTTTACCTATATACACTTGTTTAAAATCACATGCGATCGCGACGGGTGGAAGTTGGAAGGGGAGGTCTTTACCCAGCAGTGGAACACAATAATTATAAAAAATATCAGTTTGTGTTTTGTTTAAGGACCTTAACAATATTAGACACGGTATTATTTCTACCGACACCATTTTTCTAAATGCTAATAAGTCTATGTTCTGCATAGCCTAATTTCATAAGTAGTAGGCACCTAGGTATACTCATCTAGGAATAAAAAGCAACAATCTCTGTAATTTCTCAATAAACCTCGTGTTAAGCCATTTATCCTATCTTGAATCACACTGCTTATTGCCGACTTTATTTCGAAAGCGCGCCTTATGTATGCAAAATATATTTACCTACCTGTGTAAAATCTTGCGTTCACTATCAGAGTAATGCAAGCAAAATGGCCTAAATGTACGAACAGTAGTCTGGTACACAGCGGGATACCAGACGAAGCAAAGGCGCCATTCCTATATTAACTTATCATAAATAATTGACTGTTGTTGAAACGATTAAATAATGATTAGTTTAGTCAAAATAACTTAGACATAAAATAAATTGAGTATCTAGTACGTACTAGTTACTGTACCTAGTAGGTAGTGTATAATATCTACTGCAGGTAGATATCCTATGAATCCAAAACACGGTTTCAGCACATACCTATAACGATATGGAGTCACAGGGAAGGTCTACTGCTTTGTGGTATTATTTGATTACCAATTACCTAGGTACTAATTTTAAATGCCGCGGTCAAAACTAACTAGGTATGAAATATTGCTCTTGTCTAATGTCTCCGATGGCAATATAATAGCACTTTGAGAAAACACAATCTTACTAGGTATCTTACCCTTAACCGGTATGGTAGTAACTTCGATTCCTGGTGAGAAATTCCGCTTCATTAAAAGTATCTATTACCCTGACCAATTTCGTGGGTCAGTTGTTCATCTTATGTTATTGTAATAAAATCACATAAAAAATGCTTTTACCGAAAAAACACGTTGTAAAAAAACTATGAAGTTCAAAAATGATACTGGTAGCGCCATCTGTCGGTGACCGCAACAAAATAAATTGACAGCTGCCTTCTATTTACAGAAACTATGACTAAAAATATATCTCTAAAGACGGCTTAGCAGAGAGTTTCAGATAGTTTATTTGATGACAGATTCAGAGCTTTATTATTTTGTAACGTTTATAAGCAGTAAGATTGCTAATAACTATGAAATACTCACGAAAGATAACCTCACAACAGCTGACAGCTGTCAAAACTTTCATCACAAATGTTCACAAAAACACGATAAATAAACATAAAACACATCTTTATGAGCTTGTCGAACGATAAATAGTACAATATTGATAGAAAATATGCATCTGGACACGTTTTCGGCAATATTCCAATGGGTTTTGTGTCAAACAAATCATAACCTCTCTACCCAAAACAATCATTGATTTTTATGTTTTTAGACGTATTTCACTACTTATTTCACCACATATCACCGTTATAAAGATGCTATGATATGCATAATAGCCCAATTTAATAAAATTACAGCGAATTTGCTCACTTAAAATTTAGTAATGTTTACCATGTCAATAGGCTGATTAGGTTGTCATAGGCAGATATTGTATTGCATTGTTCTACGCCTAAGATTATATAAATTTAATCAAATAGCTTCAGCGTAGGCAATAAGTTGTTTTATGTAAGTGAATATGAGAGCTGAATTTTGTTAAGATTATGAAATATGTATGGAGCGCTATACTACCAGTCAACAAGCAAATTTGTCACTCTAGATTTCTTAGATGACACAGACACTGCATTACTTAGGACATATTATGCCAACTATGATATCTAATTACTGTATAGACATGTACTGAACTAAGCTACAGTAAGTATATTAGTTTAATATGTAGTTATTAGTGAGCAAGTCCGCACTTATTATTGAAACTTTAAACACATTGTTTCTCATTGGCTGACATACAGTGAAGCACAAATATAGCTCAGTCCACTCATGTCTGCCATGAACTTATATATTGTTATGCACTCTGACACAAGTGCTGGTTGCAAGCAGCCAACGCTCCCTGACGACCCATATGGAATATTGCCAAAACCGGTCTTGGCCACCCACCTTCTTCATTATCCCAGTCTTCCGTTTGGAGAACGTCGTATACCGTCGCAGTTTGTTGTCAATGTATTCCATTTTGATCTTGACACGGCCCTTGGTCTTTTTGCCATTGGAAGGTGGCGATTTCTTAGGCTGGAGAGATGCATAGCCATCATCGGCGATGTCGGGTATGTTGCTGCAGTGGTCGAGACCGACGCTCTGCGAGGGTCTCTCGTCGTAGCACTGGTCCGAGGTCCTCTTGAGGCCGGTGCGCGGCATCGGGCAGGGTTGCATGCCGGGCCGCAGCCCGCTGGCACCGAGGGCGCTGGGCGGCCTGCCTGCGCTGTACATGTCCATATCGCTGAGGAGTCCCATACCGTACGGCGACCCGAAGCGGGGCTCCCGCGCTCCGCCGGGCGCGTCCATTATAACCTCGCAGTACGCCACAGTAACCGGTGCGCGCACGCGCAATTCACACCTCACCGTCCGAACGACGAACGGAGACTGACCGAAAACGCGAAAGAACCGAGGGCGGGACTGACGACTCGGCCGCTCGGACCGCGACTGACTTCGCGCGACTGCGTCCCGCGCGCCTCGACTTCTATCTGTCTCTTTCGCACACGACGCGTGCAATCCCCGTGAAACGAGACGGAAACGCGGAGCGCGGCCGTAACCCGACACATCCGTAGGAAAAGCGAACGTTCGCCGGGAACTTGCGAACGTTTCAGTGCCCGAAATCCGTATTAAAATAGAGCTTTTATTTTGAGTTTATTTCGTAAATAGAAATAATAGAGTCGGAAGTAGAGCGGCTCGGGCGCAGCGGCGGGGCGGTGGGCAGTGCCAGAGCCATATTTAGACGCAAGCCGTGCCAAATATGGCAATCGACGGTCAAATGGGGGCCACTGAAATCCCTCCTACTCGCACCTGGCGATTTTCACGTCTAATAATTAAAAACTTTGTCACGTCACTTAGGTATTGAATGATACATACATACCTACCTAGCCATGCCTCATTACATTTACTTAATATGTATGTGTCGTACTGTAGATACTTAGCTGCATGCATTCGCATTATCAAGTTCTGTACGCTTTTTTCTAAACTTGCGCCTGGATTTACTTATTTACGTAGGTATGCGTAGGTGCCTACACAAATCAACACTACATACCTACCTAGTATAAAACAAAGTCTGTCTTCTGTCTGCCTGTCCCTATGTATGCTTAGGTAAATCTTTAAAAGTTTTAAAACTACGCAACGGATTTTGAAGCGGCTCTTAATAGATAGAGTGATGGTTGAGGAAGGTTTATACCTATGTACCTACTTTTAATTTTGCACCCGTGCGATATGTATTCGTAATAGGTACTTTAATAGATAGGTACGTACAGTAATCTTCTTAATATATAAAATCCTTGCGTTACTGACTGACTGACAGACACGCTTCAGCCGAAACTATTGGGCGCAGGAAGCTGAAATTTGGCATGTATGTTCCTTGGGGACCGTAGGGGTGCACTAAGAAGGGATTTCCCGAAATTCCCACGGAATCGGCCAAAACGGGTAAATTAAAAAAAAATGCAGGCGTAGCTGCTGGCGTCCTCTAGTTCGTACATATTTCTAAGAAGCAAGCGGTAAGTAGGTACCTAGGTACTTATTTCAGTAAGTACCTACTTAATTTACTATGAAAGAAAGAATTATACTTAATCAACTTAGGTATTTACTTAGTAGAATTAGAATTTTACTTATGTTTTTATTCGTTTTATACCAATGATGATAGCATTGTCTGCGTTATAATACCTACCTACCTACTTATAATTTACTGATGATTTCAGAACATGGGATTTTTATAGAGTAGAAGGTAGGTACAGTGAAAGATTTTTGTATAAAGAATCCAAATCGTCCTTCCGCCTTTTATCTTGGTGACTACAAAATTCTAGCCCGTAGGCACCTACTTCTTAACTAGGAACCTAGTTCCTTAGGTATATTAAGGTACTAAAGAGCTAATATTTTGCAAGATTAATGCATTTAAATTTAGCCTTCAAATCTATAAAATTATACTTACTGTATAAGTTCAACGACTTCTAGCTTAGGTAATTTCTTACATTACCAAAACATCTACATCTAGCCTACAAAGGTATAAAATAAAATGTCATAAAAAAATCGGTTTCTAGCTCACATTCCTATACATGTAATAACACTAATAACGCAAACGTATTTTTGTATTAATTTAAGTACATATACAATTTTAATATAATAATATCTAATCTCAACAAATCTTCCAGTTCGCGTATAGCTAAACCAACGCAGCCCAGCGATTGAAACCGTCGTCGCTAAGTCCCGTTACAGTACCTACCTATTGTTAATTATGCCATTTACATGTGCTATGTACCATTATCAGTATTATTGTTGGTATAAAAACTGACCCATTGCTGGGCACAGGCCTCTTCTCACTATGAGACGGGTAAGAAAAAAGTCCACTACGATAGCCAATGAAGTCTGCCACCCGCAATCTCTTTCAAGAATAGTCTAAGATCCGCAGAAGAAAGACCTTCACAGATCTGCTTAATGGATCAAAGGTCATCATCATCATCAGCCCTTTATGCTGTCCCACTGCTGGGCACGGGCCTCTTCTCACTATGAGAAGGGTAAGGCCTTAGTCCACCACGCTAGCCAAGTGCGGGTTGACAGACTTCACATGTCTTTCGAGAACATTATGGAGCACTCGCAGACATGCAGGTTTCCTCACGATGTTTTCCTTCACCGAATAGCAAGCGATAATTAACAATTTAATACGCACCATCGGTGCACGCCGTGGATTCGAACCCGAAACCCTCTGCGTCTGTCAGTCTTTCCACTCAGCTATCGCTGCTGTTTTATATACCTATTAAACCAGCTTTAATTCCCACCCACATTCCCACTACGGTATCACGTGTGTAGCTAGGTTAGCAACAGCGAACTTTTGACAGTCGTGAAGTATCAGGGTAAGTTAAACTGCCGTGAAACACACAACTAACCAAATTACAGGTAAATTGTACTCTAAAGAACCTAATCAAAAGTATAGGCCCGATACGCCGTATATTACATATTATTATTTTTCTTTTTATAGACTCACGCCTGTATCCCTGAAGGGGTAGGCAGAGGTGTAATATTACTCCTATATTTCGCCATGAATGTTTAGGTCCCACGTAATAGCATATTGCCGTTACCGGGCACATCACCAGACATCGTGCTGCAACTGAGAATTAGGAAAAACCCAGTAACACTTTTGCCCGACCCGGGAATCGAACCCGGGACCTCCGATCAGTAGTCGCATACGCTATCCACTGGACCACGGAGCCAATTTATATTTTAATAACCTATTATAACCCTATTAATAATACATACCTACTAGGTAAATATGAGCGATAAGGATAAACGTGTTCATACTTTGATAAGGTAAATGGTGGTCATATAACCGATGTTCTACGACTCTACGTCACATCACTGTAATAAAACATACCTATAAATTAATTAATGACGTCATGATATAGTTGTCTAAAAGGCAGCGATAGCCAAGTGGAGATACCAACAGACTGCCATGCAGAGGGTATCGGGTTCGAATCCACGGCACTCGCCAATGACTTTAGAAGTAAGTATAGAAGTTAAGTGCGTATTAAACTGTTTTATTTATCGCTTACTAAATGGTGACGATCTGGTTAAGATCGCGGGAAGCGGTTGGATGCGGGCGACTCAAAATCGGTCTGTGTTGAGAACCTTGGGGGAGGCCTATGTCAAGCAGTGGACGTCTCTAGGCTGACATGATGAAACGGTGACGGAATACGTCGGAAAATTGCGTGTCTGAAAGTTCTTCATAATGTTCTCGAAAGACATGTCTACCAACCCGCACTTGGCCAGCGTGGTGGACTACGGCTTTACCCTTCTCATATTGGGAAGAGGCCCGTGGCCAGCAGTGGGAGAGTACATATTCAGGGCTGATGATGATGATGATTTCAATTTATTGTAACTAAGTAGGTGGCGACCGATAGTACTCGTACCTATTCGTGGAATGCTGGGCCGGGACTGATGAAGAAAAGCTGAAGATAAAGACCTGATGGAGAGGCCTTTGTAAGCGGTTCAGGATTTATTCAGATTGCAGCCGAGAAATCGCTGATATCATGATGTTGACGATAACCAGGAGCAAAAGATTAGTGAAGAATGTGGTCATACTAACTATATTTTTACAGGTAGTAGAGCCTTGCTGATTTCAGCATGAATGGGCCGGCTCGACCGGGGAAGTACTACCCTCTCACAGAAAATCGACGTAAAGTAACAGTACTTTAACTATTGCGTTTCGTTCGGTGAGTGAGAGTGCCGGAGGTTCCATCCTCTATTCCTTATCCCTCATCGCACTCCTCATCCTATCCCTTTTCCCAACCCCACGGGGCGGCAACGCACTTGTGAGTCCTGTGGTGTTGCTTGTGTCCACGGGCGGCGGTATTTGCTTACCATCAGGCGATCCGTCTGCTCGTTTGCCGCCTATTACTATAAAAAAAAAACTGATTGCCATGGCTATCGGCTTCAAACCCATTGCTCGCACCAGCATCACTGACTTTTCGTAGTATGTGCGCATTAAATTGCTATAAATAGCACTTAGAAAGCGCGTGAAGAATTAGGTCACACTAGATTTTTGGTAGGCTTGTACCAAACATCCATCCATCACTAGCTAAAACGGAATGGGATACCTTTATGATTCGGCGCGGAATGAGCAAAAAAAAATTGAGTATTGAAGTTGTTGCTCTAAACTTAGCTTTTTAAGCTTTTAGCTAAATTGTACAACGCTTGAGGTCCGTATAATAATTATAAAGGTTACCTATAATACAGGCGCCCGTTAATTGCAAACAAGACGACATCTATTGACGATGTCGGTGAGTTATTGGTACATGTTTGAGAAGTGTCACCGATAGAAGGCGCTGTATGTTTCCAATACACTTTGACCCAAATGTCTTGTTGACCACATAATGAAGTTTACCATATTAGAAGATAAATTCTCTACTACGGAAAACTTCATAAACGTTCAATGTATGAACATAAAACCAAACAGTCTTGGAACAACAGTACCTAACATGTATGTGGCCCGGAAATCGAACCCGATACCTGATAATCCGCAGTCGCTTACACTACCGCAGGACCACAGACACTCTAGTTAAACATATCACTATGACCTTCTTCAAAATTCAACTAAACCAAAGTCCTACCACACTTAAGATGACTGTACTTTAAACATTGATGACTGCAAAGCGATCCACATTGTATAAACATAGGTATTAGCATAGGCACGCGTCAGATAGGTACCTAAATACCTGCACACAGCGGAACCGGACTCTGTAGCCCGGCGTCAGCTCAGACAAAGACATTTGAATCAATTATAATTACAATGAATTACGTTAATCACACGACATCTGTTACCTAAGTACCTACCTATATGCAGGTACTTGTGTACCTTTAGGTTTTGCATAGTATCACGCATATGATATATGGAGAAGTAAACAGAAGTAGGTATACCAAAGTCACATGGCAGTCGCACAAGTCAAATTTGGTTGGACCTATGGATAAAACCGAAGGCTCTTAGTAAAATTTCTTGCATTGTAAATAAGACAACGATACGATCTTCATCATACTCATCTTCGATGTAAGGAGGAGTAACAGTATATTTTGTTATTTTTGGTGGACGGAGATTCTATCTGTGTCTACCTAATGCTGGCAGCTATTCTGTCCAATCTTTTTATACTAGAAAGCTTACCCGTGACTCCAAAGCGAAAGTCTTGGGGGCAACCAGGATAACTCGAAGACGAAGATGATGAAAAGCCGGTCACGACGGTACGGAAAAATTACTGAGTGAAGAAAGTGAAATAGATTTTCATGTGGATGGTGATTTGAAAATCAGGCCAACCTATAGTAGCATCAGAAAGATAGCCTACGTCAGCCTCCAAGGTCTAATCGACTTCTATGCATCAAATTCCATTCATCCGTCTTGGTAGGTAACGGAACATACGAAATCAAGATTTTGCATTTTTAATATGAGTAAGGATTGAATGCAGTATGAACTCCGTATGGAAGGACTGTTATCCGAATTTTGCGTCCAACGACACGTTTCCTTACAGGGCTACAATATCGCTAAATATTAAAAATATAATATTCTACGTAATTTATGGCGTTATTAGCAGAAATTTGTAAATTTTCTCGACAATCAAGCAGTGTAAGCCGCCCACTTTCAGCATTTATGTTATAGCGTTTCTCCTTTTTGAGCCCATTTTATTGTTCTTAGTCACAGTTGAACGAACTTACCAACATTGGAAAACTTTTAAAATAATCTTTTAAATACTTGTTTAGAATAAAATATAATCCTTAAATGTGAATGATGAAAACATTTTCTTGTATATATTTGTCATTTTAGCCCATTGTATCAATCTGATCACAGTTGATTACCATTGACACTTTGAAAAAAGTTGGACTATTGTCGACATGTCCGTCATTTTTCGTAGGAGCAAGCGTCATACTTAATCAGAGATAGACAATGTCGTTGCTTGTAAAATTAGTTGCTCTGCTTATCTAATCTAATTTAACTCACTCGGATTGGTCGATTTTAAGATTTTTACGTGTAATAAGAGATAGATGTATAAGACGTCTAAGGCAGCGATAGCCGAGTGGAGATACAAAGAGACTGGCCAGACTGCCGCTAAGGGCAGTCATTTAAGGGAGTCAGTACCCCTACTTAAAACTGGCTCTGTTCTAAACCAAAGCTATATCTTTGGGTAGTTGTGGTCAGACGGCAGTCGCTCTGTGAAAAAAGCTAATATTCAGTCAAATCTGGTAAGATTAGTAAGCAGTACCCGGACTCTGAGGCGAAAAGTCGTGGATTCAACTGGAATAACGCTAAGACGACGATGATGATGAGGTGGTAGACGTCAGAGTATGAGTAGTCGACAATATTATTTGTTGGACAATTTAGTGACGAGTGCTTGTCAAAATAACGTGTGTCGGATCAGCTAATATACTTACAATAATTTTACCAAGATATAATACTAGCTGTCCGCAGTACACGTTCAGTACCTCGATAACGCGTACAGAAGAATGACATTTATAACTTACTACTAGGTACATGAGTGACCGGATATTGTGGGTAGGTACACAACTGTGTGGGTGTTGTTGTTGCTTTTTTGTAGCGTATTCGTCGTTTCACAATGCTTTAAGGTCATAACAGCTAAATACGCAGGGCAACCCAATTAATGCGCTGCATGCCGAAGTCTCCACACCGTCTCGTACTTTGGCTTAGCTATGACTAATGGGGATGGCATACTGTACCGGCACCGCAACTGCACAGCTGCAGCACAACTCTGTCTCCAATGTTGGTAGCGGTGAGCGTACTGACAAGACGCCGTTATATTATATTGACGTTATAAAATATTCTGCCTTCCTCGAGCGGATAGCGTATGCGTCTGCTGACCGGGAGGTCTCGGGTTCGATTCTCGGGTCAGGCAAAAGTGTTACTGAGTTTTTCCGAATTCTCAGTAACAACACGGAGTCCAACAATATGGGCATATTGTTGGACTCCGTGTTGTTACTGAGAGGTAACGGCAATAGGCTCGCCCCCTATTACATGGGATCTAAAATTCATAATAGGTATAGTATGTAGATATGGATAAATATGGGTGTCTAGATAAAAAAATAAAAATATTGCATGATACGATTTAACATGGTCACATTAAAATGACAAATTAATATAATAATTCTATGGCGAAAATAGCCCCCTATTTATTTTCCTCTTAAAAATGACCATTTTCCATTTAGAGAAAACATATTTTTGAGTGCTACGTAAAAAGTTCGTAGACATGTAGGTTGCCTCACTTGTTTTGCCTTGCCTTTTAGCAAGCGATTATGAACAATTTAATACGCACATAACTTCGAAAGGTTATTAGTACGCACCGTGGATTCGAACCTGAGACCCCTGTGTAGCAGTCTGTCGGTCTCTCCACTAGGCTGGGAAGTATACACAACATTATTTCTTGAGCCCATTAGCTGGCTTTCGCTCCTCTCCGTCTCCTATGATGCAGCCCTATGCATACATTTTAGGCACAAAATTATCTCGGGACTGTCCATTTGTTAGATAACAAAAAGAAAGTCTACCTCTTGTCAACGCTGGCGTTCCAGCCCAACTTGAACCTCAGGGCTTGGCACGCGACGATGGCAAAAGACCAGACGGTATGTCTTTACTGCCTTGGAAGCTGGGTAGGCCTTTGGTGTGGGACGCAACTTGTGTCGACACCCTTGCGCCATCTCATCTTCCTAGCACAGCGGGTTGTGCGGGCGCTGCTGCAGCTACAGCGGAGACTCTCAAACGGCGCAAATATGTAAATCTAATAGGAGATTATGTATTTGAGCCGTTTGGAGTCGAAACGTTGGGACCATGGGGTCCAAGTGCGCGATCTCTTTTTAGAGATCTCTCAAAGAGACTGGTCGACGCCTCGTGTGACCAGAAGGCTGGCCTGTATTTGGCGCAAAAGATCAGCATTGCCATACAACGTGGCCATTTCCATGACGCCCTCTAAATTTTCTTTTCCTTTCTTTTTTTAAAATGTATTTTTTAGTAATTTAAGTATAGAAATTATTGTCTTATTTTATGTGTAAATAGTCATTTAGCTATGTTAGTTTTAATTTGATTGCAAATAAATATTGAGAACACCTGTTATACATTTTATACTTCCTTTATCCCTCAATTAATAATCGTAAAATTATATTAATTTATACTGACTCTAGAGAGTTATAGGTTAAAGGTACATATATAATTTAATTTAATTAGTCTGGTAATACGGGGAATCCTTCCTACTTACCTACTTATCTACGAAACGATTGAGGATTTAACATTACGAACAGAAATACGTCAAAAGTCAAAATCTTTATATTTTCTGTAATATATTATTTAAACGGAATTATAGCTAAACTTATTATAAGATGAGGTCCCCGCCACGTGTTGCTTTCTGTCTGGATTTTGTACGGTTTCACCAATAGATTCCCCAATAGACTCTGAGAAAAGTTTAGGTGAATAATTCACGCGGGTGGGGCCACGGGAGGAATCTAATTGTGTATAGTTTAGGAGCATCGATAGCTTAATTTAGAGACCCACAACCACGCTGGCCAAGGCAAGGAAGGTTGGCAGCCTTCACACGTTTTGCGAGAACATTTTAAAACCCTCTCAGACAAGCAGGTTTCCTCACGATATTTAGTTCTTTTTTCTAAAAAACTGTGGTGCATTCCATTAGTGTGAACCCGAGACTGCGTTCCTTTAAGTTATCAATAAAGTTCCTTTAATACAGCATCAATTACAAAATAAGCCAGAGGAAGTCCCGCAACAACCACAACTAGGCAATTCGTAAGGCAAATTATAATACACAGCGCAATTCCTAACCGACCTAAGCTACGTGACATAAGTGAAACAAACAAACAATCTGACACACATATAGATAGTGTATACGTACATATATAGCACATGCTTACGTGTTGAGCACCGGAAATCCGCCAAAGGAGAGTCCCGTTGCTCAGTTTGAGCTTATGGCTTTAACTTCCTTAGAATATATGTGTCTCTATTACAATATATAGTCGAATGTCTGTATACTGGACAATTACACTAAGTAAATTTAACACAAAAATACAGCGAAACCCCCTACTGTGAAAAGACAATAGTAGAGTAGGTATGGTTGGTCTTTCATAGGTTTCCGTGCGTTTTACCTTATAATCTTATTGATAGGTAGGAACAATGAAATCTTCTTTCTTTGGGATAGATAAGATCCAGTCATCCACTTAGTATACGTACGATAAAAGCGATCAAAGTGGTGAAGGGAAAGAAAGGAAGAAATCCTGTCCTACAGCAAAAGTTAATATTTCGAGAAAAAAATTGCTAGTCAATTAATAATTCGTTTGATATAGGGATGTGTGCATTTGTATCTACATAATGAAGTAGGTAGGTAGCTGTTTGACAGTTCTTGCTTTCCTTTTTAGGGTTCCGTACCTCACAAGGTAAAAAGAGGAACCCTTATAAGATCACTTTCTTGTCCGTCTGTCTGTCTGTCTGTTCGTGTGTCACCACCGATTTTCTCAGGAACGGGTGGACCTAGCAAATTGAAATTTATACCAGATACTGAGGTCTATGTATAAAAATCAGGGTCCTGGGTCAACCAAGATATGGTCAAATTAGATTTTTGCGAAAACTTGTAAGTACCAAAATTAACCTTAATTTTCAACTTTTTTAATTTTCGGAATTTTTCCTTTACTCGTGCTGTAAGACCTTGACCATTTTAGGGCAACCGTAAGTACCCTGTAGGTTTTGGGTCGAAAAACTATATGGTAGTTCCCGTTGAACTAGAATCACGAAATTTGGCCAAAAGCAGGGTCTTACAGCACAAATAAAGGAAAAATTACAAAAAATAAAAAAGTGGAATATTTAAGGGTGTCCCCGTACATACATAGTAGACTCCATTTAAGATAGTCCTCTAAGTTGAATGGGCGCTCATACAGATTTAGAGGACTAGCGTAATTAGCACCAACCTCAAATAAGGTAAAATGCGTACGGAACTCGGTGCGCGGGTCAGACTCGCACTTGCCCGAATTTTTTTATATGAAATTTCCCTAGCATTTATTTCCCTAAATGTGTAATGTATATGTAGCATCTAGAACCAGTTGGCGTTTCTGCAAAAATAACTTGCAGCCAGCATTACAATATAGGTGGGAAAGGCAAAGAAGACTTCTTCTTTTTCATAAAAGTGTGAAGCTAACTCTAGTGTCGGAGTTTTTACACCGCCCGAAGGCCTCTGACATGGCCTAACAAATTATTGTTCTGTGACAAGATCTGGGATTGACCAGGCCAGGTGCCTGTAATTTTGGTGTTGTCCCATACTTAAAAAGTCATAATTATTATACATTTTATGTAGGTAGGTAGCTAATGTCTATCGCTTTGCGCCTGTTCCCAAATCAAGATAATTCGACCGCCACGTTGTGACGCACTAGGGCAGTTTGCTAATAAGCTTTTAGGCCTAATCAATATACCTACCTATCATGGTATTACCAGTATTATCCTATTCATGTTTATAAGATAGGTAAATTAAATTTGTTCAGTTCTATCTAATCAGAGAGAGGACTTTCTGAGAAAAACCCAACAGTAGGTAATACTAAAAGCTACTCAATAGGCGGTGGCCTATATCGAAGTACCTAATATGTTTAAATGGGTGTTTCATTGTGTCCGTTGGTTGTATGTTTGTAAAGTCACCCGCAATACAGGATTCATTCCTAGTGCGGCAGTAAAGAAAGAAAAAAAAATTGGGATTTAAAAGCGTGATTTATATTCAGGAAATATTTAAAAGAAAGTGAATAAATCTGTGAGGTGGGTGCACGGTAGTGAGCCCGCCAAGACAGGTTTCAATAAAGTTTGTATTGGTCATCCCATACAAACTTAATTTCACGCGTCATATAACAGATTAAAACATGTGTTTCAGGTTTTTAAAAACAGTCACCTCTCAACTCTACATAAAAATGTGAATTGGGCTTTTATCAGATTTCGAAATATTATAACATTATTATACGAATAAGTATAACACCTATTCGTAAAAAAATTGAATGTAATGAAAAGTATTTTAATGCAAGAAAACTTCGGATGGAGATGGAAAATCACAATGGCCTCAATTGTTGTAAGAAAAAAAACCGGGCAAGTGCGAGTCGAACTCGCGCACCGAGGGTTCCGTACAAACTTGCAGGTACATAAAAGGATTAAAAAAAAAGTGATGTAACTAAAAAGTAGATTAAACGTACGTTTTCGGATTTTTTTCTTTTATATGTAAATATAATAAATTGCTTATAAAACATTGCTTCACGCCAAATTTTAAGATTCTAGATCGACGATAGAAGTAATTTATGTTTTTTTCATTTGAGGTACGGAACCCTAATTAATGGTAACAAATTGTATCAGACGTCGAACTTAAATATATTATGTAACGACATAGTTAGCCAATTGACTTATGCCAATAGTATTTTTTTAATTTGTAGCTATTTATAAACAACTTACAAATTGGTGAAGTTGCCTTCACAAAATTAAGTGAAATCCTACCAAAAACATTTCCATTTACAATATTGTGACGCGGCTGGCTGTGGAGCTAAATGGAGGTAGAAGGCCACGTACCTACACCTGCGTGCAAGCTGAGCCTTAACCATCAAAAGATTGAATGGAATCATAGGTCTTAACTGTAAAATCTACTAACTGAGAATGATGATATTCCTGTCTTTACTAAAAATATTTTTTGTAAGGACATGAATATCATCATTCACAGTTAGTAAGTCAATCTAAGGGTCGGCGCAAACGGGCCACCGACCACAGCTACTGGTGGCCAGCGACAGCCACTTAACACACTTCTTTCATATATTTTGTATAGACGCGCCGCACACGTGTGGCCGGTGGCGGCCACTCGCTACAGTAGTAAAATATATGAAAAGTGGCTGTCGCTGGCCACCAGTAGCTGTGATCGGTGGCCCGCTTGCGCCGACCCTTATAGATATAGAAATATGAACTAAGAGATATCCTTGCGTCATAAAATTAACCATTAGGTAAGTAGAAAGTAACGTAAGCTCAAAGTATGTAACGTAAGCGTAAGTCAAAAGCTTTTTACATATTTTAAGATATTCACAAATCTAGAAAAAGAAAACGACACCAATTTATAAGGGTGTCATGTTCGTTCGATTTTCGTTATAATTATTTCACAGCTTTCAATAGATTTTTCAGTCCATTTGTGTAGGCATATTAACTAAATTCAACATGTCCTAACAAAAAAGTGATAAAATGGTCGTATTAAGGGAAATACGCACAATTTTTCTTCCGCACATTATTAAATAATAATAATTACAGCACGTTATTATAAAACTCGCAGATAAGCAAAATTTTCAGGATAAGCTAAACGAAGTATAAACGTTTGTGGTTAATTTATTTAAATAAGTGATACATTATCACATCTCGAATCAGGAGTTAAATGCTCATTAACAAAAATGTAATGTTAATGTAGGAAAAAACAACTTAACGAACATGGATAATCTCATTAGCTTAATGCTTATATTGTAATTCTGCCCTTTTATATGATTATTTCAACTAAACAAAGCCTCATTTTCCTTCAAAATGTATTAAAAACATTTAAGATTAAATATAACTATGCTATTGTTATTTTTCTACTGATTAGATAAAATTAGTATGGAGCCAAATGTAATTTTCCAAACTCTCTATCCGGTTGTTATTAATCAAATATTTGTGTTACCGTACTATTCATAGGTAGGTACAATGAAACCTTCTCTTCTTGGAACAGAAATGATCCGGACTTTTACATAGTATCTGTACGAAAGAGGCAATCAAAGCAATGAAAAGAATAATTCAAAGAAATGCAGCCCAAAAGCAAAAGCTTCTTTCGATAAATGAATATAGCACCTAGAAGCAGTTGGCATATTCTGAGAAGATGACTGAAGACTTGCAGCCCATAAATAAGCTTAACTGATAATTTTAGAATGAGTAGGCAAGGTGGAAAGAAAATATTTATCGACGACAAAAATTTACTTTTCAGCAAGTTTCAATATGCAAAAATGCTGGGTTTGTACTTAAAACTCAATAAAAGCTTCTTAATCAGTCACATAGTAGGTACAAATTGAACAGAATCCCAGTTCAGTATTGATTTGGTACCACCTAAACCTTTCAAGGAGTGACTGAGCCATATTCTTACGGAATACTCGTCAAAACATCAGTACAATAAGTGTATTCATTCTGAAGGGTGTTGAAACTTTAGTTTATTTTAAAGTAAAAGTACCTATCAATACTGATACATTTCTTTCGGTGATTAACAATACCGGAGGTCCCTTAACTTAACATCACCATGTTTCATAACCAACCATAATGGTCCTTCTACCAACACGACACCGGGTCATGAAGCTTGATCCACCTAAGTAGTTGAACATTTCTTCATCAAAGCTAAAGACTGTCCATCATCTAGTCTCATTCGTAATATACTGGAATGATTCATGTCCAGTTTTAGTTAAATATGTTATGCTTTAATATCAGGATAATTTGGGACAGCTAAAACATTTTACAATAATAATGCCACTGAAGAATTTTCTCATGGAGAGAGAGTCATAGCTACACTTTACAAAGTCCACGCAAAATATAGGATAGATTAAGAAGGAAAGACGCAACAGTACATATTAGTCAATTTAGAGTACATAATGCTTTATTGTAAACCATTTACACAGACTAATATAACAGAGACCAAAGAGAGATAGAAATAATTTATGGCAATATTGTTAATTTATTTAAAGATACATTGTCTGCGCTAGCAGCAAAGTATATCGCTATAGTAAAGATATTCCTTGTTGCGATAAGGCCACCATCGTACATTTCTTATTGACTTTTCTCTGTTGGCTTTGTGAGTTGATCATATGGTTTCATCATCATCAGCCCTTTATACTGTCACACTGCTGGGCACGGGCCTCTTCTCACTTTGAGAAGGGTAAGGCCATAGTCCACCACGCTGGCCAAGTGCGGGTTGGCAGACTTCACGTCTTTCGAGAACATTATGGATAACTCTCGAACATGCAGGTTTCCTCACGATGTTTTCCTTCACCGATTAGCAAGCGATAATTAACAATTTAATACGCACTTAACTCCGAAAAGTCATTGGTGCGTGCCATGGATTCGTACCCGAGACCCTCTGCGTAGCAGTTTGTCAGTCTCTCCACTCAGCTATCGCTGCTTATCATATGGTTTACAATGACTAATTTTATCTTCCGCGGGGACTTTACCAACATTTTTAAACAACGGACTTAAAAGTACACCCAGACTTTGAAGAATCATTGTGGATCGCTCATAGAGTTGTCTCTAGTACCAAAGGACCTGGCGTGGGTACCTTGAAACAACTAGCTACTCCATCCGATGTGGCGTTCGCTCATAGCGTACTTTGGCTTGCCGTTCGTATTAGGTCGGCGTAGTCAATCAACGTTTGCACAGGTTACAATTGAATGGGTGATTTAACATCAGAGCACTACCGTTCATCGGTAGGCACATAAGGCCATGGTTCACGGTTCTTGTCCTTCGGGCGGTCTGAAAACTCTGATGTCAGAGTTGGCCACACACACACGAAAAAGAAAAACTGTAAGAATGTGTCCTCGGCTCACGTACACGAATTCCATTAATAAATACTCTTAACAAATTAGTCGTTGAGTAACTATAAGGTAAACGAAGCTTAAAACATTAAGTATATTAATTGCCATAGGCATATACCGCAAGACTGCAGTCAGGAAAACGTGTTCTGTGATAACGTCGCGATAACGTCAAGTGATGTCACAAATTAATTAAAATTATTACTTTATTACGATAACGTGACGTCATTTACGGGAAAATATTCTAAATTCCCGGTGGTTGCTATGGTATTAATCTTGTCGTCAGTGTTGCTGCCCGTTCGTCATTTGACGGTGTTGGCGGTTATGTAAGTTTAAATGAGTAACGCTAAATTTCAGTGTTTGAATATAAGGGCGGTTTCAGATTAGCGTTTTATACGCGCGTATAAGCTCGTTTTTGGAAGCGCATGTAGGCGTATATAGGCGCGCTTTTTGGCACACGCGTAACTCGTACGAACGCTGACGCGCTTCTAAGCTCGTATAGGCGTTAGCCGCCAGAATTCATGTTGACACTGACAAGATGTCACTACCGTTTCGAGCGAACACGTTTTTTGAAGCGCGTAATGTAGCGCGCGTGTAAGTGCGTATGCTGAAACGACCGTGTACGAGCATAAATATAAATGGCCCTAAGTTTAAGCGTCAGTTTTCTGCGTCAGCTATCTCCAGATAGCAAATTAGGCATTATCATCGTCATTGTTCTAATGTTATCCCGGTTGCATCCAAGATTTACGCCTGGGAGCCAGGGGTTCGCTTACTAGTCTAACCAGGGGAGCGATTCAGAATCGTTCGATATCTCATTTGACATTCGATTCCGTTAATTTTCAAACAGGCTACCTCATTTTTTGTCAAAACTATCGCATTTCCTATCAATTTTATGCATTCAGTATGAAGTAAATTAATAAACAAACCGAATTCAATGAATATTTGTTCAAAATATCTCTGATAGGCGGCTAAAAGCCGAGGACAATAATTTGAGATATCGTACGATTACTTGTCGTGACATTCTGAATCGGCCTGCCGGGGGGCGATTCAGAATCGTTCGATATCTCATTTGACATTCGATTCCGTTAATTGTCGAACGGGCTATCTCATTTTTTGCCAAAACTATCGCATTTCCTATCAATTGTATGCATTCAGTATGAAGTAAATTAATAAATAAACCGAATTCAATGAATATTTGTTCAAAATATCTCTGATAGGCGGCTAAAAGACGACGACAATAATTTGAGATATCGTACGATTACTTGTCGTAACATTCTGAATCGGCCTGCAGATCTGACAAGATAACAGCTTTTCCACAGAGCGACTGTCGTCCGATCTCTGAAACCCAAAGGGATGGTGATATGCTATGATAGCACAGTATCAGTTTATTTGAGGGTACTGACTCCCCGTAACCACTGTCAAAGATCCTCATGAAAGCCGTTACCGACAGTTTACCGTGCTCTCCGACTCTTGCTTGCCATCAGGTGATCCATCTGCTCGCTTGCCGCTTATGACATAAAAAATAAATCTATCGCTGCTTCTAATGATTGAACTATGCTGAATTCAAGTTTACTAACTTATTCGATGTTATTTTTAAATAAGTTCGTTGAACTAACTGTTATCATCATAATTAGTTGGCTGAAAGGAAATTGATTAATACATTCCGAACTTTGTGACGTGTAACATACTTTTACCTCAAATGCATAATTTCAGCAGTATACAAGGTTATCCTTAGTAGATTGCAAATCTCTTGGGATGACAACACTAGAGATCAAAGTCCCGTACAATATAAAACACTAAATATATAATAATTAATTATAATAAATTTAATAACGTAATTAAATGTAGCTGACATAAATTTAAGCCGCAATTTCGATTCACGCAACACAATTTGAGTAGGTAAATTTGTTATCTAATTAATAATTATGCAAAACGTGATGGCGGAAACAGAATATTTAAAATATAACATTATTCATGGATAATTACGAGCACCGACGCGAATTGCAGGGGATTTCAGGAAACGGTTTGTTGCTATGGATACAGATCTTATAATAATACTAGAGGACGCTAGCAGCTACGCCTGCATTTTTTTTTAATTTACCCGTTTTGGCCGATCCCGTGGGAATTTCGGGAAATCCCTTCTTAGTGCACCCCTACGGTTCCCAAGGTACATACATGCCAAATTTTAGCTTCCTGCGCCTAATAGTTTCAGCTGTAGCGTGTCTGTCAGTCAGTCAGTAACGCAAGGATTTTATATATTAAGATGATGACGAGAATTCGAGGATGGATGGTTTTACTATTAACCAAATGGAAGGAAAGAGGAACCCACCACGCACCCTCGGATTGCCCACCCCTACTATTGCGATAGAGAAAGGTTGACAATACCGAACTCCTCTAAATACAAAGGATAAGGGATATATGGAATAATGCGGAAATGGGTTCCAGGGAAATACCTGACGTGCAGTAAGTATCCCGCTCTATGCTTTGACACGCGATTCGCCTCTGCACGAGGCATCCTCAGGACCGATGGGCAACGACTGAGCCAGAAAAAGGTTGTCAATACCGAACTCCTCTAAAGACAAAGGTTAAGGGATATATGGAATAATGCGGAAATGGGTTCCAGGGAAATACCTGACGTGCAGTATCCTGCTCTATGCGCCGACTATGCTTCGACACGTGTTTCGCCTCTCCACGAGGCATCCTCAGGACCGATGGGCAACGACTGAGCCTTACTATTTACAATTTCCAAAAGCGAGAATACTTGACCAAAAGAGATTATGAGCTTATTCATTATCAATACCGAAATTTAAGCTGCACTCTTCACCCTTCTCAATTTTCAACCAATGACAAACGTAAACAAAAGTAAACTGTCTCACAACAAATAACAATTGAATACGCACATAACTATGAAAGTGACTGCCTCCGTGGTCCAGTGGATAGCGTATGCGACTGCAGATCGGAGGTCCCGGGTTCGATTCCCAGGTCGTGCAAAAGTGTTACTAGGTATTTCCGAATTTTCAGTAGCAGCACGGAGTCTGGTGATGTGCCCGGTAACGGCAATAGGCTCGCCCCCTACTTCGTGGGACCAAAAATTCATGGCGAATTGCGGGTGTAATATTATAATATTACATCCATGAGAGCCTGCATGAGGAATGTGCTGGGAGTGAATGAAGCAAGAGAGATATGTCAGGATCGTTGCAAATGGCGTTCCGTAGTCTCTGCCTACCCCTCCGGGAAACAGGCGTGAGTCTATGTATGTATGTATGTATCAATATGTGATCTATGTATTCATGGATTTGGCTACTAGAGATACATATAGCATAACATAACATAATTGCACGCCGTTATCCCCGAAGGGGTAGGCAGAGGTGTATTCCACATCCACACTTCGCCAGTTATGTTTCGGTCCCAATGTAATAGGGGGCGAGCCTATTGTCATCTACTGGGCACATTATTAAGCTAGCGATAATTAACATTGTTAATACACACATAACTTCGAAAAGTCAGAGGTGTGTGCCCGGGGTAGGCAGAGGTGTACCTCTGCCTACCCCTTCGGGGATAAAAGGCGTGAGGCTATAAAAAAACTATGACAAGAAGCTCAAGGTTGTAGTAGTTCTAAGTTTGCTTAAATGAAAAATAGTAATCCTAACCGGTCGCTTCCGTAGCTTCTAATCTAATATACCACTTACAGGTTCCTGGAAAATTAATTGTCGTAGTCTACCCTCGATTATAGCCGTTGAAACATTGGGACAAGGCGTTTAGATTTCACAATTGTTCCAAGTTACATTTTCTGTGTGTTTGTTTTATATACTATCCATGGGTGCATAGGGTTCCCACCAAGAACTTAGGGTCCCAAGCCAACCTCACCTGCAAGTGGTGCACCTGCCGATCAACGGACGAGGCTCTGGCAAACAAAATATCTCGATAAGCGGCAATAGGCTCGCCACCTATTACGTGGGATCAACACACTGGCGAAAAGTGGGCGTTTAATATACCTCTGCCTACCCCTTCGGGAAACAGGCGTGAGTCTATGTATGTATGTATGTATGTATTTATTGTTTTAATGCAGGTAATCAAATCTTCGTGCTAACTTGTAGGTAGAAGCTAATTAAAAATACAGACTACGCTTAGCTGAAATCACAATGCTAATAAATATAAAAAACAAACTTTAAATGCTACTCAAGTGTTAAGTCGTAAAATAATATTTTAATATTAATAAACGTAGGTACTTGATTAGCTAGATATGGTGACATACATAATATATTAATAATAACAATAGGTATTAGCATGGTTTGACGCAAAGATTAACAATCTATCATCGTGAAGACAAAGTGTCGTGAATTGTAGGGTCATCGACACACTGTTGTGACAACTGCACTGACTAGGGTTTACATAATATCTGGAAAAAGTAAGATTTGTCCTAAAACCACTGCTGTACATTCCAAGACTCGACTCTACACTGTCACCACCAGCCTTTACTGCTGGACTAGGCCTCTCTTTTGAAAGGAGGAATTGGCCTACTATATCACGCTGGCCAAACGGGTTGGCATAGGGTTTGTATCGAGTTTTCCTTCTCTTACATTACAGTGCTGTTCTCTGCATAATATGCTCCCCCTGTCGGCTCTTACGACACCCATGGGATGATACGGGGTGGTGACATTCCGTATTCTTAATCCGTCACCACACGGACAGATTCGACTCTACACTAAGTTTACGGTAATACCTAAAGACCTTTTTTCTATTAAATTACTACTTTACACACACACATACTTTTTACCATTTTGGAAGCGTCTATTGTTCAAATAAATGATTGACTTACGACTGGTATCAATATGTGATCTATACATGTAGTTGGCTACTAGAGATACATAATTATAACATAACATAACATAACTTCACGCCTTTATCCGCCAAGGGGTAGGCAGAGGTGTATTCCAAACCCACACTTCGTCAGTTATGTTTCGGTCTCAATCTAATAGGGGGAGAGCTAATTATTAAGCCAGCGATAATTAGCATTGTTAAAACACACATAACTTCGAACAGTCAGAGGTGTGTGCCCGGGGTACCTGGGGATTGAACCTGAGACCATCGTCTCGATAGTCCGTTACCTACACCACTGAGCTATCGCCGTTAGATACATATACAAATATCCTTTATAAAGACAGCACATGTAGGTATATCAGACGAAATTACATTTTGCAGTTCTGTTCCACTTATAGAGAACCGCTCCCTTTATTTTCTATTTTTAGATTATTGTACAAAATCGTGAAGCGTTTCAATATGTTTATGTCGCGGAAGACATTCAAAACGCAAACCTTGATTCAGCCGCAGCTTGTTGTTCACACAACATGTTATCTTAGTATGCTAAGACATGCTGAAAACTGGTAGTTACTTACCAGTGTCCTTTATGCTACACAGTGGTCCATTAAATCACTACGCCATATATATGCTGTCGGTGCAGTCAAATAACTGACTCTGTGTCAACCTGCGACCAATGCTCTAAAAATATTAGGCTTATGTTTAACTTAACACTAGATATACTAACATATAACAGACAAAAATAGTAAATGATCACCAAAATGAAACCCGCATTTTAATGTAAAATTATAACCAAAGTTTTAACATTTCGCTATCCTATTTAAGCTAAATGACTCCAAATAAATCATTGTTGACCAAAAGTAGTAAATGATCAACAACATTAAACCAGCATTTTAATGCACAATTATAACCAAAGTTTTTTTGTTAGTTTTATGAAATACCAACACATAAATTGGATTTGGTTACACCACCTACTTTAACAAACTAAATTGACGGAGCCCTGCTTCGCAGGGCTCCTATTTTTTACCTAAGAGTCACAAGAGGGCCTAACATAACCTATTTATTTGGTGATCATTTACTACATTTGGTGTTCGAATACAATTTGAAGTGCAGTCAGTAGACAGTACTATTGTAATTTTAGACTTTATTTTTCTGGTGTTGAGTATATAATATTGTAATGTTTGGTTAAAGTACTAAGGTATCAAAGCATTTTGTGGTGGTCATTAATGTCATTATATTTAACTCCAAAATATTAGTGCTATCGACAGTTTCTGTTAATAAAAATACATCTACCAACCCTATCCCAAATAATCAATCAGAATCACAGTGTCAGTAGTTGGTGTGTTATTGAATGGCATTGCGTCAGCACCACCATCCCTGGCGCGGCCACATTTGGCAAGGTATGTCGCTGACGAACGCGTTTGTTTAGAAAGTTAATACTTTTATAAACTGTAATATCTATCGAACAGTATTGAATTACACACTATTTGATGTAAGCATTAATGTCAAATATTATCTGTGCACTAACATTTCGAGCTATGAGATTTATATCTCACCTGCTGAACTGCATCATTTCCATCATGGTTCTGATCACTTTCGCGGATTGCCTGCATTATTAGGTATATATAATGTAAGTGGATGCTCCTGTTTCACCATGTCTATTCTGAGGAGGCTAACTAAAAGAACATAAAATTAGAATTAAGTATTATGCTTGAGTATTATTAATATTATTATGTACAGTAAATATATACAAGTGATGTAGAAGGTAACAGTTGCAGCACCTTACAAAATGTATATGTATAATTATGTGTATTATGCAAAACCTGGTGATGAAAAAGAGTGACCGTGAGTTTTATAGCCCGTTCTTTCTCATGGATCTACGCCCTTGCTTTGCAAACGTGGCAGTAAATGTAAATGTAGAATCTTTAAGTAATTATTTTATAAATTTATTATTTTGACGTTCATAAGCGTCACATTGTGACCCAAATGAATAAAATATTTTGACTTTGAATAGCAGGACTAATTTTGAAGAATATAGGTACGCAATTTGGAAATATTTTGTGGAAGCATTTTGTTACTTCGCACTGAATTTAAATTATTTCTGTTATGTTACCAATAGCTTGACTGTGAGCGCCTGGCAAAACATCATTCACACTAACTTATGTGTGTTTGCTTGAAAAAGCAGGCAACGAACACATTATTTCTCGGGCTCGGCTCGTTCCTTTTGTCTTTTCTCTTTCTCTGCCCGCTTAGAAACAAGAAGAAGTTGATATTATTTATTTGTGTTATTTTGTCGTTTAAGCAGAGGCCAATCGTAACCATAGCAGAAATGCCTAAATTCCTAACACAAAACTAATCTTCATAATGTGAGGTGTGACCGTGGGTTTTTGAGTCGTTCTTCACGATAAATAAATACTCTAATTTCTGGTCTTATCTTAATTATCACTTTGAGTTGCGGTCTTCAAATAACTACAGTAATTCGAACACCTTACACCATTTAACATTGAGTTGCAACACCATATCAATTCCTCATACTTTTAAACAATTTTATGGCGATGCATTAAGTAATGATGAGAAGGCCTTTGACACTTTTGAAACCTGGTCTGTTCTGGATTCTTTGCAACGATGCCAAGTCGACTGGCGATACATCGAACTGATGAGATGCCTTTATGAATCCGCAACGATGACCGTCGTAGTACAGAATCAGCATAAAATATGTCTACCTGCGTCGCGGGGTGAGACAGGGCGATGTCATATCACCAAAATTGTTTACCAACGCACTGGAGGATATGTTCAGGATGCTGGACTGGAAAGATCACGGCGTCAATATAAACGGCAAACACATCTCTCACCTACGATTCGCAGACGGTATTGTTATCATGGCTGAAACGTTGCAAGAATTAAAGCAAATGCTGGACAGTCTGGCTGCCTCGTCTCAGCGGATTGGTCTCCAGATGAACTCTGACAAGACAAAAATTGTGATCAACAAGCATGTCGATCCGGAACCGGTCGACGTAAATGGAGTCTCCATCGAGGTTGTTTCCGAATACACATACCTAGGACAGATCATACAGTTAGGTAGAAACAAATTCGATAAGGAAGTCAAGAGGTGGATACAGTTGGGCTGGGCAGCATTTGGAAAGGTTCGTCGGGTCTAGATTCTACATTTACATTTACTCCCACTTTCGCAAAGCAAGGGCGTAGAACCATGAGAAAGAACAGGTAATAAAACTCACGGTCACTCTTTTTCATCGCCAGGTTTTGCATAATACACATAATTTATATTTTGTAAGGTGCTGCAACTATTACACCTTCTATATCACTTGTATATATTTACTGTACAGCATAATACTTAATTTTAATTTTGATGTTCTTTTAGTTAGCCTCCTGAGAATAGACATGGTGATACAGGAGCATCCACTTACATTATATATACCTAATAATGAGGCAATCCGCGAAAGAAATCAGAACCATGATGGAAATGATGCAGTTAAATATTAAAATTTAATACCAGCCCGCAAGACCGTCATCGACCAGTCATCGCAAGTAGCACCCGTTCACGAGTATGACGCATGTGCCAGCCACCATCCCTCTCGCCATATTCAATATATTAAACATAAATATATGCATGTAGACAATAAAATCGAATTATTTTCACACACACACACACAACGTCACGCCTTTTATCCCCGAAGGGGTAGGCAGAGGTGTATTTCTACACCCAATTTTCGCCAGATATACCTTAGTCCCACGTAATAAGGGGCGAGCCTATTGCCGTACCGGGCACATTTCCAGACTCCGTGTTGCTACTGGGAATTTCGTGACAGAAAAACCCAATAACACTGCCCGACCCAGGAATCGAACCCGGGACCTCCCGATCCCACGCGCACATTTATGCCGCGAGACCAACGAGGCAGTCGTATAGGGTTTGATGTCGAGTTTTCCGTCTCTACACAAAGATGGTATTTGCATCGTGTTATCCCTTATTCGCCTCTTACGACACCCACGGGAAGATGGGGGGTGGTGACACTTGTATTCTATAGAGAACTAAAGTAACCGACATAGCTCAGCGAATAAGCAAGCTGAAGTGGCAGTGGGCAGGTCATATATGCCGCAGAACCGATGGTCGCTGGAGGGGTCAGGTTCTTGAGTGGCGACCGCGTGTCTGCAAACGTAGTGTAGGAGGTCCTGTAGCTAGGTGGGTCGATGACATTCGAAGGGCAGCGGGCAGGGATTGGAAGAGGAAAGCTGAAGACCGAGCTCATTGGCGCGACATAGGAGAGGCCTACGTCCAGCAATGATGATGATGATGCATTAAGTAATAAAAAAGACACGAAATAATACAAATAAACAATGCACGTTAATGGACAGAACTGTAAGTTTTCTCATCCTTCCTTACAATGGCAAAGCATTAAAAAAAACTTGAAAAATCATTTTTCAGAAGTTGGATTCGAACGCACACCCACTGTCATGGACAACTGTGTCCCAGATCGCTCGGAGTAATACGCACCTATCTATCTATTATCTTTATAGTACCTATGAGTAGATACACACACATGTCGTCCCGCTCCTGCCGTCAAAGTGTACGATGCAACTCACTGCAATTTCCCCGCCACTGACGTCAGACGACGCTCAGTGGTGGTATAGTTTGCAATATTGTGCACTCTCTATGTGTCAGGATGGCCGAGCGGTCTAAGGCGCCTCGTTTAAGCCGTGGTCCACGAAAGTGGGCGTGGGTTCGAACCCCACTCCTGACAATATATTTTTTACTTCTGTAAGTTTTATAGCATCTATGATATTTAAAACTTAAGAAAACTGTGAGGTCGTGCCTATTTTTGTAATAAATTTCCAACTAGCTCTTAACCGCGGCTTCACCTGTGTGGGTCCGTTAGCGGGACAAAAGGTAGCCAATGTGTTATTCTACTGAATAAGCAAAATTACTGTACAGTTTCATAAAAAAAATATCAGTAGTTTTTGCGTGAAGGAGTCACAAGCATCTATCACGACATCAAGAACAAGTTTTTTTCAAAAGTGGGTTTCGAACGCAAACTCTACTGTCATGGACAACTGAGTCCCAAACCGCTCAGAGTAAAACGCACTTATTTATCATCATAATAATATGAGTAGATACTCATACATAAGCGATATGCACGTATATCATACTCGCTCCTGTCGTCGGAGTGCATGATGCAACTCACTGCAATTTCCCCAGCTGACGCTCAGTGGTATAGCTTGCAATATTGTACACTTACTATGTGTCAGGATGGCCGAGCGGTCTAAGGCGCCTCGTTCAAGCCGTGGTCCACGAAAGTGGGCGTGGGTTCGAATCCCACTCCTGACAATATATTTTTATTTCTCTAAAATTAATAGGTTAGAAAATGTAAGAAAATCTATAAACATCCAAGTTTTTGGGATTGGAAGCATTTACGCTTCACCTATGATTACCTTTTTTCCCGAAATTCCCACGGGATCGGTCAAAACGAGTAAATTTAAAAAAATTGCAAGCGTAGCTGCTGGCGTCCTCTAGTTATAAGTATATAACGAAGTAAACTAGGCGTCCCAGACCACTCGAATTCGCATTCGCCTATCATCTTGTGCGAGATAGCAGATCGACCATCTTATTGGGATGCGGCCTGCGGGCGGCTCCGATGTGAAGACATTTGGGGGAGGCCTACATCAGTCATTGGTCGACTTTAGGATGATATGATGATGAAATGAACTCAATAAAAGTCAGTAAGTAATCTCCCTGGTAAGCGTAATTGTGTCGTCACGATTGTCTATCCACCAAAGTGTACCCGTCGTAAGTAATTATCTTTATGAGGTTACGTCTGACATATGTGCAGGCACTTAAAAATTACCCAATAAGTCATCCTTCTAGCTTTATCCCAGTTGCGTCCAAGACGCCTTGGAGTTTGAGGCACGGGGTAACCGATAAGAGATAACTAAGTCAGCAGATAGTCTGGTCACAAATTACCCAGCAGCTGATTATGACGGGTAATTCCAACAGTTCACTGGAATGGAAATATAACGCGAATTAGTTAATTATTACGTTTCAGAGTTTACCTGCTTCGATAACACTCGTGACGTTTGCGGCACGCATGTGACAAACGTGACTTAATTACGCAACGTAGTCTATTAGTAACTTAATTTTAAGTAAGTATTACTTCCTTAAAGCTTACGTAAGAAAACCATTATTTTTGAACTAGGACAATGAAACACCTTAAAATAACAAAACTAGGAAGATGCTGTAAACTGCCAATTGGCTGATAAACATGCTCATGTATTCTTGAAACATACAAAACATATATTAATCACACCTAGACAAGGAAAAACCATTGCGCTTATCACTCAAAGTTTTTGAACCACGTGGGAATCGAAACCGCTACCTACGGCTAAGAGTCAGTAGCCACTAGATCAACAGTCAGTTAATCTTTGTATTATACCATATATGTTGTCCTAATTGATAGAGTGGGGAGGTTTTGAATATTTATAAAATAAACTCTATTTTGACTTTAAGTATTTTTTTTAATTTATAGTCTCACGTCTGTATCCCCGAAGGGGTAGGCAGAGGTGTAAATATTACACCCACATTACGCCATGAATTTTTAGGTCCCACGTAATAGGGGGCGAGCCTATTGCCGTTACCGGACACATCATCAGACTCCGGGCTGTTACTGAGTATTCGGAAAACCCAGTAACACTTTTGCCCGACCCGGGAATCGAACCCGAGACCTCCCAATCCCACGCGCACATTTATGCCGCGAGACCAATGAGGACTCTAAGTAGAGTAGATTTTATACAATCATATACTCTAGAACAGAATTCATAGAGCAGTTCTTATAGTAAAGGATTTATCCATGTTGTCATTGACAAAAGAGGTTCGTCTCTTCAAAAATTAAGATCCTATTCATTATGCTCAAGGTGAAAAAAGGTCGAGTCCGAGGTACGCTTACTAGTCTAACCAGATTTAACAGAATTTTACCCATAAAATAAAGTACCTTTGGGAATATACGTTTGGGAAGATCTCGACATCACAGCTTATATAATCCTGTAGCAGATGATGCAGGTTGTCTAGAACCAGCTCTAACTGACTGGAGAGAGTTGCAAGCTTCTGCATCATTAAGTAGGTATACTTGTATGCAGTCATCGTCATCATCAGCCTTGCTTATAACCACTGTTGAGGCACAGGCCTTTTCTCATAATGACAAGAGTTAGACCACAGTCAACCACACAGATTTATTGTGGGTAGACTTACACTTCACATATCTTTCCAGAACATACATACATACATACATGGACTCACGCCTGTTTCCCGGAGGGGTAGGCAGAGACTACGGAACGCCATTTGCAACGATCCTGACATATCTCTCTTGCTTCATTCACTCCCATCAGATTCCTCATGCGTGCTCTTCTGTTCAGGGTACTTCTCACCTGTCCTGTTTTTAGGATGTCTCCAATCTGGTCAGAGAACGTCCGCCTAGGTCTTCCTCTTCGTTCTGTCCCTTCCACACTTGCTTTATATATCTGCTTGGTCAGTCTTTCGTCACCCATCCTCTCCACGTGCCCAAACCATCTTAGCATACCTTTCTCGATGCTTGTCACTACATCTTTTTTTACCCCACAACACTCTCTTATCATATCACACAATTATTTAGTCTGTCAGTCAGAGAAACACCACACATACTTCTTAGTGCTCTCATTTCTACAGAATTTATTCTACTTTCATGACTCTTCTGCCATACCCAACTATCACTACCATACATAAGAGTAGGTACTAACACCCCTCTATGGACAGCCAAACGTGCCTTCTTGGACACGTTTTGGCTATTCATAAACGCCTTCAGAGCTCCATTCAATCTATTACCTGCATTAACTCTTCTTTCAATATCTTCTACATTCTTACCATCTCTTGTAAACAGCGTACCTAAATATACAAACTCATTCACTTTCCAAAACATTATGGAGTAATCTCAGATATGCAGGTTTTCCTCACAACGTTTTCCTTTACAGTTAAGCAAATGATCATAATTCATTTACAAGTTACGATGCACATTCAAATTTTGTGGCGCGCGTATATCGCTGACTTGTTTATAGTACTGAGTTATATCTATCAGAAGCTGGGAAGAAAGAAGGGACATTGAAATTTCTAGAGCTAGGATTTGACACAGAATCTAGCCAGCTGGATGATTTATTCACAAACGAGAATATATATCAAAATCTTTACTTTAATGTGATGGAATAAAGAGACCAGTAATTTCTCGAGAAAAGTAAATATGACCTAATTAAAAAGTACAGTTTGTTTAAATCTTATATGTAAACATCTTTTGTCACAGTGTTTGTTTTCGAACTCATCTGTTAGGACTGTAGCAACCTTTTTTCTTTTCGGGCATTTTTTTATTTGGCATCTAAGACTAGTACCTAATAATACGGAATGACGACACCATTCCCACCCGCACGCAAAATACACGCCAAGACGTGGAGTTGCGGAAACAGCCCGTGCCAACAAGTATCAAGTAAGACTAGTAATAAACCCCAATACGAGTATAATTATTGTAAAAAGACGTTTAACAGTTTGCCTGATCAGTGACTGGACTATAAACACTAATCTGGGGGCACGGCAGTCCAGCACCAAGTCGAGCAAAAAAGCGGCACGGCCGTACCATCCTTTTCTCGAAGCAATTCAGGCCATTTTCGACCCCCTATAACTTCGTTGTGAATAAAACTAGAAGCCTGATTTTTTAGTAACCATGCTGGCATTGTATAAACATAGTGTATTTCAAATTTCATTTTTAATTAACCGACTTGGTATTACATGGATCTCATAACTTTTTACGGTCGCGAGACTTGGTATTTTTGACAAGTATTGTTTTTATGGGATTAATTTTTCGCAAATGATTTTCTACGCAAAATATTCTTGTCAGAAGTACGATACAAAAGCCTAACATTGCCTATATTCTAGCAGCAAATAAGAATATACTGCATCACTAAACTCTAAATTCTTTAGAAACAGAATATTAATTGATCACCTACTATCTGCAAAGCGCAGTTCACACCGCGGCAGCGCTTGTTCCTTGTCACAAGATATTTTTGCAGCAGCACAGCGTGTGAATCTGAACAATACTAACAACCCTCTCATGTTTCCTCCTGCACGTTGCTGTGCTATTATTTGTTATTTAACACTTTATAAGGTAAACTGGGTCACCGTCGACCTGGGACAATAGCCTTTCAATTGTCTGACGACGATGTATGGCTTCCAACAAAATGTATTAAATAGGTAAGGGATCAACAATTTAGCAGCTGTGTCTAAAGCAGCAGTTTGTAAAAAGGAGCAAGCATTTTCACCCCTCGGAATAATATTTTTAGGTTGGTTATTTTATTTGCTTCTCTTTTGCAACCCTTTGAGCTTATGCTTGTTTTAGCTTCTTAGATAATGTATGGGCAAGTGCGGAACATGTGGACACTTTCCAGAATTGGGAATAAAACTTTTTTATCCGAATTATTTAAGTATTTTATATTTCTAATAAATTACGTCTAGTAAGGAATAATCAGTATTTATTAAATTAAAATCATAGTATCGATCACTTATACAAAGGAAAATCATAAACTTTTTCTAAAAACACCAGATTCGCCCATGCGTTCAGCAGCTAAGGCTTCCTGTATACGACGCCGGAGCCGCACCGGTGCCGCACCGCAATACTGTGTATTCACATCAAAATCGCATCGCCACCGTGTCGCAGCCGCACCGACGCCGCATAAATACCGCATTGTCACCACGCTTAATTATAAAGCAGCGATTATAAAACATGTTACTTAAATAGCACTAAGCAATGAATAAGCCAAATTATACTGCAAAACGATTAAACGAATATCGTTAGTATTTTCACGGTAAAACTCATTGAAATTAAGCAGAATAACTAACTTATCGGCGCGAAAATCTTTTGGAGCTGGCGTACTCACAACTACATAGAGAACAAAGATTGCGACCCGTCAAATCTGTCAACCATAAACAAAGCCTTACACGGTCGCGTTAAGGCGAGGTTGCAGTACTTTTTAAGATTTTTGAACGTCTGAAAGTCCCATGAACTATGATATTTTTAATGAATAAAAATTAAAGTATAAAAGTTGAACATATCTTCTAGTAAATCGTAAAGATAGAAACATGATTTGGAATGATTGGCTCGATAAAAAAAATGTCAAACATGGCACTAAATCACAATTTTAAACGTGTACTGCTTAGAGATTCCATAATGAATTTATATGAAAGGTTTATCAATAGAAACAGCTCTTTACTTTAAAATAAATGGTAAAAACAGATTTCGTAATTTCGTTATCATTTTTCTCCAAGAAAAGAAATAGTCAAAATGTTGGCATTATATCGCTCGCCGGCCGTTCATCAGTGCCTGTCTAGGCGTGATTGAGGGCGGACGTACGTCGTTGCTCCGCAAAATCCCCCTCCACCCCCGCTTGTACGTTTTCGCAAAAGTACAAAGTAATTCGTATTCCAAACTCAATCGTTCAAACCATAGACATACCAGTAAGAAACCGTAGATAGGTTACTGACAAGGTAACATGACGGAGCTTACGAGTGGCACGCATCGCGAAAAGCGTACGCACACTAATATAAATATGTCAAAACGACACACTAAGAATTAGATAAGAAGTATAAGTGAGATAGCACATGTAATCGGAAGCGCGAAATAGAGATAAACATATACTCTTTGGACCGACGCGCATTGTGACATCATGCTGACCGTTTCACAAACAATAATTTGACTCAGATGCGACATGATCACTTTGTCTGTCTTGAGTAAATTCAATTCGCCTCAAAGTAAAGGAGAAAGACCAAATACGGCCTGTAGCGGCCAGAAAGTTGTTAATCGTTGAAATTAAACATATAATTTTTAAAAATTTTACATCATTTTCGTTTCTTGATAGAGTATCGGTGAAAGAATTTAGTTCTTAAAGATTAATTATTTTGAATAAGCTATGGTAATAGCGGATGAATGTCTTATGTTGCCAGCATTAAAAATAAAATGAAGTATGGTAGGCAGAAATTGTTTTAAGGAAATAATATTTTTATTACTATATTAGAAGACAATATATTTTATTTACTTTATAAGTATATTTGTAAAAAGAATCAAGAAATATATAATTTATTATACATTCCATAATTATTAATCGGTAAAAATCGTTTTGTTTCTTAATCGATAGTAGAAATATTTTTTCAAACCATTTGCAACACTTTTTTTATCTGTTATGTCATTCGTGTTGCTACTGTGTATCGTAAATATTTTGTTCTGATTTAATGGTGTTTTCGTACGGTTTTAATGTAAAGTAATTGAATATAAATTCAATAATAATGATCAGTACCTTCTACCCATGCTAAGAATATGCAGCGGTGTTTGTGATTGTGGTTAGCTTTTTTGGACGAGTATACATAGTACGAGGTTCCCTAGTACACAGGTGATTATTCGTTATTATTGGCCACTCTTTATGTAGTTTTTGTTCTTTAAAACGCAAAGACATACTTTTATTTACATCTAGGTATTATATTTATGTTAAAATTCAATTTTGAGGTATATTTAGTTGCGGCATAATTTCCATTTCAAATATCTCGTATATTATTTCCACCAAAAGTTATTTAAAAAGAAATTATACAGGTTAATAAAGTAGTCATTTATCTTCAAAACACACATGGTGTTGTGTTTGGCCGTGCCAGGCCCATAATGTATGGCCAAATGGTACATCTCCTTTGATTAATTCATTTAAGGTAGGGAAATAAAAAGTCGATGTGATTTATTTATAGCATTTATTAAAAAAGTACATTTTATTCTTCTCATTTCATTCAATGGAAACCTAAAACAGTACGTTAATATAAAAACTGTGCGCTGCGGACCCACCGTAGCCCTGGCAATACCCCTGGGGGTATGTTGGGTCTTTTAAAGCTTAACCGTACTCTTGGCTGAAATGCTCGTAGTGTTATATCAACGTGCTACGTGGACATTAAACTAAACAGTGTTATCTCTCGTATGATAATGACTTACTACTTACGTTTTTGTATTTTTAGACAAGCGAAGACAAGCGCTAGTACGATGATATAGTGCAACAAGGAGATAAATTAGGGAATAAAACGTTTAGGTATTACTGCTAATGGTTATAATGCTTTGTATATTATAGGTATAATCTGTGGTACTGTTGAAGACCCGTCATCATCATCATCATCCTTGCGCTGTCGGATCATTCCCACTAGTTCTATTGAACAGTTCTATGATAGAACTAGTGATACTTTTTTCCCACTAGTTCTATTAGCACAACTTGATGAGAAGAATAGAACTAATGGGAAACAGTTATAGGAAATTCACCACTAGTTCTATGTATGTTTTACAAGGGTAGTGTCACAACATCGCGCTCACATATCCGAATAAATATGTATGTATAAAAATGTGTTAAACGAATGAACGTCTACAAAACAATTGAACGTCTACAAAACAAATGAACGTCTACAAAACAAATGACTACCAGAAAGTGATCAGCTATCAATAGTGATTGCAAAAAACAGGTGCATGCGATTTTCGACCTTATTGACAATTCATGACAAACTTTCTTTTTTGTTTTTTCTCGCTTTCTGGCAATGTTAGGGTAATAAAATTATAAATTCTGACTAATGTCAATTAGGCTGAAAATCGCATGCACCTGTTTTCTGCAATCGCTATCGATAGCTGATCACTTTCTGTAAGTCATTTGTTTTGTAGACGTTCATTTGTTATGTAGGCGTTCATTTGTTTTGTAGACGTTCATTTGTTTTACACATGAAACTAATGAACGTCTACAAAACATATTCATTCGGATATATGAGCGCGATGTCGTGACACTACGGATCATTCCCAGTAGTTCTATTGAATACCCTTGTAAAAACATACATAGAACTAGACTGGGACATTTCCTATTACTTATCCCATTAGTTCTGTTCTCCTCATCAAGTTGTGCTAATAGAATTAGGACAGCTCTATCATAGAATTGTTCAATACTACTACTATACTGGGAATGATCCCACAAAATAGTAGAACTTGAAATTAACGAACTGAAATTAATAAACTAATTACACAACAATATTATCTGGGAGTACGGTTAAGCTTTGAAAGACCCATCATACCCCCAGGGGTACTGCCAGGGGTACGGTGGGTCGGCAGCGAAAACTGTGCAGTACAATCTACTTAGTTGTTTAATACTAAAAGGAGAAAAACAAGAACAATTGAATGGACTTTGATCATCCGTCAATGTTTGTAACTTACGTATGATTTTGTATTTCTATAATAATAATATATTGTGTTGATTCAGCCTCAAATCACTTTTATTACTTGACAAAAACACACATCAGTATTTTATTATTACGAATGTCCCATCTGGATACTTTGTTTTTTAGTCTTTTAACACGCACAATACTGCTTCTCTTTTACACTCGCTAAATGCCAATTTCTTTATTCACTCTATTATTTGTGATACTGAATTTATTATAAATTGTAAATAAAACGTTGTAATATTGTAATACTCATGCATGAGAAGTGATTCCATAACTTTTAGTCATTTACCTACTATAGTTTGTGCAAAATCTCAGTACACACGACGGCATTTTCAAATATAACGTACACACACGCCAGTAAAAGAGCGAGCGCTTCCGACCGCAGCGCGTACGCGACTAAAGCCAAATGAGACATTTAGCCTGTTTTTAATGTGCCACTTTTGAAGTTCGCATAACTCATCTACGTTTTTTTTTACGCTGCGCTGTGGCACACGCACACACGAAACCCCCCCTCCCCCCCACTCACTCGCTGACGCCACCGCCTTGTTTTTGTTTTTGCGGGGGGTGAGGTCGAGCTACGCACCGTACTGCAACCTCGCATTAAAATTTGAATTTTAGAGTCGATAATTTCGGCCATAGGAACATCACTTGCGCCTACGTCTCATCCATGCTACTGATTTACCCGATTTGATACATTCGTTGTCTGGGTTTTATGAACTGTGTCATCTTAAACAAAACACAGGCGCTTATTTTCTACGAATCAAAAGTTGTCTATTTTCGTAGGAAATCCGAAAACATAGCCACATTATTCGAACATTTTTGAAGTACGAAAATCGCTAATACGTATTGTAGAACTAAACACGTTTGTATGTTATCGTCTTGGAACCCGGGATTCGTTTTGTTATTTAACCAGATTTGTCGTAATAATTTGACATCGATCATCTTTAGTCTATAAAAACCTCAAGTAACTGTCTATATTTTTGTTCTTAAACAGTTGCATTTCTGTTCTTATGAGACTTTTATGATGAAAATAGCAGGTTTCAACCGCTTGCCGTCATGGGAAGCTGTTGAATCTGGCAACACAACGAAAATTCTTGATTGATAACATTGTAGATACGCTTTTTAATTAAACTAAATAAATACAAGAGCTTCGTACTAACCAGTTTGTTGAAGAGACCTTATTATCATTCATAGACAAACACGGGCTCCTCCTACGTGGTCCCCATAACTTTCCGCGAGAGGGCCTTTATCCAAACAATGTCTAACGAAACGAATACCGAACATCGTCTGAATATCGTCATCTACTAGCCAATTATTGAGGAACGCTCCAATGGGGTATCGAAACTTCAGGAATCCGACGACGCACTTTATGTCTCTATTCATTAAACCGCAACCATACTAATTAAAATTGTTTGGATGGTGTAACGCGCGAAATAAATCGCGGTTCGAGCGCGGGCCTTGTAAAATCTTTTGCTTTGTTTTTCGCTTGCTACATATTTGTGGGGTCTGACATTAACACCTTCGCGCTGGTGCGTACAATGCGCGACTTGTCGGTTGGTACAAAGGCGTGCATCGATTTGCAGGGTACACTTTAAATATATCGGTGGCTGACAATGCGTTTAGTCGACTCGTAAGTAAGCTAGCGTGGATATATGGCGAGCCGGGAGCTTTGTTCGCGCAGATCGCATCTGTTCCGTCTAATAGAAGTGCTTTGTTTCGTACTTAGTGAATGTTCCATTTGCTGAATTTATCACTTCAACTCTGCCGTTGTTTTCGGTACTGTGAACTCCGTTTGTACTATTAATGGGACTGAGGTCGGATTGCGGTTTGTTGTGGCTCGTGCCTCACCTTTGCTCCTATGTCCGTATAGAATTCTTACGTGACCACAAAAATGTTTGTTGGTCAATGTGGTGTAGGTTATTCCTGTTAAGTCTATTGTTTATTACATAATAGTCCCACCACTTAGTCACGACATATTTCCTTAATCATAGAACAAAAATAGAAAATGAATCTATTTCAAGGCAATAATAGCTAGCTTGTAAGTTTAATTATCTCTGGGTTGTTTATTAATTTCGATGTTTTTCAAAATGTGTACTTAAATACTTTTCAGCAGTTCAATTACGAACATTCTACAATCAAACAACGCAGAGCAGAAATAACATATCTTAATAAACTCTGGGTTATTTGATAATTTCCATGTCTTAAAAAATGTGCATCCTTTTTGCAGCTCATTTACAAAACATTCTACAATTAAACAACCTACAAATTGCGTTATTTACCCGCGCTTTTCAAGTATTTATTTCACAATAAAACAGTAAGTATGTATCTAAATACAGAACTAAGTTATGGAGTAGGGAGCACATAAAATAACTTCGATCCTGTAACAATTTTCCGTGGCATGCGGCGCGCTGGCTGCCGTGTACCATGGATGCCATTCTTCTGTCCCTTTTCACACGGACACAAACACACAAGTGTGTGTGTGACTTTTGTTGTTGTTCTTTAAAAATGGAAACTATTTTATTTTGTTTTTAATTATAGAGCGAGGATTATTGCTGCATGGTCGTATCGTACTTTTTTAAATAGGATTTTGAGGTATTTAAGTTATTTGCTAGGGGATGCTTGGCTTCTTACTGCGCTAATTGCGGCTCCATTGAATAACACCTTCATATTCAATAGATACAAAGTTAGCTATTTTCAGCGGCAGCCAATGTGTTGAGATATAATTATGTACTTAGAGAACTCAATAAAGTTCAACGCCGCTTTGGAAGAAGGTGATGAGAAATGTAAATATTTTTTTATTTATTGAATATTCCTTAACAACCATCATTACAGGATTTAAACCTAATGCGATAGTGTGACATATTTCACTAACTACTACATTAACATACAATTATAACTAACAATATTTAATAAAATCCTGCAGCGCTTATTTAACTTGTGCTGGAGCACCGGCCGAGTACCTGATGACTGGGCCACAGCGGTGGTTGTGCCTCTTTATAAAGGAAAAGGCTCGCAACAAGACTGCAAGAACTATAGAGGCATTAGCCTTCTCAGCATTCTTGGCAAATTGTATGCGAAGGTACTGATTGAAAGAGTTATGGAAGTAACCGACAAGAAAATATGGTATGTACAAGCAGGATTCCGAAAGGGTATGGGGTGCACCAAGTAGCACAGAAGTGCTGAATAGTAGCTGAATCACTGTTCACAATGAAATCTTCAGCTGAATAAACCTGCTGAATAAGAGCGTTAGAGGCGCCTACTCAACTGATATAACTCTGATTTGGGCACAAATTAATCAGCTGTTAGCTGAATAATGTAGCTGGTTGCACTATATCAGCGTTATTTGAGCATTATTAAAGGTAACAGTCGCCCCAAGAGCTGAATAATGACTGATTATCAGGGTATGTGTTACCTTTTATACACCACAAGGGCTGAATAATAGCGTGCTTGTTACCTATTTTTCAGCACAAAATATACTCCAGGACACCGACACGTTTCTGTCCGGAACACAAAGTTGTAAATGTTCCAATACTCTCGGATTGTAAGAAGCACCACGTAGTAATTTAATAAGATACACAGCGAGTTTAAATTCGCGTCGTACCCTCAGCTCATTGTATCCTACCATACCAAGTACAAATAGCGTAGGATACATCAATGGATAGAAAGGGTAAACGCCAGTTTTGAATATAAGTATCTAGCAAATTTGTTTGAACACTTTCTAGCATTAAATTGTATTTTGTTTAATGCGGAGCCCATATAGCCGAACCATATTCTAAATGTGATCTAACTAATGCGTCTAAATAATAATAATTATACACGAACACATCTTACATCATTTACGTCTCATCAATTACCTATAGTTGCATAGTAACATTTCACGAAGGATTGTGACGGAAATAGCATGTGACAGTCTATCGGGGACATGTTTCGTATACATATTTCGTCAGAGGCAGAATTAAATAAGGTTTATCCCTGAAAGGATATCTCCCGGAAAACCTTCTGATAGACTATCAGGGGAAAACCGTTTATTTACAGAAATTCTTAACGGGTCTATATCGGGCAATTATTTGAATGTATAGGTAAAATATGGGGATGTACAAGCGGGATTCCGAAAGGGTATAGGGTATACGGATAAAGATTTTCTTTGAGAGGCATAGCTGAGAAGTTCTTGGCCAAAGGTCAAAAGGATGAGTAGGTTACTTGTCAAATGCCTCCTTGTGATCAGGTAATATTTGCGTCTTCAGCGGAGGTGTTGCAGGAGATGGTAACAATCATGCATGGTGCGTTAGCGAGAAAAGGAATGAAAGTGAATGTAAGTAAAACGAAAGTTATGGTTTTTGAAACGGAGAAATGCGTTGTAATGCTATGATCGATGGACAACGATTGGAGCCAGTGTATGAGTTTGTATACTTAGATACGCTGTTTACAAGAGATGGTAAGAATGAAGAAGATATTGAAAGAAGAGTTAATGTAGATACCTAATAGATTGAAAGGAGCTCTGAAGGCGTTCATGAACAGCTTAAACGTGTCTTTTGGGCACGTTTTGGACACTAGATATCCTTAAAAAGGGCAGATCAGAAGTACCCTAAACAGAAGAGCATGCATGAGAAACTTAACGGAAATTAATGAAGGAAGAGAGAAATGACAGGTCAGGATCGTTGCAAATGGCGTTCCGTACTCCCTGCCTACCCCTTAGGGAAACAGGCGTGAGTCTATGTATGTATGTATGTATAGGTAAAATACCTTCTATTTCGCTCGACGTTTCGGCATGGGTTAGACCAGCCGTCGTCACGAGATGACTCAGTCATCTTATGACCACAGTTACGACACGCGGTATTGACCCGTTATATAAATATTTATTTATGGACTCACGCCTGTATCTGCGAAGGGGTAGGCAGAGGTGTAATATTACACCCACATTTCGACGTGAATTTTTAGGTCCCACGTAATAGGGGGCGAGCCTATTGCCGTTACCGGGCACATCACCAGTCTCCGTACTGCTACTGAGAATTCGGAAACACCCAGTAACACTTTTGCCCGACCCGGGAATCAAAACCAGGACCTCCGATCAGCAGTCGCATACGCTATCCACTGGACCATGGAGGCAGTCAAGTAAATATTACTGTCTACAAGTCTCAAATTTTTCTGTCACGAAATTCTCAGTAGCAGCACGGAGTCTGGAAATGTACGGCAATAGGCTCGCCCCTTATTACGTGGGACTAAAGTATATCTGGCGAAAAGTGGGTGTAGAAATACACCTCTGCCTACCTCTTCGGGGTTATACTTAGGCGTGAGACTATTGTATGTATGTATGTATGTACAAGTCTCAAAAGACATATCCGTCCTTGCTGATATACAACTCAATGTTACCTGTGTCCTTGATTTACCCTCTCAAAATACTGTATTGTATAATATCCACAAGCATGAGCTAATAAGTCATTATCAGTTACATATTATTAATAATGTTCGAAAATAATTCCTCTACGTGATTTCCTTCGTTTTCGTCACGCGATAGATAAGGTCTTACCTTGTATAAAGGGAAGTTCGAAGCTTTACCGCCAGGCAACAACCTCTTACGTAGATATATGTCAATTACGGTGCAACACTAGAAGGATAATTAAGCAGATATAATAAAATAAGTATTAATTTAATATTAAATAAGTAACCGCAATTGTTTGAGCGTTTCAGTCTGCGGTTAGACCGTTAGATTACCTATTCAACGAATTAGAGAACTAATGAATAACTTATCAACTTGTAATTAGCCTTGTTGATAAGCTATTGCAGTTAAGTCCAGTTGCTAAGTGTGGTTTAACTCAACGTTAAACTGCTACTTTTGGAGCGTCATTAACGTTTCCGCAAATATAGATTGTCATTCGAAAATAGACATACTGGTAGATATATAAAATGGATATTTAATAAGAATATAGATACAATAGCTTACTGATAATCTTTCCATCTATACTGATATTATCTTATCTTCTTAATATATAAAATCCTTGTGTTACTGACTGCCTGACAGACACGCTACAGCTGAAACTACTGGTCACAAGAAGATGAAATTTAGCATGTATGTTCCTTGAAGAGTGTAGGGTAGCACTAAGAGAGGATTTTTGGAAACTCTACCCCTAAGGGGGTAAAACTGGGGGTCAAAGTTTGTATGAAACTTTTTATTCCTTCGATTGATTGCCTCCAAACTGTGTACATTAGTTCCTCAAACGACGATAGTGAACACTAAGAATATTTTTTCTGGAAATTCCTCTCCTAAGGGGGTAAGATAGGGGGTCAAAGTTTGTATGTAACTTTTTATCTACCTAATGGATTGATTTCAAACTTTGTATATTAGTTCCTTAAACAACGATACCGAACAATAAGCATTTGTTTTTAAAAATTCCGACCCTTAAGGGGTAAGATAGGGGTCAAAGTGTGTTACTTATTATTCCTTCAGTGCATTGACTTCTTACTTTATATATTGGTTACTCTAATGACCTTAGAAAATCTTTTTCGAATTTTTTACCCTAAAGGGTTAAAAAAGGGAGTCGGAATTTGTATGAAACCTTTTTATTCCTTCATTGGATTAACTTCAAACTTTGTATATAGATTCCTCAAATGACGTTATTGAACACCAAGAAAGTAGTTTTAGAAGTCTCTCCCCTATGGGGAAGAAGGGGAAGAAAGGGTATCCCATGTTGTGATATAAAAAAAAAACTTCAATGGATTCACTTGAAACTTTGTATACAAATTTTGTTTCCACAAATGACGATAGTGTCTACGAAGCGGACGACATCGTTTCACCTCTTTTCATACTTGGGTGTTAGTTGGCGGTGTGAACCCAAGTATGAAAAGAGGTGAAACGATGTCGTCCGCTTCGCCCGCTACGTCCGTCAGTTGGCGGTGTGGCCTGCGCTTAATACCAGACATTTTCAATTGTCGTCAAGACCTCTCGTCCAAATTGTTAGTTACCTAATAAACAAAATTTTCTACGGCACGCTTATCGCTACGATCTTGCACGATAGATAGAAAACGTAGGATTTGCTTTAAAAAAATTAAAAAGCTGTAGGTACTTATTATAATTAACGTATCGTATGCAATATTATAAAAGTTTATATACACGAAATAAAGAGTGTTATGCATTGGGTACGTTTATATACACGAAATAAAGACTGTCATGCATTGGGTATTGGGTTCGAATTCGTATTGAATTGTTAATTGTTGCTTGCCTCGTGCCTTGAAGAGCACGTTAAGCCGTCGGTCGCGGCTATCATGCAGATCTTTGACAGTCTTTATATGGAGTCAGTTGCACTGAAAAACGACGTAGTCTACTTTCGTTAAGAGAGGGGCGCATGTGCGTCGCCTTTCGGACCTCGCAGATGGCGGGCAGCCCAACATGCTCGCCGCCCACACGCGCGTACTCTCCGTGGCTGGAGATCGTTCAGCGCCTTCTGGCGACGACGCCCCGCTCTGCTGGTGGATTCAGGTTGCGTGGGGTCCCTATCCCGCTCTGCCGCCTCCTTGATCGACATCACTGTCTCCCGAAAGGAGGTGGCGGTCTCCCAACACATCGCGCTCCGGACCATAAAACGGATATAAGGGTCCGAAGCGAAAGGTCAACCACTCCTATCGACGCGACTAAGTCAAGGCACTGCGATGCCCAAGCTGCGCATTCCGCCAAGGTTTTCAACGCCGTTTCATCTACTGGATCACGGTGACCTGCGCATTGGTGACAACCGGGCGTCTCCTTCCGGCCGATGCGGTGCAGGAACCAGCCGAAACAACCATGGCCGGTTATCACCTGTGTCAGCCGGCAGGGGAGAGCACCGTGTCGTCCCTCCAGCCACTCGTCGAGTTCAGGCCTCACTGCCTCGATGCAGCGAAGCCCATCGCTGGGGTGGATGAGTCGCTTTCGCCATTTCGCTACTAGAACCTATCAGAATTACTCCTGCCGCGCCTCAATCGCGCGAGGTGCTGCTTCTCCGCCTAGTGACCGGGCCTTGCGGCGCCACTTATGAAGCGACGCCAGCAGACCGGCTTGTAGGTATCAGGGTGGAAAGCCGACAAGGAGTGTTGCAGCTCCAAGGGACCGTGCGGTAGCCACAAATGATCCTAATGGCCATGGCGCGCTGCGGTGCGCGAAGCGCTCAAGCGTTGCGGGCCGTCAGCTTCTCGTCCCAGACTGGACACCCTTAGAGGGTCATCGACTCCTCGACTACCTCATAGAGCCTCTGGCATGAGGCGTTCTAGGTGCCAAACGTTCAAAATGCCGCTGAAAGTCCCATCGCCCTGTCGAGAACGAGCCCAAGGTACTTCAAGCTCATCCCGATGCCGATGTACTTAAAGCTAAGGTAACCTAACCTAAACTAACCTACCAACTGGAAACAAACAGGGTAGATATAATAGGTACAGAGGAAGGCCAGTATCGTGTAATCCAAGCCAACCTCCAGAGATGCTGCCAGGCGACCGAAGAACTCGTGGTGGAAGCCTGTAAAAGGAGAGCAGCGTTCACCCTTCTGCAGGAGCCCTATACTGGAGCCGCCAAAGTGATGAAGACCTACCAAGGAACACGAGTGGTACAGTGCATGGCCAACACGGGCAAAACGATCAAAGCAGCCATAGTGCTATTTGATGATAGCATTGATTTGACGCTGTGCCCTACACTGACCACAGAAAACATCGCTGTAGCTCGTCTAAAGACAGAAGCGTGGGAAGTTTTGGCAGTTTCAGTATACTTTGAGGGAGATGGTGATATGGAAGCGGACATCACGCAGATCCACAGGGTCATGGAGAAGTCAGAGGGTAGGAACACGATACTGGGAGGAGATGTAAATGCCTGGAATATATGGTGGGGCAGCGTAGAGACAAATAGGAGAGGAGAGAGTTTGGCGGGAGCACTCGGTGAGGAGGGGCTACACATACTAAATCGGGGATCCGATCCCACATACTTTTACTATAGGGGAGGTAGAGTGTATAAGAGCAGTGTGGACATCACGACGTACACAGTGGACTTGCTGGGTAAAATCGTAAACTGGAGACTGGATGCTGATTTAACAGTATCCGACCATAGAGCAATCCTTTTCGAGGTAAAACTAAATAAATCAAATGGCGTGAACATAAAGAGAACCACTAAGAAATTTAATACAAAAAAGGCAAACTGTGTTGAATTTCGACAGGAACTCACCCAGAATTGGGAAAAGGGCAAAATTGACAGAGAAGAAATTAAGAAAGTTAACAACGTAGAAGAATTAGACGGGAAAATTGGGGATTATACGAAAGGAATTGAGGAAGCGTGTGAAAAACACATACCAAAAGATATAGATAAGAAACGAAAGGGATTGCCCTGGTGGACGGAGGAGCTGACAAAAAAGAAGGCGTAAATCAAAAGACTCAGAAGACGAATAGCGAACGCAGCACAAATACCTCGGGATAAGGTCCTACAGGAATATCTGACAGCGAAGGAAGAGTATGCACAATTGGTGAAAAACTCTAAAACTAAAACCTGGAAGGAATTTTGCGGAAAACAGGAAAAGGAAAGTATGTGGGATGGGATCTATAGAGTGATAGGTCGAACAATAAACAGACAGGAGGATATTCCGCTAGTCCACAATGGCAGGGTTTTGGAGGGAAGTGAGTCCGCTAGATTGCTATCGGAGATCTTCTACCACAAGGACGAAGCTAAAGAAGACAACGAGGCCCACAAGCGAATAAGAAACGAAGCCGAACGAGTCAATGTAGAAGATGATGATCCATCCATTCACACTGGGAGAACTGATGTGGGCAGCGAGCAGCTTCAACCCTAAAAAGGCACCTGGGATGGATGGATTAACACCCGATATCTGCGGGGCGGCCATTAACCACAACCCGGGCTCTTTTTGGAGCTCATTAACAAGTGCCTTGCCCTGTCGTACTTCCCCACAGCCTGGAAGGAGGCGGTGGTAGTTATCTTGGCCAAACCCGGGCAAGATGACTATACAAAACCCAAATCGTACCGTCCGATTGGGCTTTTGCCGGTACTGGGAAAAATTTGGGAGAAATGCTTGTCCAAAGGATTAGGTGGCATAACTGGCATACCATCGACAACCTAAGCAAAATACAGTATGGATTCCCACCACAGCGCAGCACTCCCTCTATGCCATGATGACACACATCAAAACTGAACTTAAAAAGAAAAAGTTGATTGCACTGGTGTCACTAGACATAGAGGGAGCCTTCGACAGTGCGTGGTGGCCCGCGATCAGATGCCGACTAGCAGAAACAGGCTGTCCCAAAAACATCCGGCGAGTGGTAGATAGCTATCTGACCGGGCGGAGGGTGAGGGTGAGATACGCAGGAGCAGAGTACACAACTGAAACCACCAAAGGATGCGTGCAGGGATCAATAGGGGGTCCAACCTTTTGGAACATCTTGTTGGACCCATTATTGAAAGGCTTGGAAGCCAGGGGTGATTACTGCCAGGCTTTCGCAGACGACGTCGTGCTGATTTTTTCCGGTGAGACAGCTCTGGAAGTCCAGAGACAGGCAAATGTAGCACTCGCCTATGTCCGGGAGTGGGGTGTCGTCAATAAGCTTAAATTTGCGCCACATAAAACCATGGCTATGGTAATAACCAATAAACTCAAAAACGACATCCCGCTCCTGCGCATGGGTGGGGAGGACATTTCAATGTCAAAGGACATTAAGATACTCGGCCTTACGATAGACAATAAGTTGACATTCAACTCGCACGTGGCGAATGTCTGTCGTAAGGCTGTGGGTATTTATAAACAACTGGCCAGAGCGGCCAAACTAGAGTGGGGACTCTCTCCGGAGATAGTCAGGACGATCTACGTAGCGGTAAAAGAGCCAATAATAATGTACGCAGCGAGTGCATGGGCACCTGCGGCAATGAAAAAGGGGGTGCAAAAACAGCTGTACCAGGTCCAGAGAGGGTTTGCACAAAAGATTTGCAGAGCATACCGGACCGTCTCCCTAAGTGCGGCGCTCGTCCTGGCCGGGATCCTCCCTCTCGACCTCAGAGTACCGGAAGTGGCGACGATCTACGAGGCGAAGAGGGGGGTGCTCGGGCCGGAGCTGGCGGACATAGAGGTAGAGGCGATGGTACCCTATAATGCAAATCTCCACCCCGCAGAGCATATGAATGAGGAGTTCGTAAGCCTGGTAGATCCAGATGAGGTGTCACTGCACGCCACCCAAGCAGTACAAATATACACGGACGGAAGCAGGATTGACGGCAAGGTGGGAGCTGCGCTATCCGTATGGATCAATTCAGCGGAACACCAAGCCGCCAAATTTAAGCTCCGAGACTACCAGGCCGAACAACTCGCCATATGTGAGGCGGCTGCGATGGTTGTTGGACATACCGAAACTAGTTTCGGCGTGTTCAGCGACTCTCGCGCGCCCCTGCTGGCGGTGAGCAACCACAAGGTCCTCCACCCGTTAGCGGTGATGGCGCGACGAAACCTGCGTGAGGCGAGAATCCAGGGCAAAGATGTGTCTTTCATCGATATATATGTACTAAGTGTCTTTGTTCTGGATAAAAGCCCACGCTGGTCATGAAGGAAATGAGAGGGCCGACCAACTGGCCAGGGAGGCAGCAACCAAAATGAAGACGGCGCCGCACTATCAAGCATGCCCGATATCATCCGTCAAGCGGCATATCCGAAAGGAGGCGCTTGACGAATGGAATCGGCGTTACAAAAAAGGGGACACAGCAGTGGTGACTAAAACATTTTTCCCGGATGCAGTGGAGGCTTATAGAACACTAAGAAAAATTACACTTAGCCCCGTCTTGACACAGATGCTGACAGGGCACGGTGACTTCGCCCAATACATGTATAGGTTCAAGTGCAGGGCGGACCCATCGTGTCTGTGTGAACCGGACCAGGATGAAACCGTACTTCACGTGCTGTGCGCATGCTCCATATTTGCGGTGGACAGGTACGAAACTGAACAAAAAATGGACATAGTAATAAATTCAAATTCAAAATCCTTTATTCATTTGGGTCACAATGTGACGCTTATGAACGTCAAAATAATAAATTTATAAAATAATTACTTATAGACTCTACATTTGCATTTACTGCCACGTTCGCAAAGCAATAGGTAGAACCATGAGAAAGAACGGGCAATAAAACTCACGGTCACTCTTTTTCATCGCCAGGTTTTGCATAATAGACATACTTTACATTTTGTAAGGTGCTGCAACTGTTACACCTTCTATTTCACTTGTATATATTTACTGTACATAATAATACTCAAGCATAATACTTTTGATGTTCATTTGGTTAGCCTCCTCAGAATAGACATGGTGAAACAGGAGCATCCACTTACATTGTATATACCTAATAATGCAGGCAATCCGCGAAAGTGATCAGAACCATGATGGAAATGATGCAGTTAAATATTAAAATCTAATACCAGCCCGCAAGACCGTCATTGACCAATCATCGCAAGTAGCACCCGTTCACGAGTATGACGCATGTGGCAGCCACCATCCCTCTCGCCATATTAGAGGGACAGGGATGACCCGGCACACGACGCCACCACAAGAAATGACATTTTAGTGAGCATGACGACAACGGTAGGTATATAAACCACCAGTAAGAAACAATCTATTGGTATACTGACCATGACCGCCATTTACCTCCATTTTCCAGATCCTTATTATTAACGTAAATTAGTGAAACGCGTGAGTGAATAAATAAAGAAAACCTTTCGGATATAATTAAAAACGAGAAATATAGGAGCACATTCATAGAATTCGGTACGAAAATAATAGGCAGAGTGAAGAGAAGACATAGCATGATAAATAATTAAATGTAGGTATATATTATAATAATATAATAATAATAACAATACATTTATAAAACTAGCAGAAGAAGTGTCCCAAATTTATAGCAGAAATAGAAAACAAAAATATGAACATAGGTGTATAGATAGCAGAAATGTATAGTACCCATGTATGAAGACATACATATGTATAGAATAAGGCAGAACCTCTCAAATAAAATGTTAACCCACCCTAATGTATATATTAAATAGAAGTGTAAATGTAAAATACTATCACTGTAATAGATATAAGATATTGTAAACCCAACTTATAATTAATTAAAGAAAATAAAAATACAAAAGATATTCAAAACAAACCCTATGATGTACAAAGTCCCTGAAGTTGAAATCGGGGGAAATGACTGAGGGTATTAAAAAAAAAAAAAAACAACCAACTGAGAAATAAGCTCACAGGAGATTGCCCTAACCATAGCAGCCTTTCATTGAGTACGTCTATGGATACTTGTATCTGGGGCGCCACCAAGCGGGGGTTGGCGGTTCCACCTCCTAACAGACAACTTTTGGTATTGCATAGTCTTAATGGAAACCAATAGATAGCGACGTTAACGTATATAAAGATTACGCCTGGCTTCAGTCGGGGTTAGTTTTGATTTTTTTAACCTCTATATGTGTGGTATTTATCATGACAAAATAGGTATTATGCGATCAAGCGCTCGATTTGCCGCCCCCTTGGACGTGCCGCCCGTGTGCAGTGCACGCCCGCATCGGGCCTGCTTTTAAATACAGACGCCTGACAAATTTTGAAGAGCAACTGTTCCATGTGTACATGAACATACACATTGTATGCCATGGAAGTGATTGAATTAATCTTAGGGTTCACATTCTGTAATAAGATTTTATTTTTGTTCGAAAATTCAAGGCAACTACCTAGTTGCCTTGAATTTTCGAACATAATACAATTTCGAACATAATCGAATTTTCGAAATAGGTACGTACCTACCTAGGTACGTACCTATTTGTAGATTTACCTAGTTATTGATATTAATACATAGATTTTTCTTTAGCAAATATATCTTCGAACTTATAGTAGGTACACTATGTGACCGAAAAGACGCTGCGTGTATACATCTTCATCATTTTAAACGAAAATCCATTCCGCACAGTTAAAACGTGCTTTGTGTTTACAGCATGAAGGAACTGGCTCGCTCAGCCGTAACTTTTTCTACACTTAGGTACAATAAGAATATACAATAGGAATATTAATGAAAGGAAGCATTGGACTCGACGGATAGGAAAGACGTTCTAATTCAATACACCGTTCAGCACAGCACTGAGTGTTGTGGTTCGAGCCCCATGTAAGGCAATATCACGACGCACTAACTATTGGCGTGCGGTGTACCAACGTGTGAAAATATTCTCACATTCGAATGGAAGGACGACAGGTTCAGCAAGACCACAATCGCCCTCTGACACCAGCAAGTTAAGTCACCCGTCTTGCTACGAACTTCGGACACTGCTCGTATCGACTTTTATTATACTCGATGTCCCTCATTGTTCCTTGTAACTAGTATGTGTTATATGCGTTTCCTTGGCGTTGGCTACTTATCTGATACCAGCAGCAATCTACACTAGTAGAATGGCTATGTCCACAACCTTATTCGAGGGCTGAAACTGGACATGAACCCAAGTAGCAAGCAGACCATTTTTAGGCCTGGTCCCGATCACATTCCCATAACTGTGTCATGTGTTTCAGCAGCAGTGACCACTGATGACGAGTTTTGACACTCGTGAAATCGTATTAAATTAAACGAAAATCAACTGTCTTTGAACCCGTAACGAAGATAATCAGAAGTAAATTGGCGGAGTGCTTGAGTGGAGAGACCGACAGACTGCTATGCAGAGGGTCTCGGGTTCGAATCCACGGCACGCACCAATGACTTTTCAGAGTTAAGTGCGAACTAAATTATTAATTATCGCTTGCTAATCGGTGAAGAAAAACATCGTATGGAAACCTGCATGTCTGAGAGTTCTCCATTACGTTCTCGAAGACATGTGAAGTCTGCCAACCCGCACTTAGCCAGCGTGGTGGACTATGGTCTTACCCTTCTAATAAGTGAGAAGAGGCCCGTGCCCAGCAGTGGGACAGTATAAAGGGCTGATGATGAAATGATTGGTGGAGTTGAAAAATAAATAATGCACTTCCCTCCTTAGCTAGAGCTCCTAAGTGGTAGACAAAGAACGAAGAGATATAATGGTGAAAATGATAAGCACCACGGACAAAGAATAAAGGGGCCTAAGTATATCAGTCTTGCATATGACGGGCCTAAGTATATGAGTTTTTTATAGACTCACGCTTGTATCCCCGGAAGGGAATGCTGAGCTGTAATATAACATCCCCATTTCGCCATTATATGAATGTTTATGTCCCACGTAATAGGAGCTGAACCTATTGCCGAGCTTGTTACCAGCCACATTCCCAGACTTCATGCTGCAACAAAGAATTCGCAAAAATTTAGTAACACTTGCCCGACCCGGGAATCGTGCCAGGAACCTCCCGATCAGCAGATACATACCTACTCTATCCACTGGACCAAGAAGGCAGTCAGTCAGTCTTTTGGGTAATATGTATGGCAGAAAGTTAGGCAGGAAAATAAAAGATACAGATACAAATTGATATGTCTCCTTTTATTCACAGTATATGTACTATTTACACGCTGTACACAATCGCAACAAATTACGCTATTAAGTACTTACATTATACTACAACATTTATCTACACCGATATTACTAAAAAATCAACAAATAAATCGTTTAAACAATTAAATTAACATTGACTAAAACACTCACATGCATAAATATAAAGGCCAAATATAAGGAATGGAAATTATTAAATATATACTTAATCAGTTTAAATCTAATAAAAACTATTTTCTAACAAATTTATTCCATGGAATAGTCAAGGTAAAATAAGAAATTAATGAGTTCACTTGATTTGTATCAAGTCAGAAATAATAAACAGGCATTATAAAAATTACAGAATAGCTTAAAAATAATTTCTGGTGATTCCATTAACAAATAATAATAATAGAACAAGCACTTCTGAATGTCAACTTACACTTAAAAATGTGTAACTTTTGACATTCACAAGTGATACTTTCCCAATCATATTATGTACGTACGTACTCAATTTGCAGAAATAATTTTTTCATTGATACATTTTATGATAAGAATATACTCATGATCTAAGAATGACAATCTAATTGAAGTAACATTCAACAAAACAATAATTTCGTCACAAAGTCAAATGAAATATATGTTTTTATAGTAAATTAAGTGATTTACTTATCCGAAAATGTTACTTTATCAAAGTGATCAATGTTAACAACTTTGGGTAAAGACATTTGTTTAATTTGAGAAATGGTTCTCTTTTGGGAATGGGTTCATTTTGGATCAGGCAAAATAAAATAGATTCACTTACACTATGTGTGGTATAGTGTGGTCTTCTGACACAAGTATTTCGATACTTAAAAGGAGGCCTCCGAAACGTTTTTTGTAAGAATTGTTGATGGAAATACAAGTACCTAGTAGGTACCTATTAAAAGTAGTACTATAAAATGGGTAGCGAGTCTTTAAAACAGGCAGTTGAGTTGATACATTAACATTTTATTATTTATGTATGTAGACCGTTGCAAAATAATGTATGTATAACTAACTTTTAGCAAGACAATAAAAATAAATTTATACAACCTCGAAAATTATTACTTAACGTCTAGGCATAAATAAAGCTATGTAACTGCCATTGTTTCATTTAATACATTTTTATATTTACGCCACCATTAAATAAACAAAATATATCAGAAACACAACAATATGTAACATTTATTCAAATATATTTGTAATTAATTAAATTATATTATGACTGATATATTTTCTCTGGTTGATTAATATAAGCGATGATTTTTATCCACAACTGTACTTTGTAACTTGCAAGACATTTTTATAAATAATGTTCAAATATAAAAATGGTACTTAATTTGAAATTAAATAAGTTTAACATAAGTTTAATATAATAGTATACTCATCCAAACAAACAAGTGATTCTCTTAATAAAAGCAATATTCTAATTTTGATACAATAGTCACATTCATATAGGCCATCTAATCATTCTACTATTTGCATTAAGCGTCGCAGAGAAACGGTATCGACACTCTTTGTTGCGCTTGTATCCCGCATGACAAAATCTTCTTTTTATGCTATAAATATATTTTTTAATTAGTTTTTTGCTTTCAACTATAATATATATACTATAATATATACTTTAATAAATTTTCCGTGTGTTGACGGATTAAGAATACAGAATGTCACCACCCCATATCATCCCATGGGTGTCGTAAGAGCCGACAGAGGGAGCATATTATGCAGAGAACAGCACTGTAAGAGATGGAAAACTTGATACAAACCCTATACCAACCCGTTTGGCCAGCGTGCTATAGTAGGCCAATTCCTCCTTTCAAAGGAGAGGCCTAGTCCAGCAGGGGACTGCTAAGGCTGATGATGATGATGTCAACTATAATAACATGGTTGCTTAAATATATTGTACCGTTAACAATGAAAAGAAAATTATCGGTAAATATTTAGGAAACCCATTAACAAAATACAAATGTCCAAACTTTGCATTAAGAACGTAGGTATGTGTAATTTTTACACAATATCATGCATAAAATTGTAATGAATTTGGCAAACAATTTTGAGTAAACCTACGAAGAAAAAAGGTAAGCAAATAAAATACATTGCGGCTGTTGTAAAGTATTTCTTCTATCATTTCTATCCGTGAAAAGCAGTATCGATATCGTTTCTCTAAGCGCAGCACCATACACATACACACCTAGCATCTAGCAATATTTCTATAGAACTTTATCAGTCTGATGTTCTGATAGTTTTGGTAACACAACTACGATTCACACCGCGCCTCCACAAATATTCAATAAATGCGAAATTATAAACACATCTCTGCGACTAGTCGTTTAGGTCTTTGGCTAAAATTACAAAGAAATAAAATCTTACAACATATTTTTTATATAAAAATCAATATCTACTATCAATATGATATCAGTCTGTTCGAAATATTATCATTTCAAACATTGATCGTATTATACGTATAAATAATAATATTTTTTTTATGAAATACATATTATATAAATAGTTATTCGTAACTATCCCTTTCGGAAAAGCAATGATAAAAATTAATTCAGATTTTTTTAACATATTCATTTAATGGGTTGTCATTTTTACTTATTATTGCCAATGTTACGAAAACTTTGTTTTCATATAAAAGTAAAAATAAAGTATTATTGTGTTCAAATGCATTAATACCTAAATAAATTGCTTGCACGTAAATACGTTTTTTAATTGATAATTCCTGAAGCGAAGCTTCATAATCCGCAGCCAGTGAAGAATCTTAAATTGAAAGACCAAAGCAATTTTGGGTATGTGCGTAAAAAATATACACCTGTATATATTTTTATGAGTGTTTAAAATAAAATATGCCTTGGAGAACACTACATATCTGATGTAATATATTAATATCTGACGTAACAAATTCTGATCAGTGTATTTTCTATGAATAGACAGAAAATGCGTTCGAAGCTTCGCTCATATTTTGTAACCCATAAGAGTTATTTATTTATTTTAAACAACAATACCCAGGCATTACAATAAAATGTATAATAAATCTAACCGATCTACTTAATATATGTAATTAATTATGTATTTATACAGTCAGGGCAATATTGTTACTTCTCATTGTCATAATAAATATCTTATAATAACCAATAAAATATTTACATTTAATATTGAAAAGATGCATTTTGATTTATAAAAAGAGAATTTTGTTTCGCAGATAGCAATTTTCTAACTATAAGGTTAAGAGAAAGCGTCTTAACCCATCCCGACGTAGATACATATATGACACACATTCAAAGATTAAACGTGCAAAACATTACGATTCCACGACATATAAAAAAATGTCTGCTGAAAATTCTAAATTTTCAGCTATGATACAGATAGCTATTGGCAAGGCATTAAATGAACCAACATTTAAAGCCGGGCATGCATTTGTTGTTATTCAATTCCTTGATAACATGTAAAATTATTCTATCATGTACTTTTATATGATTGCTACGTTACATTTAATGCCTTGCTATGTGCCTTGCTATAATACAAAAAATATAATATTTTACACAATAATATATAATTCGCATAAATAATAATATCTAAATCTATCTATCTCACTACTTATCGTGCGTTCCTTACATATATATCTACACAATTTAATATTATTAGGAATTACCTTACAATGTCGCGCAAGCACCGATATGTTAAGATGGACTATTTCTCTATACGTCTATATATAACTATGTACCGTCACTAACTCTTTAGAATATCATTTCTTAACTCTCCTAAGGACAGATGGCATTACGTTTTAACACTATTTTTTTTCATTTCTTGGTCTCGTTGTTCGATAAAATTAGAGAAATTCAATGCAGATACAATAATGAAATTACATACAATTCATGACTGTTAAATAAAAAATCTATGGTTAAAAAATATCGGTACTAAATATTATATACGGCCCTACCAAGTCAAGCAATTAACAGTTATTTTTAATTCATATTAATTTCTGTTCTAGGAACGATTTTGTTACTTTCAATCAAAACTAATCAGTGTGGGTTTTGTGCACACATGTTTTAATATTTAAACATTGAATTTCTTAAATTTATATCTAAAATACAACAAGACCATACAGGTAGAATACATCAATATTAAATAGTAAGAATTGACGTGAAAACAATTGAGGATATCACTAACTACGTAAAAACTTATTGTCATAGAAAAATTATTCTCCTATGTTAAAGGAATGGCAAGTTACGAGGTTACCTTTGTACCACACATATTTATGGGCATGACTGTACTTTTATTATAATTATTTTGAACGTAAATTAATTATTTTTATTATAATAATCGAAGTATAAACAAATTATAAAATTAATGTTTATATTATGCCAATGAGTACTAAAACTATAAAGGGGAGGTCTTGTCTGTTTTTTTTTCGGAAAATAAAAAATAGCCTTTGAAATTCCTCTTCTTAGCTTAACAAAATATTATTTCTTCTGATATTCTTTAAAAAAAAAATAACTTGTACTCACACTATACCAAGTTTGGCTCAGATTTGCTTCCATTCCTAACGTTACGTTAAAATGATATATTTTTTAAATCTAATTGTCATAAAAAATAATACCCAAATTAAATGCAAATTGGCAATTCTTTAGAGAGAAAATTCAGTTGACACATTAAAAGTACAGTCGCGTCCATAAATAGGTATCGTGTACAAGATATAAAATACGCTTGAGTTAAAACTTAGCACTCGCTAATATTGTAGATATGTCAGAGTCGTAGCGACGCGAAAACACCGTGTTCACTGAGAAGCTCTAGTATTGCGTGGCACTGAAACGATTGTTTCAATTCATATAATTATTATACAATAAAAAATTATAAAGACTGTAAATATATGTAAAAAGTGTAAAAACAAAATTGTTAATAAAACCAATGACAATATTCAATAAAAATGCCAAACATAAACTTAATTTGTTCTTCAATATTTTTGTTCATATTCATCAATACGGGCTTGGCTTGAATATAGTAAATTGCAAAATGGTTTTAAATATTCAAAATTATGATTATTTTTTCATTTCTCACAAAAAAAAACAAAACTTATTTTTAATAAATAATACAGGTAATCGAAAGATAAAAAAATCCGACCATAATATTACCTGATTTATAAAAAATCGAATCAAGAGACAAAAACATCGAATTGAACCAACCGTTTCGCCACATTTAAAAGCTCGTTCAATACAAAACGTGTGTATCAAACATTCACAAACTACGCCGTACTACATGTTGACATGTATATGTCAAATGAATCCGAAGGCATTTGGTAAGCTCACAACGCAAGTCCTTAACGTAAGGGCAAGGGGGTGTTGGGGCGAATTATACTGTACGCAGTATTTTGTCGGTTCGACTGTACATTTAGGTTAGGATATGTATACTTATAATAAAATGAAGTAGAAATGGGTCCTTACTACTTGAGGATAGATATAGTTCTGAAGTTAGTTGTACCCTTAGTTGTATAGACATCGCTTTTTCTGTATAGTCAGACTAATACTTATTTTAAGGATCCCTTTCCGAATATTTTTGGAAAAAATGTCGAGTTGAACTAAATGTATCTTCTTTAAAAGTTCTAAATGTCGGTCCATGCCTGAATTCATGTTATAGAGCTTAAATGGTTTTAAGTTATGAAGTTTACAGATACATTTTTACGTGGGTTTTATTGGTATGTTCGCTTTAATTGAAAATTAACAAAACTGTCATTATGTATATTTAGCTCATTTAAAAAATCCGGTATTACCTAACCCATCCCCGCCTTCTGGTTTGTTTCATTTGAATATTTAAAAGTAATATAATTAATAAATTATTTTTACAACCATTGGATGTATTTTGGTTAGGAATTAGTTTAGACTAGAAAGACTCCAGCACCGTCTTGCGTCAGTAATAAAACTAAGATATCCTTAGCTGGGAGTATTGTTAATATGCATTTGCGTACAAGAAATTTGTTAGCCAATACTAGCTTAGAAAAAAAAAATTGTCAATGATGATTGGCTTAGAAAAACATTTTCGGTACACATTCCTAACGTAAATGTACCTAAAGTGGGGTGGCATGGGGTTAAATAAATGCATAAATGGCAGTTTTACTCTACATACCCTGGTATTGGGGACGAAATCCCATTTATATTTCACATACAGCCTTCATTCGGTTTGTTATTGTCCGTACCTCCTACTTCCATACACTAACTTTTAGGGCCCTCTTGTTATAAATTTCGCTTAATTTCTATACATTTTTTTTAAACTGCAAATAAACAAAATGAACATTTTACCGTTTCATTTGAGCGATAGTGCTGACATCTCGTTTTTTAACACAGTAATCTTACAATCGTCACAATATTTCTGTTTTATTATTTTATACTTAGACTTACATTTTGGCGGCATCGCTCGACGGCTGAAAAATTACTAATGTTTTTCCATTGAAGTCAGTATGATATGCGTAAAGAAATGCGTAAAGAATAAGAGGGCCCACTACCTTACTTTACTCAAACTTACTACCAATTTTTTGTTGCCGAAACTTACAATTTCATATTGCATAGATACCGACAATTCTGTTTTAATTTCGTTGTATACAGACTTCCTTTTTCTCATATGAAAAAGCATAGAAGATTTTTTGACTTGTGAAATAAAACTAAATTTACGTCCAAATCTCTTCTGATTACTAAATCATTCTTAGTCTCAGTAAACTGCGATTGCTCGATAGAAATCAATCAGTAGTTTTACAATGGAATGTTTTGTTAAATGTGACAGTGATAATAAACTTATCACCCTATTTTACCCTCGACATGAAGTAGCTCATTTATTCATTGCAATTTTTGCATTTGTTCTATTCGTGGGAATAAAGTTTACGTACGCTAGCAACACACAAATATTGCCAGCTTACGATTAAAAAGTTTTGAACTGTCACAAAATTGCCAGAGCAAGAAAATAAAATCACATGTCAGATCAAAAAATCTTCTACGCTTTTTCAAGTCTAGAAATCCTGTCGGTAGTACCTTGAATGATTTAAAGTTGCGCAACAAAATGTTCTATAGCGCTCCGATTTCTGGGTATTTGTGGGGTACTCCGGCGATGGAAGTAGACTCTCTGTACTGGAGTGGGTCAGCACGGAATTCGACGGGTTTTAATGCCATATTGCCGTATACCTGTGCGAAGCGGGCGATGCACGCTGACCGCTGTGACATGTGGCGAGCGTCCGCGGATAGCATTTCTGTGTTCGTGCATTCTGGACATTTGAACTTTTTGCGGGGGGCCACCTGGAAATGATGGGTTTGTAGTTAGTATTTGTGGTGAAACAATTTAGTCTGAAGAATCTACACATATGAATAAAAGATCATAGAAAGAAAATTCATAGTCAGCGAATGTGTATTCTGCCTTTTTGAATTCTGTGTTAAACAGATAAAAAATATTAACATACATCTTATACTAATGTATAAAGCTGAAGAGTTTGTTTGTTTGGTTGAACGCGCTAATCTCAGGAACTACTGGTCCGGTCCGATTTGAAAAATTCTTTCAGTGTTAGATAGCCCATTTATCGATTAAGGCTATAGGCTATATAACACCGCGCTATGAGCGACGGGAGCGGAGCAGTAGCCTTAAATAACGTGGGTGTAACCGCAGGCATCCTCTAGTTTTACAATATAATTTGTAAGATCAGTGATCAGATTGAGATCAGCACAGATCTGATCGCTGATCTCATGCTTGTTTGTCTTCCATAGTGACCTTAAATTCTTTAGTAACTAGCGCTATCTGGTTCTTAAACTCAGTACTATTTGGCTTATAATATGCATTCAGTATATTTCATTAAATTACTTAACTTTTCAAAAGCGCATTATTTTTTCGAATTTACTCACGTTTTAGTAAAAATATTTTTTTAGTATTTTCTCGACCTATGCATTACATTTAAAATATGACAAAATTTTATTACACCAGAACGCAACCATTAAAGTTTCGCCATGTTAATGGGTTGCCCCTATCTACTAAGTGAATAGGATTAGAAGATTAAAATATTTTCTTATCTTAAAGAGGGAGTTATTTATTAGATAGCTTTTCTATTAATTTGTATTGTACATTACAATTGAATAAGAAGTACATTATAGTAGTATTAAAGGATATTGTAGTAGTAGTATTATATCCGTGTGGTGACGGATTAAGAATACGGATTGTCACCACCCCATATCATCCCATGGGTGTCGTAAGAGCCGACAGAGGGAGCATATTATGCAGAAAACAGCACTGTAAGAGAAGGAAAACTTGATAAAACCCTAACCAACCCGTTTGGCCAGCGTGGTATAGTAGGCCAATTCCTCCTTTCAAAGGAGAGGCCTAGTCCAGCAGTGGACTGATAAAGGCTGATGATGATGAAAGGATATTGGGCACTTATAGTTTCACTTTTTGACGCGTAAAGCCATTGGAGTAAATGCATAATTCAGTATATATTTTTAATGCTTTTTTACCAAAATTCATTGAAATCATTTGTGGGGTTTTTATTTTAATTTTAATTAGTATATAATACAATAAATACGTCATTTGTTGCATAATAGTGAAGCGACTCCTTTTTCAATTATAATCGATTGATTAACCGTTAACATAAATCGTGGAACAACAAAATGATCTACATTCGGAACTAAAAAGTATTAAGAGTTGTCATTATAATTATTCTTCGATTATATTACTATTTCTTTCGTTAACAAGCAATTTCTTGGCAAAAATAAAACAATTAAGATATAATCTATAGTGTTACGACTCCGTAATCTATTGTTGGGTCACAACACTAATACACAATGAAATGTCAAACATTACAAAATGGTGTTTTCTGTTTACAAACGTGTTTTTTTAAGCGTAAGTTGTGTTGTTGATTTACACTTGACAGATAAATTGTTAGAAATGTGGTTTTTCTGAGAGGTACGGTACGTAAGTAACACTCAATTATTATGTACCAAATAATGTTAAATATGTGCCAGTTCTTAAACTCTATCGGTTTCAAAACGAATTGTTTTGAAATGTAACATAACCTCAACAGGTACTCAACTTATGGTTTTTTTTTCAAAACCCCACAATATTTAATTTTGAATTTAACCTTGTTTTAAAGTATGACACTAACCCTTTCTTGTGGTTAATTTTCACTACGTTACTGTGTCAAAAGTTGCGCAACCAAGTGCCATAGTACGTTGCTCATTCTCCTTTGTTGCTTAAATAAATACAGACATTTCAAATTAATTTAAATAATTATAATATAAATACATAGGTACACAAATACAATTTATAAGCTAATGATCGTTTATTTTGAATTTAGTAGTTATTTATTGTAAAATATATGGCAGCATTTCTAGAATCATGGCTGTTGGTGTCATAAAAAAGTATATTGGGGGTAGTTGTTGAACCCTGCGTAAGCGCTTGATTCTTGTTTTATTTTCATTTTCTGTTTATTGTTGCTTTTGTTGGTAGGTTACATTTGTGTTGTCTCTGCGAAGTACGTCGAGTTGAGAAAAATCTCCTGCGACTTCACGTCGACACGCGCTACTGTACATCAGTGGAATTTTGGAAGTTTTACTTTGTGAAATAGTGAGATATTGACTCTAAAATGCCTCATATATGCCTAAATGACTGGTGCAGAGAAATCAATTATCTTAAGAGTCTGACAGTCCCCTTCGGCCTTCCCCCAGGGCGGATTGGATTGGATGGATTTTCCAATTAGAAAAGCTATTGATTTTGATAAAAGTGATCTTATTAAAGAATTAGCACATATTCATTACATAAAATATAAAACCAGGAATAAATAAATAAAAGTAATATTTATTCATTAGTTTATTTTATTTACTCTGCCTAAATATGCCAAAAAAATGTATTTTGTTTTGATTTCTACATTTTTGTTAACAGGTTTGTTATTTTAATACATATTTGTATTGAATGAAGTGAAATTGAAACAACGTTAAACCGGAAAAGTACCAAGAACCGAGAATCTAACTCCCTAGTAGTACTGAGTTTGGTAACTAGATGGCAGCTCTAGTCGAACAAAATCGAGAGATGGCTATCTATACCCACAATATACTTATCTATGGCTGATCTTACAAATTTAGATCAGCACTTTCCGTCAAAGTGAACAAGAGTTACTTCAACAAAAGCTGATCTACGCACAACAGCATCCATTTTGTTCGTTGTAATTTTCACACAAACGAAACGAAACAGGTTTGCAGTAAGGAAAAAGAGAAAGAATTCACGAAAAAGAAAAGCAAGAAAAGTAGTTTTAACTAGAGTCCGTGCCACGAGAACATAGACTTTTTGTAAACAAAGAAATTCTACTAAGTGACTTATCGATAGTTCTGTCAAAAACAAATAATATCAAATCCAATGAGTGCAACGGTACATAGATAAGTGTCATTGGAAACTAATATGTCAATGGATCGGCTTTTTATCGATATTATGCGCTGTCAACAGGATATTTTAATGTTTTGAGGTACTGAAGCCTGGGTAGAATGTCAACATTTGGAGTTAGTTCATTGAAATGTTACATTCTTGGGCTTAAAATGCATTAATCAGAGGACAAAATTATTTTTTTTAGTTGTCAAGTATATATGTATATAAATGTAAAGTTAAATACAAGTTTATAGGATCGCAACGCTCCTCCCGCTGCCGGCATCTCGAAAAAGCGGGTGCAGAATAGCAGATGGCAAACTATTAGTCGCGCAGAAAATTATTTATAGGTACCTAAAAAAGAAATTGCGTTAACAGATTACCGTAACTTTTAGTGGATTTTGTTTAAGTTCATTCTGACGATTTCATTCACAAACAACGTAAAATCTCCATGCCTAGGAATTTTTATGTAATGTACTAGCTAGTTATCTGTAATATTATTCCTTGTTGGTCAATAATTTAATATTTTAGGATAGGTAGGCTACTTTGAGCAAATGATTTATTCTCTATGATTTAAAAAAAAACATGTCAATAATACATATGTACTCTATCATTAACATACATGGTAAGTACTCTATTTTTCCTTAATAAATTAAGGAAAAATAGAATAAATTATGTGTAAAACGACAAAAAATTCGGCAAATTTATGAACATTTGCAATTTATGAACATTGCCTACATAGTTCAAACACAAAAACAAATATTTTTATTTCAGTAAAATTAAACAATATACATTTAAAAACATAGTGGCATAGTTAGGCACTGAAAAAAAAAGACTATTCAAAAAGTATAAAATCTAAAACACAACTGTTTGAAAAAAGATTGTGAAGCTCTGAATGTTTGTTTACAAAAAGTCTATCCTCTCATGGCACCAACTATAGTTTAAACTGAATACAAAAGGCATTGTGGCAGCAGAGGAGATCAAATAGTAAGTAGCTGCCTCCGTGGTCCAGTGGATAGCGTATGCGACTGCTGATCGGAGGTCCCGGGTTCGATTCCCGGGTCGGGCAAAAGTATTACTGGGTTTTTCCCACAGACATAGATCTACATAGATAACGCAAATGCATGCACTTCGCGTGTCTGAACTCCGACCAAGCGTCGAGCTTGGTCGCCACTAACTTCAGTCCCCGCGCGTCCGTTTTACCGTTAAGTAAACTTTATTCACATTACGTTGCCGCGTTTGCTTCGGACGTTTGATCTGACGTTGTGTATTAGGAGACGATGAATATCGCACAAGCGATACTGTCGCGCGTCGCTTCGACTTCGTGATACAGGCAACGTCACAGTAGGTATTAAAAAGTCGGCACGCTTGGTTTCAATACAAATCGTGATAGTTGCGTTATCTATGTAGATCTATATCTGTGGTTTTTCCTAATTCTCAGTAGCAGCACGGAGTCTGGTGATGTGCCTGGTAGTGGCAATAGACTCGCCCCTAATACGTGGGAAATAAAAATTCATGGCGAAATGTGGGCGTAATATTACACCTCTGCCTACCCCTTCGGGGACAAAGGCGTGAATAAAAAAAAACTGAATACAAAAGGCATTATGGCAGCAGGGAGATCAAATAGTAAGTAGCTACAGGTTCGTTAATGCTACGTCGGTCACCTTTCACTTAATAACAAAAAAGTTCTGATATAATGTTCTCACAATTACCTTAATCGGCGGTTTCCTAGTGACATTAGCGACGAGGAAGTTCATCGCGATGTCTTCACAGTTGAAGTTGTCGTCGACCCAGTGTCGGATCTCGGCCGGCATCTTGAACGTGTAGTACCACGACCAGATCTTGTGGTGGAACGCGGCGCCGGTCAGCACCTGGAAACGGTAAGCATAATATATGATAATTTGAACTAAGCAATGTGGAATCAGTACCCATGAATATATTGATGAAAAGATACGTTAGTTTAGCCACGAAATATCGCTCTCTCTTCGAGTTGCGACAATCTGACACCAGTTGCTCTGTGGAAAAGCTATCATGATCATAACAGTCTTTCGCAGTCCACTGCTGGACATAGCCTTCTCATAATTTGCATTTTTTTTATAGTAATATGCGGCAAACGAGCAGACAGATCGCCTGATGGTAAGCAGTTACCGCCGCCCATGGACACAAGCAACACCACAGGAGTCACAAGTGCGTTGCCGCCCATTGGGGTTAGGAAAAGGGATAGGATGAGCAGTGGGATATGGGAGAAGGAATAGGGGATAGGGCCTCCAGCACTCTCACTCACAGAACGAAACGCAACAGTTTAGGTACTGTTACTTTACGTCATTCGCATCACAATAGCATTGTGACTAGGGTGAGCCAATGAGAGGATTTGGCCACTATGCCACGCTGGCCAGGCGGGCTGGCAAAGATTTGATGTAGAGTCTTTCTTCCCTGTTGTATTGTCTGTTTCGTGTATTTTACTAAGTCACTTATTACGACACCCACGGAAAGAAATGGAGTTGTGATTGTGACATTTTATTATCTTAATCAACCACCAAATGGAAATGCTTATATACTTTGGTCAGACTAGTGGAGATACTAACGGACTGCCATGCAGAGGGTATCGGGTTCGAATCCACGGCGCGCACCAATGACTTTTCGGAGTTATGTGCGTATTGAATTGTAAATTATCGCTTGCGCCGTGCCTCGGACAGCACGATAAGCCGTCGGTCCTGGCTGTCATGAAGATCTATGACGGTCGTTATAGGGAGTCAGAACCTATGAACAAACTGACACTAGTCTAAACCAAGGAATATAGCTATCCCTTTGGGTTGCGGAGGTCAGACAGGCAGTCGCTCCGTGGAAAAGCGAATATTCAGTCAAATCCGGTTAGAGCCCCAGGTTCTAACAGGGATAACGCTAGGAGGATGATGATCTGGTCAGACCAGTGCGCAAACCTTGGGTTTCAAGGCGACAGTCTCAGATGTAACAGGGATCATGCTCGGACGTTGATGATGATGTTGAACTTAGCTGCAAAGGTAAAGCAACGGCAATCATGCCTTACTTTAGCGACATACAATACATTTCGAGTTATTATTATGAAATTGTATGTTTCATTTCAAAAGCTGTGTTTTGTAATTTACATGTCGAGTTACTAGGGCATGACGTTGCCAATCACGTACTACTCCAATTATGTTTTCAGCACATAGCCAAACTTGAAGGCTAAGTGCTGCTGAATACATTCTTATGCGCCATAACGATACTTATATTTATTTTCTTTGGTTGTTATCCAAAGCTCATACGAACCTACTTCAATAACAGTTTCAACCGCTGTAAGAAAGAAAGACATACATTTTACATCAGAAGCAATTTAATCCGATTAAATAATAAGTTAGCTAGTCTATGTATAGAAAATCAAAAGTCACAGTCAAACAAAACAACTTAGCAACGCGAATAAAAAACATAAACGGCTGCAAGCAATCAAAACGTGCTCCTAACTTTTTCAGGGACATTTATTTAACATTTAAATAAAATGTTCTTTCAAATAATTCTGGCCATTAAGTCAATTTTATTACAACAGATCTTAATGAGTCACCATCAGTATGAAGCACTAACAAGCAATCATTGATACGAATATACAAGGAAAATGTACGCTGAAAATTAAAGTCACAGTCTAAAAAAGTATTGGACGAACTCCAACAATATAATGTAATAAGGTTCCGTGAGTCAAGATCACTTCTTAGAATTTAAGTTGTACAAGTTTTTGTAGATAATTTATGTAGGTTGTAGACGGAACAAACATGATTGTGCTGTCAGATTGGATCAGTTTAGACAATTTACTAGGTACTATGGACATTGAAGTTCCTTGATATAGGGGTTCTACGAACTACTGGGTACAGTACAAAAATAAAAGAAATGTGTAAGTACAGATTTAGTGATAAAATTAGTAATAGATAATTGAGAGAGAACTTATCGGGCAGAAATTTACATCCAAACAAACTTCTTTTAACTAATTTTGAAATCCAATTGAATCCAGCGCGGTTTCAGCTTGCCAAATTCAACATGATGTGAATGCATGATAGTAATGTTTACGTTCTGACTGACTGAACTGACGAAAATATTATAATTTTCAATCTGAAATGTTGGTTTTAATGGCTCAGACTTCAAACGAAGTGGACATTTATTTATACTTTATTGCACAGTATACAAATTTAAATAGTCACTAATAATTATGAATCAAAGACACAGCCCAAAAAGAGCATTATTGATTCATAAGGTGCAAAAAAATAACATTCGAAGGGCAAATAACATATGGGGCGGTAGATGTGGGTCGAGAAGCCGACCGTAAACGACACTCACTAGTTTACTGGAACAAGAAATATTTTTTGTGGATCACATGTCACATTTCTAGAAACGAATCAAAACGAATCCTATTTATACGATGCCGAAGCAGTACAATCAATTGTGTAGCAACTCTCGGCGACACAGAATGCTTGCTCAATTGTCTCATCGAATTAACTGCTTAAGTGGTACGGTCAGCACCAAAAGTCGCTACATACTTAAAAATTTTTGCTCAGCCTTTTATGAATTACTAGAGGATACCAACAGCTACGCTCTCATATTTTTTAATTGACCATTTCTACGCGATCTAGTCTTCTTAGTGCACTTCTACGGTCTCCAAGAACATGCCAAATTTCAGCTTCTTGCCGTTCAGTAGTTTTGGCTGTGGATTGTCTGTCAGTCGGTAACGCAAGGATTTTATATATACGGATAACTCCGATATTTATAATCAATAAATTATGATGCAGGTAAGTTTTCTCCGTCTATAGATCTTAGAAGATATTGAGTATTATAATTATTTGGGGCGATAAAACCATTAAGGCGAGGTTGCAGTACAGTGCGTAGCTCGACCTCACCCCCCGCAAAAACAAAAACACGGCGGTGGCGTCAGCGAGTGAGCGGGGGGAGGGGAGGGGGGGTTTCGTGTGTGCGTGTGCCACAGCGCAGCGTAAAAAAACCGTAGATGAGTTATGTGAACTTCAAAAGTGGCACATTAAAAACTGACAAATTCATGACAAACCTTTTTTTTCTAAATGGCTCATTTGGCTTTAGTCGCGTACGCGCTGCGGTCGGAAGCGCTCGCTCTTTAACTCGCGTGTGTGTACGTTACATTTGAAAATGCCGTCGTGTGTAATGAGATTTTGCTAAAGTAGTAAAACTATAGTAGGAAAATGACTAAGAGTTATGGAATCACTTCTCATTCATGAGTATTACAATATTACAACGTTTTATTTACAATTTATTATAAATTCAGTACCACAAATAATAGTGAATAAAAAAATTGGCATTTAGCGAGAGTAAAAGAGAAGCAGTATTGTGCGTGTTCAAAGACTAAAAAACAAAGTATCCAGACGGGACATTCGTAATAATATAATACTGGTGTGTGTTTTTGTCAAGTAATAAAAGTGATTTGAGGCTGAATCAACACAATATATTATTATTATAGAAATACAAAATCATACGTAAGTTACAAACATTGACGGATGATCAAAGTCCATTCACTTGTTCTTGTTTTTCTCCTTTTAGTATTAAACAACTAAGTAGATTGTATTGCACAGTTTTCGCTGCCGACCCACCGTACCCCTGGCAGTACCCCTGGGGGTATGGTGGGTCTTTCAAAGCTTATTTTATTTTATTTTATTTTTTATTTTATTTTATTTGGAAAACAAACAGTTCCTTATAACTAATTGAGTACATATTTTTATAACTATTAACCATTTATACGTTTTCACATTTATGTATTTAGGTCTTGATCATTGAAACGTTCCATACTACATAGTGGATATAAATAAAAATACACAAAAACAATATAAAGATAAAACATGAACACACAAAAGCAACAACAATATTAAAACAAAAAAAAAAAAAAAAAAAAAAAACAAAATTAAAGTCAAAGTCAAAGTCAAAGAACCGCTTCGAACCACTGGTCGGCAAGAACACGCCTATAGCTGGAGGCACTTGTATTAAATAGGTCGAAATTGTCTAGGTGTGCTAAATTGTTGAGGTAACCTGCAGTTCTTATAAAGAACGTACCTTTTCTGTAGTTGGTAGCGCAACGAGGGACGTGTAGAAGAAACGGTAACCTCACAGACCTAGTAGGGACCTTCAAATGCAAGCTACTGAGCAGGTTGGGAGAATCAATTGTTGACTGCGCTATTTTAACTAGCAGTGTTATATCTGCAATTTTCCTCCTTTCATAGAGTGGCAGTAAGTGCTGTCGCTTACACCTTACTTCATAAGTTTCGTCATTATTTATCTTACACTTATACTGCAAGTATTTAGTGAATTTGCGCTGTACAGCCTCCAGTCTCCGTATATGCGCATCGTACTGTGGACTCCAAATTTGAGAGCAATATTCGAGAATGCTGCGAACGTATGAACAATACAAAACTTTGACAGCTTTTATGCTTGAAAATTGGGAGCATGATCTCATGACAAAACCTAACGCTTTATTAGCTTTATTAACGACGTTGTCAATGTGTTTTTCGTACGTTAATTTAGCGTCATGAGTTACACCCAGGTCGCGGATTTCATTGACTCGCTTAAGTTGTACTCCTTTTAGAATATATTTAAATTCGATTTGGTCAGGCTTACGAGAAAAGGTTATTGAGTAACACTTAGCGGTATTTAAATCTAAGCCGTTGAGTTGACAATAAGCTTCGAATCTAATTAGGTCTTGTTGTAATAAAACGCAGTCAGAGGGTTGATCGATCTTTTTAAATATTTTCATGTCATCGGCGTACATCAAAAATTGTGAATGAAGAAAACAGGATTTGACATCATTTATGAAAATATTAAATAATAATGGCCCAATTAATGAGCCTTGTGCAACACCGGAAGGGACATTATGCCACATTGAGATCGACACATTGAGTACAACTGCCTGAGATCTGTTTTCGATGTAAGAGCAAAACCATCTGAACAGATTCCCGTGAATACCAGCACGTAAAAGTTTTTGAAACAGTATTTTATGGTCTATACGGTCAAATGCCTTGCTGTAATCGGTGAAAACAGCATCTACTTGGCCACCCCCTGTCATATTAGTGGTCGTGAAATCTATAAATGTTAGAAGGTTTGTACTTGTCGATTTATTTTTGATGAATCCATGCTGTTCCGAGATAAAGAAACCGTGTAAAGTGTTGAACACCTGAGTATAAACTATTCGTTCCAATAGTTTAGCGAAGATACATAATTTAGAAATAGGTCGGTAACTCTTTACGTCCTTTCTGTCACCGGTTTTATAGACAGGTGTAATAAATGCAGACTTCCAAATTTTGGGGACGGTACTTTCTTTAATAGACCGCCTGTACAGGATAGTAAGCGGATTGGTCAGTTCTTTGGCACAGTTAACAATAAATGTAGGTGATATGTGGTCGGGTCCGGCGCCTTTTGCGAGATCTATTGACTTCAGCAAGTCCTGTACCATGTCTGGCAATATGTCTATGTTACATATCGTGTATGGGCACTGTAGCGATTCGCTATTACCATCTAGCAGTGAAGTGTGGTGTTGGTGAGAGGATTGGGAGACGAACGTAGACTGGGAATAGGAAGCGAAAATGTTACAAATTCCCTCGTTAGAGTCGGCTGTTATGTCTTCATATGTAAGGGTAGAGGGGAGCGAGTTGGGCCCCTTTTTATTTGATTTCACAAAGCTCCAGAACGATCTGGAATTAACAGTTATAGCTCTCTCTGTTTTGACAATAAACGTCCGGTAACACTCGTCCTCAACGCGTTTTGCTCTTTTCCGCAATAAACTAAAGGTTATATAATCACTTGTGTTACCGTACGTACGGTATTTTCTAAGGAACTTGTGTTTTTCCCTGAGAATCTTTTTTAAACTTGCACTGTACCATGACGGGTATGACGATGCGAAAACCGTTTTATGGGGTATGAATTTATCCCTTAATTCATATAAGTGGCTATAAAAACATTCTAGCGCACTTTCAAGGGAATTATCGGTCAGACAATCGTTCCATGGAATTTTGGTTAATGCTGAATTAATTGTTTCATAATCACCTTGGTCATAGAAATATTTGATCCTCGGATCTGCTTTAAGGGAAGTCGCGTATATAGAGTTCAAAGTGATTTCAAGGGACTTGTGGTGACTGTCTTCGGGCACTAAGGGAAAGTCAGATGCCTTAACTGATAGCTCAGAGTTGCATAAGATTAAATCCAACAATCTATTATTGACGTTTCGACATAAGTTGAATTGGTTTAGGCTACACTCTGCTAGGGTATCGAAAAAATATACTTGGGCGTCACCCAATATGCCCGATGGCTCTAATTGACCGTTTGTGTTACTCCAATCAACATTACTAATATTAAAATCACCCATGATTACAAAAATATCGTCTGGGCATGAGTTAATAATAGATGATAGTTTATTTGTAAAATTAGTAAGTTGTGTGTTAAAAGAATTCCCCGACTTCTCGGTACATAAATATATGGTACAAAGATGAATTTTATGCGAGGTGCTACTATTTATATTAGTGGTAATAGTCACCCAAATATCCTCGGCGGAGTAACTCCATTCCGGCCGGTGGACAGATTGGAACTCACGTCGTACCGCCATTATTACGCCACCGCCAAACTTTACGCGAGTATTCGCATAATCCCGATCACGGCGCCAAATAAGATACCTTTCATCAAAGATTTCGCTGTTGCCGATACTATCAGGTAACCAGCTTTCCGTTATAGATATTACATCATAGGAATTCAACAGTACATTCCGTTTAAATACCTGTGTCTTGGTCCGCAGCCCTCTTGTATTTTGGTAGTAGATACTAAACGGCATCATTTTTAAATTTTAATATTCTAGCATACCGTACATTTATAATTGTCATATAGCAGTATAAAGGAAGAATAAGCCACAGCACGACATACATATTATAAAGACTGGTGGTGGTCGTAAGCGCAAGAAGCAAAGCGTTATAGGAATATTTAGCATACGCAAAACCTGCTAACACATAAAACAGCAATCTCTGAGTACTTATCACTATTGCATAATATACGGTATGTATTAAATTGATCCAAAAAATATACGTACATTCAAAATATAACAATATCAAGGAAATAGTCCAAACAATCGTTATAAAATTTAAACAATACATTTTTAGTAGGGTATATATAAAAAATGTAGGCCGTGATAGAGTTAAAACTAATTCAAACAAGTAATAGTGTAAGCTCCGTCGGTAGAGAGCGCAAGCAATTATGACTCGAAAGCGACAGCGTAAGCCCGAATAAGTGAGTGATAATCGTGTGAATCGTGCACTTACTTGTTTACTCCATTTGTGTGTCGCGCGGCTGACCACTGGACAAACGAGTTTGTGGTGGAATACGGCTCTCAAACTTTCCACAATATTTAATGCAATTATTTTTAATGTTGATAAATACTTTATTATTAACCTGTAATTTTTAGTAAATCTTGTTCGTTTTTTATAAAAAATGTGGGGGATGTATCAGATTTTTTCACCATTATTTTACAATGTTTTACCCATATATATTTGAAACCTCTATCTTTGGTAAGAGTTTTAGCCTTGCTTAACAGAACTTTATTCGCTGGAGTCAGGTGGTCGTTAACATAGAAGTTTCCAGAAGTGTTGAAGCCCAGGAGAGACACGTCGTGTAGCTTCCTCTTGCGTACCGATGCCACGTATCCCTCCTTTAAGTAGCGACTGTTAAACGAGACGATTATCGCTTTATCAGCATTTGGAATGCGAGTGGGTACTCGAGCTACATAGTTTATATCCTGCCTTTTTACTGGTTGCTCAGATAGTGATCCTATTTTCTCGACAATGTCATAGAGATTTTCGCCCTTTTTTTCGGGAACGCCTCTAATCTCTACATTGTTTGCTCTGGTCCATTGATCTCTTACTTGCATTTCGTGTGATAGTCTTTCCATTTCTTTTCGCAGAGCAGGCACCTCTTTGGTCACTTTCTCCACCTCGACTATCCTATTTTCAAGGCCATTGACTTTGTCTGCAAAGGTACTAATTAGATCGTGCGCCATGTCGACCGAATCCTTGAGACCGTTCAGTTCTTCTTTTATCAACTTCACGTCTGCTATCAGTGTTGGCAAGGAGGCCAGTTGGAAGACGATCTTGTTAAGCTGCTCCTGCATCTTGTCCAGTTGGCTGGGTTGTGGAGAAGTGGCGGCCGGAGATGGCGACAGACTGGACTTGCATTTCGGACAGCGCCAATTTTGTTGTTTCTTTTCGCCCAGTTTCCGATAGCCGACTTCTGTAATCCCAGAACATTGGAAGTCGTAATGGCCCTTGCAGGTGCAACATACAGGCCCCTCGATATGTTGTGAACCGCAGCTAGCGCAGGCGAACATCTTGTGGAAAGTTTTAGAAACACTGGAATTTGTGCTGGAACCGATCAAGCGTGTGCTCACAGGTGACGTCAAGCGACGACTGACTTACTATTGATTTACTTACTGCTTAACCGTACTCCCAGATAATATTGTTGTGTAATTAGTTAATTACTTTCAGTTCGTTAATTTCAGTTCTACTATTTTGTGGGATCATTCCCAGTATAGTAGTAGTATTGAACAATTCTATGATAGAACTGTCCTAATTCTATTAGCACAACTTGATGAGGAGAACAGAACTAATGGGATAAGTAATAGGAAATGTCCCAGTCTAGTTCTATGTATGTTTTTACAATGGTATTCAATAGAACTACGGGGAATGATCCGTAGTGTCACGTCATCGTGCTCATATATCCGAATAAATATGTTTTGTAGACGTTGATTTGTTTAATGTGTAAAACAAATGAACGTCTACAAAACAAATGAACGCCTACAAAACAAATGAACGTCTACAAAACAAATGACTTACAGAAAGTGATCAGCTATCGATAGTGATTGCAGAAAACAGGTGCATGCGATTTTCAACCTAATTGACATTAGTCAGAATTTATAATTTTAACCCTAATATTGCCAGAAAGCGAGAAAAAACAAAAAAAAAGTTTGTCATGAATTGTCAATAAGGTCGAAAATCGCATGCACCTGTTTTTTGCAATCACTATCGATAGCTGATCACTTTCTGGTAGTCATTTGTTTTGTAGACGTTCATTTGTTTTGTAGACGTTCATTTGTTTTGTAGACGTTCAATTGTTTAAAACATTTTTATAAATACATATTTATTCGGATTTGTGAGCGTGATGTTGTGACACTACCCTTGTAAAACATACATAGAACTAGTGGTAAATTTCCTATAACTGTTTCCCATTAGTTCTATTCTTCTCATCAAGTTGTGCTAATAGAACTAGTGGGAAAAAAAGTATCACTAGTTCTATCATAGAACTGTTCAATAGAACTAGTGGGAATGATTTGACAGCGCAAGGATGATGATGATGACGGGTCTTCAACAGTACCACAGATTATACCTATAATATACAAAGCATTATAACCATTAGCAGTAATACCTAAACGTTTTATTCTCTAATTTCTTAAATCTCCTTGTTGCACTATATCATCGTACTAGCGCTTGTCTTCGCATGTCTAAAAATACAAAAACGTAAGTAGTAAGTCATTATCATACGAGAGATAACACTGTTCAGTTTAATGTCCACGTAGCACGTTGGTATAACACTACGAGCATTTCAGCCAGGAGTACGGTTAAGCTTTAAAAGACCCACCACACCCCCAGGGGTATTGCCAGGGCTACGGTGGGTCCGCAGCGCACAGTTTTTATATTAACGTACTGTTTTAGGTTTCCATTGAATGAAATGTACTTTTTTAATAAATGTTATAAATAAATCACATCGACTTTTTATTTCCCTACCTTAAATGAATTAATCAAATTTACTTTGAGGCGAATTGAATTTACTCAAGACATACAAAGTGATCATGTCACATCTGAGTCAAATTATTGTTTGTGAAACGGTCAGCATGATGTCACAGTGCGCTTCGGTCCAGAGAGTATGATATGTTTATCTCTATTTCGCGCTTGCGATTAGATGTGCTATCTCACTTACACTTATTATCTAATTCTTAGTGTGTCGTTTTGACATATTTATATTAGTGTGCGTACGCTTTTCGCGATGCGTGCCACTTGTAAGCTCCGTCATGTTACCTTGTCAGTAACCTGTCTACGGTTTCTTACTAGTATGTCTATGGTTCGAACGATTGAGTTTGGAATACGAATTACTTTGTACTTTTGCGAAAACGTACATGCGGGGGTGGAGGGGGATTTTGCGGAGCAACGACGTACGTCCGCCCTCAATCACGCCTAGACAGGCACTGATGAACGACCGGCGAGCGATATAATGCCAACATTTTGACTATTTTTTGTTTCTTGGAGAAAAATGATAACGAAATTACGAAATCTGTTTTTACCATTTATTTTAAAATAAAGAGCTGTTTCTATTGATAATACTTTCATATAAATTCATTATGGAATCTCTAAGCAGTACACGTTTAAAATTGTGATTTAGTGCCATGTTTGACATTTTTTTTTATCGAACCAATCATTCCTAATCGTGGTTCTATCTTTACGATTTACTAGAAGATATGTTCAACTTTTATACTTTAATTTTTATTCATTAAAAATATCATAGTTCATGGGACTTTTAGACGTTCAAAAATCTTAAAAAGTACTGCAACCTCGCCTTAAAATCACGTCAACGTAATATCGACTTATGTTGCTGACTGTACACTGTAAAGTCATATCCATACATCATCATCAATATTACGTATTTATATTTCGTGTGCGTTCGCATTAGAGAGTGTTGCACAATGAATATTTTTATTTGACTAATGATTTGGTTTATTCATACGGTAGACGGTTTTAATAGATTTTATTGAAATATTGTTTTTTTTATTGATGAGGTGAGGCCTCTGTTTTAGCATTCGTATGAGAACTAACACGCATGTTAAAAGGAAGAAGCCATTCCGAAAGTCTGCTCTTTATCTCTATTTCCACTAAGATTCCTCTACCTGTAAGTATAAAGATGTGGATTTGTTATATCCACATATTTATTATTACAAGCCTTCTGGTTATATACATATTCAAGACTATTCCACGGAGAAGCTCCAAAAGTGCTCGAAACTGGTATCAAGTTACCAGCTGCCCCACTCCCATGGCTCCCAGTACTAGCGCACATCGTACCACCGGATCGGCGCAACGCCTGGCATCAAGACATCCAATTAAGACGGATGAACGTTTGGGGACCAATTTTGACGTCAAAGCGGAGTCGCGAGCCTCTTGGGGGCTCTTCGACTACCCCCAACAAGAGCTGATCGCAGACACAAAGACAAAAACCCCTGGTTTTGATGCACCTCGTCCCATGTGGGTGAAACTTACAGATTCAGAACCGGACACGGACGATCCAACCATCATGTTCACAAATGGGAGCTCAGAGAGTCGCCATACTGCGAGTGCGGAGAGCCCGACCAAACTCTAGCCCACGTCGTGAATGATTGTCCGCTCCACCGCTTTCGACTTTCGCCTCGAAACCCAGAATCCACTTTTTATTTCAACAAGAATTGACAGAATATTATTCTTATCTCTATTTCGCCAAAAACATATCGCAGGCCCTCGTTTGTAGGTATCTCAGAAATAGACCTAAGCAGAAAATAATTTTAAATAGGACTTCAAACCTAGACTTTAGACCTAGACAAACTAGACGGCTATAAACATCAGGCAGATACAAAAAACCTAGAAACCACACGACACCGAGCCTTATTTATATAAGAATTGTATTCCAACCCTATTCTGAGGTGGCAATTTTCAATAATCAGAAAGGTGCGACAACATATTTGCCTAGACGTACAAAAAACATGTCAACAAAAGCGCCGAAATTGAATACCTAGCCACAATACATTATTACTTTTGTTAAAGTAAGTCTGATCTTGAACCTGACCCAGGTCGTAGACGGTAAGGTCATTGACCTCCACTCAAAGATAATGTGGTTGTTAATATTAAATGCTAAGTTTTGAGTAAAATTCTAGAGATAATAAAACGCTTGATAATCCACTTATTTAAGAAAGTTGAGCCTTGTTAAGGTAAAGCTTGCATTGATTTAAGTTAAGAGCTTTAACTAAACTTAAAGTATCGTTATTTTATTTATGATCGCAAACCGAGATGATCGTGGGATTATGTTTGTATAGCATACATATTTTACCAGTCTCGTTTAAGATGTCTAAACAAAAAAAAAATTAGGTATTGGGATTAAGATGCTCTACAATATTATATTTGTTCGTAATACATAAGTTTAGATATAAAAAGTAGGTAGGTAGGTACCATTTTGATGCCTACCTATAGTACATGTATTAAAAAACGTGAACAGAGGCAAATAAAGAACGTTGTTGAAATATTTTAAGCATTGAAAAAAATACATTTTTTTAATAAATCGATACCTTCGCAGCTAGCATACCCAGCTCTTTAGATATAAGTTCATTTGTCTTTAATAAACTATGTCTAGCAATGGCTGACGCAAGCCAGTCGAAACAATAAATGAGAATAAAGTTATAACTTAAATACAAATTAATAAGTTAGTAAACGCGATAGACATGAACAATTTATAATTTATGTGTCGTTTTATCATGTCAACAATTTATGTGACACACTGTGCCTAACATGGCGTAGTGCGCGTTTGATTCATAGAAACAAGTACGAAGGTCGAGCGGTTGACCACTGGGTCAAAATCTAGTAGCACTCGCTAGATTTGTTCACGCACAACTCTATTACATTGCTATTATAATTACGTATGAACTTAGTCTTAATACCTAATATTCTGACAAGTAAGCGTACATCGGGCTGCAAGAAGCTAAAGCCATGTTATTCTAAAGACTGGGATAACGCTGGTACGATTGTGGGATGGGATTCTTCTTCTTCTTCCTCGGTCCCTCACTGCTGAGGATCACGACCACATATTTGTTTCCAGCAGGGGCGGTCGTACGCCGTATGTAAGGCTCGTTGCATGCTGCCGCCCACCGCCTTCTTGATCGTGTCAGACCATCTTGTAGGTGCCCTGCCTTGAGCACGTCTTCCATTTATGTGACCCAAGATTATCTGCCTTTCCATACAGTGTTTTGGAGACCGCATGATATGTCCAAAAAGCTGAGGGCCCGATTTTGGCATATTGCGGAGAGCCTTGTGGTTATGTTCAGCTCTTTTAATATGGACACGTTCATTCTCATGGCAGTCCAAGGTATACGGAGTAATCAGGGGATGGGATAATGACGAGCAAAAATATTCTTCACTGTCAACAATTTGTTGACAATTTCCTACCTACCTTTAATTTAACCTCTTACAGAATACCAGGCACTATTAATGTATATATAATGTTATCTTAATCCGTCACCACACGGAAAATACGAAATGTCACCACCCCATATCATCCCTTGGGTGTCGTAAGAGCCGTCAGACGGAGTATAATATGCAGAGAACAACACTGCAAGAGAAGGAAAACTTGATACAAACCCTATACCAACCCGTTTGGCCAGCGTGGTATAGTAGGCCAATTCCTCCTTTCAAAGGAGAGGCCTAGTCCAGCAGTGGACTATTAAGGCTGATATGATGAATGTTATACTGGGTCTCGCGTCGATATGCGTTTCGGCAAATAAAGGGTTTAGAGCTAGAGTTATAATTTGAATAATTTATAATTTGATTTTATAATTTGAATTTATAATCTGTCGATCGTATAAAGATGTAGGTTACTGCCGCTTTAAGACATGAAATTTTACAACAAGAGACCCTAAGTCTAACTGCTTACCTTGGGCAGGTACCATGACTGAATATCAGATAGGAAAGAAACGTGGATTGTTTGCCAAGTAATAAAGATACTTGCTGTCAACCGAACACACGTTCAGTCACATGCTAAAACGAATGCAGCTAAAATAATCCAAAATTGATATTGTCTTTTATCCCATATATATTATACCATATTATACCGTCCCAGCGTTATATTAAGTGTTATTATACCCGTTGCATCTTGTGGAGCCCGAGGTCAGCTTACCTATTAACGTAAGTAAGACATTTCTTTTCTATCTTTAATTTTTGTAGACAATCAACGCATTACTCCAAATGCCTCTGAGGCAATCAAATTCAGCTACAAACTGACCTACTAAAGCGATCCAGAAACAAGACACCGCCACATACCATGAAGTTAATCAATCAATCCTCACGGAGTGATACATTTAACGAGGAGTCGCTGGCGGCCTTGGTCGCAACTGGCGCACCTTTATATAAGGCATTTCTATCTTTCATTTTTGTAGACAACCAACCCATTACTCCAAATGCCTCTAAACACAAGACAATCAAATTCGGCTACAAACTGACCCACCAACGCGATCTATGATATGAGCCACTCGCCACATACCATGCAGTTAATCAATCAATCCTCACGAAGTGATACATCTAACGAGGAGTCTCCGACGGTCTTGAGCTTTGGCGCGGCCCATATCCCGCGACGATGTGTGCAGTTTTGCACTGACCAGATACTTGTGAAATTGCTGCAAGTGCTCTCGTACAGCTGACCGCGGTCACGCGTTTGTTTGTAATCAATGCATCGTATTGTTGTTGCTAACCGCAGTAATGTGCCCCCGGAAGATGGGAAATGTTACAAATATCATGGCACATTATAGGCACGGCATACAAGGACAATTTCTCAGGCTCCAGTTTAAAGGGATTTCAAATCGAAACAATGCATTTGTGGTAGACGCTTTCGAGGTTCTCCCTCCCTCCACCACTCAAAGTCGTGTTCAATTCAAAGTTGAGTTTTGAGTTGAGTGGAGTGAGCTGTGAGTGCGAATTCCGAAAGAAATTCAGCCTATGCATTAAAAGCCATCACGATGACTTCGCTTAGTGACGGGCTCACACGAGTTGACCATAGATATAGTACGCACGACCCATTTGGCATTAAATGGAGATATTTTTAAGGCCCAAAACCATAACATATAAGCAGAAACACAAAGTTATTTACGGTAGTATATATTATGTATCTACATGCAATAATAACATAAGAGTTCAAGAGAATGTCGCAAAAATGGATGCAGTTTCAAAAATAACTTTGACGCTGACTGATGCGGTCTACAAAAAATGCAAAAATCCTTTCATAACTAGCGTTAGAGTTTTTTATTCCGAACAATATAAAAACATGAAAAGCACATCCGAAAGCCATTAACCGATTGCAACAATGTAGAGAGTCATACAGATTTTGTTGCACGGTTTTTATACAATCTAAAACCAAACTAATCACTTGCAAAAACTGACGCAAACAATGAAAGCCAAATCACGTACCTGCGAAATTCTAGTGCGGCAGATATCTTATAAAAACATAATATAAACGTAACTTTTACTTTCGATGGGCAAAGTCGCTTTCCGACGAACGTATGTCGCGTCCATTCCATTCCACACGTAGAATTGTACTCTTTGCACGTAGACAAATTCTTAGCTAGACGATTTAATATTTGGGAATAATATTTATGGGATAACCAAGAGCTTAGCCAGACGATTTAATATTTGGGAATAATATTTCTGGGATATCTGGGATATCTTAGGGACTTAGGTCATGGAACTTTAGTAGAAACTTATAATTTCACCATGGAAATCGCTTTGAATTCTCCGCCAATCAGAGCTCCAGCCCCGAAGCAGTTTAAATATCACCAATGGAAAAAGCCATCAGGCGTGAATGCTCACTAAAATGGTGAATAGTCTTTTTAATGACGAGAAAATATGTTCTTTCGATCCCATAGCAGAAGGAATACCTGACCCGAAAATCAACTTTGGAAGTAACTCATAGGCACACGCTAATTAAAATTTAACCCATTTATTGAGCGCGAATTTTAATATACGATAATGTTCGAAACTTTTAGAGGCAGCGATAGCCTAGCGGAGATACCAACAGCAACTGCCATGCAGAGGGCATCGGGTTCGAATCCACGGCGTGCACCAATGACTTTTCGGAGTTAGGTATGTGCGGATTGAATTGTTAATTGTCGCTTGCCTTGTGCCTCAGAGAAAACGCTCACGTTAAACCGTCGATCCCGGCTGTCATGAAGATCTTTAACAGTCGTTACGGGGAGCCACTACCCTCAAATAAACTGATACTAGTCTAAACCATAGAATATCGCTATCCCTTTGGGTTACGGAGGTCCGAGGCAATTTTATATTCTGCCATATCTGGTTAGACCAGTAAGCGGACCTCGGGCTCCAAGGCTGTAAGTCTTGGATGCAACCGGGATCACGCTAGGGCGATGATGAATGTTCGAAACATTTATTGACATTTATTAACATTTATAGTAGTTACTTCATCCGATCCAACGCCAAAGGATCGTATACAAAAGATAAGCACTTAAAGCTTCAGCGATATTGCGAAATGATAGAAAAATGTAAAACGGTTTTATTCAGTGTGCTCTGTAAATAAAAAAAAGTAGTATACATACGAAAGCAATCAGCAGATTAAACAGAAATATGGAAAGTAGGCTATTTTTTTTTAGTTTTTTGAGAACTTCTAAAACAAAAGTAATTACGGTAGGGACTTAACCCTCTCGTATTAATGCCACCTACTGAGGTAAAAGGTACCTACTAATATTCAGTAGAGCATAAATAAAACGAATTTGTAGTTAATGGCTAGTAAGTGTGTTTTAATTATAGTGGATCTAAAAAGTGGAATGGACTGTGTGTTCCTTGTTTCTTTATTATGTCCGATGTAGGGAGATTTGTAGTCCAATCCCCTAATAGTCACGGAGGATTATCTTTTTGTCATTTACTATATATATTTATATTGTAGTTTGAAGCTTTAGCAAATTTTAGTACCTACTAAAAGCATTGTAAAACGAAAGTAAAGATCTATTGATCATGAAGGAGCCATAAATTATTTTAATTCATCCTTGTCATATACAGGTTGTCACAAGACCCATCACCAAGCCGAAGTCTACTCGTCCTGGACATCATGCCAAGTCATACTAACCAAAAATAATAACTTATTCTTTAAGTTCACTTATTTTTTAAGCCGCAATTAAAAGTGCACGGGTGTAATGCTCGAAATATCTACTTATCCATGGGTGCATAAGACATCTATACAACACATTGGCAATGTAAATTTATCGATTTTATACCTAATTAGAAAAAGTCTTAGTGACTTTGAGCCTCAATATCTCCAGGACCAATAACTTCCCAGGTATGGTGACGAAGTAAAAATATTTTATAATGATTGGTACAATACGCGATTTCAGTCTTCGTTAAGGATCTTTTTACAACCTGTATATGTCTTCGGGGATACACTCTTTATGGTCATATTAATCATATTTTATTAAAGCACAATTATACGTGTCCCATACTACTAGTTCTGTTTGTATTAAGCGTCTTCAAATGCAACAAACTTCTAACTACTAAGCCGTCAAGTGCTCCGTCTATTTCAACGAGAGAACAAACTAAGAGACCGTTCATATTCAACTGCTTCAAGAGAACATGTAATTGCATTTGCAATCAAATTTTGGGTACAGTAGTAGTTTGTCAGGATGATTTACAAGTTTGTAGATGTTATGGTATTTGCATGATACAGAGGAGAATTTAAATTCATCTTGCCTTATCTTCCAGATAGTTTCAAAAGTGGCGCGAAATTTGTATGATTTATTTGATAAATTAATTTAATAGCAACTTATCAGACAGAGGTGATACAGGCTACACTTGTAAAAATAAATAATCTGAAAATTGCAGCTCACAATCCTGAAGCATTGGATACAGTTAATACGGATCCTAAACAACTATTTATATCACGACCATTTTTGCGTATTGATGAGGCGTTTCAAACAGTTAAGATAGGCTTTTTGCTATAATTTTAGTCTACACGGATGAAGCAATGGTTTAAGCGAGTGTTCTCAAACTTTTTTAGAGATGGGACCCTTTTGGGTAACCAAATATTTGACGGAGCCCTAAATTAAAAGAAAGCCGAGTCCTTTGTGCACTTTAAAAACCATTTATTTTACTGACATACATCTTCGTGGAGCCCCTATAGGTGCTTCGTGGAGCCCTTGGGCTCCGCGGAGCGCACTTTGAGAATTTCTGGTTTAACCTCTTGTATGAATATGAATACCAGACACAATTAAAAAGCTATTGTGTCTCGCGTAGATCTGCGTTCCGGCATACAAGGGGTTAAGCAACCACCACGTGCTGAGTTTGATCGCCTCACGTGTGATCCACATATCTTTGGTTATTTGTTAGTAAATTCCCAGTCTTTTTTTCTTTTTGTGCGAGTGTGTGGCCGCCATCGATGTCGGCGTTTTAAGGCCGCCTTAAGGTCTTTGAACATGTTCTAACGATGCTTGTTCTGATAAAAGAGCCGAGACTTATAAATGCTATACGCGGTCATCCAACCAAGTGGTGGCCCCAGAATGCGTTGCTTAACTTTCCCGACCTTTAACAAATGGCAAGCTAAGTCACGCCATGGGATAAATTAGAGGGAAAGCGTGTCTATGATCAAAAACATTTACTCTGTAAGGCGAATAATATGAACGGTTTCTAAACGGATTGGCTTTGGGCATCACAGTCAGTTCGTTCAGAAAGTGCCGATGACTATTATGCAAACGTATGACAGTACCGATAGTCGTTGTAGAGATGACAATTGGCACGCTGTACGCTCGTTACACACTCGCTACGACACTCGTGGTGCATGACTATGATCTACGGATTTAATGGCTGTTGCCAATATAACATTCATTTTTTAGAAAAGAATTTCTGCTTCGCACACTTGCCACCTTAGGTATGCTGAGAAGTGATCTGCTTCTGAAGAACAGAGTCATTATCTGATAAAACATCCATTCCTAAATCGATGTGGGTAATAGGTACTCATAGGAATAAAATGAAATGCTACAGCAATGATTCCGCTAATTTATTCAGATATGCTGTCAGGATTAGTGCTTTCATCAAAAACGTCAACGTGCTCTTCGAGGCGCTGACGGTTGAGCATATATGTGTCCGGTCACCCACCTATAAATCTGATGGTAACAAATACGCTTGACCCCGAGTTTAGATACCTATACTCAGGGATAGCTACCTGCGGTCGCTCTTTGCCATGAGCCAGCCAGCCAGGCCAGAAATGAGTGACAAATTTAATATCTATCATACTTGTTAAGTTTCTACCTGAATTTTTGTTTTAGGTACTACGTATTGGTCAAATTCCCCACCTCTAAATCGCGAAACCAATTCCTAAAGTTTGTTTCTAATATGTTCCCGAATTTAAAGCTACACGTATCGAAGCATAATGGCGAACCCCAATGGCCGATTTTCCGTGCGGTCAAACGGTTCATTTCTCGTTAATTCGGAGCACGGCTAGAAGATGGCGAATGGCGAAATCCAACGATCCACTAATGAAACCGATCTCAGTTGATCCATGTATACGTGCAGCCTATTTCTTTCTAAATAACTATTCGATTTACAAAATATATCGGTATTTTTGTCAAAGGCTACGCTTCGTGAAGTAGTGATTTGTCAATGCAATGGGTACATGGTGCTCTTCCAAAATAACCTAGTCAAATCTGGATCATCATCAGCCTGCTGTAGTGCACTGCTGGGTATAGACATCACCAATGGTAAATGTGGATAGTTTATCATTAAAGTAAGGTGATAGCATGGGTGACAAACTGTAATTTTGTGTTAACATACCTTCGTGGAGGATGTAACAAAGCTATAACATGATTTTACTATTAAAAAATATCAGTAACGCTAGGAGATGCATAGACTTTAAAGGATTTTGTCTGAGAAAGACCACGGCGGATTCACCGTAAAAATCTACGTTCGAGCAAGGCGTGTGAAGTAATATAGAAGTTTGTGGACCTGGGTTTACTTACGGCGCGGCGCCGCCGCGCGCCGTGCGTAATTTCCACAGTAAATCAGTGTTGTTTTTACTTTACGATAAAAAATTTCGTGACGGCCTACAAACGCTGATTTTATATAAAAGTGGATGTTTTAAAGTCATAAATTAGATTACGTCAAGATTTACGACCAACATAAGACAAAGTCAATTGAAAAAGCCTGGTAGGTACGTGGATTTTTCTTTTGATGTAAGTATAGGGAGAAGAGAGCTGAGCAACCTCTCAGGGAGAAGAAAGCTGGGCATGTGACACACAGCATGGGCACAGACTGGAACAGTGAAGATAGGTACTATATAGACCTATCTATGACGGCGCACTGCATACAAAAAACTGCTGACTAGCAGTGATTTTTGTTTTTTATCTGCCTGGTGCGAACTTCGATGCACTACGTGCGAGTTTCATTAACTGTGCTCTTGAAAAATGTTATATGTGATAATTCGGCAACTTTTGTGTCCGTCCAGGGTCTTCGGGCCTGTTCCTGGGCACCGCTAGCACAGCCCAAGTTATGGCACTGCTGAGCAGAAGTTAGGGCTTGGACGAATCAAGTGCAAAATCCAAACACTTTTACTACGGCATGACAAGTTCGCCGTAGCGAAGTAAAACAGTGCTGTGTAAAAGAACCCTAATACTTTGATACCTCTTCACTAAGGAAACAAAGACTTAATACGTAAACAAACGTCTACCTGCATCAAACGCTGAAATAGAAGCAGCTAGACTACTTAGAAGTCGTGAGATAAAATGAACAACGCAGCTTGCACACGAGATTCTACGAACACCGCTGGCACTCATTCAGACAATTAGCATGCCTATTACGCGAACGAAGAGCTAGCTGTAAAGTTTAACGTATGCGCTTTCAAAGAGTGGCTAGAGCAGGAACGAATTTAGGTGTCTGGTAGCTCTGGAGCAACTAAGGAGCAGCGGCCGCAAAAAAATTCCGTGTAAATCCTCCCATAGCTCGAAATGAGACAATTAGCGCACAGAGCTCCGAACGAATCGAAATGAGACGCCAGGGATTTCTGTTGCACCGATGTTTTACAAATTAAAGTGCAGAAATATGAACACCCTGGCATTTCGATTATTTTTATCTCTATCGTGATGGCCTTACGTTTGTGGAGGCCCTTGGGCAGTAAAACCGCCTGCTCTGCCCCGAATCCGGCCCTGGGCTGGAGTGGTAAAACCGTTCACTACTAACTGGGTTACTACTCCTAATCCTGCTGTTCAGTCAAGAAGATCGCAAATCCAGTCCTTTGGAAGCATTTTATTACGAGCTTTGATATCAAGCTAACATAAAAATGTTCACAAAATCATGCTGTAACAGCGGTCCTGCTTACAATTACAATATAATATTCATCCATTTGTAATAACTTGAGTACATCCATGATCATGGTGCTCGAAATAGAGCCCAAAATATCGCATCCTGGAAGCAAAGGTACTTACGTAGTAATCCCTAAAGACAAATTAAAATTAAAGATTCATAACTTTGAAACCGTTGCCCTGTTTTGAATGGCCAATATTTATTTGTTCGTGAAAATCTAGTCTAGTAATCAGTAGCTATGAGATGGGCTCAAACACAAAACAACGTCACAGAAATAATGAGGCCGTTGCCATTATAAGTCATGTACAATAAATTGAAACATATTGGTAAGAGACAGCACAAATGTGCGCGTCAATCGACATGTTTCAACACTTCGTTGAGCGCTTCTGAGAGATGTATCATCAACTCATTTCTCATCGTCGTTTGACCAACGATCACTCGACGAAAACGACTGCACATTATTTTTGTTTGGATATAAACATCAATGTGTTGACTGCAGGAATGGCGTAGTGGATTAAGCGGCTTCTTCACCACTGCGTCTAATGTGAGGTTGCGATCTCCTTACTAGTTACAACACAGGACAACACTGTGTTATCCACATACTGTTGTATCGCATATGAGTATTTTTTGTGTCCGCTGGTTTCATAATTATGTTTGTAATAGTCCTGCTCGGTACTAAAGCACGAGAGATATATTTTTTTGTGCTTTCTGCCGACCACTACAATTGCATTTCTTAATTAAGTAAGGCGATAGTCAGCTATAGGTCAATTCAATATTTTATAACTTATAGTATAAATATTTTATAAATCTTTATAATAATAACTAGCTGTTTCCCGCGGTTTCACCCGCGTCCTGAGGGATCTACTTCGCGTACCCGGTTAATTTATAGCCTAAGTTACTCCTTGGTACATCAGCTATCCGCCAGTGAACGTCCCGTCAAAAGCGGTCCAGCCCTTCCAGAGATTAGCGAAAACAGACAGACAGACACAGAAAAATTTAAAAAAAATCATTTCAGTATATGTACCGTGTAATACATCCATATGCATTTAGTAAAAAGCGGTTATTTTAATATTACAAACAGACACTCTAATTTTATTTATATGTATAGACTAGAGGACGCCAGCAGCTACGCCTGCAATTTTTTTTAATTTACCCGTTTTGGCCGATCCCGTGGGAATTTCGGGGAATCCCTTCTTAGTGCACCCCTACGGTCCCCAAGGAACATACATGCCAAAATTCAGCTTCCTGCGCCTAACAGTTTCGGCTGTAGCGTGTCTGTCAGTCAGTCAGTAACGCAAGGATTTTATATATTAAGATAATAATAAAACTTTATTTAATTCCACAAGAATTCTATTTGATTAGTTAATTAATTTAATTAATAATTTTATTCTGATTTTAATTTCATTTAATTTAATTTTGATACTTAATAATTTTATATCTACTCATGCAATTTCATCTCCTTCTAATGTGTACCCCCTCAGATTAAAAGCCTCCCCAAAAGAATTCCATTTATCCCAACTTATAGTATAATCTATTAAATATATTACTTTTAACTGAACACCGCAGCTCTCATTTATTTGCAACTGTGAACAAGCACAAATTAAACACTTTCAAATCAGGCTATCGGCAATCTATCGCCGTTATCAGTCCCGACCTCGATACACACACAACACACGGCCCCTAGAAATCTGAGCTGCCCAATATAATAGCAATAAAACACTTTTATTGATATAACCGTAGTAATTACTTTTCAATCGAAGCTGTACAACGCGCACAATTGTGAGGAATCTGGGACGTTGAGGGCACAAAGCCGACTTTACGATACTGTTCTGAGGCGCCATTGTAGCGTATTGTTTTCTAACAATGTGAAAGCGGTCGGAATATTCCCTTTTTATTATAGGATTGTTTAATTTTATAAAGTTATTGTGGCGAAAATAAAAATCTATAGTACGGAAATTCATAGAAGAGTTAAATATAGGCGTGCGGTCCCTCGAACATACAGTCAAAGAGGCTCTTTTAGGGTCATTCGAAAACTAATCGTAACAAATGTGGAATTTTTATTCCTTTTTTCTAGCCGCCTACGAGAGTTACTTACATATTTAAAGAAATTTAGATAGTAAATGATGTTACTGAACGCATAATATTGATAGCTAGATGACGCGATATTTCAAGAAGTAGATTAGATAAATGGTATGATAAATAACCAACCGCAGCTCAACTCAGATATCGAATTATTGTGAGTCGCGTTCGTAGACTAGAAAGCAGACATCGAATCAAAGTACGGTTTACGGATTCTATCCCGATATATTTTTTAAGGTTTTAAAGATATTACAAAACTGTTACTGCCTCGTTGGTCTCGTGGCACAAGACTGCCTCGTTGGTCTCGCGGCATAAATATGCGCGTGGGATTGGGAGGTCTCAGGTTCGATCCCCGGGTTGGGCAAAATGTTATTGGGTTTTTCCGTTAGGAAATTCTCAGTAGCAGCTCGGAGTCTGGTAATGTGCCCGGTACGGCAGTAGGCTCGCCCTCTATTACGTGGGACTAAAATAAATCTGGCGAAAACTGGGTGTACCAAAATACCTCTGCCTACCTCTTCGGGGATATAGGCGTGAGACTATGTATGTATGTATGTACAAAACTGAATGATCTAGAAACTTCATTTATGTCTTTCTTTCAAAACAGTGTGTAAAGAAATCGTCGGCTAGTAATAAAAATATAGTTTCTATGTAGTAGTAGTATTCGAAGTTTGGTATCAATGTGTAACACTCGCGTAAACCCAAGACATTACTATGTTGACAAGAGTTTGTGTGAAACTTCATATTCAACCTAAATATAGATGCGAGAGGATATAAACTACACAATATATATTTTAATTACTTGACGCAACAGTATCGCACCCTCAAAACCACAGGGAACTTGAGACCAGCGGTCTTAGTTTATCTCGACCTATATCGTCTATAACGTATGCCTGCCCGAGGATATACAAGAGTAATAAACAAGGCTTTACTACTTGAGAGTACGAAATAATATTAAATGATCAGCAACAGAATAAACTAGATTTACCCGCGGTTTCGCCCACGTGAGAGGCGGTTATTGGGACAAAAAGTAGCAAAGTTTAATCAAAATCCATCTAGTAGTTTCTGCGTGAAAGAGTAATAAATATCCATCACTCCATCCTCAAATATGTCATTCACCAACCTCTTAACTTTCTTCACACATTAAAATCATACCATACTATCATGGTGAAAGAAGTCAAACAAACAAATACATATACACACATTTTTGCATTTCGCACGTATGGATTCATATAGATTCACCCAAACCACGACGTGATGCAAACTAAAACACTGTCCTGAAAATATTTTCTATGGTATAAATGACGCACGTATAACCTAGCCCAGTCACGTCTGATGTGTGTGAGCTAAGAGTACCTTAGGGATATTGATGGAGCTGCTACGGCTACGTTTTTTTTTATTTTATTTTATTTTTTTATTAGATACAAGATACATTTTATAGATAATTTCTATGATGCAAACATAAACTCAGGTAAGTTTTAACGTACATCATAATAACATCGATGTTACAAATTAAAATATAAACTTAAAGCATAGGTATATAGGTTTCCGACAGGTTAGTTTGTTAATATATACATTACTATTAGCCTTGAGGTTTCCTTCATCTCTTCAAGACTTCCATTGCTTTGACATTTTGGCAACGACGAATGCGTCAAAAGCAATCTATAGGTACAGATTCTGTACCTATAAATAAAATTATTTCGTTGCCACTGACAGATAGCGCACAGCCGAAACTATTAGGCGCAAGAGGCTCTTTAGTATGAATGTTCCTTGGGGAGAATAGGGGTAAAAATGGATTGCCTAAAATTCCCACTGGAACGCGCAGAAACCGTTACATTGAAAATATACCTAGCTACGGGCTATATCTACTTCTTTCGTTTCTGCAAGAGGTTTTATTTATCTTGGTCTTCACGACTGACAAAACTCGTTGTCCCCAATAATCTCTGCTGCAAAACCTGTACACTGTAGTGAGAACGGTAGGGACAAATCCCACAAATAATATGCGTGACTTACCATGGATATCTGATTGGTCCACTCGGAGTGGTATCGCCACGAGTTGGTGGTGTTGTCCCACACGTGCAGTCTGGACGGAAACCCCACTATGCGGTCGGGGAACTCGCGCCACACGTCGAAACTGCGAACATAATACACGCACACTTTAGAACCAGCTTATATATTATCTATAATTTTTGCGTTACTGACTTACTGACAAGCTACAGCCAAAATTATTTGGCGCAGGTAGCTGAAATTCGGCATGTATGTACCTTGGGAATCGTAAGGCATGCTGCACTAAGGAGGACCCGTAATTCCCACGGAATCGGGCAGAAATGGCTAAATTGGGAAATATGCGCGAGCGTAGCTGCGGGCATCCTCTAGTTTTCTATATAAATCATTTGATCGTACTTACATATCACAACACTATACACTACATTACAAGGGGTATAGTCTTATTTACTGTAGCATTGGTGAACTACTACTTAAAATCTTATACCGTCTAAGTATACACGGCTAAAATACTTATGTATTTTTGTTTTCAACAGGCAGTCAAAGTAATGGATGTAGACCTATGGGCCGCAGGCCTTTAAAATAATGTTTCCAGGCCGATAAAATAATGTTTTTTTTTGATGTGGTAAGAGGCAAAGATGCAGACGACTCGCCTGATGCTAAGCGATAACCGACGCCCATGGACACTAGACACAACTACAGAAGAGTCACAATTGCGTAGCCAGCATGGAAGGGAAAGTAATAGGAGGATGAATGAGGGAGAAAGAAAAATGCATACTCCGGTATTTAATGTACAGAAAAGATGACTGAGCCGCATAAAAGCAAGAGTCACTTTGCTGTTACCACCGAAACTATTCCTAGTCCCCTTTTGATACTATAACGCCTCTCAGCGATTCTGAAAACTAAACTACCAAGCATACCTATTTTTAAAACTTTCTTCAATGTTCAGTTACTTATAATGCTGACCGTACGTCAATAACAATTTATTTCTCGTGGAAAACTTTTATATATAAGAGTATATGGGTACGCACAGCGGGTGTCTTTGTCGATAAAAGCAATTTCTTACAGAGAATTTTCGGATGAACACAATAGATGCTTGAAAGAAATACTTAAATATTATTTTTACATCAAACTACCCATTAGTTAATGGATGTTTTTTATGTATGACTGGCTTTAAAAGATTGCTCCATCCGTTTCCATAAGTCATATTTTTATAATATCGAAAGTCAATCGGAGAAAAACATATTTTTCCATGGAAGTTTCTGAAGCACGTAATTGGCGTAAAAGCGTATGAAAATGAGCATTAAACTTTATTATAATACTCATTGAAATGTTCGTATTCATCTCAAATTTCCATCATCAGACCAGCTTAAGCGACCCAATAGTACCCAAGCCAAATTTTAGTATCTCGAAAATTGAATACCGAAAAGAGGGTCTTTTCTTATTAGCTTGACCTACACAGGTGAAGTTAAATAAAAGCTGATAAAAAGGGCCGTATCAGGGCTTAATCCGCAGTCGAATAAGCTTGGATGATTTTGTTTTAGTTGTGCGAGTTCACGGAAGGGGCGATAAGTCACCTTCAATCATCTTCGTTGGCACGCGCCAAGTTTTCAAAGAAACACACCGGACCGCACCTTGAGTTGTCTTGGCGCTATACCGATAAAATATACAGTAAGAATATGCTGTATGATTTATTTTGTACTACTTACTGTACGAAAGGCGTAGCTGTTTGAGAGGTCGCGTCCTGTTGAGAACTGCGGTAAGTGTTGTGGATTGGATTCCCATATGAGATTGGAATAACATGTGTATATTGTGTTCGATGTCTGAATGACTGTACTGCGAATGTTGATAAAAAAAGGGAATTACATTTAAGCGGTTAAGTCTCCTGTATACTTCTGATTCAAATTCCTTGAGTTCCTAGACAAATAGAAGTCTGTTTAACAGACTTCTGCGGGGCTTCACGAGTGACGAAAATCGATACCGTGCAGCTGCAGTCACCACTATATTTCCTACTTGTACTGCTCGTAGTTAAACAGGACATAAAGTGGAGTGAACATAAGTGTTAGAGTCGCAATAACGTCTTTAGAACGTTTTGAATACTGGACAACAGCACTCAGGAAATGACCGCTGCAAACTTGAACACTCTCTGAACGTCAATGATTTTTTATACATCAATATACTGCCGGACAAATTTACATTTCATGTTGATAATCAAACAGTACAACGCTCAAATGCATCTAATTTACAGTACACGCTCATATTGAAGCAAGTTTCGGCGTTTCGCAGACACATAACTTGCATTACTATGCATCGCCATACGTCCAACGTTCCGGCGAAAAAAAATGCTGAGCACGCTAGCCTACAACACGAACAATATCCCTTTCAAATGATTTAGTACTGCGACGTTTGTGACGTCATACATCCTCACATAATCTCACTGCGCGGAAACAGTTGTAAACACAAGTACGCACGTCTATATCTATAGATAATCTGAAAGATACTGGATGTCAACGACCCGGTTTGCGTACAAGTGGAGACAACAACAAACTGTCTTCGTTTTATCAGCGGATGGTATTATTTAGTTTGTTATTACTTTATTAGGTATCTTTGGCTACGTGGAAGTGTTTCTTGAGGTGAGTCCTTGAGTCTTTCTGGTTATAAGGTAGTAAACCCAACCCACAGCGACGATTAAAACGTAGTTGTTATCTGAAGACTATTGACGGTGTTAAGTACGGGTAATACAGGAGGTATACGATCCGATTACGGAATACCCATACAGAATATTGCGGTGAAATAACCTTGTATTGTGTTAACTTGAAGTTTTGTATATCTTTAGAATGTAGTGCTAGTTTAACAGTTGAACAAGGTTTGTCGTTGTTGTCTTATACGATCGAAGCATATTTTACTTAACAATACATGTAAGTGGTGTTCGTAAAACCGAAATCAAATTAAAGTCACCAGTCTGATCTTAAGTTTGGTCTCTACCTTACATGAAGAAAATCTAGAACCCAATTTTAATCAATGCTAAATCGATATTTCAACGTCAGAAAGATAGTGCGTAATAAAGCTCTTATTCAATTTTGAGCAATAATAAGTTTTCGTCTGTTTCACAATATACCAGTATCTTTTGAGACTTACGAAAACTTATCGTAGCAATATAATTCCTATAATACAAAGTCAAATCATGCACTATCTCTAGCGTTCCAGGGTAGAATTTACAAGGAATAAACCTCAGAGTAATAATGTATGGAGATGACTTAGTGAGCATACTCGCTAATACGCGAACGTGAGTGTGTGGATTTCAAGTCTCTCAAATGTGTGTGTGTAAGTAAACGACCAAGAGGATTATCTATCGTCGCACCACCAGGGTACCAATATTGGGATTGATGTTTTATGTAAATCGCTAGACTTTGCCTGCGATCGCCCCTATAGGAGTCGGTTATCGCGACACGTTTAAGTGCGGTAAAAAATAGCCTATTTTGTTCTCCAGTTGCTTATCTTCACACAGAAAAATCATAACATGTCGCTTCATTGAGACGTTTAAAAAGGCCAAACAAACACACTCTCACATTTTTAATATAATGTACTCGAAGCTATGGTCAAAAGGTTGCGCACACATATATCACGGTGAGTACTGCGGGCCTCCTGGGTTGGATTCTTAAGGGCCTATCGGGAAAAGGTATTTCTTATGGGCCCCTTAGCACCCATTCACTCGGTAGCGATTCATCAAACTTGCGAGTCCATTGGGGCAAAATATTACTTTCTGACCCTCCTACTTTCTTCATCCCAAAGACTCGAAATGCAGGTATAGTAAAACCGTTTGAAATGTGTAAATACAGACTCACCATAACACATATTCAGAATACACATTCCGAAGCCCGTCAATCAATAGTTTTGAATGAAGAAGAGGGGTCCACCCAGAATAATTTTACCGGAACTGGGAACTGGACTCTCAAGTTAAGTATTTAAGGCGACAACAGTCTTTCAGGGCCATCAGCATCAACAGCCTGCCACCCATTGCTGGATATAGGCCTCTCCAACTCTCATTTATAGGTATTATATTATAACACGATGCAAATACCATCTTTGCGTAGAGACGGAAAACTCGACATCAAACGCTATACGACTGCCTCGTTGGTCTCGCGGCATAAATGTGTGCGTGGGATCGGTAGGTCCCGGGTTCGATTCCTGGGTCGGGCAGTGTTATTGGGTTTTTCTGTCACGAAATTCTCAGTAGCAGCACGGAGTCTGGAAATGTGCCCGGTACGGCAATAGGCTCGACCCTTATTACGTGGGACTACAGTATATCTGGCGAATAGTGGGTGTAGAAATACACCTCTGCCTACCCCTTCGGGGATAAAAGGCGTGACGATATGAATGAATGAATTATACATCATAAATTATAGATCATAAATCTTTTTGAATGTTATTAAATCTTGTTTGATTTCTTATAGCTTTTACAAGAATATGTAGGAAGGCGCTTTTCTACTTGGTATAGGTCGATTAATCTGTCGTGCGCTAATGGTGAGTCAGGTCCTTTATTCCATGCAGGATGCAAGCTCGTCAGTGTGACGTAGGTATTCTTGATGTTATAAACAATCACAGAACTTTAGAGGTATCTACCGATCTCTCTATAGTTTAAATCTAATCCAAAACATTCTATCCTTATCGTATACTGTATCCATGTGTCATATCACAACATTTTGACACAGTATAACATTATCCTTGTTCCTATTTATTTGAGATTTTTACATACATAAAGACATTTCTATTTTTTCGGGAGTTCGACTGACGCTACATTTTCCCTTTAGATTTTTTTGTGGCAGATATTTTTCTTTTTTCATTCACATTCTAACATTCGCCATGCACGATCCTAGTTTCATATAAGCAAATAAAGCACAGAGTTGTATCACGTTATATCTAGAAAATCCTCGTGCAAAGCTTTATTATAATAAACAGCACATTGTCTATTCAAATGGGTAATAAAGATAAGCCCTCTCCGCGAGTGATCTTAGATCTCTATAGAAACAATTACTAATCCACGTCTTACGGGCCTAGCGCCACAGGGGTAACGTTATACCCGTTATAACATTAAATTATTTAGATTGCCTTGTTGAGAATAGCAATATAAACGAAATTTAATAAATTGCTCTACTACGAAATTTAATAGTCTGCCTCCGTGGTCCAGTGACTACCTCCGTGGTCCAGTTGACTGCCTCCGTGGTCCAGTGGATAGCGTATGCGACTGCTGATCGGAGGTCCCGGGCTCGATTCCCGGGTCGGGCAAAAGTGTTACTGGGTTTTTCCGAATACTCAGTAGCAGCCCGGAGTCTGGTAATGTGCCCGGTAACGCCAATAGGCTCGCTCCCTATTACGTGGGTCCTAAAAATTCACGGCGAAATGTGGATGTAATATTACACCTGTGCCTACCCCTTCGCGGATATAAGCGTGACCGAGACCGTACTTTCCTAGGCGTGAGTCTATAAATAATAATAAAAATTTAATAAATTTTGGATTGCGATCTGAATGTGCTTTATGTACCTAGTCACGGAGATAGAGCTCAAAGTTGTGCGTCCAATCCGTAAAGGGCCGTGAAGTTGTGCAGAGCTAGTTCATTTTTATTCACAAAACGTTTAACGTATGGATCTGGTCATATTTAGTAGTACAGCCGACGCAGATAAGGAAATCCCGAAACTTTATATGAAGGAGGAAATATTTTTACTCAGAAAAAACGTTTTTACAGATGGCGCTTATGCAAAAAGCTTCAGTACTTTTACGCATACTTACATATGTTTAGATGGAAAAACGAGGAATAAAAAGAAGTAATTGTCTAGGAAAATATCAAAGGAACATCTGGATTAAATAGAATATTTTAAATTTAATCCAACCGTTAGTTAAATATTGTCTTTATATTAAACAATATTATAGCATTCTCCGTGAAATCACCCCGTTTTCTTATAGCGACAGTTAAGCAAAGGTTCCTTAATGACAATTTATAGCGTTAAAATGATAATAAGAAAATTATAATTCATAGTAAACTTCTGGAACTTTCTTAATATTCAGCTTTTCTTAATGCCGGTGACCGTACTTTCCTAGTCGTAATACTGCAGCTCCGAAAGAACTTTTGCACCCCTTAAAATTAATTGATTTACTTTCGGGTATTTTCCTTTTTACAAACTTATCACGACTTGCTTTGTTAATTAGTATGCGTGAGCTTAATTTTGCCAGCTGAATCAGAACCTCTGTCTACCTATATACCTATCTGTACTAAGCTGAATGACGTTAGTACTATCTATTTTGTGGCTGAATGTTATTATGTAGGTTTAGTCCTGATGATTAAATATGCATTTTAATGATAAGCATGTTTATCTTATCATGGTATTAAACAAATATTTCAGCACGCGTAACAGTTATAACCCAATTTACATGTGGCTGTGGCTGATTTTCTAAAAGAGATTCTTTGTTGCTGGTACACAGCATTTACCCAGATAACTTATGTCACTTTCACACACACCAAGACTTTTATCGCTACAAACTTTTATAAAAAATGTAGAAATAAACTCATTTTTAAAATAACAACAACTATCTCATACCTATCAACATCAACTGCAAAAATAAACTGACAGACACCAACACAGTTGTGCTGTCATAAATAAGTCAATTAGCAAACCAACAATGTTGAATACGAAAGATATGTCAGCGCTGCTCACGCATTGTCGCGTAGTCAATGAGACTTCCTAATTTCACAAGCAGTGGCATCTACCGCATTGTAGCCACTTGATAATGTCCACCGCTCCACTCGAATGGCTACGAAAGCGCAACACTGTATCAGGGTTGCCAATTGGCAGTGAAACAATGTAACAGCAAAACAGTGTATTTTTTACTAGCGCTGCCCGAAGTTTCGCCGAATATGAATTCTGTGGCCAATATTTAATCTCAAGTAGGTACTCCTGACAACGCGTGTCTCGATGATCGGTTCTGTAGTGAAGGCGTAAAATCGTAAAATATGAACTCACATTCGCTTTTACAATATTAGTAATTAAAACATTTGGTTTTCAACAGTCAGGCTATTACAATAAACGGCAACAATAGCTTAAAACAATATTAGTTTTTTGCTCTTAGCACTACAGATATTTAAAATTCTAAGTAGCTGTCTACTAGGAGAAGAGGAAGCAGACCAGAGACTGGAAAGGAGGTTCGTAATTGAGCCTGCGTGCTCAGTCGCTCTTTAGACAAATAGACACTAAAACACCATCAGTCATGGTCACGGCATGACTGTATGGCCTACATGAGAAGAAATGAGAATTTAAAACACATATAATTATTACGCTGTTACTTTACGATTATATTCTGTGCAATGTTAGTACCTCCCCTGGTCGAGCACTGCCGTTCGTGCTGAAAGCAGCTGGTAGCTAGTAATAAAAAAATATTTCGTTTCCTTTAATTTTACTTTAACGTGTTCGCAGTGATTATATGGTAGGCTGTACAAATTCATGCTAATATAGCACTTTAGTAGCGAGTTACATACACACACATATAAACTCATCATAAGTCATTTGCTGATATTTTATGGACACGCAAGCATTTTTAAATATATTTTTAAGATTTATAGTTTTTTGCGTTAATATATTTTTGTATACTTAATATATTGTGTGGTTGACGGCATAGAATACAAGTGTCGCCACCCCCTATCTTCCCGTGGGTGTCGTTAGAGGCGACAAAGGGATAATACGATGCAAATACCGTCTTTGCATGTAGAGACGGAAAACTCGACATCAAACCCTATACCAACCCGTCTGGCCAGCGTGGTATAGTAGGCCAAGCCCTCCTAATTTGCTCACAATACTATTGTGACGCAAATTACGAGAGGCCTATGTCCAGCAGTGGACGTGAGTAGGGAGTGAAAGGCTGCAATGATGAATATATTTCCAGAATGAAGTGAGTGGGAAAATTTAGGCAAGCAAATATCTTAACGTTTTAATTCATAAAAATGATAAATGAGTTCTGAACCGCGTTATATTTATCGGCTCAACTTAACACTGATGCGCTTGTGATGTCCAGGTGAACACTAATCATCATCACAAGCCTTTTCTCATTATCATAAGGGTTAGGCTTCACTTGCTTATGGTCAATTTTAAGAAAGAGGATCAAGCGGAGCTGTGCTCGCAATGTTCTTCCAACTAGCCTCATCCTTCACTCCACTCTGCTAGGGGTAACATGGGCCTGTGGTACTGTCGCTCGTCGACGAGCCAACTTGGTCTTTCCACTTGTAAAATCTGCTTCATCATTATGAGCCTGCCATAGTCCCCTGCTGTATTAGGCCTCTCCAATAGCACAATCTCCTATGTCAAATTTTCGACTTTTCGTTTCCAGGCGCTGCCAGCCACTTTGAGTATATTGTCAGGGCGTGCTATACTACGTAAATAGTTTTTCATATAATTATGTAGATATATTATGTGTCCAGCGTCTCTCAGTGCAATTATGTCAGTTATAATAATTTCTGCAATTAGACAGCATTACAAGCACCGCCAACTATTTAAAAAGCAAAAAGAAAGACATATAAAGCGAGAATAATTCTAACAGAGTGCTGTGAAAGTATCTAGCTTGAGATCTGTGCTATTTTAAACTTTTTGTGGCTAAAGTTTATATTTAATGCACTTCCCTTTTATTTTTAAATTGCAATTCTCTTCTTTTCATATGAGTTAGAGAATGTTTCAGGCTATCATTGTGGTCGGCTTAGAATCCGTACCAAACTATTATATTAGATATTTCATACAAATCATACATAATGCAATGTATGAAATATCTAATATAATAGTTTGGTATTTTACGCATATCATTATTGACCGAAAATCAGTCTACTTTTCTTATGCCAAAAATCTTTCCATTCAATCTTTACGATCCATGACATCGACTTTTCTTCAACTGAATTTTCCGAACTTCCACTAATACAGTAGGTGTTATCCAACGGCAAAAATGAACCAGAAAATCAAGGGTACCTCTAAAAAGGTACGTAGCTCAACTTGACCCTCTACAAATACATCCTTTTCGAGGAGAAAGTGAGAAAATATCCATAATACGTCATTATTTAGTCAAAAGGGTAAAACGCGGCCCGCCTACATAATAAACCTTATAATATAGTTCCAAAATTGGACGTGGGCATTCTATTCTTAGCGTCCATTATGTCCTAAAGAGTAGCTCAGTCGAGCTGTTTATTAGTGCTAGCGTAGCCAGTACTGGCGAGCCATCCAATATTGATAATTCGATTACACTTCAGTACATTAATGAATTAGTAGCTCTGTTGCAGAATTTCGGAGTCCGTTGTCGTATCATTTAGTCTGTTAGGTTTCAGCTTTGCAGCTAGATATACCCGCTTGGACATACGTGAGTAATGCATACGAAATTGGTTGATGATGGAGATGATTTATTATGCAGGTGCTTTATTGTACGTCTGTGTGGCAAGATAAAAAATACTATGTCTAGATTGCTACATTTCGTCTTATAAAATGAGATGCTTTTCCAATATCACGTTGATGAGTTTACGTGTCTGCAAAATTGCTACAATAATTTGCACATGCAACTTGCACCTGACAAATTATCTGTGTTGCAACGCTTAAGTATTTCAGTTAAATCGTTGAGATGAATCGGACAGTGTTTAGCAGGCATAACATCAACAAGACGAGCATATAACTCGTCCGAGCAGCCCGCACGTATAACCTGCTTACTATTTGCATTATGTACTAATGATGTTCGAATCTGCTATTTATCAATCGCATGCTATGAACTATATGCTATTTTTTTTAGCATGTTATTATAAATGCTATAATATAGCATGCTATCGTGCGAAGCGTCAACACCCTTCGTGTGACCGCTAGTTTTAGCACATTTAGGTACGGTTTAGCGCGCTGTCACGCTATCCATATTTGAACGTAGGTTAATATAGCGTCGACAAACATGCTATTTGCCTAACAAGTCTGAAGACTTAATGCGTGGGGCAGATAACATGGTGAACTGTAATGTTACACATGAATAAAGAATACATATTCATATTTGTACATTTCTTCTAAGTATAAAATCTAATCATTATGCGCAACAAACTAATAATAACCAACTAATTAATAATAAATAAGTCAATTAATTTTCCTTCATGCTTTTCAGGCTTAGGTCTGTATATAATTATATTGAGTTATTTAAATCATTTTAACACACATGTTACACAGGTTATTCATAGATACACAGTATTACGTGTCCTATCACAGTTTTTTAAAATCAAACACAAAACACTTAACTTTTGAGAACGTAAAATAACTCGCGTACTTATATGCCTACTTAAATCGCGCGAGCCGTCGAACAGCTAAAATTCGCACGCTACGCAAGTTCACGTCTGGCTGCTTGCGATAGCACGCGAAGACTGATCGCAAATATCGCAATTCGCAGCGCTGCGAACGTGCGAAGTGCGATGCGCCGTCGCGCGATGTTTGATTTTATATGCTAGTTTTAGCACGAACGAGCCGAATGAATTAGCTATTAGATGCGAAATAAAATTAGCGTGCTGTGCTATATGCTATATTATCCACCATTATTATGTACTAATAATATTGTTGTTGCAATTTCACATGTCATCTTAATATATAAAATCCTTGCGTTACTGACTGACTGACAGACACGCTACAGCCGAAACTATTAGGCGCAGGAAGCTGAAATTTGGCATGTACGTTCCTTGGGGAACGTAGGGGTGCACTAAGAAGGGATTTCCCGAAATGCCCACGGGATCGGCCAAAACGGGTAAATTAAAAAAAAAATGCAGGCGTAGCTGCTGGCGTCCTCTAGTTCAGTATATTATTGGAGGTAATACACACATCATTGCATTCAGTACGTAGGTTGAATTAGTTATCCTGGTATACATCAATATACTATTATCACGCAATTGTCGATGAAAGTATTTAAACTAAACAAAGACAAAATATACGAATTATATTAGTTGGTAAATACTTTGCACAAGTTGCGTTTGACGTAGAAGAGGAAAAAAATACATTTTGTTTCATCTCAGCGTTTCATGGATATCGTGCCCGGGTGCTTTCCAAGACATGGTGTTTCTGATCTCTGGATTCGTTTCCCACTTTTACTAGGTGTGACAAAATATTAGCTTTCTTACAGAGCGACTATAATTTGACTTCCGAAGGCAACCACAGAAATAGCCATATTAATATCTTACCCCAATGCCAGTATTATGAAGGATATTGACTATCTAAGAAGTCAAAGATCTTCATGGTCAAAGATCTTCATGATAGCCAGGACTCTTAATGTGAATCCCTGAGGCACAGGGCAAGCATAAATTATAATCAACGCTAATTTCGTTGCAGAATATTTCCTGATACATGACCAAGTTTTCACCACTCGCAAGTACAGACACCGATTTATTTCGGAATCGATCGCTCTACCAGTCGCATACGCCGCGCTAGCATTACCGAAACAATTAACCGGTTGATCGCCATAACGATAAATAAATAGCAACGAAACATTTATATTTATACCGCATTCGAATCGATAGCTAGTGGCATCCATAGGAACGGAGCGTGTCTTCATAATTATAATTCATACTTTCAATTTTGCGCATCAGTGTTGACTGCAAACCGTGCTGTGAGCAATCACGTGCATTTCTTTAATGTTAATTCGTAATGAGACTTTTTTTTAAAGTAACACATGCAAAAGGAAAGACGTTTGTACCAAAGGGAGACAAAACATAGTAGATCGGATACTAATAACATGCTTGGACAGGTATTCTGAACAACTAAAAATATGACAAAATATTTTAAACATATTTTTTTATTTTCCCCGTCATTTCGGAATGGTTAGTAGGTACGGGTAGTGGCGGTCATAGGAAGATTATTATTTTCATTATTTCTAAAAGACTGCAAAAATCCTGTGTCATGGGGCACTAAAACATTATATCCACTGACACAAAGTACATCCAGACTTTAAGTGTTGTCTGTCTCGTGTGGGGTTGAACACAGAACGCTACGTGAAACAGTCAAATATTTATGGACACATTTTTTTTTCAATGTCGTCTAACTTATGATATACGATATCTTTAGCTATAGACACTTGCAAGAGAACTCACACATTCATTTTATGATAGTTAATAAAAGAAGCGTCTTTAAGGGTAAATTACAAAGGTTACTGGTTCTATATTGACAAAAAAGCATTTCCTTAAGGAGCCCGGCAATTCTGGTCACAGAGAGAACATAAGATCGTTTGATTGCGGTCCGCGTTTGACAGCTCCGGGATTGTTCCCTTGTTTAAAATTACGTTTTATTAGATCCAATCCTCTTTATGAACCTATCCTACCTGCTTTTTTATGGTCGTCGATATGGAAGTCTTGCAAATATAAACAGTACGACAACATCTGCATACCACTTGTATAAAAATAACTCTCTACAGCATAAGATATTCATTCAGCGCAAGAATTAGCATCGAAATGGGTACATCTGTTCATCAGCGAAGACGGCGCAAGCAAATAAACTAACAATTTTACAATTAAAACCCTTGAGGCAAATAAAGGGGTTATCCACACCAGTGGCTAATAAACCAACAATGAAGGGTTAACAACTGTCCCGTCAGACAACAATTACATGAAATTCCTTAATTGGAAATGTTTTTCTGTTTCCATTTAAATGTAGTTACTCGTATTTACTCTTCGCTGCATTCGCTACTGGGGCTTTGCCACGCTCCAAAGTTTTTGTAAGTGGCGGCTAAAGCATTACATTAACTGTAGAATGTTTATTCCAGTAAAAGAAACAGATTTGGCCGAAGCAAACTTTATACAGTGTTCCCTTTTTGCGAATTTGTGAACAACTTCGGCCGGTCACAATTTGTGCCACGGAAATTCGGTTCATTGTATCCAATGTACAAACATGTATACAATTGCGCAAAGTTCCGATAATTTAATAAAGCTGCGCCAATGACGGTTATGTGTAAAATAACCGGTGATTTAGCAGTGGGACGATATTTACAAGTCGAACACTAGTGTTTGTAATGCGTTCAACTTTGTTCATAATAACCAAATGTGCAAAGTTCCTAGAAATTATAGTGCCGACTTAAGAAAACCGTCATGTAATAAAGGAAAACGCATACTAACCAATCAGAATAATTTAGAAATTGAAATCGGTACAGTCAGTAAAGTATTAGTTTAGGCATTTACGAGATTCACGGCGGACCCCTGTCAACTACAATTTTTTTTTTTATCCAAAATACGCTCCGATTCCCATACGAGACTTTGTAAAAGCTACCCATCCTAGTGGCGACCTGTGCAACCGTTACTTAACTTTGCTGATCTATTACGAACGGCAAGGCAAGCGAAGTCACACTATGAGCGCACAGTGATACAAACATTTCATTAGTTAATACAGAGGTCACCAAAGGCTTACACGTAATTTCTGGGAAAGTAGGTATACTTATCCGTTCCGTTCTATAGCATTACCTATTCTGGCAACCCAGTGTTGTTCGATAAACTACAAGATATATCGAAATATGACATTTCAAAATCATATCACAATCTTCATGTCATTGCCTTTCAGTCTTCTTTTAATGTAACATTACAGTCCGAATAATACAAGTAAAGTAGGCCAATTCCCCCTTTCAAAGGAGAGACCTAGTCCAGCAGTGGACTGTTAAAGACTGATGATGATGATGACAGTCCGAATAATAAAAGTTAATTACGATATGTACGCACTGAATACAGGATAAAATTATTGCAATTACATATTTTGATTCAATTTGCAGCGATTTTAAATGAATATTACTTTATTGACTGGTAAAGTTTCTGTATTTAATGTATGCAAGTAAATTAAAAATATATGATGGACGTTAAATGAGCGAAGTAAAACATATTACATGATTTATTTGTTTAAAATTTATAGTTATGACTGTGTTTTACGCTATTGACTGTGTGTTTCAGATTCAGTGCAGTAGTGAACTATGAGTCACAGTCCTCACGAAACGATAAGTGTGACTGACTGACGCGTTCGTCAGTCACGGATAGTACGAGGTGAAGCTTGCCACGGTTTCTAGATCACCCAAAGTATTGTCCCGTGTAGGGGACGAACCCTCAACACTGCACAGTGTTAAACAGCAAATGTGCGTGTGAACTGTGAGACCAGACTGGCATTTGTGAAATAAAGACATAAGAGTCTTTTTATGTCTTTATAGTGGAAACTCAAATCAAGGGCTCATTCTCCGCATCTTGAGGCGAGCAGAGGATATGTGTCACTTTACACTACAGCCGTTCGAGATCTACCTACCCATTTAAACTTCCGTAGAGTCCGTCGACGTCCAGAGGCGGTGGGGCCACCCAAATCGTGGTAAGTATACTTTGCCGCGACTCCGCTGGGAAAGGTTTTGTATATTTTTACAGGTCGCCCCGGTAAATGCGGCAGAAATTTTCGTCTTTTACATTGCGTCGGTTGTCTTTAGATAAGTCTTCGAAAACATGAGTTGTTCCCTTAATTGAACCGTAGTAGCATTTAGGTTTTAAACTGTTTTTCAGGATCAGATATGTACTATGTTTAGGGTACCATGAGTACTACCATGGTTTATGCAATGGTGCATATATATCGCATAATCGAATTTAATAGTTCAGGCTCTGTTATTATATGTCAGGCAACACGAATCGTTTTACGTGATGACGGTTAGGTGCCTACGTTTTAATTATAATAAATCGTGGCACACTTAATGAAGGTTATAAGGAAAATTGTCACAGCTTATTAAGATTAAAAATTAATGAATGAATGAATAATACTTTTAAAACTGATTTTGTAAGCGATAAAATTAATACGTACCTATTATGATATTTATTTTGTGATTGACATATTCAGAGAGTACTTAACTTACTCGTAAGAACACGAAATTATAAATCATCCGTGGTCAGATGTATTCTATGCACAATTCATCCGCCTGTCATGCATTCAGGGCGTTTCCAAAAATCTATTAAGGCTCACCTATGTCACCAAAAAAAGCCTTTGGAGAAAATATCAGTTTACTTAACCCAACAGTTAAGACTGTGCGATGATATGTCAGCCAGTTATTAAGTCAGTATTTATTTTCATATATTTAGATAGATTACGAAGACCCAGTCTATATTACTAAAGTTTAATTAAAACAAAATACTTTTCAATGTCTTATTTTCACCTAGTGTTTTCAACTGCTTTCCAAAAGGTAAAAAATAAGGTATATAACTGGCTGTACCAGGTGTGTAAGGATCCACTTACAAAGATTGATATTTCAACGTGAGCGTGTACGGGTCTTGTTCGTATTTTCAAAAGATATCAGCAGTTTAAAGAAATACACTGGTATAATTTTGCTGTGTACCAATAGCAGACAATGCCACAAGTATATAAACAGCTGTAGCGCGACATTTTTATACATCATCATCATCAGCCCTGTGTGTATATGTATAAACTGTCACGCTGCTTGGCACGGGCCTCGTCTCACTTTGAAAAGGTAAAGGCCATATACCTACAGCCAGCTCAAAAATCTATGACTCTTCAAAATAACTCCTATTTTATCGCGACACATCTGCGTGCGCTACCGCGCAGAACGTTCGGCCGAATACGTTCGTAATGTTTTTCAAATTTCTTACGACACATCAATGGAAATCACGTCATGTTCGGCGCGGCGCCGTACCGTACGCGGCAGATTGTTAGCCGCAGCCGTCACAATGCTGACTGTTTGACGCCGCCACGACCAATAGTTCAGTCGCTAAAGGTACGGTGCGGCAATTTCAGAAGGTGTGTCGTAACGCTTATGGATAGAATAACAAAAAACCTTTTCCTTCACGATTGATGTCTACGTTTTAAAAATTGCATACCCCGTTTGTGTCTCAATAATTACGCGATTAATACACCGTTAAATGTTAGTAAGCCATATATGTTTCATTGTCTATTAAATTAGTATAGAGCAGAATCAAGGCATGAATAATCAAAGCACAGATTATTAATTAATATAATTTATGAGGAATATAGTAATTATTTCCATTCGGCTGATTATCTTGATTATATAGCCTGTCGGGTTGTAATATAGTTGTATTAAACGGGCCGGTTTTCTAGCCATCGATGTAGTGGGCTTGTGTTAAGTCAAACGAGAACGAACATCAACAATCAATTTAGTATTGCCTGTTGATTGTCATTATTTAATAAGTGTGGCGATTGACGGTGAAGAGTAGATGATATTTGGGATTATTTTCTTAGGGCCCCGATCCCCGAGGCACCCGTACCGGAGGACCCTGAATCAGGGTCCAGTTCAGTTCAGTTTACCAAGACATAAACAAATCAGGGTCCCTGATTTGTTTATGTCTTGGTAAACTCAATTAAAAGTCAATTAAGCTTAAAAGTACCGTCAACAGCAACATACCGTTTATAAAATATTTTTAGTTACTAAAATAAATACTTAACTTCAAGGATGAGGAAAAATTATAGAATTTAGCTTGGCTATAGTAAATATTATAATTAAAGAATACAAAGCAGATTAAATTGTAAATTAAATTTACCCCTGGAAATCCAGGGGTAATTTTCGAACCATAATTAGTTTAAGTGTTAAAATTTTTACAGGTGGATTAATGCAAACGTTTCTGAAGCGTTTCCTATGAAATATTCGTTGGAACATATACCGATTGAAATAAATATAAAATTTCTTTAATAGACGGTCTAGAAGTATTGTATAAGTGAAGAACTTAGTCCGGTGCTTGTTAGTCCTTATTATATAATAAACACTTCGATCAGTTTTCTATTTATATTTACTAAGTAAGGCCTGGCAACAGCGATCACTTAACTGATTTATATAGCTCACGAACTAAGGCTGTATTGAACACCAATATATCGTCGCTTGGGTAAATTTACTACAACCCAAATATCCTTGGAAGTATAACCTCCTACTATGAAACGTATTAGATTATTTTTTTCCTCGTGTAATGTTATATTTACCTATGTCTGTTTGTTTTCTTTCCATTTTAAAACAACGCCCACATTCGGACGTAAGCCCTATATCCCAGGGCTTTACAAACATTTGATATTCATAAAAATTAAATTACGTAGAATAACATTAACGGGAAAATCTAGCGGAATGTGGGTGTACACCTTCTGCCCTTCGACGTTCAGCCGGAAATGTGCGGGATCATTACACCGCTACTAAGAAATATTTATGTAATATCAAAATTAGTATAAAGAGCCAGTCTCCTAGAAGAGAAAAGGTGTGAAAAAATTCAAGATATTTACAATGTGTATTTTTACGCCAGCGTATTTATTGTGGCATTTCTTGATTTAATTTAATATATTAATTAATTTAATTTCTTGATTTAATTATAAATTACAATTGCTTTAATTGAATATATTATACTTAGATATCGTAATAAAAAGTTATCTATGGAACTAACGAGTCCAATCATCCGTGCTTCAGAGGGCACGTTAAGCTGTCGGTCCCGGTTCTTGACTCAGGACGAGAATGGTTCGCTGAAGGAACAAGAGTTGGAGCTGTCCGAGTCAGACAGCTCAACCACAAGCCTCATGAGCGTCCGCAGCGCCAGTGAGGAAAGCCCCAGTCGGGCATTGCGGAAGCGCCCTCACTCGGGGCCAGGTTCGGCCTCGAGCGATGACTCGACGAGGCGACGTCAAGTGAAGACGCGTGGACGACCGCCCACCCACGGAAATTACGTGGGTCTGGGCAAGGCTCGCGAGGAGCTTGCAGCTGCTAAGCGGCGCGAAGAGCTCCTCAAGCGTGACGAGGAGGAAGAAAGGCGCATTGAAGCGGCCACAAAAAAGGTGTCCGCTTCAAGAAGCTCGCGCCTCTCAGAGACTTCTGCCTCTGAGGGAGAGCCGGAAGACGCTACCGCTACAGATCTGCGGTCGCGTCTCAAAGATGCCTTGGAGGCCATCACGATGGTCTCCAAGATATCTAAGGGACTGAAAGGGACATCCCAAAAGTCCCTTAAGGAGCCGGTGTCAGCAATAGCTGAAATTGCGGACGTTCTCCTCGGTCGCACAGCGTCTGAGGAGACAAAGAAGCTCCAGGCGGAGAACACCCGCCTCGCCACCGAAATCGCGGCACTAAGGCGCGAACAGGAGGAGCTCCGTGTCGCTTTTAAGAGGCGCACGGAGGTTAATGCGCCGGACAAGGCTACGGAGGAGCTAGCTACCCTCCGACAAGAGATGGCCCAGATGAGGCAGAGCCTCTCTTCCCTGGAGGGCAGAATATTAAGTCCTCCATTGGCGAGCCGGCAAGCGGCCCGACAACCGCAGCCGCCCCCGCAGCCACAGCCGCAGCCGTCAACATCATACGCGGCTGCAGCGGCTGCGCCACGGCAGAATCCGGCGCCCAATAAAGTCGTGGCAAATCAGGCCCCAAAGGCCAAGAAGAGGGGCCAGAAGAAGGCCCAGCCCACTCCTGCTGTCCAGCAGACCAGCGCGCCAGTGACCTCAGCCCCCTCAGCTCCCCGACCGACGACCTCCGACGGCTGGCAGACCGTCGGAGAGAAGAAACAAGCGGCGAAGGCAAAAAGGAAGGCCAACCAAAAGGCCAAGAAGGCGGCCAAGAAGCTCCGCACCCCCAGCTCCACTGCAGTGGTACTAACGCTGCAACCAGTAACGCTGGAGCGGAGGACCACGTACGCGGAGCTTCTCAAGAAGGCGCGTGGGGCTATCGACCCCACCAAGCTGGGAATAACGGCGGGCCTCCGGTGTAAGATAACACAGACCGGGGCCCGCCTCATCGAGGTGCCTGGGGCCGGTAGCGCCCAGCAGGCAGACGCTTTGGCCTCGAGCCTCCGCGACCTCCTTCCAGCTGAGGAAGTGAAAATCTCCAGGCCCCAAAAGTGCGCCGAGGTGCGAATCGGGGGCCTGGATGATTCAATTATTGTCGAAGAGGTCGTTGCCGCGGTTGCCAAGGCCGGGGAATGTCCCCCGGAGCAAATCCGGTGCGGCCCAATTCGTCCGGGCCGTGCCGGTATGGGCACGGCAATAGTTACCTGCCCCGTGGCTGTGGCCAAGAAGTTGGCCGATGGCCGTCGCGTTTTAATCGGATGGGTGTCGGCGCAAGTGCGGCTCCTGGAGCCGAAACCGCAGAGGTGCTTCCGCTGCCTCAGCGGTGGCCACGTTGGCGCAAAGTGCACCTCTGCGGTCGACTGCAGCGGCCGCTGTTTTAGGTGCGGCCAGCCCGGCCATTTGGCCGGCAGTTGTGAAGCCCCGCCGCACTGCGTTTTGTGTGCGGCGGCGGGCAAGCCGGCCGATCATAGGGCCGGCACAAAGAGTTGCGCCGCACCCAAGAAGAAGCAGGGCGCAAAGGACGGTCAGTCGGCCAACAAGGGCGCCACTCCCGTGGCCAGTAAAGCGCCGGAAGAAATGGACCACGAATAATGGCTCCACATCTGCGCATCCTGCAGACGAATTTAAACCACTGCGCCAGGGCTCAGGATCTTCTTCTCCAGAGCATGGCGCAGTGGTCAATCAACGTCGCCCTTGTCGCCGAGCCGTATTTTGTCCCCCCCCCGTGATGATTGGGTGGGGGACCTCAGCGGCTTGGTGGCGCTAATTTCGTTAGCCGCCGCCCGCACCCCGTCCTTCGAGAACATCTACCGAGGGCGGGGCTGCGTCGCAGCACTCGTAAAGGATACGGTTGTGGTGGGTGGCTACTTCTCACCCAACCGTTCCCTCGCCGACTTCGAGGAATATCTCCTCGAATTGAACGTCGTCGTCGCTCGCAGCCGTCCTCGCGCCGTGCTCTTCGCCGGGGACCTCAACGCCAAGTCTACGGCTTGGGGTTCTCCGGCCACAGACGCTAGAGGCGAGCTGCTGGAGCAGTGGGCCGTTGAGAACGGCCTGCTCGTCCTCAATCGTGGGTCGGTACATACGTGCGTGCGTCAGCGGGGCGGTTCAATTGTGGACGTTTCTTTTGCGAGCCCCGCACTAGCACGCCGTATCCGAGACTGGCGCGTCGTCGAGGAGGTGGAGACGTTGTCGGACCACCGCTATATTCGGTTCGACGTCTCCGCCGAAACAGTCAGCTCCGACGCCCCAGTCCGAAGGGGCCCGATTGAGGGCGGTCCGCGTTGGGCCTTGAAAAGGCTGAATCGGGAGGCCCTCCTGGAAGCCTCCATAGTTCAGGCCTGGGTTTCAACACCTACCAGGCCTGACGATATCAATATGGAGGCCGATTGGTTCAGGGGGGCAATGACACAAGTTTGTGACGCGGCGATGCCTAGAGTTCGTAGAACATCTGGGCCACGCCGGGTGTACTGGTGGAACGACACCATCGCGCGCATGCGCAAGATTTGCGTCGCAGCGCGCCGCCAGTACGCCCGGTTTCGCAGGAGGCGTCGCCGCCCTCCCGATTTTACTGTCCGGGAGGCGGCATTGTACGAGGAGTACAGAGCGGCCAAGAATAACTTGAAGGAGGCCATCTGGCGGGCCAAGCAAGACGCCCGCCAGGAATTGCTGGAGACCCTCAACCGAGATCCTTGGGGGCGCCCATATTTGATGGTCAGGAACAAATTACGTTCCTGGGCGCCCCCTCTAACGGAAAGTCTCCGGCCAGAGCTGGTCGAAGATGTTGTGGCCGCTCTGTTCCCGTCGCGGGCGGAACATATCCCTCCGCCCATGACGGCGCCGCCTTCCGAGGCAGCCAACGCGGACATAGACGATGTTCCCGAGGTGACTCGGGTAGAACTCCGAGCGGCGGTGTTGAGGATTAAAAACACCGCCCCAGGACCCGACGGCATTCCTGGCCGAGCGTGGGTCCTGGCAATGGAGGAGCTCGGACCCCGACTGGGGAGACTCCTCACAGCGTGCCTTGAGGGGGGCCAGTTTCCACGAGCCTGGAAGTCGGGGAAACTGGTCCTCATCAGAAAGGCAGGGCGCCCGGCGGACAGCCCGTCCGCCTATCAGCCCATAGTGTTGTTGGGCGAGGTCGCGAAGATCTTTGAACATATCATCGCGGAGTGCCTCGTCCACCACTTTACCACGGTGGGCCCGGATTTGGCGGACGTGCAGTTTGGTTTCCGCCGAGGGCGCTCTACAATAGACGCAATAAGATCAGTGAGGAGTCTGACGGAGGAAGAGGTTTCCCGGGGTGGGGTGGTCCTGGCGGTGTCTCTTGACATCGCCAACGCCTTCAACACCCTGCCCTGGAGTTGTATTCGTGAGGCACTCAATTATCACCGAGTGCCTCCCTACCTCCGCCGCATAGTCGGGGATTATCTTAATGATAGAGAAATTATCTACCCCAAGTCATCTCGGTATTAGTCGGCGAGTTATGTCGTGCGGTGTTCCGCAGGGGTCGGTTCTCGGCCCCCTTCTGTGGAACATCGGCTACGACTGGGTGCTGCGCGGTACGCTCCTCCCTGGCGTGGGTGTCACTTGTTACGCCGACGACACCCTCGTCACTGCGAGTGATAAGACGTACCGGGCGGCGGCTATAAGGGCGACCGCTGGGGTCGCACAAGTCGTTGGAAGGATCCGGCGTTTGGGCCTAGAGGTGGCCCTGTCTAAATCCGAGGCCATTTGTTTCCACGGGCCTCGGAATCGGCCACCCGCAGGGGCCCACATTATGGTAGGAGGGGTCACCATCGGCATCGGGAAGAGCCTAAAATATCTCGAATATCTCGGGCTCGTACTCGATAGCCGATGGGATTTCCGTGAACACTTCAGACGCTTGGCCCCCAAACTTCTCGGGGCGGCAGCAGGTTTGTCACGACTGCTGCCCAATCTCGGGGGGCCAACCGCCTCCTGCCGGAGCCTCTACGAAGGAGTCGTGCGGTCCATGGCCCTTTATGGGGCCCCGATATGGGCGCACGATCTGACGGCCCACAATATCACGGCGCTTCGCGCACCGCAGCGCGCCATGGCCGTCAGGTTGATACGAGGCTACCGCACGGTCTCCTTCGAGACAGCGAGCCTCCTAGCTGGATCACCGCCCTGGGATCTGGAAGCTGAGCTGCTGGCGTCACTCTATACATGGCGCCAGCAAGCCCTGGAGCAGGGCGAGAGACCGGCGCACCGTGACATCGAGGCGCGTCGGTCGGAGCTCCGCCAAGTCCTAGTGGCGGAGTGGAAGGCACGACTTGTGCACCCCAGCGCCGGGCACGCCACGATAGTGGCGGTAAGTCCCGTGGTTGATGAGTGGTTGGAGAGACGTCACGGCGTCCTCACCTTCCGGTTGACTCAAATCCTTACCGGCCATGGTTGTTTTGGCCGGTATTTGTGGAGGATAGGCCGGGAGGAAACGCCCGGATGCCACCATTGTGGCAGCAGCCGCGACCCTGTCGAAGACACGGCGTTGCATACTTTGGCGGAATGCCCAGCTTGGGCATCGCAGCGCCGTGATCTGGTCGCGGCTCTGAATACGGTTGTCCTCTCGCTCCCGGCCGTAGTTCTGTCTATGGTCCGGAGTGAGAGGTCTTGGAACGCCGCGGCGCCGTCGCCTCCTTCTGCGAAGCAGTCATGCTGAGCAAGGAGGCGGCGGAGCGGGAGAGGGAAATACATCGCCCTCTCCCTAACCGTAGGTCCGGGCGTCGGGGACGTCGAACAAGAGACGACCTCCGACCACCCTGAATTTAGTGCCTGTGGACGGTGAGCGCTGGGGCTGCTCCCTGTCCGCCAAAAGGCGGGAGGCGGCGCGTGTCCTCGCCGCCTCCCAAGTAGCTTTGTGAGGTGATGGATGCGAGAAGTTTGATGGATGCAAGAAGTTTGATGGATGATTGCGAGATCATGACGAGACGGGGCCCGCCAACACCAACGGCGGGCCAATCCCGGGCGGGGTCGCGAGAAAGTATGCTAATCGCGAATCGCGTGACCCCGCCAACACACGGGACCCGTAGGGACACCGCGGTGGTTTTTAGTGGGTATGCCCCGAACGCCTTTAGGGGAGAGCCTCCACATACCTCCTCCGCCAGTCCCAAGCCTAGCCGTTCTAATGGCTGGGTTGGCGGAGTTGAGATGACTCATAAGGAGAGTTTTACCACCGTAGTGAACAAAAAAAAAAAAAAAAAAAAGGACGAGAATGGTTAGGCCATGCCAAAGGCCTTTGGGCGGTCTGAAAACTTCACCTGAGCAAATTATAATGATTGTACCATTATCTGCCCCCCCGTGGGATCTCCACCTTGTCGTGGTGGGGGGGCTCAGTAACCGTGGATTGGTGACCCGCGGTGAAGCTAAGAGGGATCCAGGAGGGGACGCTCCGCGTGGGCTTGACGGGGCCTGCGCAGGATGCGTCCAACGGTGCGGGTGCGGGGGATAGTTCTGTCTGTCCCTCGCAGTCGGGTGCGGTCGCGGGAGGAGAGGGGTGTCGGTGTTGCGTTGCCGCGCGCCCTATCTCCCGCGACCAAATGGGGGCGCACCATTCGATGCGTCGCGGTGGGGTCGCAGAGGAAGAGGAGATGCGGTGTTGCGTTGCCGTCCTCCCTATCCTCTGCGGCTTCTATTTATTTTAGCGCCAAAAGTAGAAAGAAGTTTGCCTTAACAGCATTGATTAGACTGCGGTAGTAGGATTTTTGCCTATGACAGCTTCAAAACGCTAATCAAACATTGTCAATGCACCCGTATGCGGTGAACATATTTCAATACCTAGACTACGTAGAGAAATAGATAGTGCTTGCCTGTTCCTAGGCGAGGGATGTGAGTAAGTAGGCATTATGTATCCGTAGAGGCCTGAGGGTATAGAGTTAATGTCATATGACTAAGACGGCTAATTAGTAAGTGTTGTTGCTCCAACGTTATAAGCGGTAGCGGGATGGATAATAATAAATTTCATAGATATTTTCTACTAGGAATTATGGCTGTATCATTGGATGGCTACTTATAAGATATTCAGATTCTTTTAAGTAAAATAACTTAAAAGAACTTTTATCTGATCTTACATAGACAGGTTGACTTTTCAAATGAAAATTCTGAAATAGGCACCTGACATCTTTGAAGTTTCATTTGCGTTTTAGTGGCGAATAATTCGAACCACCTAACTGGCTAAAGTAGTCTGCAGATGCTTATTAATACCTGCATCTATACGTAAAATAACTGGAGGCCGGGTTAACCCATTTTGCATTTAATTTGCCTTTACCTGAGTGTATTTAGTTGAACTGTAGCAGGATACCCACGTCACATTTGCCGTATGTTATTCCGACTTGCACATTTAATATGTATTACACAGTGCTTGTATTTAATTTGTTAACTTGTAACAACAGCGTGGTCGCGCGTCCACAGTGTGCACAAAACTCGTGAAGTTTAGTTGTTCTTTTACTCCAAACGCTTGTACGTTCGCTAGCTTATAAACTGTAATATGCTCGTGTTTGAGTAATAAAGCTAATTTCAACTGAACAATCAACTTGTTTTTACGTTGCTCGGTTCATACTAATAAATCTTAAACTCACGGTGTTATCTTTTGTTGAGGTTGGGTAGAGATGTTTGTATTTGTATACTTGAGATATAAAGTTTTGATCATAATTATAAATACGTTGGTAGTATGGTATACGTTTGCGGATAAGCTTACAATCAATTTTCTTGATTAGGATTCTATTCACAATGTCTATTTGTATGCTTTTTCTACTACTGGGGTATTTTCCTGTGGCAGTTCTGAGATGACATTTAGTATAATTTCATGTCATTTATTTACATTTATGTCAAAAATGGTTTCTTTACTTTTCACTGTTGAACATGCCTTCCCTGACTCACCTTTTGTTTGGCTCATGCGATTAGTTAAACAATATTATCATGTCATAATTTCGCGATCATCACACAAATATCGGGTTATTCCCTTAGAGACCCGATCCCCGAGGCACCCGTTTCGGAGAGCCCCGAAAACTATAAATTTGATTACATTTATCTTGTTTATTTTTTCTATTATTCTCGACTTGTACCGTCGACATAAAAAAGTGCATAAAAGTATGAGTTCGAAGAAAGTAAATATAATTTTTTTTTATAGGAAACGCTTCAGAAACGTTTCGATTAATCTACCTGTAAAAACTTTTACACTTAAACTAAATATGGTTCGAAATTTACCCTTAGATTTCCAGGGGTAAATTTCGAACCATATTTAGCCCATTTTGTATGATGAAGCCATTTGATGTATTAAGAATAAATGCTTTACGGACAATCAACACGAAATTAAACAAATTATATAAAAAAATATAAACGAATTCATTAACTGCCTTTTTTGTTTGACACACATATTGTTCAGACATGTGCCGTCAATAGATCAATTTATTTGTATACTGATACAACACCTGGGATTAAACATAACTGTAGGTATTCCGATAAAACCGAGATGGCGAGCGTTTAATATTCTAACAGAGAAATCCAAGTCGCGCTTACACATCGAAAGTTATGTCTACTTAAAAGAGCCGGTTCGATTTCTCGCATTCTCATAGGCACGTTTTAATAAATTCTGCTCAAGATCGAGATCAATCTCGAGTACGCCAGAAATATCGGTTTCATGTGAAATTAGAATTCTCTGTAGATCTATTGACGTTGATTTATTAATACAGGTTTGGAAACACACCTCTTTGATATATATTTAAAATTATCTGTTAAGTATTCTTTAGACTAGTCAAAATAGTAACGTTTATTAATTGCAACGGTTTGACTGACTGTATCTGCCGAAAGATTGCTAAACATTGCCATATTTATCAATCTTTCGGCAGATACGAGAGGCAGATAAACGAGTCATGGGAAGATACAGTCAGTCATGTGCTGTGTGCAGTAGCTTCAGTGAGCCATATTAACTATTGTGAACCAGTGACAAACCGACGAGGCGGTGCCGCAGCGCTATCCCCATTTGCGCCTTTCAGAGAGTAAAGCTCTTACCGAGTTCTGCTTAGCCGGATCAAATCACGTCATGGTTGCTTACACCATACCAGATTGACGGTGTTAAAACCGCCCGGGTTTTAGAGGGTGGGCCACGGAACTGTATGGAATAGTCTCATACCTACACACACTTCACCTACCCCAATTCATGGCAGGATTGGCGAATAGCAAGGTTTTCCAAATACGTTAAAGCGAAAATCTTATTTAATTCCGAATAAATGGGAGACATCGCATTAACGATCTCTATCGTTTGATGGCAGTCATAAGGATAGTTTTAATATCATACAAATCTCTACATCATTTCGAGAGTAAAAACGTCTTTCACGATCTTCTTCTTTTCAATTTAAAAGCTGTGCTCTTGTCGGTGGAGTGTACGCCATATATTTCGGTATTCGGCCAATACCTTGATCTCTTTATACGACATGACCTTTGCCTTTTCTTTCATTTGATCCGCGTATGCTCGTTTGGGTCGACCCCTTCCTCTCTTTCCTTGTATTTTGCCTTCCAGTATGTTTTTGATAAAGTCATCATGTCGTATAAGGTGGCCAAACATCTTTCCTCTTCTTCTTTCTACTGTCGCTAAAATGCTTCGTTTTTCTTGAACAAAGCTAAATACTTCCGCGTTGGTCTTCTTCTCAGTCCAGCTGATCCTTTCCATCCGCCTTCTGCACCACATCTCGAAAGCCTCCAGTCTTTCCCGGTCTTTCGTTTTCACGATCTATGATACCAATATTGCTCTACTGTAACTTCAAGTTTGAGTTGTACCCGCGAAATTCGCGAAGGCAAACCGATGATACTAAATCATAGAAAAAGATACAAAGTAACATTCCAGTTCCCCAGAAGTAACGTTATACGTACATTCGTTTTATTGTAATATAACATTCTTCACCGTCAGGAACTCAGTTTAATTTAAATCCGCGGAACTTTGTTGATTTAGCCGGCGTACAATTTTCTTTGCAACAGATTTACGCTTTTGCTATTAACACTAATACACATTAATATTTATGGTTCAGTTACTTTTTAACTAGGTTTTATTAATGCGTGATATTTAATGATTACGGCTGATATATAGCGGATCACAAGTGTGGGGTCACACACCTCGGATTCATAAATAAAAGGTACGAGCAGAGCCAAAGGAGCATCAACGTTGTGACAACCATTAGAAAATTAGGTATGCTTCTAAAATAATTTTAAAATCCTACTGGATCTATATAATCAAAAGGTAGCGATATCCTAGCGGAGATACGAACCGACTGCCATGCAGAGGATAGTGGGACTCAACTCTAGGCAGCGCGCACCACTAAGTATCTTTTTAATTATCATGGCTTGCCCTGTGACGTGTTAGGCTGTTGGTCCTGACTGATATCATCGTTATAGGGATTACACTTGAATATCTCTATCTAACATTAATCTAAGATATGCCATAGCTCAAATGAAAAGCTAATTTTCTGCCATATCTGGTTAACCTAGAAAACTTACCCCACCCGAGGCTAAATTCCTCTATGCGACTGGGACAACGCTAGGACGATGATGATGTCTAATGGATCATCATCAGCCCTGTATATAAACTGTCCCACTGCTGGGCACGGGCCTCTTCCTACTATGAGAAGGGTAAGGCCATAGTCCACCACGCTGGCCAAGTGCGGGTTGCCAAACTTCACATGTCTTTCGAGAACATTATGGAGAACTCTCAGACATGCAGGTTTCCTCACGATGTTTTCCTTCACCGATTAGCAAGCGATAATTAACAATTTAATACGCATATAACTACGAAAAGTCATTGGTGCGTGCTGTGGATTGGAACCCGAGACCCTCTGCGTAGCAGTCTGCCGGTCTCTCCACTCAGCTATCGCTGCTTGATGACTAATGGATAATATGTAGATTTGATGTGATTTGCATTCTTCAAGTTTGTGATAATTATTACCTTACTTATGACGTGCATAAAATAGAGATCTAGTTTTGCTGTGCATGTCGTATTTATTCGACTGTTTGTTCACGTATGCACAAATGAAGTTTGAAGTTGTGCCATATAATTATGGTCGACTTGTATACGCCCGGTTATAACTCGGGTTTTATGTTCTCTAAACCGACTTCTGAGATGAGTTACTTAGTTAAGTTTCCGTACATAAAACAAGATGAATACACTTGGAATATTTGCCAAGAACACTTTTATGTATACCTGCAAGCTACGTGAAAAGGAAACAAAAAGTTTATGATTTTATTTTGCTAATGAAACAGGTTGCCTTTGTTTAATATTGCACCTGAAGCTATGATTCTCGGATAGAACAAAGGGATATATAATAATTATAATTGATTACCTGACTGGAGGCCTGGAAAACTAAACACTAATGTCTAAAATCTATACTGAAATAATAATCTATACTAACATAATAAAAAAAGAAAAGTTTGTTTGTATTATGATTGTATTGAGCTATCAAAAGTGTCGTAGGTACCCGGACAACTTCCAAATTCGCCGCTAGAGTCGCTAGTTGGAATCTTAGCATCGCCAATTAGAGGATCATCGCAGCTACGCTCGCACATTTTTTTTAATATTTAACTTCTTCTCGATTATAACACTTTTGCCCGACCCGGGAATCGAACCCGGGACCTCCGATCAGCAGTCGCATACGCTATCCACTGGACCACGGAGGCAGTCTTTTGTATTATATACTAATGGAAGGAATCTCCCTTCCATTTTTCGTTCCTTCCATTAGTGTGCAATGGAGTTCCGCCAAGTAACGCCTGATTAAATCAACTATTTTCGTAATAACTTTTTAATAAATATTGATAGAATGTATAAAATCGTAAAACTTTCAAAATTTTCACCACCAAATCCCTCTGAGAATTAAAGCAATACCGAGATTACAGATCACAGTGACATGAGCCGTCACCTCGCCACGCCATTGTCATATAAACGTCCCGCCTGCATACATCGGGGTCCATTTGCAAACAGTATCTGTGTACCTCGTAGTACAAATACTGCGTGTGAAATTGATTTAAGTCTGGCTGTGGCGTTATTGATATAACTGTACTGACACTCTTATGATGTGTCACAAAACTGAGTTATAATTGTACAATGAAATTCATGAAACAAACAAATTTATCAAGCTATTTTTAGGGTTCCGTAGCCAAAACTGGCAAAAAATTGAACCCTTATAGATTCGCCATGTCTGTCTTTCTGTCGGTCCGTATGTCGCAGCCATTTTATTTCGAAACTATTGAGACTACATATTTGAAAATTGGAAATATTAGAACATAAAGCAATTGTATAAAATGACGCTAAATGAGATACACTGACATATTAATTACTTAATGTAATAATCGAAGCGGTATTGCTTTAATCTATTTAGAAATGTGTCAATATTTTATTATTTAACTCCATCAACATTTCTACGACTCCTATAAAGGTAAAATAATCAAGCCTGAATTCATTCTAAAAGAGGGTCACGCACGATAGATCACTTTGAGCAACGTTGTGTTATTGCGTGTGAGTAGCAATGATTGTAACAAATATGGAGAAATTGTCAATAATGAATAATGTGTTAATTAAAACATTAGTCTCATTGTGTTGAGGCTACAGATCAGTTAAGTAGAATATTACCACATCGCGGCATCGCTTCAGTATAATTTACGAATGTCGTACCTACCCGTACATTTTGTATGAAAACATTTGCAAGTGGCGAGCAAGCATCGTCGCACCGACCGACGTCGCGTCTTTTCTGTAGGTATAATTTATGCCTCATACAAGTTCTTTTCACGCACATTCATGATAGATCGTAATCTTAAATAGTATGAATGAAAGGGATAGTATTGGTTTACTATGGCTACTTTGCTAAATGACAGGTATCGTGCTCTCGATGAAAAAGTATCAAGATGTTTGATAAAAATCATGTGTGTTGATAAAAACAAACATAATGTATTGAGAGTGCACAGAATGGATGGTGTAGTAACTTAAGTTATCGCCTCGCGATTTAACATCTTGTGAACGTATTTTATTCCAAATCCTAAACTTATAAATTGCTATTTGATAAGTATCAACAGCATTTCAATGTGAACTCAGTTGAGTAAATGTCACATTTATCATGCTATTCGCATTGTATCTTTTTCCATATACACCACACATAAACCCGAATAAACTATAAAGTACGATATACAGCCGGTTCATACACAGAACAACAAACAATAACTTCATAATCCAATAATTCTATACAGTTGAACACTTCGTGCGATTCGGCCACAACAATCCAACACACAGTTATATGCCAAACAATCGGTATTGGGGCAACAACTGGCCAAATTCACGTTTTACCCACACTCCGAAGGCCGCGGACGAAAAATATCCAAACTCCCCAAATTTATGGGTAAAAACTAGAGATGCGCCGAGTAACACTTTTGCCGAATAACGAGTACCGAGTTTTACTCGGCTCAATTTTTTTTCAACCGAGTACTCGGCCGAGTAACTCGGTTCAATCAAATTCCCATTTCGCGCGCGTAAACAAGTACAAACAGGTTCGCGCCGGCCGAAAGAGCCGCTTTCAAGGGTTATAAAAAGACAAATATTATAGTTTGGCAACTTTGCTAGACCCCAGATCCAGGATGCGATTTTTTTATCCAGAAAACTATGTATGAACTGTAGTAAAGCGTAAAAAGAAGTGACATTTCAGAGAGTGCTAGCAGCAGTGAAGAAAACGAGTCTGAACGATTACCACAAGATCCTCATGTATCTTTCTGGAATTGCTTCGAAGAATTAGCTTCCACCCAGTCACTAGAGCGCGATGATCCTAAAAGTCTCTAAACTAAACTAGAGTCCTTTCGAGTGGTGGACAGGGTACCAAACAAGGTATAGGCTGGCACGTTTAGCAAGAGTTTTTCTATTTGTACATGTAAGCACCGTGTATAGCGAGCGATTGTTTTCGGAGGCTGGCAACGTCTTCAAAGAAAAGAGAAACAGGCTGTTACCAGAACGTGCAGAGAGCCTTATGTTCCTGCATCATAAATCATAACTTACCTTTATTAAATTTAAAATATTGATTATTTTTCTTACTGTTTTCTTAATTTCGTCTTATTACTACTCATTCATTAGCATACTTTTGATTTTATTAATTGAGATTGTCAAAGACTTCTTAAATTAGTAATAAATACTTTTTGATTAACACTGTTGTTTTAATTATATCTATGCTTTTCTTAATCAAAGTATACTCGGCATTCAAACCGAGTTATTCGGCCGAGTACGAGTATCAAAAAACCCGCCGAGTACGCCGAGTACCGAGTATCAACCGAGTACTCGGCCCATCTCTAGTAAAAACTTACATACATAGTACCCGCCCCAGTTTGTTTTTGTTTGACGCTTTCCCGAGGTGTGAATAAAGCATAGAAAGGCACGTAAATATGTGAAAGTTATTTGGGACTTTATGTTTTCAAGGTTGTATTGAAGCATTGGGGTTTTTGTTGGTCGATTTTCGATTTGTATGCTGTACACCTTGAAGGGTGCTTATTACCTACACACGGTTTATATACAATATATAAACATTGCTATTTTGAAAATGAGTATGTATTAATGCTGGTTATTGTTGACATTTGATTTGTACAAATATAATGCGAAGTTGATAAAATATATTACGAGTAGCCAGTTATAGTCTAAGCACAGTAACCAAGACAAACATGATATCAAAAAACATTTTTTTATACGAAACATTCTTTCAAAATTGCTACAGTAAGCTCGGATTGAGTAACATGAAAACAGGTTCATTCATTCGCAGAGAGCCTAAAACTTTGTATGAAACACTCTGTGGTAAATATATTTCAGAGAATAGCTAGGTTAAGGACTGGGAACAAAGAAGCTGACATGCTATAATGATGATGAGAGTCAATGGAGTAAAAGAAGTATGTGTAGTAAGTGCCTATCTCTTCGGGAAACGAACAGTAGCCTCAATAATTTATCGGACGAAGCCCGGAAAACGTTGCCTGACCAAAACGGATAAGTTCTAAAGCAAGGTCGAATAAAATGCACACGAAACGACTGTGAGAAACGCAGTGTTGAATTTCTCTTTTGGGGTATAGCAAGGAAACTCATAGACAGGCGGATAATAATAGCAATCGCATTATATTGAGACTGTTGGTCAAAGCAACACACTTTCAGCTCCTTGACAAAAAAATCAAGATGGTTGAATCCAATACTAAATTTAAATTATAAAGCTTAGATCACCTGTAAGTTTTTTAACAAACTAGAATCCTTGAAAAAGAAAGACAAGACATTTCAAGCGCAGCTATGAAGGTATGTAAGGTGACTTATAACCTTTAAAAAGGCATTCCTATAGTTAAGAGAGTATAACAGCACAATACAAAATAATAGCTGGCAATATAAAAGAATAAACTCCATTGCAGCAATGCAATAAGTTGAGTAACTAACCTATTTTCACAAACTTGTTGCACCTTCTTTCGCTTTATTTTAAGAAAAATGCACTTTTCATACCGACAGGCACAGCCGTAATGAAGAAGTTTTATGATGTCTTATTTAGTACAATAGAAAAACAAAGCTGAAGAATGAAGAACTCTTTTTGGAATCTGATAATTAATAACTAAGAAATAGATAAATTAAGGTAGTATCGCGCCACATTTGTAGCTCCAATAGACTGTGATCAAATCACATAGAAACAATATTTGAATCACGATGGAAAACACGATACAAATAATATCATCGGCCCTTTATATAGACAGTCCCACTGCTGGGCAGAGGCCTCTTCTAACTATGAGAAGGGTAAGGCCATAGTCCACCACGCTGGCCAAGTGCGGGTTGGCAGACTTCACATGTCTTTCGAGAACATTATGGAGAACTCTCAGACATGCAGGTTTCCTCACGATGTTTTTCTTCACATAACTTCGAAAAGTCATTGGTGCGCGCCGTGGCTTCGAACCCGAGACCTCTGCGTAAGCAGTCCGTCGGTCTCTCCACTGGGCTATCGCTGCTTAAATTGACATGACTTGTCACAAAAATAATATAATAAGCAAAAAAAGAACTTGACTGCAAATTAATTACCGCTTTATTTTAACTGATTATACCTACAATCTGCAGTAAATAACAAAATTTATTAACACAATCGATTATTTTTTTTAATGGAAAACACTATAATACACATTAAAGTGCTTTCCATTTAAAAATATTGGTCGGCATATGTATAAATTCAATTTTTTTTAATTATTGTCATCCCAACGGCAATTTGGCAAAATAAATGAATTAACAACTGACATTTCTTAACCAGTCCCTGACTAAAGATGGAATTTCTTGGCATTGCACTGAAAATTCTGTACAGAATTGTAACCTTATTATAAAGAGATTTACATCATTCAAAAGTTCGGCACAGTTGTTTCAATATTTTATCCATCAAATTTCTAACTGATAAAACACTGAAGCGAAATACGCTTTATAAATCAAACCAACCACCGTTCATTTTCTAGTTCAAATAAAAGTATAAAATATTTTCGAGTTCAAAAGCAATTTATATTTAAATGTAAGTGATAGTTGATAGTACTAGGCCTAGGCAATATATAAAATACGTACATATGTATAGTCATATATCAATATTTGTGTAGACTTTCACTTCGTTACAAATTTATTTCAATTATAACTTGAAAACAGAATATTAAATGATACGCCTACCATTATCATCACTTGATATAATACACTGAAAATTGCTTGCCTTGCCTGGACTGATAATAATAATTATTACATTGCACACCTTAAACTATAAAGCTTGAAATGTGCAATTTGGGCAGTGGATTCCTTTTATGTGGGCACTCAATTAGAAAGATCTTTTTAATATTCTACTTCTAAGTTATTAAATAGTGCTACTGAAAAAAAATCCCCTTTATATATATAAAAAACAAACAGAGTTATATGGACTCCTTTGCCGACCACAAATCATGTCCTAATTTAGGCCATCCCACAAGATGTTTTGGACACACATCGAACGCTTGTTAAAAGTTTCTTTGTTGGTCAATTATAACTTGAAAACATACGTCCTCACATTCATTACCTGTTTCAGGTTTTTAATTTAAAAAGCACAATCATTTAACAGACCGGAGTTTTCGAGACAAATGAGTGATGCATGAGAAAACTATCTCTCATTATCATTACTGACGGATAAATACAGAACTGTGTGGTGACGGAATAAGAATACAATGTGACATTACCCTATTTCATTCCGTGGATCTACTAAGCGGCGACTAAGGATAACACACTAGGCAAATAGTATATTTGGGAAGAGACGGAAAACTCGATTTCAAACCCTACACCAGCCCCTCTAGCCAGCGAGGTACAGTAGGCCAAATCCTTCTATTAACTCACAATGCTATTGTGATACATAACTGGCGAAAAGCGGGTGTGTAATACACCGCTGCCTACCCCTTCGGGGATAAAAGGCGTGAAGTTATGTTATGTTTTGCTATTGTGATGCAAATTAGGAGAAGACTATGTCCAGCAGAGGACTGCAAAAGGCCGTATGATGATTTATACAATAATGGCCCCTTTCTTTCTTAAGATGCCTTAAGATATTCATATTATATATATTTGTCATAATATTAATATTACAGGATGTTTTCCTCGCAAGCCGCTCAGCTGTTCCACACACTGTTGGATGGGCTGGCTTTTGCATACCAGTTGGTCATCGTAAGTGGCCACACGTGCCTGGAAAGTTATGGCGGTAATTAGCTGATATGATAGCAACCATCGCAAGATAATAACTACCTACTGTAATTTACATTCGTATTTTTTAAAATGTATAGCGTTTTTAACGGCGGTGATATATGAACAATGTAGGATGTACTCTAAGAAATTAAAAACAGTCCTTTATACGACAAATAAAAGCTACTTTTATTTGACTTTTCCGATGAGACCCATCGATCGTCTGCCCCATTGACATTGTTACTAGGCATGCCTTTTAAATTCTGCCATTTCCATATTTTTATATTCAAATGTGTTTAAATGTTGAATCTCAAAACAGTTGAAAGTATTAGGATTAATGCTATTAGGCGGGTCCACACAGACCGAGCAGCCTCGCGCGGAAAATGCTTCGCGAGGCTGCTCGGTCTGTGTGGACGTGGCTCGGTCGAGGAAAGCGCACGGCCGAGCTACCGAATTAGACAAGTCCACACAGAGCGCGCAGCCTCGTGAGGAATTGGCGCGCGAGGCTGCGCGCTCTGTGTGGACGTGCCCCGGCCGAGGCAAGCGCGTGTGCCGCCGCGGGCGAGCGACCGAGCGGCCGAGCCATCGAGTTTGGTTTTTTGTTTTGCCGCGGTCTGGACGCTGTTTCGTGCCTCGCTCGAACATAATAATCCCTACTAATAATATAAATTCGCAAGTGTGTTTGTATGTTGGACATTTATTTTTATAGACGCACGTCTGTATCCGCGTAAGGATAGGCAGAGTTGTAATATTATTACATCCACATTTCACCATGAAATGTTTAGGTCCCACGCAATAGGGGACGAGCCTATTGCCGTTAACGGGCACATCAGCAGACTCCGTGCTGCTTCTGAGAATTCGGGAAAACCCAGTAACACTTTTGCCCGACCCGGGAATCGAACCCGGGACCTCCGCTCAGCAGTCGCATACCCTATCCACTGGTCACTGAATGACGGAGGATACATTCATTATAACATTCTCATCTTTGACGCTATTTATTGTGCCAATAATAATACTTCAGTCTGTGCTTCGGTTACAGTATCCTTGCCTACAGACATTCATTTCCTATAATTCATTCTATATTTCATCCTTTAGGTATAACAATAATCGACGACCGGTTGGCAAAGCGGGAGTGTAAGCGACTGCAACGCCGAAGGTCGTGGGTTCGATTCCCGCTCATGTCAAACATTTGTGTGCATGAACATGAATGTTTGTCTTGGTCTGGGTGTTTCTATGTATATATTAAAAATAAAGTAAGTATAAGTTAATATATGTATGTTATGGCCCATTATTACCATTGTCTAGTACCTACCCAAAGTAGGTACAGCAATTGGCGTCAGTCAGGCAGCCGGCTAGTAAAAACACATGCCACAACCCTTTGTAGCCATTGCAGTATGACCATTTCCAAGTACTATATTTATAAACAAAATTTAAAAATAAGAGAGAGGAGATACCAACGATCTCACATTGATACGTAGACCGATAGATGGCAAATGTACTATTTCACTCTAATTCACAAGTCGACAATTTGATACATGCGCAATAATACACATTTTCAACTATATTTTCATGTTCTGAATTCAAACTTTATGACAACTACAATTTTGTTTTTTCCTACGGTGCCGAGGCTGCCGCGCTCTAGGCTGCTTTCACATTATTTTATCTGATGTAATCTGTCGTGACGGCGTCTGTCGTGTCGCGACAGACAATATCCCGGTCTGCGACAGGGAGGGGGGGAAGTGTGGGGACGGTACAGCGCGAATTAAGAGATTGGACTTAGATTAATTGTAAAAAAATACTTTATTTAATTATAACAGCTTAACAGTATATTTAAAATATAAAATAGTAATCGCTAATGTTAGATCTACAAAGGTATTTATAATAAATTAATGCTAAGATGACAATAAGATTATCTAGATAATTTGGTGGGGAGAGATGTGCTGACGAAGCTAACATTGTTGGATCGTACAGTTAACTCGCGCGACACAACTCGTCAGACTAATGTTTACGCGCCACTGTCTGTCGTAAAGCGTCAGACGCGCGTATGCAATTGTGCGCAAAGGACGACGAACTAATTGACTTCCTTTTTATGATATTATTCTTATACAGTACCTATAGATGAGCTAATTAAATACGAAATAATATAATCCTATGTAAATAATTTATGGATATAATTGGATATCTACTTAATCTGAATCGGATAATTCATCAAAAACAATGCGAAAGTGTTAACTCCACGAGAGTCAAGACAGAACTGATTTAAAATTGCGTCAGATCGCGACAGACGGCGACAGACAAATGTGAACGGTAAGTAATTACGACAGAGACCGTCACGAGGGATCACGTCAGATAAATGTGAACGCAGCTTTATTCTATGGCCTCGCTCGTTCGGGGACCGATTCCTCGCGCGGCAAATGCCTCGCGAGGCTGCTCGCTCTGTGTGGACCCACCTATTGTTTAGTCACAGCGTCGATTGGAATCTGTCAGGTTACGTACGTAAATGAATCTTTTTTAGGAAAATGTGTCGTGCAATAATTTTCTACAACTTTAGAAGAGGCTTGACACGGCTTTAGTGTCTTGAAGAGCTAACATCTGTGTTCAGAGACGAAGCCCTATGTCTGCGGACTGTCGAACGCTGGTATTTAGAATTTCAGCGTGGACATACTGGTGTTAGTGACAAATCTCGAGAAGGACGCCCAAAATTAGAATATTATGATTATCTATTAGGCATTTTAGGGACAACCATTCAGAAGATCTTGCATGAAGCGCTTGGTGTGAGAAAGCTAAGTATGTCTATTTTATCCTACAAATACTACTGGTGATGCAAAGATTATCAATGCGCCTCTAGCGGCGAATTTGGAACTTGTCACGGTACAACACTTATGACAGCTTCCAATAAATCTTTGCTTCGGGGTTATAGTAGTACAGATCGGTTCACGAAAGTTGACCACAAATGGCGGCCGTCGCGCATATAATAATATACATTCGTGCACCAATGGCGTGGCGCCGTTCTTGAGGCATTCCCTAAGCATTCCACCCACGCCTCACCCCGCACCTCCACGGGGCCCTAAAAATGATTTATGCGCAGTGGTCATCTTTCATGAACCGACCTATATAATAATTGTACTGAGCTATCAAAAGTGTCGTACCCGGACAACTTCCAAATTCGCCGCTAGAGGCGCTAGTTAGAATATTAGCATCGCCAATAAAAGGATCGCCGCAACTACGCTCGCACATTTTTTAATATTTAACTTCTTCTCGATCCTGAAGGCAATTTAGGAAATCCCTTCTTAATGCACCCAACGCTCCCCAAAAACACACATGCGCCCATAGTCTTGACTGTGCGTAGTCTGTTAGTCAGGCAATAACGCAAGAATTTTATACATATATTTACATAGATTGTCTTTTTGTATTATTTTTTGTATAGTCTCACGCCTGTATCCCCGAAGGGGTAGGCAGAGGTGCAAATATCACACCCACATTCCGTCATGATTTTTTTTAGGTCTCACGTAATAGGGGGCGAGCCTATTGCCGTTACCGGGCACATCACCAGACTCCGGGCTGCTACTGAGTATTCGAAAAAACCCAGTAACACTTTTGCCCGACCCGGGAATCGAATCCGGGGCCTCCGATCAGCAGTCGCATACGCTATCCACTGGACCACGGAGGCAGTCTTTTGTATTATATACCTACTAATGGAAGGAATCTTCCTTACTTCCATTCTTCGTTCCTTCCATTAGTGTGCAATGGAGTTCCGCCAAGTAACGCTTGATTAAATTAACTATTCTCGTAATAACTTTTTAATAAATATTGATAGAATGTGTAAAATCGTGAAACTTTCAAAATATTCACCACCAAATCCCTCTGAGAATTAAAGCAATACCGAGAGTACAGATCACAGTGACATGAGGTGTCACCTCGCCACGCCATTGTCATATAAACGTCCCGCCGGCATACATCGGGGTTCATTTGCAAACAGTATCTGTGTGCCTCGTGCCTCGTAGTACAAATACTGCGTGTGAAATTGATTCAAGTCTGGCTGTGGCGTTATTGGTGTAACTGTACTGACATTATATAGCGTGTCACAAAACTGAACTATAACTGTACACTGAAATTCGATCGGCATAAGAAATATAAATAAAAACAAGTTACTTTTATATTTTATTGAAGCATTTAATAACAAAGTTATAGTTTGTAATAATTGTAAGACTGATATACTGAGAACTAAAGTAGCCCATTATGTGAAGGCATAACCAAAAAAATATGACCAAAAAATTCAAAATTTTTAAAAAGTAGAAAGACATTCTTATTAGTTTTTATATATACTTTTATTAAAATTTTATTTTAACTAAAATGTAGTTTTTATTAAAAGTCTGCCGTGTTACCGGTTGCCCATCAGAACCAAACATGTAGAAAACTTCTAATGATGACCGGAAAGTTTTAATGAGTCAAAGAGGCTTGAATAACCATTTCTCGTTTATCACAAATATTAATTAATTAATAACAAACATTAAATTACCTAGAATATCTTGATTTCATTCTAAATGAGGGTCATGATAAAAAACTTTGAGAATCGGTGTGTTATTGCGTGTAAGTAGCAACGATTGTAACAAATGAAATTGTTATTAATGAATATTGTGTTAATTAATATCAGTATCGCTGTCAACAGATCAGTTAAGCAGAATAACATAGAAGTTCTTTTCACGCACATAATTATGATAGATCGTAATCTGTACATATAAAATCCTTCTCGGTACTGACTGACTGACAGACGAGCTACAGACAAAACTATTAGGCACGAGAAGCTCCCCTTATAGGATCTCCACCTTGTCGTGGTGGGGGGGGCTCAGTAACCGTGGGTGAGGTCCAACACCCACGGTGAAGCTAACCGGAATCCCGGGAGGGGACGCTCCACGTGGGCTTGCGTGGGGCCTGCGTAGGATGCGTCCCAGGGAGCGGGTCCGGGGGACAGTTGTGTCTGTCCCTCGCAGTCGGGTGCGGTCGCGGGAGGAGAGGTGTGTCGGTGTTGCGTTGCCGCGCGACCTATCTCCCGCGACCAAATGGGGGCGCACTATCGTTGCGTCGCGGTGGGGCCGCAGAGGAAGAGGAGATGCGGTGTTGCGTTGCCGTCCTCCCTATCCTCTGCGGCCGCTGGGTGTTTTGGCGGCGGAGCCTAACACCTTCATCCGCCGCCAAGGGGGTTTCGTTCGGGGCCCGCCTGATCATCTGGCGGGCCAATACCCGTCGGGGGTAGCGAGGAATGCTTCGGTGAAACCCTACCCTCCGACATATGGGTACATGAGGAGCACGAGTTGGTTTTTAGTCAGAGTCTGACAGTCCCCTTCGTCCTTCCCCCCAGGGGCAGAGGGACTCCATGAGGATTTTCCAACCCGATACCAAAAAAAAAAAGGCACGAGAAGCTGAAATTGGGCATGTATGTTCCTTGGAGATTTTCTTAAACTCCCACGGGATCGGGCAAAAATAAAATTATATAAAAAAGTGTTTGCTTGCAGGCATCCTGTAGTATTAAATACTTTGGATGAAACGGATGATATTGATCTAGGTACTTTGCATAATGACAGGTATCGTGATCTCGATGAAAACGCATAAAGATGTAGATAGGTACCTGTATAATGTATTACAAATTTTTGCACTGAAGGAATAGTTTAGTGGTTTAAGGTACCGTCTTGAACGTATTTCATTCTAAATCCTAAACTTATAAACTCCTATTTGATAAGTATCAACAGCATTTCAATTTGAACTATATGTCACATTTATCATACTGTTCGCATTGTATCTTTTTCCATATACACCACACATATACCCGAATAAACTATAAAGTACGATATACAGCCAGTTCATACACAGAACAACAAACAATAACTTCATAATCCAATAATTCTATACAGTTGAACACTTCGTGCGATTCGGCCACAACAATCCAACACATAGTTATATACCAAACAATCGGTATTGGGGCAACAACTGGCCAAATTCACGTTTTACCCACACTCCGAAGGCCGCGAACGAAAAATATCCAAACTCCCCAAATTTATGGGTAAAAACTTACATACATAGTACCCACCCCAGTTTGTTTTTGTTTGACGCTTTCCCGAGGTGTGAATAAAGCATCGAAAGGCACGTAAATATGTGAAAGTTATTTGGGACTTTATGTTTTCAAGGTTGTATTGAAGCATTAGGGTTTTTGTTGGTCGATTTTCGATTTGTACGCTGTACGCCTTGAAGGGTGCTTATTACCTACACACGGTTATATACAATCTATAAGCATTGCTATTTTGAAAATGAGTATGTATTAATGTTGGTTTTTGTTGACATTTGATTCGTACAAATATAATGCGAAGTTGATAAAATATATTACGAGTAGCCAAGTATAGTCTAAGCACAGTACCAAGACAAACATGATATCAAAAAACATCTTTAAAAACGAAACATTCTTTAAAAATTGCTACAGTAAGCTCGGATTGAGTAACATTATAACAGGTTCATCCATTATCTATGTATATAGAGAGCTTAAAACTTTGTATGAAAGACCCTGTGGTAAATATATTTCAGAGAATAGCTAGGTTAAGGACTGGGCACAAAGAAGCTGACATGCTATAATGATGATCAGAGTCAATGGAGTAAAAGAAGTATGTGTAGTAAGTGCCTATCGCCTCAGGAAACGAACAGTAGACTGAATAATTTATCGGAAAAAGCTCGCAGAACGTTGCCTGACCAAAACGGATAACTTCTAAAGAAAGGTAGAATAAAATGCACACGAAACGGCATAGTCGCAGCCGTAATGTAAGAAAGAGCGAATGAGAAACGCAGTGTTGAATTTCTCTTTTGGGATATAGCAAACAAACTCATAGACATACTTGATACTTGATGGCACGGGCTGTTTCCGCAAGTCCACGTCTTGGCGTGTATTTTGCGTGCGGGTGGGAATGGTGTCGTCATTACTAATACAACTCAAATACATGCGGATAATAATAGCAATCGCATTATATTGAGATTTTTGGTCAAAGCAACACACTTTCAACTCCTTGACAAAAAAATCACGATCGTTGAATCCAATACTAAATTACAAAGCTTAGATCACCTGTAAGTTTTTTAACTAACTAGATGTCCTTGAAAAAGAAAGACAAGACATTTCAAACGCAGCTATGAAGGTATGTAAGGTGACTTATAACCTTTATAAAGGCATTCCTATAGTTAAAAGAGTATAACAGCACAATACAAAATAATAGCTGGCAATATAAAAGAATAAACTCCATTGCAGCAATGCAATAAGTTGAGTAACTAACCTATTTTCACAAACTTGTTGCACCTTCTTTCGCTTTATTTTAAGAAAAATGCACTTTTCATACCGACAGGCACAGCCGTAATGGAGAAGTTTTATGATGTCTTATTTAGTACAATACAAAACAAAGCTGAAGAATGAAGAACTCTTTTTGGAATCTGCTAATTAATTACTAAGAAATAGATAAATTAAGGTAGTATCGCGCCACATTTGTAGCTCCAATAGACTGTGATCAAATCATATAGAAACAATATTTGAATCACGATGGAAAACACGACACAAATAATATCATCGGCCCTTTATATAGACTGTCCCACTGCTGGGCAGGGGCCTCTTCTAACTATGAGAAGGGTAAGGCCATAGTGCACCACGCTGGCCAAGTGCGGGTTGGCAGACTTCACATGTCTTTCGAGATCATTATGGAGAACTCTCAGACATACAGGTTTCCTCACGATGTTTTTCTTCACATAACTTCGAAAAGTCATTGGTGCGCGCCGTGGCTTCGAACCCGAGACCTCTGCGTAGCAGTCCGTCGATCTCTCCACTGGGCTATCGCTGCATAAATTGACATGACTTGACACAAATAATATAATAAGCAAAAAAAGAACTTGACTGCAAATTAATTACCGCTTTATTTTAACTGATTATACCTACAATCTGCAGTAAATAACAAAATTTATTAACACAATCGATTAATTTAAAACGGACAACACTATAATACACATTAACGTGCTTTCCATTTAAAAATATTGGTCGGCATAAGTATAAATTCAATTTATTTTTAATTATATTCATCCCAGTGGCAATTTGGCAAAATAAATGAATTAAAAACTGACTGTAATGCCTTAACCAGTCTCTGACTAAAGATGAATTTTCTTGGCATTGCACTGAAAATTCTGCACAGAATCGTAACCTAATTATAAAGGCATTTACATCATTCGAAAGTTCAGAACAGTTGTTTCAATATTTTATCCATCAAATTTCTAACTGATAAAACACTGAAGCGAAATACGCTTTATAAATCAAACCAACCACCGTTCATTTTCTAGTCCAAATAAAAGTATAAAATATTTTCGAGTTCAAAAGCAATTTATATTTAAATGTAAGTGATAGTTGATAGTACTAGGCCTAGGCAATATATAAAATACGTATGTATAGTCATATTTCAATATTTGTGTAGACTTTCGCTTCGTTACAAATTTATTTCAATTATAACTTGAAAACAGAATATTAAATGATACGCCTACCATTATCATCACTTGATATAATACACTGAAAATTGCTTGCCTTGCCTGGACTGATAATAATAATTATTACATTGCACACCTTAAACTACTAAAGCTTGAAATGTGAAATTTGGGCAGTGGATTCCTTTTATGTGGGCATTCAATTAGAAAGATCTTTTTAATATTCTACTTCTAAGGTATTAAATGGTGCTACTGAAAAAAAATCCCCTTTATATATAAAAAACAAACAGAGTTATATGAACTCCTTTGCCGACCACAAATCATGTCCTAATTTAGGCCATCCCACAAGATGTTTTGGACACACATCGAACGCTTGTTAAAAGTTTCTTTGTTGGTCAATTATAACTTGAAAACATACGTCCTCACATTAATTACCTGTTTCATGTTTTTAATTTTAAAAGCACAGTCTTAATAGACCGGAGTTTTCGAGACAAATGAGTGAGGCATGAGAAAACAATCTCTCATTACTGACGGATTAATGCAGAACTGTGTGGTGGCGGAATAAGAATACAATGTGACACTGCATATTTCATTCCGTGGATCTATTAAGCGACGACTAAGGATAACACACTAGTCAAATAGTATATTTGGGAAGAGACGGAAAACTCGATATCAAACTCTAAACCAGCCCCTCTGGCCAGCGAGGTACAGTAGGCCAAATCCTTCTATTAACTCACAATGCTATTGTGATACATAACTGGCGAAAAGCGGGTGTGTAATTCACCGCTGCCTACCCCTTCGGGGATAAAAGGCGTTAATTTATGTTATGTTATGCTATTGTGATGAAAATTAGTAGAAGCCTATGTCCAGCAGAGGACTGCAAAAGGCCGTATGATGATTTATACAATAATGGCCCCTTTCTTTCGTAAGATACCTTAAGATATTCATATTAGTATATTTTTTTTTAGTATATTTATTATATATATTTGTCATAATATTAATATTACAGGATGTTTTCCTCGCAAGCCGCTCAGCTGTTCACAGATGTGTGGAACAGCTGAGCGGTTCCACACATCTGTTGGATGTGCTGGCTTTTGCATACCAGTTGGTCTGCGCGAACGGCCCTTTCTCATCGTAAGTGGCCACACGTGCCTGGAACGTTATGGCGGTATTTAGCTGATATGATAGCAACCATCGCAAAATAACAACTACCTACTGTAATTTACGTTCGTATTTTTTAAAGTGGATAGCGTTTTTAAAGGCGATGATTTATGAACAATGTAGGATGGACTCTAAGAAATTAAAAACAGTCCTTTATACGACAAATAAAAGCTAGGTACTTTTATTCGACTTTTCCGATGAGACCCATCGATCGTCTGCCCACCGACATTGTTACTAGGCATGCCTTTTAAGTTCTGCCGTTTCCATATTTTTATATTCGAATGTGTTTAAATTTTGAATCTCAAAACAGTTGAAAATATTAGGATTAATGCTATTGTTTAGTCACAGCGTCGATTGGAATCTGTCAGGTTACATACGTAAACGAATCTTTCTAAGGAAAATGTTCGTGCAATAATTTTCTTCAACTTTAGAAGAGGCCTGACACGGCTTTAGTGTCTTGAAGAGCTAACATCTGTGTTCAGAGATGAAGCCCCATGTCTGCGGACTGTCGAACGCTGGTATTTAGAATTCCAGTGTGGACATACTGGTGTTAGTGACTAATCTCGAGAAGGACGCCCAAAATTAGAATATTATGATTATCTATTAGGCATCTCAGGGACAACCATTCAGAAGATCTTGCATGAAGCGCTTGGTGTGACAAAGCTAAGTATGTCTATTTTATCCTACAAATACTTTTGGCGATGCAAAGATAATCAACGCGCCTCTAGCGGCGAATTTGGAACTTGTCACGGTACAACACTTTTGACAGCTTCCAATACATCTTTGCTTCGAGGTTATAGTGGTACAGATCGGTTCACGAAAGTTGACCACAAATAGCGGCCGTCGCGCATATATACATTCGTGCACCAATGGCGTGGCTCCGTTCCTGAGGCATTCCCTAAGCATTCCACCCACGCCTCACGTCATCTTTCATGAACCGACCTATAATTGTATTGAGCTATAAAAAGTGTCGTACCGGGACAACTTCCAAATTCGCCGCTAGAGTCGCTAGTTGGAATCTTAGCTTTTTTATATTTAACTGCTTCTCGATCCCGAGGGAAATTCAGGAAATCCCTTCTAAATGCACCCAACGCTCCCCAAAAACACACATGCCACATTTCAACATCGTACGCCGAATAGTTTTGACTCTGCGTAGTCTGTTCATCATCAGCCCTGTATATAAACTATCCCACTGCTGGACACGGGCCTCTTCTCACTATGAGAATGGTGAGGCCATAGTCCACCACGTTGGCCAAGTGCGGGTTGGCAGACTTCACATGTCTTTCGAGAACATTGTGGATAACGCTCAGACATGCAGGTTTCCTCACGATGTTTTCCTTCACCGTTTAGCAAGCGATAATTAACAATTTATTTTTATTTTATTTATTTATAGACTCACGCCTGTATCCCTGAAGGGGTAGGCAGAGGTGTAATATGACACCCACATTTCGCCATGAATTGTTAGGTCCCACGTAATAGAGGGCGAGCCTATTGCCGTTACCGGGCACATTACCAGACTCCGGGCTGCTACTGAGAATTAGGAAAAAGCCAGTAACACTTTTGCCCGACCCGGGAATCGAACCCGGGACCTCCGATCAGCAGTCGCATACGCTATCCACTGGACCACGGAGGCAGTCTTTTGTATTATATACTAATAGAAGAAATCTTCCTTACTTCCATTCTTTGTTCCTTCCATTAGTGTGCAATGGAGTTCCGCCAAGTAACGCCTGATTAAATCAACTATTTTCGTAATAACTTTTTAATAAATATTGATAGAATGTGTAAAATCGTGAAACTTTCAAAATATTCACCACCAAATCCCTCTGAGAATTAAAGCAATACCGAGAGTACGGATCACAGTGAGCCGTCACCTCGCCACGCCATTGTCATATAAACGTCCCGCCTGCATACATCGGGGTCTATTTCCAAACAGTATCTGTGTGCCTCGTCCCTCGTAGTACAAATACTGCGTGTGAAATTGATTCAATTCTGGCTGTGGCGTTATTGGTGTAACTGTACTGACATTATATAGCGTGTCACAAAACTGAACTATAACTGTACACTGAAATTCGATCGGCATAAGAAATATAAATAAAAACAAGTTACTTTTATATTTTATTGAAGCATTTAATAACAAAGTTATAGTTTGTAATAATTGTAAGACTGATACACTGAGAACTAAAGTGGCACATTATTTGAAGGCATAGCCAAAACAATATGACCAAAAACCTGAAAAATTTGTCAAAAGTAGAAAGTCAATATTTAAGTTTTTATATACTTGTATTAAAATTTTATTTTAACTAAAATGTAGTTTTTATTAAAAGTCTGCCGTGTTACCGGTTGCCCATCAGAACCAAACATGTAGAAAACTTCTAATGATGACCGGAAAGTTTTAATGAGTCAAAGACTCTTGAATAACCATTTCTCGTTTATCACAATATTAATTAATTAACAAACATTAAATTACCTAGAATATCTTGATTTCATTCTAAATGAGGGTCATGATAAAAAACTTTGAGAATCGGTGTGTTATTGCGCGTAAGTAGCAACGATTGAAACAAATTAAATTGTTATTAATGAATATTGTGTTAATTAATATCAGTATCGCTGTGTTGAGTCAACAGATCAGTTAAGCAGAATAGCATAGAAGTTCTTTTCACGCACATTTCAAGATCGCAATCTGTATATATAAAATTCTTGCGGTACTGACTGACTGACAGACAAGCTACAGACAAAACTATTAGGCACGAGAAGCTGAAATTGGGCATGTATGTTCCTTGGAGACCATAGGGGTGCACGTAGAAGGGATTTTCAACTCCCACGGGAAAAAAAGGATTTGCTTGCGGGCATCCTCTAGTATTAAATACTTTGGATGAAACGGATGATATTGATCTAGGTACTTTGCATAATGACAGGTATCGTGATCTCGATAAAAAAGCATCAAGATGTAGATAGGTACCTGCATATTGCACTGAAGGAATATTTTATTGGTTTAAGATACCGTCTTGAACGTATTTTATTCTAAATTCTAATCTTATAAAACTGCTATTTGTTTAGTATTAACAGCATTTCATTGTGAACACCATTGAGTAAATGTCACATTTATCATGCCATTCGCATTGTATCTTTTTCCATATACACCACACATAAACCCGAATAAACTATAAAGTACGATATACAGCCCGTTCATACACAGAACAACAAACAATAACTTCATAATCCAATAATTCTATACAGTTGAACACTTCGTGCGATTCGGCCACAACAATCCAACACACAGTTATATGCCAAACAATCGGTATTGGGGCAACAACTGGCCAAATTCACGTTTTACCCACACTCCGAAGGCCGCGGACGAAAAATATCCAAACTCCCCAAATTTATGGGTAAAAACTTACATACATAGTACCCAACTACCCACCCCAGTTTGTTTTTGTTTGACGCTTTCCCGAGGTGTGAATAAACCATCGAAAGGCACGTAAATATGTGAAAGTTATTTGGGACTTTATATTTTCAAGGTTGTATTGAAGCATTAGGGTTTTTGTTGGTCGATTTTCGATTTGTACGCTGTACACCTTGAAGGGTGCTTATTACCTACACACGGTTTATATACAATCTATAAACATTGCTATTTTGAAAATAAGAATGTATTAATGTTGGTTATTGTTGACATTTGATTCGTACTATTTGTAATGCGAAGTTGATAAAATATGTATATTACGAGTAGCCAAGTATAGTCTAAGCACAGTACCAAGACAAACATTTTTTTTTATAGTCTCACGCCTGTATCCCCGAAGGGGTAGGCAGAGGTGTAAATATTACACCCACATTTCGCCATCAATTTTTAGGTCTCACGTAATAGGGGGCGAGCCTATTGCCGTTACCGGGCACATAACCTGACTCCGGGCTGCTAATGAGTATTCGGAAAAACCCAGTAACACTTTTGCCCGACCCGGGAATCGAACCCGGGACTCTGCGATCAGCAGTCGCATACGCTATGCACTGGACCACGGAGGCAGTCAGTGAAGACAAACATGATATTATTATCAAAAAACATTTTTAAACGAAACATTCTTTCGAAATTGCTACAGTAAGCTCGGATTGAGTAACATGAAAACAGGTGCATTCATTCACAGAGAGCCTAAAACTTTGTATGAAACACCCTGTGGTATATTTATTTTAGAGAATAGCTAGGTTAAGGACTGGGAACAAAGAAGCTGACATGCTATGATGATGATGAGAGTCAATGGAGTAAAAGAAGTATGTGTAGTAAGTGCCTATCGCTTCGGGAAACGAACAGTAGCCTGAATAATTTATCGGCAAAAGCTCGCAGAACATTGCCTGACCAAAACGGATAAGTTCTAAAGAAAGGTCGAATAAAATGCACACGAAACGGCATAGCTGCAGCCGAAATGTAGGAAAGAGAAAATAAGAAAAGCAGTGTTGAATTTCTCTTTTGGGAATGGGCCTGTTAATAATTAATAATAAACTCATAGACAGGCGGAAAAAGATAGCAACCGCATTATATTGATGCTTATCGTCTAAGCACTACTCAATCAACCCCTTGAAAAACCAAGAATATTGATTCAAACTCTACTAAATCTAAGATCAGTTTTCTAGCAGATTTTTCCGATAGCTCTAGGTTATTAACATAAACTGGACTTGCCGAAAAAACGTCTAAAACCACTTCATACGCAGTCAATTCTGTTCAATGCAAAACGCTAAAGGTGACCTGTAACCTTCAGTTAGAAGGTACATATTTCTACAGTGAAAGGCATAGAGCTTAACAATACAGAATAAAAGCTGGCAATATAAAAGAATAAACTCCATTGCAGCAATGCAATAAGCTGAGTAACTAACCTATTTTCACAAACTTGTTGCACCTTCTTTCGCTTTATTTTAAGAAAAATGCACTTTTCATACCGACAGGCACAGCCGTAATGGAGAAGTTTTATGATGTCTTATTTTGTACAATACAAAACAAAGCTGAAGAATGAAGAACTCTTTTTGGAATCTGCTAATTAATTACTAAGAAATAGATAAATTAAGGTAGTTTCGCGGTACATTTGTAGCTCCAATAGACTGTGATCAAATCACATAGAAACAATATTTGAATCACGATGGAAAACACGACTCAAATAATATCATCGGCCCTTTATAGGTATAGACTGTCCCACTGCTGGGCACGAGCCTCTTCTCACTATGAGAAGGGTAGGCCATGGTCCACCACGCTGGCCAAGTGCGGGTTGGCAGACTTCACATGTCTTTCGAGAACATTATGGAGAACTCTCAGACATGCAGGTTTACTCACGATGTTTTTCTTCACATAACTTCGAAAAGTCATTGGTGCGCGCCGTGCGTGGCTTCGAACCCGAGACCTCTGCGTAGCAGTCCGTCGGTCCCTCCACTGGGCTATCGCTGCTTAAATTGACATGACTTGACACTAATAATATAATAAGCAAAAAAGAACTTGACTGCAAATTAATTACAGCTTTATTTAAACTGATTATACCTACAATCTGCAGTAAATAACAAAATTTATTAACACAATCGATTAAATAATTTTAAATGGAAAACACTATAATGCACATTAACGTGCTTTCCATTTAAAAATATTGGTCGGCATAAGTATAAATTCAATTTATTTTTAATTATTCTCATCCCAGTGGCAATTTGGCAAAATGAATGAATTAAAAACTGACTGTAATTCCTTAACCAGCCTCTGACTAAAGATGGATTTTCTTGGCATTGCACTGAAAATTCTGCACAGAATCGTAACCTAATTATAAAGGGATTTACATCATTCGAAAGTTCAGAACAGTTGTTTCAATATTTTATCCATCAAATTTCTAACTGATAAAAGTGATAAAACACTGAAGCGAAATACGCTTTATAAATCAAACCAACCACCGTTCATTTTCTAGTTCAAATAAAAGTATAAAATATTTTCGAGTTCAAAAGCAATTTATATTTAAATGTAAGTGATAGTTGATAGTTCTAGGCTATGTATGAAATGGGTAGGTACCTATACATATAGTCATATTTCAATATTTGTGTAGACTTTCGCTTCGTTACAAATGTATTAAAATTATAACTTAAAATCGGATATTAAATGTTACGTCTACCATTTTTATCACTTGATATACACCGAAAATTACTTGCTCTGCTTTGACTGATATTTAATCGCAGATCCTAAACAACTAAAGCTTGAATGTGAAATTTGGACAGTACATTCTTTCTATGAGCCTTCTTATAAGGTGGTAAACAGGGCTTGCGTAAAAATTATGCTATTATGAATAAACAAACAAAGTTATACCTAACTCCTTTGCCGACCACAAGTCGTGTCCTCATTTAGTCCATCCTACGAAATGTTTTGTTCACACATCGAATGCTCGTTAAAAGTTACTTTGTTACGCAATTATAACTGCAAAACATAATATATCCTCACATGCTTAAACTGTTTCATATTTTTTTTTATTTTAGAACAGTCTGTTAAATTAACCAGAGATTTGCAAGATAAGATAACCATCTCAAATACCGACGGATAAACGGAGAACCGTGTGGTGACGGATTAAGAATAAATGTGATAATATATTTCTTTCCGTGGTATACTAAGAGGCGACTAAGGAAAACACAAAAAGCAAATAGTATATTTGGGAAGAGACAGAAAAGCCTATCCGCTATTCCTTCTCCCTCTTCCCACTCTATCCCTTTTCCCAACCCCAAGGGGCGGCAAGGTACTTGTGACTCCTGTGGTGTTGCTTGTGTCTATGGGCGGTGGTAGGTAATTGCTTACCATCAGGCGATCCGTCTGCTCGTTTGCCGCCAATTACAAAAAAAGTCGAGCTTGACAGTTTCAGTACGATTTTGATACTTATTTCCTACGCCATAAAAATGGTACAAAGGTCAAAATGTCTAACCTAAAGTCTAATCAGTAACCGTGTGTACAGTACCTAGTCCTCCGATTAACTCACAATAATATTTTGATGCAAATCAGAAGTGGTCTATGTCCAACAGGGGACTGTGAAAGACAATGTGATGTAAACCAATATGATGATGAATTATATAGTTTTATTTCGTAACATTCCGCCAGATTTTCATATCATAATTGTCATAATAATAATAATATTACAGGATATTTTCCTCGCCAGCCGCTCAGCTTTTCCACACATCTGTTAGATGGGCTGGCTTTTGCCTACCAGTTGGTCTGCGCGAACGGCCTTTTCTCATTGTAAGTGGCCACACGTGCCTGGAACGTTATGGCGGTAATTGGCTTATATGATAACAACCATCTCCAGATAACAACTACCTACTGTAATTTGCGTTCGTATTTTAAAAATGGATAGCGTTTTTAAAGGCGGTGATTTATGAAGTTATGAACAATGTAGAAAGTACTCTAAGGAATTAAAAAACAGACCTTTATACGAAAAATAAAAGCTACTTTTATTTGACTTTTCCGATGAGACCCATCGATCGTCTGCCCATTGACATTGTTAATATTTTATACCTAAATTCAATCCTCATATAAGATTAAGATAGATATATATGCCGTCTTTTAAGAAAAAAATCAAATGACATCATAACAGTAATGTAACAGCAGGGGTCTGGTACAAACAGTCTATTTAGACAGCATCATTAGTTTGTACTTTAATATTGTTTAAGTATGTATAACAATATGATTGTTTTTTTTACTCGTGGGAGTCTCTGGAGCGGGCATTTTAAATCGAAAATAAATATAATTGTAAAATAAAACAATGAGAAAGATATTGTAAGCCCAATAAAAAAATGCCTAATTGAGATTTCGTGTAAAATTAAAATCTCAATTTGAATTTTTTACGTTAGCTGAAAAATCGGCCACCCGATCAAATGCCCCGGGGTCTTCCTCCAACCATAGTTAATTTATGTACGCGATTTATTCTGTGGTAGATATTATTCGTTGTACCAGAATATAGTCTGTGTATTTAAAAATTATGTATATTCAAATTCATGCTTAAATGAATTTGTTTGTTTTAAACAAATCTCGATAAAAATGGAAAATGTTATACCGCTTGCTTAGTATTTTTAACAGGTATCAAAAAGTAAACCTAACGTTAGTAAACTTTAGAGCGCTGGAGAGCCCATCCCCCTTTCTTTCTCTCCCATCCAGCTCCTTCTATTCCTTTTCCCATCTAGGTCAGCAATGCACTAGTGACTCGATCCTCTAGTGTTACGGGTGTCCATGGGCGACTGTAACCATCAGGCGATCCGCCTGTCCGTTTGTATCCTATTAAAACCGTGTACCAGCCGTCTGGGCAGCGTGGTATAGTAAATAAAAATCCAATCCTTTTAATGACTCACAGTGCTACTGTAAAGCTAATTTGGAGATACCTTAGGGCCTGTGCAAACCACGTTTTTTAAACGCGCCGTCGACGCGCGTTTTAGAAACGCGCGTCGACGGCGCGCTTTTATCCTACAAAGGTCTACAGGCTGCGTCTGACTTGCGTGCGTATCGCGTCTGTATCGCTACAAACGCGCGTCGACGGCGCGTTTAAAAAACGTGGTTTGCACAGGCCCTTAGTCCAGTAGTAGACTACGAAAGGCTGTAAAGGTAGAGACATAAAAAAGTGACTCACCCAAACTCCAACTCGTCAGGCGTCAGCATGACGATGTCATCGTCTATGGTCAGCTGGCATTCAGTCTCAATCTCGTCGTACGGGTAGAATCTATTAGACAACTTGTTCTCTTTGGTTCGTATCACTTTAAGCGGCTTGTTTATCACTGGCCATTCGGAGGCTGCGAACAAAAATAATTTATTTATAGCATACTGCGAAGGTTACAGAAGAAGCAGTAGGTACTTATGTCAAGTACTCATTCAATATCATCATCGTCTTAGCGTTATCCCGGTTGCATATCACACTGTGGCCTTTGTGGAGCACGGAGTCCGTTTTCTAGTTTAGATATATTAGCTATTTCTAAGAGCTACTGGCGTCTGATCGCCGTCACCGTACTCATTAAATGTATATCAATAACGTTAGAACTACCCCAGTATAAGGCGTATGAGAGCGGTTTCAGACTAGCGTATTATACGTTTTTGGAAGTTCGCTCGTTCTTGGAAGCGCATGTAGGCGCGTATAGGCGCGCCTTTTGGCACACGCGCAACTCATATAAGCGTTGAGGCGCTTCTGAGCTCGTATAAGCGCGAACCGCGAGAGACACCTCCCCGTGTTTCGAGCGAACACGCCAAAATATGCCCGTTTGCGGGAGTCCGGTTTTTTAAAGCCCATAATGTAGCGCGCGTGTAAAAGCGTGTATGCTGAAACGACCGCGCAGAAAAATACGCTAATCTGAAACCGCCTCGAGAGAGGTAGTAGGCTCGGCTTAAGCAATTTACAGGAAGTCAAGAACTGCGCATCTGAAAGACCTAGGCATATAGGGTGCGCAATGACATAAGAGTGCGCAGCTCCCGAGATTTGGGTCCGTTATAGCCGCGAGAGTGGTGACTTATCAGATGAATCTGTAGCTACTGGCATTAATTATCTTATTCAAGTCCCACTCATATCAGGATCAGGTTAGCTAATAGACATATAGTTTAAATACTAACTGGATGAACTAGAAGGTTAGGCAGGCGCCCCAACTTTGTTTGTTATATTACACGTAAAAGCAACAGATCGGATTCGGATAAGGGTATTAAAATCTGAGCCACGTTTTAGATAATGCCGATAAATTATACCGGATATAAGAAGTTATATAAGTCAAGTGTGAATGGGACAGGAGGAAAGGGAAGACCTAGATGGACATTCTCTGACCAGATTGGAGACATCCTAAAAAAAGGACAAGTTAGAAGTACCCTTAACGAGTGAGTGAAGCAAGTGAGGTATGTCAGGATCGTTGCAAATGGCGTTCCGTAGTCTCTGCCTAACCGTCCGGGAAACAGGCGTGAGTCTATGTATGTATGTATGTATGTATGTATGTATGTACATCATTATGTTGTTATTATTAATGATAGTTGTTAGATGTAGCGGCAATAGCGTAGTGGAGTGTACGTAAAGGACTGCCGAGACGATGGTCTCTGACTTTTCGAAGTTGTGTGCATAAAAAATGGTAATTTTCACTCGCTTAATAATGTACCCGGTGGATAGCACTAGGCTTGCCCCCTTTTACATGTGGGTGCGAAGTTTATCCAAATTCATCCATAAACACCCACGTGTTTTATGTTTATGTATGAATTTGGCTGGATGCCTACAAGTGCACGTGCTAAAAAGACAAGCGGATCTTATTCTAGGGACTTGAATCTTACGACGAAATTAAAATAAAAGTTTCGTTGCAAAGTTCTATAAGGTGAAATTATAAAATGCCGATACCAATGAAAAGTCAATAAAATTCCAGGTTAAAGCAAGTAATACTTTCTTGAGAATAAACTGAGCGCCTTAATAGCTTTCTTCTAATAGATTTCTTTTCAGTACAAAGTCGTAACATTAATTAAAACTGCCAGCCAACTTATCAATACATATCTACGTACATTGCGGCACACTAATATATCAGAACTATTTCATATCGGCTGAACATAGGAAGAGTTTCCAAACTTTACGATACACTAAATGAAGATACATATAATATAGCGATAAAATCAAATATTAAACTGGGAATTCTGGTCGTACTTCTCTGTATCGATAAAATATATTACTGCTGGTGTAATCGAAGCATTTTTACGGATTTTGTCGCGTTTTATTTGGATGTTAACACTTTGACCGACATTTCGTCATATAAACACGCGTCATATTTTTGGAGGATGGACGTTGTACGTTTCTTTTACACGCAAGAACTACTGAATGGAGTTTGATGTAACTTTATAGGAAAGCTTATCCATCAGAATAACATATACAGGGTGTCACAAGACCCATCACCATTGCGAAGTCTACTCGATGTGGACATCATGCTAAGTCATACTAACCAAAAATAATACGTGGGAAACGATTCTTTTTTTTAAGATTTCACATTTAATTTTTTAAACCGCAATGAAAAGCGCGCGCGTGCAATGCTCGAAATACTTACTTATCCATGGGGTCACAGGGCATCTATAGAACATATTTATTGGGGGGTAAATGCATCAATTTTGTACCCAATTAGAAAAATTCTGTACTAACTTTGAGCCTCAATATCTCCTGAAACAGTAATTACCCAGGTATGGTGCAGAAGTAAAAAATGTTTGTAGTGATTGGTACAACATGGGATTTCATATTTCGTTAAGGGTCTTTTTACACCCTGTATATAGGCTTTCTTTTAAAACAAAGCCGTAGGCAGCCGCTAGTAGGTATACCAATAAATATACAATTCGACAGATTAACTAATCCAAATGCATTTAATTAATATTAATCTTCATTTAAAATTATCCGCTTGATTAGTCGCAGTGTAAAAGATTACAATCTTGGCATGAAGAGTTAATTGCGCACTTTATCAATGTGTCATTAAATCGTTATTTTAATTCTATTAGATACTAGTAGTACATGTTTCGAATAATAATCAATGACAAAGAATGGATTTATATGCGAATACGCGCTTGAATAATTTTATGAACACTTCTGCAACAATATTTTTTTGCAAGCGAGTCTCGTTTTTAAACGCTGATATAATAGATTATTTCACCAAAATCAAAATATTGAAATATTACTCATATTTTCTCTGTCATATGTAAATTTATGATATAAAGATTAAATATACACCAGAGCTCTGGCCCAAATTTTTGTAATGATTAGCGTATTTCCAAACAACGTCATCCTTTACTATCTCAGCTTAGAGACGTCCACTGCTGGACATAGGCCTCCCCAAAAGTTTCACACAGGTCAATCTAAAAAGCCCTTTTAGGGGTGAAATATTAATTAGCCCTTCTTTGAACAGGAGTTCACAATTTTATCATACTTCGCAACCTAGCCGGTTATGTTGACAATTAAAGTGTTTAGGTGTTTTGTTTCAGAAAATATGAACGCCTAATTTCAATCAAATCCTCATCCCCTGGCATAGTGAGCATCGACGATTAGCTAATTTACGAATGGCTTCTGGACCCATTCGGTGTCCTCGATCTACTCAGGGAAATAACTTATAAGGATATTGTATCGGGTAGATTGCTTCTTGCCTCTTGCAAGAACCTTAAGGCGCTGACAACCGAGCGCAGCTGTCACTGTCGGATTGTATACATAAGAAAGAGAAGCACGACGACGACGGTACGTTCAAATCTTTTTACAAACCATGAAATAAATTATTTTTTTAAAAATAAGTTGAGTAGTGAAAAATAAAAACAACCAAGTTCTGTATTTTAATATGTTACATATTGCTATAAATTTTACCAACGTACGTTGATAAGTAATACAGATATTTTTGTTAGAAGATAATTTTAAGAGGTTAGTTTACTATTTTTTTGTATCGAGAAAACTTTTCAAATACGTGTTTTGACTACAACAGGGTTCTCAGAAATATGTTCAAGATTAACATATATTTTTTCTGCCGTCACAAACTTTATAGATTTAGCAAAAAAATTGTCTGAGACAAGCCTTTTCGCCATTTGGCTGTTGTCAGCGTCTTAAATCTCCAATAAAGCGTGTAACTCCTACGGCCCTTCTACGGAACTCCAGGGTTCCGCGGACCACCATTTGGGAATCCTGCCAGTGTTTCGTCATAAAAGGAAACCACTGGCTAAACTTCATGTTTCCAGCTATACGGCTATGCAAAAATATATCATAACCATAACAAATAATTTTATATGTATGATGGTGATAACTGATAGATGATAATTATTTAACATGTAACAACCAAGTTCTATGTTTTATCCCTTTCTTGCTAAATTATATGTGTACAAAGCAAGGCAACCGCCCATTATGAAGATAACAGCTACTGACGCCAGATGCCAGGCTAACCTCTTTTGATATAATCAGGAATATTAGAATGACTGTATAGTTACGAGCGTTCCAATGATCTTCTCTATATTATACATTTTTTGTTTATTTATAGACTCACGCCTGTATTCCCGGAGGGGAGAGAGGGGCAGAGGTGTCATATTACACCCACATTTCACCATGAATTTTAGGTTCCACGTAAAAGGGGGCCAGCCTATTGCCGTAACCGGGCACATCACCAGACTCCGGGCTGCTACTGATTATTCGGAAAAACCCAGGAACACTTTTGCCCGACCCAGAAATCAAACCCGAGACCTCCCAATCCCACGCGCACATTTATGCCGCGAGACCAACGAGGCAGTCGGTATTTTACGTATAATTAAAAAAAAACAGATATCTCATTATCAATAAACGTCACAAATTGCAACAACTGCGTTACATTTCAAATCTCAAAGCACATGCCATAACATTGTTAACAATGATTTTCCACAAGCTTTCCCCGTCGAGCTACTCCGATTTAAGAAGAGTACTCGAGGAGGTTCTCCCGCCACAGGCAGTTTAAAAAATAACCTTTTCGGGCAAAACTTCAGTCACCAGCAATAACAATATTCTCCTAGCCAGTGTCGGGATTAAAACGAAGCATTATTCTCTTTATTATTGTTGTATACACCTCCGTATTTTTATGCAAATAAAGGGGATACGCGAAACGAAGTACGAAACCTCGGCAAAATTAGATTTTTTTACGCAAACAAAACCTTTGATATGCAAAAGAAAGTGAAAACAAATGTTCCATATTTGAAAAAATAAACACGTTAACATTCTATCGGCAGCCATACATTAAATAATGTAGATCTAATTACAAAACATGAGAAAAAAACAACCTTTATGCTTCGATATAGAGATGAAAATCAATCGTATACTCTTGATATTAAAAATTCAATCTCTAAACCAAATTAAAATGAGCTCTATCACTAAGGAAAAAGCGATTATATTTGTTTGGCCACAAAAGTTTTACTCTCGTCGCTTTGTTCGCTGCACGCGCGTATTTGATATCTGGTTTATCTAACTGATTTGCACATGTACATATTCAATAAGTTTTTATTGATGTCTGTATCACTTATTCAGGAGAGGTGTTTTAATGGCATTTTAACAGGCAAGCTCGCGGCAAGGTAGCTGTTTAATTTATTCACAATATATACATATTTAATTCCACTTTAGCAAGATTAGTTAAGGTTTCGGTGGTTCATTAACATTTGAATCAGGATTGTTTTGCTCTTAACTATTATATTATATGGATCGTTAGCATTATCGGTAATCCCTGTGTCGCAGGGAACTTACGGTTTTACCAAAATAATGGATAATAATTTAGTGAATAAAAATTAAGTATGACGGTAGTTGTGAGGGTAGAATTTAAGGGTAGAAGAACGATGTGTCAGTTATTTCAAAATATGGTATAATTTTATTCAAATTTTCTTCTTAATTGTGAAAATTCTTGTTTTTTTTTTTCATTATCGTTTCCAGGTTCATGAAGTGACTGCGTTTATACCCGGTCACGCAGAACAAGACTGTTTGATTTTTTTTTATAGCAGAGGTAATACCGAAAGATAATAAGTACGTTTACCGGTTTATCATAACCGGGAACCAAACCCAATACCACCGGCAGTATGTGCAAACTTACGCCATAACATAAACAAGTCAGTTATATTTCCTCTTTTGAGTGGCAAAATAACACACATTTCACGTTTTAAATTCGAATCTATGAAATCTATTTTGTGAAAATCAATTGCACCAGCATTATTTTTAAAATCCATTTGAACTGGAATGTAGTTAGCGGATTGGTACGAAATCATACGAATAAAATATACACATTTTGCTTTAGCGATGTTGCACTGGACAAATATACATACCTATATACATACGTATGTACCTATATTGTTATACATACAAGCTGACCCGGTAAGCATTGTTTTGTCATATAATTGGATTGATAGGCATTATTTTTATGCCAAATAGCGTAATGGTTAAAGTAGTTGCCTCGTAGTGTAGTACAAAGTGTGAGTTACAATCCCATACGAAAGAGAACATTGTGCAGTCTTGGTGATTTTTGTGGCCGTTGACGGAATGTTTTTAAGCCCTCAATGATACAGGATTTATCCTTTTATTTTTTAGTGTAGGAGACATATATCAAAAAAGAAAAATAAAATGTGCCGAATTTGGCGTAAATCCACTACTGTCAGTGATACACATATTTCAACAATAACATTAACCTAAAACTTTTTAATGCTCATTGTATTTTCTTTTTTTTTTTCAAAGAGTTCCACTGTCATTAGTCCAAGGCGGAAAAGGTGCTTAACTACGTGCAATTTAATATGTCCTAGTAAGAGAATACAGGAAGTCTATTTACTTATACCAACCCATATTTATAGAAAGGAGAGACTTTGTTTGAGTACATCTCAACAAGCGCCAGATCTATAAAATGTTTTGTATTTTATAGTAACTTTGTTGAAGTCGATTGTTGGCAAGACATCGCGTCGCAAACAAGTAACCAAAAGTGTCCAATCAGATATAGTTGCTTACAAGTAGGTACTGAATGGACTGCATATTTACAAAATATTTTCATTTAAAAGGAAAAAAAGTCTATTTAATCCTTACCACCACAGTTTGCTACCGAACATCCTTCTCAATGTTAACAGCATAGTGACCTCTTTTTCCAATCGCTATTCCGCATGTTATTCAAGAAAAATAAGAGTTATCTAATAAAACAGAAAGTTCTCGAACAGCAATATAATAATATTATTTACCTCATAATCTCCAAGAAAGTTGTCCGACGAAAGCCCCGCTTAAATAACACTCAGTAGTCACTTAAATAAATGTTAGCCGAATCACAGTATCAATTTGGTAAATTGTATAGCGCTCAATACGGTGTTCATTACACTATTATATATAATGATCGGGGAAAGATAATGTTAATTTATACCCCGCCTCCATTAGGGGTTGTACGTTGTTATACCACGATTATATTGGGCGGCCATCCAAGTATCTTTGCCAATATTTGATAAGAAGAAATGGCAAAGAATTGGCTTTTTATTAACGTATATTATGGATACTGAGACAGATTTAAGATGAAGTATGCTGAAATCAGCAAGGTTCTACTACCGTTAATAGTTATGTGCGTATTAAATTGTAAATTGTTAATCATCGCTTGCTTAACGGTGAAGGAAAACATCGTGAGGAAACCTGCATGTCTGAGAGTTCTCCATAATGTTCTCGAAAGACATGTGAAGTCTGCCAACCCGCACTTGGCCAGCGCGGTGGACTATGGATTTTACCCTTCTTATAGTGAGAGTAGGCACGAGCCCAGCAGTAGGAGAGTACATAGGGCTGTTGATGATGATGATCATTATTAAGTATACATATATTTAAGATACATATATCAGTATAATTATATATATATATTTAAGATAAGTGATAAAAGCGTTAGAAGAAATAAGATTTTTATGTTATACTCATGGCGTAATTGGTTTGAATCTAAACACTGGGAGAGTACATAGGGCTGTTGATGATGATGATCATTATTAAGTATACATATATTTAAGATACATATATCAGTATATATATATATATATATATATATATATATATATATATATATATATATATATATATATATATATATATATATATATATATAAGATAAGTGATAAAAGCGTTAGCAGAAATAAGATTTTTGTGTTATACTCATGGCAAACCAATTGGTTTGAATCTAAACACTGGTGGAGATACTGCTGAACACGGCAAAATTTTGTCCATAGCTCTCTTGTTCTATTTGATATAACTAGAAATAGATGGAAGAATAAGTAAATTGTAAAACTGACTAATCCAACATGGTAGGTAGCATAGCCTGAGGCATTTAGCCTGCCCTGGTCTAATATACCTAAATTTCATATTGACAATCTTCCCTTTCCCGATTGATAAATTTGGTTTAAAGTACAACAAATATTTCTTACTGCTTTTGAATTTTAGTCAGTACCGTAAAATTGTTGCTATTAAAAGAGGTAGTCATATATCACGTACATATATACTTGATTGCTCAACATATAATGACAATTTGGAACTTCGTAATAGTTGCATTCAAAATACAACATAGAAAAACCTACAAAAAATCAAAATCCGATCGATTTTATTCTATTTAAGCAACAAATCACATTATATCGACATAATTATATATGTAGATTGTAGGTACTACACAGTTATTAAATCAAGCCTAATAAGACAGAACTCCACGCCACAATCAAGAGTAAAAAGAAACAAGAGATATTGCGGCGCCGCTTCATTAATAGTTAATCTCGTATTCTAAAATCACGTATTCATCTTACAATGAATACAAGATTCGTGTAGTAAAAGCCGAATGTACAATAAAATGGAGTATCTCAAACAAGATACAAAGTTCATTCTGTGTTCTTCAAAACGTTGAGGTATTTCGCCATTTTGCTACTGTTATTCAGTTTTATGGCGGGGACACGATTTTTCAGGTGTCTATTGTTAAGTTTTCTTGGCCCTGTTTGTACGGGAGGCTGAGTACAATTTACAAGTCTAATATGAATTAGGGAGTGAAACAATTTTGGTTGTGAATTCAATGAGAAGAAAAACGAATGCATTTGGTAGTACAAAAACATTGGTATTTTTATTGCTTTACTGTATAGTAATCGTATGGTAAATTGTTTTGGAATACCTCATTCTCTCATAATTTTTTTTATAGTCTCTACTCACGCCTGTATCCCCGAAGGGGTAGGCAGAGGTGTAAATATTACACCCACATTTCGCCATGAATTTTTAGGTCCCACGTAATAGGGGGCGAGCCTATTGCCGTTACCGGGCACATCACCAGACTCCAGGCTGCTACTGAGTATTCGGAAAAACCCAGTTACACTTTTGCCCGACCAGGAAATTGAACCTGGGATCTCCGATCAGCAGTCGCATACGCTATCCACTGGACCACGGAGGCAGTCATTCTCTTATGTTAATCTCTGTATTTTGAGTTAAAAATAAGTCGATGTAGAATGAAGGATCAATGGTTAAATGGCAACCGCGCGAATATATACCTACCCATAGTTATGCGCGTTCGTCACTGCCTACTTTATAGATGCATGACGATCACATTATTAATACAAGCAGGTATGACATAAACTACAGTGCGATCAAAGAATTAGGGCCTATCACCTGGCTGAATTATCTTATGCTGCTATCAGTATAAGAGATTTTCGCTTAAATCTTAAGATATCGTTCAAAGCCTAAAGGGGATCGAAGTTAAATCCTACGGCAAAACGCAACCAAATAGCTTCATTTCGTAGTCTAAGGGTAAATGCAGTTTCAACGACCTAGCTAGTCTAAAATAATAAAAATTACCTAGCTGCATTGTTCATCAGCGCACTGATATGTCTCTTACGTTGACCGTACCTATAAATATTTCTTATGACAAAATGAAATAAAATAGGCATTTTCATTTTTTTATTTTTACTGCTAATCTCAACAACAGGCTAATCATATCTAAGAACAAACCTCATTATTAAAAGCACAATAAGATTTTCAATCAACCTCATTTCCAGTGTTTACAGGGCTCCTTTATTTTTCCCTTGCGTAAGATAAGTCGTCCCTACAATCTGTCATCAGCAAGCGGGCGTAGCGCCCTTTATGACGTACTAACTTTACGTGTTTGAAATGTGAAAGAACATTTGTGTGTCGTTCAGACGGAGGCTTTACTGAGTGACAAGTAAAACGTGGAGACACCACTAGGCAACACTCCAATGCTTGACGAGTGCGCTGTAAAAGATGCTTTTGTTTTTCCTTTCTTTTTTTTTCGGGTTTTACATACATACGCTCAATTGGAATAGAGATTGCTCTTAATAATGCGACGTCTGCTTATTTTCGGTATAAAATGTACTGTGGAGTAGCTGTAGTACTACGTAATTTTTTTTTCAATTCTTTATGGTATATATTGTTGAATACTTGCGGTGCTTTATTCCTTTAGTATTGACTTATTGATACGTGAATATAACATCGGAATTGGTCTACTTGTGCTATGTCCTGATTTTACAGTGTTTTGTTTTGGTTTTATAGTAATTACGATTGAAATGAAAGATCTAGAGTTACGTTTCTGTTGTTTTCTGGGAACCGTGGTCATGGAAAGCCTAGTAGTTATCGCATTTATGTTTTCAGTAAGAAGTAATTTTAGACTAGGTATCTAAATATTGTTTAAGTAGCTGAGCTTGAGGTTACACCCGTGTTGTTTAGGGCTATACAACTTTACATCCGTAGCTAATAGCGTGATGTTATAGGCTATTTCTCGTAAGTGATTTATCCAACATAAAAAGAATAATGCACATCGAACCAGCAGTTCCAGAGATTAGCATATTCAAACAAAGAAACATACTCTTCAGCTTTATAATGTCAAGTATAGATTATTGGTGAGCTTCGAATAAGCTTGTATGATATGTTATTGAATTATAAATGTAGCTATTCCGAGAAAGCTAATCTTGTTCACTTTTTCGAAAGCTTGGAAAGCCTCTTGTAATTTCCCTTTATTTTATGAACTAATTATATATATAAGAACATTGTAGGAGAAATAAATATTTATTTACTTCCGAATCTCAAGAACCTACTGAGAAAGGAGATGAACAAAAATCATATGGGCCTGTGCCCCAGCAAGTACAGAGATAAAACATATATTATTTTAAAGAACAAGTCTTCTAGTTATGCAATAAGTAAGGCGCATTTAGCTAAGCAGCTGTGGTAAAAAGTTATTAAGGTTGGAAATAAATGATTAATGACATATTTTTTGACAATATTTTACAATGTATTGATATAATGTAATTAGTTATATAATATATTTTAGTTTTCATGCATTTTATTGTCCTAAGTTTCTATTATTTATTTTTGATTTTCGTTTGAGGGACTCTCATCATATAAAATATAAGTTTAATACTCTCGTCTAGAAGTAAACTATAACCGAAAAGGCGCGAACGTAGAAAGATAAGACCTCCGTAGTATTCAGTAGTATTACTTTTCTCTATGGATAAGACGAAAGTCAACATGTCAACTATTTTGACATTAGCTTGGTGATACCAGAGCTGTATTAAAATAAGCCTGTTAGTAAGTGGATTTTGAACTATATTTTGAACGTATTTTAATTTATTACTAAGAGGTTTTTTTTATAGAAAATAATATAATTATCGTTATATTATCGTCCGTGTTGTGACGGATTATGAATACGGAATGTCACCACCACATATCATCCCATGAGTTTCGTAAGAGCCGAAAGAGGGAGCATATTATGCAGAGAACAGCACTATAAGAGAAGGAAAACTTGATACAAACCCTATACTAACCCGTTTGGCCAGCGTGGTTTAGTACGCCAATTCCTCATTTCAAAGGAGAGGCCTAGTCTAGCAGTGGACTGCTAAAGGCTGATGATGGTGATATAATTATAATGATTTAATCATTTTTAAGATTACGCGTATTTTAACTCTCACAGTTCTGTTGCTATATTTTTTCCCTACACTAATCTTTTATCATTGTTACGTGGCAACATTATCGGTAGATACAAACAAAGTCAAATAAAAGGAAATCACTTCAAATTCTTTTAAATTATTTTCTTTTCAGCGACTGCAATGGAATGTAAAAAGTACTTTAAAATTCCTTGTATGTTATATATAACTTATCTACAACCGCTTGTTTCTGGTCAACGTGGGGCACATTTTGTCCAAGTCCTTTGTAAGAGAAACATCGTACAAAAACATTTAACTTTTCAATTATGAATAGATCCTTCTTACTTTTGGTACTTTACATGAGCGCCATGGAAGTAATATGAAAACTGTGTCTTCTATAAAAGGCTTACAACAATTTACTTCACAATCTTCATAATATACAAAGTAAAAAGGAGACTCATTCACTGAGTCATCGACTAAATATAAAATTTTGAAACCACTTGATTTTTTTTTGTATATGGTAAAAAGGTAGTATAAAGGTATGAGGTTAGTATCTCTAAAAACCTATGCGTGGACAAAATCGACAGATGGCATTGTCAAGATGCCATTGAGAACAGCTATTTTTTTTAATCTGACTGGCTGTCAGGACCGTCAAGCAGTGTTTAGACCGTTGCTCATGAGTTCATGACACAATACTATACAAAATAGATACATTGTAGTATTATAAATACCTCGAACGTATAATAGTATTATCTTAACGACATCCTGACTATGCGATACCGTTCTATACCCAAGTAGGTATGTAGAGCTGTCTCATACTCGTTCGTCGACTGCTAAACATGGGCTTCCCTTAACACCATAGTGGCAAGATAGGTACTAGACTCGTATACGCATAATATATTGTAACAGGATTGTACATATCCGTGTGACTTAAACATGTGGTCATGTATAGTCCGATAGATACATGGATGAGTTTAGGTGCTACAGCAACTTTAAACTTTTGCAGCCTTTCAGTGACGAAATTTTGAAAAGGTCCTGCCCTTAAATAAAATTCAAGATTTTGCTTTAAGGGCAGGACTTTAAGGGCAGACAAGTTTCGATTTTACTTCATTATAAACCAATCGCTAGAATATAGGTACATATATACATGTTTCTTTACAAACACGGTATGAGAAACAATACAACAATTAAATATGAGAAACTGTATCATTAATTGAAAAACCCCTTGTAAATGTCACTCGATAGTGAAGTGAATCTACAGGAAACTTCGAAGCGTATTTCATCGAATCACCCCGCACAAAGACTTCGCTCATCTTTTCAGAAAAGGGTAGGTAGTCCTTTCTCAAACGGCAAGTCAAAAGTTCGCGACTATTTACAAGAAAAATTTCATGAATTTGAAATATATTAGGTAAACTAAATATAGTGTACCTAAATATACCTAAACAAAATTGAAGTGTCTACTATGAAAATAACCGATTTTACAAGTACCTTGCTAATTAAAGGACTTATATTCGTAGTTTACCTAATAAATTTAAATATTCAAGCTTTGATCTCATAAACGGCTGGATCTAGGCTAAATCAGTAATGCTACTCAAAGGCAGAATTTGGAATCCCGTGCAAATAATTACATACAATACAATTTACTTCTAACTGTAAGGATATTGGAAAAGCGCGACTTTTAAAAAAACTCACACCTTTTGGGATGCATCCATTATATTGTTTTACATACAAGAGAAGTCTGGCTGCATCTCTTTAAAGCAAACCAACAGTCACCAGGCATTCAGTGTCTTAAAGTTTTTCACTAGCAGCGTACCGACTCCTTTTATCCTTTTATACAGAGAAGCTTCAAAGCCTCACTGATACGCTTGACGTCGCAACCCCATAAGCACTCCTTATCGCAGGATATTTCAAAACTTTTTGGTTAGAAATGAAGTAGGAATATTCCTGAGTTAAGTTTTAGAAGAATTGATAACATGAACATAATTATGGCCTATGGCGCTTTTAATGGTGTTGTATTATTCGTATTCAACTGTGGATAGAAAACTTTTGTTTTTAATCAACTTCAAAAATAAGTAGGAGGCTCTCAATGCGGTTGTATTTTTTATGTTTTTACCTCAGAACTAATTTATTTATGAACTTCGCAATTTTTGTTTGAACGAATTTTCGTCTCGTTTGTGACCATCCAAGTTTGAGGCATGAAATGGAAAACAAACATTTTTGTTAAAAATGTATTAGGTGGAGATCACACCCGCGACAGTCAAGCGACTTCGATATTTAAGTACAACCCGAACGAGAATTATTAGTACTTACAAAACATGCTCACCTAGAGTTGAGGAGTGGGAGATTTTAGCCAAAAGTAATTATGCTACCAGTCATAAGCCCTTCGCCCGTCCATTTCCAGACATAATGTTTTTATGAAGTGCGTCCTCTCAGAATAAATAAACGTAAAATTGGAAAGTGCACCTATTCCTTTTTTTACGCTGCTAGTTTTATAGTCGCACTTTTATGTGACAGCTGACGACAATATGCCTACTTTAGTGTTGTTTGTGTAATCAACTGGCACTATTAAATCGATACGAACACGAATCGTTACTCAAAAAAATAAAACGTTTATTTTATTTTGAAAACAAACAGTTCCATATTCGGTAAAAACGGTTGTCCAATTTTGGTATAACTAGAGACATGTCTACTTTTTAGGGATTATTGTTTAGATAAGATAAGATAAGATAAATCTTTATTTGTTTCGTGTAGATATTTGTGAAGACCTTTGAGTAAGTCTAACGTACGGTTTAGAGATAACCAAAAGATTTTCTGACTGATGTTCCTAATTGCTAGTTAGGTTGGCTACAAGTTTCTGATAGCTACATTTCGCAAAGCACACTCATGACTCACACGGCAAAAATATGTCAAACATGGTAACTAAATACCTACCATAAGCGCGCCCACTTATTTTGTTTCAGTTTCTTAGTATTCTTACAAAAATAATGTTTAACGTTTGTTCTAGTTCTGCTACGTACCTAGGTATCATAACTTTTGATTAATCTTTCCTAACCAGGACCTAAGGAAACCTAGTTATTTGAAGTAGGTAGGTACTTAAAGTTTCATTATTTTGTTATTTCTATATTTCTTTTTCTTTATAGACTCACGCCTGTATATATATCGAAGGGGTAGGCAGAGGTGTAATATTACACCCACATTTCGCCATGAATTTTTAGGTCCCACGTAATAGGGGACAAGCCTATTGCCGTTACCGGGCACATACCAGACACCGTGCTGCTACAGAGAATTGGGAAAAACTCAATAACACTTTTGCCCGACCCGGGAATCGAAGCCGGGACCTCTGATCAGCAGTAGCATACGCTATCTAGTGTGTGTCATACGCTATAAAGTGTTATGTCTAACCTAACTTGATTTGTCTCTGCACCGCTCAAATATTGACTCCAGTACCCAAAGTACAAAGTGTTTTAAGTGAAAAGGTATTAAATGATCATATACGGGGACCTAGCCTATATTTAAATAATATACAATTGTCCTGACTATACCACAGCAGAAACTAAATTGCGGATTTGCGAAAGCTGAAATCATGAAATTTAGACAGTGCGGTCCACCATATATGCGTCAGCCCTTAGGCATCATAAGTCTTAATGGATGGTTACAATTTTGTGCTGTGGGTAAGAGCTCGGTAAATAAAACAAATACTCACAAGGCGGCGGCGGCTTCGCCTGATTGTCAGTATGACCGCGGTGAAGCCAATGTTGATGGAATGTTGGTAAAATATCCCAATAGCTAAATAGTGTCGTCTAGTTTGTAGATCGAACTCACAGCACATGGTCAAAGAGCTCAGATATTTACATAGAGGCGCATTTCCTATGGGCGCTCTGAATACAAACTTTCTGTGACCCAAATTGCCGCTTGACGGCGTGGCAGTCAGTGAGTGACAGCTGTCTCTACGAGAGCAAGAGAGACGAACGTTCCTCCTGTGTATCTTAACCGCGAGAGCAAAAGAGACGGAGAACGACGCCAGCGCCGCAAACTACGCCAACTACGAACTAAACTGGAGACAGTCCCCACTTGGAATCGGCACGCGAAATACTTAAGAACTGCGCTTCTATGTAAATTCTGTATTCATTGATTTGGTGCAATTTAAACGGCGAAACAGTAGCTTTATGAACATGTCATACGTGCAGTCTTCTCATGTGTTATGTGCAAGAAGATTTTAAATAAGTAACTGAAGTAAGATACATGGCGGTCCAAGGTAGAGGCATTTGTCCAGCAGGAACCATTAACAGGCTAATAAAAAATAAAAAAGTCTGAAGTGAATACTCACAAGGCGGCGGCGGTTTCTTCTGGTTATTCCAAACGACCAGTATCTTGGCGAGGCTGGGCGTCCTCACCAGTTTGGTGACGAGCGCAAACAGACTGTCGACCCGGTCATACGTCAGTATGACCGCGGTGAAGCCGGCCGATTTGGACGCCGTCGACGGCAGGAACAGCGGGTTCACCGGACCGTACTGCGCAAATAGAAATGTAGCTTTATATTTGATTGGTGACGTGGTACGGATGGGTTAAAGGGTACACACAGTTCGAATGATAGCCTGGAACTATAAAACTCTAGTCACCTGAAAGTTTTATTGTACGTCTAACACGCGTACACATACGTAATTTCTGGGTCTCGACAACAACACTACTAGATACAATAGTTGACTGAACCAAATAACACAAAATTTCATCATTAGGTTTAACTCTTTCTGCAGTGATGAGATTCGATATTTTTATTGATTTAAATATACAGGGTGTCACAAGACCCTTAACGAAAATTGAAATCCCATGTTGTACCAATCACTATGAACATTTATTACTTCGGCACCATACCTGGGAAAATACTGGTTCAGGAGATATTGAGGCTCAAAGTTAGTATGGAAATTTTCTAATTAGGTACAAAATCGATGCATTAACCCCGCCAATATGTTCTTTAGATGCCCTATGACCCCATGGATAAGTAGGTATTTCGAGCATTGCACGCGCGCGCTTTTAATTGCGGTTTAAAAAAGGTGAAAACTGAAAATAAAATTTGGTTTCCCAGGTATATTTTTTGGTTAGTATGACTTGGCATGATGTCCACAACGAGTAGACTTCGGCTTGGTGATGGGTCTTGTGACACACTGTATATCTATAACCGAAAGAGTAGTTTACTTCTCGTCTCAAATAGACATCTCCTTTGACTGTAATCACAGAACACTGTACTTATTAGTGACTGCACATACCACAGAAATAAATAGATTTCTGTGGCACATACATTATTGCTTAAAAGTGATTGCTGCGCCAATGCTAATGCATCGCATGCATTCTAATTGCTAATGTATATCACAACATAATAAACAAAGAAATACAATAATACCATCCCCAACAAAAACAAATAACATATTCCAACATCATTCGTCTGTCGAAGCCGCATGTCGTGGGGAAACATCATGAGGCAGCTCAACATGTACCTTGGTTTGTGTATACAAAGAAAGGCGTTCGCTAAGGAACCTGTCAGTTTGTATAAGCGACGCACCGTAACGGCCGAGACACATGAAAAAGTAATAATGATTGACACCAAACATCGACGGGGACCTTGTTTGTGAATAAATATTATTTGTCGGGAGTCGTGGTATTTATGTAACGCTAGTTTGTTGTAAGTAGATTAAATTAGTAATAACTATGGCAGAAAATTAGGCATGTGATCATGTATATTTTATGATAAGCAATCATGATTTAATAAATCTGAAGCATGACGTTTTTTATCTTGAATGCCTCAATCAAGCTTGAAGCACGGCACGATAATAAAATTCAAGGTAATCTATAGTCAATAAGTGCTAACAGTTATAGTATTTCACTTCCCGGAGAATTGAAACAGAATTTCGGGCAATCCCTTCTTAGTGCACCTCTACGATCCCCAAGGAACATACATGCCAAATTTCAGCTTCCGGCGCCTAATAGTTTCGGCTGTAGCGTGTCTGTCAGTCAGTCAGTAACGCAAGGATTTTATATATTAAGATATGTATATATACTGGCCAAATCCATGGATATATCGAATATTGAAACCGGCGATTACTCGAACTTCGAGAGGTAGAGTCACACTAGTTACAGAATGAAAAGGCCGTTTCCACCGGGATGGTACCTACTATTTTCTCTTGAAAGACCGAAATAAAATAGCAGTATTTTTACTGTACCGTTCATTTCAGTGAGTCCAATGAGTTTCCAATGGGAGGATAGAGTAATAAAGGGGATTTTTTTTACTCTTTCCTCCAATGTCAAAATCATTTTGAAAAAAGATGGTGACGGAAGGTTAGCCTTCTTTTTTGCAATAAGGTTGGTATAATGCATAGTTGGCATTACTGTGCCTCTACTATGAGTTTGGCAGTCTTATGTCGGTTCGATAGCCGTTCTGCGTTCTGATTGGTCTACTACAGGCTTCATATAGTCGAATCATTCGGAACAAGGCCACCAGTGTGAAGAAGAACGTCTATAGAATCGAGTTGTAAAGTATTTTTGCTTAACTCGTGGTGAAGGCACTCGTGTCAAGGAGCCTTTAAACATCAGGCGCGCCGAAGCTCGTTTGCCACCTGTGAATTATAAAAAAATTACAATTCGTTCCCTACACGGAACTACAGAAATATTACCTACCTACTTTGTACAGTATAATTGAGTTTTTAACGGTCTTTTCAACATACGTAAATATGTTGTTATATGAAGGTGTTTCTTCGAAATAAATTCCGCCGAACTAGTCGATATACCTACAGGCAATAAAGAAAATAACCGTATAGTCAATTACATAATATTGTGTGAAAAAGGTGGATAAAATACTAAACATACTGCCAACAATCATAATTATACTACTCCTATAGCTTTTATCGTGGTTAATTTTGTTTAACAAGTTTCTAACCCGTACTTACGGCGACCTTTCTGAACGCCAATAAAGAAACGATACCTATAGGGTATTTTGTGACTTACACGTATAAACACTGAATTCAGAATAAAATAATGGTGCGGTACAAGTAGCGCTGATGTCGGCATATAATAAAACATAGGGAATATAAGTTAGACGGCTGTTAAGAAATTAGCCTAGCTAGATTCCATTTTATTATTTAAATTATATACTTATGGTACTCATAAAACTAGGTCGCTTGGTGTAGATTGTGAATAGCCGTATGTAGATACCTGCTCTACTACAATGTATTAAAATACTATCGCCATATAATGGGTATAAGACATTCATATTTGTTTACACTTTTTGACTTTTAGAATACATAGACATACCTCGTTTGTAGTTCTACATTCTTTCGGATTTTAGAATATAGCACCTTGAAAGTTAATATTGTATTCGTGTTGTAAAATTTCCAAAATATTTTCGTTTACTATTATTATAGCAGTCTATTTGAAAACATTTTGAAATATTATTTAAAAAAAATATTTCATTTAACATATAGAAAGTCACTGAAGCTGTTATCAATACATTAAATTCACAGTGTAATAAAAAAACCTGGTCAATACTTTACATTTGCAGACATTCATAAATTAAATCTTTTGCATTTACTCATAATTGAAAATAAACAAAAACTACTCCAAAGAGTGCTTTGAAAATACTTTCACTGAATAAAACAAAACTAGAAAACCACAACGTAGAATCATTCAATTTGCCAGCAGAACCCTTGTTTGCCACAGACTTAAAATTGGTTAGATTTGATTAGGAGCTTAGGTAAGACTAAAAAGGTAAATTAGATTTTTACCACTAATTGTTTTTTTGTTCGGCAACCCGCCCAACAAAAATACAATTAGAAACAAAAAGTATTTTCTAAAAAAGAAATTGCGTTAAGATTTTTGTTGGCGTTCAAAAGTAAAGTAAAGATGAGTAATTAAAAGATGTTCGCTGGTATGTACCTCTCCCTAGTTGATTAGGAGTTCGTCAATATGCCAATGCTGATTTACGTTGCTTTTGGTTTTAAGCAACGTGTGTGCCGAATAAGAGACCCACGTAGCAAAACATTTTTTTCAAAAGACTACAATCTTTATACGCATCTCTCTGCTTTGAGCGTGTCGTATACAAAATACTAAACGTACACCACATCACATATCGACTAAACAGTACGCAAGTATATACTGAACATGTTCTGTAGCCCACCGAAAAAACCTCTAACTTCGCTCCACTGATGTAGGTGTAACCTACTTGTAAATAAACGTCAAATTAGGTCCCCGCGCCGAAAAAAGTGTTCTAATTAAGCCGAGGAAACTTATTCGAGAGTTAGCGATCGCCTACACGACCGAAACAAAAAGCCGTAACACAAAATGAAGGTGAAATTAAAAAAGGGAAAATATGGTAAGCCAACAAATCTTTGAAGTAAAACAAAAACTCCGGTACAAAGTTTACGGTCTCTCTATTGCTGATAACTCGGGCCGGTGTTATTGTATCTTATTATACGACTTGAGAAAAACTTTGTTTCGGCTTGTTCTGTATGCATGAACTTTAAGTTTAGTCGAGTCGACAAACATACAGTTACTAACTGACTAAGTACAACACTAACATTGCTGATTCCTCAGATTTGTAGGAGTGCGCTCATTAAACTTAATTATATACACATTAGCCTTTTGTTGGTCTTTCAAGTTATGTAGGACGTGGCTGTTGTTCTAAAGTTATACGGTCTAGGTAAAGTCAATTTAGGTCTGCTAATGATCGCACTAAACCAGCTGTGCTGGGCGACAGTCAAAGTGATAAATGTCGGCTGTGTACCCAGAATCGCCTCGACGTAAAATACTTTATGCAGACAGCTTGTACAGATATTTTGCTCTTATGTCATTTCTGTTCGAAACTGTAATACCAGATTTTATTTACGGCTTAACGGCATATAGTTAGTTATGGACTAGTTCATGGAGCGTAGAATACTGTTGTCAATTTATAGACATCGGGCCATAAACTCTCTGTATGCAAAAATCACACGTTTATCTAACTGACGCCGAGACGAGCAAACACATTTAAATGTATATTGTGTAAGTAAAATTTCCTTTTGTTTTCATGCGTTTCTCTAAATACTATCACATTTTATTTAAAAATCTTGGTTTAATATTAAACTGCACTCAGTAAACAAATTATAAATAATTATTTGAATCCAAAACATCCCTAATGATAAGCAGATACGATTTTGGCAACATGAGAAAAGCTAACCATTGCCTGGCATGTCGCCGAATTTGGCAAAAATATACTGCACTGGCAGTGAAAAGCACAAAATTAAGAAATGCTAGACTCCATTTATAAGCACACAGCACTAGCCATAAACAACATCGAGCTGTTTCCACCACGAATGTGTGTATATAGAGTAAAGTACTCTGCGGCGATGCTTCGGGCTTAGGAAACAATGCCATTGTCTCTTAACTGATTAGCTTTTGCGCGAAACAACGTTTGACCCCTGCATCTCAAAGGGATATCCTTGGCTTAGACAAGTTGAAAGACCAGTCAACTTGATAGTATTAGTTGATCCACAGGCATCTGGTAAGTGTCCCCAGAAAAGAGCATATTGTGTAGTCTTACTGGTAATTTTATAAAGATGCTTTAACAGGTCATGGCACTAAGTACAAAGACCTTTCGCTATTTTATGCTTACATCATCGCGGCTCGGTAAGCAAATACTCGTAGTACTAAAAAACATAATACAAAATACCATTCGTATGATGGGCAACAAAAACAGGAATTGCGTACGATGCGCTCGGCGTCACGAGCGTCGTGTAGTGGGCGAATAAAGTCGCGGAAATTGTGCTGTCACGTCATTCACGACGTACCCTGATAGTCCTGGCTCCTGCACAACCGACACACATGTGACGTCATACTCACAGACACTCGCCAATGTGGGTAGTTCGTGTCTAAATGCTGTTGACTTGTACACAGTTCTCTATTCGAAAGCGAACGTATTTCGAACATTTTTATCACAGAATAAACGTCACGTTGGACAAAAGCAACAAATATTCTTTTTTGGAATACCAGATATTCAAAAAACGAATATTATCGCCGGTGGGGTTAGGAGATAACCGAAAAATGTATATTTTTCATTCGGCTTGGCAGGTTATTCATTTTCCACCTGCGTAACTAATCTACTGCAATGTTTTAAGATTTATTGAAAAGGAAATCCAGAACGTTTTTACTTTAATAACTAATTTAACAAAATTTCTTTGAACAGTTGTTATTAAATACGTTGGTTAAACATTATTCCAAGCTTTTCTTTAACTTGAACTTGCCTTGTTAGTTAAGTTAATACGTATGGATCAAATATTGCTGAATTAAAGCACTTCTTTTATCCCACAGAGACGAAATGCTATATGATGGTGTAGTACCAATTCAAATACACTTTTAAAACGCTTTTAGTAGCTTCGGTTGTATGTATGTATATATGTATATAACGGAAACTTTGACCGACTTTGAAACATGGAGACATTTGACATGAAAAGAAGACATTGTAAACATTTTAAGCACATCGCGCGGACAGAAACTTTAACTGAGGGTTGACATAATTTAGGTTAATCTAGAAAAGGAGTGATCCAATCTGAAAAGAATTTCGTAGAATTTCAAACATCACAACACCACTAAAATATGTAAATCGAGATAAATAAGCCATCGAAAACTCTATACAATATTGACATGTCACGAAAAAGAAAAATTATATTTTCACCACAGCAGCTCAAACATGCCGCTTTTGCTGCGAGACAACAGTGAACAAAACGCGATTTTGATTCGAGCGTGAGGCAAAGTAGCTTTTTAATTTTTCAATCTTCAGTGCCACGAATTGACATTGTTCAGCCACAAATTTGAAACATTCGATTTTTACTGTGCTCTGTCTCTTTCACATGCATATAAAAAGTGAGTGAAAAAACAAACCCCTTCGAATTCGAAATTCGATTTTGGAATTCGACCTCAAAGAAAACACCTACGGCAACGCAAAAAAAAAAGATATTTGTAATAAAGAAATTATTTTTTTTATATGTTATTGTTTACATTTTAATTTATTATTGGATTTTAATAAAAATAAGTCTAATTAATAGTATAAAATTAGTATTTAACCAATTAACCAAATTTTATTTAGAATTACAACAATGATACATTTGAAAAATAAACATCAGGGACGCGGTATTAAAACGCGATTTAAAAAAGTAGCGGGAATAAAAATTTCGCTGATGCTGATACAATAGGTATAGCGTAACGTGTTAAATTAATATTAATACCTATATAAAATAATCTAAAAAGATGAGTGAAACTAGCGATGATGACTGTACTTTAACACCAGAAGAGTTAAATCAACAAGTGATTATGCAGAATTCAATCTACTCCTGTTCATTTCTATGTCTCCTAAGTAATATGTGTTCTCACTGCTGTGGTGAAAAGTTAGGTATGTGTGCTACACGAGAGCAAAGTTTTTTGTATCTCTTGCTGTTGAGTCCCTCACCACGCTCAGGATTTTAACTTTGATTCACTCGCTACGCTCGTGAATCAATCATAGAATCCTTCGCTTGCTCGGGACTCAAAATCAGCACTCGAAACAAAAAACAACTTTGCTCTCTTGTTGCACAAATAACTATTTACCGGAGTTGGATATTCCGACTTTTTACTTCGATAGATAAGGTGATCCCAGTTTTCGAGAGCCGTACGATGGAAGAACTTTTCCCAAATGATATCAGGTTGAAGTAGGTGATAGTGACAAGTGACCTTTTTGTCTTACGAAAAGTTTCATGATATTAAAATTTTGTCGTTCCCGGAAATAAAACCTTATGATACGCGGAAGCGCTGGGGCTGACTTAAAGATAAACAAGTTCGTAATATTGCGGACTACAAAGACTCAAACTAATCATAAATGTTGAATACACAAACTGTATTATTGCTTAATCTATTTCTTTCCCGGTAGGCAGTCAAAATTCACTGATAAAACACAATAAGTAGCTAATGTTAATGAAAACTAAATATATAGACAAATAGTAAAAATATTGAGAAAATATTTTGTCCAAACTTATTTTAATATGTCTATAACTTTACTCAGAGCGAGCAGTAAGTTTAAAACGTTTCATCGCAATTCGAGGAGCGGTACATAACTTTGTATCGTATGCACCACACGTGAAATCAGATTATATGTAACACTAAAAGGCCAAAATATGCAAGCAAATATTCATGAAAATGGCCTTTAATAACAATCAGAAATTGCATTATGAATTTGTCCAAAGTTACTGACTGCCTTGTTGGTCTCGCGGCATAAATGTGCGCGTGGGATTGGGAGGTCTCGGGTTCGATTCCCGGGTCGGGCAAAGTGTTATTGGGTTTTTCCGTTAGAAAATTCTCAGTAGCAGGTCGGAGTCTGGTAATGTCAATGTCCCCGGTACGGCAATAGGCTCGCCCCCTATTACGTGGGACCTTAAAATTCATGGCGAAATGTGGGTGTTATTTCACACCTCTGCCTACCCCTTCGGGGATACAGGCGTGAGTCTATAAATAAATAAATAAAACAAAGTTACTTAAGTATACCAATAGTTAAATCCATAAAAGCAGCATTTTCATTACTATTCAGATGTACGATTCTAAAACACCTCTCCAACTCCGTATTACTTAGGTACCGGTAGTAAAAAAAAAACGTAGAAACGTTTTAGACCCGGCACGTGACTGTATAATGCATCCTGGGCGTAATATTCAAGTTAGAAAGCACCGCGACTTATGAGAAAAGTTCCACGACCTATACGCTTTTATTCGTTTCTGTAAAGTGGTTCAAGGAATGTGCAGCCACCTACCTACTAGAGATTCTTCGGAGTAATACTAGGACGTAGTCGGTACACACCGTTTGTTTCATAAGTGTAATTCACATGAAATTATTCGCACTCCCATACGCAGTACTTCATGCGTATCAACCGCGCGTTCTACTGAGACTTCATCTCAAGTTTCTGCTGAATGTATTTGACTTACTATATACGCCTTACTAGATTAACCTTACGTACATTTAGTGAGTCAAACACTGAACCACTGAATATTTTTACAAATAAATTGCACAAAGTTTTATTATAATGTACCTCCTTAGGCAAGACTTTTAGCTTGTTCTAGGACGATTATAAATTTCAATGTAATATTCACCAATTCAGGTCTGATTTGAGCATATTTATATAAACCTAATGTTTAAATTCTTCTGCATGGGGAGTTACACACCTACTATTGACTACATACATACATACATACATAGACTCGCCTGTTTCTCCGAAGGGGTAGGCAGAGACATATTAAACGCCCACTTTTCGCCAGTGTTTTGATCCCACGTAATAGGTGGCGAGCCTATTGCCGCTTATCGGGACATTTTGTTTGCCAAAGCCTCGTCCATTGATCGGCAGGTGCACCACTTGCAGGTGAGGTTGGCTTGGGACCCTAAGCTCTTAGTGGGAACCCTATGCACCCTACTACTACTATTGACTATCTTAAAAAATCTCTCGTTATTCTTCATTAAAAACTAAAAGTCCTCCTATTAACGACGCACGTAAGGCATACTCAAATCACACGGATAACGGAAATACGACGATATCCGAATCCTTTCGCAAAAAGGCAAAAGAGAACGTGAAATTCAGTTTTCGAGCGCAAGCGAAAACAGAAAATAGTACCTAGTGCCGAGAGATGAGCAAAAAAGTAATCAAGAAGATCGGTCGCATTAGATCGCAAAAATGTATCTCGAATATTTCGATATCGTGCTTCAGTCAATCTGCCGTCTAATCGTGGTACGAATATCCGATTATGTTATGAAAAGAATTCAATGACAACGTATGACAACAGGTATATGACTATATATCGCTGCAATGGCGGTATTTTATCTAGCAGAATATTAATAACTAGCTACTACTTCTAGCCTGCGACTTCACCCTTAAGAAATTGCTTGTCAAGACATAAGGTAGCCTATGTACTATTTTGGTGTGTAAGCTATATTACTTGCAAATTTTTATCAAAATATGTCTAGTAGTTTTCGCTTAAAAGAATAATGAACATCCATCCATCTACCCTTACAAACTTTTGCCTTTATAAAAGTAGTACGATAGTAACAAAAGTTCAAACAAGTAGCAATAGCCATATTACATTCATATACTGCTACAGCGGCTATGCCAAGACTTAATAGTTCGGTTATGGAGACACCTCAGTAGATTTTTTTCTAGATTAAAGCTCTCAGGCCCCTACACGAAGTCCCCATGTCCCGTGTAAGTCACCCAATGATTGGGTATTTTCCTAAGTGAAATTTAGGAAAATACCCGCGAAGAAGATAAATATACAAGTCACGTAATCTTACGTACTCTCATTTCAAGGGAAATAAGTAATGAATGAAGAACACAAATCAATACGACTTTGAGCGATATATTTCTTCGTAAAGGTCATCAATATGAAGATAGGTATCTTCCTCTCGCCGTAGAAGTCAACCTTCGAAATGCGACAGTTTATTCAATATTTTGATTACTGGTATTATTTTCTCTGTTGTTTGTAGCTCTATCATATTATTTCTTATCAAAGAACATACTACAATATTTTAGAAACCTGTCATTTGGTGGTGACCTGTTATGATCATTCCGTGTGTTGACGGAGTAAGAATACAATGTGCCCATTTCATACCGAGGTTGCGTAAGTAGCAACTATGCGAAATACACTAATCTAGTATCAGTGAGAAGAGTTAGAAAACACGACGTCAAGCCCTATGCCAACCCATCTAGCCAGCGAGCTATAATAGGCCGAATCCTCCTATTATCTCACAATGCTATTGTGGATAGGAGATGCTTTTGTTCAACTGTGGACTACGAAAGGCTGTATAATAATAATGATGATATGCTAAAATGATTCTTGAAGTTTGTGATGACTGAAACAGAAGGTTTTATCTGTCCCATGTTACCTACTAATCCTGGATATAAGTATTAGTTCAATTATATCATTCACGCTACATTAATTCCCGTGGCGGATGATGTCACTTTAGGACATTAAGAACAACTCGACTTCATACAAGATAGCAGGAACGCTTATCGCACATAGAGAGCAAGTGAGTAGCCACATACATCTATATAAACAATACATTCATTTTCATCCCTTCGTGGCAATATCCCTAACACCTGTACGCATCAAATAAAGCCATTTAATCTACTACAAACAGAAACCATTTCAATGAACACATAAAACTGTGCACACAAAAATAGCATCGACAGTACAAAAATACAGCAAAACATTGATTTTTTATTTATCTTTTATCAAACAGGGCACGACAACCCTTCGCGAATGCCTAACATTCCGCTGCCAATCCGAACAGTCACCGGTTATGACTGACAGACAGAATGTCGTGATTCCATTAACATTCTGTTCTACTAATTTATACAATTCATACTACCGATTTATATAAATGTAAACTAGATTAAATTATAATTGGGGCAGAAGGAGGTTCATACCCGAATCGGTCCTCTTCGCTTTAATGATTCTAGGTTAGAGATATGGATCTGTATATTCATTAAGATCACATCTTTGATTTGAGGTAAGGTAAGCAATCAGACGTATTTTTAAATCTCTTCCAACTAAAACGATTTGAACAAATTTTACTAAAGGTAAATTGCCGTGCATCGCGACCTATCGCAGCCGCGCGTGATTACTTGTGCGGCAGACGGAAATAGCTGATATGACAACAGTGAGAGTATGAGAATGTATACAGCACTGTTTCTTTGCAGACCTCGATATCCTTTGATGAATATAATTCAAGATTCATTATAAGGAGTGCCTCTAACTGCGCTGGCAAAAGAATCTTTACCGAAAAAAACAATTTGCCGGACACAGGAATAAAAAACGACGACCTCACATCTACAAGCATTACTTATCGAGTGTATTTACTCTGATAATGGCGTAAACACCTTCGCAAGACAAACTACTCGTCCCGTTAATAATGAACATTGACAAAGGACTATTTAGCGGCGAGCTGTCACTCTGTCAACAAATCTACTATTCGGCGAAACTGACAGGTAACCTACGTCACCGCCGCTCTATTGTCACCGTATCGTATTACCTAGCATTATGTACGATGGCCTAAAGCCTCTTGTACATGCACGGACCGTAAATCCTTGGCTGTTTAATATTTATCGCTTGCTAAACGGTGAAGAATAACATCGTGAATCTACATGTATGAGAGTTTTCTATGATGTTGTCGCATTGAACCGAATTTGGTAAACGCGATGGTGTGATAAATTACACTTTCTATGTTGATCAAAAGGGCTGTGCCCAGCAATTTGACAGTTTATTAATGAGGCTGATGATAGAATTATCACAGATAGCTAGGTAGCCAAAGAGTAGCGATAGCCGAGTGAAGAGACCGACAGACTGCTGTGCAGAAGGTCTCAGGTTCGAATCCACGGCACGCACCAATGACTTTTCGAAGTTATGTGCGTATTAAATTGTTAATTATCGCTTGCTTATCAGTGAAAAAAAACAGCGTGAGGAAACCTGCATGTCTGAGAGTTCTCCATAATGTTCTCGAAAGACATGTGAGGTCTGCCAAACCGCACTTGGCCAGCGTGGTGGACTATGGCCAGTATGGCCTCACCCTTCTCATAGTGAGAAGAGGCCCGTGCCCAACAGAGGAACAATAAGCTAGGTTGCCGTGGCCAATACGGGCGACAGTGTCAAGCCGTAATGCCACCGTGCACATCTATAATGCCTCCACAATGATCCAACCGGACGACCGTAGGCTTTCAGAATAAAAATCCGCGCGTGTAAACAGGCTTAACAGCCGGCACCAGTTAGCAACTGAAAACCTTGAAATGGGCAATAATGCGAGCGATTGCGAGGCCCTAGGGGTTTCGGTACACACGGCCATTATATTATTTGGCGACGGCTGGCCGTTTCAATAGGCCCATAGAACTGGATAAAGCTTTGTGTTATACAAATAGCAACAAAACGATACAATATTACATTCATAGGACTCTTTTATGGAGTGTATGTACTATAAAAATTTAGTCCAATATACGATGTGTTGATTAACTTCTTGACATGCCAATATATTAAACACTAGACGACGCCCGCATATACGCCTACACATTTTATTTTAATTCAAGCGTTTCTTCCCCATCCCGAGAGAATTTCGAAAAATACTGTCTTTTTGCACCCAGTCATAAATTAAAAGAAAGCAAAATAAATGTTTTAGTATCTACTTGACACAAAGATTATAATCTCACAATAAAGTCAAATATATATATATATATATATATATATATATATACCTACAGCAAAATCTAAGGACATTAAAATTTCAAAAATGAAAGGAAATGAAAACAGAAAATAAATAATTTATGCGAAAAAATACGCTGCGTCAATGGTTAATTAAAATATGAAAGAAGAAAAATTTTGTTTCATAAGTACTTTTCCTGGTTTTCAAACATTTCCTTTTTGTATTTCATTAGGTACTATTAAGTCGAACGCCATCACATTCACCACTTGCCTGCTAACAAAGGCTTTCAACGACTTTTGAATTATTTTTTAAATAAGACAATATAAATAAGGTTACCCTCAAAAAGCGTCTAAATTCAGCGCTATTCAGAAATTGGGTCACAATGTTTTACCCAATGTGTTGATCAATCCGCAATCATTCGGCGCTTAAAAAGCAGAAATAACTAGATCGTCACCTAAGATTATTAGAAGATCTTTGATCTTCACTACATTCCGATCCTTAGAATTTCATACATTAAAGTTACACTTTAACGTATGAAATTCTAAGGATCGGATCGATATTTAATACCGAAATAATTTATAGCCGATACACTAACTAGGTACTTACTATTATGTACCAGTTTGTTAGAGCGATTGCCATCTGACCTTCATAATTCAACGGAGTACTAAGGAGATCCTAGATATCTTGCTACAATATTAAGGGCCAACACACATCGAATGTTCTAGATAGGCGAGTCAGACAAGACTGATGGCTTTTCGTAACGAACAATATGAGGACTATCATTACGCAATGTTCGAACTATCTAGGATGTAACAAATGAGTTGAGAGTGAATACCGCTTCGAGCTATTGTTGAGAAAATATAATGTGGAAAATACGTCTTGAGAAAACTTATTCAAGAATAAGGTTCTTGTAAAATAATTATATCCGCCCAATTTATAAACTGTCCCACTGTTGGGCATGGGTCTTTCTGGTCATGTATGGCTGGCCTAGTGCGAGTTGTCGGAATTCACATTTCAATTTCAAAGTATAAATCACGCGGGCGGAGCTGCGAATATGTCGAATATGCGTACAGAAAGAAAAAAATTTTTGTTTATTTTATTATACAGAAAAGGTTATTATAATAAGATTATTACCAACATCCCCATACTAATTTCAAGGTAGTAGAGCCTTGCTGATTTCAGCATGAATGGGCCGGCTCGACCAGGGAAGTACTACCTACCCTCTCACAGAAAATCGACGTAAAGTAACAGTACCTAAACTGTTGCGTTTCGTCCGGTGAGTGAGAGTGCCAGAGGCCCTATCCCCTATTCCTTCTCCCTCATCCCTATCCTCATCCTATCCTTTTCCCAACCTCAAGGGGCTGCAACGCACTTGTGACTCCTGTGGTGTTGCTTGTGTCCATGGGCGGCGGTAATTGCTTACCATCAGGCGATACGTCTGCTCGTTTGCCGCCTATTAACATAAAAAAAAATACTAAGATTATTTCCAAGAGTAGGAGTCAGTCGAGTACGAAATCACTTCAATCGATCGACAAATAATTTTTAGAATAACTCACACGGCCAACTGATCCCAAACTAAGCAGAACCTGAACTATGGTAACCAAAGAGATGATAAATAAACATGCAGCATTTTTATCACACTAGGTTCGCATTGTTAGCCCAGTGGTGTACGTAACGGACTGGCGAGACAATGGTCTCGGGTTCGATCCTCAGGTACCCCGAGCACATACCTCTGACTTTTCGAAGTTATGTGTGTATTAAAAAAATTTAATTATCGCTCGCTTAATAATGTGCCCGGTAGATGGCAATAGGCTCGCCCCGTATTACATTGGGACCTAAACATAACTGGCGAAATGTGGGTGTGTAATACACCTCTGCCTACTTCTTCGGGGATAAAAGGCGTGAAGTTATGTTCGAATTGAACCCACAACTGCTATACCAATAGGCAAGTTAACCAAAAATTCGAGGTGCCTCACAAATCTAACCCTTCTTCCGAACCAAAAAGATTAAAGACCACACCTTATTTTCTTAATCTCTCACGGCTCATCAATCATCACCTTCAAAATCTAGGATAAGAATATTTACACGGGTTGCGTCAATTTGCCGTAACATAGGAAGCCACAATAACTTTTTAAGCGACCGTCATGCATGGAAATTAAAAATTACGCTATGTTAATATTCGCCGGCAACGTCGTGCGGTTCCTGAGCAATTTCAGAAGAACCACGTTTTTCGTCGAGCGTCACATAAAAAAGCTTATCTAAGGGATTCATCACTTTTTCTAATTACATACTGCGATTATTTTTAATCGGATTATCAAAGAAATTCTCTTTTTTTGCTGACTCACCCCTGGTGGCTGCAATACGAATTTTAATAAGCAAAATGTTACTAGGCGAGTTTCATTTTGTTAATCGACGTACGACAAACTATTGCGCTCACATTTAAGGAACAGCAGTGTAGTCTGTATTTACTCACTTTACTTTATTTATTATGCAATGTTTCTGTATCAGCGTTAGTCACTAATAAACTTATAAAAGGCTGTATAGCTTTTCACATATTTTGTATCTGTGGTCGGGTGATAGTTGTACTAGGTAGGTGCCGCTGTTGTCGTGTGTGGTTTCGATTTAATTGTACATACAGTCCCTCGCAACAGAAACAAATTACTGCATAAGACAAATTTATTTACAACTTCGGCAACTGTGTAACCATATTGCCGATAACAAACAGAATTGGGAATCACCTCAAATTGAAAAAGGTGTTCTTTTAAAACGTAATATTTAACATGACAGTGCAAAAGCATTACGCGGCTTTATGCCTAAATCTATACTAATACTAGCTGACCCGGCAAACGTTGTTTTGCAATTTTTTTTTTTTTTGAAAAATAGATGTTGGCCGATTCTCATAGATACCGGATAAGCACAAAAAATTTCATCAAAATCGGTCAAGCCGTTTCGGAGGAGTATGGGAACGAAAACTGTGACACGAGAATTTTATAGGTATATATTAGATTAATAAGCTGATGAGTTTGTATCTTTGTTTGGCTGAACGCGTTAAATGAGGAAACTGCTGGTTCTATGTGAATAATATTTTTTGTGTTGGATAGCCTTATTATCGAGAAAGGCTATAGACTATTTAATATCACGCTATAGGTGCGGCAAAGTATGCCTAAATAACGCGCGTGTAACCGCGGGCTCATCTAGTCTTCCTTAAAGGTTAATAAGGGTTGTATCTTCCTTCGAGACATTAATTAAATCACTTCGCCCTATAACTTTGAATTGACCTAAAAAGTATGACATGCCACTAAAAAGACAAGAAAAATGTATAAATAAAAGCTAAAGAACGAATTCTAAAGGCAATAATTAAATTGAGGACAGTCCCGTGTAGCCAGGCCACACAGTACTTATCGCGTTTAGACTGAATCCGATCGAATCATCATCATCTGCCCTTTATAATGTCCCACTGCTAGGCACGGGCCTCTTCCCATTAAGAGAAGGGTAAGGCCGTAGTCCACCACGCTGGCCAAGTGCGGGTTGGTAGACTTCACATGTCTTTCGAGAACATTATGGAGAACTCTCAGACATGCAGGTTTCCTCACGATGTTTCCTTCACCGTTTTTAACAAGCGATAATTAAACAATTTATTACGCACATTACTCCGAAAAGTCATCGGTGCGCGCCGTGGATTCGAACCCAGACCTAGTCTGTCGGTCTCTCCACAAGGCTATCGCTGCTAGCCGAACGACAATAGTGAAAGTATTCTCATCCCGATATCCTGTACATTATGTCACGAAACTACTACTTATTTCTATGTAACGGGTGTCTATCGTGTCGCCCCGACGTTTGGACATGATTTACACCAGCTTTGGTTACGGAATGACAATGAAAGGATACTTGAAACGACACTCAGTGATTGTAGCGACAGCTATTTACTACCGAGGCCATCTAGCGTGTACAATAGCGATGACAATCAACACTGGAAACATCTAATACACAACGAAGGAACTATCCTGAATCACGCTATTAAAGCCCGCACGCGATTCCTAGATATACATTAAGGAATCAGCTCAATCAGCGACTTCCACCAAGCACGATCACCTAGCCAGGCAAGAGGATCGTCCGTCCTGTAAGTTCGTTCCTACGAGGAACACCAGCACCTTTTTCCTCTAAAGTAAATACTGGATGCAGAATGGAGTGGTTTATGCGGTCACTTCGCCACTAAGCACTGCGAAATTTAGTTTCACTAAATCAAGTAGCTAAAACAGGTAATAGGTACCTACATTTAGCTTGACGATTCAAAAATTACTAGCGTACCTTCTCTCGCATTATGTGTCACTAAAAGACAGCACCATAATTTTTCTTTGGTCAGTCCAACACGAAATTTTATGTTTTACATTTTTGCAATTTTTTGTGCATCGAACATTCAACATGGACGTCGTTGAAAATCTAGCGCAACATCGTTTCCCGCTGATACTGCAGTAATAGTTGCATTACAAACATCTTAAGGTGCTAAAACGTGTATTATATTGCAAAATGTGCTCGCTTTATAGGTCTCTTGTCTCAGCAACAGTGGCGGCTCGTTTAAAGGAGCGCTGGAGCAGTGAACTCCCAAAATTATAAAATATATTTATACAACTCATATAAACTTTTTCTATAAACATAAGTACTCAATATTTTAATACATAAGAGAATAGATGTATTCTCTTTTCTATAATACATATCCACAAATAAGTATTTGACTATATACTAAGCTGTTTATCATAATTTTGTCAACACTCTTGAAACATAAATAGGTATTTTTGTGGAGTGGAGCGCTCATAACAGCGCTCTTCATTGACGAAAGCTTAGTACAACGCTTAATACTGAAATGTAATGAGTGCGAAAGAGAGAGCGTTCTATGCGCTCGGCGCGTGAGACAAAAGATTTGTATGAGAAATAAGTCAAATACGGAGCGGCGCTCCTAGCTAGCTTGACGAGGTGCGCATGCGCGAATATATTACCCGACTAAATGATATGACCATTTGTCACGAAGAAAATTTAAAACGTGTGCGCCGTTTTTTTTAATAGTGTTTTGCCGGTATCATTTGAATGTAAACAAAAGCAAAACATGTATCTGCAAGTGCGTTAGTAATTAGAAAAGGATTGGTGTTTAAAATATAGTTAATTATATGTGTGATCGTGTGAATATTATGTTTAAGAAAGACAATTAAATTGTGTAACTAATAAGGAATATAACAGCGTAAACTTTATAAAATACTGTGAAATCCTTAAAAAACGACTAATATGATAAAACGCTTTGGTTATGTGTGGTAATGTGGTTGCGAAAATGCGAAGCCGCGAAGGAAGTAAGAAGCTGTTTTGTTTTCCGTGTATTTTGTTTAGTGGCGCCGGAGTTGATACTGCGTGGACGGTTCAGGTACCTAGGTAGGTATCGATGATTTAGCACATCTTACTGTTAATTGCAAAAGCATTCACAAAAAAAATGGTAAGCAGTTTCCTCTTTTTTTGTGAACACCCAATATGATCTTTCACGCGCCGCCTCTGCTCAGCAATACTACTTAAACCGCAAAACTATTAAAATAAAACTTATTAAACTAGTAAAACGATTAACGCTTTTAAATGCAATGTATACAAATGTTATTAGGGGTCAACATTTACGTAATATGTGTATGGTGTAGGGACAAAAAGGATTCGATTTGGCAACACAAAATTGTCCCGTCACTTCCCATGGGTCCAGTAACAGGCAAATAAGGTACTATGTCAAGCCTGATATTATATATAACGGTGTCAACGTGAATACAGATGCTCACATAGTGTTGCCACAACCTCAATTCGAATGCTAAACTGAGGCAATATTCCACTGGAATCTTTTAGCAAGAGGACCCTCCGAAGGCTGATCAGTGGGGAATTTATTTATGAAGTGAGGGTCTGTAACTATGTGTTATAAGTACACCAATGTAGCAAAACACACGGCAATTTTAAATATTAATGAATTTTTCGGTGTACGTCACTTTTTACATTAATAAACTAGCTGACACGGCAGATCACAAGTAAACAACAAGAATATATTCTATAGCATACTTAAAGTATGTATTAGCCTAAGGTTGACTGATAAAAAGTCCTTTAAATTTAAGCTGTCATACCTGCTTCATCTTAATATATAAAATCCTTGCGTTACTGACTGACTGACAGACACGCTACAGCCGAAACTATTGGGCGCGGGAAGCTGAAATTTGGCATGTATGTTCCTTGGGGACCGTAGGGGTGCACAAAGAAGGGATTTCCCGAAATTCTCACGGGATCGGCCAAAACGGGTAAATTTAAAAAAAATGCAGGAGTAGGTGCTGGCGTTCTCTAGTTGTTCATAAAATAAATGATAACTAAATCTATTTTAAACTATAAATGCTTCTATTTACAGTCAATACCATGCCTGAATGCTTAAACTGTTTGCAAAAGGTTTCGTTGTCTGTTAATCGTCCCAGTAGGGCGATAAATAGCTGACATTTTTAGATAAAATTAGTTTATAATGCCACGTTGTTCGCAGCTATTTTTCCATTTTTCTAACAAAGCCCCATTGACCTATTAATCCGTTTAAAGAAGTTACTTAGTTGTGTGACACCAAGTCACAAGACCGAACAACGTGCAAGATAATTTAATCCTACCTACTACCTAGCTACAAAGAGCAGTACAAAATAAGTAATAACCTAAAATCCTGTGCTTCTGAGTTGTGTGTGTGCAAAAAGAGTCACAAAAAATCTAACATGCAAACGCTTTTTCACTATATCTTTATAAACTTTTATCATTTTATTTTTAAACGTACATTAAAATGTATTACAATATTTACCTGCTTTGATCCTATCATCTTACTTATTCATAAGAACTTTATATTAATGCGTCCCAAGCCACTTCGCCAAGTCCTCTGTATCGCACATGTTTACTCAATAGTTCTCTTTTTGCTCTCATCCGCTGAATATTAGGGTCCCATACGCAAAGGGTTCGAACGCACACAATTGATATAGCTAAGCGGTCCGTCCATCCCATCAATCTGTTTGTCAAAGGCTTGTATGATCTCAGCAAAATGCGATATTACCTTGAATTGAAATGGATATGTTGTAGAAATTGCTGGAAATGTATTTTTTCTTATTTGATATTACACTAAATTCTGCCCGCTGCGCCGCTCGCGTAGTCGGTTATCGCGATAAAGGTAATCTACTATGAGCTATTCTGATGTAAAACCTATAGGTATGCAAATTTTAATAAAATTTCGTTTACTAAGTACTTTTTGCCTAAGTAACAAACATCAATACTTCCATCCATCACCAACATCATCATCCTCTTAGCGTTATCATAGTAAAAACAGAATAGTAAGCTAGCTAAGGCCGCTCGGCGAGTTAATTGCCTACTCTTGCGATGACGCACGGGTTGTCACGTGTTTACACCGCGGCGCCGCCGGCTTTGTTGGCGCGCGCTATTTCGCCGTTTTTTTAAGTGATTGCGCTGAATACTACAGAATTTAAGTTTGCATATATTTTTTTTCAAATACCTGCTGACTAGCTAAGCGTTATATAACTATCTAAATGCCCTTTATAGCGAGAAAAATGTAACGAGTTTAATTTACTGTCGTTTAACACATTGTATAATATTAATAACGTTTATTACAAAACTGAATGTACATAAACAATGGTCGCGGGCGAGCAGTGTAGTACCTACATGCATGCGCGCAATCAGACGCGCGGCGCATCCCGTACTGAATCCGCGCCGAGCGTTCCGCGCTTGTGAGATTGTGTGCGTGAAAAGTGCGTGCGTACACGCCGCCGCGCCGCCCCGGCGACTCACGCATACATTCACACCAGCGCGGCGGCGGCGGCGGCCGATTTGTATGAAGCTATCCTACTATTCTGTTTGTACTATGGCGTTATTCTTTACCACCAACTTTTAAAAAGTAAGTAGGATAAGTACACAACTGCTTTTTTTTGTTTGATGATGATGATAATAATAAAGCACCATTAAAAATTACATAGGTTACATTGCTAAATACATATATATAATAAACCATCTATGTGGGCGAAATACGGTCGGTTAAGACAAACTAAAGTTTTAATGTCAAAATAAATTGTACCTTTTATATTTCGTGTCATACCTATTTAGTCACATTTTATTGTACGCTGTACATTTTTAGAGTACAACCAGTAATTTTAGAACCTTTTATGTAGTTCAAGTTGAGCTATACCTACTTTATATTCAGTGACAATTGTTTTAAATACGTAAACCACCAGACCCGCTCAATAAAATAATATATTTTGCTACTACCTATAGCTACAGCTCTTAAAGTATGCCTTATAGTTATTCTTAGGCCTCCCTCACATTGGTCATGAGCGTTCCTCGAGCGTACGCTCGGCGTCCGTTCGGCGTGCGCCCGGCGCGCGGCGTTCACTTTCTGCTACAGAGTGAATGCCGAGCGGCGCTGGGCCACGGTAATAATATCTAACAGTATTGTAACTCCATACAAACGCACGAAACTCGAGTTATACCTACGCGCCTCGAGCAAAGTACCCATTAGACTATGCGGACTGTGCCAAAAGTACCCACAGCCGCGATCGTGCCGCAGCTCGCATGCGGCGCGTCTGGTAGGTAACTATATAACTCACGAAGACGGCCGAGTAACAATACTGTTAGATTATATTACCGTGGCTGGGCGTACGCTCGAGGAACGCTGACCTTCAATGTGAGGTCGGCCTTAAAGATAACCAATTTAAAAACTAAACCGTCATTACAGAACTAATGAAACATTAATTCACAGTACACCATCAGGCCTTTCGGCACTTTTCTGGCACTTAACAGCGATTAGTATGCGTAACTTCTATGCAAAATCTAGTCAGCCCGGTGTCACTTTTAAATAGGTCAGGATGCAACAGGAGATAATATTTTAATTATCTAGCTCCGAATTACCTAACTCTACATTTATTTAAAAACATGCAAACAAGACTTGTTAGCATTTTTATTAATTTTATTGTAATATTCATAAAATATTTTGCATTCGAAAATTCAAATTATCAAAATTACAAAATTTTACATCAATTTAATAGGAAATTTGCAATATTGGAATATTCATCAAACTCTTAGAAATTCAAAATTATAATTCTTGTGCACTCAGTTAATTTTATTCGTCGGTAAATGTTATTTATTATTTTATAATTTAAGAAGTTTGGAACTTCTACCATCGGGTCCATGGCAGTTTGACTTACAATAACAAAGAGGGTATCCCATTTTCTCGCAAAATTGTATCTAATGGTAACGATTAAGGCGCTGTGCTAAGCGACTGTTTTGGTAAATGAGGGGGTGAAGCAGGGGAGGTGAAGGGAGCTTAGCTCCGTCTACTGCGGGGCGCCCCCCTTCATTCTCGTCGTGTGCGGCCGTATTCTGGCGACATCCGTATTCCAATATTTCAAAATCGCAAGCAAAACGTTTTAGCATATTGAATTGAGATATTGATATTAAAATTTATATTACATATATCAATCTGTTTGTACAATATAGGCATAGCGCAATTTTTGTTCTCAGTGCAGCCATGAGCAAAACTGGTATACATTAGACGTTATAGGTATTAATAGTTGACGAAAGTAGGTAAATACCTACGTGCCGTAAGATGTTCAAAATAATTAAGTCAGTTCCATGTATGGAGAGGCCATTATTATGTTTGTTTTGTTTTTGTATAAAAATAGTGAAGCAGTTCATAGAATACCTACATCTAATTCCATTCCTGTCAGTTTTCAAATCTGTTTTGCAATAAATTGGCTGTGACATACAGACAAACAGACATTGCGAATCTATAAGGGTTCCGTTTTTACAATTTTTGGCTACGGTACCCTAAAAAACACAATACTGCTCTACTAAGCGCAAAAGCCGTATCTCAACTAAAGCGAGTTACGAGATAATTGAAGTTTAGTAAAAGTTGATTTCTTTTATTTATTTATGGATGTTTATTGTTATTATAGGTATAATTATTATGGTAAAGGTTTCGAAATACGTCGCCGTTTTTAGGGGTTGTGAGTGATTGGAGAGAGAGGAGGGGAGGTCTTCAAACCCCCCTCACCATTTTCACTTGCCGGAAATACTTGGTTTCCTCTGAAAAAAAAAAAACTCCAAACATCGGTGTCATGGCACTGCTAACTTCCACATTCATCAATCTAGTTTAATAAACTAAGGTTGACGGAGCCCTGCGAAGGGCTCCTATTTTCGGATTAAGGGTCAAAAGAGAACCTAACATAACCTATTTAGTTACTTATTACAGTCGCACCTAACACTAGGCACTCGAAAGCAATGACGCACAAATTTGACATTAGCTGTCAATATGATCATTCCAAGATGGCAGTTTTGCGTTTCGTTTCACGTTTTTCACATAAAACATAAAATAGACATTTGTAAAACTGTACTAAAGTATTAAAACTACGTTCCGTTTTGCATAATTGCCGAAATATTAATGAAATTTTGGAAATTGTTTAAAAATATTTAGACGCAACTCCGGCAGCCAAAATTACTATTAGGTGATTAAAATGAACTCCCTTAAGCCCCCTACACTACCAATACCCTCAAATTCAGGCGACTTGTTTCGAAACCCAACCCATTATTATTTATCAAAATAGATGAAACATCAAAAATATATGTGGATATACCTTATTCATAAGATACTGTTATGTCACTTAGAAAATTATAGAATTAGAATTTGAGTTACTGCTTTTTCGTTAGCTGTCGTCATACATGTTTGTATGGAAAAATATAAAAAATTTCTTTCGCTTCAAATATGTGTTGTTTCAAAGAAAATTAATATTAAAAGATATTAATTTATATTCATTTAATTATAAATGAATATAAATTAATATCTTAACGAAATATAGAGTTTACAGCTCATCAAAAGTTAGCTGTCTGCTACAACCCGGCAGGTTTTCTTTATTCTCATCGAATGTTAAAGGCAGTGTGTGAGGTGATAAGACTTATTATTTGCTGTTGCTCACGAGGCACAGTTTCATTTACTTTCCTTTTACGGCTTGGTATTGTAGAAATTTCAAGCACTGATGAAACATTTTCCTCTCCGTGATCTCGCAATGCCATTCCTTGAGCTTGACGAGAATCAACAATTTCAGGCAACTGCCAATTCATATAAAACGCCACAAGCTTCTCCCAGAAAACATCATCTCTTTCTATAATTTCTATTTTTAGTGGTTTTGTTTGCGTGTAACGTGGCGTTGCCCCTGAATTTGGTAATAACAATTACAATATTTGTTTAGACTAGTCAGTTCACTTTTTTATCATGTTTCCATATTTGTATTTTATTTGTTCTTATACTATTCTCCAGGCCATTCTTATATGCAACTTTAGAACATTAAATTTCCACAATCGTGTTTGGACCTATTAATCCATCTGGCGTGGCACCAATAATCGAATAATCCACAAGGCTCGATTGTTACATTTTCTTGCTTCGCCAGATGTTGCAAAGCCAGTTGTTCATTTTAGATTCCATGCGCAACTGATTTTACATTGCAAATATTTTATTTGTACAAAATATTTTTTACTAAGTTGGCTTTACTGCTGTTATCTCTTCTTTTTACCACTATACAAAAATGTCTATCTGCCAACATATTCTTACGCAATTCGAACCAGTCACTGCTATCCCTCTTGTAATGTTTGCTTATCACTACGGAATTTGAGTCAAATTTGTTAAAAAAATTGTTTGGCATTTCTTGGCTAGCTCTTGAACAGATCGTGTTAGGAATGACTGAAGTCAAATGTGTGTAAGACGTTGCAGAACTGTTATCTTTAACTTCACTGTAATTACAATAATGATAATTAGTTACGTACTTTATTATTAAAAAATACTATATCTTGTGTTATAGCAAACAGAGAAGTCACCTTCTTACTTATAAATGATTGATTTAAGAAATTAAAAATATATTAGATGTACTGAAACATACCTAATAGTTTATGAATAATCAAAGTTTTACCCGATGTACCTAAAAAGGTTTATGTTCAAAACACAATAATACAAAATTCGTTACCGCTTGTGTGCGGATTGCGGAGCGCCATTTTAGCGCTGTCATCATTATTGTTCGCCGTGGCGGCATCTTAGCGCTCCAGGCGCTCTGACAAGCTAATGAATTTGAAATATATAGGTACACTAGCTTTCGCCCGCGGCTTCGCCCGCATTAAATTTTAATAAAGTGTAGCCTTTGTACTTCCCCAGGTTTCAGACTATCCATATCAAATTTCATCACAAATGGATCTGCACATTAGCCGTGTAGCATACATAAAACAGATAATACTTAAAATTACTTTTGTTTTCATAGTCGTCAAACTTCAGGTAAAGATTAGTATGTAGGTATATTATTAAAGTTATTGAAGAGCTTATGTATATACTGAATAGAATAGCAGCTAAAATAAAAACTGAAAGCATTAACACCAAGGACATAATCAGACCGCCCCTCCGCCCCGCTGCGCTTAAGCGCGCCAACTCATAGTAAGCGCTTGCGCTTAGGTCAATTATATCTTGATAACTTTTAAACTATTAGTCCAAACAACTTACTGTAAAGACAAAGTTCATCTTCATTAAATACTGAAGGCAATAAATATATCAATTTTGAAAACAATTTGATAACTACTCTAGGATGAGCATTGTAAAAAACATATTTTTTTATGTTATACTGTTTTATTACAATAAAAATGATGTAGTTAGGTTATGTACCAAAAGCTAAAAAGTAATTCAGTAAGTCCTAGCTGCCAGATCGCACTAAACTTCACATCAATCTGGGTCAGACAAATATAAATCGTTGGGCAAGTGAAATTTCTATCATAATGCTTATTCTGGATACGCTACGCCCAAAATTAAAATAAATGTTTTTTTAGCTTATTTTATTTTCAAGTTTTTAGTTTTGTTATTAGTTGATACTTCTCATTCTATTTTCATAGTGAGCCCTTTTCTACCAATCAAACGCAAAAAAGTGTTTGCGGTAAATAGGTAATCCGCCATTTTGTGGCGGCGGCCATCTTGGATTTTTCATAGTGAGGTCTATTCTACCAATCAAGCCCTTTCATTTGATACCCATATTGAGGTACCTATTAGTAGCAAATATGTAATCAGCCATTTTGCTACGACAGCCATCTTGGATTTTTCGTAGTGAGCTTTATTCTACGAATCAAGCCCTTTCATTTGATACCCATATTGAGGTATTTCTGAAAAATAAGTAATCCGCCATTTTGTGGCGGCAGCCATCTTGGATTTTTCATAGTGAGCCTATTCTACAAATCAAGCCCTTTCATTCGATACCCATATTGAAGTATTTGTGGCAAATATGTAATCCGCCATTTTGCGGCGGCGGCCATCTTGGATTTTTCATAGTGAGGTCTATTCTAGCAATCAAGTCCTTTCATTTGATACCCATATTGAGGTATTTGTGGCAAATATGTAATCAGCCATTTTGTGGCGGCAGCCATCTTGGATTTTCATAGTGAGCCTATTCTACCAATCAAGCCCTTTCATTCGATACCCATATTGAGGTATTTGTGGCAAATATGTAATCCGCCATTTTGCGGCGGCGGCCATCTTGGATTTTTCATAGTGAGCTCTATTCTACGAATCAAGCCCTTTCATTTGATACCCGTATTGAGGTATTTGTGGAAAATAAGTAATCCACCATTTTGTGGCGGCGGCCATCTTGGATTTTTCATAGTGAGGTCTATTCTACCAATCAATCCTTTCATTTGATACCCATATTGAGGTATTTGTGGAAAATATGTAATCAGCCATTTTGTGGCGGCAGCCATCTTGGATTTTTCATAGTGAGCCTATTCTACCAATCAAGCCCTTTCATTCGATACCCATATTGAGGTATTTGTGGCAAATATGTAATCCACCATTTTGCGGCGGCGGCCATCTTGGATTTTTCATAGTGAGCTCTATTCTACGAATCAAGCCCTTTCATTTGATACCCGTATTGAGGTATTTGTGGAAAATAAGTAATCCGCCATTTTGTGACGGCGGCCATCTTGAATTTTTCATAGTGAGCTTTTTATGATAAACAATTTCACCGTACATTATCTTCAAGTAACTTTAACGGTTTAGGCAACGCACGCGAAGACAGCTTTCAGAGTTTAGGATTTTTGCCGACTTAGTGGATACTTTTCCTTATATTATGGCAACATTATACAAAATCTTTATAAATTGTAGCCTATGTGTTATTCTGATGTATAAACTATATTACTGTAAAGTTTCATCCTAATCCGTTCAGTAGTTTTTGCGTGAAAGAGTAACAAACATCCATACATACATCTTCACAAACTTTCACATTTATAATATTAGTAGGATAAAATGATTCGATTTTATGCTATTACTCTTTCAAAAATTGAAAACTGTGGCAGCTATGTATTGTGAGAATAATTTATATAATTATATTATGCATAATCGATAATATATAAGTAACATAGTTAGTCATAAAATACTCTTATGAAAATAATTTGTGTAAAAATGTTACATATTTCATAATCACTTGGCCATGAATTTCTATTTTATTACGACGCTTTCTTGTACAAATCCTTCGTAGAACTTCATTTCTCTAATTGTTCATATTTTATTCTTCTAATTATATATTTATAAGCACAGAAACAATAACACATTAAACGCAACAAGAGTATAAACTTAGGTCCTAATTATATGTGCCCATAGTTACATGAAAAGCCTATTTGATTCAAAGTATTCAGTCTATAACATAAAACATGAAATTACGAACTCAAATCGGCGTATTATAATAACAAACAGGTTTACGTAAAATTTCGTGCAGCGGAGACGCGAGCGACATGACCTGTCTCTCACAGGGCTCATAGCCGAATGATGAGGTCTGGGCGGGGCGTAAACTAGCAACTGACACTCAGTACACCGCTTATGCTAATAAGGTTTAAATTGCTGAAGCGTTTGATATTGATGGGATCTACGGGGCGTCAAAATCATAGACGTTTGGCAGTTTTTATTTAATTTTACAAAATATACAGGTATAATATGAAAATAAATAGGGTAATTCTTTAGTTCATTAAATTTCCTACAATATTATCAAAAAAAATACGACAGCTTACGATCAAAATATTGCAAACAGTGAGACGAAAGATTATTTTCTGCCTCGATTTTGTGATTTTTTTACCGTGATTCTATTTGACGTACATGAAAAATTCTTTCAAAAGTCTTTTGTTCAGACTTTTGACTTTAAGCTCTAATTTTTGCTAGTTTGTAATATGTACCGTTATGGCTAGATGCGCGACGAAAAATTAGGAGTTTCACGGCTTCTGAGGTATAACAGCGCCTTAAAATACAACATCCGCCAAGACAATGAGAAACAAGATTTTAACAAAAAGCTTGTTCGAAAAAATTTGAGATATCTAATTTCAGCAATATTCCGCCGGTGTAATATATTTCTTGTAATTAACGCTGTTTTGTTTACCTGCTATGCAATCGAAAAGAGTACCTACTGCGCAAAAAATCTTAAAATTAATGAAGTAATCTATTACTTATAGATGAATTAATTCATTTTCCCTGTAATGAAAATTATTAAATAAGAGAAAATGAATGAAATTAAACTACAGTTTACGGATTTTATCGCGTTATATTACAGTCACTGGTTATTTGTTATTACATTTAAACCAAAAGATCTAGAAACTACATTTTTATTACGCGATAAAATCCGTAAACTGTAGTTTAATTTCAATGTGTAACATTCGCGTAAACCCAAGAAAATGAATGAATTACTCTACATTTTTATGTTACAATTAATTATTCTTCTCTCTTCTATCATGTACCTACGTGCATTTTCTTCAATGCCACACTGGAGCAGCTGTTGTAACCACTCGCCATGGTATCTAATTCATACGTTTTATAGCAATACATTCCATGCTCTATAAATAAAATGTATGTACATATATGTAGACCTAAAATGATTGTGTTACTGATCGAGAGACAAAGCATTGCCGAAACTACATATGTTCAAGAGAGCATTTTTTTTTTTCATTCTCACCCCTTTAGGTAAAAAAGTCCTACGCGGGCGGAGTCGTGGGCGAATTCCAGTATATTCAATAACTCATTTGTGTGTTTTACGACAAATATAGTTAATAAGCAATGTGCATTGATTTCGTTTTCAGTGTCCAACGTAATTATTAGTTATGTCACTCACAGATTCACTCGCTTGAATATTGCAGATAATATGAAAGTAGTATAGGCACTTGACTTCTGTCAACTGCATTAATATGCAAAAAGATCTATAAAAGCAATTTGAATAAACTAAAAATAGCGATATGTAAATATTATAATAATAATAATAATAACCTAGCAACACGTCAACAAGAAAACGGAATTTTTTCTCTCGGAAATTTTTATTTGTATATTATTTCATAGTTTTGTGCCGTTATATATTTACAATATTACAAGGACTTCTTTTTATGATAAACATTATTACAAATCAAAGAAACCGTAAAATATATTAAGAAAATATTGCCAAAATATTATGAAGATGAATGACATATAATGTCAAAGGATATAAACAAACAGAAACTTGAGAAATGAGAATACAAATGAGAATACAAATAAAACCATGAGAAAATGTTGACAAGAGCAGCTGCTGCACGCCTGAGATCCCCGGGCTCGTCGCTCAGCTCCGCCTCACAGCCGCCGGCACCTGCACCAGCGTCGTCGGCGAGTGTTGAGGCGTCGAGCTCGTCGAGCGACGAGTATTTCTCTCCGCCGACGTCGCCACCACCTGTACGTCGGCGTGGGAGAGGCCGGCCACCGACACGCTTGGGACCCCGAGGCCCACCGGTCTCGAACAGGGCCCCCGCTACCGGTGGTGATGTGCACCGCATGAGATGGACAAGTTCAATGAATGAAAACGTCATGCGGGCATATTTTGCGGCCACAGAGGAAGGGACTAACCTCAGTGCGTACCGTGATCGAATGCTGCCTTTGTTTCAGGCGCTTGAGCCAGCTGTCAACGTGTCAACACAACGGCTATCGGATCAAGTGCGGGCCATCCAGCGGTGTCGTCTGTTGGATGATACCGTGCTTGAGAGACTTCGCTCTGACGTGCGGAGAAGTCTCCCCATCACTTCTTCATCGCAAACTGGGACAGAGATTGCTCAACAGCAACAGCTTAATGTCGTCGATGAAGAGGTAGATGACGAGACTTCTCATGTAAGTACCCAGTACAATGATCAGTTAAGGAGCGCTTTGGAATGTGCTATTGGGGAATACCGATCCATGAATCCAAGTATTCGGCCTCGTTTGCCTCGGTTGCCCCTGCATAAGAAAAACATAGCGCTAGTGAGTGCCTTGGATTCACTATTGTCAATCTATTTTGACAATAGTGAAAATCTCAGCGATACACAGTCAATCCTGTATTGTGCGGCTGTTACGGCATGTCGAGTAGCGGGAGTTAAATTTCCTGTAGATAATACCGCTACTCGACGGTCCGTTATGGTGCCAGCATGGCAACGCAGGATTGAGAGTCGTATCGCTGAGACTAGGGCACTCATTGGCAAGCTGTCATCTTTTAAAACCGGTAATACACGACCGAGAGTGATGCGCTTTGTGACTCGGGCCTTCGCGGGAACTGGTATCAGTTCCCAAGATTATTTGTCTCGAGTTACAGAGCGCATCGACTTGCTAAAACAAAAGCTTTATGCATGGGCAAACCGTATTCGGCGATATAAAAATAGAGTGGATCGATATTGCCTGAATCGCACATTCCAAAGAGACGAAAAGTGTGTGTACCGGGGATGGGAGCACCCTGATTCCTCGGCCAGTAATGGTGATGGGTGTCGACCGGATGATGATGCCACTGTCACATTTTGGCGCAGCATCTGGTCGATGCCCGTCAACCATGAAGAGGGTGATTGGATTGGGGATGTTGAGCGAGCATGTGAACGAATTCCATCTATGGAGCCAATAAATATAATAACTGACGACATAGCCAGTGCAGTCCGTCCTTTACAAAATTGGAAGTCAGCGGGACCAGACGGACTGCACAATTTTTGGCTTAAATGGCTCCGAAGTTCGCATGCTTGCTTAGCATCTCAATTTCAATCATCATTGGAATCAGGGTCGCTGCCTGATTTTTTAACATCCGGCGTTACACACCTACTTTATAAGTCTGGTAGTACCACGGACCCCAAGAATTATAGGCCAATTACGTGCTTACCAACTTTATATAAACTTCTTACATCTATTTTGAGAACGAAATTATCTAAACATATATTTGATCATTCAATTTTATCTGTTTCTCAAAATGGATGTAAGAGTGGGGCTCGTGGTACTAAAGAGCTCCTTCTGATAGACATGGCCATTAGCCAACAGGTGCGCCGTAACCGGAAGAATCTATCGACATGCTGGATAGATTACAAAAAGGCATACGACTCCGTGCCTCATACGTGGCTTTTGAGGGTGCTAGAGTTGTACAAAGTAGATACAACTCTATGCACCTTCTTAAGGGCGTGTATGGGGCAATGGAGGACTGTATTGCGCTATCCAGGGTGTCGATCGACCTTGGGTTGCGGCGCTCCCATAATGATCAAGCGAGGTATATTCCAGGGCGACAGCCTGAGTCCTTTGTGGTTTTGCCTGGCCCTGAACCCTCTAAGTACCTTATTAGAGGCTTCAGGGCTAGGCTATCAGTTCAGGAGAGGAGGTCATGTTACATCTCACCTCCTTTTCATGGATGACCTGAAATTATTTGCCCCCAACAAATTCCAACTGACTGCATTACTTAAGGTAACTGAAACCTTTAGTAATTCTATCAGGATGGAATTTGGTGTGGATAAATGTGCGGTCATGCATGTGAAGAGAGGCAAGATTATGGAATCTGCAGGGATACAACTCTCAGATTCCATACAACTTAGATCCCTCTCCCCGACTGAGACCTACAAATACCTGGGTATGTCGCAGTCTTTGAATATATCTGAGACTGACATGAAACAGACGTTGCAGGCTCGGTTCTTTAGCCGCCTGAGAAAAGTACTTAACAGTCTTTTATCAGGTGGCAACAAGGTGCGGGCCTGCAACGGGTGGGCCATGCCAGTCCTAATGTATTCCTTCGGCATACTCAGGTGGACCCAGACTGAACTAGATGCCCTGGATAGAAAAGTACGTTCAATGCTGACTGCATCTCGTATGCATCATCCACGCTCATCGGTAATGAGGCTGTACATCCCGCGAAAATGTGGGGGTCGAGGCTTTTTATGTGCTAAGACCCTCCACAACCGCGAGGTGTGCAACCTCAGAGATTATTTTCTGCAGATGAGTGTGGATGTGCATCGTGATGTAGTCACAATTGATACCGGACTTACCCCGCTCGCTCTGGCTAGAGAGAACTGGCACAAACCTGCAGTACTTAGTACTGAGGACCGACGGGAAGTATGGAGGGGCAAGGAGCTGCATGGACGATTCTACCGGGCCTTACATGGGCCCGATGTGAATTTTAAAGCTTCCATCTCCTGGCTGCGATTCGGTGATCTCTTTGGAGAAACCGAAGGTTTTGTCTTTGCAATTATGGACGAAGTTGTCATGACAAACAACTACCGGAAGTATATTCTGAGGGATGGGACGGTTGACATATGTCGGGCGTGTCACCAACCCGGGGAATCCCTCAGGCATATAGTGTCCGGTTGTTCGAGTCTTGCCAACGGTCAGTATTTGCACAGACACAACCAAGTGGCCAGGATAATCCATCAGCAACTAGCCCTTAAATATAATCTCGTTGGTTCAGAGGTACCGTACTACAGATATGTGCCCGACCCAGTTCTCGAGAATGGTCGTGCATTGTTGTACTGGGATCGGTCTATCATTACAGACAGGACTATTGTAGCCAATAAGCCTGATATTGTAGTGATAGACCGAGCAGAGCGACTCGCAATGATAATCGATATCACCATACCGCATGACGGCAATCTCGTGAAGGCAGAAAAAGAGAAGGAGATTAAATATTTGGACCTAGCTCACGAGATTGTTGACATGTGGGATGTGGATTCGGCGATCATTGTGCCGATAGTCGTGTCGGTAAATGGGCTAATCGCCAAGAGCCTCGATCAACACCTAAAGAGGCTCGCACTAGGCAGCTGGATCAAGTCCTTGATTCAGAAGGCGGTTCTTCTCGACACGGCACGCATCGTGAGGAAGTTCCTGTCTCTGAGGCCCTAACCACCGGTGGCTTGGTCCCTGTACCCGACACCGGTGGGTCTCCGTGGTCCCTTTTATATTTTTAAACTTCTTTTTTTTTATAAATGTAGTTTATGAATATAAAATGAATTATGAGAAGTATGATAAATAAAGTGAATAATAATAATCTTTATTCAAAAATGTTTACATTTCAGTGGATGGATACATTATGTCTGGATAATCTTATACTATAATACTTTATAATCTAATAAACAATAAATACTTAACATATAGTTTAAGGCCGGTATAGGTTATTTTTACTTTGCTATCTAGGTTTAAAATTAATTGCCTGAACTAGGTTTTCACCTGTGTTTCAGGCTGTTTTGTTCTTACGTAATATAGTTGTGCAAAATATAACAAATGTGCATACTCTTAAATTTAACATTGACGCAATAATAATTAAAATCGAAGCTATTCAATGGTAGGTAATTATTTTATGACAGTAAGCAAATTCTAAGTATCGGAGTAGGTCATTGTTTGTAAGTATCTAGTTATGATTATTTTACATTGCTTATAACTATAATTATATATATCTAGTAACTTATTTAATCTATTGTATAAAAAAGGGCCTATGAATAAGAAAAATCTATTTATAAAGACATGTTTACCATGAAACTTAGTACAGACTAGATCTTTTCGTCTCTTGTCCGGGGGCAGTGGTTTGAATGGAGTTAGTGCGTGTTGTTTAAGTATGATGTGCAGTATGAACAATTGACGTACAGTTAGGACATTAGTGGACTGATACAAATCATAGGTAGGAAACATATAAGGTCGAAACGTCGCCACGTTTAGAATAGCTCTTTGAGCGCGTTCTAGTGGCAATAGGACAGTTTTGGATGCCCCTCCCCAAGAAGTAATGCAATAGGATATGATGGACTGACACAACGACAGGTAGATTTGTTTAATTAATTTAAAATTTGCAGCGCTACGCATTGTTTTGAAAATAAATATTAATTTGCGCACCCGTTTACATAAGAGATCTATGTGAATGCGGAAATTAAGATTATTGTCAAGTGTTATTCCAAGGTACTTGATACATTGTGTAGATTCTAAAGTAGGGCAGGTGCATGCAGCGTCAGCAGATGAATGACATTTATTGTCGTGAGCGAATATAGTGTTGTTAGGTGATTCATGAATGTTATTGTTACGTATTGAGAAGTGGATATATTTTGTTTTCTGGGTGTTTAAAGTTAGTATATTGTCAAAAAGCCAGTTATTTACAGTATTGAAACCTAGTTGAGCATGTGTATATACCTCAGTACGAGTATTTCCTGTAAATAATAGTACCGTATCATCTGCATAAGACACAATGACACCATTATGAAGACTTAGGTAATAAATATTAGTAGTATCTTAGGGTAAGGTTGCTACTATTGGACCACTTAACTTTGGACGGTCATAAAATCAAAACTATAGCAGTAGGCAATATAGAAATTGGTTAAATGAATTGTACTTTTATTGAAGTATCCGCAGTATTCATATTTTCTTTTTTGAATGAAGCGTTTAGTGCCAAAAGAGCGATAAATAAATAAAATATGGTCGCCTTGTTTGGACCACTGTATCTGTGATTGGACCACTCAGTTGCTATTTATTGGAATTAGACAATATTGGCCTACTGGTCCATTCAAAGAGCCTAAGAAAAATGTGTTATTTCTGGAAACACAAAAGACAACGTTTTTTTAATCATATTTTTATTCAACACTAGAGGACGCCAGCAGCTACGCCTGCATTTTTTTTTTAATTTACCCGTTTTGGCCGATCCCGTGGGAATTTCGGGAAATCCCTTCTTAGTGCATCCCTACGGTCCCCAAGGAACATACATGCCAAATTTGAGCTTCCTGCGCCCAATAGTTTCGGCTGTAGCATGTCTGTCAGTCAGTCAGTAACGCAAGGATTTTATATATTAAGATTTGAAAGACAAGTACAGTTAAATCATAAATTTATGCTTTTCCTTTTCCTGCCCTGTTCCCCTATATTACTTGGGGTCGGCGCAGAATGTCTTTCTCTTCCATTCTCTGCTATCAGCCATCATCTGATTATTCACACCCTTTTCATTCATGTCAGCCTTCACACAATCCATCCACCTTTTCTTTGGTCTTCCTCTTGTCTTATATCCCTCAACTCTCATATTCATCACTTGTTTCTACACATATTTCTTTTTGCCCTTTTTTACACAAGCACACTTCTCGTGCACCCAACATTTACATGACAGTAAGTTGGTGTTACACCATATAAACATCGTTCCAATTCTAAAATGTGTTCAACTAGTTTTTTCAACAACCTTGGAGTCAGACCACCCGTTGAACCAACAATTTGCTTGCAAGCTTTGGCCTTCGTATTTTTGTCATCGTATCGTCTTTTCAGAGTCGCTTTAGGCACGCCGTAAATCCTGCTTAAAGCCCACCTTGGCTAAAAAAAAAATAAATCGACAAATCGAGAAGTTGCCATGATTGGACCGGTTCAATCAAAGAGCCTGGCACTGGTTCATTGATGGCAACACACTAAAACCTCATCAAAAAATGTATAAAAAAATAAATGAAATAGTTGTCAACATCTTATTTTGATAATTAGCCACACCAATAAATGCACAACGTTATCAAATATATTTCACGTTATATTACTTAATAGAACTGTACTTACATGGAGACATATATTTCGATTTTAATCCAAATCGTTCTTGAGTTATTGAAGTGGTCCAATCAAAGCGCTGGTCCAATGATCGCAACCTTACCTTAATCATCTTTACAGTATCTATTTAAAATTAAGTATAACATTAGACTTGTAAAATATAAAGCTGTAAAATATATATTAGGTGCCCTCAAAGACAATGTAAAAAAATTAACGATTTTAAACTGTCCTCAAAACTTAAATGGGAAGTTGGTAAAGGTACTTACCATGTACTTACTATAAAAAAATACATACATACATACATAGACACGCCTGTTTCCAGGAGGGGTAGGCAGAGACTACGTAACGCCATTTGCAACGATCCTGCTTCATTGATTCGTTAAAAAAATACAATCACGGAGTTTTGAGGTAACAAACATAAAAAAGATACGAGCGAATTCGGAACCTTCTTTACGTCCTCCTTTTTTTAAGTCGGTTAAAGACAGCGCATCGCGAGTAAACCATATCACGTAATTCGTTTTATGGCTGTTATGAAAACGCTGACAATTCGTTGTGGCAATCACATAAAGACCACACAGCAGAATTTGTGTTGTGGTTGTCATGTTATACGACCACAGCGTATTGTGGCTATAAAGAAAAACCTCAACCATATTTTATCGAAAATGATATAAACGTCGTGCATCATTAAGCATAACATTATTCTCTTTTATACGATTACAAAATATGGATCGAAACACCAATATTTTTTACTATCAAGATTGATTTAAGAAGACTATCACCAATTAAGAAACGCCGAGAAGACTATATTTGCCATAGTATGAAGACACACACGTGCGCAAATTTCTTTGTTTTTTATACACAGTACGCACTACAATTGCGCAAATTACGCACAAAATTGTAGTGCGTACTGTGTATAAAAAAGCATCCCAGATATACATCCTTTAGTGTCATCTAACATGTTATTTACATTACATTCCTAACAATATAAAGTGACATTGGCTCCCTCTCTCTGCCACTGTCTGTCAAAAACCTACACCAAAAATATCAACCAACAGAACACATTTTCGCATTCAAACCACACCGGATTCCGTAAGAAAGTAATATGAAAATAGTGTAACATCAAATGTGCCACTACAAAATATACAAAAAATATTCAACAAAGGGTATATTAAAAATTGTTGAGCGCAGTGACACGGAGGAGCAGACGCATGTGGCAACATTACACAAAGCGGTACTACACAATCCACATGTTTTAATAAAACACTGCCATCTTGCCATCTGAGGCTGGGAATGTAACATTACTTATTTCTCTCTCTATCCGCGTACGGCTCAGATATGCTTTATTATATTTTCAGTGGACTAGACAAAGATAATGTAAGATTTGCAAGACTTCATTGTTCTCTTCTTATTTTATTTAAAATAATGTTTAGCATCTTGGTTATAACAGCTGTAGTCTTATTACCCCTCCAGTGAAGCTAAACGCTCGTGTCGAGTTGGTTAAAGTTATTAGCAAAATTAAGATTCGATATCACGGCTTCTGACCAATGATATCAGTACCGTTACCAATGGGCAACCACCGGCTGTGGTTATCCATTTCGAACTTTATTCATCTTTATTTACACTAAAGGCAACACTGTGTTATGTTAAGCCTGTCTTAGCTTATTCAAGATAATATGCCTATATCGAACTTCCAGAACTTCTACTTAAAACATCAAATAACAGGGACCCATTGGGTAAATATTTGGTAAATGTATCAGAACGTCAACGGATGAGATGGCACAGGAACAAAACAGGAGCGTAATAAAAGGGAAGCCTAGCAGTAATGGGTAAAATTGCGACTGCAAACTGGGATGGAAGAGGGATGACGCAGTGCGTAAGATAGACTAGATACTATACTATGCTACACCATATGATAGTCTTCAGTAATGCTACTTAGTTAATTATATTATAGGTACGTATAATAATACTGTTTAAAAATTTAAAGGAAAATACTCTACAAGTCTACATCAAAGTTGAATAATTAAGTTACAAATTAAGGTACAAAATAGTGGCTTCCAATGTTTTATAGATAAAAGACAAAATTGACCGTCTACGTAGTAATAATTTTACAATAGATTTTCACTAAGGTCGAATCACTTTACAACAGCTTGTCAGATTTTGAAGGGACAATAGACTAAGAAAATTTACAACACTAGATATTCAATAATAAATACTATCCGACACTTCGATTTCGGTTAGTTTAGAATTTTATTCGGTTATCCGATTGTTTCTGTCGGTCGCAGAGCGGGCATAGCCTTCCCAGTTTATGGGCCAGTAAGCTGAGGCTTAAAATATAATATACGGCGAACGAAGCGCGACCGAAGCGCTATATTGTAATTTTCAGTGATAGTGTTCAAGAATCAGTTTCTTGCGAACAGTTTAGCATCATGCGATCGGTTACTTACGCGACGTGAACTACTTGCAAATTGAAAGTGTTGGATTATATCGAAGAGAGGTTAAGCTGATAGATGTCGATCGTTTATAAGGAAGAACTTATGCGTTTGTTGTAATATAGAGGGTGTAAAAGAGTGGTTATAATTCACTTCGTGGGTACTTTTGTGATACATTATGTAGGTACCCTTGAACTATGCCAAAAAGTCAAGCTCTCAGGATCACGTCTTGACCTAGAGGTTATGCAAAATGTATTTATGTTCTCTAAGCAAATGTCACGCCAGAATACATTTAAGTACTTGCGAAATTACCAGACACTGCGAAAGCCAACGCTTCGCCGACTAACCCGCAATTGGGTTAAGTGTTATAGACACTTTTGCAGCGATCAATGACATCTACATACCCTTCGCATCCTGAAACTCTACTGTAATCGTACCAAACGTTTAATTTCTGCGTATTCGACATCAATACTCATAACTGCGATGTCAACCTTTAGTTAAACGCCTAGACTTAGGGCCGGTCCAAATATTTGATATATATATAATGGCCGGGCCCAAGGCCGTTAGAGGATGATGGACGTCAAATGAACAATTAAAACTATATGGTAGTATTTTAAATTGAACAAAATAATAGGCGACCCAATATCACAACTACAGCGGCCGCATACAGGCAATGATGCTCATTAGGCCTATCGTCACACCCCACTTATTTTACTTATCATCAATGATTAGCAAATCGATAAAGTCGATACAGAATCATTATGCGACTATGTTCAACTGTTCCTCACTGTAACAACACTAGATCATTTTGAGGCGGCTATTCGACATCGAGCGTCGTAGCAGCGCCTTTATTAACAAGACTAGAGTGTAATCCGGCTAAAGTCTTCGGACATGCCGTGACACTTCTGCCAAGCCATTAAATAGTCGAACGCGTATAGTAAATGTTGCGTGTATGCTTTGCTCTTAGATATCCAACTGAATTTCTGGACTTTTGTAAAAGCTATTTTGCAGGACAGAAAACTCAAATCAACTAGATAACGCACTAGGCGTCAGCTTAAATCACTACTCCATCCGCGCAATAGTACTGTCAGACAAAAGTATTGGAATCGCACATACCTACGATATACCAGTAATGATCATGCATTTAAATATGTTTGACAACGAAATATCGCCACAGACATGCGATAAAGTAAAGCAATAACTCAATATGCCTATAAGTAAGAGGCGAGATAAACGCACGCCAAACAACTTATCTTATTGTTCAAGAACAGAGATATAATGAGTCATACACTGGCGCCTATGTATATATAAAGCTTTGTGTTATACAAATAGCAACAGAACGACTGTCACAGTATTACATTCATAGGACTCTTTTATGGAGTGTACTACACAAATATAATATAATAATAATATTCTACCACATTCACACAACACCATCTAGTCCCAAACTAAGCAGAGCTTGTACTATGGGTACTAGATAATGGATAGACATACATATATACTTTTTTTTGTAAATACATACATATTATACATAGAAACACCCAGACCAAGACAAACATCCATGTTCATGCACACAAATGTTTGACTTGAGCGGGAATCGAACCCGCGACCTTCAGCGTAGCAGTCGCTTACACTCCCGCGGCGCCAACCGGTCGTCGATACGATACGATGTATCGATTAACTTCCTGACATGCCAATATATTAAACAATAGGTTTTGCCCGCGGCTTCGCGCGCTTTGAAGTCGGGGTAACATAAATTTACTTTCAGTCTCAAGTTGTGTGAAGGCACTCCTGATTGGTCTAAAGAGTTCAGAGAGTACAAAGTAATTCGGTCAGTATCCATGACATTATCTACCATTATATATGTTGCAATCAAAACTTTTAACCAGTCAAAAGTACTATTTACTAGCAAAATCAGTCAAAACTCAAAAGTACTTTTGACCGTATGCTTTAGTCAATAATACTTTTGACTAAAATAACAGTTAAAAGTACTTTTGCCCAATGGAGCTGGTTAAAAGTACTTTTGACTAACCTACCTACTGATTATGAAAAGTTTTCGTCCGCCCCGGATACTTAGTTATGTGTAGGTACTTACCTAATAGGTTATGTTAGGTCCTCTTGTGACCCCGCACTCGAAAATAGGAGCCCTGCAAAGCAGGGAGCAGGAAGCTGTCTACTTAGCTTATTGGGCGACTAGGTAATGTTATATTCACATCTAACGAGTTAATAGTGATTGGCAGCGATAGCCAAGTGGATATACTAACAGACTGCCATGCAGAGGGTATCGGGTTCGAATCCACGGCGCGCACCAATGACTTTTCGGAGTTATGTGCGTATTGTATTGTTAATTATCGCTTGTCCCGTGCCTCGGAGAGCACGTTAAGCCGTCGGTCCCGGTTGTCATGAAGATCTTTGACAGTTGTTACAGGGCGTCAGTACCGTCGGAATAAACTGACACTGGTCTAAACCACGGAATATCGCTATCCCTTCGGGTTGCGAAGGTCAGACAGGCAGTCGCTCTGTGGAAAAGCTAATATTCAGCCAAATCCGGTTAGACTAGTAAGCGGACCCCAGATTGAAACTGGGATAACGCTAAGAGAATGATGATCTAACGAGTTAATATTGCTTTTGAATGAAGCTTTATTGCAGTTAAAACTACTTTTGACAAAGAGCGTCAGTCAAATGTACTTTTAACCGCAAATTTGCAGTCAAAAGTACTAATAACCAATAATTTTCAGTCAAAACCACTTTTGACCAACCTGTTCAGTCAAAAGTACATTTGACTGATCTTGCCAGTCAATAGTACTTTTGACTGGTTAAGAGTTTTGACTGCAACATATATACCGAATATGTATCCATAAACACTTTCGCATTTATAATATTAGTAGAGAAAATCGTTTCAGCCGTTTAAGCGTAGTCTATAATTATTAGTTTATATATGCCAATAATGTATTCACTTATGGTAGCCTATGTCCGTCTCCATGGTCCAATATATCTCTATATTAAACTTCAACAAAATCTGTTCAGCCGTGTAAGCGTTTCACACAACATTCATACATACACGCTTTCGAATTTTATTTTATAATATTAGTAGGGAAGTAGGGACTAGAGGATGCCCGCGACTACGACTGCACATTTTATTTTAATTTTACCGTTTATCCGATCTGGTGACAATTTCGAGAAATCTCCTCTTAATGCCAAATTTCAGCTTCTTGCGCCCAATAGTTTCGGCTGTTGTCTGTCAGTCAGTCAGTATGAATTGAAAGGAAGCAAAATAAAATATGTTTTAGTATCTGCTTGAAACAAAGATTATTATCTCACAATAAATTAGTCATAGGTGCATAGGGTTCCCACCAAGAACTTAGGGTCCCAAGCCAACCTCACCTGCAAGTGGTGCACCTGCCGATCAACGGACGACGCTCTGGCAAACAAAATATCCCGACAAGCGGCAATGGGCTCGCCACCTATTACGTGGGATCAAAACACTGGCGAAAAGTGGGCGTTTAATATGCCTCTGCCTACCCCTTCGGGGAAACAGGCGTGAGTCTAAGTATGTGTGTAATAAATTAGTCAACTTTTATATCAATGCAGCATAATCTAAATAGATTTATTAAAATGTCAAAAAAGAAGGGAAATAAAAACAGGAATTGCAAGTAATTTATGCGAAAAAAATACTCTGCGTTACTGGTTAATTATAATATGAAAGAAGAAAAAATTTGTTTGATATTTTCCTTGTTTTCAAACCTTTCCTTTTTGTATTTCATTAGGTACTATTAAGTCGAACGCCATCGCATTCACCACTTGTACACGAACAAAAGCGTTCAACGACTTTTGAATTATTTTTTAAATAAGACAATATGAATAAGTTTCGTGTCTCAGGAGACTTCACAAAAAGAGTAAATCTACCCTCAAAAAGCGCTTTGAAATTGGACCACAATGTTTTACCCAATGTGTTGATCAATCCAAAAGACTTCTGGCGTTTAAAGGCACTAACTAAATCGATCTTAAATCCCGATGCTTAGAATTTCATACATTTACGTTACATACTGTATCGAGATTTGATAGCGAAATACTTTATAGCCGATGCGTACTTCAACTGAGTACTATTATGTACCAGTTTGTTAGAGCGATTGCCATCTAACCTTCATAATTCAACGGAGTACTAAGGAGATGCTAGATAACTTGCTACAATATTAAGGGCCAACACACATCGAATGTTCTAGGTAGGCCAGTGAGACAAGACTGATGGCTTTTCGTAACAAACAATATGAGGACTATCATTAGGCAATGTTCGAACTATCGAGGATGTAATAAATGAGTTGAGAGTGAATACCGCTTCGAGCTATTGTTAAGAAATTATAATGTAGAAAATACGTCTAAAGAAAACTTATTCAAGAATAAGTCAGCTATTAGGTTCTTGTAAAATAATGATATCTGCTGGCCATATATATATGGCTGGCCTAATGGGCGGATTTTTCATTTTCAAAGTATGATTGCCACGTACGGAGCCACAGGCGAAGTGTACTTACAACTTGACAAACGCGTAATTCATTTTGATCATGCATCTTTTACGTCGAATATGCGTAGAGAAAGAAAAAATATTGTTTTATTATAAGAAACACAGGGACATCATAATAATATTATTAACAAAAATCAATAGTCAACTGACTTGAGTAAGAAATCACTTCAATCCATCAACGAATTATCTCTAAGAGAACTCTCAAAGTCAAAGACTGATTCCAGGCTAGGCAGAGCCTGTAATAGCACAATTGTCAAAGAGCCGATAAACATGTGTAGGTAAATTTCACGACGATTCAAACTGGGTGCGAACCGCACCCCTAAGCACTAAACCAATAGATAAGTCACCCAAAACTCGAGTAGCCCCATGAAAGAACCCTTTTTCCAACAAACCAAAAAGATTAAAGACCACACCTTATTTTCTTAATCTCTCATGGCTCATCAATCATCACCTTCAAAATCTAGGATAAGAATATATAGACGGGTGGCGTCAATTTGCCGTAACATAGAAAGCCACAATAACTTTTTTAAGCGACCGTCATGCATGGAAATTAAAAATTACGCTATGTTAATATTCGCCGGCAACGTCGTGCGGTTCCTGAGCAATTTTAAAAGAACCACGTTTATCGTCGAGCGTCACATAAAAAAGCTTATCTAAGGGATTCATCACTTTTTCTAATTACATACTGCGATTATTTTTAATCGGATTATCAAAGGAATTCTCTTTTTTTGCTGAGTCTCCCCTGGTGGCGGCAATACGAATTTTAATAAGCAAAATAAATAAGATAATGAGATATATATATATATATATATATATATATATATATATATATATATATATATATATATATATATATATATATATCGTCACTTGGGGTTACCACCTAAGATCAGGGTTGGTTTGTGGTCTTCGCCATAATCAACATAAGCCTGAGTGGTAACCTCGTTTTTATAACATACCTACTTATGTAATTCTGTAATGTGTCATGTTTTTGTAATATCTAACTATTGTGTATGTTGTAAAAATAAATGCATTTCTCTCTCTCTCTCTCTAAAAATGTTACAAGGCGAGTTTATTTAGTTGGTTAACGTAGGTACGTAAAACTATTGTGCTCGCGTTTAAGGAAAAGCTGTATTTATTTCTTTCAGTTTATGTAATAAAGACTGCCTCCGTGGTCCAGTGGATAGCGTATGCGACTGCTGATCGGAGGTCCCGGGTTCGATTCCCGGGTCGGGCAAAAGTGTTACTGGGTTTTCCGAATACTCAGTAGCAGCCCAGAGTCTGGTGATGTGCTCGATAATGGCAATAGGCTCGCCGCCTATTACGTGAGACCTAAATAATTCATTGCGAAATGTGGGTGTAATATTTACACCTCTGCCTACCCCTTCGGGGATACAGGCGTGAGACTATAAATAAATAAATTTAAATAAATAAATAGAGTGTATGTAACATGCAATGCTACTGTGTGAGTGTGTAAGTCACTAAAATACTCCTAAATGGCTCGACGGCTTTTAATATTTCTTGTGTCTGCTCACTGTTGTTGAGTGGTTGTTGTACTCGGTATGTGACGCTGTTGTCGCTTGTCGTGGATTATGAATATATAAAACAAATTATTGCATTATTCAAATTTTGTTAACTTCAGCAACTGTGTAACCATATTGCCGAAACAAATGTGGAATCACGTCAAATTGAAAAAGGTGTTCTTTTGAAACGTAATATTTAACATGACAGTGCAAAGCATTACGCGGCATTATGCCTAAATCTATACTAATAGTATAAAGCTGATGAGTGTGTATCTTTGTTTGGTTGAACGCGCTAAATACCGAAACTGCTGGTTCTATTTGAATAATATTTTTTGTGTTGGATAGCCTAATTATCGAGGAAGGCTATAGGCTATTTAATATCACGCTATAGGTGCGGAAACAGTATGCCTAAATAACGCGCGTGTAACCGCGGGCTCATCTAGTCTTCCTTAAAGGTTGATAAGGGTTGTAGCTTCCTTCGAGACATTAATTAAATCACTTCGCCCTATAACTTTCAATTGACCTAAAAAGTATGACATGCCACTAAAAAAGACAAGAAAAATGAATGAATGAAAGCTAGAGAACGAATTCTAAAGGCAATAATTAAATTGAGCACAGTCCCGTTTAGCCAGGCCACACAGTAGGTATTTATCGTGTTTAGACTGAATCCGATCGATCATCATCATCTGCCCTTTATACTGTCTCACTGCTGGGCACGGGCCTCTTCAGATTATGAGAAGGGTAAGGCCATAGTCCACCACGCTGGCCAAGTGCGGGTTGGTAGACTTCACATGTCTTTCGAGAACATTATGGAGAACTCTCAGACATGCAGGTTTCCTCACGATGTTTCCTTCACCGTTTTTAGCAAGCGATAATTAAACAATTTCATACGCACATAACTCCGAAAAGTCATCGGTGCGCGCCGTGGATTCGAATCCGGACCCTCTGCCTAGCAGTCTGTCGGTCTCTCCACTAGGCTATCGCTGCTATCCGATCGACTATGGTGAAAGTATTCTTATCCCGATAACCTGTACATTGTGTAACGAAACTTCTACTTATTTCTATGTAACGGGTGTCACCCGCTGTGGTTACGGAATGACAATGAAAGGATACTTGAAATGACACTTAGTGATTGTTACCGCAGCTACGTACAACCGAGGCCATCTAGCGTGTACAATAGCGATTACAATCAACACTGGAAACATCTAATACACAACGAAGGAATTATCCTGAATCGCGCTATTAAAGTTCCCGCACGCGATTCCTAGGTATACGTATATACAAGGAGTCAGCCACTTCCACCAAGCACGATCACCTAGCCAGGCAAGAGGATCCTCCCTCCTGTTAGTTAGTTCCTACGAGGAAGACCAGCACCTTATTCCTCTAAAGTAAATACTGGATGCAGAATGGAGTGGTTTATGCGGTCACTTCGCCACTAAGCACTGCGAAATTTAGTTTCACTAAATCAAGTAGCTAAAACAGGTAATAGGTACATTTAGTTTGACGATTAAAAAATAACTAGCTTACCTTCTCTCGCATTATATGTCAGTAAAAGACAGCACCATAATTTTTCTTTGGCCAGTCCAACACGAAATTTTATGTTCTATATACCTATACATATTTTCAATTTTTAGTGCATCGAACATTCAATATGGACGTCGTTGAAAATCTAGCGCAACATCGTTTCCCGCTGATACTGCAGTAATAGTTGCATTACAAACATCTTAAGGTGCTAAAACGTGTATTATATTGCAAAATGTGCTCGCTTTATAGGTCTCTTGTCTCAGCAATATTCCGCCAGTGTTAGCATTTTAAGTATGTGCAATAAACCGCAAAACTATTAAAATACAATTTATTAAACTAGTAAAACCATAAACGCTTCGCTTTAAATTCAATATATACAAATGTTATTAGGGGTAAACATTTACGTAATATTTGTATGGAGTAGGGACAAAAGGGCTTCGATTTGGCAACACAAAATTGTCCCGTCACTTCCCATGGGGCCAGTAACAGGCAAATGAGGTACTATGTCAAGCTAGGTATTATATATAACGGTGTCAACGTGGATACAGATGCGCACGTAGTGTTGCCACAACTTCAATTCGAATGCTAAACTGAGGCAATATTCCACTGGGATCTTTTAGCAAGAGGACCCTCCGAAGGCTGATCACTGGGGAATTTATTTATGAAGTGAGGGTCCGTAACTATGTGTCATAAGTACACCAATGTAGGAAACACACGGCGAATTTTAAATATTAATGAATTTTTCGGTGTCGGCCACTTTTTACATTAATAAACTAGCTGACACGGCAGATCACAAGTAAACATCACGAATATATTCTATAGCGTACTTAAAGTATGTATTAGCCTAAGGTTGACTGATAAAAAGTCCTTTAAATTTAAGCTGTCATACCTGCTTCATTGTTCATAAAATAAATTATAACTAAATCTATTTTAAACTATGAATGCTTCTATTTACAGTCAATGCCATACCTGAATGCTTAAACTGTTTGCAAAAGGTTTCGTGTCTGTTAATCGTCCCCGTAGAGCGACAAATAGCTGACATTTTTAGATAAAATTAGTTTATAATGCCACGTCGCAGCTATTTTTGCATTTTTCTAACAAAGCCCCATTGACCTATTAATCCGTTTAAAAAAGTTAAGTTGTGTGACACCAAGTCACAAGACCCGAACAACGTGCAAGATAATTTAATCATACCTACTACCTAGCTACAAAGAGCAGTACAATATAAGTAATTACCAAAAATTCTGTGCTTCTGAGTTGTGTGAGAGTGTGCAAAAAAAGAGGCACAAAAAATTTTACATGCAAACGCTTTTTCACTATATTTTTATAAACTTTTATCATTTTATTTTTAAACGTATATTAATATGTATTACAATATTAACCTACTTTAATCCTATCATCTTACTTATTCAAAAGAACTTTATATTAATGCGTCGCAAGCCATTTCGCCAAGTCCTCTGTATCGCACATGTTTACACAATAGTTCTCTTTTTGCTCTCATCCGCTGAATATTAGGGTCCCATACGCAAAGGGTTCGAACGCACACAATAATTGATATAGCTAAGCGGTCCGTCCATCCCATCAATCTGTTTGTCAAAGGCTTGTATGATCTCAGCAAAATGCGATATTACCTTGAATTGAAAAGGATATGTTATAGAAATTGCTGGAAATGTATTTTTCACCACAGCAGCTCAAACATGGCGCTTTTGCCGCGAGACAACAGTGAACAAAACGCGATTTTGATTCGAGCGCAAAGTAGCTTTTTAATTTTTCAATCTTCAGTGCCACGTTCATTGACATTGTTCAGCCATAAATTTGAAACATTCTAATTTTACTGTGCTCTGTCTCTTTCACATGCATATAAAAAGTGAGTGAAAAAACAAACCCCTTCGAATTCGAAATTTGATTTTGGAATTCTACCTCAAAGGAAACACCTTTGGAAACGCAAATAAAAAAAGATTTTTGTTAAAAAGAAATTACTTTTTTTATATGTTATTGTTTATATGTTTAATTTCTTATTGGATTTTAATAAAAATAAGTCTAATTTATAGTATAAAATTGGTATTTAACCAATACATTTTTATTTGGAATTACAAAAATGATACATTTGAAAAAGTAGCGGGAATAAAAAATTCGCTGATGTTGATACAGTATAGCGTAACGTGTTAAATTATATTAATATATAAAATAATCTAAAAAGATTAGTGAAACTAGCGATGATGACTATACTTTAACACAGAATAGTTAAATCAACAAGTGATTAATGCAGAATTCAATCTATTCCTGTTCATTTCTATGTCTCCTAAGTAATATGACTGTGTTCTCACTGCTGTGGTGAAAAGTTATGTGTGCTACACGAGAGCAAAGATTTATGTATCTCGTGCTTTTGAGTCCCTCACTACGCTCAGGATTCTAACTTTGATTCACTCGCTACGCTCGTGAATCAATCATAGAATCCTTCGCTTGCTCGGGACTCAAAATCAGCACTCGAAACAAAAAACAACTTTGCTCTCTTGTTGCACAAATAACTATTTTCTTATTTGATATTACACTAAATTCTGCCCGCTGCGCCGCTCTCGTGGTCGGTTATCGCGAGAAAGGTAATCTATGAGCTATTCTGATGTAAAACCTATAGGTATACAAATTTTAATCAAATTTCGTTTACTACTTTTTGCCTGCGTAACAAACATCAATACTTCCATCTATCACTACCAACTTTTAAAAAGCAAGTAGGATACACAACTGCTTTTTTTGTTTGATATTATTAAGTCGAACACTATGTAAATGATGATGATAATAATAGCACCATTAAAAATAAAATAGGTTACATTTCTAAATACATTTATAAACCATCTATGTGGGCGCAATACGGTGGTTAAGACAAACTAAAGGTTTAATGTCAAAATAAATTGTACCTTTTAAATTTCGTGTCATATTTAGTCACATTTTATTGTACGCTGTACATTTTTAGAGTACAACCAGTAATTTTAGAACCTTTTATGTAGTTCAAGTTGAGCTATGACCTACTTTATAGGTACTCAGTGACAATTTTTTTAAATACGTAAACTACTAAACCCGCTCAATAAAATAATATATTTTGCTAGTACCTATAGGTACAGCTCTTAAAGTATGCCTTATAGTTATTCTTAGGCCTCCCTCACATTGGTCATGAGCGTTCCTCGAGCGTACGCTCGGCGTCCGTTCGGATGTGCCCGGCGTTCACTTTCTGCTACAGAGTGAACACCAAGCGCACGCTGGGCGTACGCTCGAGGAACGCTAACGTTCAATGTGAGGTCGACCTTAAAGATAACCAATTTAAAAACTAAACCGCCATTAAAGAACTAATGAAGCAAGAATTACCAGTACACCATCAGGACTTTCGGTACTTTTCTGGCACTTAACAGCGCTTAGTATGCGTAACTTCTATGCAAAATCTAGTCAGCCTGGTGTTACTTTTAAATAGGTCAGGATGCAACAGGAGATAAAATTTTAACTATCTAGCTCCGAATTTCCTAACTCTACATTTATTTTAAAACATGCAAACAAGTCTTGTTAGCATTTTTATTAATTTTATTATAATGTTCATAAAATATTTTGCATTCGAAAATTCAAATTCAATTTTAAATATCAAAATAACAAAATTTTACACCAATTTAATAGGAAATTTGCAATATTGGAATATTCATCAAACTCTTAGAAATTCAAAATTATAATTCTTGTGCACTCAGTTGATTTTATTCGTCGGTAAATGTTATTTATTATTTTATAATTTTAGAAGTTTCGAACTTCTACCATCGGGTCCATGGCGGTTTGACTTACAATAACAATAATAGGGTATCTACCTTCTCGCAAAATTGTATCTAATGGTAACGATTAAAATACAACATCCGCCAAGACAATGAGAAACAAGATTTTAACAAAAAGCTTGTTCGAAAAAATTTTAGATATCTAATTTCAGCAATATTCCGCCGGTGTAATATATTTCTTGTAATTAACGCTGTTTCGTTTACCTGCTATGCAATCGAAAAGAGTATCTACTGCGCAAAAAGATCTTAAAGTTAATAAAGTAATCTATTACTTATAGATAAAATTTTCCCTGTAATAAAAATGATTATAATAGAGAAGCTGAATGAATTACTCTACTTTTTTATGTTACAATGAATAATTCTTACCTTTTCTCTCATGTATGTGCATTTTCTTCAATACCACGTAATAAACGGAGCAGCTGTTGTAACCACTCTCAATGGCATCTAATGCATACGTTTGATAGCAATACATTCCATACTCTATAAAATATATATGTATGTATATGAAGACCTAAAATGATTAGGTATGCTACTGATCGAGAGACAAAGCATAGCCGAAACTACCTAGGTTCCTTGAGGGATGAGGGAAGTACTAAGAGAGGATTTTTTAATATTCTCACCCCCTTAGGTCAAATAGGCCTATGTTTCTTGAGGGATGAGGGAAGTACTAAGAGAGGATTTTTTTTTATTCTCACCTTAGGTAAAATAGTCCTACGCGGACGGAGTCGTGGGCGAATTCCAGTATATTAAATAACTCATTTGTGTGTTTTACGACAAATATAGTTAATAAGCAATGTGCATTGATTTCGTTTTCAGTGTCCAACGTAATTATTAGTTATGTCACTCACCGATTCACTCGCTTGAATATGGCAGATAATATGAAAGTAGTATAGGCACTTGACTTCTGTCAACTGCATTAATATGCAAAAAGATCTATAAAAGCAATTTGAATAAACTAAAAATAGCGATAAGTAAATATTAGTAGTATCTTACTTAATAATCTTTACAGTATCTATTTAAAATTAAGTATAACATTAGACTTGTAAAATATAAAGCTGCAAAATTTATATTAGGTCCCTCAAAGACAATGTAAAAAAATTAACGATTTTAAACTGTCCTCAAAACTTAAATGGGAAGTTGGTAAAGGTACTTACCATGTACTTACTATAAAAAAATACATACATACATAGACTCACGCCTGTTTCCAGGAGGGGTAGGCACAGACTACGGAACGCCATTTGCAACGATCGTGCTTCATTGATTCATTAAAAAAAATACAATCTAAGGAGTTTTGAGGTAACAAACATAAAAAAGATACAAGCGAATTCGGAACCTTCTTTACGTCCTCCTTTTTTTAAGTCGGTTAAAAACAGAGCATCGCGAGTAAACTATATCACGTAATTCGTTTTATGGCGGTTATGAAAACGCTGACAATTCGTTGTGGCAATCACATAAAGACCACACAGCAGAATTTGTGTTGTGGTTGTCATGTTATACGACCACAGCGTATTGTGGCTATAAAGAAAAACCTCAACCATATTTTATCGAAAATGATATCAACGTCGTGCAACATTAAGCTTAATATTATTCTCTTTTATACGATTACAAAATATGGATCGAAACACCAATATTTTTTACTATCAAGATTGATTTAAGAAGACTATCACCAATTAAGAAACGCCGAGGAGACTATATTTGCCATAGTATGAAGACACACACGTGCGCAAATTTCTTTGTTTTTTATACACAGTACGCACTACAATTGCGCAAATTACGCACAAAATTGTAGTGCGTACTGTGTATAAAAAAGCATCCCAGATATACATCCTTTAGTGTCATCTAACATGTTATTTACATTACATTCCTAACAATATAAAGTGACATTGGCTCCCTCTCTCTGCCACTGTCTGTCAAAAACCTACACCAAAAATATCAACCAACAGAACACATTTTCGCATTCAAACCACACCGGATTCCGTAAGAAAGTAATATGAAAATAGTGTAACATCAAATGTGCCACTACAAAATATACAAAAAATATTCAACAAAGGGTATATTAAAAATTGTTGAGCGCAGTGACACGGAGGAGCAGACGCATGTGGCAACATTACACAAAGCGGTACTACACAATCCACATGTTTTAATAAAACACTGCCATCTTGCCATCTGAGGCTGGGAATGTAACATTACTTATTTCTCTCTCTATCCGCGTACGGCTCAGATATGCTTTATTATATTTTTAGTGGACTAGAGAAAGATAATGTAAGATTTGCAAGACTTCATTGTTCTCTTCTTATTTTATTTAAAATAATGTTTAGCATCTTGGTTATAACAGCTGTAGTCTTATTACCCCTCCAGTGAAGCTAAACGCTCGTGTCGAGTTGGTTCAAGTTATTAGCAAAATTAAGATTCGATATCACGGCTTCTGACCAATGATATCGGTACCGTTACCAATGGGCAACCACCGGCAGTGGTTATCCGTTTCGAACTTTATTCATCTTTATTTACACTAAAGGCAACACTGTGTTATGTTAAGCCTGTCTTACATTATTCAAGATAATATGCCTATATCGAACTTCTAGAACTTCTACTTGAAACATCAAATAACAGGGTCCCATTGGGTAAATATTTGGTAAATGTATCAGAACGTCAACGGATGAGATGGCACAGGACCAAAACAGGAGCGTAATAAAAGGAAAGCCTAACAGTAATGTGTAAAATTGCGACTGCAAACTGGGATAGAAAAGGGATGACGCAGTGCATAAGATAGACTAGATACTATACTATGCTACACCATATGATAGTCTGCAGTAACGCTACTTGGTTAATTATATTATAGGTAGGTACGTATACTGTTTAAAAATTTAAAGGAAGATACTCTCCATCAAAGTTGAATATTCAAGTAAGGTACAAAATAATTGTTTCCAATGTTCTATAAGTAGATAAAAGGCAAAATTGACCGTCTACGTAGTAATCATTTTACAATAGATTTCCACTAAGGTCGAACCACTTTACAAAAGCTTGTCAGACTTTGAAGGCACAATAGACTAGGAAAATTTACAACACTAGATATTCAATTATAAATACTATCCGACACTTCGATTTCGGTTTTAGTTTAGAATTTTATTCGGTTATCCGATAGTTTCTGTCGGTCGCAGAGCGGGCATAGCCCTCCTAGTTTATGGGCCAGTAAGCTGAGGCTTAAAATATAATATACGGCGAACGAACCGAGACCGAAGCGCTCTCTTGTAATTTTCAGTGATTGTGTTCAACCGGTTCAACGATCAGTTTCTTGTGAACAGTTTAGCATCATGCGATCGGTGACTTACACGACGTGAACTACTTGCAACTTGAAAGTGTTAGATTATATCGAAGCATGTAGAAAGGTTAAGCTGATTGATGTCGTTCGTTTATAAGGAAGAACTTATGCGTCTTATGTTGTAACATAGAGGGTGTAAAAGAGTGGTCATCATTCAATTCGTGAATACTTTTGTGATTTGTCCAAAAAGTCAAGGTCTCTATCACGTCTTAACCTAGAGGTTATGCAAAACGTATTCATGTTCTCTAAGCAAATGTCACGCCAGAATACATTTAAGTACTTGCGAAATTACCAGACACTGCGAAAGCCAACGCTTCGCCGACTAACCCGCAATTGGGTTAAGTGTTATAGACACTTTTGCAGCGATCAATGACATCTACATACCCTTCGCATCCTGAAACTCTACAGTAATCGTACATGACGTTTAATTTCTGCGTATTCGACATCAATACTCATAACTGCGATGTCAACCTTTAGTTAAACGCCTAGACTTAGGGCCGGTCCAAATATTTGATATCTTAATATATAAACAGGGACAGGGACAGGACGAAGGGGAAGACCTAGGTGGACGTTCTCTGACCAGATTAGAGACATCCTAAAAACAGGACAGGTTAGAAGCACCATGAACAGAAGAGCATGCATGAGGAATCTGATGGGAGTGAATGAAGCAAGAGAGATATGTCAAGATCGTTGCAAATGGCGCTCCGTAGTCTGTTCCTGTTCCTGCCTACCCCTCCGGGAAACAGGCGTGAGTCTATGTATGTATGTATGTAATATATAAAATCCTTGCGTTACTGACTGACTGACAGACACGCTACAGCCGAAACTATTGGGCACCGGAAGCTGAAATTTGGCATGCATGTTCCTTGGGGACCGTAGGGGTGCACTAAGAAGGGATTTCCCGAAATTCCCACGGGATCGGCCAAAACGGGTAAATTAAAAAAAAATGCAGGCGTAGCTGCTGGCGTCCTCTAGTATACCTATATATATAATGGCCGGACCCAAGGCGTTAGAGGATGATGGACGTCAAATGAACAATTAAAATTATATGGTAGTATTTTAAATTGAACAAAATAATATGCGACCCAATATCACAACTACAGCAGCCGCATACAGGCAATCATGCTCATTAGGCCTATCGTCATACCCCACTTATTTACTTATCATCAATGATTAGCAAATCGATAAAGTCGATACAGCATCATTAGGCGACTATGTTCAACTGCTCCTCACTGTAACAACACTAGATCATTTTGAGGCGACTATTCGACATCGAGCGTCGTAGCAGCGCCTTTATTACCAAGACTAGAGTGTAATCCGGCTAAAGTCTTCGGACATGCCGTGGCATTTCTGCCAGGCCATTAAATAGTCGAACGCGTTTATTGAATGTTGCGTGTTTGCTTTGCTCTTAGATATCCATCTGAATTTCTGGACTTTTGTAAAAGCTATTTTGCAGGACAGAAAACTCAAATCAACTAGATAACGCACTAGGCGTCAGCTTAAATCACTACTCCATCCGCGCAATAGTACTGCCAGACAAAAGTATTGGATTCGCACATACCTACGATATACCAGTAATGACCATGCATTTAAATATGTTTGACAACGAAATATCGCCACAGACATGCGATAAAGTAAAGCAATAACTCAATATGCCTACAACTAAGAGGCGAGATAAACGCACGCCAAACAACTTATGTTATTATTCAAGAACAGAGATAATGAGTCATACACTGGCGCCTATGTATATATAAAGCTTTGTGTTATACAAATAGCAACAGACTGTCGACTGTCACAGTTTTACATTCATAGGACTCCCTTATGGAGTGTACTATAAAAATATAATATAATAATAATATTCTACCACATTCACACAACACCATCTAGTCCCAAACTAAGCAGAGCTTGTACTATGGGTACTAGATAATGGATAGACATACATATACACATACTTTTTTTGTAAATACATACATATTATACATAGAAACACCCAGACCAAGACAAACATCCATGTTCATGCACACAAATGTTTGACTTGAGCGGGAATCGAACCCGCGACCTTCAGCGTAGCAGTCGCTTACACTCCCGCGGCGCCAACCGGTCGTCGATACGATACGATGTATCGAATAACTTCCTGACATGCCAATATATTAAACAATAGCTTTTGCCCGCAGCTTCGCGCGCGTTAAAGTCAGGGTAACATAAATTTACTTTCAGTCACAAGTTGTGTGAAGACACACCTGATTAGTCTAAAGCGTTCAGAAACTCTATAGAGTACAAAGTAATTCGGTCAGTATCCATGACATTATCTACCATTATATATGTTGCAGTCAAAACTTTTAACCAGTCAAAAGTACTATTGACTAGCAAAATCAGTCAAAACTCAAAAGTACTTTTGACCGTATGCTTTAGTCAATAATACTTTTGACTAAAATAACAGTTAAAAGTACTTTTGCCCAATGGAGCTGGTTAAAAGTACTTTTGACTAACCTACCTACTTATTATGAAAAGTTCTCGTCCGCCCCGGATACTTAGTTACGTGTAGGTACTTACCTAATAGGTTCTGTTAGGTTCTCTTGTGACCCCGCACTCGAAAATAGGAGCCCTGCGAAGCAGGGAGCAGGAAGCTGTCTACTTAGCTTATTGGGCGACTAGGTAATTTTAAATCACATCTAACGAGAGATTGGCAGCGATAGCCAAGTGGAGATGCCAACAGACTGCCATGCAGAGGGTATAGGGTTCGAATCCACGGCGCGCACCAATGACTTTTCGGAGTTATGAGCGTATTGAATTGTTAATTATCGCTTGTCCCGTGCCTCGGAGAGCACGATATTACCCGGTTGTCATGAAGATTTTTGACAGTCGTTACAGGGCGTCAGTACCATCTGAATAAACTGACACTGGTCTAAACCATGAAATATCGCTATCCCTTCGGGTTGCGGAGGTCAGACAGGCAGTCGCTCTGTGGAAAAGCTAATATTCAGCCAAATCCAGTTAGACCAGTAAGCGGACCCCAGATTGAAACTGGGATAACGCTAAGAGAATGATGATCTAACGAGTACATCATAAGTGCTTTTGACTGATGCTTTATTGCAGTTAAAACTACTTTTGACGAAGAGCGTCAGTAAAAAGTACTTTCAACCGCAAATTTGCAGTCAAAAGTACTAATAACCAATAATTTTCAGTCAAAACCACTTTTGACCAACCTGTTCAGCCAAACGTACTTTTGACTGATTTTGCTAGTCAATAGTACTTTTGACTGGTTAAGAGTTTTGACTGCAACATATATACCGAATATATATCCATAAACACTTTCGCATTTATAATATTAGTAGAGAAAATCGTTTCAGCCGTTTTAGCGTAGCCTATAATTATTAGTTTAAATATGCGAATAATGTATTCACTTATGGTAGCCTATGTCCGTCTCCATGGTCCAATATATCTCTATATTAAATTTGGTTCAGCCGTGTTAGCGTGAAAACGGATCATTGATACATACACGCTTTCGAATTTATAATATTAGTAGGGAAGTAGGGACTAGAGGATGCCCGCAACCAGGACTGCACATTTTATTTTAATTTTACCGTTTATCCGATCTGGTGACAATTTCGACAAATCTCATCTTAATGCCAAATTTCAGCTTCTTGCGCCCAATAATTTCGGCTGTTGTCTGTCAGTCAGTCAGTCAGTATGACAAGAATTGTATACACAGAGATCAATTGTCATGAATTGAAAGAAAGCAAAATAAATGTTTTAGTATCTGCTTGAAACAAAGATTAAATAATCTCACAATTAATTAGTCAACTTTTATATCAATGCAGCATAATCTACATAGATTTATTAAAAAGAAGGGAAATAAAAACTGGAATTGCAAGTAATTTATGCGAAAAAAATACGCTGCGTCAATGGTTAATTATAATATGAAAAAAGAAAAATTTTGTTTGATACTTTTCCTTGTTTTCAAACCTTTCCTTTTTGTATTTCATTAGGGACTATTAAGACGAACGCCATCGCATTCACCATTTGTCCACGAACAAAAGCGTTCAACGACTTTTGAATTATTTTTTAAATAAGACAATATAAATAAGGTTACCCTCAAAAAACGTCTAAATTCAGCGCTATTCAGAAATTGGGTCACAACGTTTTACCCAATGTGTTGCAATCATTCGGCGCTCAAAATGCAGAAATTTTGGCGTTTAACGGAACTAGATCGTCACTATATTCCGATCTTTAGAATTTCATACATTAAAGTTATATCCTGTATCGACATTTAATACCGAAATAATTTATAGCCGATACGCTAACTAGGTACTATTATGTACCAGTTTGTTAGAGCGATTGCCATCTGACCTTCATAATTCAACGGAGTACTAAGGAGATGCTTGATTACTTGCTACAATATTAAGGGCCAACACACATCGAATGTTCTAGATAGGCGAGTCAGACAAGACTGATGGCTTTTCGTAACGAACAATATGAGGACTATCATTAGGCAATGTTCGAACTATCGAGGATGTAATAAATGAGTTGAGAGTGAATACCGCTTTCAGCTATTGAAAAGAAATTATAATGTGGGAAATACGTCTTAAGAAAACTTGTTCAACAATAAGTCAGCTATTAGGTTCTTGTAAAATAATTATATCTAATGGCCATACATGTATGGCTGGCCTAGTGGGCGGATTATATAGTATGATTGACACGGACGGAGCCACAGGCCAAGTGTACTTATAATTTGACAAACGCGTAATTCATTCTGATCATGCATTTTTTACGTCGAATATGCGTAGAGAAAGAAAAAATATTGTTTTATTATAAGAAACACAGGGACATCATAATAATATTATTAACAAAAATCAATAGTCAAGTGGAGGACTGACTTGAGTAAGAAATCACTTCAATCCATCAACGAATGGTCTCTAGGAGAACTCTCAAAGGCAAAAGACTGATTCGAAGCTAGGCAGAGCCTGTAATAGCACAATTGCCAAAGAGCCGATAAACATGTGTAGGTACATTTTTATCAAACTGGGTGCGAACCGCACCCCCAAGCGCAAAACCAATAGATAAGTCACACACAGTCAAAACTCGAGTGGGCAACCATGAAAGAACCCTTTTTCCAACAAACCAAAAAGATTAAAGACCACACCTTATTTTCTTAATCGGCTCATCAATCATCACCTACCCACCCATCAAAATCTAGGATAAGAATATATAAACGGGTGGCGTCAAATTGCCGTAACATAGGAAGCCACAATAACTTTTTTAAGCGACCGTCATGCATGGAAATTAAAAATTACGCTATGTTAATATTCGCCGGCAACGTCGTGCGGTTCCTGAGCAATTTCAGAAGAACCACGTTTTTCGTCGAGCGTCACATAAAAAAGCTTATCTAAGGGATTCATCACTTTTTCTAATTACATACTGCGATTATTTTTAATCGGATTATCAAAGAAATTCTCGTTTTTTGCTGAGTCTCCCCTGGTGGCTGCAATACGAATTTTAATAAGATAAATGTTATTTGGCGAGTTTTATTTTGTTGGTCGACGTACGACAAACTATTGCGCTCGCGTTTAATGAACAGCAGTGTAGTCTGTATTTATTCACTTTACTTTATTTATTATGCAATGTTTCTGTATCAGCGTTAGTCACTAATAAACTTATAAAAGGCTGTATAGCTTTTCACATATTTTGTATCTGTGGTCGGGTGATAGTTGTACTAGGTAGGTGCCGCTGTTGTCGTGTGTGGTTTCGATTATTAATTGTACATACAGTCCCTCGCAACAGAAACAAATTACTGCATAAGACAAATTTATTTACAACTTCGGCAACTGTGTAACCATATTGCCGATAACAAACAGAATTGGGAATCACCTCAAATTGAAAAAGGTGTTCTTTTAAAACGTAATATTTAACATGACAGTGCAAAAGCATTACGCGGCTTTATGCCTAAATCTATACTAATAGTATAAAGCTGATGAGTTTGTATCTTTGTTTGGTTGAACGCGCTAATTGCCGAAACTGCTGATTCTATTTGAATAATATTTTTTGTGTTGGATAGCCTAATTATCGAGGAAGGCTATAGGCTATTTAATATCACGCTATAGGTGCGGCAAAGTATGCCTAAATAACGCGCGTGTAACCGCGGGCTCATCTAGTCTACCTTAAAGGTTAATAAGGGTTGTAGCTTCCTTTGAGACATAAATTAAATCACTTCTCCCTATAACTTTCAATTGACCTAAAAAGTAGGACATGCCACTAAAAATACAAGGAAAATGTATGCATAAAAGCTAGAGAACGAATTCTAAAGGCAATAATTAAATTGAGGACAGTCCCGTGTAGCCAGGCCACACAGTACTTATCGCGTTTAGACTGAATCCGATCGAATCATCGTCATCTGCCCTTTATACTGTCCTACTGCTGGGCACGGGCCTCTTCCCATTATGAGAAGGGTAAGGCCATAGTCCACCACGCTGGCCAAGTGCGGGTTGGTAGACTTCACATGTCTTTCGAGAACATTATGGAGAACTCTCAGACATGCAGGTTTCCTAACGATATTTCCTTCACCGTTTTTAGCAAGCGATAATTAAACAATTTAATACGCACATAACTCCGAAAAGTCATCGGTGCGCGCCGTGGATTCGAACCCGGACCCTCTGCCTAGCAGTCTGTCGGTCTCTCCACTAGGCTATCGCTGCTATCCGATCGACTATAGTGAAAATATTCTTATCCCGATATCCTGTTCATTGTGTAACAAAACTACTACTTATTTCTATGTAACGGGTGTCTATCGTGTCGCCCCGACGTTTGGGCATGATTTACACCAGCTTTGGTTACGGAATGACAATGAAAGGATACTTGAAATGACACGTAGTGATTGTTACGGCAGCTACGTACAACCGAGGCCATCTAGCGTGTACAATAGCGATGACAATCAACACTGGAAACGTCTAATACACAACGAAGGAATTATCCTGAATTACGCTATTAAAGTTCTCGCACGCGATTCCTAGGGATACGTATATACAAGGAGTCACTTCCACCAAACACGATCACCTAGCCAGGCAAGAGGATCCTCCCTCCTGTTAATTAGTTCCGACGAGGAATACCAGCACCTTATTCCTCTTAAGTTTATACTGGATGCAGAATGGAGTGGTTTATGCGGTCACTTCGCCGCTAAGCACTGCGAAATTTAGTTTCACTAAATCAAGTAGCTAAAACAGGTAATAGGTAGGAACATTTAGTTTGACGATTCAAAAATTACTAGCTTACCTTCTCTCGCATTATGTGTCAGTAAAAGACAGCACCATAATTTTTCTTTGGTCAGTCCAACACGAAATGTTATGTTCTATATATTTGCAATTTTTAGTGCATCGAACATTCAATATGGACGTCGTTGAAAATCTAGCGGAACATCGTTTCCCGCTGATACTGCAGTAATAGTTGCATTACAAATATGTTAAGGTGCTAAAACGTGTATTATATTGCAACATGTGCTCGCTTAATAGGTCTCTTGTCTCAGTAATATTCCGCCAGTGTTAGCATTTTAACTATGTGCAATAAACCGCAAAACTATAAAAATACAACTTATTAAACTAGTAAAACGATAAACGCTTTTAAATTCAATGTATACAAATGTTATTAGGGGTAAACATTTACGTTATATTTGTATGGTGTAGGGACAAAAGGGCTTCGATTTGGCAACACAAAATTGTCCCGTTACTTCCCATGGGGCCAGTAACAGGCAAATAAGGTACTATGTCAAGCTTGATATTATATATAACGGTGTCAACGTGAATACAGATGCACACGTAGTGTTGCCACAACCTCAATTCGAATGCTAAACTGAGGCAATATTCCACTGGAATCTTTTAGCAAAAGGACCCTCCGAAGGCTGATCAGTGGGGAATTTATTTATGAAGTGAGGGTCTGGAACTATGTGTTATAACACAGTACACCAATGTAGCAAAACACGCGGCGAATTTTAAATATTAATGAATTTTTCGGTGTCGGTCACTTATTACATTAATAAACTAGCTGACACGGCAGATCACAAGTAAACAACTAGAATATATGTATATTCTATAGCGTACTTAAAGTATGTATTAGCCTAAGGTTGACTGATAAAAAGTCCTTTAAATTTCAGCTGTCATACCTGCTTCATTGTTCATAAAATAAATGATAACTAAATCTATTTTAAACTATGAATGCTTCTATGTACAGTCAATGCCATACCTGAATGCTTAAACTGTTTGCAAAAGGTTTCGTGTCTGTTAATCGTCCCAGTAGTGCGATAAATAGCTGACATTTTTAGATAAAATTAGTTTATAATGCCACGTTCGTCGCAGCTGTTTTTCCACTTTTCTAACAAAGCCCCATTGACCTATTAATCCGTTTAAAAAAGTTACGTTGTGTGACACCAAGTCACAAGACCGAACAACGTGCAAGATAATTTAATCATACCTACCACCTAGCTACAAAGAGCAGTACAATATAAGTAATAACTTTTTTTTCGGCGGTAGGTGTCAGAAAAGTAACACATGTTGTAAAGTACAAAGATTTGATTTAATTAAATAAAAGTAATTAAGTGATATTTTTTTGGTTACATTGTGTACAATAAGCCATAAATACAGTGTACTTACATTGTCAAAAGTATTATTGCATATGTAATCTTAATTCTGCAAGATACACCACCTGCCAGCACTTCACAAATATTTGAGATTGCACACTATTTGAAAACCACTTTAACTCATAATGTCTCAACTGGCTGACATCCGAACGGCACAAGATAATCTTGAAGAGTCCTTTTCAAGGAGGATGGCTGAACTCGAGGCACAGCTTCACATTGGTGGTCCGGCAAAGGAGACTGTCGCTAAGGTAGCGGAGGAGTTCCGCACGTTCCGGGAGCTTATGTTTTCGATGCTTGGCCTCCTGAGACGGCAAATCAACGAATGCGCCCATACACTCGACGCTATGGAGACGAGGCACAGGCGGAAGGCACTTATTTTTCTTGGAGTTCCAGAAGAAGAGAAGGAGGATTGTCGGGCCTCTGTGCTGCAAATAGTACATAAGCTGGCGCTCCCTGATGTAACATCGGCTGACATCAACAACTGCCACAGGATTGGAGCTTCCACCAGCGACCGTCGACGACCGATTCTGGTCTGGTTTGAGAAAGCGGATCTTAGATCGGCCGTTTGGAGAGCCAAGACCAAGCTGAAAGGTACAGCAGTGTCGATGAAGGAGTTCCTGACGAGATCACGACAAGCAGTGTTCGGAAAAGCTCGTCAGCACTTTGGAATGCGGGCCTGCTGGACTCAAGACGGCGTAATTGTGGCGAAATCGTCCGATGGTAGCCGCCATAAGTTCACAACAATGGAGCAGCTCAACTCCCTGACGGCGAAGTATCGCAGAGAAGCAGGCGGTTTGGCATCAGCGGGCGAAAGCGGCGTCGCCGTGAGTACTGGTTCTTCAAACGCGAACTCCAAGGCGCGTAAATAACTGTGTCTGCTACTGGTATAAACTTGTCTTGTTGTTTTGGCATTCGGCTTAACAATGTTTATTTCATTTAATTGTATGATTATTTAGATGTGACCATAGTTATATAGGTGTTATGCTATCTAGTTTATTTTACCCACATTATTTTTGTTTTACTCCAGAAAAGTCATTATTTTGTTTACTTACTTCCAGTGACAATAGTTGTCACTGCTTACTTCACACTTCTTACTTATGTCAAGTGTCATGTCAATGTTGTCAAACTGAAATAGTTGCGTTCGGAAACATTGTGTGTATTACGTTTCGGTGTACATTGTGTTAGCACTAGTAACGTTTCGTTACATTTTCTTTCTGCTAAATATTTGTGTGAGCTGGCGGGTGGTGCAGAGATAGTATTAATTTTGTCTTTGTACCTTAATATTTTGGACCATACATTTAATTTAATAGTATAAGTTATATTTTATTTATTGTTATTTATATATTTTATTTGTAGTTTATGGATAATTTGTCAGATAGCGATGCTTATCTATCTGCTAATGAATCTGCTTCCAATTCTGATAACGAGAGCTTTTGTTCTATTGATGGCACATTGGGGGACTGCTTACGACACACTTTTGCGCAGAAATCGTGCTTAATGTTGAATGTTTGCCACATTAATGCGCAAAGCATACCTAGCCACCACAATGACTTGCTTGAAAGTTTTTCTGATGTAAATATTCACGCCGTCCTGATTTCAGAGAGTTGGCTTAAACCAGATCTTCCCTCTACATCTTATTCTCTCCCCGGCTACATCCTAATAAGGAATGATCGTGTCGGTAGGAGAGGGGGTGGTGTAGCAATATACCTCTGCAGTACTATACCCTATAAAATTCTTGCCTCTTCTTCACCTACTTCTTCACCTGCGGAGTACTTGTTCCTTGAGATTAATGTCAAAGGTGCCAAAGCTGTGCTTGGCGTCGTATATTGTCCACCAACCGTCGATTATTTCTCCAGTATCGAGCCGATACTGGAATCTTTAGGGTCAGAGTATGAACATCACCTCATCATGGGCGACCTTAATACCGATCTCCTTTCCAACCATTCCAGCCGTACCCGTAAACTCCTTAACATCATTGAGTCAGCCAGCCTCCACATTTTGCCATTACAGCCCACTCACCACAATGCTAATGGGGAGGACACATGGCTTGACTTAATGCTCACATCCGCTCCTACTTTAGTTTCCTTTCATGGTCAACATCCTGCTCCTGGATTTTCCCGTCACGACCTTATTTTCCTTTCTTATCGCCTAAAACCTCCTAAATCCTCTCCCAAAGTTCTGCACAAGCGTTGTTTTAGTCGTATGGATGTAACCAAACTCCTTCAGGATGCAGCCGATCTGAATTGGGAAAAGATGGAATCTGCGGCTACGGTAGATGAAAAAGTTAGCATCTTTAATACTGCTGTCTGCAAACTGTATGATGATCATGCTCCCGTACGGAAGGTAAAGATGAAACGGCCACCTGCACCCTGGATTACGAGAGGGGTGCGCATGGCAATGAGGCGGAGGGATCGGGCATTCCGAAAATATAAGAGGGAGCGATGCGAAGATAACTGGCTTCTTTTTAAATCTGCAAGAAATCGGTGTAACCAGATGGTTCGCAACGCTAAACGCCAACATATTCTCCAAAATATTTCCTCGTCATCCCCCGCCGATATCTGGAAGTTCCTTGGAACTCTAGGTATCGGCAAACAGCGACGTGCTGACATCTGTGGGACGCTCGGTTTGGATGATATCAATAGACATTTCACCACTTCCTCTACATTGGATCACCAAACCTCGCGTCTCACGGTTAGCTACGTGGCTGCTTTACCTTGTCCCGATATTGAATCCTTCCACTTTTCTCCAGTGGCACCGGATGAGATCAAAAAGATTATCCTCTCCATCAAGTCCAATGCCGTAGGATGCGACAACATCAGCCGTCGCATGATTACCACCATCCTGGACCATCTCCTCCTTGCTATCTCCCACATAATCAACTTTTCCCTCGATTCTGGCACCTTCCCGTCCCTTTGGCGCAAGGCCTACGTTATTCCTTTGCCAAAAATCCAAAATGCTTCTCTTCCCAATCATTTTCGTCCCATCTCTATTTTGCCTTTTCTATCCAAAGTCCTCGAGTCCTGTGTCCAAAAACAACTGTCCCGATTCGTTTCCCTAAATAACCTGTTAAGTCCTTTCCAGTCTGGCTTCCGTCCTGGTCACAGTACTACCACCGCCCTCCTCAAAGTGACTGGCGATATTAGGGATGGTATGGAGAACACCAAAGTCACGGTGTTGACTTTGATCGATTTCTCTAATGCCTTTAATACCGTCAGTCACGATGTCCTTTTATCCCTTCTTTCCCATCTTAAGATCTCATCCGATGCTCTGGATTGGTTCTCAAGTTATCTTCGAGGTCGTCAGCAGTCGGTCCGCCTCGATGATTCATCATCGGAGTGGTGTGACAATAGCTCTGGCGTTCCTCAAGGCGGTATACTTTCTCCTCTTTTATTTTCTATGTTTATCAATCTCTTAACACCTTATCTTCAATGCGCTTATCATCTTTACGCCGATGACTTGCAGATATACTCTCAGGCTACAATCGATGACGTTTCGGAAGCAATAGACATGGTTAACAGAGACCTAGCCGCCTTACAAACTTGGACCGAACAATTTGGCCTATCTGTTAACCCAAGCAAGTGTCAAGCAATTATAATAGGTAGTCAATGGTCTATCAGAAAACTTGACATTACATCTCTCCCGAAACTTACTTATAATAACACTACTATTGAAATGTGTCCAGTTGTCAAGAACTTAGGATTATATATGGATAGCACTCTAAGTTGGAAATCTCAAGTGACGCAACTGAGCCAAAAAATTACCGGTACCCTACGCACTCTCTATCGGTTGAGGAACTTTCTGCCGTCCACGACTAAGACATTGCTTGTGCAAGCTTTAATTTTTCCCTTGGTCGACTATGGTGATGTATGTTACTATGACCTGAAAGCAGATCTTCTTAACAAACTTGACCGTCTTCTCAATAACTGCATTCGATTCGTTTTCAATCTTCGCAAGTATGACCATGTGTTTACTTTTCGTTCTCAATTGAAGTGGCTTCCAATTCGTCAAAGACGCAGTTTGCGTGCCCTCACAACCCTCTATTGTATCCTTATGTCCCCTAATACCCCAAAGTACGTAAGTGAGCATTTTCAGTATCTTTGTTCAATTCACGACCGAAACCTTCGTTCATCTGATAATCTTCTCCTTCTTTGCCCTCCTCATACTACCAATTTCACTCACTCTTCTTTTTCTATACAGGCTATCCTTCTCTGGAATGCCCTCCCTCTCGAAGTCAGGACGTCCATTACCAGGTATGGCTTTAAATCAAAAGTTAAAGCACTGCTATTGGAAAAGTTAGCAGAAGTAGCATAGCATTCGTTCATATCAAGATATTTGTTTTTTATTATTATAAAATATGTATGCATAATATTCATTTATGGATAGTGTATATTTATGTATAGTATATATTTATGTTTAGTATATATTTATGTATAGCATATATGTATTTATGTATTTTGTATTATAGGTATTTAAGTATAACTACATTAGTCTCAAATTAATTGTAAAATACACCTACCTTAATCTCTGCACCACCCTAAGGTAGACTGGAGGAAAATGCCTAAGGCATTAAGTCCACCTTGTATACGCATTGTGTATATAAAGTTTTAAAATAAATAAATAAATAAATAACGCAAATCATCTGCGTCTGAGTTCAAAAAAATTAACGTCACAAAAAATCTAACATGTAAACGCTTTTTAACTATATTTTTATAAACTTTTATCATTTTATTTTTATACGTACATTACTTAATATGTATTACAATATTATCTACTTTGATCCTATAATCTTACTTATTCATAAGAACTTTATATTAATGCGTCGCAAACCATTTCGCCAAGTCCTCTGTATCGCACATGTTTACTCAATAGTTCTCTTTTTGCTCTCATCCGCTGAATATTAGGGTCCCATACGCAAAGGGTTCAAACGCATACAATTGATATAGCTAAGCGGTCCGTCCATCCCATCAATCTGTTTGTCAAAGGCTTGTATGATCTCAGCAAAATGCGATATTACCTTGAATTGAAATGGATATGTTATAGAAATTGCTGGAAATGTATTTTTTCTTATTTGATATTACACTAAATTCTGCCCGCTGCGCCGCTCGCGTGGTCGGTTATCGCGATAAAGGTAATCTATGAGCTATTCTGATGTAAAATCAAATAGGTATGCAAATTTTAATCAAATTTCGTTTACTACTTTTTGCCTGCGTAACAAACATCAATACTACCATCTATCACCACCAACTTTTAAAAAGCAAGTAGGATACACAACTGCTTTTTAGGGTTCCGTACCTAAAAGGTAAAAAACGGAACCCTATTACTAAGCCTGCGCTGTCTGTCTGTGTCTGTCTGTCTGTCTGTCCGTCTGTCCTTCTGTCTGTCACCAGGCTGTATCTCATAAACCATAATAGCTAGAAAGGTGAAATTTTCACAAATTATGTATTTCGGTTGCCGCTATAACAACAAATACGAAAAATTTCGTATTTTTTGCTCAACATTACTAACTGTAACAGGTAGACGCTTTAAATTTTCACAGAATATGTAGTTGTATATTACCTTTCAAAATAAATAATTAAATTTAAAAAAAGTTAATAATAAAGGGGGGCTCCCATACAACAAACGTAATTTTTAAGCAATTTGTTACTCGATCTTAATAAACAGGTAGAAACTTATAAAGTATTTAAGTATACATACAACAAACGTGATTTTCTTTTATAGATGATGGTACGGAACCCTTCGTGCGCGAGTCCGACTCGCACTTGCCCAATTTTTTTTTGTTTGATATTATTAAGTCGAACACTATGTAAATGATGATGATAATAATAGCACCATTAAAAAAAAATAGGTTACATTTCTAAATACATATATAAACCATCTATGTGGGCGAAATACGGTCGGTTAATACAAACTAAAGTTTTAATGTCAAAATAAATTGTACCTTTTATATTTCGTGTCATGTTAAGTAAAATTTTATTGAACGCTGTACATTTTTAGTACAACCAGAAATTTTAGAACCTTTTATGTAGTTCAAGTTGAGCTATACCTACTTTATATACAGTGACATTTTTTTAAATAAGTAAATTTAGTTTAAGAATTTCCTAGACTAGACAAGACCCGCTCTATAAAATAATATTTTTGCTACAGCTCTTAAAGTGTGCCTTATAGTTATTCTTAGGCCTCCCTCACATTGGTCATGAGCGTTCCTCGAGCGTACGCTCGGCGTCCGTTCGGCGTGCGCCCGGCGCGTCACTTTCTACTACAGAGTGAACGCCGAGCCACAGATAATATAATACTATACGCCGAGCGCACGCTGGGCGTACGCTCGAGGAACGCCGACGTTCAATGTGAGGTCGGCCTTAAAGATAACCTATTTAAAAACTAAACCGCCATTAAAGAACTAATTAAACATGAATTCACAGGACACCATCAGGGTTTTCGGTACTGTTCTAGCACTTAACAGCGCTTCGTATGCGTCAGGTCCAAACAGTTGTCAAATGGTGCGAACTCGAACCAAATGTACAAAAATCGAAATCAGAAATACAAATGATTGAACCCGACACTACAGTGCTGCCTTGAGCCTTCTGCCATCTTAAATAAACTATTCCAAAACCCTCTTCTGGATCAAACATAATTCGGTACAATAACAGTCAATGTATGTAAAAGAGACAGACATATATGTTGCAGTCAAAACTCTTAACCAGTCAAAAGTACTATTGACTAGCAAAATCAGTCAAAAGTACTTTTGACTGAACAGGTTGGTCAAAAGTGGTTTTGATAAAATAAAAAAATATGTATGTCAAACCATTGTCTAGTACCCATAGCACAAGCTCTGCTTAGTTTGGGATTAGATGGTGATGCATGTATAATATATAATGTATTGTGTATTTACTTATTTAAATGAATTGAATTGAAAATTGAATTGAATTGACTGAAAATTATTGGTTATTAGTACTTTTGACTGCAAATTTGCGGTTCAAAGTACTTTTCACTGACGCTCTTCGTCAAAAGTAGTTTTAACTGCAATAAAGCATCAGTCAAAAGCTCTATTAACTCGTTAGATGTGAATAAAAATTACCTAGTCGCCCAATAAGCTAAGTAGACAGAGACCTGCTTCGCGGGGCTCCTATTTTCGAGTGCGGGGTCACAAGAGAACCTAACATAACCTATTATGTAAGTACCTACACATAACTAAGTATCCGGGGCGGACGAGAACTTTTCATAATATCTAATAGGTTATGTTAGGTTCTCTTGTGACCCCGCACTCGAAAATAGGTCGTCACTCGTCTACTTAGCTTATTGGGCGACAGAACGTTTCATAATAAGTAGGTAGGTTAGTCAAAAGTACTTTTAACCAGCTCTATTGGGCAAAAGTACTTTTAACTGTCATTTTAGTCAAAAGTATTATTGACTAAAGCATACGGTCAAAAGTACTTTTGACTCATTTTGCTAGTCAATAGTACTTTTGACTAGTTAAGAGTTTTGACTGCAACATATATAAACTTCTATGCAAAATCTAGTCAGCCCAGTGTTACTTTTAAATAGGTCAGGGTGCAACAGGAGATAAAATTTTAATTATCTAGCTCCGAATTTTCTAACTCTACATTTATTTAAAAACATGCAATCAAGCCTTGTTAGCATTTTTACTAATTTTATTATAATATTCATAAAATATTTTGCATTAAAAAATTCAATAATTTTGAAAATTCAAAATAACAAAATTTTACGGAAATTTTAATAGGAAATTTGCAATATTGGAATATTCATCAAACTTTTAGACATTCAAAATTATATTTCTTGTGCTCTCAGTTGATTTTATTCGTCGGTAAATGTTATTTATTATTTTACAATTTTAGAAGTTTGGAACTTCTACCATCGGGTCTATGGCGGTTTGACTTACAATAACAATAAGAGGGTATCCATCTTCTCGCAAAATTGTATCTAATGGTAACGATTAAAATACAACATCCGCCAAGACAATTAGAAACAAGATGTTAACAAAAAGCTTGTTCGAAATTTTTTTATTTCTGATTTCAGCAATATTCCGGCGGTGTAATATTGATAACCGCCTGAGTTGGAAACATCATTTGACTACCTTAACTGCACGTGTACGTAAGATGATATTTATTTTCAAAAAATTGTGTCATGCTGCTGAGTTCAACATTCTGAAATTAATTAACTTCTCCGTATGTCAATCAATTTTGACATACTGTATATCAGTATGGGGTGGAGCTGCAAAGTCGCACCTATTACCATTGGAGCGGGCATTGAGAGCTGTACTCAAAGTTATGACCTTTAAGATCTACAGGTATCCTACAACTAAACTCTATACTGAATGTCAGGTACTTTCTGTGAGACAGCTCTTTGTGCTTGAGATAGTCTGTAGAAAGCACCTTAGTCTAGACTATGAGAATGGTGCTTCAACGAAACGTCGCAAATATAAGGTTTGTCAGACACAGGTATATAGGACTGCCCTAGCTGCACATCACTTCAGAGTACTTGGATGTCATCTCTACAATAAAATCAATCAAGTGTGTAACATCTACCCAATGACTAGATACCAATGCAAAAAGAAAGTTAGCAACTGGCTTATGTCAAAATCCTACGATGACACGGAAGATTTATTAAAATTGAGTATTTTGTGATAATATATTTTGTGATATTATAAAAAAGGTTTATGTAAGTACTTAATATCGCGCAAACAAACTCAAACTATTAAATATAACATAGTAATCTATTATATAACTGTCTATTCTTATATATATATATCACACACACACACACACACACACACACACGCACGCACGCACGCACGCACGCACGCACGCACGCACGCACGCACGCACGCACGCACGCACGCACGCACGCACGCACGCACGCACGCACACACGCACACACACACACACACACACACACACACACATACACATGCGAATGCACTCCACACGTACACAACACAGCATTTCTACATAGTTAACCAAAAGATACATTGTTTTTAAGAATGTTCATAACGTACGAGAGCCCTGGTACCCATAACACAAGTTCAATCTTAGCTTGGGTACCAGTGGACAACAAATTGATTGTAATACCTCATAAGTTCATAACCTATGTTTGCAATGTTTATGTTTTCAAAGTTCTTGTATCTTTTTTTGTATCAATAAAGTATTATTATATTATTATTAAAGGCCCCTAAGCAATAATTATGGCCTACCTTAGCGTTACAAGTAGTATTATAATAAATTTTCTATTCAAGTAAGTACAAAAAAAAAAAAAAAACTTGTAATTTACGCTGTTTTGTTTACTTGCTATGCAATCGAAAAGAGTACCTACTGCGCAAAAAAATCTTAAAATTAATGAAGTACATAATCTGTTACTTATAGATAAATTAATAATTCATTTTGCCTGTAATAACAATGATTATATTAGAGAAAATGAATGAATTACTCCATCTCTTTTTTATGTTACAATGATCATTCATTGTAACATAAAAAAGTCTTCCCATTTCTCTCATGATGGTGCGTTTTTCTTCAATACCACACTGGAGCAGCTGTTGTAACCACTTGCCATGGCATTAAATTCATACGTTTGATAGCAATACATCCCATGCTCTATAAATATATGTATGTATATGTAGACCTAAAATGATTGTGTTACTGATCGAGAGACAAAGTATAGCCGAAACTACCTATGTTCCTTGTGGAATGAGGGAAGTACTAAGAGAGGATTTTTGAATATTCACACCCTTTTTGGGTAAAATAGTCCTACGCGGGCGGAGCCGTGGACAAAGCCTAGTATGTTCAGTAACACATTTGTGTGTTTAACGACACCTATAGTTAATAAGCACTGTGCATTGATTTCGTTTTCAGTGTCCAACGTAATTATTAGTTATGTCACTCACAGATTCACTCGCTTGAATATTCCAGATAATATAAATATCAACGCTAATTAATAAATTTGTATAGGCACTGGACTTCTGTCAACTGCACCAATATGCAAAAAGATCTATAAAAGCAATTTTAATAAACTAAAAATAGCGGTATGTAAATTTTAGAGGTATCTTAATAATCTTTACAGTATCTATTTAAAATTAAGTATAACATTAGACTTGTAAAATATGAAGCTGTAAAATTTATATTAGGTGCCCTCAAAGACAATGTTAAAAAATTAACGATTTTAAACTGTCCTCAAAACTTAAATGGGAAGTTGGTAAAGGTACTTACCATGTACTTACTATAAAAAAAATACATACATACATACATAGACACGCCTGTTTCCCGGAGGGGTAGGCAGAGACTACGGAACGCCATTTGCAACGATCCTGATATATCTCTCTTGCTTCATTCATTCATTAAAAAAAATACAATCACAGCGTTTTTAGGTAACAAACATAAAAAATATACAAGCGAATTCGGAACCTTCTTTACGTTCTCCTTTTTTTTAAGTCGGTTAAAAACGGCACATCGCGCGTAAACCATATCACGTAATTCGTTTTATGGCTGTTATGAAAACGCTGACAATTCGTTGTGGCAATCACATAAAGACCACACAGCTAAATTTGTGTTGTGGTTGTCATGTTATACGACTACAGCGTATTGTGGCAATAAAGAGAAGCCTCAACCATATTTTATCGAAAATGATGTCAACGTCGTGCAACATTAAGCTTAATATTATTCTCTTTTATACGATTGCAAAATATGGATCGAAACACCAATATTTTTTGACTATCAAGATAGATTTAAGAAGACTATCACCAATTAAGAAACGCCGAGGAGACTAAATTCGCCATAGTATCAAGACACACACGTGCGCAAATTTCTTTGTTTTTTATGCACTGTACGCACTACAATTGCGCAAATTACGTACAATTGTAGTGCGTACTGTGTATAAAAAAGCATCACAGATATGCATCCTTTAATGTCATCTAAGATGTTATTTACATTACATTCCTAACAATATAAAGTGACATTGGCTCCCTCTCCCTGCCACTATGTCTGTCTAAAACCTACTCCAAAAATATCAACCAACGGAACTCATTTTGGCATTCAAACCACACCGGATTCCGTAAGAAAGTAATATGAAAATAGTGTACATCAAATGTGCCACTACAAAATATACAAAAAATATTCAACAAAGGGTATATTAAAAATTGTTGAGCGCAGTGACATGGAGGAGCAGACGCATGTGGCAACATTACACAAGGCGGTACTACACAATCCACATGTTTTAATAAAACACTGCCATCTTGCCATCTGAGGCTGGGAATGTAACATTACTTATTTCTCTCTCTATCCGCGTACGGCTCAGATATGCTTTATTATATTTTCAGTGGACTAGGGAAAGATAATGTAAGATTTGCTAGACTTCATTGTTCTCTTCTCATTTTATTTAAAAGAACGTTTAGCATCTTGGTTATAACAACTGTAGTCTTATTACCCCTCCAGTGCAGCTGAATGCTCGTATTGAGTCGGTTCAAGTTATTAGCAAAATTAAGATTCGATATCACGGCTTCTGAACAATGATATCGATACCGTTACCAATGGGTAACCACCGGCAGTGGTTATCCGTTTCGAACTTTATTCATCTTTATTTACACTAAAGGCAACACTGTTTTATGTTAAGCCTGTCTTACATTATTCAAGATAATATGCCTATATCGAACTTCCAGAACTTCTACTTGAAACATCAAATAACAGGGGCCTATTGGGTAAATATTTGGTAAATGTATCAGAACGTCAACGGATGAGATGGCACAGGACCAAAACAGGAGCGTAATAAAAGGGAAGGGTCAACACTAATGGGTAAATTTGCGACTGTAAACTGGGATGGAAGAGGGATGACGCAGTGCCTAAGAAAGACTACATACTATTAGGGAATGCAATCTCGATTCGCCGAGATCTCGCGAGATCTCGGCCTTTTTTAGCGAGATTAATCTCGGTCGAAAAATGGGCGAGATCTCGCGAGATTTACGAGATTGCGCTCGAGCCTAAAAACGTCTTATTCGAAGCGCGAACTGCCACGGACGGATCGCAATCTGTCGGTATCGGCATTAATAAAAAATGAAATTAATTAATTATACGAGTCCGGGGTGTCAAAAGGCAAAATTTTGCAGTTCGTGGATGTCTGCCTGAGAACTGCGGTTTCAATTCGCGAATCCGAAAGGGCCTTCTCAGCGGCTGGTTATCCGGCCAACAGAAAAGGAAGCTGTTAGCAGACGATTCTTTGGACATTTTGTGCTTCTTAAGGAGCTCCTTTGAAAATAATTCGTAATAATGGCTTGTGATTTGAACTGAACCAATCGTCCCTTTGATTGGTATATTTTGTTAATTAGATTCTGTAATTTCTAATAGTCTACCTTATTGGTATATTTTGTTAATTAATCTGTAATATCTAAAAAGTCTACAGAGTAGATATAGTTTTATTTACCTAATTGATAACAATACCTCAGTTTAGCAACATATGTAGATGATAAGTAAATTTTTTTTTGACCTCTCGTTGATTTGTTTATTATAAAATAAATTATTTATTACTAAAATATTTTTGTTTGATATTAGAAGCGAAGACTTGTTGTTTCTTTCATTTCTTATTTGACAGATCCGTCCGTAAAAGTTTACTTCATAAAAATTTATTAAAAAAATATAGACAGATAGGTACCTACGTCAAACAATTTTTTAAGCATAAACGTCTATTGAAAAGTTCGTGAAAAGTAATGTTTATCTTATAATACTTAAAATGGTTATTATTTATGCCCTAATTTATTCAAATATTGCGATTATTTACAAAAAAGCATACAAAACTGTCAATCTCATTAATTGGATTGGCTTCATAATCTCGCGAGATCTCGCTTGAGCCCAAATCTCGCGAGATTTGCATTCCCTACATACTATACTATGCTACACCATATGATAGTCTTCAGTAATGCTACTTAGTCAATTATATTATAGGTACGTATACTCTTTAAAAATTTAAAGGAAGATACTCTCCATCAAAGTTGAATAATTAAGTAAGGTACAAAGTAATTGTTTCCAATGTTCTATAAGTAGATAAAAGGCAAAATTGACCGTCTACGTAGTAATAATTTTACAATAGATTTCCACTAAGGTCGAATCACTTTACAAAAGCTTGTCAGATTTTGAAGGGACAATAGACTAGGAAAATTTACAACACTAGATATTCAATAATAAATACTATCCGCCACTTCGATTTCGGTTAGTTTAGAATTTTATTCGGTTATCCGATAGTTTCTGTCGGTCGCAGAGCGGGCATAGCCTTCCTATTTTATGGGCCAGTAAGCTGAGGCTTAAAATATAATATACGGCGAACGAACCGAGACCGAAGCGCTCTCTTGTAATTTTCAGTGATAGAGTTCAAGGATCAGTTTCTTGCGAACAGTTTAGCATCATGCGATCGGTAACTTACACGACGTGAACTACTTGCAACTTGAAAGTGTTGGATTATATCGAAGCATGTAGAAAGGTTAAGCTGATTGATCTCGTTCGTTTATAAGGAAGAACTTATGAGTCTTATGTTGTAACATAGAGAGTGTAAAAGAGTGGTCATCATTCAATTCGTGAATACTTTTGTGATTTGTGATACATTATGTACTTACTACCTTTGAACGTGGCCAAAAAGTCAAGGTCTCAAGATCACGTCTTAACCTAGAGGTTATGCAAAACGTATTTATGTTCTCTAAGCAAATGTCACGCCAGAATACATTTAAGTACTCGCGAAATTACCAGACACTGCGAAAGCCAACGCTTCGCCGACTAACCCGCAATTGGGTTAAGTGTTATAGACACTTTTGCAGCGATCAATGACATCTACATACCCTTCGCATCCTGAAACTCTACAGTAATCGTACCAAACTTTTAATTTCTGTGTATTGCATCGACATTAATACTCCCATGACCCTTTAGTTCAACGCCTAGACTTACAGGAAGATGCACGTCAATAAAACAATTAAAACTATAGGGTTGTTTTATTTATACTTGTTTAATAAAGGTGATGATTTTGTTTATTTGGTTGAACGCGCTAATCTCAGGAATTATGTTGGATAGCCCATTTACCGAGGAAGGCTATAGGCTATATAACATCAAGCTATGAGCCACGGATGAGGGGCAGTAGTCGTAAATAACGCAGGTGTAACTGCGGGCTCATCGAAGAGATAATTTAATAATATGTCACATTTACACCGTCCGCACACAGGCACTCATGCTCATTAGGGCCTATCGACATACTCTACTTATTTACTTATCATTAACGATTAGCAAATTGATAACGTCAATACAGCATCATTAGGGTACTACGTTCAACTGTTCATCAACCATCAACTGATATCAACAACTACTGTAACAACACTAGACCATTTTGAGACGGCTATTCGACATCGAGCGCCGTAGCAGCGGTATTATTACCAAGACTAGAGTGTAATCCGGCTAAAGTCTTCGGACATGCCGTGACACTTCTGCCAAGCCATTAAATAGTCGAACGCGTATACTAAATGTTGCATGTATGCTTTGCTCTTAGATATCTGAAATTCGTGACATTTGTAGACAACAGATAGTTGTAAAATCTGGATAGACTAGAAAACTATTATCAACTACCGCACCAGGGCATCAGTCTGGTATCGCGAGACTATAAATGTTCAAACAAAGGCACAAAGAACACCCAGACTCGGCAAAAAATGTGTAAACCGGGCCTACAGCACTAAGCACAATTTTAAACCAAGTGATAGCTTAAATTAACAATCACTCGCTTAATGATGTGCCCGGTATATGGCAATAGGCTCGCCCCCTATTACATTGGGACCGAAACATAACACCTCTGCCTACCCCTTCGGAGATAAAAGGCGTGAAGTTATGTTATTATTATTGTGATAGCTTAAACTACTACGCCTTCCGCACAATCGGAGTGCCAGAGAAGTTTTGGATTCGCACATACAATGCTGGACCGATAATCATGAATATAAATATGTTTGACAACGAAATATCGCCACAGACATGCGATATAGTAAAGCAATAACTCAATATGCCTATAAGTAAGAGGCGAGATAAACGCACGCCAAACAACTTATCTTATTATTCAAGAACAGAGATAGTGAGTCATACATTGGCGCCTATGTATATTGATCATAACGCATACTATTTAAATGATCGCACATCTTGTACAATATGTATATGTAAATACAAACTACATTATCATTTTATTGCTTGAATGTCCTTTAATGTCTGGCAGAGGTATGAACCAAACCATCCTTTGCTTGAAATTGAGAGTATACTGACAATATTAAAGAACATAAATCAGAATTTACTATAAAAACACTACAGTAGGTATATTTAGGCAGTCTATAAGAAAATAATTATCATGCAGTAAAACTACAATAACAAACCTCGAATCAAGCAACAACCACCATTTCGATAAATGCCAAAAGTGTAGCCAATAAAAATTGAGAATATAATATTTTAAAATGTTACCAGGATAGGATCGGGTGGTGAATCGTGCAGAGAACTGCACGATTCACCACCCGATCCTATCCTGGTGATCACGGCAAATTAAAAAACACCCATTTTATTATGTATGTACATCATCATCGTCCTAGCATTTTTCCGGTTGCATCCAAGATTTACACGTCTAGGAGCCCGTGGTCCGCTTACTGGTCTAACCAGATATGACAGAATATCATCAGCTTTTCCACAGAGACTGCCGTCTGACCTCCGCACCCCAAAAGGAGAGCCCGATATTCCATGGTGTAGTGTAGACAAGTATCAGTTTATTTGCGGGTCCTGACTTCCCCGTAACGACTGCCAAAGACCTCCACGACAATTAACGTGCTCTCCGAGACACGGGGCAAGCGATAATTAACAATGTAATACGCACATAACTTCGAAAAGTCAGTGGTGCGCGCCGTGGATTCCAACCCAATACCCTCTGCATGGAGTCCTTTGGTATCTCCACTAGGCTATCGCTACCTACTATTATATATGTACATAATTATATGAAAACGTCCAATTCCAGAACTAAGGTTCCAAAATACCGAGCAAACATATTGCCACCTTCCCTTGTCAAATTCCCTAGCCCCACTCTTCTATTCAACATTCCCAAAAACAAACCCAGGTACCTACCAAGTGTAAATCAAACTGCATAACACGAGACAATCCTGTGTATAAAATACTAATCGGCTCAAATCTTTATAAAACACGTAAGAATGTTTAAATTGTATAAGAAAATCGGCGGAAAGAGGAAGCGCATCTGTTATTACGGCGCCAAGAGTGCGTGCGTCGATTCCATTGATTGAGTCGTAACTTACACCAATCACACTCGAACATTAAAATAACTTTATCGTACCTTTTATTGTTTGATCATTCGCAGCTAAAAAAGGTTGGCATTATCGTTTTTTTATTCTGATTTGATAATACACATTTCGAGTTACTTTTAAGTGTGTATATTACGATGTTTATTTTATATCTTACTTTATCTGAAAAAGAAAATCTCCTAGCTTACATTTTGTAAGTTTTCTAATAATAATAATAATTTTGACAAATATACTTAAGGAGTGATAGCATTGCCCTCGGTACATACTCTCATATGTAAAGTTAAGGTATATCTACACAAACCGCTAGCCGTACCGCGGACGGGCCGTGCCGGAGACGGCCCATGCCGGGCACAGTAATGTAATAGATTATGTACACAGCGACTTTTTGACCTGCTGATCAAAAACAACTCCGTAACATAATCTTTAAACACACTTTTATACTAATGCAAATATTTTTCAAATACTTATATTAGCCCGAGATTAAGTTTATGTTTGTGTATATGCTCTGCTTAGTTTGGGACTAGATGGTGTTTTGTGAATGTGGTAGAATATAATATTCTAACCTACTCGAAATAAAGAATACTAATGTGCCTTCAACCTAATTCTACATGTATCTTTATACATGTGTTCGTCTATGCCTAAAGACGAACACGAATTTAATATTCCATTACAAGTTTCCACACGATTTTTAATATGAAACATTTTTCATCTCTCTTTTACACAGCGAACTTCGAATGAGAGCCATTAAGACAAAATAATATAATTAGGGTGGACGAGCTTTTACAAATTTGTCGTTTCTAAAGTAGAAATAAGGTACAATTAGTATAATTATGTAGTCTATTGAAAGCGTCACTGTCGGCTTTTCATACTGGAATGTAGAGAAAAGTTAGACTCGATGTAGCAACTTTGAATAGATATGCCTTTTCCTGCCCAGTACTGAATGCCGACTAATATTATATGCACAATGGTATGTTTGTGTGTGTATATATATTCAATTTATAATTTCGTCATAAAGGCTGAACAAGGTTTGATCAATTTTAAACGCAAATATTACCTTGTAGACCAATATCGGCTACGTTTTGTTGCAACGATAAAACTTGAAGTGGTTTCAATGGGTTCAAAGTTGTCACGAGATATTTTAACTATATTTTTAAGTTATGCAAATAAAGACGTTTTTATATTTGGTTTTGTGGTATAACGTTAATATCTCATCCGAATACCAAGCCGCGAGCTAGACTAGTCATTCATTACGATAAAGTGTATTTAAGAGGTATTATGCAAAATCAAAATGACATGTGTTTACATATGATAGACGCGAGTCGTTGCGCCACTGATAACTTGTATAAAATCTTTATCTATACTAGAAAGTGGAGTGTCTGATTGTAATATCAGAATAACATAATTTTGCTTATAATTATGTAAAATTACTTGTCTGACTGACATCATCACCGAGAACAACTAATAAAGCTAAAAACATGAAATTTGACCAGAGGGTTTCTTATACTACGTAGAATGGAAGGATTTTTAACAATCGATCAAAAGTAGGAAGTCAGCGTTTAGTTAGAACAAAGCCGGCGACTACTAATCATTGTCTCCACTTTAAAACAAAAATACAAAATAAAGACCGCAATACAATATTGATACAAATCACACACACAAGAAAAACGGTTTAGTTACGATTGCAACGCCATGCCATATCCGGTAAAACACAGCGTGTATACAAGGGCCTTTATCCCAACTGGTCGGTACTTCCAATACAAGTGTATCAAAAGGTCTTAATAGAATGTGAAAGCAAAGCAGTCACCGGCATAAATAACGCAAGCACATAATCCCGGGTGGAGCAACACAACGGCGGTATTAATACCTATGATTAACAGCATCATAATGAACGATTGTTTATTTACACTCGATGTGTGTGAACTTCACTGGGTTTATCGTTGTGAAAGTAACTCTAATATTTAGTAAAAATATAAGATATAAGATAAACATAGGTATATGCTTAGTCATCATCAACATACCATTGCTTTGTTGTTGTTTGTTTCTCGTGTGAGTGTGTGGCCAACTCTAGTGTCGGAGTTTTCAGATCGCCCGAAGGCTTTTGACATGGCCTAACGATTCTTATCCTGAGGCACGAACCGGGACCGACAGCTTTACGTGCCCTCCAAAGCACCTCCGTAGCGCTCAGATCTAAATGCCACACGAGGTCACTCATCCAAGTGGCGACCTGTGCAAGCGTTGCTTAACTTTGCCGATCTGTTACGAACGGCAAGCCAAGTCTCGCTATGAGCGCTACAAGTTCTCCTTATATGACATACCATAATCCCGGTTGCATTCAAGGCAATCGTCTTGAAGCTTGGGATCCACTTTGTAGTCTAACCAGAGTTCACGGAATGCAAATTTTTTCCACAGAGTCACTGCCTTCTAAAGGCCAATTCCTGTATTTTATCTGACCTCGGCACTGAATTTTGAACGAAATGCGAAGTATGAAACATTAGATCGAAACTACATTTTGGACAAATATAACTACCTACTAGAATTGGACTCTGACCTCCGCAACCCAAAGGGATAAATATAGGCATAAGCTTAGATATATATTTCGTCTAAACCCATAAACATAAAAGTGAAAGGTCACTCAATCTATCTAGTGTCTATCTAAACACGTAATCTCGTAAAATACTTGATCTCTGAAACAGGTCAGGTAGGTAGTTTATAGATAGGGCTCGTCAGCTTGGAACGGATTTTGTTAAACTGGATTGGTCCCGGCGTTGCCAAAAAAGCCAATAGCGCGGGTGAAACCGCGGGGATCAGCATACCCATAAAATAGTTTGTTCTGACTGATAGGCACTGAAAAGGTATTTGGAACAGCTAATTACCACGAATGCTGTGATAGCATTTTCAACATTAAGTACGGCGTTACTAAAGTAAGATCTTTTTTACTAAAGTAAGATCATTCAGTTGCGGTAAGATTTAGATTGCCTTTAAAAATCGGTCACTAACTTTTTTACTCAGTATATCTGAACTTTAGAAGTGGTGAATTTAATAGAATTTACTGCTAATACAATCAATTTATCTTAGCATAGCTTAGATGCCTGCAAGAATATTTGTGAATTTTAGAACAAATTGCGAACAATATTCTCAGAATAACTTTTATGTACCACCTGTATCGTTCGTTCTATTTGATAAAAGTTTTAAGTCTTGATAATCTACAAAAGCGTAAGATATTTCTGTCGTAATTTCAAATAAAGCATTCAATAGAACCTTTCAAACACCGACGGACATTTCGACATTTCTTAGATTCTAAGAACCGACATTTTGGGACAAGTCCTAAATAAAATAAGTCGTAGAACTCAAGCAAAATTTTACTTAAAAAGCTTTTCTACATTCACGTAAAAGAGGCTACAAATATAATATCCAAAGTTCATTAATAAAGATATGAAATAAGAGAAAACGGGACGACACCAATAAATTGTGTGCCCCAAGGGTGTAAGACCTAGCCCAACATGCAACGACCTGTATTTCTGACTCATCAGAAAACAGGTTTTAACGGTGTTGCATATAACCTCCGTAGACGGTACGTCCTCAATTTCTTTTTTCTTTTTAGGGTTCCGTACCTTAAGGTAAAGAAAGGAACCCTTATAAGATCACTTTCTTGTCCGTCTGTCTGTCTGTCTGTCCGTGTGTCACCACCGATTTTCCCAGGAACGTCAACCCAATAAAAAGATATGGTCAAAATTAGATTTTTGCGAAAACTTGTAAGTACCAAAATTAACCTTAATTTTCAACTTTACACAACTCTAGGTCAACCGTAAGTACCCTATAGGTTTTGGGTCGAAAACCTATATGGTAGGTCCCGTTGAACTAGAATCACGAAATTTGGCCAAAAGCAGTGTCTTACAGCACAAATAAAGGAAAAATTACAAAAAATAAAAATAGTGGCAAATTTAAGGGTGTCCCCATACATACATAGTAGACTCCATTTAAGATAGTCCTCTAAGTTGTATGGGCGCTCATACAGATTTAGAGGACTAGCGTAATTCAACCTCAAATAAGGTAAAATGCGTACGGAACCCTCGGTGTGCGAGTCAGCCTCGCACTTGCCCGAATTTTTTGACATGTGCACGCTTGATGAGATTCGTGGCCGATTCGTGGAAACCAGCTTTTAAATGTGTGTCGGAATCGAATCTCGTAAAATAATGTAGTTTAATCTTCAAGTATCGTGTTAATACCGTTATGTTGCCTAGAGACGGAATACATTTATTTTTAAAACATAAACGTAACTAAATAAATAATATTTATTAATTGATTTTATAGTTGGTAGTTAGGTGAGGGTTATATTGATATCGCGGTTTCGAGGTATTCCTAAAAACAACATTTATGTGCGCAACTTAAAAAGCACAAGTACTTTATTCCACAAAACGCAATCATTAGTTGTGCTCATAAATAAAAAAAAAGTATTTTTTTATTCCACTAAGCGCAACCAAGTCGAAAAATAGTGAAGGGGCATAATAGATTCATAAAGGACTATTTAGTATCGATAGAATTTTTAAATCGTCTGCCCAATTATAATTTTATGGCGATCGTTTTCAAAAGTACCAGAATAACAGAAATGAACAGAGATTATTAGACTTATCTGGTAACAAAGTTATCAATCAGTAAAATGTTTTGAAAAGTACCAGGGTAACATAAATAAACAGAAGTTAGTAGCCTAATAAAAAACCTAATTTTAGGGTCATGAATCAGAAATAAGGCACTGCATGGTATAGGTAAAACTCAGGCGCACATCAACAACTCTGTCATGTGGTCACTGCTCCCCGCACCGCACTCTACTCCCCGCTGCATTGTATTATTTTTATATCCATCAAATGTCATAAAGTATACTAAAATGTCTTGTCTTATCAACTATCGATATTTTCCGTTAGTTATTAACCAGCACTATTGCACCTTGATATTTAGTTGCGCTTAGTGGAATAAAAAATACTTTTTTCGTTTAATTTATGAGCGTAACGAATGGTTGCGCTTTATGGAATAAAGTAGTTGCGTTTTTTAGTTGCGCTCAAAAATAGTTGCGCTTTTAGGAATACCTCGCTGTTTCATCTTAACTGTTTCTCGGTTTATTGGTCTTTCCTTGAATAATATTTTAGTTAAAATTGAGGAAAGATTTTACTTGTAATTACGGCTCTGTTTCAAGCAGCTGTCTAGTGGTTTGGCGATGCGTCGCAAATCGTGGGTTCGATTCTGTTCAACAAATTGTTATTTCAAGTTGAAATTTTTATAAAATCCCCTACAATACTGAATTTATTCCTAGTGTAATTTTTTCGGATAACTTAATATAGGCTATTTTTCTATCCATTTTTCAGATAGGTTTCCCAATTTGGTCACGTGGTACAGATATCAGTATATGTTTGTACGTATTCCAATAGCTTTTAATTACAGCACACGCGCTGGAGCCTAGCTGATGGTATGCGATAAATGACTCATAGACACGCCTGTGCTATCTTAATGTCACAGAAGCAACGCCTATGGCGCGTTCACTGCGAGGAAAGGTGGAATAGGAGAACGAGAAATAGCAAATTTTTGTCTATGGACAGACAGAGACAAATAAATAGTTCAAGATATGGATATAATTCGGAAATTCAGCCACGATTAACGATTTTAAAGAACTAATTACAACAATGCGAATCATGGAATATATTTATTGCTAACATTATTGCCCTTGAGAGAATAATTTGGTTTAGGTCATATGGCCTTATTTGGCTTAACCGCTTAGCATTATTTTTTTGGCGTAAAATTATTTCTAGGTTTAGGTTCATGATCGCCATCATCATGTCAGCCTTATAATGTCCATTGCTGGACATATGCCCTTGAAAGGCTCACCACCCAGACCGATCTACACCCGCATCCAACCACTTGCCGCGACTTAGGTTACAGTATGTTTACTTTAGGATCAGAACATATCTGACAGAAGATGCGTCGCGTATTATCGTTCGCGTAACGCCAAAACATACAAATATAGAAAAACATTCAACCTTTCACACCTGAACGATGATCCGTTAGTACGTCGAGCGTACAGCGTCTGTTCCGTTTCCGTCAACGCATTATCGGTCGATGTCGCGCGCACCCCGTACCACGTGACATTTTAAAATTAAATGTCATACAAAGCAACCGCACTGTAGTTGCTGAACGCAGAAACTGACTAGACGCATAATGTATCAGGTCTAATTTGACGGAATAGACGCGACCGATGTAGATACGCTCGACGTATTTTCCGTCAGATGTGTACCGACTCATTTGACGGAATAGACACGACCGAGGATATGTTCGACGCATCTTCCGTCAGATATGTGCTGACCCATAATATATCTTTATCGAAATCCCCTTTTCAAATCATAATTCTAGTCGACAAACAAGTATACGACTTTATAACAACCAGTTAAAGTAACCCTCATATGACATAGATTGAGTACCCGAGGTTTCGCACAGGGTCTGACATTAAAGCAGCACTTTCGCATAGGTATGTTATATTAGTGTGGATGTTACGACAGAGCCGAGACGATGACCTTACCAACCCTTCCTTTTACTATGCGATAACCCGCTCAGTCTTATTTTATTACCGTTTTAATGTTCACAAGATTTATACGAATCGAAACGATCGCTCGATCTAAATATATCACAGAATGAATACCTGGTGGAACAAAGGATGAACATTTCAACGGAAAAGCATATACAAAGTCAATCCGTAACCGTAATGCTGTAACCCCTGCCGGAACGACGGGATAAATAGTAAAGCAAATCAAGATTCAACCAGTGACCGTGCTGGTTTAACCCCTGCCGAAACGTAGGGACAAATAGTAAGACAAGTCAGAAGTCAGCCCATGATTGTGCTAGTGTACAACCTACCAAAATCTCAGGACAAATAGACAAGTCAAAAGTCATCCGTGACTTCGACTGTGCGGGTGCAGCACGGCGATTTAAGGAGCATTAAATTTCGCAAAATATCCGGCTATTGTTTTATACGCGTAAGAAGATCTTTTCGTGATTACAAACTTACATTTGCAGTAAGGTATTTAGATCAAGTCCTTTGAAGAGGTAAGAAACCTATATACATTTTGAACTGAGAGCGCAAGTAGAAATCAGATTTTTAATGTAATTTACCTCTATTGTTAGTTCAACAAAACTGGGCACAATATTATTATCCAAAAGCAAAAACATAAATAATGGTCTGGTCTAGACAGAATTCTTAGAAACCTCTTTAAGTTGGGATAAAGGCGACCAGTATTATAAGTGATTTCACGAGAACCACACGAGTAAGCCATCTATTTTACGAGTCTTATGATAATAACATCGAAAACATTTACGTATACAGTATAATAAATATTCACTATAAAGATATTTGATAGATTTGGAAATGATGAAATCAGACGATTTGCCGATCCGTAGCTGCAAATTCAATTTGTATTGAAAACTAGTTTTGGCTCACATAGGTGAAAATAAGTAGCATTTATTTTAAAATGTATAAGCTATATTACTGCAGAATTTCATCAAAAGCGGTACAGTTGTTTTTGCATGCAAATGTAAAAAATATTTCATTCCATGCTCACAAACTTTCGCGCTTACAATAATAAAAAGAACAACTATAACATCACGATAAAATTATGAAGTGACCGAAGCAGTACCTAACTATTAAAGCAATTGAGTGCAAGTAAAACCGCGAGACGCATTTAGTGTTGTTTATCAATATTGTTTGTTTATTACGAGGTCGACGTGTGGGGTGAAACATTAACAACCGATTGATTAATAGACGTCTCAGTACTAATACGGTTATCTTGCGATACATATTTATGACCCTACTCGGATCCCTTTCACTAGAGACACTTGAAAACTGCCACCATTCAGTTTTAATTGATAGATACTAGCAGCCCGCCCGGCTTCGTGGGTATACCATTTGTTTTTTTGGGACTAGTCCCACCCTTATTCCCACTGCTGTATCTCCTATGTAACCAGGTTTAGCATACTTAATATATTATGTAATTTACACAAACCTTTTACAAATTATACACCTTCGTCATAAATCACTGTGTCCATTGGTGGTAACCACATAACAACAAGAACAAGCAAGATTTTGTTTAAAACATTGACTGCTGGAAACGTATATGGTGTGTCCCAAGTGTCGGATCCTGCGATGCGGCTAGCCCACAATAGTCGTGTTTAGGGAAAAAATATACAAGCGTGCTGCCGAAACACGCGACGCGTGTATCATACCCATACCACACATGTGCTGACGACCACTCATGTGTGTTTTTTTTGTATAGCAACTCGTACGTCGCGTGTCGCGTCAGCACAGACACAGGCTCGACCTGCACGCGCGTAGCGTGTCGTTGAGCACGAGAGGCTGGGCACGCTCTGCGGGTGCGGATACACGCAGGATATGCGTACTGGCCGCATAGCAAAAGGCCGTCTACGAATCTTAGGCCAGCAGTCAATGTGTATGCAGTGAAATTTAAAGCTCAGTTTCTGTCGAATTTTTACTAACACGTACCAACCACAACGACTTTTTATGATTTGGTTACAATTTACGTAAACATGTGCCATGATAGTTGACGCTTTCGCGAATGAATTCTTTCACAAATTAGTCCCTTAAGAATTCAGGCATTTTACAATTTAGTATTTTTTTCGAATTAGTTCGCGCAATGGCACCTGAGGCCCAATTCTCGTATTTTTTTTTTATATGACAATGATATTATATTTTGAATTAACTCAGAAGCGGTATTCTGATAACCTAATGTCATTATCGTATAATTTGAAATAAACAGTTCGTCGTTGACACTTATTTTGACACTTGTTTTAATTTACGATCTCGTTACGATTTCATTAAATCATAGAAGAATACGATTTTTGTGATGTAAGTATGACACTGAAATCATATCGAAACTATTTATTTAGGAGAATTGGGCCCCAGAGTAAAAGTAAGTAACTTTTACTCTGGTGCGCGAATTAATAATTTTACTACTGAACGTTTCACACACGAATAGTTTGGACTAACCCAACATCCCACATTTTCAATGTAAGCTTCTTTTGGCCACTTTTACGTTTAAATTTCAGCACCACACAAAATTAGCATACCTACTCTATTATCAAATTTCATCTACCTAGACTGAAATCTATTTCTTTTTGCCCGTGAATAATGAACAGCTTTAATCCGGGCTCTAGATAAAAAGAATTGAAGTAAGATTAAAGCTCGTACGCTCTTCGTGCGCATCACAAAATTTCCAATTAGCTTATGCAAGGACAAAGGATTCAGTATGTCTATTTAGATGTACACATGAGTATAACTGTCATTATTTGTTGACATTTTATGCGATTTCTTTCTGCGGTCGTTTGAGGCGGCCAGAAGGCAGTTGCTCTGTGGAAAGCTAATATTCTGTCAACTCTGGTTAGAGCATTAAGCAGATCCAGAGTTATACTTAACTCTTGTTCTGTTACTATTGGTGCAAGCCAAATGCTCTACTCGGAATAAGACTGACGTAAAAAAGAAAACATTTGCAAGATCTTGCATTTTTTTTTATACAAGAATTTCTTTATTGTAGACTAGTTACGGCCTGCCTTAGGGTCTGTTCACGTGATTGGTCTAAGCGGCGTGCGGCGCGGCAGGGGCGATGTACATGGCGCGTTTATTCTCGCGGCGCGGCGCGCGGCCGCAACGGAGTAACGCGCGCCATGTACATCGAAAACGCTCGCCGCTGCCGCGGCCGCCCGACGCTGTAGGTCGTGACAGGGCCGTAATGGTTACTCCAACCTACATATTAATGTTAGTATTTGCAACCTTTTAACCAGGGGTACAAGCTTTAAAACTATTCTCGTCGTACTCTTCCAGCACACCTTCACTCTTTATTTTCTTACTCCTTACTATATAAGAAAAGCAAAGACGATGGGAACTAGAAAAGTCCCTTCAGTTTAGTTTCGATTAGTGATCAGTGCAGAATTTAGCTAATTTGCGGAGATTTGCCCCTGCCGTAACAACAGACATAGAGCTTGTCATAGCTCGGATAGTCTTTTAGGCCAAATTTCATAGAGACACGAGTCAAAAAAGCCAATTTAAAAAAGGTTATTTGTATCTGACCATTAGGTAAAGCATTTTGATAATGTTAACGATAAAACCATTATCGAAATATTTTAGAGTGTATTTAAAGAACAATAACTCGTAATCATACGTTACATGTTTTAAATTTTCCTGTTGGCATATCACGTCAAAAATATATCAATAATGAATTAATAATTAGCAAATAATGAAACATACACCGATATGTTCCATTATTTGTTAATTAACATGTTGATAGTGTAAACCGTAACATTATCAACATTTTGATAAAATAAACAGATTGACCAAAAATTTAACTGAAATGTACAAATATTAAACTTTGCAATCTGACTAATATGCGTCGCGGTCTGGGCGTATATCTCAAAATATAACCGGTCACTCAAAATGGCAAGGTACTGTATTGTAATAGGAATATTCTATTTATTTTGTTCTAAAATGTTTTAAGCACTGCAAATATATGAATATACCCATAGATATACCCCTTATTGGTGATTCATTTAAATATTTCTGCCCGATTGCATAGGATTTTTTTTAAATCTTTTCTTAGTGCACTAACAGTCCCAAAGGTACATATGTACGTGTACATGCCAAGCCTTCCTGCGCCCAAGAGTTCCAGCTGTGCGTTGTTTGTCAGTCAGTAACGCAAAAACTTTATAGATACATAATATACAGATAACATTCCTATTTACAATCCTTCTTCGTCTTATAAATATTCCCTTGCCATTTGCCAGTTTGAGCACGAATAAATGTATTATCTAATAAATCTTCCAAACACCGCAAATATACATAAATACAAGCTAATCAACAGACCTCACTTTTCGAAACCTGATTCATAATTATTTAAAATTATTCCACAGACTGCAAGGTAAAGCGGTCACCCTCTATAACATAAATATGTTAAAATAATACATATTCATACACGCCGTTTCTTTAATCATCTATATAAAGTTAAAATTAAAAAGAAGATGTCCTGGCTGACATATCGTCACTGCCTTGAAATGTTTGTATTGGGTTTCCACGACACAGAGAATGTGGAGACTAGTATTCTCACTATTAATGTAACCTACTTTGGAACAATAAAGAGTTATTATTATTATTTAATGACGAAGGCATCTAGTTAGGAAGAATTCTTTAATATTCCACCCCTAAGTGGATAAAATTGGGCACGTAATTTTAGGGCGGGCAACATCTAGTAGGTATGCACATAAAACGACATGTCCTTACCGACACATTATCGCAGACCCAAAACTACTTCAGTAGTGTCCAAAAGTTTATTTCATGACGTAGACATTTATTATTAAAGAATTGTTTAATATTCCACTCCTAAGGGGGTAGAATATGGGTAGCAAGTTTGACTTAAAAACCGCAAATTTTGAATCCAACACTTTCATAAATAATATTATAGGGCAATAGATAGGAATAAGATAAAGATATGCATACCCTCTCGTCTGTAGATATCTTTTACATATGACGTTATGCAACTTGCATCGCATATACTGCGATCCTATTAGCGCTGATGTTGGAACTTTTCGATAAAACGATTCTCGCATGCATACCAATTTTATAACTTTGCGGCTGCATTAAAAGTTGCGCATTCGGGTTGCACCGATTTTATTTACTGCGGTTTAGTGAATTTGGGCACGTAGTTAATTAAAATGTTACAAAAATTTAAAGTTTACTTTTAGTATGTCATTTTTGTCTGACTAAACTGATATTTTTTTTTACTAGTAGCAATTCCGACATCCTGGCTAACCTGGCAACTTAAGTAGTTTCTTCTTTTTAATCTTTTTTAGGAGTCTGTTGATAATCCTAGTATCGGCGAAAGACCGCCCGAAGGCCTATAACATAGCCTAACGATTTTTTGGCCTAACTCATAGTACACATTAGCCAGCATGTTTATTACTTAAATTTTACATCGCACAAATATACATATGTATAATATGCATATTATTATGTGAAGATCAGAGACATGGTAATAAATTAAACCATCCTATTTTATACAAAGAGTCAAGCGAAACGGTTGTTCAAAGTTTTAACGAAAAGAAAACACAAAATGCCAAATTAACAAGTCTTTCTGAGTGCAAACTGCAAACGAAGCAAAACGTGTGCAAA